>CM042908.1:24470000-26870000 GCA_023653625.1 Triadica sebifera | reverse complement strand
AATATATTTAGTCTATTAGATTAGATTAAACGTATGAAAAAAATAATTAAATAAATGTCATCAAATTTTTTTCAATTAATCTACATGAAAATTTATCATTTTAACTTGCTAACAAAATAAACTTTTGCTCATGTACATTACAATAAAGCCAAACAAAAAATTTCACATGGCTAAGACTTATATCTTTGATGTTTTTGGATTAAAACAATAAATAAATAATTGTGATGGTTAAATGTTAATTACAGGTGTTTATTAACTCTGGAATCTTGTTCGGGTACGTATCAAACTTTGCC
This sequence comes from Triadica sebifera, assembly GCA_023653625.1. Taxonomy (NCBI): domain Eukaryota; kingdom Viridiplantae; phylum Streptophyta; class Magnoliopsida; order Malpighiales; family Euphorbiaceae; genus Triadica; species Triadica sebifera. The sequence goes on along the minus strand of CM042908.1, from coordinate 26,869,707 downwards.
TTCTCAAAACTACCGACTCACTTAGGTTGGCGATTCATGCTTGGAATCGGTGCAATTCCTTCCGTGTTTCTTGCTTTAGTAGTTCTATTGATGCCCGAGTCACCGCGTTGGCTCGTCCTACAAGGTCGACTTGGCGATGCCAAACGGGTTCTGGACAAAACTTCCGATTCCAAAGAAGAAGCTCAAGCTAGACTAGCTGATATCAAAGAAGCAGCGGGAATTCCTCAAGATTGCGACGACGACGTCGTTCGTGTAGAAAGGCAATCGCACGGTGAAGGTGTATGGCGCGAATTACTCATCCATCCTACACCGTCCGTTCGCCATATCTTGATCTGTGCTATTGGGATTCATTTTTTTCAACAAGCGTCTGGTATAGACGCTGTCGTTTTGTACAGCCCTAGAATCTTTGAAAAGGTTGGGATCACATCCGACAATGATAAGTTACTCGCTACCATGGCCGTTGGATTTGTGAAGACAATCTTCATCTTAGTGGCAACATTTTTATTGGATAGAGTCGGACGGCGGCCGTTGCTTTTAAGTAGTGTTGGAGGAATGATATTTTCGTTAGCAACCCTCGGATTTGCGGTGACTATTATTGATCATAGTCATGAGAAGCTGACGTGGGCCGTAGCTCTGAGCATAACCATGGTGTTAGCATACGTGGCGTTCTTCTCGATAGGGATGGGGCCCATAACATGGGTTTATAGCTCAGAGATATTCCCGTTGAGGCTACGCGCTCAGGGTGCGAGTATGGGAGTGGCAGTGAACAGGGTGACAAGCGGGGTAATTTCGACCACATTTATATCATTATATAAAGCAATAACAATCGGAGGGGCATTTTTCTTATTTGCAGCAATCGCATCGGTGGCTTTTACCTTCTTTTTTACATGTATGCCCGAGACACAGGGCAGAACATTGGAGGATATGGAGGTCCTTTTTGGTCATTTACTTAAGTGGAGGTCTGCTCAGAAAGATGAAAATTTGAAGAAACAAGAAGCTAATGCTGAAAATAATGGTCAAATTCAGATGGGTAGTACCCAACCTACTTAGTACAACCACAGCTTAGATAGAAGGGTAATTCGGTAAATCTACTACTTCAAAATGTTAGTTCAGAATTTTTCCTTTCCTTCCATGCCAAGTGATATTATACATGAAAAATAGAAATGAAAAGCTCAAAGAAGAAAAAAAAATCGAATACATAATGGAAAATGAGTTATCAAGCTTCGCAATATTTTTTCTTTTTTGTTTTTTTTTTTTTAAATTTGTGCTCTCTAAATTGCGTAAGAAATTTGATTACATGATACTAATCATTATTAAAATTGCAATTTTAATATGTAATCATAACGTAGCTAATAGGTTAAATTCAAACTTAATGCTCCCTTTGATTTGAAAAAGAGAGAAAAAAAAAAAGCATATATTGCTAATTGTTCCAATTATTGGGAAGAAGGAAATATAGTGGTGAAAGTGTGTATGGTTGGCGGGTGATACAGTCTGTCAAGTAAATAGGTCATGGGTGGATTTGTTTTCCACGGCATATATAGAAGGAGACATATAAGTGGACTTTAGCTGGATTAAACAACTCAACAACCTTTTTAAGGGTTGTGGAAAAAGATTTCTCTTATAATTGATTGCATTTATTTTAGTAATAAATTAAATGTCATTTTCTTTCCTACTTTTTGAATTTTTTTTCCTTTTTTATTTGTTGTTATTAAAAGAGTGAATTGTGTGGTTTGGTCCATTATTGTTTATATTACTGGATGGATTTGATTAACTTATTTTAGCTGAAAATCAAGCCCTAAAAGGGACCTTATAATTGTTTATGCTTATAATTTTGTTTTTGTCTTGATTTTTTCTTTGAGCATATTTCTTTGTTTACATGGGCACGTATCATTGATATTGTTTAATATAGCAAGATTTGCAAGGGAAAATGAGGACGGCTCCATATCGCCCCCACCGACGCCTAGTGATAAGTAGATTACAAAAAAAAAAATTTACTTCTAGATTTGTAAATTACTATTTTTGAATTTTTTTAACTAAACCGAATAAAATTATAAATTAATTAATTCATAATATATATATAAAAGAAAAATAAATGTATTCTGTACTTGTCAATGAGATCGGATATAATACTACATGGGAAAATAAATGTGTAAATCTAACTAAAACAATAAAATTAAATGAGAATCACGGGTGAGAATGAATAAAAACAAATGGATTAATGAAGTGTTAGGAGAGACATAGGATAGTTTTTTAACGTTAAAGAAAATGGACATGAAGGGTGATGGACAGCGAGGAAGAGCATGTGATTATTGTCTTGAATTTTGGAGATATGGTCCATGCTTCATTAAATGTCCAGGAATCTGACAGCTCTCTTCTACTACTTGACTTAGATCCCCCTAATCATATCACACCATTCACGACCTGATTCCAAGTTTCTAACACTTCTACAGAACCTGGGTGGGTAAACTTGTCCTTCTACCTTTCTCACCCCTAACTCAACCCACCATTCTTCATCCTAAACGAATCTATTCCATCCACACAATGTCTCCTAATAAGTAATAAACAACACATCATTATACCTTTTTTTTTGAAACCATAAAATAACTATTATCACATTTGAAGAATCGTTGAATAGGTGTTTTGTTTGGATTTGAAGAAGTGAACCTTGACAGTGTATAACAAGTTGAAAAGTTTACTAATTAAGACTAAATCGACCAGACTAGAGCCAGTAGATTATGCGTAATTTACAGCCAAACCTCAAATGGTTATTCAGAGAGAATAAAACTCGTCTCATGTGAGAGAAGGAATGCTTGCGCCGCCTTCACCTCTCGGGAGAACGAATGCTTGAGCCTGTCTTGCCCAATAATTTCTTATGAGAAAATATGTACGAAATATGGGGCATGCATCAGTTACACAATAACGAATCTTTTAGAGGACCCTTTAGCATCTTATTGAAATCTACAGGACAATGAGTTGGAGATGCTTGCTCATCATTCACTAATAATTAAATTCAACCCCCTTGAATTAGCTGGTACACCTGATACAACTTGAGAGGGTAAAGAAAACTAATATTGCTGCAGCTTTTAACAATAGATAGTTTCTGGCTAGTTCTATCAAAGAACTGTGAATTTCCATTAATAAGCCGATAAAGGAAGCTGTACTTTTACAAAAACTCAATGGGAATTCCACGACTAGATTACAGAAGTATCGTTTTTTACAAATCTTTAAACCCTCTCAGCTTTCTAAGGTGGAAAACCCCTGAAAAGAATTACAGCTGAAAACAATTACAAAATTACAAGCAATCATTTACATTTATGTTTAGCTCTATGATTTCCATTTACTTCTCAATTCCTTGCTGCAGATATTGTATCAAGTCATAGCCAGCAGTGGTCCACTTGTTATAGGCATCCGTACACACACGGATCATGAAATTGGCTGCTTCACGCTCGGTCATCTCAGGATGAAATCTCTTGCGAAGATTTCCAATTGGGTCACCCCTACTAAAGCAAGGTAATCCACTGTCTAACATCAAAAGCACAGTGTTGATTATTCCATCCATGTAACGTCGGGCTGCAAGGTACCCCTTGACACACAAGCTGCAGATTAATGAGCGAATCAAGCGGTCAGCTATCAAAAATATTTACATGTTGATGGAGTGGAAGTCCCAACAAAATGCATGCATATTACCTTACGAATTGTAACCAGGTCTCACTCTTCATAACTCCAGATGGATCCAGTAATTGAGTCATCTCATGGCTTAGCTTGAAGTGTGCACTCTCAAAGCGCATATTTCCACCAGGTGATGTTTCCAAGATGAAACCAAAATCAATATGAACAAGTCTCCCCACACTGTACAGACATATATATTAGAGCCAAATACTTGCTACTTCTTTTATTTATCTTTGATTCCTCAAACTCCCAAAATTCAATAAGAAATAGTTGAAATTGGCTAAAGCTAAAACATGAACTAAGAAATAGACAAGAGTAAAGGGTGTTTGGCACATCATTTTTTTTCTTTCTCAACAAAAATCCATTAACTAAATTCGCCAGCCATTGCAACTCAGAACACTATAAAATCAGGAATAGAATGGAAGGGTTAAAGATCTCATACTTGTCAAAAAGAAGATTTCCATTGTGTCTATCCTTTGGTTGAAGCAAAAGACTCGCAACTGCATAACCAGCACAGCTAATGATGAAGTTCTCACGTGCAACCTCAAAATGAGAAGATCCTACAGGCCCAAAATCCTGTTGAAAAATCTCATACAAACCACCATCTGTCGTTTCACCCATCTGACTTCTGCTCCGAGTATTAGGCACAACCTGTATGATCAAAAAGTAGCTTCTAAGAAAAGGATAAAACAAACTTAATGAGATTATTTAAGAGACTGGCTTGATCATGCCATCCATCGAAAGAAAGCAAGCTAATTGTAATTACTAAGAATTTCCAACTAAGATAGACGCGAAAGCATATGATATTGATGTCAAAGGTGAGGAATGTATTGGGGGATTTTATCTCCAAATATATGGCCTATATTTGTAATATTTTTTTTTTTCAAAATGTTTTTATATTATATTATATACGGTTAAACAGATCACTTTTTGGTTTGTTACAGCAGGAAAAAAGAATTCGACCTACTTAAGATATAACTGTAAGGATGGGTTTATTGGGGCCTGAACAAGCACTAGTTATGCCAAAATGTGAACAATCAAGAAAATTTGGCAGGTAAAGAAGATAGGTTGTAGGCGGATATAACTTAAAACCCTGCTTGATGAAGCTAGCAAGATTCCATAAATTAGAATTTAATTTATCATGAAGCACAAAAAAATTAAAAATCTATAGTCAATGGAGCAAACTCTCTACATGGAAAACAAAATAGGAGAAATAAAAATCCAGCTATTTATCTTTCAAAGATTTGCTGAAACATTGGAACAAAAGTCTTAAACTGATAGACATGCATTAGCCGCATTCTAAATTAGAAAAAAAAAATCTAATTTGAATAAAAATTCAACAGAAATCTCTCAAATAAAGAATCATGAGCAACGCCAGAATGTTCTCCCAGACTCCCTCTACAAACTGAAGAACTCAAGTACAAAACTAATAGTAGATTATAGATTACTAGAGGAAACATACTTTGACAATCTAACACCCAGACCCAAAATCTGGGAACAAAGGCACAAAGAGTGCACGTCAAAAGATAGTTGCTATAAAAATCTCTAATAGCAGTAAATTTTCAATTTGCTGCATTATCTTCCAACTAGACCGAGATGACAGCACCCAGACCCTCCAAAATAAAGCACAAATATCTATATCCCTTACTGTAAGCAAAATGTACTGTAAGAGCACTCCATCTACCTATTATCTTCTAGTTACTAGTCTAGTATACAGTTGGACATTTTATAAATCAGCTAATGTTTAGAGATATCAGACTTTATTATTATCCAGAAACAGCATTCACATTTTACATGACCATGTTACATTTTACCATGCCTCAAAAACAGATTTCCCCTAGCGATGCATACAAAAAGTATTGGCATTCAGGTACCATATGGATCTATGTCCCTGGTAAGAATGCAGTCTAAACACAATCCAATTAAATGAATGGCTGAACCAAAAAGCTTACCTCAATAATACCCTTCTCTGGGCCAGTTGGAAGAACTCCATAAGGAAACAAATAGAGATTGAGTCCAACTGCTTCAAATATGTCTCTAAGAAGTGCTATCACTTGAAGGGCAAGAACATCTTGACGACAATCATCTCCAACCTTAGAGAAGGAAGCATCCATTTCAGGAATACAACTTAAATCAGAAAGTCAAAAATTTTAGTTCCACCCCTGGGTATTAGTAACTTAATTACATATATCCACGAAAACAGGTAGTTGGATATGTTCTACGTGCACATTTTAAACACATATTTTCTGACTTAGTCACAGTTTTACATGAAGTCATAGACTTACCTTGAAAATGCAAGCCTGGGGTTTTATATCATTTGGGTCCCCATCCCGGTCAACCACATTAAATGTCACCATTATAGGGACTTTTGCTGCTGACTGTAATGGTATTCCACTGTCCACCCTTATACTCCTAACAAGCTTATTATGAGCAGTTGGTAAATAAAGGTCCTCTCCCTGCATTTCAATTTTCTCCAACTCCCTGTCATCTCAAGTCCATAAGACCTTCAACAGCAATATACAAAGCATAAACAAGGAAAGCTTAAGCGTTAACAAATTAGAATCATACCTGCGAATACCAGCTCGACGTTCTTCCTTAGGAAGTGGAAAGAGAACACCAGAAATGGATGTGACTTTGTCAAAGAAGTCAAATTCCCTTTGAAATAAGTCAAGGGCCTTGGGACTGAAATTGTCAATAATATGTTGCCGAACAACTGGCAATAGTGATTGAAAGGAATTATTCTGAAATAACAGCAAATATGAGTGGTTAAGAGGCATTGAATGACATGCTATTTACGAGGATTTATAAATCTATCTATAAACACACATTCTTGAATACATACATTTGCATGCAAGCACACAAATAAAGTACAAAACAGCTGTTTAACAAAGTAATAGTATCCAATTGCCAATATCGAAAAACAGATAAATTGCAGGTAAAGCTATCATGGAACAGTACTGCTACTATATCGAGTGAGTTCTTACTCCTTTTTTTATTTTATCATTCTCCCAATAAAATGGCAGAAGAACATAGTTTAATCAATTTACATATTTAAAGAAGCATACGTTATTCATTTCACATATATTTAGACTTCTCAAGGAACTTCACTTCCCACCTACAACATTGATGAAATTGATGTGTGATAATAAGGTAGCTATCAGCATAGCAAAGAACACAGTGCATTACAACCAGACAAAGCATGTAGTGATTGCTTGCCACCCATTTGAAGAGAGCAGTTTGACATGCATTTGTCCAACCTGGGAATGATTAACATACATTCTCTAGCCTGAGGGAGCACGTAGAATTCTGAAATTTCCTGAAATCTTGGGATATTTAGGAGAGTTTGCAATTAGTATAAATTATTTTGTTTACCCTTCTATAGGATTCAGTTTTTTTGTTTCCTTATTTGTAGGATTAAATAATTCTGTATTTTAGCCAAGGATCAAGGAGAATTAAAGTCCCTGTAAGATCTCTCCTATAAAAATGTACAGCCAGTAGTCTTGTGTAAGTAGCATAATGAAATAAAATTTCTTCTCTCAATTTCTTCAAAATTAACATAAAGTCATACCTTTCCAGAGGGAGCGTCTTTTCCTGATTCTGGTACAGAAGTCTCACCCTGTAATTCATAAACAAAACTTTTAGAAATCAAGATAAGAGAATGGGAAACTATCTATTTTTCCACACAACCTTAGATAACATGTTAGACGTACATCCATTTCAGTAATTTAGTCATACAAATGTTCCCTTACCTGTAGATGCCATATGAGAATATGCGCAAATATATCACTTCTTTGGGCCGCTCTGAGCAAATATCCTTCAACCAACCTCTGTAAGGTTATTGTAGCACAAATTTCAATATGTTAGAACCCACTTCTACTTTTGTAGCAGCGTGTGGCATGAATAATAATGTAATTCCAATGTCCAATTTTGGCAAGTTGAATATGTTAAACCAACAAGCCTAAAACCTAATGATCAAACAACCAATTGACTTGCTCTCCAGATTTGCTGATACTGGACTACTGATTTCACCCTAGCCTGAGCAAATTCTGGTTCATTTGGGTATAGTAAAGGAACACAAAATGGAAGAAATTACAAGTAGAATAGAAAAACTTCTACTACACTAACTGGTCTGTATCATCTCAAGCAATGTAGTAGTGTAATCACAAAAATTGGCACCAAGTATTTTTTTTAATGCAGTACACAACATTAGCATGTCAGTGTAAAGTCGGTACATATTACCCAACAAGTGCACAAAGCCCTCTAAAATTAAGGTTAGATTTGGATTAACTCAACCAAGAGATTCATTCTCTAGGATAAACCAGAAAATGATCAGGTTCAACTTAGCAGATTGAGAGTTTTTACGCAAAAGGTACAGTGACCAACATTAAACATTAGCATTTGCATTAAATAACCCACCCCATCATCATATCTCAGAGACTGCACTAACTGAGGCATGAAAAAGGTCACCCGCTCTGGAGGATAGGATTCCAAAACCCTGAGAACATAGGCCATGACACGGGGATGACCTTTATATGCAGGAGAGAGGAACTCAAGAGCTTGTGTGATTGAACAAGCAGCCCAGTGTGGCAGTTGTTGCAACAGCACTGAATTTTCATCTACAGCCTTTGGGGTGACAAAATACGGCAATGCTTCAGGTATACAGCGGATGTCCAAAATACATGACTGCAATTTGGTAAATTAAATAAGATACTATAAAGTAATAAATAAAATTAGCACAGGCAAATCAAATCCCTTTCAATTTTCCAGAGCAGGAAAATAATGACCCCATCTATAAATGACATTAACAAACAGAAACATCAGAAATAAATTAATAGCGGAAAAAAAAAGAATTTGACATTTCTTAGCCACACTTCTTAATTGTTTCCAATTCCATAATCTACTGGAGGAAAGTAGTGCAGATTGCAAGAGCTGCTACAGCCAATAATCTCAAATTTTAAACAAATAAATGGAAACAACCATTTCCACTTAATGAAATAGATAATCATTGACCTAAGAGCTTCCCTCACCCTATACCCACATGTGAGAGAGATCACAGGAGATCACATAAAGTAGAAAAATGCTTCAGCAAAGGTAGCAAAAAGGGTAAATTCCACCAGCTAACCATAGAAGGTCAAGCTGATTAACACAAAAAGCAATTTCATGGGGATGCTCAAGTAGAACTAAAGTTCAGAAAAACCATATAAAATGAAACAGAAAGCTTACTTGCCATTTTGAACAGAAAGATTACATGCTTTTTCAGTCCTGGCCAGTTCTTTTAAAATGATAATTAGTAAAAGTTGTAGCCTATGCCAACTTTTTTAGTATTGCTCTATGTTAATGATACAGCCCCCAAGTGGAAGGTAAGTTCAACTTCTTGTTTTTTCCATGTCGATTATGAACTCCGATTACGTTAGAATGTTAAAAAGAGAATACAAATTCAAACTAGAATAAACACAGAAAAAACAGCAAAAGTTATCAAACAGCAGCTCAAATAAAAAAATATTGAGGCTTTGCTTTTGTAACTAGTCAACTGATAAATTATTAAATCAGTCCAAATGAGAATGAAGTCATCAACAAACATGATTTAAAGAGAAATGGGTATCACTGAAAAACTGTAAATAGTTTTTGTAACATTTAATTTTTTAGCTTCTATAGTCAAGAAGTCCTTAGGCTTTTTCCCCTTAGTTCAATCAGGCCTGATATTTTACAAAACTTGAACAGTTAGTCTTATTTTGTGAATAGAGCATAACGGTGTTGATTATGATGTCTCTGTTTTTGACCCCAAATCTCTCTGATTTTTTTATGCTTTTCCTAGTTTATAGGATAACTGTTTGTTGGTTGTTTCATTGCTTTAAAACACGAGCATTAGCTTGAGGAAAAAATGCAGTTTCACATTAAGCCAGGTAAAGGCTATTGTAGAGTTTGTGGCTTGAATTTGGGTATCTATTTTATCACCCAACCCAAGAAGCCCATAGTGCGACCCGAAATTGGATGAAAAATGAAGATCTATGTTGGAAGCGGAAGGCACAGGCCAATTCTGTTATTTCCTATTACGGGTAGAATTAGTATTTGGGAATATACAAGGGTGGGTAAGGGGTTATAAATTAGTGACTGTACTCTTTCTCTTTGATAGTGGGAACTTTCTATCTTGCCCGTGAACGTAAGTTACAAAACTGAACCATGTAAATCTGTGTACTACTGTTTATTTCTCTTATCTGTGTGAGCTATTCCTGTTTGTGCGATCCTGTCTTTACAGCTATGTTCAATAAATGATTCCATAACAAATTCAATTAGTTTACATGAACAAAGTTGCTTTCACTTTCAGACAACATAATAAAGATAATTTTCTTCTTACAACCGATTTTTCCTGTTTTAATTGTTGCATCAGGGCATGGAAAACATCCTGAACAAAATAGGTAAACATACCTGAACAAGATGAGTTACTTCAGCCTTCAGAGAGGTATTAGTAGGGAACCTTGAGACTAATGACAAGGCAATCCGAGGATCCACAGAGAAAGCAGTCCTAGCATACTCAACCCATTTCTCTGAGCTAATTTTAGGTCGAAACATATTTTCCCTGGAAATAAACAGGAAGACAAATGATCTTCAATATCTATAGGTATCTTTACTCATTTAGAGAGAAGAGAAGCAAGGATGAGAGACCATTATTATCTCCCTCCGAGCATAAAGCAACTACCCAATGAAAGATATTACAATAAGAGAGTGTATGAGCACTCATTATCATCTTCAAAATGTAAGCATAAAACATCATGAGTTTTAGCTAAATGAAAGTTTACTTTGAGTTGGTGGGTTGTGCCCAGACTTCAAGCCTATCAGCCTCGTGTTGGCATAACATCAAAAGCAGTTGCTTCCGTTTTTCTCTTCCCACATTATAGTTCTCCATTTGGCCCCAGACAGGGTGATATTGATCATTCTGCAATTACATCAACTCTATTAACGCGCTGCAAAACAACCACAAACTTGACCAACAATATAAACTATATATTTCTTCCATACTTGATTTCTTCTCCTTCTCATTTGTTATGTCCCTAAAATCTTCTCTAATTGTATCTATCTATTTATTCATTTATTTATTTTAATACAGCATGACAACATTTAATTAATTCAAAAGCCTGTTATAATAAACTTAGTTGAAATTGAAAAAAAAGTGCTTTCATAAAGTGAATAAGGATTTCCTGATTGTTGATAAAGTTAATCCAATAATACCTTTTCCATTTCCACGTAGAACTGCCAAAGGCTTTGGGTCAAATGTGTAGCATTATAAGTATTGCAAAGTGAAAAAATCAACTCTGAAGCTCATTTTTTATGTGAATGTATATGCTGCAAAAATTATTATCTTACCATATCAGAAAAAGAACTTCCATTCTCTTGGCCCCGTCCTTTCGCATCAGATTGTGCATCTGTTCTCTCATTAGAAAGATACTGTACGATCATAGAGACAGATTGAGCCTCACTTTGTGCAAAATTCATGTTGTTAACATCATGCCATTCAGGATCAAAAGCAAACCAGCCCAAACAGGTCCTGCAACACACACCCAACAACTTTTAATTCTCATACGCAAGAGTATACAGAAGTATTCCACCATATGAACTTTCCCCAAACTGTAGCCAATAAATTTCACTTTGGAAGATCTCAAAGATTATTTCTTTAGGAAAAAAACCCCCATCCTGTAACTATATTTATCATCCATCAGTGGACCAGTTGGAACCTACCCCATAATAGAGGTGGGGGCTCAAAACCCGATTTTCCCCTTTCCTTCAGAACACCTGAAATATAACTCCCAATCCACTAATAAAAGAAAAATGAGATGCTCTGTCTGAAATATATTATAAGTTGAATAGCCTCAACCTAGTTGAAGAAGGCTCAAAAATGGTGATAAAGAACATAGAATTAACATGAATTATTCATCCAAAAGTTAAATGAGGTAACATTTGGCACTGGAGGAGTCTTTCAGAATCATGAAGGTATATCCATTGCAAATGTGCATAAACCATATCTCTTCAATCAGCAGCTTGACTGAATGTTCTCCTTCAAGGCATACAATTAGCAATTTAACTAAGATAATCGATCTAAACAGTTGATTCCTTTTGCAGAAAAATTTATCTATAGTTAGTGGCACCATAACTCACATATCCACCTTTATTCAGTAACAGCGCAGCACTTCTGATATCCATATTGTTCTTATGTTGCATGTCGCTCCTTTCTTGTTTATGGGTGGCAGGAGTTGGGGGCAAGAGGGTAGTGGGGAAGTGAGGTTTTTCGGACATGCAACATATCCTTTTCATGTAGATCAAATAATGAAATATACTGCATAGACTCCTCACCCCAATATATACTGACACTCACAAAACGAAAATCAAGAATCTTCTGTCATGAGAATCATTTTAAAATGCAAGACAACATGGGCCTTGGAACCCAAGTTACCACAACATAAATATGACTAAAGTAGGAATCAATAAAAGCCTCAAGGTATTGCTCCCTTACTACAAAAAATCATTGCCAAGGTGATCTCTCTTTCTTTAAGATGATTAAAAAAATTAAATAATCGGAAAACACAACATGCAGCTAAAAATGTAGAAGAAATTTATATTCAATTAGGTTCACCTGTAGACTCGGTCTTCTAGTAATTGAAGCCCTGATTTAAAACCCTGCAATTTTCCGTTGCACTGACATGAGCAAAACTTGAGCCCCAGAAGCATGCAAGTAAAAAATGTGCCTGTAGCTGCAGGATGGTGTGAAAAGTTCCATGGTATTTTCAGGGTCCCTTGTAGCAATCGGCCTAGAAGCAATAGTTGCTCAACACTATTGTGATGAACTACCTATACAGCCAAAACAGGAACATAAAGAACTATTAAGTAAATCAAATTACATACACAAGCATGCACATGCACAAGTACAAGTGCACACAAATATCTACTGATGGAATTGCTTGGGTCGAAATCAATGCAACCAGATTGTGAACAGATAAATTTGTTCTCTTAACAAGGACATTCGTGTAAACTTAACAGTCAAGAAAGATTTAAACCAGGAATCGTGACCACATCATGATACGACCCTACCAAAATGAAATCTCTTATCATCTAAAAGAGAGGCAGCAAATGTTAATGGCATCCAGAGGAATTTCCACATTACTACCCTTTTGCAACCATGAACTATTTCAAAGCCATCTAAATAGCCCAAAGTTAGCCATCAGCCCTTAAAAATGTAACATATTCAACCCATTTCACTCCAAGCCACCAGTCACCCCACCATAAAGAAAATCTCAATTGTTCTTCCATTCCTCACAGCCAGGAATGACATTTCTGTACTGTGGTAGACGATAACCCAACAGATCCACCTAGCAACTTTAGTTGATCTAATAATCCCTATAGAGTTTCTGTAAGAAAATAAAAAGTAGAGAAAGGTCCTGATTCTCAAATGAGAAGCCTCGAAGTGAATAATAACAATTTGCACATTCAAGGTATAGAATTCTTTAAGATCCTCACCAAGACATCAGTATTGTTAGAAATATTTCACACTAATAATTACCTGATACAATGATCAGAAACATAGTCCAGTAAACTCACATTTTCAACTGCAGCAACAGAATACAACTTTGAGAAGGCAAACAATCAGCAAACTAGTTCGCAACATTGGAGACAAAGAATGACTAACTCAATTTACTAGCTACATCAATGGAATATATAGCATAGTTGAATATCTAGAAGTCCATGGCAACATCACATGTATTCAGCAATTCTCTTCAGCAGGCATACTCAGATTATGGTCAGAACCCTGGTCCTCCAGACATATACAGATTATGCTGATTGAACTTCACAAAGCAATCCTGATAGTTTATATTTCCAGTGATTGTCAAACTGATATCATACATGTCATACTAGCCAGTATCTATCGCAATTATAGCACTTCAATCGTGGACCATAAAGATCCACTCAAATATTGCATGACAAAAATTAGATCATTTATGAAATATTTGTCATGTAAAACATTAGGAATATTAGGTTTTCTTTCCATCTTATATCAAGTCTTTCAGAATAATTCATTAACTATACATATATATATCATGTAAACTTATGACACATTCCGACTTTTTATTTATGGGACAAAGGTTGTTCTAGATGCAAAGAACAACGGTCCTAGGGCAAATTAGTCAAAAAAATCACTACCTTTTTTGACAAGAAAATTATGGAAATTCAACTTAGACTTAATTACTTAAAGACGATATATTAGTGTAGCACATTCCAAAGTCATAACTCAAACCTCCAACACAAATTGCTACTAAAATTGTGACACCTAAACCGTTTGAATACAAATAACAAAGGAATGAAAACACAAGATGCACTATCGTGCTACATAAGTACATTACAATGTCCACAAAGAACAAAACACAATTTGAAAAAGAAGGGAAAAAAAAAAGCAAATGCACTTTAGAAAGAGAGATACTATTAATAATTCAATAGTTGCTAACCTCAAAGCGATCAATGAAAAATCCAAGCCATAGTCTATGCGCCATTATTTGTTGAACAGGATCAATTTCAGGTGGCATTTCTGGTTCTCCAGGGGCAAGCTGAGGCCTCAATTTTGCTGCAGGGCCAGAGTACTTCACCTCATTTGCAAAGAGGCCTCTTTTTGTATCGACCGTCCATAACCATGCATCAATGAGCTCAGCAAGAACAAGAGAACCCCACTGGGGTGCAGCAGATACCAACCAAGTCCATATGAAAACACCAGTTTCCATTGCATCTGGTGTAGAAATATAAGCTGGACACCAGCAAAGAAGACGTAGAAGTTGAGCAAAGCCTTCTATGTTTGATTTTGAATCAGATGCCTGGACAAAAAGAAAAAATCTGAGGCAAGAAGAATAAAGTTTCTTTTACATTAACGAATAGAAAGGGGAGAAGATGACCATTTTCTTACCAGATTGGAGAGGAGTAATGCAGTTGCCTGAGAACAAATATCACGAAACTGTGACTTATCCACTTCCTCACCTTTCTCTGCACTGCTAACAAATTGTTGAAGAAGATGCACAAACTTACTTAGTAAAATCTCATTAAATGAATCATCCTCAGCTTTAGGCGGTTGAGAAAAGGCTCCAGTAATTAATCTCTGGAGACCACCACCAAAGCTGGTTGGAGTGTTACTGGATTCAAATCCACCAATGCTGTTATACAACCTTCTCATGCCAGCAATTTCTCCAGCATGATTGCACTTAACTGTTGCACTGACTATACCAGTATTAAGTACCTCCAAATTAAATGCTTCTGTCAATTTCAAGTTTGCTCCAGATGCAGCTGCTGCTGCTGCCATGACTGCAGGTATATTAGCTGTTTTTAGGCCTGTCCAAGCATTTTTACCAGTGCCAATTTGTATCTCAGTTAAAAGAGAAACCACATCAGCAGTAGGCTGCGCTCTCTGCCATGTGTTTGCTTTGCAAAGCTTTTCCTATGGTACATGGAACACCCAAAAAGGTGAAATCCATCAAGATATAAATTAAATTATGTCAACTAAATAAGCAAGAAAATCATCATCATCAACAACGATTTGAGGCATCATTTAGCATAGGATGGAAAAAAAAAATTGGGAGCAAAATGCTACAAGTTCACAGGTACATACGTAATATTGCCATAATTACTCTTTTGAATGAATGTTAATTGTTAGATTATTAAAGGTTAGATAGGTTTGCCATAGATGTTAAGAATATATTTAACTCTTTCCTTCCATAAGTGTGACAATGATGGCAAAGGTTTACCAATAATGATGGCGATTGCAATGGGAACACTGCTAGTGCAAAAAATTTTAGCCCTTCTTTTACTTCCTTTAACCAAACACTCCATGTCAACATTTCACACACTCCATTTATAAATGAAATTTTTTCATAAAGAAATGGAAACAAAGACAAGTTGAAAGATAAAAGTATCCTCAGACAAATTATTCTAATGGTTATTGAAAATGACCATATTAAAAAAGCACTTGATTTCTCTTCTATAAAGAAAATTGTGAATTAAATGACCTGTCAGTTTCCCAGTAGGTTTCTAAGTAAATCAGGTGAGAGTATCCTAATTGCAATGAACTTATAGCTGAATGACCAAATTGTGACAAACTGAACTTTGTAACTGTACAATGCAACCATCCCAAATAAACAGAAATTGCAATAAGCAAAATGATAGAAAAAACAGGGCATGAAATAGAAAGATGCAACTGTAACAGTACTCATAATTCACAAGGAAGATTACAGAAAAATAAGCATATCACCTACAATCAAACTGAAAGCAACATATAAGCAAATTAAACTATATTCCATTTTTCACACTATAATCATATTATTAAACAAACATACAATGACCCTTTTAGATTATATTTGAGACTCCAGATATTTATCATCCAAAGAAAACAATCTAGAAAACAAGTTATTGATTGACAACAAATGGGCCACTTCTGATTCCAAACAAATAAATCAAATTTGCAGCTCCTCTTCCTTTCAAACAGTATAAGATTTCATGACCTATAAAAGAAGGATGCATCTTAACTCTTAAGTACACCAAAAGCATGAGAGAGCATGTAAAATTTTCAGGACAATTACAGAAGTAGGATATAAGAGCTGCTGAGTGATTACATCAGACATACAGATCATCTTACTCTAAATTCAAATAATTAATAAATCAAGCAATTAACCTGAAGTAGACCTTGACTAGTGCATGGGGCATGTGAAAGTGAAATGCTGATCCACTCTTTAAGAATGCTTTGGTACAAAGAACGAACTGTCATTATCCAGGCAGGATCATTGACAACAGCAGGAGATGAGTCATTATGAACCGAAAATAGCAGGGAGTCTAAGCAAGATGAATTCCACAAAACCTGCATAAATGTTCTTCCACTTGTTTGATTTAGAACAAGCAATCATATATCAATAGAAAAACATATAGAAAATAATCATGAGTAATAAATAGTATTAACAGAACCATTTTACCTGGGGGAACTTATCTCTAAGCTGCATCAACAGGTTTTTAGCAATATTTTGGATGTGTTCCTCTCTCAGTGACAAGCTTTTAATGAGAAAACATGTATGAGCAAATAGAGTAGCCTCTCTGGTATCAGCTTCTTTGCCTGTTTCACTTATCCGTTCTTCCTGAACCCAGATTAGCACATGAATGAAATTTAGATAGCAACAAGGGGAGCACAGAGAAGAGGTGAGGGGAGAGAGGGAAGGAAACATTATTATACAAGAAAAGGCATGCTTCATTTTTACCAAGATGTTGTGGACAGCAATGTATCAATAATGTGGGAATTAACAATTAGTTTAGTAACAATCTCAAAATTATCTGCAACTACCAGTTTTGGTCTGTTTAATTTCCAAAAGGAACGTAGAATATACATAAATTTAACAGAAAAATCACAGAGGAAATCATAATCAGCATATAATTAGGGAAAGAATCACATGCCAGCCTTATTAGATAAGAAATAGCATCTTGTCCAAAAGAAAAAGAATATAGAAAAATGTGACAACACATGGAAACTTAGCTATTTAACAATGTAGGGGGTAAATTATCACAGGTTAACATCCATGGCTTCTGAATGTTCCATGTAATGATGACTTTTAAAGTCTCTAACATATCTTCTTGCACTCGGCACTCAGAGTTTTGTACTATCGCACCAGACAACAGGTCATAATAGCTAGTGAAAACAATGAAGCAAACCCTATGCAACACTTTCACTAACACTACATACGGTTGATCCATTAGGCATATTAGAAACACTTTCAACTTTAGGCATCCCCAAATAAGCTTGTTAAAGACAATGATGTACAACATATATGCACAAAAGCATGCAGGAGAGATACTATCATTATTACTCAATCTTCATAATAAATTTTAAGCAAAAATAAAGCTAAGATGTAGGTCTGAGGAAGAGAAAAGCCAAAACTCCATGCCAATAGCAAGAGTTATGAACAAAATTTAAAAGTAAGTAAAACAAGGGAAATGAATAAGAGTAGAATCAATTGCAATCCTAAGCAAAGTTAATCAACTTATTTAAGTATTGAAATTTGAAGAAGATGATTAAAAATAATGTAGAAAATATGTTGCTGCTTTTGCCCAAGGTCAATAATCCAAACTTCGCTGCACTCGGAGACAAAAAAAGAAGGTCATTGCTTCATACCAGCCATGATACTGCTGCTTCAAATGCCCTGTGGACAATAGCCATCAAACATTGGAAGACAGCTGGCATAAGATTTGGAGTTTTTAGATACTCAAAAACACAACTGAAGGCACTCCTAGAAGCAGTCAAATCAGAGCCGCCATTGAGGATGCCACCATTATTGCTGAATCTTATTATCTCCAAAAAGGCGACAGCGAGAAGATAAGTTGCCTTCACACCTATCAAACAAAAATAAGAAGCACGCTTCAAGAATCAAATATACAGATAACCAACAAAAAGCTTCTTCCAGATCGTTAAGAGGAAGAATTCCAGCAGAAAACAAGTTTTCTAGATAGCTAAAGCATAGAAAAATTAACTCAAGCGGCCAATAGACTATAAAAGGGAGTCCTCAGTGCAAAAGTTCCCTACTTCGAGGAGTAGAAGAGGAATAAAAATCATATGCAACCTTCCCCCAGCTTTCTATCTGGGAGACCATTTCCCTGACTCAGATCTGTGACCTGCTAGTCACAAATGAACAACCTTACCATTGCCCCAAGGTTCGTCCTCTCAAAACAGAAAAAGGAAAATAGAACTTCCTTTTAGACAACAGAAGAAAGTTTTATTGAGAATAAAAAGACAAAAATATTTACAGAATGAAGAACAAGAAATCCTACTCAAAAAAATAAATAAATAAAGCAATAGCATCATACATTTGATAAGCCACAACATAGTACAAAGATGACCAACCAGAAATTGTGTTCATTGCTGTATTGTCAACTCGCCCTCCCAAGGCAGCTGAAAGAGCAGCTCTTTGATTCACAGCTGCTTTCTCATTGCCACTCCCTCGACGGCTTCCAGGGTTGTGGAGGGCATTGAGTTCCAATTCATCTTCAAGCCATTTCACTGAGCTGACAACCTGGTGTGATGAAATTTAAATGTGTTAATTGTTCAAAAACTTAACAGCAATAACTAAAAATAAATTGGAACTTATTTAGTACAGAGGTATGACAAATTTTCCCTAGGTTAACACCAATTCAGAAAAACATAATCACCTCATTACATTCTATAAAATCATTTATACACCCGAATTAGAATTGCATGAATCAAACAACAATTTCATGGCATAGAGACATAAAATTTGGAGACAAGTACCTATCCAAGTATAAGATCCAGTTTTCATCAGTAAAAAGGCAATTGACTTCTCTGAGGATATTTCATTCCGAAACTGCACAAGTATCTAGGTGAAGTGCCCAGACTTTGATGCAAAGAAGCATATACTAATACAACATGTGCCTAGGGCAATATGAAATTCATTCCAAGAAATATTCAATGATACCAACTTCTAAAAAAAATGGAATTTGTCATAATATGAAGTGAAACAAATGGAACTAGTTATAATATGATGGAAGCCCGGCGAAAAAAAGTAACTAATACTTTGATTAGACACCAAAATTATAGAAGTATTCACAATCAACTTACAAGAGGAGGAGTCCCTTGTGCAATATGCTTAACAGCAGAGGACCACTGTGTATTCCACATGTACGGTCCACCCACTGCTTGAAGAGCAATTGCACCCATGCTTCCTACACTGTTTAATGTCGTTGAAACTGACTTTGATGGTTGTTGAATTATCTGTATGGGAGGTGCTAGCCCAAAAAGAGCAACATAGAACCACAAATTTCGGAATAACTTCAAAAGAGATGGTTCCACATCTACAGTAGGATCAAAATCAGAGCATATTTCAGCAACAGCAGGTAGTAGAGGCCCCAAAAAATCTGCTCCACTCCTGCACAATTGGAATATCAAATAAAACATCCCTGAATACAAAAATGCAGTGATGATAACAAAATGGTCATAATAAGCACATAAAAATTAGAGATTGTTGCAATGGAACTACTCTGTACCTTCCACTTTTAGATTCAGCAGCCAAGCCTACATCTGAGCACAAAGAGAGCAAACGATGACGATAGTCCGAACGCAATCTCATATTTTTAAGGCCATTTGCAATTAAAAGATATCCTGCAGGGAGAGTCTAGAATATAGTTGAAAGTGTGAGCAACAATTTACAAGCTATACTGTCAAATTAAGACTTACTGTACTAATGCTCATAAGAGTACAAACCTCAACACGTTCAGTAGTGGCTTCAGGTGCCAATGTTTTACTTTCAGCAGATCCTACAACAGATAATTTTCTCAAGTAACTTCTAGTCATCAGAACAACAGTCTCACGGTAGGACTTCTCAAAACCTAAACTAGCTATGCGAGATACAGCATCAAGAAGCTGCAATAAGTTAGGGGGAAAAGATCAAAAAGAAATAAAGATGCCCCAAGTTAAAGAAGCAATAGATAGAAGATTGCCATTTGAGATAGCCAATGTCAAGTAAAAAAAGGGTATAAGAGGACATGGTATTCGTATTCCGCAAAGTCAAGCTCTAGAGAAAAAGATTCCATACTCGGATTCGCAGTAAACCAGGAGTTGAAGCATCACCCTCTTCTAAGCTTTCAATGAAAAGTGGCAGTATCATGTCTACCACTTCAGACTTGTTAACAGCAACAGTCAGATCAGCTAGCAGATGTATAATATTAAGCTGCACAGCAGGAACTCCCTGTTTTTCCTTGTCAACCTGAAAGTAGCATGACTTGTAAGCAGAATATGAAATTCAACTTACAAATTAAATAACAGAATATAAATATAAGATACATAAATTAGTGCAGAAAAAAAGTTGTGTGATTAAATGAATATATGTTACACCTACTGATTAACTTAGGCATAAACAGTTGAAATTATTAATTATTAAACCTACATAACAGTATGAATTACGGCTGGACAAAAAAACCGAAAAACCAAAACCTATCCAAAACCAAACCATAACCAATGGTTAAGGTTAAGGTTAGTAATTTTATAAATTTTTGGATAATGGTTAAGGTTAAGGATAGTTACATTGACTAACTATTGGATAATGGTTAACCGTTTATTTTCACACATGTTTGTATTATTAGATTATCATTTTTTCTTTTATTTTTTTATTCTTTTTTGTATATAAGTCGTGTGATTGAAGATCATTCTCTTACCAACATTCATGATTAGGATAATTTATATGCTTCACTTGTCTCTTATGTTGTTTTTTTTTTCTTTTGAAATCTATTTTTGATAATTACTCTATTGAATATGGTGTGTATGGATTTTTATTAATTTTATTTCTAATTAGCACTTTTGTTGCACATCTAATTTTATTTTTGAGTAGAATTTTTAATTTATATTTCTATGTTGAATGGTACTTCAAGATAACTGATTAGTTATGGTAAATCAAACCAATTTATAGGATAACTGATTATTAGTTAACCAATATTTAATGGATAATTTTAGGATATTAATTTTAAGAAACTGATGCTAATGGATAGGTTACAAAAAATAGGTCAAGGACAGGTTAACCTATCCATGTCCACCACCAGTATGAATGCAATTCACTCATAGTGACTATACAAAAAAGAGAAATAAAATTTATGAGAAAAGTTAAAGCAGCTCCTATAAACAAAATCTAAAATTTCGACATCATCAAACATCCAAGAAACACACATCAATCATTTTATTTATATATTTTATTTATAAACAACCAGAAGCATTCTCTCAATCATACACATGCAAGGTGTTTGTAGCTAAATCATAAGTATGAATGCATTGGAGTTGGGGCCAATTAACATTAACCAACCTGTTCATCAAAATCATTTCGCTCACGTATGCTTGTGGCTAATCCCATGATAAATGTGTCAACAGGAGATCGGTCTTTGGTCCATCCAGATTCAATTATCTGACAGCTTGTGTTCATAGCACTCTCAAACATGGATCCCTGGCTGCCGCCCCAAGTATCAGCCTGTCACAATCAAGATGTACAACAAAAAAGACCATATTGGGCAACTGGACTGATATTATAGAATATAGAGTTAACCATTCACAAAAGATACCTGTGCACATGCAGTCAGAACAATAGGTTTAAGACGAATAAGCAAAACGCGCAATGGCTGACCTCCTTTAGTAACAGCTATGAGTGCAGAGCCATTAAGGAGAGAACTGAACAGCTCTTCACAAATTCTCGACTTTCGCCACTCAGATAGCAAACATGCTTTTGCAGCATCTAGCATTAATGTGAGGGTTTCAAGCACCAACCTCTTGGAAGTTTTCCCATCCATATCAATAGATGCAATACTCTTAAGTTTCATCCTTGCTGCAGCTTGGTAAACAGAAAGTTTTGCATTGACTCTAGATTTCAAAAGTTGCCCCTGCTCAGTCCAATCCCGCTTCCGTATCTGCCCACACACCAAGCATTCCTATCAATAACTAAATTCAAGTATTTCTTAATTCAGCTATCCATACTGCAACGATAGGCACACATATCTAACCAAATATTATATTTCTAGGAGCACATATACTATACATTAAGACCACAACTCCTTTCCCCTTCTGATAATACCTCTTTCTCAAGAGACAACTTTTAAGAGGTTCACTCCTATGTCAATATATAACATTAAATCATTAACCTTTTATTGAAGATATTCATTTATAAAAACTGCAAATACTAACTGCAACACTTAAACCTTTCTAGAGATTGCAGAATATATTCACTGAAGCCATAATCCAATTTTTCTTTATGTCCTCGCTCCTATGTCAATATATAACATTAAATCAGTAACCTTTTATTGAAGATATTCATTTCTGGACACTGCAAATACTAACTGCAACACTTAAACCTTTCCTATAGAATGCAATATATACTCACTGAAACCATAATCTAATTTTTCTTTATGTCCTACAATTAGTTTTTCCAGTAAAATTCAGTAGAAACTTATTGCATAACCAAATATCGACAATTACCTTGAGAAATGCAGGCAGAGACTGTAGCTGCTTCTTTGCAATTGACCTCAACCTCATCAACAGCTCATTATCAATTTTCACATGATCCAAGACATGTGCAATTAACTTAAATGCAATCACCTGCTTCTCCAATGCCTCTACAGTTTCCTCCTCAAAGGAAGCTACTTGTTGCCTAAGTAAACCCCCGCCTCCATCGTTGAATCCAAAACTCATTCCCACAGAATCAAAGCCACTCTTCCACAACACACTGCTACCATTTAACATCACTGACATTGATGACACCACACTGGCACTGGATGACCCCGAAACCTGGCTCAGATCATTCACGGGACTCGAAATTTCATTGCCG
This sequence comes from Triadica sebifera, assembly GCA_023653625.1. Taxonomy (NCBI): domain Eukaryota; kingdom Viridiplantae; phylum Streptophyta; class Magnoliopsida; order Malpighiales; family Euphorbiaceae; genus Triadica; species Triadica sebifera. The sequence continues at coordinate 26,846,665 of CM042908.1, read as the reverse complement.
GGATTATAATTGTGATTGTTTACGTTGCTCATTGGGGAGCTCCGAGAGGATGAAGTTTCAGAGTTTACACCAATTCGTTCATTAGGAGAAGCCGGTACCTGTAAGGATACTTCGAACTGATCAAGAAGACAAGTGACCAGTTTCTCCGCATCGGACTGTACAATTGGGGGAAAATTCTGAGTTAAAGCCATAAAAAAAACCCCGGAAAGAGCTGAATTTTCACTGTCATTGTTATTGATGGCCGCCATAACGACGTCACCAACGACACCGGCAACATCAATGGAAAAATCCGGCGACAACTCCGCCGCTTTGGATACATACCCCAAGAAATCAACGAAGAAAGAGGAGATCGATTCGACATTAAACGATTGGGGCCAAAAGGATTGCTTAAACGACGACGGAATCGCGCGGAAAAACTCGAGGACAATAGCTTCAGGCCTGTGATCGGTAGGGTCAGAACATTTAGAGAGGAATCGAGCCACTGCGAGAACAGCATTGAGCTGAGAGCGGGAAACCCTAGGCGATCCGGCAAATATAGAGTCCGGCTGCGGACATCGATTACAAATCCAAGAGACTTTGTCCGCGAATTGCTCCGGATTCTGCGCCACGAGGTCACAGAGCTCCATTAACGCCTCCATTGTCGAATCTAAGAGAGAAACAGCCAAAAACAGAGAGTGGAATTGGAAATGCGACTGTTAAAAAATGGGGGCCGTTTATACATTAGGGTTTACAGATGGGGGGAAGTTTTCATTTTGATGTTAAAGGGAAACGAAGAAATGATAAAGTCGCCGTTGATAGCTGTTTTAGTTGTTGCTGCTGTCATTGTCCTCTTTGGGGTTTTCATTTAAATAATATATTCAATTATAAATTGTAATTCTTCTGTTTCTGTTTTGGTTTTCTTGGTCTGACAGTTCGCCCGCCCGTCTTGGATCCTTCTTTTCTCTTTATGCTCTCTCTCTCTCTCTCTCTCTCTCTCCGTCTTGGATTTTTATTTCCCTTTTTTCTTTTCTTTATGGTTTATAGAAACAACTAAACAAGCTCTCGAAGTCACTGTTTTTAAATTATTAAAATGTTTAACATATAATTTTGACCTTTTCAGGTATTTGGTTTAAATATGGGCGGCAGGAGATTTTTTTTTCATATTTTCCAATCCTGAAAATATAATTTTATTTACGATCTTGCTCCATTTCCTTTGAGAAATTTTTTTTTGTCTTCGTCTCGGGAAATTGAAATTTTCCACTCTGGTCCGACATTCTATTTTTTAAAAAATATATATTTTTTATCATTTTAGTTAATAAGTTAAATTAAATAATTTTTTAAAATAAAATTTTGTTTTTTATTTTTTAATAAGTATTATATTTTTATTTTATTATTTTTAAAAAATTAAATATATTAAAAATATAAATATATATATATAAATTTATCGGGATATGGCATATACATACTATCCAACCTCATCCTTACCGCAAAATATTTTGGATTTGGGGCGGAAAAAAATTATAAAAAATCATCTCATTCAGGTTAGTTCAAATCGGAACTTCACGGGTTGAAATTCAATTGTCATTCCTAAATTAAAAATGGTTTTTTAAATCATTTTTAAATGTTTATAATTTATGAGTTTATGAATTAAGCAAATAATTAAATTTAATTAGAAATTTAAATGTATTATATTTCATTATATTAAAGACATATTATAATAAATTTTATATTATATATAATATAAAAGAAATAAAGTGTTGGATATTTGATGAATATTATAGAAAATTTAATATTTTTACAAACTCAATTAGTTTTTGCATCCAATCTAATAAGTTTTTTTTGAATAAATAGGTATTAAGTTTAACTTATTATAAAAGCTAACTCAATAAAACATAGTATCTAAATCGTTATAAGGTGCACTTAAATCTTATAATCAACTATGTAAAATTCAAAATTTTTTATTTTAAAATTCAAAAAATACGGATAATATTAAATTAAGGGTAATGTAAACTTAAAGATTAAACATAAAATTTATATATTTCAATATAAATTTATGTATGTTTATAATAATAAAATAAAATAATATATATATATATATTATTTTAATCGGCTTATAAGGGTAAACGAAGTAACATTTAATTAATGCTTTAGATTTTATTTTACATATTGTATATTAAACGATAATATTGGTAATGATTAAGCCCATATATTTTAAAAGAGCCAGCTATTTTAAAAATTATATATATATATATATATATATATATATATATATATGAGCTTATTCTAAAATAGGAATTGGGACCCTTGCATTGGTGTTGCTTAAACCGGGCCATGATTTTGTGAATTAGATTCTCAATTTAAGATAAAAAAATTTTAAAATTCAAATTTTATTTTGAAAATTATTTCTTTTTTTAAGGTAAATAGAGATTATATGACAAATTGTTCTTTTTTTTAAAAAAAAAGTTGATATTTTATTTTTTTGGCCGCTATTCATTTCATGATCAGTGACTGTCCACTTTTTAAAAAAATAGCAAAAGTTGTCCATTTATTAAAAAAATTGACAATAATTAATAATAGTCAAATGATCAATTTTTTTATTTTGACTACCCTAAAATGGATTTTTTTCCTTTCACTCTATATTAAGAAAAATATTTTATTCTTCCACAAGGAAAAAAAGCCCTCGACTATCTAATTCAACCCTTGTAAGAAATTAGAAATGGTATATATTTGATTAATATGTTGGTTCAACTGGCAATTTTGGCCAACCCGGTTCAATTTGACTAATTTTTTTTTTTTTGACGTTGAGCACCCTCCCATTGAGCTAGCCGGGTCATTCTAAGGCATGATCCATATGCCATGTTCATGTCAAATTGCCCCAGCACTTGCTCGTGCTTGTCATAATCATCTTGAAAATCAGGAGCCGCATATGGGAGATCAAGGCCCCTAGTTAGGTGATATCAGAACAAATAGCAACGACATGTTCAGGCGAACTCTTTTTAGACTTCGAGGCTGATTTGGAAGAATAGTACTTTGTAAAGCTAGTTTTCTTGTTCTTTTTCCTATAAAAACTCTTCATGTCGCTTTTTTAGGTATAATATTCGATTGGGTTCCAATTCATATTGTTAAAAGAGTGCTCTAAAAACAATTATATTTGAGTTAATATGTGGATGTTTGCTAAGTGTAGTTAAGTACATTAGAAGACCAACTATGAGATAATCATACGAATAATCTATTCAAATATCAATGATAATCTCATAATAGCATTGATGTAAGTATCTTTATATTTGAAGTACTCAATGATATCTTGAATACTGATTTTAAATTTTAACACTATTCCTTGTTGTCTCAAGGAGGTTGTTCATAGAGTAGTGATTAGATACAGCTTGAGGTATTTGAAGATAATTAGGTAACCAACAAATGATTCACCATTTCTGATAGAAGAAGTGTATACCCATGATATATTGTAGTGGTCATTACTTGGGAATTTCTGGCCGGAGTGAAATATCATAAAGATAGTTTTCAATGACATATCTAATAGAGTAATGAGTATCAGGGACAAGAACTAACATTACTTGGACTAAATGTGACGTAGTTAGTCTAGTGGGAGTTGACACATGTTCATACTTTAAACTAAGTGGGGTATATAATGATGAAATGAATAATTATATGAAAATTATTTATAGAAAGGTTCGTAGTCAAACCACTGACTTTCCGGTCAATTGGGGTTCATGATATGTTGTTGGATACCGCTTATGACTTGTTTAAATTAATTGTTAATTTAAGTGGCCAACATAACCGGAAACCTAATGGGTCACAAACATTGAAAATATGAAGAATGAGTAAAATGGTCTTGAATGAGATCCAAAATATGAAATAATTATTTCGGGATAGATCGCAATAAGATCACATGGAAAAATTGTTTGGCAGGGTCATGGGCCCGCGCGAGCTAGGCAGGCCAGCTGGGCTGCCTAACTGCAGCACGCAGCAGGCTCAGCGCGCACTGGTGCCTCCCATTGGTCAACGAGTGAATTTAGCCTTAATTGGGTCAATTATGATCATTAAGCACATTCACTAGTCATTCAATTATTCTTTATCTATTTTTGACTTTTGATATTTTCTTTGAATTTGATTCAAATATAAAAGACATCAAATGACATAAAATAGACATGAAAATATTTTTTTGTGAAAAAATTATTTTTAAAACATATTAAAATTATAAGAATACTTTCAAAACTATTACTTTGAATTTGTTCAAAAATTTCTTTTGATAGTTTATTCTTCATTTTTTCGTGGATTATCATTAGAGATATTCTAGTATGGATTATTGCGCTTTACTATAACCCAATAAAGTGAAAATTTGAATAATAAATAAGAAATAACAAGATATAATTTATAACTTCTATATTTATATAAATTAGTTTTAATGACACAAGTATGATATTTTGTTTCGGATTTTGAAAATTTTATTTTTTCCATTATGTTTATGAATGTGATTCATTTTTCAAAACCCAACACATATTTAATTATAATTTTTTTGTTTATATTTTTTAAATAAATATATATAAAATATCACTAAGAACCAAGATGATAGCAGGTGATATATACAAGAAATGAGGTGTAAAATCACCATAATAGATTGCATTTGTCATAGAACCAGAGTGCCTGGCCATAATTTATTTGTTTATATTTTATGCCTTCAAGAACGTAATTTTTAAATTTTATCAATTTATTATTACAAATATTTGTATTTATTTTATTTCTTATATTGTAAAATTTTTAGCATTAGTAGAATTCGGTATTGAGAATGTACAATTTTTGATATTTTAATTGTGATTTTAAACATGAAACAAGTTTATTAAATATAAATTTGTACAATATTACTATATCAAACGTGTTGAATTGTAATTGTTCAACAAAATTTTCTTAACACTGTTGAATATCGATTCGACCTCAATGAATTTTTAATTTGTACCCCTCAATTTTTTTTTTAGTTATTTGATCCGACCGATCTAAACCTTTAATATTAGGTGGACACGGCAAAAGCATATTTGAGTCTGAAGCCAAAGCAAAAAACCAAAAATACATGATGCCATATAGAAGAGCTACTATGCTTTGAGGATTTTTTATGGCCATACATAACTTGGAACATACCTTTTGCTTTTAATGATAGTTTTTGGTATTAGTGGTTTCCGTGATGGCTAGCCTTCAAGGCCCCATCCCATATATATTACATAATGTCAGCCTTCGCCTACTACCCACCCACTCCATGTAAAGGATGATACTCATAAATTGGATGTCACTTTCTCTAGCCGTTGCAGACTGACCACTATACTCGGAGATGTAAGTAACAAGCAATGTATGATCTGTATATATGTATAAATAAAGAGTGAACAAAATAATCACATGTACTAAATAATCAGAACATTCCTTTTTTTCTGTACAGTATGATCAATCCCCAATGATTTTCAACTTTGAGATTTTTGTTGTGGAACACAAGCAAGGGGTACAATGGCACACACCAAGGTCGAGGCTATGAGTCTATTAGGCTATGCTTCGCCGAAGGAAAACCTGAATCCCATCTGACTGGTGTTGTTATTAGAATTTCTTAAGAATGGTTCTATTCCTGTTAAAAAATGTTTTCATATATGCACAGTAAAACAGAAACCATGTTTTCAGTTTTCACTGACTTTGGAAATCACCAAGCGCCAGGTTCTTATAAAAGCTTTCCATTTGAATGCATAAAAAAAGATGCAAAGTCTTTCATATATACAACACAGAAACCACACCTTGGCAAATCAAAAATATTAATTTGGCAAACAATGGTTCTTTGATTTAATTAATTTTGACTCCAAATTAATTAAAAAGAAAAAGAGCTGCATGCAATAATGAACAAAAGACTAACATGGAAAACTATCAGACAATTAGATTAATTGGATGAGAAATCAGATGGCACAATAATACCTAAAATCACAGAATATAAAGATGAAATCTAGCTCGAGACATTAAAAACTACAAATATCAAAAGAAAACCTATGAATCCACTGACCTACTACTCCATGCATGCATACTCCCCATTTCTGGAACTACCAATTTTACATCAACAATCATCCTCCTACCTCCCTCAGCGATCAAAAGGGCCAGTAGGATCAAGCTGTTTACACAATCCAAGATAAGTAAGATAAAGAACACGATCTTTAGCCCCGGTTCGATGATTATCAGTGTGCTTGCAGAAATATTTCAATTGATCGAGCGTACAGCAACCCAGCATCTGACCCAGAAGCAAAAACAGCCAATTAATCGCCTTCTTCTTCTCAGAAATCACCGGCTTAACGCTATTTTCTTGGTCGCAGAATTTGCAGGTAGGCAAAACAGGACTCATCCACACATTAGGAGCTCTATCATGCATGGATTCCTTGTTATCAGCAATAAATGACCCTACTTCGAGAAACTTCTCCCTCAGATTAAACCCCATCTCATACTGTTTCTCGCATTTTTTGCATTGGACTAAACCAGTAATAATTTCAATCTTCTTCCCCATCAATTCCTCCAGGCTATAAACTGCGGCGCGCTTCGCCGCCCAAGGGAACGGCGGAATGAAGGGCTTGTTCTCTTCGCGAGGAGTCTGTGCATGACTACGTCGAGCACGTGGAGGACGACTAGTACGAGGAGTGGGGACCTCTCTCCGGTGAGAAGAAGGGTAAACCGGTGGCTGATCAGGCAAAAGAGAAGGAGCGGCCGCAGCCAAAATAGAAGAAAGCCCAGTAGGAGGAGGAGCAGCAGATAGGGTTTCCAACCGTGGGGCATCGATTATAGGAGAAGTAGCAGCCATTAAAGAAAGCGAAGAAGAAAGCGGAAGGGGGTAGGTAAGGGGAGCAGTTAGGGTTTGTGATGGGAGCGATTGCGGCATAAATTCTTGTTCAGGAGGAAAAGGGGACGATAACGGAGGCGACGATGACGGCATAGTAGCGGTTCTTTTGGACTTTTCTTGACCAAAAGTTAAAGAAAGAGTAAGAAGATCATTATCATCAAGAAGAAGACTGTCATTTCCTTCAATGCCATGCCCTTTTTTAGCGAATTGTAGCTCCTCCAAATCTCGCTGGATCTTACTATTACTGCAGTTGGTGTTGCTGCTATTTCTCCTCTTCCTTGAGATTTCTCGGTCATTGGGTTTCATATCATCTCGATTCTTCATGATCGGCCAGTGACTAGGGTTTTGAAACGATATCTGGGTGGTTAATGCAAAGAAAGAAATGGGATACTGAGGAGATAAGAGGAAGAAGCTTTTTGATAGGGAAATAGAAACGGAATATATAGGAATTGGAGGTGGATTATAATATAATTACTTTTAAAATTTGAAAGAACGACTTTTCCAATTCTCTATTTATTTATTTTTAATTTTTTGAGAAAGATATTTTTGGTTACCCCAAAGTTTGTTAAATCTTGCCTACGTGGTGGGCCTTATCACTCTTTTCTTCGGAATTTAATGCGTGCATGCCTATATTAATATTCTTTTTTTTTGTGATTAATATTCTTATTTAACGGCTGAGAGAAATTTCATCATCTGATTTTTTTTTTTAAGTTTTGCATATGATCTCGACGGTAATATTTGCTAGTATTAAAATAAATTTTACTTATGATGATTTCTGATTTTTCTTCTAAGAGAGATAAAAAGCCAAAAAATAAAAATAAAAATTGATTTCGGAAATAACTGACTGTGAGAGATAAGTGTAATTTTATCTCTTTTTCTTTCCCTATTTTTTCTCTGTCAAATTCCATCAAGAAATTGATATCTCTTATAATTCTATTTGAAGTGTCCAAAGGCAGGCAATGAGTTACCCAAATCATCTGTAATTTTCCTAGATATCGTCTTGTGAAAGTGTAAGTATGAAAAATACAGTAGTATAGTTTTTAACATTAGTATAACTAAGACACTTGGATGCCATGCAATAATTAATGGTTGAGATTTAAAAATGCTAGGGATTAATAGAAACTTATTAATTATTGAGGATTGAAAATAAACATGTCATTTGGAATTCAAAATGGAGTCTTTCTCAATGAAAATTTGAAAAATGCTAATAACACTTCTCATTTTTTTTAATTTTTTTTTCCATCAATCAATTTAAAATAAATATTTTTTCTCCGTCAAATTCCATCAAGAAATTGATATCTCTTATAATTCTATTTGAAGTGTCCAAAGGCAGGCAATGAGTTACCCAAATCATCTGTAATTTTCCTAGATATCGTCTTGTGAAAGTGTAAGTATGAAAAATACAGTAGTATAGTTTTTAACATTAGTATAACTAAGAGACTTGGATGCCATGCAATAATTAATGGTTGAGATTTAAAAATGCTGGGGATTAATAGAAACTTATTAATTATCGAGGATTGAAAATAAACATGTCATTTCAAATTCAAAATGGAGTCATGAAAATTTGAAAAATGCTAATAACACTTCTCATTTTTAAAATTTTTTTCCCATCAATCAATTTAAAATAAATATTGGATAGTGTCTGAAAATGTTATCTATTTGGATAATGACTATTAATGACAGTAACTTTAAGAACATTAAGTCAGTGTTGGAAAATGGCAAAATTTAATGAAGATGAAAACTAATTAGAAAAAAAAATAAAGAGAAAATATTAACACTAGTACGTAGAATTGGACCAAAAAACTTGACATTAGTTGATTTGTTAGAATTAACTATTCTTCAATCAATATAGGGAAACATTTGACTATATATCTCTACATGTGTAGTCTCTTAAACCTTCTATATATATGGCTGCCGGCCGGTTTCATGCAATAATTTTAGACATGTATTTTTCCTACCGTAAAGTTGAAAATACAGAGAAACCATCACAAAGTTTCAATGATAAAAATAGTAAAACTGCAATTAAATTTAATTATAGTATATAAAGTATTTACTGACATAGTCAAATATAATTAATAATTTTTGTTCAAAGGCCAACTGATGATCATTTCAATGCATACTTGCTAAGTGCTAACGAATTAATTAAAAAATTCTTAATAAAAAAGCAAAAATGCTAGTTAATTAAAAGTTTTTTAATTAAATTTGGTTTGTCTAACTTTCTCATACCAAATGTAATATGTGATTCAATTTTTATTAAAGAGTTTTTTTTTTAAAAAAATGAATTCCAAAAAAAATTAGAAATTAAACATATGATTAATTATGTTGCTCCGTGAAAAATGTAAAGACATACATATACTGTACTTGCACATAATATCATTAACATTTATTATTATGTTTGAAATGAACGGAGTGTACCCCAAACAAGAGTTTAAGACTCTCATTGATAACTTTTAAATTGTAGTAACAATCATCTATGAGATAAAGGGTTTGTATTTAAATATATTAAATAAAATGTCTAAGTTAAATTCCAAAAATAATTCATATATAAATATAACATATAAACAATTATAGAGATGAGTAAAATCCGTTTGATTAAATCGAACAACATTGATAAGATTCATTTGTTTTTACTTAAGGCATGCATATGTTTTTTTTTCAATTATCCAGAGTATTATGGATTCGCGGAAAGAGACATGCATATATTTTTCAAACTTGCCTTTTTATGGGTTGATGTAAGTGGGAAAGGGAAATAATTAATAATATATTTTGTGGAGAGAGAATTTAAAGTACATATTAATACAATTAAACAATAAAAATTTAATTATTTGTAGATTTGAGTTAAATGAATATAAATTATAACCGTATTAATATATTTACGATACAAAAACCATATAGATAAATTTTTATTTGTATAATTTATTTAGATTATTATTATTTTAATTAAATAATAATAGTATATATATATACCATTATTATTTTAATTTCTGCAAATAATTTGTTTTATTATATATGATATTATATTTATTATGATCATAAGTATAGGTATTCTATAATAATAAAAATTATTAATAATTATTTCATATAATTAAAATTAATTTTAACTAATATAAAAATTTAATAATAAATAACTTTAAATTGGTAAAATAGTTTAACTTTTGCTATTATGTATTGATCTCTTATTTGACACTGAGTTGAATTTTTTATTTTATTAATATTAATATGATATAAAACAAATTGTTTTGTAATGCAATCATCAATAATTCAATTTTACATCGTCATATGATTTACACTTTACACTATATATGACTTTTTTTTTTATTTATAATAATCAATCTTATATGGGTAAAAATAATGAATTAATATACTGAGAAATTTTATAAAAGAATAATTATGAATAGTCAAAAGCTAAACTTATTCATTTGAATCCGTTACAATTAATCAATTAAATTGATTGGTTTATAAATATTTTGGTGAATTAATTTTTATGTAGATTAATTATATAATCTATTTAATTAAATATTATTAATTATTTGTGTTAAACATAATCGTATATGAAACATTTAATAATACAATATGATATGATTAAAATTCTTATTAATATGATACGACACGATTAATTAATCGTATTGTGTTTGAATTTAGTACAATTGTATTAAATCCGATTAAAACATGATACGATACGATAAATATCAACCAAAATTAGACCAACCGAATTTTTATGTGCTATATTGATTCGGTGATTAATTATATTAGTGGGTAGATTTCAGATTTTGGTTAGTTAAAATGGCTGAAAAAACGAAAGTAACTGAAATCTAAATCATTATTATTTTGGGTCATTTTAAGGGTGAGCAAAAATCGTTAACCGAATCAATCGAAAGAATAAAAATTGACTAAATAGATTTTTTTATGAAGTATTTCGGTTCGCTAAACATTTAGATATTTATGCTAATTCGGTTTTTGTTTCAGTTCGTTTATTTTTATTTAGAAATCGAAAATTAAACCAAATTCATTTGATGCGCTGCGTTTTCCGTGAACAAATTGTCCATTTATCGAAGCTGTGTCGTTTTCCCAAGCAGAGTCAAAAAGTACCTCTTCGAACGAACGAAGGCAGCAGCGTCTGAGCTCTAAGCTATCTCTATTCTCTGCTTCCCTGCCTCTCCTTTCACCGGGCACGGGGACTGCGTGCCACCTTACGCCGCGCCCAGTAACGTCGTCGGCTCTCTACTCGGGACCTGATTCGGTGAAATCCATTGCTAATTGTTTATTTGCTCGATGAAACCTATTGCTTGAATTTTAATGCAGTTTAGATAAATAGGTTTTTTTTTTAATTTTTTTATGGCTTGTTTTGGTACTGTTTTTGATGTTTAGAAAAGTGCAAAATAGAACTATGTTTGCTACAATTATATTTTATTGAATTATGTTTCTGACGTTCCATTCTCTTTTACATGAATTGTGTTTCTAATTATTCATGCTTTTTTTTCACTTGAAACAGCAATGGGATGTAGATGAATGGATGCCAAAGATAGAGGAAAGGCCAACCATTGACGAAAGGACTCTTTTGGACAAGAAGCAACTTCTGAAAACAAAATAATTATTGGATGAAAACGTTGTCTCAGAGATGAAGTGGGAGAAATATAAGGTGGCAGTGGCTCAACTTGGTTGTTGTTTTCTGTTGGCATCCTTTTATATCCATTCTTTGCGACAAATTGTTGATATAGAAAGATGCCAGTTGAATATTGAATTTCACTTTACAGGTTGACTTGTGTACTAATATTGTCCAACTATCAAGTAATGTTTGAATAATGTTATAATTAATTATTTTTCTTCTTTTCAAATTTTACTCATCATTTCTGTTGGAGCTATAAGCTGAAATCTGATGACACACCTGCTTCCCCTCCCCTCTTAATTTTTCAATCTTCATAGTACTGATTCAGATCTCTTTCTTTCTCATCATTTTCTGTTGGACCTATAAGCTGAAATCTGATGACACGCCTGCTTCCCCTCCCCTCTTAAATTTTCAATCTTTATAGTATTGATTCAGATCTCTTTCTTTGTTTTTTCACTTTACAGGTTGACCTGTGCAACCAAAATTGCCCACCTACCACCTATCAAGTAATGTTTCAATAATGTTATAATTAATTATTTTTCTTCTTTTCAAATGTTATTCATCATTTTCTGATGGAGCTATGAGCTGAAATTAGATGACACACCTGCTTCCCCTCCCTTCTTAATTTTTCAATCTTTATAGTACTGATTCAGATCTCTTTCTTTCTTTCTTCTTCCTATTCATCTTTTTGTTCTTGTTCTTCCTCTCTTTCTTAACAAGGTGACACCCTCAATTTCCATGTACAGTTTCCAGTGTCCTGCTTTGATGAATTGAGTCGGATATAAAGGTTTATTGATTGCTTAAGTTCTTATCTAATAAGTCCTGTACTTTGAGATTTTGGTTTAATTTTGATTGGTGGAATCAAAAGCATTACTTCTGTGCGGAGAAAGAATGGAGATAGTAGAGTTTTGATTAATATATAAAAAAAATTATGTCAAGGGATTGCTTGAAGACAGTTTCCTTGAACTATGCGTGAGCTATTTTGGCATCACGACACAGTGTGCTTTTTCATTTATGTATTACAAAGAATTGAGAATTGTCTTATTTGTTACTTATGGATTTGATCCCTTGACTAATTCATTTTTAATTCTTGTTCATGTTTTTCTGTGACTTAGATCTGGGAGATGGGAGTCTCTTACTGCCCGTGAATGTGGAAGGAGAGTGATGGAAAAAATTTCTTGCTTACAGGTGAATTATTGTGATTCTTTATTTTTCAGTTCTACTGTTTTGTGACTTTTAAAACGTGCTATGTGTTGTTGTGCAATGATGACCGCTATTATAGATTTTACATGTTCAATATTTGTTTATTTTCTCATTGTTTTTCGTTTATTTTTATTTTGGCCACTTGATTTCTCAGAGGATGCTACTTATTGTTTCTAGTATCAATAAGCTAATTCAATCTTGAGAAACATAAAGTATATGTTATTGTTTCTAGTATCAATAAGCTAATTCAATCTTGAGAAACATAAAGTATATGTTATTGTTTCTAGTATCAATAAGCTAATTCAATCTTGAGAAACATAAAGTATATGTTTGAAGTCTTGTTTTGATTGGTGAATCTATATTTACAAGTTAGCCATTATCTTTTTGTATTTTGTTTTGCTGATAAAATAGATTTGGCTTTAACTTTCTGGTATATTGATTGAGTGCAAGCCTTGATATTATTAACTATGAATTTCTTGTTAATATATTATATATCCATATCTAAAGTTGATATTGTATGTGTCTTAGATTGTTCTTTTGCAATTTTCATTGGTCTGTGGTTCATTTTATAAAATGAAGTTGCCTATAATGCCTTCGTAGAGAAAGAAATCAAATCATACACAAGAAGTCATTTGACCTCAATTACATTTCATCATTTAGCTCAGTAGTGGGTATTTTTGCTAGGATCTGGTACTGTTATGCAATGGAAATCTGTCTGACTCTTGCTTGACTTCCTATGGTCTCTTTTTGGCTATAGTTTCTCATATAAGATTTTAATGTATTGCATGGTTTTTTATTAGCTTTGCTTCAATTTTGAAGCTTCGGTGTTGATGATTTCGTTGACTTATGAGATAGTGACTTTGCATGTCCGTTAAATACTTAAATGTTATGGTATAAGCCCTCAAACATAATGGACAGGAGAGGCTAAGAAGAAAGGAAGTTATTAAATAGTGGACACACTTGGCAGCTCTATTTAAATGGTAGAATATGGTGCTTTATTTTAGGTTAAGGTATTTAAATTTATTATTATTATTATACTTCATGCACTTATGGATATATGGTGTTAGCTTCTGCATTTCTATAATGGTGTATTTTCTCCTCTTTGTATTGCTTTATTGTTGGACCTGCCTAGAACATCACTAGTTAACCACTTTGGCACTTCTCATCTTTCGTTTTTAGGCTGTGATCCCTGTTGAGATCATGAGGGACACATCTATGGAGTCTTTGCTATGAATTTGATGCTTTAATTTCAAATATGACTTAAATGTTGTTACACAAGTGATTATATCTTTTATGCCTTATTTCACTTAAATGTTGTTACACAAGTGATTATATCTTTTATGCCTTATTTCACTTTATATTCAACATTAGTAATATCCATTTATGAAAAAAAAAGATAAATAAATATGATATTGATTGATGTTACTTCAATATTTGATTGTTGTGCTTCCTGGAAAGAAAATGTTATTTTTTACCAAAGAATTCATGTAGCTAGGGTGCAACAACTGCAAAACATATTTCTGTAACATTGGCTGGTTCGAATAGCAATTGCTTATGCCGATTTAAACCCCTTCTCTAATAAAGTAGTTTATATTTAGCCATAGAAGCTAAGTCACTAAATAAACAGGTCCATGAGGTTTAACACCATGAGGATTATTAAGCTGATTAAGACACATATATGGTGTCTCATTCCTCTTTTTCTTTGTAGGTTGAAAAGGTTAATAAGCAGCCCAACTATTTGTTTTGAAGTTTAAAAAAAACATTGCCTACCATGCTAGCTGTAATTACTTTGTGCTAATGTGGGTGTTAATTATGTTTTCTTCTATGCAAAAGTGGTACCTTATTATTGTTGAAAATTTCTATTTTGCGTTTTTTATTTTTTTATTGGATCGATCACAATAGTGTGGAGATTTTATGTTGGTATTGCACATACTGTATTCAGTTATTTTTTTTAACAGATGTCTCAGATTAAGTATTTATTTCTTATTTAATATTTTCCTTCATCATATTTTCTATTTTTGTCTGGAGTTTTTATATGTAGTTTTCTTCTGAATTTATATGTTGGGAATTTGTTATAAATGTGTTGGTTTTGAGTCTTGACTATATAAACGAAAGAAAAATTTCAAGACATCAAGACCGGGATAAAAAATTGGGTTCTATTTTTAGTTATTTATCATCTTCCTTTATTGGCGATGCAATTTGTTTGGCAAGAAATCAACGAGAAAAAATGTATTTTCGTCTGCTAATTAGCAAGAGTGATTGATTACACGGCTTCAGAAATTTTCCAAAAACAATAAAAACGTAAAACCTTCGGAAGTTTACCGCAACTTGGGTATAAAATTTTGTTATAACTTTTAGCGACAGAAAATCTCGTCGAGAATTCGCAGCGAAAGTTGAAAATTAGAGACTGGTAATCTCGCTGCATATAATATCTTCTAGCGATCAGAAAAATCGCTGGGAAAATTTCCGCCGCCATAATTCTTATTTAGTGACAGATTTATTCGTCACAGATTAGTTTTATGAAAATTCATTTAAATATCTATATGTTAAAAATAATGGCTAAAAAATTTTAATTTTCTCTAATTTAATTATATATCCTACATATGTTATCTATTGTAATTATTTGTGATGTATTATTATATAGCTATGAAATAAAAAATTATATTATTCAATTAATCATAAAAATTTCAATGAAAAGTATTATTTTTAACATTACTTTTCAATACTAAGATTTACTCAAATCCAATCTTAAAATTTTATCAAAATAAATTAAATAAGTATAGCATGTTAGAATCTAATTGTCTAGCCATAAGAAATTAAGTTTAATAACCATAAAATACAAATGGATATACACTCATGATTATGCATTTAAAAACAGAGGGATAACATTGCTTATGCTAAGTGATGACTTGAATTTAAATAATTTACACCTTTTATATATTATAGTGAACCATTAAAAATATACCAATTGAATTGGCTTGCTTTTATTAAACTATATATTAACTGGCACTAATGAGGACTGTTTTTTCATTGTTAAATTGTGATTATTTCATAGCTTTTTTTAATTGTGTAAGAGAAGAAAACTGAACCGAAATCTTCAAGTTCTCTTCGTTTCTCTTCATCGATTATTGGTTTGATCCTTCTGTTTGCTTTTGCGGAAGAATTCTTGTTGTATTGTCAGCAAAGGAAGGACACGATTGGGATTTAGAATAGGTATTTTGATCTCATGCTCGTTCCTTTTTCGATTTGTGTGATTTCCACAATTTTTGAGATGAAGTCTTCCTCAAAATCGAATAACTACGCAAGAATGGTCAGTGGGATTGGGTTGATTTTGCTAGGGACATGGTTTTTACAGATGGGTTTATCTTTCTACACCAATATAATTGTTCACGGCTGCTCTTTGCACGAAAAAAGTAGAGGTAACTACACTATCAGAGATGTAAAGGAGACTGAGAGTATCATAGGGCTAAAGGAATTCCTACGCTTCAGTTCAATTGCCATCTTGCATTACTTGTGATTTTGATTGTGAGTGTATACTCCATCATGGCAAAAAATAATTGAGATCGTGATGATTTTTGTTGAGGTATAAGCCTCTTGGCGTGGAGAAGCAACAGAGGGAGAATAATGGGCATTTCACTTTGAGGATGAGATTCAATAAGAGGAGAACGTTCCTAAGGAGAAGTTATCTACGACGGAATTGAGTGTTAATGGTTATGGTTCTCATGAGTGAGGTAATTCTATAAGTTAGTTCTGCGTAATGTATACTTTTTATTAGCTGAGGGAGTTGGTTTGCTGTATAAATGAAATGTTAATATTTCTCCTAGCTGGTTTTGGAACCTGATTTTTTTTTATGAAGCGGATTCGAATTTCTTTGTTTCTTTTAGGGGAATTTTTTTTTCATGCAATTTTTATGTTTGTGTTCTTAAGTACTTATATTGGATAGTTAATATTTTAATTAAGGTGTTTCAAGATTTGCTTGTGTACCGAATCTAAGCAATTTGTTAATGAGTAAATGAAGGTTTGGCATTCAAAATGTTAGGGCATTCTAGGTGGTCTTAGATTAAAATGAAAGTTGGTATTGCTATATAAATATATCTCCTCCGTTCATATTGTGAAATGCCTTAGGCTACCTAATTGTAAAAATAGTATAGGAAACACTCAAGACCCATCATGAATTGATTTATATTGCTATTTCGTGTAATTTTGGAGAGAACTGGCATTACAACCTTTTATCTTAGCAAGGAGATGGAGAATTTCATTTGGCATGAGGATTGCTTTCTGAGAAAGCTGAGGCAACATTTGAATTAAGCTGAGAAAGAGTTTTCTACATGCTTGATGTGGGAAGACAGTTTTTTCACTGTTGCAAGACCTTGTGGAAATAAATGTCTTTGGTTATTAGCAGAGACTATGCAGTAATTGTTTGCATATTTACTTTTTTCAGGGCAACTGCTTCATGGATGGAGCTTCCTGTGCCTCCAGATTGCTTATTTTTCAAATTTTAAAGGCATTAATATGTTGTTAAAAGTTAGAAAGACGGAGAAAATTTTCAAACTTTCTTCTCTCTATCACATCATTTCAGCGGCAGTCTTTCTTCTTTAATTGCCATATGAGTTGGATCATGCTTTGTTGATATGGAGTTGCTAAGCATTGCTGCTACGGTAAGTAGTAACTTTGTGAAATTTGATGTTGAGCTGTTCATGATCATTGGTTTTTTTCTCCCCATGCTCTCATGTCATGTCCTGCAGATTACCCAAGTTTAAATTAGTGGCAGCAGCCTCTACCTTCATAGGGGGAGTTGGTGCATCCTCATCAGGTGCACTTCTGAAGTCTAAGAAATTGACTCTAAGTGGATCAATTAATTATAATTATCTCTTCTTGTAAATGGTAATTTCTTGTCAGTATTTGTGAACTCTATGTTAGAAATTATGACAGTCTGGATTTTTTTTTTAATTTTTTTTATAGCATACCATTATTTGAAATTATGGATGTTCAAGGTAGATTTCTGTTCTTTTAGAAGCTGCAGAATATTTTACTATATTTTGAGCTGAAGAAGTGCAACAAATGATTTATGTAGGCTCTTATACCTTGAAAGGAACCTTCTTGGCAGTGGAGTCAAGTCAGCAATGCCTTATTTACAACGTTTTGAGGTTGGACTTTAACTTACTCTTTTGTTTATCCTTTTAAATTTTTACCAAAATAATAAAAATTATATTTATTCTCTCTTTAATTACATCAAAACGAAATGAAAAGGAAAGAAAAGTAAAGTGGAGTAAATCAATTTACTTAATTATTTCATTAAAGTAAATTCAATTTTCGTTGAAGTCCCATTGACAAATTCTAATTGAAATTTATGACAATCATTACTTTAACGTCCACTACTATTAATATTATTATTATTATTTTGCAAAAAGTTATATCAATTAGGTGTTTATATTTACACTTAAAGTGCTGGATTTTTTTTTTTTGGTAGTTCATTATAAGAAATATAACCATTTATGATTGATGATGGAAAAAATGGCAAAATGCATATAATAGCTATCATCTGTTATATTTTATTAGTCGCAGCCTCATGTGAGGGTTATATTAGTATAAATATTATTTATGTAATGATAAAAAATATATTTAAAACAAATATATAACTAAATATTGTAAATTATTTTCAAATTTTCCAAATAATGCAATCTATCTAAGTTAATAACTGCAATTTTTTAATATAAAAATTTAAGATGCAAGTGTATTATTACATTGAAAATAGAAATAAATTTGAATTCCTTTTCAAAAAGTGTATCTATATTTGGAATTAAAATAAATAAATTAATTCATATTGTTCATGATCTACAATATAAGATAAGAATGATTTCTAAATAGACTAAACTAATGTTTATGGGAGCTCCACTTTTAAAAGACGGTGAGACATCAAAACTCTCCAAGAGCTATGCAAAAGAAATTATATATAATCAATTTAGATTTTTAATTTATTTTCTATTATCAAATCTCAATATTTTATTATCAAATTGGATTTTTATTGTAAATATTATATGATTATTTTGATTAATTGATGATATATTCTCTTTAAAATAAATAAATCAATAAACTAATTCATTTTTTATTTAAATTTTATTATTGGATAAAAACTTTAGATTTTTTTTTAATTTAGTATTATATTTAGAATATTTTTATATAAAGGAAAAGTTAAAAACATGAAAAAAGAAATATAAGGAGAAATTTTTTTTAAAAGAATAAAATAATTTTTTAATTATTTATGCAATAAAAATAATTCATCTCCCTAATCGACATGGATTTTTTTTTCAAAAGAAATACATTGATTTTATTTATTTATTTATTTTGGTGAATGATTTTAACTTTATTTATAAGACGTTGTGGAATGAAAACCGTTGAAAAAAAAAATATTTATTTTTAGGATTAAGTGAGAGAAAGTTGTAAAAATATTAATTTAGCCATTGAGCTGGTAAAAGTAAAAAGTAAAAATAGACCCAGTCAAATCATTTGCTTAGTTACTACGCTAGTTAAAATCAACTGACCAAGTCAAAGTAGTAATTTAGATCATTAAGCTTCCTAGTGCAACGATCCAAATGATTTAGCTATAAAAGATTATAAGGATCGGAATCGGATGCATTACTCATTCACTCACTGCATTGACGATGACGATGACGATGACGCTGTTGTTGGACTCAAGTTTTCAGGTATTCTGCCATCAATTATATTGCTATCTACGGACTCAATTATAAAATTAAGAGGAAGGTTGATTTAAATGATGACATTCTGGTGATGAATGCCCAGACCAAACGACTATTATGATGATGAAAACATGCTAGGGTTCCTGGAACCCAACGATCTAAACCCCAATCGACAGAAACTATTATTCCAAATCAAAGGTCGGCGCCATTCAATTTCATCGCGAAAACATGCTAGGGTTCCTGGAACCCAACGACGTAACCCCAATCGACACAACAACTGTCATTCCAAATCAAAGGCCGGCCCCATTCAATTTCATCGCTATCGTCTCGATATCATCATGCCATTGGTTTGAAGCCCTGGACTGGCTTCCGTTTATCTCAAAATTTTCATAGCTAAAACTCTACCAAAAACCTTGATTTTACACAAAATGGATTCTCTAATCGTAAATTGGGTATAACTTTTTATTTTATTTTCTTTTCCGCTCTTTCCATTTACATTTCACACATAGACACTCACAGGGAAACATTTGCTCATGTTTGTGAATCTATCAACGCAACTCATCTTTCACTTTCAAGGTGCCTTTTTTTTTCCTTCTTTTTTTTGTTTCCTGCTTCCAAGGAACTGGTAGCTGTGGTTCTCTTGCCTCTCCTTGTTATCTGATTTGTGGCATTTTTATGTCGTGTTTTGGATTTTGAACTGTATTTGACAAAATTTCGGTGGTTGCATTAGTTGTAATTATTGACTTTTCCTTGTTTCCTACTAAATGCAACATTCGGTTATTTTTCAAAGAATTGACATTTATAATTAGGTTGGACATAGAAACACCACAAATTTATTTGCTCATTAGTTGTTTACAGTAATTATTATTCCCATTTACGTACTCATTTCAGTTTTTGAAATTATTGGTCTTGTGGGCCCCAGCTGGTCCACACCTTAATTAATGACGAAAACACTTAACACTTATATAATTTTTTGTAATTTTTGTTCTCATTGAGTGATTCAGGTCGCAATATTATTATTCAGAAAAATCGTAAGTCAAGGAAATGGCCGAGAATGTTGGTGCAGGTTATTGATTTTGCAATTGCCACATCAGCCAAGTTGGTTATAACTAACCAAGTAACGAGAAATGATCAACTACACTTGCTACTATGAAGAATAAATACATAGAAAAGCAAATATAGTTATATTACAGGTTGCCATTTTTACAAACACTGCTGCAGGAGATGGTAATTTCTTGTCAGTATTTGTGTTGCTGTGTATTCTTATATTTTCTATGCTTTCTGTTGCTTGTATTAGAAATTACAATCAATATTTTTCCTTTTGACTTTCTCTTTAGGAGTTGTTCTGCATTGAGAGTTTTTAATTGATTGGCCACTGCCAGCAGATGCACTCTTTCTATTGGGATGGACTTCCACTAAAAAGCTTAGCTTGTGGCTTCAACTGCTTGTCTTTTTGAGTTTCATCTTTCCCATTTAACCTTATTTGCATCATTATGGCTGAAATATTTGTTCTGATTTTTTTCCGTTAACATCATAAGGTTTACAAAAACCTTATGATTTAATATAGGCAAGCATTCCATTTTTGAAGCTCTAGACATCTAGTTGAGTAAAAATCTTTTTATTGCATAAAGTAAATGAATTTGTAGTTGATAAAGGATCTGAGAACATGTGAAACGAGCTGTTAATGGCTAGTTAACTGATCCTCTGGATAAATACTAATCTCCCAAGCTTTTAGTGTAAACTAACGTAAACATTTGTTGAATATATCCCCAATTAGATGACGTTCCAAGTCCACAGTTTTGATTATATCACCATTTGAAAAAGTTGATAAATGGTCTTCTTTTGGCAGATATTTCTGTATAAGGCATGCCACTGACTGGAGGAGGTGCTATGCTTGGAGATGGAGCTGGAATTTCGAATTCATCAGTGTGGGGAAGTTCTGCGCCACTGTGTACAAAAGGCATAATGCTTAGCAGAGATGGAGATGGAGTAGGAGAGTTATATAACTTAATTACAGGGAGTTTTTGGCCACCATGAGGTGGCTGGCATGGAGCTGGTGTTGGAGCATAAGATTACTGGAGCCTCAAAAGCATATGGTGCGCAACTTTTTATCATCTAGTAATCCATTCAAGAAAAGGATACGATAGAGTACAAGAGCACTTTGAACTCAATGCAAGGGTGTGTGTTTTTGAAGAATTTGATGTCTCTATCTTAGCAAAAGATATACTTGAGGAATTCACTCGGAGGACTCCTCGGGCGAATACCTTAAATCAGGTACAAGTTGAGAGCTTGAAGTGGGAAGTGGCGAAAGGAAGATTTTTGCTTGTTTTAGATGATGTTTGGAATGCAAAGTGAGCTGACTGTATTAGTTTAAAGGGCCGTTTGAAGTTTGGGCAACAAGGAAGTAGAATTGGAGTTACAACTTGCCATGAAACAGTAGCATCAGTGTGGTGAAGACATTTGCCTAAATTAATTACTTCAAATGCTTTAACATAGATCTAGCAGTGATTTCAAATTTGGATTCTTTTATGTTGCCCATATTTCATTGATATTATCTTAAAATGACATAGTTTTATATTTCGATTTCCCAGGTAGACTGCAGTCATAAAATGCACATTGGATTCTACCATTCAAAATTTTGCCAGGAAGCTGCAGTGGCATTGCCATGCACAAGAAGGTTTATTTTGCTGATGTTATTTATATGGAACCTATAGTAATTTGCATGAGATATCTGAGACTCATGCATTGGAGAAGCTTGACATTTTGCTGGATCACTCTAATCATGCATCAAAGCAGCTGAAACAGGCAGAACATTTGCAATCTCCCTTCCCTACTTATTTTTTCTATTTTCCTCTGTTATTTATTTGTGATATTGCAATCTCCCTTCCCTCTATTATTTCATTGCTTTTCAATTATTACTTCTCATTTACTTGTGCAATTTTTGAATTTTGACACACTCTTGCATTGTCAAATAGAGATAGATACCTCAAAACTGAAGACACAAACCCTAGCCGACAAATATAAGATCAAAGAGGAAGAGAAAACATATGAAGCCTTAATCATGGTGTTTCCTTCCTGTTTCTTGAGAAGATCCAAACAGGAATTTTCTTCACTATTCCAAATCAGATTTTCTTTATAATCTATTTAATCATTTATGTAATCAAATTATAAGCTCATTTCGTCCAATTTTGGTCATTGTATTTGATTCTTTTATGCTCCATTTGTTTTTAGGAAAATTATCCATGTCATGGAAAAAATGATAGGAAGTAAGAGAAATGCCTAATCTGAATCACATGTGGCTATGTCATGTAATGTTGTTCTTATTTAGACTTTGAATTTTGTTTCAAGATTAGACATTGAAATGAATATGCTTATAGGGCATTCATATTTTCGGTGTGTACTGATTTATTTGAGTTTGATATTTACAGATATTAGGGTTTGAGCTTACGAAATTTTTTGTGTTGAATGAGTAAATTGTGGTTATTTTCATTATCTAGTTTGAATTGGGCTAGATTAAAATGATGATTTAATCTAGTTGAAAGCTAGAGCAGTCTCAACAGCATAGAAACTGAAGGAGTTTGTATTGTGTTGTTGTATATTGAGTTTATAAGAGAATATATAAAGCTGCCTAGAGTGTTTTAGTTACAATGAACTAGGTATCTAGATAAGACAATCCTAGTAGAGTTTAAGCCTAGAGTGTTTTAGTTACAATAAACTAGGTATCTAGATAAGACAACTTTAGTAGAGTTTAAGTATACAACTAAGAGATAAATACAAGTAAAGATAAGTAAGAGATAAATACAAATAGAGATAAATATAGCTTTTTATCTTCATATCCCGTTATACCCCCCAAGCCGTTGTCGGAGCTAGCTAGATAGAAAGCAAAGGCCGCAACTGCAGAAATCATTAGGAAGGCAGAGGCTCGGTAAAAATATCAGTGACCTGATCCTTGGAGGGCAGAAACTGAATATGAAATTCTCTGGTAGCAACCCGTTCATGAAAAAAATGACGGTCAAGCTTGATGTGTTTAGTTTGAGGATGAAAGATGAGATTAGAAGATTGATAA
This sequence comes from Triadica sebifera, assembly GCA_023653625.1. Classification (NCBI taxonomy): domain Eukaryota; kingdom Viridiplantae; phylum Streptophyta; class Magnoliopsida; order Malpighiales; family Euphorbiaceae; genus Triadica; species Triadica sebifera. Next base: position 26,823,245 of record CM042908.1, on the reverse strand, counting down.
ATTGCATCAAGATTTTCACACCAAATTGAAATAGGAGCAGAAAGTGGGAATTGTTTCGGTTGGTATTTCCTTTGATGGGGATGATATTCCGTCAACTAGATGCATCAAATTCTGGTAATTTAAAAGAGGAATGAATCGAGTTTTCTGGGCTAGTTAGTTTGTAAATTTTAGTTTAATAGCAAAAAAGTGGGTAGTTATAGTTAAGGAGGTGATGGTCGTTGGGATGAGTGGTGTAATTTGGGAAGTGAGAGAGGGAGAGGAGGATAAAAAGTTAGAGAATTCGGCTGCCATGGTTTAATGGCTCTGATACCATGAAAGAGTTTGAATTGTATTGTTGTATATTGAGTTTACAAGAGAATATATAAAGCTGCCTAGAGTGTTTTAGTTACAATGAACTAGGTATCTAAATAAGACAACCCTAGTAGAGTTTAAGTATACAACTAAGAAATAAATACAATTAAAGATAAGTAAAAGATAAATACAAGTAGAGATAATTATAGCTTTTTATCTTCATATCCTGTTATAGAAACAATCTTTATTCTTTCTTCTTTAATTGCCATATTAGTTGGATTATGCTTTATTGTTGCTATGGATTTGCTAAGTGTTGTGTATGGCTCATATACTGTAAGATATTTTATTTTAATATCTTATATTTATGGGCTTTTAATTGAGATATTAGGACAAATTACAAATAAAGGGCCTTAAAAATTTGATTTATTCTTAATTTAGGCATGACTTCATTTATTAATTAAGTGTGAGATAATTAATGTGAGCTCAGATAATAATATGGGTATGATGGATAACCCATAATTATTATATATCGGTGAGATAAGTCTCTCTTGTTGCTAACTCTAATGATTAAGCTCCTTTATATAAAGAAGGATAGATAATAAGGAAAATTAAGAAATAATAATTCTATCATTCTGGAGTTAGAAAACGAGAGAAGATCTTGGTGCAAAAATTTCTTGGATCGTTTCTAAGACGATGAATTTGGCCAAATTAGGTACACATCTTCCTCTTCCTCAATTAAATTCATTTGTTTTGTATTCTAAATAGCATGTATTAGATCATGGGAAGAGATCTGTCAGATTTCCGCTATAGATTTCTCCATCATATACAACAATAAGTGGACAGATGCTGGAGAGCAGCAGAGCGTAGCGATGAAAGCGCAAATCTAGCCGCTCTGCTTCCGATGACGTAGCCACATTGCTGAATCTCGTTAAATCTTGTGTTCTTATTTTTCTCTTATATTTTCTTGCTATTTTCGTTATTACTCAACATTAAACAGTGCTGCTACAGTAGGGAGTAACTTAGAGAGATTTGATGTTTGGCTGTTCATCATCGTGCCTTTTTTTCCCCATGCTTCTCATGTTCTGTCCTGCAGATTACCCAAGTTTAATTTATTGGCAGTAGCCTCTACCTTCTTAGTGGGAGTTGGTGCAACCTCATCAGGTGCACTTCTGAAGTCTAAGAAATTGACTCAAAGTGGAAGAGTTAATTATAATTAACTCTTCTTGTAAATTCTATATGTCACCGGCGCTCTCCTACTATCTACGTCGCTACTCGCGTCGAATTAGCCCTATCTGGTTCAGTAGAAGAAGCACAAACAGAAAGCTAGTAGTTTATTTTATTTGAAAGCATTGATTTCCTTCTCCTCCAAACCTGATTTGGTGAAATCCATTGATAATTGTTTATTTGCTTGATGAAACCTATTGCTTGAATTTTAATGCAGTTTAGATAAATGGGTTTTCTTTTTTATGGCTTGTTGTGGTACCGTTTTTTCTGTTTAGATGACTGGGTTTTCTTTGAATATTTAAATTGCTGTACTGGATATATTGTAGATGATGTAAACTTTGTCAAATTAGACTTTGTTTTTGGTTAATGGCAATCCAGCATGAAATAGTATGAGGAAAGAATTGCTTGAATTTCAATGCAGTTTAGATAAATGGGTTTTCTTTCTTTCTTTTTTTTTTTTTTTTATGGCTTGTTTTGGTACTGTTTTTGATGTTTAGAAAAGTGGGTATCCTTGAATGTTCAAATTGCCTCACAGGATATATTGTAGATGATGTAAACTTTGTGAAATTAGACTTTGTTTTTTGGTTGATGGCAATCCAGCATGAAATAATATTAGGAAAAAATTGCTTGAATTTTAATGCGGTTTTGATAAATGAGTTTTTTTTTTCTATGGCTTCTTGTGGTACTGTTTTTGCTGTTTAGAAAAGTGGGTTTTCTTTGAATGTTTAAATTGCCTCACAGGATATATTGTAGATGATGAAAACTTTGTAAAATTTGACTTTGTTTTTCGTTTATGGCAATCCAGCATGAAATAATACTAGGAAAGACAATCTGAGAAATAACTAATTCAACTTATTTAGTTTCCATGCCATGAGAAAATAAGAACACATGTAAGCTGCAATTTCATTTGATGAATGATGATGTTTGATGGTAGTGAAAATCAGTTAATTTGGAAAATTTGATTGATTGAATGAATTATTTCGGTTAAATCTGTCTATTAACTGAAAATTCTTGGTTCCCTGATCTGTTTATGTTTTCATGTAAATTTTGTTTCGGTTGACCAAACTTCGGATTTTTTGTAATTGGATACTTGGACAATCATGATTTCCAGATTCTGTAATAATCTAATTATAGCTAGCATGGATTTTCCTTATATTGCATGTTGAGGAAGTCACGAGACATGCTTCTTATATTTGTTGAACAATTTTCATAATTTGTTATGGTAATCCTGACGATACTTGTAATACATTGTCTGTTTCTTGCCCTTGAGTCTGTGTTTGTTTGATTTTTGGCTACAAAGCTGCTAAACATCTGTTTTGCAACAATTCATTTAAAGTTTCAACAAACTTTCTTCTTCTTAATAAGGTGACACCCTCAATTTCCATGCACTATTTCCAGTGTCCTGCATTTATGAATTGAGTGGGATATAATTATTGGTTGCATAAGTTCTTATTTGATTCGTCCTGTACTTTGAGATTTTGTTTAATTTTGATGGGTGGAATCAAAAGCATTATTACATGTGTGTGGAGGAAGAATAGAGATAGTTGAATTTTGATTAATCAGAAAAAAAATTAAAATAATTTCTGTCAGGGGATTGCTTATAGGCTGTTTCCTTGAACTGTATGTGAGTTATTTGGGGATAACGACACAGTGTGCTTTTTCATTTATGTATTAGGAAGAATTGAGAATTGTCTTAATGGATTTGATCCCTTACTTGACTAATTCATTTTTAATTGTTGTTCATGTTTTTTCCGTGACATGGATGTGGGAGATGGGAGTCTCTTACTGCCTGTGAATGGGGAAGGAGAGCTATGAAAAAAAATTCTGGCTTACAGGTGAATTTTTGTGAATCTTTATTTTTCAGTTCTGCTACTGTTTTGTGGCTTTTATAACGTGCTAGGTGTAGTTGTGCGATGATGACAACTGCTCTAGATTTTACGTGGTTAATGTTTGTTTTTTGTCTTCGTTTTTCGTTTATTTTTCTTTTGGCCTCTTGATTACTTAGAGGATGCTACTTATTGTTTCTAATATCAATAAGTTAATTCAATCTTGAGAAACATGAAGTATATGTTGAAATCATGTTTTGAATTTTGAATCTATAATTACAAGTTAGCCATCATCTTTTTGTATTTTGTTTTGCAGATAAAATATAATTGTTTTAACTTTCTGGTATATTGCTTGAGTTCACACCTTGATTTTATTAACTATGAATTTCTTGTTAATATATTATATATCCATATCTAAAGTTGATGCTTTATGTATGTCTTAGATTGTTCTTTTGTTATTTTCATTTGTCTGCGGTTCATTTTATAAAATGAAGCTGATTTAATGCCTTCGTAGAGAAAGAAATAAAATCACAAAAAACAAGTTACGTGACCTCAATTACGTTTCATCATTTTGCTTAGTGGTGGGTATTTTTGCTAGGTATCTGGTACTTTTGTGCAATGGAAATTTGTCTCACCCTTGCGTGATCTCCTATGCTCTCTTTCTGGCTATAGATTTCTCATACAAGATTTTAAAGTATTGCATGGTTTTCTATTAGTTTTGCTTCAATTTTGAAGCTTAAGTGTTGACTATTTCGTTAACTTATGAGATGGTGGCTTTACATGTCCATTACTAAGTATAAGCCCTCAAACATAATGGGCAAGAGAGGCTGGGAAGAAAGGAAGTTATTAAATAGTGGACACAGTGGGCAGCTTTAGTTAAATGATATTTATTTTAGATTCACGTAATTACATTTTATTATTATTATAGTTCATGCATTTTTGGATATATGCTGCTAACTTGCATTTCTATAATGTTGTATTTTCTCCTCTTTGTATTCCTCTATTGTTGGAACTGCCTAGAACATCACTAGTTAACCACTTTGGCACTTCCAATCTGTCGTTTTTAGGATGTGATCCCTGCTGAGATCATGAGAAACACATCTATGGAGTCTTTGCTAAGAATTTGATGCTTTAATTTCAATTATATGACTTCAATGTTATTATACAAGTGATTATATCTTTTATGTCTTATTTCACTTTATATTCAACATTAGTAATATCCATTTATGAAAAAAATAAGATAAATAAATATAATATTGATTGATGTGCTACTTCAATATTTAATTGGTGTGCTTCCTAGAAAGAAAATGTATATTTTACTAAAGAATACATGTGGCTAGGGTACAACTGCAAAACATATTTATGTTACATAATCCAACCGTATGCACAATATGACTGGTTATGCCGATCCAAACCTCTTCTCTAATAAAGTAGTTTTTATTTAGCCATGGAAACTAAGTTACTAAATAAACAGGTCCATAAGGTTTAACCCCATGAGGATTATTAAGCTGATCAGGGCACATATATGGTATCTCATTACTCATTCTCTTTGTAGGGTAGAAAAGCTTATTAAGCAGCCCAAGTGTTTGTTTGACGTTTAGCAAAACATTGCCTAACTTGCTAGCTGTGGTTACTTTCTGTATGCTTATGTGTATTAATTGCGTTTTCTTCACTGCAAAAGTGGTAATTTTATACTGTCTCTTCTGAATCAGGAGGATTCGTAAACAAAATTTAGTGGGTAAATTATTGAATGATTTGGTGTTTTAGTTTTAGTCTTAATTTTTTGTTTTTGTTTTTGTTTTTTTTTTAAATCTTATTATTGTTGTAGAAATTTTCTATTTAGTGTTTTTGATTTTTTTATTGGATTGATCACAATAGTTTGGAGATTTTCTGTTGATATTGCACATACCATTCATTTGTTTTTTTAAACAGTTGTCTTAGTTTAGGTATTTATTTCTTATTTAATATTTTCCTTCATCAAATTTCTATTTTTGTCCGGAGTTTTTAACATTATTGTTGGTCTCCACTTCTATTTTATGTGATTTTCTTCTGAATATATGTGTTGGGAATTTGTAATAAAAGTGTGTGTTTCCAGTTTTGACAATATAAAAAAAAAAATTTGAAGACAGCGAGACTGCGGTAAAAAATTGGATTTTAATTTGAGTTATTCGTCATCTTCCTTTATTAGTGATGCAATTTGTTTGGCAAGAAATCGGCAATGAAAAATGAATTTTAATCTGCCAATTAGCAAGAGTGAATGATCACATGCCTCCAGAAATTTTCCCAAAAATAGAAAGAACTTCAGAAATATAGCGCAATTTAATGGCTAAACAGATGTACATCATCTTTAATTCCAATTTCTCCAGAGCTTTTAGCGACAGTAAAACTCGTTGCTAAATTCGCGGGGAAAGATTAATTAGCGACTGTAAAACTCGTTGTGTTAACTCATTTTAGCGAGCATTATAAACGCCGCTAAAGTTATCGCCGCCAAATTCTTATATAGTGACAGATTTCTTCGTCACAGATTATTTTTATGAAATTGCGTGTAAATATCTATATGTTAAAAATAGTTTTATTAAATATTACGAAAGCATTTTTTTTTATCTATTTAGGTGATACAAAACTGTATGCAAAGCTTAAATATATTGGCACAAGTTTCATGAAGAGTGTGAAGTCTAATTTTGCCTAAAACTATCTCAAAATTATGTTTTAAAATAAGACACCGGAACTATCCGGAGTTAAACTTAAGCAGTCTATGAACAATTTGTCATAATTTCTCATCTAGAATTTGGATTTAGGTGATTGAAAAATGTACAGAAAGTTAATACAGAAAGGTATAAGTTTATGAAGATCATTAAACAAATTTCTGAAAGTGGCTAGATCGAAGTGGGCCTTAAAATCAGTGCATACTAGATAATATTGTTTTTTATTTGTGAGCAGAAAGTACGCCCTTAGTTTCAACTTAATGTTAATGTTAGTAAGGATTGAAGTGAACTTTTGTGAATAAATGGCAAAGTAAAATCTTGTGTATGAATTCTTGGTTTGTAACTAAATTGGTGAAATCTTGAAAAACAAAAAATATGAAACTATGGTGTGTTAGTAAATTGAAAAGTTATGTAAGTCATGCCAAATTGTGGTATGTCAGAAATAAAATCTTGTTATGAAATGTTGCGATGGCCGAAATCTATAATGAAGATTCTATAATACTGTTATATTTTTTAAGGTTAAAAGCTTTTAAGGTAATCGAAAATGATAATTGTCATGATTGATTATTAAAAGAATAATTGCAATTAGTGCATAGCCTTGATGTGGCCGACACAAGTGAGTACTCAAGGGTAGTTATCTTGCTCGTTGGAAGCCTTATAAACGATACAAAGTTTATGTGCTTATTGCTATTAATGGTTTGGTGTAAATTATATGCGACCAAATGTCTAAGTAGTGTGTTTAATGAATGAAATTGAGCTAATGAAAGGTGCCATGTAAAAACTTGGCTCTTAAACACAAAGGCCATATGTTTGGCCGAATGGGGATATGATGAGGATGAGTTAATCTACTAATGATTAGTGCAATCACAACAAGTGTTAAAAATATGAATGCAAACTATTATTTTCTTTTTATTTTAAATATTTGAATGAATGTATGTGTTAGTATTATATATGTGAGATGCATATTGATGATTGATTGTAAAATTTTTAATGCATTACTATGTTATACTGAAACATTAACCCAAACACCTGGATTTTAACTATAGGACTTCGGACAGATTGGCATATGCCAATAGGAACATACAACACGATATCAAGATTTATTAATATTGACAGTACTTTATTAATTGAGATATTATCTTTATAAATGGTATCTCAGCGCTAGTGCCCAGTTTAAAAGGCACTTTAAAGGCAATGTCGCTGCAGATAATAAAAATAAATCTGTTTATCCAATCAATATAATTATGGTCTTGGGGTGCATGGGGTCACTAAAAGAGCATTAAATAAATTGACATTTAAATAATGTCCTCAATCAATCTAAGGGTGACTTTATTGGAATCTTTAAAGAAGGGAGTCTCCTCGCTATCATTCACCAATATTGATAGAAGTTTAACCGTACGGGATAATTTCGTAGTCGACTTAGTGAACTAAAAAAATGTCTAATATATGAACTTAAGATCTTAATCAAGAAATTCAACACAAGTTGTGGACTTCTGAAAGTTACTGAAAAAATTTAGATTGGCTTTATAAATTGTTATATCAATTAAAATTCACACTAAATTATTATTTATATAAAATAAATATTATAATTTATGAATTTATTTATAAATAATAATTTTCTTTTTATATATAATGGTGATGAATGCACTGATTGCATTCTGAGACTCATGGGAAAACAAGAACCATTGTATGCATTTGAAGAATAGAAGAAGACAGACACATGAAGAATGTGTTCTGAGATGAGATGATATAAAGCAAGTACAAATAATGTGTTTGATCAGAAAAATAATGTGACCTCAATCAATTGAAAAACTGATTGCAAAAAAAGTTGTAGACTTGCAGTTGTAGTTGTGGGATCTAACAATGCTTTTTGCCATAATTTTTTTCTTTTTCTCCAATTGTATTTGTATATTATCGCCCATGTATAATCCCATATTACTAACTAGAAAGAAACAGATACAAAGATTTGAAGCACCTTCCTTCTTATCTTCGTAGCCGCTTTCTCTTTCTCTCACAAAATCAACCAACTTACGCCTACAGACCAAGATAAGCAAAAATTGAGGAGTTTCCCTGTTCTTTTCTTTTTCTTTTCTTTTCTTTTCTTTTCTTTTCATTTTTTATATATCTTGGTAGAGAAATGGATGCGAAAAATTTAGTTCAGAGAGTACACTATGGGATTGATCAGGTAAGTTCAAGAGCTATTATTAGTATTTTTGGGTGTTTTTCTTTAAATGTTTTCTATGGCTTTGCCTATTAATACAAATTTGGATTTTGAGAAATACCATTGATTTGTAGTAAAACAATGGATTGGGTTAATTGTTGAGATTGATGATGAAATGGTTAGGTGGTTCCATTTCCTATATTCTTTCCACCATTGCTAAACTGATTAAATTTTATTTCTTTCTATTTTTTCCCCTCTCTTTATTTAGTTTCATGGATAATTCGACTTATTGAAATCTTTCATTGTCAGTATAAAGCCAAGGAGGTTGCTGTTGTTTGAATTTTGAAATGTAAAAGATAATTTATAGATGACAATTGTTAATTATAAATTATTGTTATATGCCTAACTCATATAAGAGGAGCCAACATGAATGCTGTTCAGAAAATTAGTTTACTAGTGCTTCTTCCTCTTCTTCTTTATTTTGAAAAATAAAATTCGTCATGAGATTACTCATGCCGTATCCTTTTGTTTTGGATTTATTAATTTTTAAGGTCCGTGCAGATCATTGATCTTGGTCTTCATCTTCTGTGGCACTTGGTACATATTTTCATCAGTATATGGTACCTAACAGTTGGTTTAGTTCAAGGGATCGAAAGCTATCTGATCTCTTGGGGAATATTAAAACGCTATAAAACCTTTGATGTTGCCAGACTTAAGAACCTTGCCATAGTGATAGAAAGTGAAGATGCTCATCAAATTTGTAAAGTTCTTCTGCTTTTGCAATGGCTGGCAGCTATTGGTGTCAAACATTTATGCCTTTATGATTCAGAAGGTAAGGACGCTGGATACCCAGTGAGTCTGCTGAGGACATTCTGTCGCTCTCTCATGTAAATTGTAACGTATTAGTACTGTTTGTACTGGTGTGAACAATTATATTCAACTCTAAACAATTTGAAATGATTTTTCCCCTTCTCCTAGGAGTTCTGAAGAAATCCAAGGAATCCATCGTCGAGAATATGAAAAATGCCATATTATTCGAGGTAGCATCTTCCATCTGTGTGTTATTGTTACTTTTATTTTTCAGTTTATTGGTTACGAACAGAATTTACTTGCCTAGGAGGCTGCTTGACTGGCATGTTTATTGTGACATTGGCATATTGATTTTATTCAGGAAAGGCTTTACTTTGATAAGTGACAAAATAATGGGTAAACCAACAAATTATTTTGATTATAGATTTCATTTGATTTACTTGAGTAGGGATGACAGGGAAATTTCAAACAGTGAACTCTGTTCAAATCTTTGATATATGTGGAGCTCTTGCGCTTTCATAATCTCTTCCATTATCATGAGTTTTTAACTATTAAAAAGTACACTACACTTAGGAAACCTGTTCATTGTAACGTTTCATTCTCATAATGAAACAATAGCGACAGAAGCATCACAGATTTAATTATTTCATTGGAATATGTGTAGCAATGCCTGAGTTCTTACTGAATTTGCCATTTGGTTCTGCAGGAAGCAGTTGAAAAAAAATTGCCTTCGGACGAGAAGCATATGACTCTGGAATTTGCTTCTATGTCTGATGGAAAGGAAGCAATAGCTAAGGCAGCTAACCTACTCTTTATGAAGTATTTGAAGTTGCTTAACACTGGTGTACAACAAGCAGAGCAAGTCTTCACAGAAGCTCAAGTGGATGAGGCTCTAAAAGCTTTAGGTTGTTTAAATACTCAGATCTGCTAAATGATTTACTAAAATTATTTCATTTCAGACGGTAATTTTACACATTATTGGAAGTGACATTCTTATATTATTAGGTTGCAGAGGGCCAGATCCTGACCTACTATTGATCTATGGTCCTGTAAGATGCCACCTAGGTTTCCCTGCATGGAGACTTCGATATACTGAGATAGTGTAAGTGTTCTGATTCAATGGGTTGCTAAAGTTAATTGCCTGTAATTCCATTTGGGCAATAAAATCTGGAGTATCTTAACTGGTACGGATGTGAATTCATAATGTTTCTTCTTGATGGTTAATATATCTAGCATTCTGCCAGCCATTCACTCAGTGTGCAGAGCAAATAGATTCTTTGTGATGTTTAAAATTCTTTAGATATACTGCTCACACTTTTCCTCTTTTTTATTTTTGGTTGGGTAATATATCTAGCATTACACTGACCATTCTCTCGGCATGCAGAGTGGAGCCTGCAGATGTGTGTCTGTATTAGTTTAGCTGCATCTACTCTCTCTTCCTTCCTTTCTTTCTCTTCCCATAGAATGGATGATTTTAGAGAGTGCAAAAAAGCTGCTGGAAATACCTTCACTAGTTACTAACATTGAGCTTAATTGTTAGTGTGAAATCTGCTCCTAAATTGGATTTAATTTCATACGGAATTCACCAATTCTGTAATGTCTTTCATCTTGCAGCTTGTGGTTCTAACAAGTCGGAGGAATTTGGAGGACCTGTGAAAAATTAACTAATATCATAGCTGTTCTCAGTAAAATGTGTTATTTACATTATATCAGAATTATTCATCACTAGTTGATTAATTTATTGCATTGAAAAGTTTGACAGGTTTTGGAAAATAATCAACTAGTTCTGATACTGAATTGTATTCAAGTTTAAATTTATAGATTGGATAGTTTAAGTTTTCATGTTTTTTCTCTTTTGCTTTGTGCACATGCATTCATGTATGGTTGTGTAGGGAGGAAGAAAAAGATGCTTGAGAGTAAAGTCAAAGATGCCTAATTTTTGCAGTTATGAAGAATATCAAAACAGCTGATATTTTTCCCTTGAATGTTGCATCTTTGTTTCGTGCCTTTAACCTTGATCACTGATTAAACTATTTGCTTGAATGTCTTCATTCTTCTTCAAATGAGCAGGAAATGTAGTATTTGAGGAGCTTTCTTTCTATCTCTGCATAGATGTTCTCCAACTTCATTCTTTTTCATTTCACATCTTAGCTTTTATTGGTTTAGAAGTTCCTTTGTTTTGTGTTACAGGCACATGGGACCCTTAAAATCCATGAAATATGGATCCCTGATAAAGGGCATATACAAATTCACAACAGTGTGCCAAAGATATGGTAAGTGTTTCCATTTATTGTGATGAATCGTTTAGCAGCTGTTTGGAAAATTGAAAGGTGTGCTAATGATCCAGCAAAGAATATTAGTTGAACTATTAATCTAACAAAATGTGTGTTCGTAGTAGACATAACTTCTAGATATTGTAGTGATTGCACTTTAGTGACCATTCTAATCAGATGGCCTTCCTTTTTTTTTTTTTTTCTTTTCCCCTATAACTCTTTCTTCAACTGGTGGAAGCATGATTTTTTTGTTAAGATCACACTGGTTTTGTTAGGTTCGTAAGACAGCTAGTGGTAATTATTTGATTAAATAGTTGAGTTACTGAAGACTTTGAAATTAAAATGTGTTGCACTTCATGGCTGTTCAATTTTGTTCTTTTACAGGTATTTGAGTTGGCTACCTTCAGATATTGTTTTATTGGAGAACTGGTCCAGAGTGATTGGTATTAGGGTAGATATTTCCCTGCTTTTTCAACAATTGTAATTTTCATGTGTAAACATAAACTTATTCAGTTCATAATAAGTGAAATAGGGTAGATTGCCTTATTTTTGGCTGGCTTGGTTGTAATAAAACTTCTGTTCTGATACCTATTCTTAATTTTTTTTTCTGTTACTTTCGTCTATATTTTAAGAGTTTAGGTCAGACTAACTTCTGCGACATTGGTTATATGTCATTCCCCTGGAATTAACTATTAGCTACTTAGTAATTTAGTATTAAGAGGTCAAATTGGCGAATCCTAATCCAGAAACTCCATTTGGCAAGACTTAAAGCAAATGTTATATAAAATCAAATATGTAATGTTAATGAAAAATATAATGAAATATAATGTAGTGAGGTTATATGACATTTTCTGTTGCAAAAATTTAAAATGCTGGCGACTGCGGTGGATGGGGGTAGGAAGGAAATGGAGTGGTAAAAACTGAAAAGTGATACTAGTGATTAAAATTAATGAGTGCACATGCGTCTTTAATCATTGAGTGGGAATCTTCTATTCAGTATAAATGAAAACTCATTCAAGTTTGGATTTATTTAGAGACTTTAGTTGAATTGGTGAGCCTGTAGGTGAGAAAGAAAAAGATAACAGAGGGTACCTACAAATACAAATCTAAATTATTATTTAACAAAAAAATGTGGGAAAAAATGAAATAACAATTGCCAATCAGCATGGAGGACAATCTAATTTTACAATAAACTACTCTGTATCTCCAACGGTATTCAATGGCATAATCTGAAAATTTGCTTGTTCAATATTCAGTTTCCAGGATGCCATCGATGAGCCCAAACTCCATAGACTGCAATCAGATACAGCAGTAAAATTGTCATGATTAATAATTAATATAATCAGTTGAATGAAAACATGAGTCTGAACCATCAAATACTCAGTAATGCGAGAGAAGCAACCAGAAGGCAAGGGACACCTTCGCAGCTGGTGGCTCATGGCTTGGGCAAGTAAAGTTTCCAAGCTACAGCACCTCAAAGACAGACCACCTCTTTCTCTATAATTAGGGCGTTTCCTTCCCAGATCACATTGGAATTTGAAATTTTTAAGTTCAAATCATCGGGATGAGAGAATTCAGAGCTTGTTTTGATCAATTCAATATGAAATTCATTTCAAACAAATGAATCTCATTAAAAAAGAATATATTCATTTGTACATTGTCATTTATGGTATAAAAAAAATTCATGTAAAAATTCAAGTGAAGTGAAAATTTTAAGAATTCCACATTTGAACTAGAAGTGTGGTTTCCCAAATGAATTCCATGAAATTTCATGGGATTCACTTTCACCAAACAAGATCTTACCAAAATATTGCTGAATTTCTGTTTCATGGAGACAATTTGCTCTCATAATCTCTCCTTTCTCCTCTTCATTGGACTTAAAGATAACAATTATTTCCCCAGGAAAAAGGATCAAACATCAAACAAATATTGAGGCTAGAGAGCCGTTACCTCAATAGCAGAGAGAAAGAAGTCATCCTCACATACCTCTGAGGTAGATAAGAAATGATCCCTCTCAGTATATTCTTGCACTTTCTCAAGAGTTTGGCCAGTAAATGCAGCATACATTCTATCAATTTTCTGCAACAAAATACCAGGAAAGCGACTGTAAATTGAATTATGGTGTTAATATGCTTATGTTGTCATCTTTTCTAGAATGAGCAAAGCAAACATCAGATACAGTTATGAGAACTGAAGATAGTTAGCAGGCAGGACATGGAGACTCAGTTTCATTTCACAGGATATCAATAGTTGATAGGAGAAAAAAAAGGAAAGCAGGCATTTAATTTGAACTTGAAATGCTTTATTTTGAAACAGGCTGGACATTCTAGTCTACCTACTCCGTAAAGAAGCTGATAAGAATTACTTCTAGGAAGGTAAACACTGTTACCAAATGGACATTTAGTCCAGCAGAGTAGACAACAGTCTAGTGCACTCTAATATTTTCCACATCAGAATTTTAGTTTCTGAAAGTCAACTAAAAAAAGTGTTAGATTTTGAACTCTTATAACCAGATTAACAAGTGAACAAAAACAGTTTTTAATATTCAGCTTGATAGAGGCTGCGATTAGACTACGTGAGAAAGAGACTGACATGGCGAGATTGAACTGCTTCATTCACTTGGCGTCTCACATCCTCCATATCACCCTACTAGCAGAAAAGGTAGATTACATTATTCACCCTTGATAAATAAATAGACGAATTGATGTGGGATGTGATGCCAATAATTCTTGAACTTCCTGTCACAATCCTGGAGAGTAAACACCCAACAGTTAGAAGTGCTGCATAGAAATGCAAGTAGATTTTTTTTTCTCACTGTAACTTTTAGATTTCACCCACTACCCATATGAACTAAAATTTCGGAGTTCCTGAACTTAAATGCTGGAAAGAAAACAAATTTACATAAATAATGAAACAAATGTAATGGAATAATAGCCTGTTGTTTAAACAATTATTTGCGGAGCATACTAATTAAGGAAGACAAACTTGCCATTGATGGACCATCTAACTTTCAAATATTATCTAAGAGAATATAATTCAAGTAGCTAGTAATGATAGAATATCTTTTTATAGGATATGGCAGAGAACAGGACATCACATATGCAGGAAAATGAACTATACTTTATTCCAGAACATGTTTGTTTGAGCCCCTAAGGTTAGAATTCGCCATCAAGAGAGAATGGGGCAAAGCTTGCTTCATATATAAAAATATCTTTTCAAGAGGACTCAGATAATATGTATGTATGCATGTGTGTGTGTGTGTAGAGAGAGAGAGAGAGAGAGAGAGAGAGCCTTTTCATGCATACAGTTGAATTACAAATATACAACTTAAGAAACAATGATAGCATACACCTGCACCATTAAATGTCTAAATGTGCATACATAAATCATTGACCAACACTTCAGTGTAAGAAGTTACCTTCTAGTTAGATAAATAAACCTACCAGAACATAGTAAAATCAACCAAGAATAGTACTTCAGCATCAATTTACCCTTTATGCATTATGCCATGATATTTTACTGAAGCTAAACCACACAAGAAGCAATTAACATTACCCATTTCCAACAGAATATTTATTTGCTTATATTTTTGGAGGGGAAGGAAGAAAAAGCAAAATTCAAGACTACAATCAGGTTTAACTCCATGCATGAAATGAATAAAATAACAAAGCCACTAAGGAATTTTGCTTGTAAATGTGGTACTATGAAAGCTCAAGCATAGAAATCATTTAAAATTCTTCAAAATGCAGAAATTTGTCACATTGATCATCACATTTCTATGCTAGCACAGCAAGAGACTTATTGGATTTCTCAAATTATCTCATCTTCACACTAGCAATTTTTTTCCCAAAAAAAGTAAATTAATTTGGAAGTTGATGTTACCCCACATCCACTCTGTGGTTGATGTATCATAATACGCGCATTAGGCATTGCATACCACATTCCCTTTTCTCCACCAACAAGAAGAAGTGCCCCTTGGCTTGCAGGCACTCCAAAACATACTGTGCCAACTTTTGGCTTTATCTGAGAACGCCATGAGTTGTTAATTCTTGCAGAACAAGTTTGGAGGAAATGAGAGCAATAAAAGTTATGCAGATTGATAACATTTTGTGTATGCATATGAACATTTTACAAAAGCTAATAAGTAATTGACTGTGACTAGAGACCGGTTACTTTCAAGGTTCATATAAGAATTTACTGACATGACTTTCTAAGAATGAAACTGCTTAGATTCAATTAACTATAGAACAAGATGATGACTAAACTAAAAGGTAATATCACAGTAACCTACGGTAAGGTGGCTTTCAGATAGAGTTGTTACTATCTCTTGGAGATTCATAGTATATTCAAGAGTATCAAAATAATATTTCTAATATGCCAATGTATTTAATAACAGTATAAAAAATCAAAAGAAAATGACAGATGGAGTAACAAGTCAAATCCTGAAATTACCCGGGACATGCAATCATAAATTGACAACACAGAGTATGTGCTTCCACCAGGGCAGTTCAGATACATCTGACAAGGTTCAGAGCACAGTCAAAAACAGAAAAACTGCAAATTTAGTTCCAGTGCCCTTCATAAGCTGATGCAGAAGTGGAAAACAAAGTTGTGAACAAGAGAACATAAGCACTCCAGAATATCAGCTTTTTCATTGATAGTCACTAGAATCACAAGCTGGGATATAACTCGCTGAGCCACCTGTGAATTGATTGGCTGCCCAATAAGGATTTTACGATTTCTAAATAACACAGTTCAAAGATCAAAAGGTCCTCTGGGAGTCATCACTGCCAGCATAATGGGTGGATTTTCATTTTCACCTTCACTAGCAACATACCTGTGTAAAAAAAAGGTTGTTATGAACTTAAAATCCAACATTTCATAATAATCAGAAAAATATAAATATGGAATGAATGTATACTCCATGATCCATCAATGGAGAGCAAAAGATTACAATGTGACACTGAAAAATAATATTAATAAAAAAAAAAAAATCAACACCATAACTGCAATTCTTTTCCTTAATTCTAAGTTCTCCCAAATCATTTACTAATTTCCAAAATACCCGCTACACTTATCAGTCAAGTTTTCTCTGTCCATTCATAATTTGATGCATCAAATAATTTTGAAATGGTTTTGATAAAGGGCCAAAACATATCAATGATTTTAGAATCAGTACATGTGAGCTTATTCAAAAGCACATTCCTATGAATTTTAATGCTTTTTTCACACATAACTGTGGATAACTGTGGTAGCCGTTTAAAAATGCAAGTATAAATCATATTATAAAGAATGCTCATGAAAAGCATGATGTATCTTGTGATGGAAATGATGGCCTTGTTTTCATATTGCCAATTTTGTGATAAAACCTTTTGTCCAAGAAAAAACATTAGTTCAGAGGACAAGTATCTGCTGGAGATAAACTTGCAAACCAATGGACAAATACAACATACAAATCTAAGAAATCTTGGAAAAAGAAACTAAACAGCAAGTGAAACAAATTAGAACAAAAGGTGGAAGCAATAAACCTTTGATTAACATTACGGAATTCCTTCTCTTAGTCCTTAAAGGTAACCCACTAGTTGTACTTGATAGTCCTGAACATAGCAACACGATTACAGATATATACACAGCTATATGCATCTAACTATTTCTATAAAGAATTAGGGTAGCTAAAAACACAGAGTAAGCTGTAGAAAAACATATATATTCTAATAAAATTCCTAACCTCCATGAATATATATACTATCTATGCACAGAGAATTTGGTCTAATAAAAATACATGAGAACTGTCAACTGTCAAACCAAATCAATTTGTCAAGAAATAGATGACAGGAAGACATGAAACTGTTAAAAATCACGCCCACGAGTAATCAACAAAAAATTCAACGAGCTAACCAGATAAAACTGAATTAGCATCTAATTAGGGAAATTCAACGAGCTCTAGCACTAATTAAACTTGCAAACAAACTGGGTCCATTTGTAATTACATGTAGAATCAAAATTCTCAATTGCAAAAAGTACCATTCACTGAGGAACCACTGTAGGGTGTATGCAGCGAAGAAACAATTAATCTGGCCGAATTTCTGCAATAATTAGAAAAAGAATAAACGTGAGACGAAGCATGAAGAATACCAACTAAATATTAATAATGTATGTAGGTATACCTGTGAGATAACAAAGAAATGGAAGGGGTTCCGCTGCGAGAACAGAGAGAAAAGTTAATACTGGTTGAAATGGCTGATGCTACCATTTTACAGCATTGTACGAGAGAGAATACTTAGGAAGAAGGTTTTTTTAATCCTTTCCAAGCCCAAAGGCGCTGAGCTGAATATACTCCAAGTCTAGTTGCTAGATTTTAATTATTTATCATAATTATTAATATATTCAAATTATTATTATTATTATTATTATTATTTATTCTTTGCGATCCCAAAAAAAATTGATTTATTTTCTTTTTCAAGTTGTTATGAAAAAATAGTTCACTTGATTTATATATTTGTTAATTATTTATAAGGTTTTTTTATCAACATATATAAATTATTTTATTAAAAAATAAAATAAATTATCATTTATTAATTTTTTAACAGTATTTTCAATTTATTTGTAAAATTAGATAATATATATAATTTCAACTAAGTCAGAACCATATGGATTAAACTTTTTAATCTGTATTAAAAGTAAATAATTTTTTTCGGAACAAACAAATATTATTATTATTTTGATTGAAAAATTATACAGTTTTGTATAGTTATTTAAAAGTGAGAAAAAGTATTCTGATTGTTTTTTAAAATAATAATTTAGAGACTCAATAAAATAAAATTAAAATATAAAAAAATTGTTTTGTGAAACCGTTAAAATATAAAAAGTTAATTGATAACAGAACTGATATCTTAGTAGTAGTCCATAAGCCCAATAAACAATGGGCCTAAAAGCCGGATAGACTAAATCTCCTCACGCAGCAGCTAGTGGGAGATTTTCCACTGACAGCCAGTAGAACAGTGGCCACAAATATAACCCGGAAAACATGAATCTTACTAGAATATGTATCTGATATACAAAAATTACTTTTTCTTTCTTTTTTGTTCAATTTTCTCAGAAAGATCAAATAGGTGAAATTTTTACATTAAATATGAAAAGTGTTCATCTAAATTGCAATTAAAATGATAATAATAACATAAATTTGGTATTATAACAGTATCATGTAATAGTGGAAACTTATTGACTTCCATACTGAAATGATTACAGCAAATTGTGAAAGTCTTGGTTGGTGGGATCAACTTCGTCGAGTTCAAATTGCAAATGAACTAAACTTAATATTATAATGGAAGATTTGCTGATTTTGAAATGTTTTGAAGTTTTAATGGAAGAGGAAACGTTAATTAGTGAAACATCTCTGCACTTGCTGGTGGAATGTAGGCCTCATTTAGTGGGTTTAGTGCAAAAATTATCTATTCCTCCATGCATCTTAACATAAATATCCCATATGCTCCAATGTTATGTTCATTTTTATATTCGTATAGTAATCACGCACAAAGGAAATCCAATTTGGTTGTATTTTCTTTTCAAAAATTTATTACTTGAATTTAACATTTTTGCCAAAAAATCTCTTTCAATTTAAAAATATATATTAAGAATTGGTTTTCATCTTAATTGATATATAGAGATTTAGAAATTGTCATGAAATTTTTAGGCTTAGTCTAGCTTCTGCAATCATTATTCGTAAGTGGTCATTTCAGCACAGAGCGTGACTATATATAACACTTAAACTAAAGCATACATAAGTTCATATATGCATATATACTAGAACCATAGTTAAATTAATTTCATTTAGCAGACAAAGGCACCCAAACTATATATTATCTGCGGGCAAGAAATGGCAAACCGGAGAAGAACCCGGTTCCATTTTAAGCAGACGAAACGACACATGATCACGATCCCATTGAGAAGTATCCATTATGGAAAATTACACCAGCTTCAACTCTGTCGCCATTTTCACCACCTAATTATTAATATCTCAAATAGCTTAGTGTCTTCCTAGCTCCCTACTATGGCAATAGTAAACCACAAATTGGTAAGACATTATATGACAACCTATGATTTTTTACGCCAACACTTCTCTTGACTTTTCCAGTATGGTATAATTTTGCAAATCTGCAACTGGTTTTAGGAGATAATTAGAAGTTAAAATTTTGATTTGGGTCTCCAATCCAATCGTGACACGTGCAAAATCAAGCATGGATTCTAAAGAAGTAGCACATAGTTTTGTCTTTCCTTCAATGGGTTCACTTTCACATTGCCTTAGTGTATACTCCATGCCTTTAGCCTGAGGAGAATCTTTATAGAGAAAAAGAAGAATTCAAGAAGGTAATTGTTTTGAAGAGAAAGGGATTGAATTGGTTTCTTCTCTAGATAGCAAATGGGGAGAAGTAGAAGGTTTTGGTTAGGGAAATACATTGAAATTGTTTTCCCAATTTTTAAATCTTGTATGGTGAAAAAAATCTTTTAATGAATAGGAGATAGAATTTACCAGTAAAACAAGAAGAACACACATTGATTATTCTGCAGAAAGAAAATTGGATACCCATCTCATTTTTCTTGAAAGTTGAAATTCTTATGCTACCTTCTAATTTCCTTTCTTCCTTGTCCTTCTGCTCTTGAAATAAGGGAACAATTAAGTATCAATTGGATTAACTTAAAATATAAATTTTATAGTAATTGTTCCTACAGCACTGAGCAAATTATTATGCAGTATATATGTTATTGGAAAGACTCTAAAAATAGCTGGCTGAGCAGAGACACAGATCATCAGTTTGTATAAGAGTCACCTTGTCTTGCAGTTAGACATAAAAAAAAATAAAAAAATAAAAAAGCAATTGTATTTATATATATTGTTTATGAAAAATATTTGGCCTTGCTTGGTTTAAGACATATAAACTTTGCCCTAGATACTTTGTCAGAGATAATTATATTAAACTTTGTGATTAAGTCAAACTATATGAAAATATTTTTCAGAACTGATTTGTGGTCCAATTAACCAATTAGATCTAAGTTGTAATGCCATATCTATAGTTGAATCGTATAGTTATGGCTATGGATATACACACGAATCTATACTTCTCTAATATTATTAATTAACATTTAACTTTCAAATAGTTTCAATAAAGAGAAATGTATACTAAAGTAATGTTAAATTAGTGGGGTTTGAAATTTTTGCATGGGAGTTGACATCATCTAGCAAATCCTTCCTTGCTTTCTATCAGAAAGGACAAAAGAAAAACAACTCATACTATAAGATATTTGCTACTCAAAAATATATTTTTTAATTTTTTTAAGTTCTAAAAAATTATTTTTAATGAGAAGCAGATTTTTTTTTTCTAAAAGCAAATTTAAAAAAGTATATAAAAAATTCAGTTAAACTGAAAAATTTTTAAATCTATTTTTCACATCTAATAACAATCTCAAATATTCCTATGTTAGATACTAATATATATATATATATATATATAGTAAGCATTTCACCCAATACACAATCAGCCACAATATTTTTTTTTATTTATTCTTTTCATGGATGATGACAATCAACTCAAACCTTTCCAATTATTAGTTTAATTGGTATATTTATTATGAAATACTCATGATAAAGATAAGAGGATAAAAATTTAATATATATCCGGTCTATATGAAAAGATATATCAAAAACAAAAATTCAAATGTTTTTTCAAAAGTCAACCTCGGTCTTTTAATTTTTAATTTTTGTTTTTCCACATAATTAATGACAAAGCAAAATAATGGAAAATAAGGAGAGGCACATGTATTAGTAGAAATATTTACTTTTTGGTCCTTCAAATATATATTCAGGGGTCACCAAAATGGATCTAAACTCTTTGATAAATTCATGAATATAAATGTATCATATGGCGATTGCTTTTAATTTATATCTTGCAATTGGCTTTACACAAAATAAAATTATGAAAGGATGGTCCCCATCGCTTTGTTTTCCATTTTCTCATATCTATTAAAGTATGGATGTAAGACATGTTCCCATCGTTCTTGCAATTTGAGATTTTGTGTGATAAGTGTGCAAAAAGGATATTCACCGAATTGTGAAAGCTTTTTCCTGATTTCGAATGGATTCAATATGATTCGACTTATACAATGTCTCAAAATAAAATTAGTGATTAAAACCCTTCAAGCAGCTCTCTAAAGTTTAAACCAATAAGTAAGGATTTATTTTATGTTGATTTCCAAAGGGACTATGGCAAGCAAACCCCCTAATTTTTGTTTAGATTATTAGACCCCAGAAAAGAAAAAGGAAAATACAATACCAAGAATAATGGTAAATTTAATTATAAAGTAGTTGATCGATTTATGGGATATATGAGCCAAAATTGCATAATTTGGGTCATTTTGTAGGCAATACATCAAAATGAATACTACAAAAATAACTCATAATCTAATATGTGTAAATAAATCACAATTATAATTCTCTTTTTTTGTTAATTATAATCTAAAATGGGAATAAGAAAAATCCTAAACTCTAAAAAAGAAAAAAAAAATTTAATAGAAATATTAATCATAATCTAAATAGGAAATATATCTATATACACTACATATAGTAGTCCAAACTTTTTGACTTAAATTCCTTATTACAATGATGACAGGAATTCTAAAAGCTGCAACCCATTGGACTTAAAAATCTTTGTTAGTGGTATTGGTATCAACTTCATCGAAGTTCAAATGCATGCCATTGAACCAGAACAGGAAGAAGAACTACCCAACTAAAATTGTAGTCTTTCTACCATACAATAGAATAAAACATTTGTTTACTGTTGATTTTGACATGTTTGGATGAAGGGAAAAAAATGTCTCTGTGTTCATTTATTTTGGTGGAACCTAGACCTCAATTAGTGATTGCATGTGATACTAAAATTCTCTATTCCTCCATGCATCTTGCCAGAGAAAATCCATACAATGCAAAAGAATATGTGAAGTTGTGTTGCCAAGTGGTTTTCATCAATTTTTTTTCATTTTCTTTTTTTTTTATATATATACTTATAATCAAACATGAAGCAAATCCAATTTTGTTATATTTTCTTTTAAATAAAAACAATGATGACCTTAAACTTTGTAAGTGGAGAGATTCATTACACCTTAGACTCCTTTTTTTTTATCAAGTGTATACATATATAATCAAAGAGAAAAATGGTGGGATTCAAATTTTGACTGTTTAGGAGACTCACAGATTTGTAATTAATCGAACGAAAAGTGAGTCCCCTTAGACCATATTTGGTGCTATAAATAAATTTCATAAAATTAGTGAAATTCATTTGTAAATTTCTTTTAAAATTTAGTGTAAAATATTCACATATATTCAAGCCTTTTTTTTACTTTTAAAAGATTTTAAATTATTGATGGAAAAATTTTAAATATATTATTTTCTTATACTATATTTTAAAGAAATTTTCAAAAAATTATTAATTTTATAAAATTTATTTCTACCAATTACAGGCTTAATAAATAAATCACATATATAGTATAGATATGTTCCATAATTCAAAAAATATATTTTGATGGATTTTCATCATATATATATAGTTGATATTTGTTTTGGATCTGAGTTATATTTATCTCTTACCCAAGATATATACTTCCCATCACTACAATAAATATGTCAATCACATTCATCATCATAACAAGGATTGACATTTATTTAATTGCATGAAATGTTTGACAAAATGAACGGATCTCTCTCTTTTTTATTTTTTCATTTTTTATTTTTTTCCCCTATCCTTAGAATTTTAACAAATTCATCACCTTACACCATGGCCACGCCATCCTCCCCTCTGGAGGGACCCAAAAACATTGATGGAATACAACAACCCAATTATCTTTTGACTTCCTTTTTTTTATAAAAAAAAAAAAGTTATAATTATTGAGATTATCGTTATTCTGAAAGATGGTTCAAAATAGAATTTAGAAATCCTAACATTATAATAGGAAGTATTTTTTTTTTATAATCATATGTCTATAACTAAGATCATCAGGAACTAGTACAACTATATGGTAATTATCTTTTTTTTTCTCTTATATGAAGAGAAAATTAAAGAAAAAATTTTCATCATTAATTACATTTTTTTAAAAAAATTAAAATTGTTACAAATTAAAAGTTCAAATAAACGAAAACTAAAAGAAATTAATGCGGAAAATCAAGAAAGGTAATAACTTGCTAAGGAACTCCTCTGGTCTCCCAAAGGGTATATTAATTTTTTTTTTCCGTCCCCTTACATCCACATTTAAATTTTATTTCATATTCCTTAAATATTGGATCCAATAATTATCATTGTTTAAAGTTTAAACCACAAAAGATCGATGGGCTACACACTTATTTTTATATTTTTTACTTTAGTTTTATAATTAAGTACACAGAAGTGGCAGGTATTCGTTACAAAACCATATGCACATAAAGAAAAAACACCTATGCATTCACAAGCCACCCAAGATAGAAGTTGACTTTGGGAGATAAATCCAAACCAACTGTGGGCTCCTCTAATTTATATTTATTAGTTATTCATGAATTAATTCACTACTACAGCAACATAAAGTAATTTTCAATTTAATGACATTCTATTATTATTAATTGATTCGATTTACATGTAATTATATAAACACAGCATATTAATATTTCAAACAAGAAAATTATAAATATTGCCTAAAACTTTCGAGGAAAGAAAGAAAGATAGCATTCATGAACCGAATAGAAACTACAAAGGTACAAATCGACTATTTTTTTTTTTAAGACTGTTAATTATTAAAAACATCTATTTGTGATCATCTGCATTCGTAGTTGACTTTAATAGAAAAAGCCAACAACATATATATATATATATATATATATATATAGAAACAGACACACCCACACACAACTTAGGGTGCTAGTTAGTCGTAGAATCTAATTTCGACATCCACAAATTGTCTCTTTTCAGTTTTCCAATCTTGTCAGAAAGTCAATGCTCCAATCCCACTATGTTTTCCACTATTCTTTACTCTTTTATATCAATCACCTCTCCTCATATTAAATCATCCATTGATCTTGCAATCGCTATTCTTCAACAGTCTATAACATCGAGTGCACCTTTTTGAAAATAATAATGATAATAATAATTAATTTATATCTGTCTATATATAGTGTCCAGTACTATGCGGGTTTTAATTTGAAAATTTATACAATTAAATACAAATAATATAATATTAAATGTCTGGGATAAGGGTCTCCAACCATATATAATACTTGTAACAACATTATTGTGCTTTTGCTATAATGTTTGATTTTTCATTTAATAATTAAATTTATATGTATACATGATGATTGATGACTAAATAGGGCTGTTATATTTTCCAATTCGATCCGGATTTTGCTGGACATAAATCTAAAATCTAGGGAAAAAAATAAAGCCAATATAGTTTTTATTTTCCATGGGCATCTTCTATTGGTGAAGTCAACTTCAAAATAACTCAGCTTTGTTCTCTTTGCCATTAAAAAAAAAAAGGCAAGATTAAATAAATTAGAGAAAATGGAGTAGAATGTATCATATTTATTTATATTTGAAAGTAAAAAAAAAAAACATGTGTCGAGTACAGCTCTTGTTAGATCTTCAACGACTTAATATTTAGTATATATTTTAGTATCATGTATTGGGTGTGCTTAGTTCATCAACACTTCAAATTAATAGTACTGGGTAAAGGAAATAGAAGAAATTTTTGGGTAGACAGAGTTTATTAATTATTTTTATTTTTATATATAAAGATCGCAGCAATATATTCTCCATATAAAAGAAATGGAAGAAATTATTAGAAAGACAAAAGTTTATTAATTATGTTTATTTTTATATATAAGTATCGGAGCAATATATTCTCCATATAATATACTTGCCCACACCAACTTGTGAAAATTGTCTCCCATATATGTAAGTAACCGGCGAAGAATGCACCAATTAATGATTAAAAAAAACAGACTCCTCGATCTGTTTCATTATATTATTTCCTGAATGCAAAATGAAATTCATGCTAAAATCAATTTTCTGTACTAAACTATTCTTTTATTTTTTTTTTTCCTACAATTAGCTACAACAACTAACTGTAGATAGTATTAGTTGAGTTCTTGAACCTTCCCAGTTTGATAAATAAAATAGGAGGTAATAATCGTTGTGTTAGATGATTTCAGGAAATTGGCCTATCTTGGTTCAATGTCCATTCTCTTATTCAGGCAATAAAGGACTTGCGGACTCAATTTGATAGCGTTTATTTTGTGCATATATGTAGAGATAAATTTTGTTGCTGATTTTATTGCTTCGATTGTGCCTAATTATACAGTGTGTAAGTCATACTCTTCTAGATTCTCCACTGAGTTTATTTAGTGGGTTTTTCTATAATTTTTGTGGATTTACTTATTTTCGTTAATTATTTATTTTTGTGAGTTTTGCTCACATTTTTTTATGTAGTATTGCACTAGTTGAAGGTCAACTTAGACCAGTTTTTTTTAAATAATTTATTACAAATCTTTGAAGTTTGAAATGAATCAATTATTATTATTATTATTATTATTATTATTATTATTATTATTATTATTATTATTATTATTATTATTATTATTATTATTATTATTATTTCATGTCAATATCGTGAGTCAAGAAAATTGCTATATTCACTTTATTGGCCTATAAATAAAGTGGCATTGAGTCAAGAAACTGGAGGGGAGAGCCTACCAAAATACTAAGTAGCAGAATCCAATTGCATAACGACATGAAGCCCACATTCAGCTTCTTCCTTATCTTCTCTCTTTTCATGGTTAGCATCTAATAATCAAGAAACTCTATCTTAATTCTTCATTTTCCTTAATTATAAGTATTATATGGTAACTTTCATATCCCATATTATATATTATCAAATTTTTTATGCAATAATTAATATAATAAGTATGTTAAGCTACTTTTTGCAGCTTGTCAACCTTAACTATGCAAGAAACTTACCAGAGGATTATTGGAAGAGCATAATAAGAAATCAGCCTATGCCAGAAGCAATCAAAGATCTGTTTGTTAAAGATTCAGATGCTATAAAAAAGAGCCATTTTGTTAAAGATTTTGATACAAGATCAATCGCTGTGATATATCGCAGCCATGACGGGACTAGGAAGTTCGACACCAGGCTTGATGGCAAAGATGATGATAAGACGATAGAAGAGAAATCCTTATTGGTTGGTGAGCACAATTAAGAAGCCTATGGGATGGAGATTCTTAAATTATACAAGCAGGAGATTTAATTATAGTAGAAAAGCATGAATCTTCAGGGGCTTTATGCTTGTAAAATATGGGATTAATATTAAGTAGTGTGGTTGTGTTAGCTACATGGAGTCTTATTAGTTTAAGTGTTGTGTGTTTTGCCTTGTATGTGTTCTCTTAATTATTTTTGTTTAGTTGCCTTTGGCGACTACTACTTATCCCTACAAATTAACAGGAGAATTTCGGGGAACTTTGTCGAAAAGTGGTAGCCACCAAATTTGTTGCCCATGCATCAAATTTATCATATATAAGAATTTCGCTTCAGTAGTATCAAATATTCTTTTTTTTTTTAATTATTGATTAGGAGATCTAATAGGCCTCGTAAGCTATTTTAATTTATGATTTGGATATCTAACCCAAGATCTAATAACTAAGTACAGTGTTTTTAATAATGTGGGTTGATGTAGCAACATATGAAATTAGTTAGTTTAAAGTTACGTGTCATGTCAAAATTTCATTTATTTTTAACAAAAAAATAGACTACAGAACTTAATTACAAAATTTCTAAATAAGTCATATTAGGAATAAAATAACGAAATAGGTGGTTTATATAGGAGATTTTTCTACAGTTTTTTCTGAAATAAAAAATATAGACAAATAAATCATAATCATAATCATAATTCTCTTCCATGATTAATTTTACTATATATAAATACAAACATAAATCCTAATCTAAAGAAGAAATAAATCTTAATAATTTAAATAGAAATATAATTCCTAATCTAAACAGAAGAAATTAATCAAATAGAAATTTTTTCCAGGAAGCAACAATCTTTTAATTAATTAATTCCCTGAAAAAAATGGAAAGACTATCTTTAAAATAATTTTTTTCTAATTAACAGACTAACTAAAAATATTCGACCATAATCATATAGACCAATATAATTAATAATTCAAACAATCACTATAATCTGCTTTTTTTTAATGAATTCTAATATAAAATAAATCCTAAAATAGAAATTTGAATCCTAATCCAAACAAGAGAATTGCTATCTAAATAGAAAAATTTTCATAGGTTGTGTAAAAACATTCATACAGCAAAAATTATTTGTATGTATCTATGAGAGGTGGATGAATTGATATAAAAAAATTTCAGTTTAATTAGATATTTTGAATTTGAATTCTAAATTTGTAGCTATTTTAAAATTTTTAAAAAAATATTTTATCGTTCTCGATGTCTTATTTAGCATGAACATTATTAATTTCAACTCGTTGATATATAAACTTAGAATTGCAATTTTACGAAAAAAAAATCAGATATTTGTATTATTAATTAACAAAAAAGGAAAATATGAACAGGATTTAGTCATTTAACAGTTGAGGTAAAAAAAATTATAATTATTGAATTATTTTGGATTATTTTGTGTTCCCTAATTCCCAAAGATCTCTTTCTGTGTGGCAAACCAATGATCATGAGGTCCTAGCGAACTTTGTATTATTTATTAGTCAAATTCTTCGATTGAGTTGACTCACTACAAACTAGCCTCTAAACTAGATAACCTTGAAATGAACAACCTTATTTTTTTATCATTTTTTTTAAATAAGGCAAGGAAACTATTACATTCACTTTATTGGCCTTGTAGTTGGCCTATATATTAAGTATTGAGCCAAGAAATTGGAGAGCCAACCATACAATACATGTACCAAGTTGCATGTTATTGATCTAATAAAGTATTCAGTCCGATTTTTTTGTAAAAAAAATACTAAATTGCAAAAATCAATTATGTGTGTCAAAAAGACATGGTTATAAAGACGGCATTTAGTTTTTTCTATATTTTTTTTAGGATGAGCATATGGAAGTTTTTCAATTTCTTTAATTATTATTGTACGGCAACTAATTTCATATATCAAAATATATATTAAACTCATTTTCGGAACCGATTAAAAAAATAATGTACGGGTAGATTTTATACATCATATTATCAAATGTTCATGCAATAATACAATAAGTATGTTAACCTACATACCTCAACCATGCAAGAAATCTGCCGGATATGATTATTGGAAGAGCATATATACTAGGATATCAGCCTTTGCCGGAAGCAATCAAAGATCTGTTCGTTCAAGATTCAGATATGCTATAAAAAAAAAAAAAGGCATTTAATTTGTTAAAGATTCTGACATTAGGTGAATCGCTGTGATATATCACAGCCATGGCCAGCCTAATTACAAACTCAACAACAAACTTGATAGCAAAGATCGACGACAATAAGAAGAAAAAAAGGAGAAATCCATTTTTTATGAGCATAGTTAACAGTCCTTCTGGTGGATCGAAATTCCTACATATGTAAGGCTGGAAACATAGCAAGAGATCTAATTAAGCATATTCTAACTAATTAATAATTATGGAGTAGAAAATCATGCATGAATCTTCTAGGGCCGGCTTTATACTTGTAAAATATTTGCTTTAAGTAGTGTGTGTGGTTGGATTTAACTCTATTTAAGTGTTGTTGATTGAGATTTTTCTTCCTTGTACATGATTTCTTTTTTCTTTTTTTCTAGTATAACTCATATATAAATCTATATATCTATACAGTCAAATGGTGAGCGGTTTTGGTTTAGCAGCGACAATCAACTAAAATATTTGAAAATAATATATATATATATATATATATATATAATTTGGCCATACACATTAGGTATCTAAGAATTTTTTTTTAAAATTATAACATGTGTATATCTCTTTAAAGCTCTGTCAATTTTTAGTTTGACTTTTCTAAAAAATTGAATGGAAAAATAACTTACTAAATTTTTTAGAAAAATTTTCTCCATTCTGATTTCTAATTAATAAAGCACACAGTTACTTGAATCTATTAATAATCTAAACTTTTTATAAATAATAAAAAATATTTAAAAAAATCCGGTTGAATCCAGTTAAACCGATCATATTGTGACCATCTCACCAATCCGGTTCCAGCCCGATTTAACAGCATTACTTTTACGCTTCTTTCTCATCCAAAACGGCGTAGTTTCATAACCTTTTTGCCCTTTTTGTGCCAACCCGACGTCGACGACTTTTTGACCCCATCGTGCATCTACTGATCTTCCCCAGCCGGAGACATGTTTTCGACCACATTCAGGTGATTATTCTAGTCACGCGCCACCGCGACCAGAAAGGTAGAACCTCATCACACTTAGACTTTGCCTCTCAATTGGTATTTATCTTTCAAAAATTTGTAATTTTCATGAGTTGTTAGATCGTAATTCCTTTGAATTCGATAACGTTTGGTTGCGATCTTACGTCTTTTTCTTCTTTGTGGATGCTACAGGATCTTGTAATGGGAATCAGTAAAACAGAAATAAACTTGAGGAGGTTGCTTGCGACTGCACCTCAGCAACAAAATCATGCAAAGCTTATACATGTATGTTCATAGCTGTTGGGACTGCAACTACTCTTTTTTTTTACATATAGTGCTTGTTTATGCTTTTTTTTGGCTTGTACAGTCTAATTTCTTTAATTTGCATTAGCGCCATGTTAATCTCAAATCCATCATTTCTTTCTTTTCGTTTGGGAATCTAATTGTTTTTAGTTGATAATGTAAACAATGGAACTTTGCAGTATGTTGCTACTTTACGTGAACAAATGGAACAACTGGCTGAAGAGAGAACTCCAGATGGCTTGCCTCGGTCCGTGTGCTTTATTAATTTCTTCTGTTAATTTTGTAGCCAATTATGACTTTCCTGCACATTTGTGATGCAATCAAATGTTTGAGGCTTTTTCCAATTGTACTTTTTAAGGAAACCTACTCAAATTCTTCACGGATTTACTAAGCTTTCTCATGCAGAGTTCCACATTTCTCTTCCTTAGCATTTGAGTGCTTGCTTTCCTTATCGCTGGCCGTTGTTAATGGATTGAATAAAAAATTTCATGACAAGCTTTTTATTTTTCCTAAATGATGACTTGATAAGAGGCTCTCTTTTTGTTGCTTTAAGATTTCTCACCTCAAAAGTGGTTCAAGTTTGATGATTCTGTAACAAAATTTCCCTAAGCTTTATATGAAATGCTATTCTAACTTCCTTTTATTAATACATCGCCACAGAATTTCAAAGGCCAAGTTGAACGATTATTCAGAGATGGTTGAGACCATTGCTTCTAGATTAGCTGCCCCATCGGTGCGTTTTATGCCTTGGTTCACTATTGTATCAATCATGTCAGTTTGAAGTTTAGAAATGTTGTTGAGAGGTATTTGTGTTGATGATGGATTGCATTGATGGATAAAATTTTTAACTGCATTTCATGAATGGGCCTTCAGTGGAAAAGTTTTCCTGCTGTTGAAAACTGGAAAATCTTAGTCTGACCAGGAGAATATTGTGTTTATCTTTTTAATAGAATTATACTCATGTAAATAGCAGATCTGATATTCATAACCATCCATACATATGTTTTTGGATGTTGCCTTAATTTCCTTATCTTAAATTATTGATGTTGCCACTGATTGTGGTTATAATTGCTAACCATGTGTGGCTAATTGTCAGCTTCATGTTCAGGGATCTGAAGAGCCTTTTGCTGGAAATTCTTCCAAAGAAATTGTTAACGCAGATGGAGAAACTCAATTTCCCTCTTCTCCTGGCTTGAGAAGAAGATTTGCGTAATTGAATCTCCTAATATTTATTGCCTTGCTTTTCACCGTTCTCGCCCTTGTTGGATTATATTTTGTTTTTATTTGATTGTCTGGCTCATCAAACAGGGCAGCCTCGAATGTTGATTGTGGAACTCATGACACTTCTCAGGTTGATACATCATCACCTGTCAAACTGGATACTGTTGCAATAGCACACATTGAAAAGCACAGGTATATATAATTCAGCTGGGTACACTCAACTATAAAATATGTATTTTATCTAAATGTGATTGTAATGAATATTATAAATTGATATACTCTTGGACGTGTGACTTTTTTTTTCAAATGAATATGATATTGTAGAAGTTTTACATGGTTCCATTGGGGAGCTGCATGACCATTTACAATTATCGTTTTCTGTCTATCTATATATAGCCCAATGCTGCTCATTTGATGAAAAGGCACTGAGCATATGCAAATGAAAGGGCCTCTGCCTATGGGAATTCATGTGTTAAACTTTACATTATTAATTATGCTTTTAACGTCTTTGAAAGTTTGTTATTCCTGTCTAAAATGTAACTTATAGTGTGTTAACCAAGTCCTCTGAAATGAATATGCGGAAGTTTGTCATGATAAAAGCATAGTTAGTTGAACAAAACCTGTTTCACATATCTTATTGCCGGACGTTCTTATTATCTTCTTTCTTCTGCTAACAGGAAACTTCAAGAGGACTTGACTGATGAAATGGTTGGGTTGGCACAGCAACTCAAAGAAAGTAGTCTGTTGATGAGTCAGTCCCTGGAAAATACTGAAAAGGTAATTTTTTTTAATGTCCTGTGGGGCTTACATAGTTTCATGCATTGATGTTGGTTATAATTCATGCAAACTAATTATTATTTGGGGAGATGTGCAAGTTTAGTTATGATAAACAGTATGGACAGTAGGTCTCACATGTCTTGGAGAAGGCAGGGTTGGACAACATGGTAGTTCATTGGTTTTGTGGAATTTCACTAAAATTTTTCTAATATGATATGCGATTCAAAAACTGGTAGAATATGGGATTTGTGGATTGATGTTAATATCTGTTGATTTAATTATTAAAATTCTCAAACGATATTCCATAATTTCCTACCTTTTCTGGAAGTGGCTCCATAGTGGTTGATGGCCTAGTGATTTATTAATATTATGGTCTTCAATATAGGTTCCAAAACTTCAAATGTCGAAGATAATATTTTTGGATGGTGCACCAGCCATTATATTTTTCTGAATACCTGAGAGAAACACATTTATGGGGCTAAGAGTAGACGTTCTAAAGATGTAATTAATATCTGTAAAGATAGCAACTTCATTGATATCACTGTGCAAGTGTTAAAGAGGTGACTCTTTTCATTGTTAGCCAGTGAAGTTAATCCTTTAGTGTTGCTAATTGAGGATTCTTTTCTACACATCTTTTTCACTTTTATGATTGGGACTGGATCAATATGATAATCTACTGAAAGCTCTTGTGGATTACATTGCAATTCCCCCTCTATGCAGATGGTCTTTTCAAATTATTAATGATAATTTGTTTTGAGTGCAGATACTTGATTCAACGGAGAAGGCTGTTGAGCAGAGCTTGGCTAGCACTGGTCGTGCCAATGTAAGAGCCATGGAGATATACTCAAAAAGTTCCAAGACAACGTGCTTCAATTGGCTCGTGATTTTTCTAATGACATGTATTTTCATAATGGTTGTACTCCTAATTCGTGTGACCTGATGTTTCTAGGATAAATTGAATCTTCCTTGGTGGTAGAACATCGGAATACTGCAATTTCCCAATATAATTATTTCATTTAGCCATGTTTCATAAAATCAACATAAATGTGTCATTCTGGGAAAAAATCCTTTCAGTGTTATAGATTTTGAGTAAATGACCCCTCCTATGTGTATACTGGATTTCGCGGGTGATACAAAAGAGAACCAAAAGTTCAATCAGAATATTTCTTCCATAGGCTATTTTTTTGAATTCGTGAGATTGTTGACTGCTGAGTTTGCTTCGTGGTTTCTATTCTGATCTTTTTCCTCTCTTTATTTTTATTTTTATTTTTTTGAGCTGTGGTATACATTGTTCGGTGAGAGACTCGGTGAGACTCCTTTTTATTATTGGGCCGATGATAGCATACAATAGTAGATCACATTCATGCTCTCTTTTTCTCTCTCTAACTTCTGCTGAGTTACTGGATCAAACATTTCTACTGGACATCATTTTTAAGTTCCATGGAAAAAATATTTAAAAAAAAGTTCCATGGATGAAATCATTTCTCACCCAAAGTTATGACAGAATTGTGAAAAAGCCATAACTCATCCTGTCGATATGTAGTTTTGATAAACTGTAACATCAGTTTTTGCCAATTTATTTATCTTTTGTGGATTTGACACCAGTTACCTAAAATTTTCAGAAGATTAATCATTTAAAAAATGCGACAACTATGTGTTTTCACTTTTTCAGTAGACCGGGCCATGGCCTGCTTCGGTCTGGGTCTTACCGGACTTGTATAATTGTTCTCATTGTCCAAGCCAATAGACTTTAACAAATTTCATGGAAATTAGAAATTCGTGTTAATTATGTATTGTGTCTCAATTATTTAAATAATAAATAATATTATTTTTTTAAAATATATAAAATATAAAATCACTCTTATATTGAATTTATAATACAATATCAACTTGGATCATAATATAAGAATTGTCTTCATGTTCGCTTGGATATATGAAGATAGAAATTGTTATATTATGGACTCATATCGATTTTGTATTATATACTTTATTCTTTCACAAAAGCATGTACTTTTCCAAAATCAAATTTTAGTAAATTAATAAATTTTAATTTTTAAAAAATCAAAATGAATTTTTTTAAAATATTAAATATTTATTTCTCAATTAAAATATTTAATATATATCAAAATAATTTATATAAAAAAGATATATTTAATTTTATTAAATATATTTAATTTAATACTTGTAAATACATATTAGGATTCTATATAAAATTTTATAGGAATGGAAGTATATAATCAAATGTATTAATAATAGCTCATCCTAGGTTCAAGAGATTTTGTTTGGCATTTGACCCAGTCAAAGGGACAACAACACCCGAACCTTCACTGCCAAAATTAGAGGGGGAAAATCACCAAGTTTGATATATTTATTGTTATTAATAATATTTTGGAAAAATTTGTTATTAGTTTATGATAAACAGAGAGAAAGCTGTAATAATATGGAAACTATAAAAAATAAAATTATTATTCCACCAGAAAAAGGCGTGGATTGGGGTGGGTTGGGGCAGTGGCCATTCATGGTGGTCGTCGTGATAATAGCGCCATGGAAAGTGGAAGCTCACCGGCAAGGAAGGTCATGGTAATGGCGGATCCAACCAAGGAATCTGCAGGTGCTCTTCAATACGCTCTATCTCATGTCGTTTTGGAGAAAGATGAATTAATACTATTTCATGTCCAGAATCCTAATTCTTGGAGGAACACATTCCCTTTCCTCAAACGCTCAAGCTCCTCCAGTAATAGTCCCAACTCATCAGAAGGAAGAGAAGTTGATTTTCTTGAGGAAATGGCGCAGATATGTGTGCTGGCTCAGCCTAAAATCTCCATACGAACAGAAACTGTGCATGTGGATGCTAAAGGGAGGGAGGACAAGGGTAATGCTATTCTCGATAGAAGTGAGACTTTAGGGGTTGATGTCATCATTATTGGCCAAAAGCGAAGCCTCTCCAGTGCTTTGTTAGGGTGAGTTTGATGAGATTAATTCCATTTTCCTCTTTTATCTTCAGTTTCCAATATTTCGTATACTAATTATATGATCTGTCTATATATATATATATATATATATATATATATTGCCAAGAACATGATCAACATTATCTCTCTCATTTTGCATTTCTTTTTTTGGCTCTATTCTCTTTTCTTTCGTATAACCATTTTGGAGTTTGCTCTAATCTCTAACATGTAATTTAACCAGCGGATACACGAGGTCTAGTGCAGGGCTAAAGGCGTTTGAAACGGCAGAGTATTTAATTGAGAAGAGCAAGGGCACCTGTGTTGGAGTACAGAAAAAGGGACAGAATGGAGGCTATGTCCTCAATTCTAAAACCCACAAAAATTTCTGGCTGCTAGCATAATTAATACAATCCCAACCCACCATCATCATCCATTAATGAATTATTTTTTTGCATTCTACGAATTATAGTAAATGTGCTAATCCTTCCTCCATTGATAGATTGCATACCTTTTTTGATGAACAATTTTCCCCTCATTTTCTTATTTCCTAGCTCACCTGCTATAGTTATCAAAGTAAGCCACATGCATGTCTCCCTCCATATCTAATGGAGTTGTACATATATTCATGCAAGAAGGAATTAGCAATAGAATCCAAATATTTGTTCTACTTTTGTTTTCTTTTGTTTCTTTTTTTTTTTTCCCCTCCAATTGCTTTAGTTGTTGCCCATTAATATTCAGTCATTCATGACAATCATGAAAATAGAACAAGTAAGTTAGAAAATAAAAAATAATAATTCGCAAAGTATTGTGACGCCTAATAGAAAGGTGTCGATCAAAAGATTTGTTTTGGTAATAATCGCAACGAAATAATTAATTTATTAAAAGATATTACTAACAGAAAAATGAAAAAAATACAAAATAAAACTCATTGACATTGATCAAAGGGGTCATTGATTTTTTTTAAAAAAAAAAATTGAGAAGAGCTACGTTCCACATTTAATAATTTTTGACAAATTGATATGGATCGATATCCAAAAAAACAAAAAAAAAAAAAGAAAAAGGACAGTCCATTCAAACTCAATCCTATTTTCGTGCCGAATAACCACTCCAAAAAGATTTTTGATTTTTTGCTATGGTTTGTCTGTTTCCTCTCATAATGGTTAACGATTTTTTTTTTTTTTTGTGGACGTCTATAATTATTAGTAGATTAAAGCATTACCCAGTCAAATCAATGTCGGAACAACCTATCCGCCTCATTAAGGCAATGTTTGGTAATATCTAACATAAAAATAATTTAATTTTCGGTAAAATAATTTATTTAAAAAAAATTAGATTATAATTTTTAAAATAAAAAATTAGTAAAATTAACTTTTTTTTTATAAATTAATAGATTATGATAATAATAAAAATAACTGAGAACAGATAGCTAATGTTTTTCAATATGTATAAGGATCATTACTACAAAGAATACAACTTTTATAGTGTTATCGTCCCTAGATATATCTCTTAGAGTGGAACTTCCACCGTTATTTTTCAAGTCAAGTTTAGCATCATGAATTTTACCACTCTTGAGAATTGTGATTGACTTTGCATGCTCAAATTGACTCAAATTATTTCTTCCTATGCTCTTACATTTTGAATATTGATTATTGTTCAACCCTGTGAATTACGGGAAAGTAAGATATTCCAAATTCGGGAATCCAAGAATTTTATAAAAGGTTATTCAACACTTTCTAACATTTATACTTTGATTTTTAAAAATTTTTCTCATTCTCACTACTGACAGTATTGAAAAGTGTTTTTAGCTTTTTTTTTTTTTTTGTCAAGTGGGCTAATTTGTGTTGATTAAATTCTAATCCTAATCAAAATAATTTTATCCTGATTTTTCAGTTTTAACATCTAGAACAAGAGACCTAAGCTACGCAGGAGCGGGCCATTCCAACACCCTCTCTGTCCTTCACAAGATCATGCGAGACCTCAGCTGGTGCAACATTCAAAATATGGAGACCCAGAGCATAATTACCAGCAAGATGGGCCAATATATCAGCACAATTGTTGCCTTCACGATACACATGGCAAACCTACGCTTCCCAATCCCTTTTGAGCAAAGAAATTATGGATCTGCACATAGAGTACCTACTCTTTCCCTTTCGCTGCCAAAGCATTCAACAGGCATTTTATTAACAACTTCCAGTATGACCCTACGATAGCCTCCGTTCCATGCTAAGTGAAGTAAATTAAAAACACCCCATTATCTCAGCTTGTAACGCAGAACAAGCCCCAATATTTCTGACAGCACCAACCACCCAGCTACCTGAATCATTTTTTATCAGACCTTCAGGTAGCGGAAACTGTAAAATTAAATTAACGAAAACTTCCGCCAATCCTAGGAATATCAGGAAATATTCATTAATTTTCAAAGGAAAAACCAAATTTAAAAAAAATTATTTTTTATTATCATACGTCAAAACTCCCTCAAACACGTAAATATAACTTATTGATCCTATTCCTGTCCACATTATTATCTTTTTAAAATAATATCTCATAAAAATTTATAAAATAATATTTTTTTTAATACAAATTGTTAGTTGATTCAGTTTGATTCCATTTTTTTCATCCCTATCCAAATTATTATCTTCCCACATCACCTGTGGGCGTCCACATCATTATTATTATCATGTATTGTCCATATAATTATTGATATCCAACATTTTCACTAAGCGTCCATATATATATATATATATTGTCCAATACATTATTTATATTTTTGTGAAATATTCGGTTTTGGAGGATCCACCATTTCTAAAAATTCAAAGTTTTACACGTTAATTATGATGTTAATTATATGCTTAAAGCAAATCAGTACGCAAACCATTTGGTAAAAAAATTTCACACTTTCTTTTTAAAATTTCAATTTATTGATATTTTACAAATAACCTTGTAATACTATATGCAAGATGCAGTTTCTCTCCCCTTCTGATATTCGACCATCATTTCTTGATTTATCATTATTTTCTTAAGGAATATTCATTGTAAGAAGATTCCTAAAACCTAGATAAATCCAAATACATACACATAATCTCCAGGAAATCAAGAGAAAATGAATGATGAATATTGTTTTTTTAATATGACAACTTCAAAAATTTGTTCTGCTTAACCTATTTTTCTACATTAGATTAGCTATGTATACTAAGTAATATGCTCCTTCTCTCAGTCGATTATGATTTAATTTCCAACAGGAAGTTGACTGGACTGTACATAATTATGAAAATAGATCGGAGCTTAATAATGAAAAACAAAAACAACATTAATTTAACATTTACTATGTGGCATATTATTTATTGGCATCAGTACAAAGTACATAATATTAGCCAAATAGGCAAGAAAAGTTGAAGAAAAATACTTAAGATTTCACAGATTATTAGGCATGGTTATTATTACTGATTATAATTAGCTAGACATATAAAGGAACATAAATAAAATTATCTGCTCTAAAGAAGTGGCAAACTGGCGAAGTTCCTGGTTCAATCTTAAGAAGAAGAAACGATGCATGATTTGGACTCCATTGAGAGGTATCCATATGACAAACAGCAACAGCTTCTACTCTTCCTCCATTATCACCACCCAACGAAACCATAAACACCTTATTCTCACTCTTCTGGCTGTGGCAGTAGAATACTCTATACGGATAGGGCAACGTATGGCAAGCTACCATTGTTGGAACCGGTATCTCCATAGGTTCAGCTAAGATGGTATAATTATCTAAATTGCCACTTGATTTTCTCAAATGGGTAGTGCTTAAAACTCTGAATTGGGTTTCCAATCCGAATATCTCATGTACAAAATCATGCATGGATTCTAAAGAAGTAGCGCAAGTTTTGGTTTCGCCTTTAATGGGTTTAATCTCGCATTCTCTAAGTGTATGTTCCATGGCTTGGGCTTGAGGGGATTCTGGTGAGATGGAGAAGAAGTGAAGGAGATAAGGAAGGTGTTTGTATGAGAAAGGGATTGAATTAGCTTCTTCTCTGGCTAATAATGGTGGAGAAGATGAAGAATCTTTAATTGGAAAATACACAGTCATTTTCTTCCCTACTTTCAGATCATTCATGGTGAAAAATACTCTCACTGAAG
The DNA here is from genome assembly GCA_023653625.1 of Triadica sebifera. Classification (NCBI taxonomy): domain Eukaryota; kingdom Viridiplantae; phylum Streptophyta; class Magnoliopsida; order Malpighiales; family Euphorbiaceae; genus Triadica; species Triadica sebifera. Next base: position 26,784,157 of record CM042908.1, on the reverse strand, counting down.
GGTCCAAGTGATCCATCATATGATATTCTCTATGCATCATCCCATTATCCATGCTAGGAAGTCTTAATACGTCGCCGTTTTGAGCAGAAATCTTCTCCTTGCTGCTGTCTCCTCCGGTTCCATCAAGAGAACACTGCCAATTTCACAATGACGAGATATTAATAATAATTAACAATTGTTATATAATTGTAATATTAGAGATTAATAGTGTAGAGAGATTAATTACCAGAACAAGCAGAAGATGGAGGAGGAAGATCTTCAATGCAAATTGTATACTGCCCATTTTTTTTGTTTCTTTTCAACGAGATCGATAATTTCTTGAAATTTAGTTTATAATCTCTTATTCTTACGGATCGAAAGAGAGAGAGAGACATGAATTATAAACACGATCACATGGTTTTAGATTGGACCGAATGGAGCTTCAATTTTTTTTATTGAAAAAGATAAAAAAAATAATAATAATTGCTGAACTTTCAAGCATGTTCTTAAAAGAAAGAAAAAACATATCTCAATCAATTAACAAATACGTATTTTCTTCAGCATTTAGGAAAAATCCAAACTTGAAGTAGGACAGGAATATTACGTCAGGGTGGATTCGAATCTAATAAAATATTATGCTTTACCCAAATTCGAGTATGCAACTAGAGAACAACCATGAAACACTAATATCTCTATTAGGGGAAAATTTTTATTGACGTCTTGTAATAATTCATTGTATTAAATTTTATTTATAACTCTAAATTCTGATTAGGACAGATTTAATCTATGCTTAGTCTTCTAATTTTTTCATTAATTATATAAGTGTTTATAAAAAAATAAAGTTATTATTTTGTTGAATTTTGATTTTGTGACATTAAATTTAAACAACTAATTATTTATGATCAATTAATTTAAATGACTACATTGAAAATTGACTTAATTTTAGGAATAAATTTAACTTTTATTAGTTAAAAATTAATTAATAGATTAATTTAAATACAATTAACTTTTGACCACTCTACATATTTTTTGTCTGTTTCTACCTTTTTTTTATCTTAAACAATTTTTATATTTATTAGCTTGTATAAAATAAAGAATTTTGTATTTTTACTTTTCACATCTATTTCTTTTAATATTATGTAACTCAAGACTATTTTTTTTCCAAAATAATTGTTTTCTAAATTTGAATGTAAAACTTTATTTAGTAATTTTACATCTTAAAAAATAAAATTTGAATAATGAAAAAAAAATTCATAATATTAAAGAGATTTTAATTAACTTTTACTTGGAGCCACACAATTTCTTAAACCGGCCCTAACTCCAACAATATTCTAATTATACAACTAGTCAGTATCTCAAATTTTATTTTTAATGCTAAATTCTTTTTAAATTGATTTTATAATAATAATAATAATAAATAAAAAAAACTCAATCGATCCAGATCAGTCTAACTGAATTAACGTTTTGGTAACGTGTCATTTCGATAAGCAGCAGTAGCCCAAATGGTGGTGCATGGCCAATGATTTCTAGCTTTGAACATACTATTCCTTCTCGTGAGCTGCAGACGCATATTTTTAACAATCACTCGCTACACAAACGGCGACCCCCCATCTTACCCCTTTCTCTCTCTACACTGCCTTACTTTCTCTCTAAACAAGGAAAAAAATATCGAGAGGAAGGTTTATAATTTCCAATCACTAATCTATATTTAATTTTTGTTAATAAAAGCAGTCACATTACAATTATTATTATTATTATTATTATGTATCCTTCATTTCTCTATACTCTATGAAGCAGTTAAGGGAGAAAAAAATTTTAAAAATAGAGAGAGAGAGAGAGAGCTCTCCTCCTTAAAATTTAGATTTCTGTTTTTCATCGTTGCCTAGTGGTTGAGGAGGTTGAAGATAAAGTACAACGAATATGCATAAACACAAAGAGAAAGGAAATAGAAAAAGAGCTTAAAAGGCTTAAGCTTTTCTCCTCTCTGCTTATCCTACGCACCCCAAGAGCTTAACTTTGAAGTGGGACTAGTTCTGTTTCCTCACCCAAAAACAAAATCCAAGGAAAACTCTGCCCACCACCTTCCTCTCACTGTGTTGAAAGAAAAAAATCTACTTTTCTTCGAGAGAGATTTGAAGTGGGCCAGCGGCTGTCACGTCATTTCTTTTTTTGTGGAACTGAAAAGGGCCAAGTCCTTTGCTATAGGACACATATTGCATGCAAGCATGTAAAATCAACTTTGTTATTTTGGAAAGTAGTTGGTGTCATGTAATTAAAACTTGGCTAAAGTAAATTGCCCAATGTTATTTTAGGTATTTTATTTCTCTCTCTCTCTTTTTTTTGTTTGATTGGTGATAGATCTAATTTTGTTTTTGTCTATATTAGTTTTTGCTTTTTAATATATTGTAATGATACTTTCTAATGCTATTTTAGGTATTTATTTCTCTCTTTTCTTTTTCTGGTGGGTGACGGATCTAATTTTGTTTTTGTCGATATCAGTTTTTGCTTTTTAATACTTTCTATATTTTTTCAAGAGAATTTTTACTTTTTTCACAGTATTTGAAATCCTAATATTCATTTACTTCACCACAAAAATCATGGCATCGATGCTTTAAAGAAATAATTTTCTGCCTGACATTTTTCTCGAAGTTATTATAAAAATTATGGTCCATTATTAAAAGATTAGATCTAACCTCAAATTAAAGGGACTAATAAATTTAAAAAGGATCCTTATAATTTTTAAGGATGCAAATTTTATAACTAAAAATGAAAAGGATATATATTAAAATAAGTGTCAGCCAATTTTTTTCATATTACTTTCACATTTCTTTATGTGATATATATCTTCTTCTGTTTTTTTTTTCAAATATAGATCCCATAATATTAAAATTTGGGATATGTATCATTTAAAAAATAAAAAATATTATTCTTTCTATTTCACTCTAAGTATCGTTTAATATAGTATCACAAATATTAAAAAAAATTATTTAATAAGCATAATTATAGGTATAAAATTATATTGTCCTCTCTTAGAATGACTAAAATCAATAAAATTATAATTACTCTATTAAAATACATTGATAAAATTAAAAAAATAATTTATTTTTTATAATAATCTAAAAATGTTACTTAAAATGGAATAAATTCTATTTTTTAAAACAACATTTAGATAGTATAATTTAAAATTAATAAAGACAATATATTTATTATTTTTCTAATTAAACAGTCAAATTCTAACCAATAAATTCTGAAATAATTGCCACATTCAATTAAGTTAGAAGTGTCAGTTTTTTTCATTTTTTTAATATAGAACTCATAATATTAAATATATATATATATATATATATATATATATATATATCATTGAAAAAATAAAAAATATTTTTTTATTTCACTCTAAGTGTAATTTAAAATAGTATTATAAAGATTAAAAATTATTAAATAAGCATAATTATAAGTATAAAATGAATATACTAATTTCTTTTAGAAAGATTAAAAGTAATGAATTATAATTACTCTAATATCATGGATAAAATTGAAAAAAAATAGAATTTTTTTATTGATAATCTAAAAACATCATTTAAAGTGAAACAAATTTTTATTTTTTAAATGATATTTAAAGTGAACCGGAGTATAATTTGAAAGTAATAAAGGAAATGTATTTATTATTTTTCTAATTAAATGGTAAAATTCACATTCTCACTGATATTTTCTAAAATAATTGTTGAATATTCAATCATGCTAAAAAAGGAGAAAAAATATATTTCTCAATTAAAATATAGTTCTATTGATACAATGTCTGACTCAAACTCAACTTGATTAAAAACTTAGAAACTTGAATTCGATCAAGTTTTTTTTATTTAATTATTTGAAATTATATTTGAAAAATATTCGAACTATTCAAATTCAACTCAACAAAATTTGAACTAACTAAGAAATTTCATAAATAGTATATTCGACATGAAATCGACTATAGTTAGCTCAACTCAATTAATCTTGAATACATTTAAATACCAATAGTATAAAATAACTTAATAAATAAATAAATAAACTACTCGGCTAATCTCAAGAATCTTACAAATCAGGTATTATATATTCAAGCTTGTCTCTATAACAACCTAAATTTGAACTCGATTCGATTAATTCTGAATTAAATTTTAATATTTTACGAATTGAACTCGAACATTTTATAAATAACTTAACTCTTTTACACTCATCTTTTCAATCAAATCCAAATTTGAGCAGGAAGGACACATCAAGGTGGATTATAATCTAATAAAATATTATTTTAGGTTAGAAAAAATTATTACTTATGAGATTTGACACATTATATAGATATTTGTGAAGTTTTAAATTATACTATTTATCTTCCTATTTTAATTTTGTTAGATTATATAATTATTTTGTTAATTTTTAATAGTATTATCAATTAGATAATTGAGAAATATTAAAACTGTCTTTTAACTCACTTTCTTTATATAAAGTGCCTTTTTTTCTCATCTATTTACATTTTTTCTCTTTTCATGAAATTAAAATCAAAGTAAAAAAGTTTAAATTTGAATTATAAAATGTAATGATTCAATTATTGAAATTAATTCAAAAAGTATGAGATATTCATTTAATTATTTCATACAAAATATTAAAATTGTAAGTTTGATTTCATTCTATTTATGTTAAAAAATATTTTACTAAAAATCACTAATTAATTATTAGTACAAGAATATTCAATTAATTTATAAGTTTACTTTAATTTTTAGAAATATAGAAAAAGATGAGAAAAATTGACAGAAAAACTATATAGTTTGATGGAAATAAAATAGAGAAAACAAATAGTATAATTTTAAATTTTAGTGGATACTAGTATAATATGTCAAATTTTATGGATAAATAGTATTAAGAAAAACTACTATAAAAGTGTCATTTTGTCATTTTATAATAATTTAATATATTTTATAATAGAAAGTTTTACGGAATGACATATTAATATAATATGACAAATAGATGAAATAAATAATATAATTTTAAAATTTTATAAGTATATTAAAATAATTTATCAAAGTTCATAAAATAAATAGTAATTTTTAGTTTAGTTTATTGATAATGGAATACTGTCCAAGCCTTTTTTTTTTTATTAAATTTGTTATTTGCTTGATCAATCAATTCACATAATTAATTAACAACATTTTGCAATTATATCAAAATGAAAATTCATTTACAAGCTTAATTATATTATTATAAGAATTTTATACCTCTTTTTTTAATCTCATTGATTTAATTAAATGTTGAAAGGTAAGTCAATCTTGGACAATTATTAATTATTGGGGCATGCTTGATACTCTTTTAGATTTTGTTTATTGGATTAACTAATGAGCTATCGATTTCTGAAATGATAGCCGAAGGAAAATACATGAATGGTCTTAATTAAATTTCTCATCCCTAAGCATGAATGGTCTTTTCTCAATGAAACGGGGTGTTTGATTTTGATTAGAGGAACTGATGGCATATCATAATGTTTACAGTTGAAATTAAAAGCAAACGGAGATGTCAATAATGAGAAATTGCAGAGAGCTAAAAGCGGCAGATACACTGATACAGTGAAAAGCTGAAAGGCAAAACAATCTTATTTATGGACAATATTCCCTTCGTTTCATTTAAGTATCCTTCTAATTTTTTTTTAAATTTCATTTTAAATATTAACTTTAAAAATCAAGTATTTGATAAATATTTTATTACTTTATCCCTATTTATCAAAATTATGTCTATTTCTTTTTACAATTTCAAGAAAAAAGTAAAAAGAGTATTGAGGTAAATTGAAATAAGAATTTTATAAAATTAATGAAAGTTAAGAGTATTTAATTAATCGGGCAGCTAGGTCCTCCCTCATATTTTGTTTAATGGATTCATGAGTAAACTGTCAATTTTGAAAATGATAATCCAAAGAATGAGAAAAAAATGACATGAAGTGAAGGCTAATATTAAAAAATTAGAGAGATTAATAGATTAATAGGAAGACCCTTAATTAATTAATTAACCTTAAGCAAACAATGCGAGCTTCATAACTAAAAATGAATATATAGTACTCGATCAAGTTAAGAAATCTCCTTTAAGAAATGAATGGAATTAAGAATTAAGCCATTTCACTAAAATTTGCATGAATTAATTAATTTAAGCTGAAGATAAAATTAAACACTTTTGCCAGCACTTTCATACGCTACCGACACCGCTAACCAATCATGCATGTTAGCCGATAATATCTCCACTGTAGTGTGGGGAAGAGTGATGGGCAATTATATATATATACTTTTGTATTCTTCTTTATTGTATTTATTCCTCAATCATGTTTCTGTGATCTTTTATATGATCCATCTCGGTGCACCAATTCATCCCATTACCGATGCTGAATGAAGTCCCGCCGTTTTCAGTAGAAATCAAATCATCTCCCTGCTGCGTTGGCTCCACTTCCATCACGAGCCTACTGCCAATTTCTCATTGACGGGTTATTAATAATAATAATTACTGATATATAATTGTAATATTAGAGATAAATCAAGAGATAAAGCGTAGACAAATTAATTACCGAACAATCAACCGGAATTAACTCAACAGGTAAGAGATCAGGGTTTAATACCTAACATTTACAAAATGTTTCAGAAGAAAATTACCAAAACATGGAGGAGAAAGATCTTCAATGCAAATTGTAATGTACCCACTTTTTTTTTCCTCTTTCCGGTGAGATAGATAATTTATTGAAATTTAGTTTATGATCTCTTATTATTTCTTGATAGAAAGAAAGAGACATAAATTAGAAAAATAACGAGACACATAGTTTTAACTTGCATGGAATTGACCTTTTCTTTTTTAAAAAGGAAAGAATGAATGTGAAACTTCCGATCATATTTCTTAAAGAAGGTGTTGGATAATTAAATCTAATTTTCGTTTATAACTTTCAAAATCAATTTACATGAATAATTCAAAATTCAATTATATTACTAATAAATTAAAATAATGATTCGTTTATATGATTTACCTTTTCAAATAATTCACATAAAATAATTAAGAATCTTATATTGATTTTTATTAGAGAGAATTTTCGTTTTATTTTCTATAGAATATTTTCTTCACCATTCATCCATAATAGGATTGGAGGAGTTATTGAATTAACTCCTATATAGCTACTTGCCCATTCCCATTGAGTAATTGCTACAGCAGTTATTCTCATAATGGGTGTTAACCAATATCTCTCATTCACACAAAATAAGATTGACTCTTTTATCAATAAATGAGATTCATACTTATCAAATAAGTTGTGCGATCATGCATACTTCGAGAACATGTGTTATATATATTTTAGGAATTTATAGTTTTTCAATTAATAGATTTTGGAGTATGTTTTGTATATTGTATTCTACATCATTTATCACATCATCTTTCATAATATCTCATTTTTTATTCAAATTTATTTATATTCATAATAATCTTCCATCACTGAGATGAACATAACTGGTCAACCATTGAACACATATTAATATGATTATTTAAATATGATATTCTTCTTTCTCGATTCCCATAATTCTTATGTAACTCTTTTTTTTTTAAAGTATTCCACTAGACCGAATCATTCCATTAAATACCAATTACGGAACTAAAATTGAAACATAAGGATACAGACGAGATTATATATAAACTCGAGGGTCTCACACTAAATAAAGTTACGATATAAACTTGATTGCCCTATTTGGTTGAATTATGCACATGTGGTATGAATCATATGTTACGGTATTAACTTATTTCCCTTTTGAGCGTATGTATTTATGTTATATAATATCATATATATCATAGTTAGACACACTCAAAATACAAATTATGAGTTCACATACATACGTGATTCATAAATTATTTCATAACTTTGATTTGGCATTAAGACATATAAAGTGATATATTATAATATTCACTTAATGTTAAAATATTTTATCAATAAACTATCTCATTTAACGTATAATGACAACACTTGCATTTAAACTTTGACTCTCGATTATCACCTAGATAAATAAAGCTTAAAATTTGTCTCATTTTTGTTCGCACAAAGCAACAAAGGTGATTGCCTATGTGATAAAGTCAATCTTATATATATCCGATATACTTTTGTACTCAAATATGTACTCAACATATATTTTCATGTATATTTTATAACGAATATATCTAGGAATTGAATCATAATAGAAATTCATTATCATTTAAGGATATAATATATATATATATATGAACATTATTGGGAAAAATCATTTTTAAGTGCATTTAATATTTGCGCAAGCTTAATAATTTAACATACCTAAAGTATGCATCTTTAGGTATAGGCTTTGAAAAGGGATATGCAACCATTAATTGTGATGTTATTTACCTTATGTGTTACTTCTTTTCGTGCAATTATGTCTTTCATAAAATTATATTTGATGTTAATGTATTTAGTTTTGGCATGGAACTTGAGATATTTTGTGCATACTATTGTAGCCTAACTATCACAATTTATAAATACTGGCTCTATAGTATTTTCCTTCATTGTTAAGTGTTTCAAAAAAAATTCAACCAAATCGCATATTGTACAACAACTGAAAAAACTATAAACTTAGTTTACATTGTTGATAGAGCTATAAAATATTGTTTTTTACTACTCCACTATATAACGTCATTATTGAATAAGAATGTAAATCCTAAGGTAGATTTTCTCTCATCTAAATCTCTTCCCCAATCAACATCAGTATAGCCTTTCAAATACAAATATCTTCATTGATAACACAATGAGTTATCAGTTATGCCTTTTAGATACCTAAGTATCATTTTTACTGCTTTCCAATATGCTTATTCTGGGTTGGATTGATATTTGTTTGTCATTCCAACAACAAAGCAAATATCGGGTCAATTACACATCATAGTATACATTAGGCTTCCAACTGCACTAAAATAAAGAACTTTACTTATTTGTTCATTTTCTTTAGAGGTTTTAAGACACATCTTTTGGCCTAGGATTTCATTTTTTGTAATGAGAGTATCAATGGATTTACAATCCTGTATATGAAATCGCTTAAAAATTTTCTTGATTTCTGACTTTTGTGAAAGAGACAATAAATTTCTTGATCAATCTCTTTAAATTTGAACTCCAACGATAAATGCAGTTTCACTTATATATTTCATTTCAAAGTTGGATGACAACCATCCCTTAATTTGTATTACATACTCCACATTATTTCTCGTTATCAGTATGTCATCAATATAAAAGACAAGATTACAAACTGATCTTTGGATCTCTTAATATAAACACAACGATCTTCTTCAATCGTTTCAAAATCATAAGACATAATTTCATTATGAAATCGAATGTACCATTGCCTTGAAATTTGTTTAAGGCCATAGATTGATTTTAAAAATTTACATACTTTATGTTCTTGTCCTTTTACAATGAAATTTTCTGGTTGTTTTATATAAATTTTTTCGTCTAATTCTCCATTGAGAAAAGGAATCTTCACATATATTTGATGTAATTTTAGGCCTATACTTGCTACGACAACTAGAACTAAGTATATTGAGGTAAACCTTACAACAAGTGAAAAATGTTATTCATAATTTATTCCTTCCTATTGTGTATATCCCTTTGCAACTAAACGGGTTTTACATCTTTCGATAATGTCATTAGTCTTACGCTTAATTTTAAGTATTCATTTAATTCTAATAGATTTGTGTCTTTTGGATGGGTCAACTAGTTCTCACACATGATTTGTTTTTATAGACTTCATTTGTTCATCAATTGCTTTCATCCATTTTTTCTTAACAAAGCATTTAAGAGTCTCATTTACATTCCCTAACTTTTCCTCATCTTATGGAATAAAAATGAAAGTTTCCCTTTCAATCTCAAAATGACAATGAGGAATTGGTTTATGATTTTCCCGTCGGATTTAAGTTTTCCTTTCAATCTCAAATGAAAGTTTCCCTTTCAATCTCAAAATAACCCCAACCATAATATTCTTATCTTAAAAACAAATAAACACTATGTTTATTTAAAACATAATTCAAGGTCTAACTTAAATAAAACCAACATTTATACTAAATTTCGAAGAATTTTGGAAGCAAATAATACATTATGTTGGAATAAGGTTTGATAGCCACACATGACTAACTTGCAAGTGTCAATACTTCTTAGTTCAACTTTAGAGTTATTTCCCACATATATCCATTTCGTTCATTTTGGAATCTGTCAAAATTCAATGAAGGCGCTCATTTTCTTCGTTGTTTATTGCTTCTGAATCTACAGTCCATAAAGGATTAGATTCAGTTAGAAAATATAACTTGAAACATTAGTTTCATTCACAAGTATACAAAAGGTCATTTATGTTCTTAGGCTCTTTGCATCATGTGCAAAATGCCCCTTATTTCCACAATTATTATATACATATTTCTTCTTCTTGAAGAAATGTTTTCCATTTCCATGTTGGTTGAAATTTTGCTTCCTCTTAACCTGAACATTGCCCTTACTTTCTCTCTATTGGTTCCCATAATAAAAATTTTGTTCGTGCCACTTTCCACTTTGAGAGCTAGAGCCAGCCATGTACACATCAGTACTAGACTAATTGGCCATGAAGCGATCCTTTTCAAGTTCCAAGTGGCGCATAACATCCTCTAAGTGGGTCAGCTGCATTTTCATGTGTTTTTAGCTATAAGGCAGTGAACGAATCACAACTTGAACTTTTTATTCGTCAATAAGGATATAACATGCATATTTGAACTCACTTATTATGTTTGACATATGCCTCAAATACTTCTTCATTGTATGTTCATGAGGTTTTTTATAAGTATCAAACTTGATAGTAAGTGACCCTAGCTTAGTTATTGATGTACCACCAAACCTTTCAGAAAGAGTGAACCACCTGTCATTTGTTATCTCATACATTTGGAATTCCCTCATGATGTCATCATCTATACTGCTCAACCATGTAATGCGAGCAGTAGAGTTTTTCTTCTTCTTTCAGGCCTCATAGGCATCACGATCCCTTTTATGTTGGATTGTGTTGTCTTGCTCATGTTCAATCAATGACATGTTCAGATATTCAAAAGTCTTTTGCTCTTCCAGCACATATTGGATTTTTATACTGCAAATTTCAAAATTGTCATCATTTAATTTCTCACCCTTATTGAGTTCAATTGTAATATTTTTATCAACAAATGTCATTCTTTATACTATTGAAAGACATATATACATGATAATCAATTCCTATATTATACATGAACTTCAAATAATTATAAAGTGTTAATACTGCATAGACTTATATTCAAAAGTTCACTATGTTCCCAATCATCGTCTAAAATTCATTTGTTTGACTAATTACTTTATAATTAATTATTCACAGTTTAAAGTTACTAAAACTTCAATTAATTTGTACTAAACAAATTCAAAATTTAACAAGTTTCATAATTCAACAAAATTAATTTCATACTAAATAAATAATACAAAAATAAATAGCATGAATATCACTGAATTAATAAACACAAATATTTATAATCACAATTCATATACTGACATTACATTTGAGTTAGAACTAATTATGTAAAAAAAATTTAAGACAGTCTCATCTTATGGACAGGGATAGACTCATATAACTTTTTTTTTGAGTTTTAAAGATAATACATAATTGACTTTGGGTATTACATGATTTTCAGGTAATTTCTGACTGCTTTTGCAAATGGACATACCATATGAAACGCTAAATGTCTTTTTCGCGATCTAATTTACATAGGCATTGACAAACTTCTTAATGAGCTTTTCGTATGACCTTATATGGTTATAACTATTCTATAATGAATTGAGAATCCTTTGTTCATTAACAGACTTAAGAACATACCTCAACACCTCATATTTTTTACAATGAGTCAATAATCCCCCTTCCCAAGCTATCATTTGAATAAAACTATTGATTTTAATAATATGGTTCATGAGATATTGTAAGTCATCGCTCTTGTTGTTTGGGTCCATATCAATATTTCTAATTTTATTTATCATTTCTTTTATTCTCCTTTTGTATTCCTTGGTTCTAGCGATCTCTATTGATCTTATTAGCATTGCCCCATAATTTATGTTACAAAATAACAATTAGGCATTTAATCTTTTATTCTAAAATAATTTAAAAAAATATGATAAAGAAGAATTAAATATCAAGAAAAGTATTTAAATCACATTAATAGGTAATGATTAAAAAAATAATCAATTATGTGGCTTAAAAAAATATGACTATTGAAAAACTAATTATGTAACGCCCTTTGATATAATTAAGAATAAACTCAATTATACCAAATGATATTATGATGTGTATGAGTTAAAACGATATAATTTAAAACTTTTCATGCTTCATGGCTATGATGACTTAAATAAAAATAAAATATCATTAAAAAGCTTGATAAGATAAAGTTAAATATATTAATCAAACGGACAATACTAGCCTAAAGATTTTTACAAAATGAGTAATAATAAAATTACGTGTCTTTGAAATACAATCATGTAAAATTATAACTATCCAACCCAACAAAACTCAACAAAAGCAAAAATGCAACAGTTGTATCACTCACCCCACTCGTGTATCGTTAACGCTGATTCTTAGCCATCTTCATTTGGTGATCAACTTCTAGACTTCAAACTTGTTCATGGGAAGCTCATACGACAAACAACTAGTGTCTATTGATATATAACAATATGCAAAATACATCATAAGACATATATAATATGCATGACATACTTACCAACCTACTATGATATTTTACCTTGAAGCCTGCACATGCATGTATTAACTTACATTCTACATGACATACTATAATGATCTCATACATCGCATATTAAACATGGCATACCAAACAACCAATAGGAATTACACAAGTGTATACCACACTTAAACAAATTAATTATCTTATCTTTGCCCAACTTACTCATAACTAGACTAAAATAGATACGAATATTTTACGGCTCTCACCAAAGCTCTCAAGACACCTACCTGAGCTTTTTAGAATATCAGTCTAAGAAAAATGAGAGCATAAAAAAACTACAGAGAGAAATCCAACTGGCTTAATCCCTGAGCTTTCAAAACATCTTGTTCATAACTTAATCGAAAAAGCTTTTAATGTTTACCTCTTGGCCTTCAAGGTGTTTCAACATAATTTAACCGAGGAAACTCTGATTGCTTACCCTTGGGTCTTCAAATTATCTCAAACGTGACCAATCTAGGTCACCCGATATCAATCTCCCTTTCAATAGCATGTCATCTATCCTAACTCTAGTCTCAGTCAAAGTATTAGACTTACAATTTTACAACATGTACTATATATATTTCATATTATTCATAAACTATAATTTCTCATAAATCACAACCATAACATGTATTATCATACCATGTTATAACAGATAACAAAGGTAATCCACATCAAAATGAATCAATCTTTATTCATATGCAAGCATACAAATTTCTCAAGTTAAGCAACTTCAAACCCGTGAACACCATTTTTCACGATCGCGAATAATTTTTTCATAAATCTGTGAACCAAATTATGATTCATCCTGTAAATCAGCACACATTCATAGTCATGATCACCCATTCACATACGTGAATCCAACAGTAAAGCTGCATGTGAATAATTTTGCTTTAGCAATAAAACTCATTTTCATGAAATTCACACCCGTGAACCCTCTTCACAGCCATGAATCTGGAAAAGTTTTAGATTTCGTATCAAAATAGAGCACGACCATTTTCATGCAATCTTTCTATGATTAACCAATGTTAATCACTCTATCAACATTGCAACATGCATTTGAGATATCCCACATGTTATCTACCGCATCTAACATCATAATGTATTGATTTAAATAAAACAAAATTTATCTTAAACTCAATGAAGCACAACAATATCCCAACATGCATTTCAATCCAAAATCATAAGTTTTCACTAACCAACAGATACCCAAACATGCATTCAAGTCACACTAACATACACATGTATAAAATAAGTTGGATGTGGTTATATACAAACCTTACATATAGGATGAAGGTTAGCTAAAACTTGAGCTCTTCAAGCTTGTCCTCTCCATTGAGATGGACTCTCAACTCCTCTATCAGATCCTAGTAAGATAAAAATGTTCTCTTAACCTATAGAACTTGAACCAAAACCTAGAAATGTAAAAATTGAGTTTTTCCCTCAAACTCACAAGCTCATTCTCTCTCACGTTTCCTATTGAAATAGGTCTCTTCAAGCTTCAATATTGGAAAAAGAAGAAGGTTCAACTGATGTGTTTGGTTGGTTAACAAGGAATGGAGAATGACTTTAAAGGGATGACATGAAGAAAAATGCAGCTGCCTCACCTGCCCTAACTGCACAGGCTTCACAGTTGTAACTCATATTTCACGGGCATGAAACCACTCCTTCACAGGATGGAGAAACTCTTCAAGGTCGTAAAGAACCTTATCGCAACTGCTAACTAAAACTCAATATTTATGGTTGCGACACTCATTGTCACGGACGTGAAACAACAGATTTTAACAACTCTCAAACTTCCAACATTCCATTTAACCCCCCCAAACTCTCACTAACCAAGAACATAATTTATATGTCCTAGTTACAGACGTTACAAATTCAAACAAAATTAATTATATTTTATGACCAAGTAAATAATTTATCCCAATTATTAATTATTTGAATACATATATATATATATATATATATATATATATATATATATATATATATATATATATATATATATTTAAATAAGCATAAAAAATTCCCATTTTTTATTTTAATTAAGTCAAAATAAATTTTTTTTTTGTCTGGCACATATAATGCACGTGCCTATATTTTTTAAAATTTCTTTATATAGTGCATGCACTGTCGTTTCAAACGTCCGATCTTCGCCAGGTGGGGAATTTTTGAGTCTCCTAGGGTTGTATATGGGGTCATACTGGTCAATATATTGTCACAACTATGTGAATCAAACAGTGGTACAAATGATAATTTTTATCATCTTCAACCTTAAAAACCTAAATTCTAAGTTTGAAAAGCGATTTTTCAATGTTAATGGACAATTTTTGTGACTTAATATATCATTCAATTCTTAACTAAAATTTGGAATTTATATACCAAATTAAAACTTGACATATCTACTTTAAAATTGAGTTAAAAAATTCGTAGTATATAGAGAGAAATAAAATTTCAAACATGACAAGTTGGATATATTTTACTAGTTCACTAGGGGGGATGAGCCAGCCTAATCCTTACCTGGTACGTGGCGTTGTTAAACCAGTCGTACAACGGGATGATTACCGTCCTTCACCCTAATAGTCAAGAGGCTATTTCGGGTTTCAACGTCGGATATTCCAGCCTATATACCAAGTAAGAACTAAACTAACTCACCATAAGAATGAAACTCACCCGAGAAGTCATAAATCAAGAAACAAGGTATGACTATCTTGAAGGCACAAAAAATTCAATACTTAATCAAATAAAGTATATAATATGCCAAATTAAAGCTTATTGAATCTACTTTCATGATAAATTAAAATCATGTCTAGAAATCAACTACAAATGAAGTAATAAATAGAAAAAAGTAGGCTTAAAAATCACAAATTTTGTGATTTATGAACACAAGAGAAATAAAAATGAAAATTAAATCATTGCATATTTCTAAGCATGCTCTAATACCATGTATTGGATTTTAACAAGGATTTAACATGAAATTAAGTGTAATCCAAATTTTAATCACATTACTAATAAATTGAAATCACGATTCACAATTTAAATGACTTATCTTTTCATGCAATCCACACATAAAAAATTAAGAATCTGATATTGATTTTTTTAAAAGAGAATTTTTATTTTTATTTTCTATATAATATTTTTTTGATCCTTCCTCCATAATGGGATAGAAGGAGTTATTGAATTAACTCCCATGCATCCACTTCTCCACTCCTATTGGATAACTGTTATAACAATTATTTTCATAACGGGTGTTAACCGACAGAAAGGGAAAAAAAAAAAAACAATCCCATTATAAGAATAGATACAAATTTCTTCTGACATGCATATAGGTAAAATCCAAAATCTATTTTGAATTGCGTGAGACATATCACGTGAGGGTGTATTCGAATCATATAAATGTTTAATAATGGACTACTGTCCAATATTTGTCAATTAATCCATAATCCAAACATGATGAGATTGAATTGCATTCATATCTTCGAAAGTAGGAATAAGCCATATTTTCGAAAGTTGCATGAATTAATTAATTTAAGTCGAAGATACAATTAATTATTTTTGCCAGCATTTTCATATGCAACGAGTAACCAATCAGGTTAATCGACAATATCTTCACAATAATGTGGGAAAGAGCGATGGACAATTATCCTTTTGAAAAAGGAAAATACTATTTTTTTTCAACTATTTTTATCCTAATTCATATCTAATATATATTAAAATATTTGTATATTATCAATCAATAAACTGTATTAAAATATTAGTATTTTAATACAGTTGAAATAAAATAAATTATGATAAGTAATATTACTCTTTGAATTTTTTTTGTTTTATCGAGTTTATAAAAACTAAACTAATGAGAGAGTTTCACATAAATACAATAATTTGCATGATATTTTTTCATTAATTTAGTCTTTATAGATTTAATTTATGCAAGAATTTCTTTCATTTTATGTAGTTCTTTATTAGTTTAATTCCTCAATTAGACACCATGTAGTGTACGCATGAATCATGAGATTCTCTTATCATCTTGGTCCATTTTTATTTATTTATTTATCTATTTTTTCTTTCATGTATTTTGCGTTTAGCTCTCCCTATATATAGAGAGAGTTAGAGGATACATGATATTATAGCAAATTATATTGTAATATAGTTTTGTGAAGGACAAATGAAAATGGAATCCTTCTTCTCTTTCATCACTCTCTTCTCACTTCTTTTGGTAAGTGTTTCATTTCATTATCCTTTCATTTGTAAAGATTTTATTTCTTATACTTTTGATAAGAAATTAAATATGGTTCGACAAGAACTTTGAATCTCTACAATCATTAGGTTGTAATGAAGTAGTATTAGTTAAATATGAATTCTCTTAATTAAAGTTAAAATATATATATATAATACATAAATATTTAGAGGTTATGATATTTTTAATTTGAGCAGGCAGCAAACACCATCAATGCAAGAAAAGACATGGGTGAATACTGGAAAGGAATAACAAAAGATGAAACCATGGCAGAAGCTGCATCCTCAACTGCCTCCAAGGAGAAACCCAATTGCCACACATCTGAAACGTTTGAGTTCAACAAACACAGGAATTTTGGGGAAGTACCGATCGATATTACTAGAAATTATAATGATGTAAAACCCTCCAACAAACACCACTCACTTGCTGATGATTTTGGGCTCAAGAAACACGAGAATTTTGGGGAAGACCCAATTGATGCTTCTATAACTTTTAATGATATAAAACCCTCCAACAAACACTACTCGTTTGCTGATGATTTTGAGCCTAGGCCTAATGTACCCATTTACACTGATGATTCCCTTCTTAAAGAAAGTAAATCTTTTGCTAATGACTTTGAGCCGAGGCCTAATCTTTCCATTTCCGATAATGACACTGGCCTTAAGGAGGATAAATCTCATGTTAAAGATTTTGAACCCAGGCCAGATCTTACAATAGTATATAATTAATTAGTTAAGAGAGAAGCAAGGATTGATCATGCAAGATTGGGGACTATATATGTATTCAAGTCCTTATGTGTGTTTCTATTTATGTGATATTAGAAATTACTTGAATAAATTGCTTCCTGTTTTGTTATTGTGTTTAATGATGTTTGATGTATTTGATTATTATGCTAAATCAAGAGATAAATTTACAATTTATTTGATTGTAATGTGTAATCATTGCAGATTTATATTTTAGATAATAACCAAAACTATTAATTAAAATTTTATTATATATATATATATATATACACACTTTTAAATTTTTTTATTTAGAAATACTAGAGAATAAGAGCTTATAGATTGTTGTATCTGATTAATATATTATATTTTTATATTTTTATTATGATTGGTACAGCATAATTTGTGATTTAAAAAAAATACTCGCTTATTTTTTAATGGTAAAAAATAGAAACTAATGATTAATTTATTAATGGTTAAACAATTTAACATATTGATCTAAATTTTAATTTTATAAAAGCAAATTTGGTGAACTGTGGCACATTTTTGTGGACGCCCACTGCAACACTGGACGTGTCGCTTTTTCGCCTTCTTCCAAAATGGGCCTCTTATCAGATTATTGGATTGGGCTCATTGGTTCTTAACTTGGGCTACATATGAAGGAAGACTATAAGCCCATTAATTTTTGTGTTTCCCTTTGCAATTATTTATTATTATTTTTTAAAAAGACTCAAGGTTAAAAGTTATTATCATAACCAAAGTCACGCATATACACATTGTATTATTCACTAACCGCGTCAAGTTTACTCCTTCTGACCAGAGCATTATGCATTTTTAGATTGGCATAATTTTTTTAGTAAAAAAAGCAAGCAAATCTCACAAAACATTAACAAATATAATCTACACTATAAGCATCATGAAACATTCAGTAGTGTAAGCTCAATGGTGGTTGATGAGTAGCAATGTTCCTTACTAAATGCTATGCTTATTCTGCTATGAAATCAGCTGAAAAATTAGTTAGTTTCTCTAAAAATATAACATATACCGCCATCATCAAAAGCATCGAGAAGATTTCGAACATCAGGTGCAAATTTTTTGTTGATGATGGCTTATTCTATAGTACTAGGATTCGCTTTTTTTTTTTTTTTTTGACAGGTAGTGTTGAAACTTTGTACTAAACACCCTTTAATACTCTACTGAAATTACAGTAGGGAATGAGTTTATATCATCTAGGATATGGTTTAAAGTCTATTTGAGAAGATGGCAAGGGGACTGCCATGTTTTCCATGGAAATTTCATGGTTATATATAATCATGAAAATGACTTGAAAAATCAAACTTGCAAATTGATAGTTTGCCGTGTTTATTAACTTTTTGCTAAAATCAATCTCACTCAAATTTCGTTATCACCCTCATCCAAATTATTATATATCTAAAAATAAAATAGTCGATAATTTTTATATATCTAACTTTATCATACTGTATATTACGATTAAATAAGATTGATAATTAAAAGTATAATATATAATTTCACTTCTAATTTTATTTAAAAATAACAATAAATTAGGTGATATTATGAATTATATTTGCAGAAACCAATATCAGTTTGAGGATCCCAAATCTGAAAACCATGTGAAGGACAACTTGTGACCAATTACTTCTGTTCTAGCTTTGGTTAAAATGAGGAAAAGAAATAAAGGTTGAGAGAAGGATGAGATGGGGTATATCCATGAGAAGCTCGATATATATATATAAATGTTTTAACGGTTATAGTTTTATTGAGTACTATTTTTTTGAAAAATTAATATTTTTAATTAGTTTTATAATATCCATGAATGCTATTCAATATTAAAGATTATGATAGTTATAAATAGAAATATAATGGTTGAGGTGAAAGAATATAGAGTTAGCAAGGTGAAGTTCATGCAACTCCATATATTGTTGGGTGATTTATGGTATGGTATGTGATATTAAGGAGAATATTTGTGAGTGGAGGGTTAATAATTTATAGATGAAATAGGAAGTCTTTTGAGGGTGAAGGGAGAAATGAGCTGATATTTGACATGGTAAGAGAATGGCCTGTTTATTCTTTAAACTTTGCAAGTGGGAGAGATGAATCTACTATCTATGACAATATATTTCAGGGATATTGGTGGTGCATTTTTGTTATAAGATCAATATGATAAAATTATGTAGAGAAATGTTTGTTAATTTTTATTATTTGAATGATTTATATATATGTATATATATATATATAATCAAAAAAATAATATTGAAAAAATAGTTTCGTGATTATTGAACTTCTTTTGTAATTTTTGCTCTCAAATATGACGTTTCTTTAGAATAAGTAGGAATTTGACCCACACAGGATTGCGATTACAGTGGAAGCAGTAAATTTGCATCTGCTAATAGCAATACACAGCAATGGTGTATATCTTCTTCCGTTCTTAGACCCAAAAACCCTCCACGAATCCATTCAATGGAGAAACCGGCAGGTAGCTCAGCCGCGGCGGGTGCTGAGTCACCGGCATCAGTTGAGCCCGCGTCTTTACGGCGCCGAGCCGGAGGGCAAAAGAGGAAAGCCAGCGCGCTCTCAACATCCAGCTCTTCATCTACACCGTCGAAACGGCTAACTCGCGAAAAGGCCGTGATCTCTCACCCTCCGATCCACAACGGCGGCCCGTTAACCAGAGCACGCCACAGCCCCAACAATTTGGCGTCTTCGGCTTCCGTTGCTGCTACTGGATTTAAGCTCGAAGGGAAGGTGGCTTTTGCGGCATTGGAGGCTGCGACAGTGTCAACTCCGGAGTCGGAGTTGAGTAAGTTGGAGGAGCTGAAGGCAGCAATAGAGACGGAGTTTGAGGATATTAGATCTCGAGATTCTAATGCTCATGTGGTGCCTAACCATTGCGGTGAGTGTAGTGAGCATGTCGTGGAAATTCAAATTTCTTTATTTTTCTTAGAAGTTGTCGACTTTTTCATGTTTGGTTGCTAGGAGAAAGCGAAATTCTGGCACTTTATGCTGGTATGGTTGCTGAATTCGATTCAATACTGCAACTTTTAATTCGAGTTTTTATTCATACGTTCTCTTCTTGTGTGCTGTCTCATGGAACTGCTGTAGTTGTGCATTTTGATGGAATGTTAGTCGCTTTTAATGGTGAAGGAAACCTAAAAAGTGTTCGTAGGTCATTGGATTTAAATTCGTGAATTTAGGGCTTTGTTTGTAAGCTTGCTGGTTTTCTGCGCAGTGGATATTTGGTTTCAATTTGGTGCCTCATTCTGAGCTCGTTAGTGTTTCTAATGAAAATCTTCAGCTGAAGAAGATATTTTTAAATTGCTTATTTTGTTAATATTATGGTAAAAACTTCAGTTTTCTTGCATTTATTTGGCTTTACACTGTTTAAGTTCTTCAAACGCTAGTTTCTTTAACATAGGTTGTCAAAGCAAAGGATATGAGCAATTATCTGAAATGTTACTTAATTAGGCTATGTTGCTTTATTTGGATTACAGGTTGGTTTTCCTGGACAAAAATTCACCCCCTTGAGGAGCGTACATTGTCTTCATTCTTCAATGGGAAGTCCCAAATCCGGACACCTGATACCTATATGGGGATACGTAATTGGATTGTGAAAAAATTTCATCAAAATCCAAATGTACAGATTGAATTGAAAGATCTGTCTGAGCTCGAAGTTGCAGATGTAGATGCAAAACAAGAGGTGCTAGAGTTCCTGGACTATTGGGGATTGATTAATTTCCATCCATTCCTGCAAATAGATTCTACTGCTGATAATGATTTTGATGGGGCAGCAAAAAAGGAATTGTTGCTTGAAGAATTGTTTCGCTTTGAAATCATTCAACCATCCCCATCTGTTGTTGCAAAGCCTAACCTCTCTACTCCAGCCATGCCATCTCGGTTTTTTCCTGAGTCTTCAATTGTAGAAGACTTGGTGAGGCCTGAGGGACCATCAGTTGAATACCACTGCAATTCTTGTTCAGCTGATTGCTCTCGCAAGCGTTACCATTGCCAGAAGCAGGTTGGTAGTTTCCTAGAACCTATCTGTTGCTTGCTGCAGAAGGGAGAGACACCTTGCAGTACACAATGCCTTCTTTTAGGAGGTTCCAGTTTTGCACTGCTTGAATTAAGAATGTTGTCTGGTCAAGTGCAAACATACATTTAAAATGCTGAATCTCCCTGCTAGCTAGAATTTTAATATGCAGAAATCTCCCATCTTGTCTATATTAACACTTTGTGCATAAAATAGAGATGATATGTGTTCCAAGCACTGTTTTAGGTATTAGATTTCAATTGTATTGAAAGGGGTAGCTGCATTTTCCATTGGACAATTGTTTTTTTTCATAGTCGTGAGAAGTGGTCTTTCCATATTAAGGTTCTTTATATTTGGGATCTTTCTTTACACTGAAAGGCTTCCTTTGCAAGATTGAATTGGAATCCTGAGATGCTAAGGGATGGGAGTAATCACAAACTGTGAAAGCGTGCTAGTTTGCACTAGCTAGTGGGTGATTGATAGTTCATAATGTAGAGAATAGTGGCCAGCAACTTGATTGCGTATTCTCATTGAGAAATCCTGCTGGACAGGATGCCAATAGAATGCTTCTATCTAGTCAAATCATTGTTTGTTTGCTTTTGTGGAATTGCTATTGTATAAGTCAAATTATTGTTTGAATCTTGTTAGGCTTGAGGTTGGGTTTTTGAATTTTATTTCAATGCGCAGAAGTTTCTGAGAATGACGCTTATTAGAGTGGAGAAGAGAACTCCAGTTTATGAAAATTTTCTTATCAAGAACAAGAGATTAGAAATATATGTGTATGTGGGTGTTGATTACCATTTTGTTTAGATTTAATAACAGAATCCACACAGCATGTCCAAATATCAGTGGACGGGAATCTCTTGTACCCTCCTGTTTGTTTGTTTGCACAAGAAGCAATGCCCTGAATCCATGAACAATGAATAAATTTGCCACTCTTCATTTTCACCAAGGTCTTCAATTCTGATTATATTCTTGTTTGACAGGCAGATTATGATTTATGTGCTGATTGCTTTAATAACGGGAAATTCGGCTCAAATATGTCATCATCAGATTTTATTCTCATGGAGCCTGCAGAGGCTCCTGGATTAAGTTGTGGAAAATGGACAGATCAGGAGACTCTCCTTCTCCTTGAAGCATTGGAACTTTATAAAGAAAACTGGAATGAGATTGCAGAGCATGTTGCCACCAAAACTAAAGCTCAATGTATATTGCACTTTGTTCAGATGCCAATTGAGGATGCCTTTTTTGACCATCATGTTGATGTAGTTGGGACTTCTAGAGAAACTACAGATCCACCTGCAACACTTGATGACTCATCTGTTCCTAAAGATGGGACTGAAACAAATGAGGATAAAAGTGGTGTAGAGGAGGATCAGACTCACCCTTCCACTGTGGAAGCTCCAAAACCAGAAGATGCAGGTGAAGTGAAAGGTCATCAGGAAACTGCAAAACCAGATAGTGCCTGTGAAGCGATAATTGATGAGGAAAAACTCAAAGATGCTAATGAAGTGAAGACTGCTCAGCATTCTGATGAAAATCTTGCAATTAAAGCTCTTACAGAAGCATTTGAAGGTGTTGGTTATCTTCCTACTCCTGAAAACAGACTTTCATTTGCTGAAGTTGGAAATCCAGTCATGGCTTTTGTAAGTCAAATTTTAATATGCTGAATAAAAATTTGGACATTTTATTAGGTGCATGTGGGCATTTTATATGGACCCTAAACAATTGTCTTTGGTACATTTCGAAGTGTGCTTATAGTATAAGACTCATATGATCTTATCCATTGCTACAATATTTTTTCTTGAATAAACCATATGTTATTCTAGGGCAACTTAAAGTAGCTTTCTAAACAAGGACTAATATATAATAAAAAAAGTTTAGGTTTACTCACACAAAATCTATAAGTGGATTTAAAAAGGCATAGGCTTTCAACAATTTTCTTTATTTTTGGCTTTTTCCTCTGCACCAATCTGAAAAGTGAAATAATTGTTCTTGCCCATCTTCAACATTGATATAGCTTTATATCTCTCTCTCTCTTCATGCATGTATTTATTTTCTATATAAATTAAAAGATGGAAATGCGTGACAGAGTAGTCATGAGACTTACACCTAGCGCCTTTGCAATTCATCTGTATACTGTAGTTAATGCCTTTAAATCACATTTTATCACTTTCCTTTACAGGCTGCATTTTTGGGAAAACTGGTGGGTAGTGATCTTGCTGCCGCTTCAGCATGCAGCTCTTTGAAATCCTTAAATAGCGATTCCTCTGGCATGCAGCTGGCAGCACGGCACTGCTTTCTTTTGGAAGATCCACCAGATGACCAGAAGGAACCAGCTGGTCTTGATAGGTACATAGAGCTCTTCCATACTTTTTTCCATTTCTTTCTCCTTTTTTTTTCATGGGGGCAGTTTTGTGGGTTTTTCTCATGTCAAAAGAGATATGCAGCAATGCCATTGAAATGGCTCAAGATGCTCCAAAAGATAATCAGGAGGACCAAGCACATAAAGGAGATGACTCTAACTCAATTTTGAATAGTCGAGGTCGATCAAATGATCATAGTAACAAGAAAAATGAAGATTCTGCTCCAGAAGATAAGCGGCAGCCAGATTCTTCAAATGATGATTCCATGGAGAAAGTAAACAATGCAAATGAAGCAAGCAATGCAGTTGCTACTGAGGAAGTTGAACCTGGTAAATTGAAGGAGTCCAGTGATTCAGAGTTGCAAAAAGAATCAAACATGAAATCCCCCAAGTATGAGTGTGCACCAAGTTCCATGAAGAATACAGAAGGATCTTCCAAAGCCATGCATTCACAGCTTACAGAGGTCTCTAACAATGCAGATGTAGTCTCAGATTCTTTGCCTTCGGAAAATAATAAGACCTTTCAATCGGTTGCATCAGTTTCAGTTGAAGAGCACTCTCAATCTAGTAAGGCATCAAAGGATGTAGACATGGTGTCGGATTCTCTGCCACTGGAGAAGAATGAGGAACCAATGAAATCAAATTCAGTAGGAAACCACTCTGAGCCCACTGAGGCATCAGAAGACATGGACATGTCTTCACCGCCTTCAGAAGCAAAGGAGCCTCAGCAAACAGTTGCACCAGATCAAGTGGTTGAAAATGGAGCAGGTACAGGTCTCTCTCTCTCTCTGATGTGTAGTGTGGAGGGGAAGGTTAGTTATATTTATGATGATGGAACTTGAACATCATAATCAAGAGTCAATCTACTTGCCATCTAAGAGAGTTATGTCATTCAAGTGTTCTTCTGTAGCAAGACTGATAGGAACTCAGTTGATTCAAGATACTTAGCCTGAGTTTCTTTTTCCCCCTTCAGTTTTATATCCTTATTTTGGTTATTGTTTGCAGCTGAGGGCCAAAAAGACTGTAAGAAAGAGAAGCCTGATTGTAAGGAGACAGATGATCATAACATCCATAAAATAAAGCGTGCAGCAGTCTCTGCACTCTCAGCAGCAGCTGTGAAGGCAAAACTTCTTGCAACCCAGGAAGAAGGCCAAATTCGACAACTTGCTGCATCATTAATAGAAAAACAGGCATTTTCATATTCTAATGGGCTTTCATTGTTGTTATCTAACGATGATCATAGAAATTGGACCTTTCTGATTTTTTTTTGGGTGCAGTTGCATAGGCTGGAAACGAAGTTGGCTTTCTTTAATGAAATGGACCATGTAATAATGAGAGTCAAGGAGCAACTTGACAGGTCAAGGCAAATGCTGTACCATGAGAGAGCGCAGATAATTGCAGCCCGACTTGGGTTGCCACCATCCTCATCCAGAGCGATGCCGCCAACATTACCCACCAACAGAATTGCAATGAACTTTGCAAACTCCATTCCAAGACCCCCTATGAGCATGACTTCCCAAAGGCCACCAATTTCAAGACCTGTGGGAACTATGCCTCCTACCCCTGCCAACCCATTTGTATCAACGGCTACAGCAGGAAATACAGTTCAGCCTTCTGGCCAGGACAAAATCTCTTCAGCTGTGACAAAGTAGTCTTTCCTCAGGAGGCATGCACATAGATTTCTATTGATTTTTGCACACTAGTTGGTCACAACCATTTTTCCATGTAAGTTTTCTTTGCTATCCTCATTCTATTCTAAATCTTGATAGAGTTGTGAGGTGCTTTGTGAACTCAAAATTTACAAGGTGGTTACAGTCTCGTCCTTTAGACAGTTGCTGATAAGACTAAGCCAAGGGTATGGTATGGGGGAGTTTGAAGTGGAAATACTGGAATATGAAAAACTGGAGGACTGATTCTGAAATTGCTAGAGCTACTATGGGCTCCCCACTAGTGTTGAAAGAGCATAGATGCTTAGATATGTTATTTTTAATGCCAATACTTATTTTATTACCTAAAACAACCAGAAAGTATGCTTTGATCAAAGAGATGAAAAGACAGAAGCCTTCCCACTTGTATAATATCTTTTCCAACTACCCACATCATTTTGTAGTTAAAATGGGAGGAAGATGTTGGATTGTGGATGCTAATAAAGGTAAAATGATACACCCTTCAAATTTCTGACATTGTTGAAATAAATGTAGGGTCCATTGGATAGGGGGGACATGAAATAAAAAATGTGTTTTTAGGTTTAGTTTAAGATATATTTTTGTAAATGAGAAAGGGAAGTTCATGTTTAAGCTGAATTCTTGAGTGCACAGAAAATTACTCACACCTTGATATAATTTCATTTATTAATTTGGTTTCAATTAATCTAATCAACTAAATATCTAAACTACATCATATTCAAATGTTTCATTTCCAAGTGTTCTCTGTCCAAATGCAGTTTTATATATCTTTTTGAATGGTGTGAGACTTGGTTTCTTTGATGTTTAGGCATTTCAATCAAGTCTAAATTATGGGTTTTTATGCCCTGAACTTGACGGGTCCTATTCAATTGTATTTGCTCTTAATGCTGTTTTTATCATAGCTGCATTCTTTGGTTATCATAGCATTGGTTTCTTAGAGAATTTTAAGGGTTGACAACACAGATCTTTGATAAAATTTTATTTTTGAATCCAGTTAATACTTCTGAGGTTCTTGAGGCACGGTTTTAACTCGAGCATCGGGATCAATAATCGAAAGAAAGCTTGTACTTGTGTGTTTAGCTGGCATCTCATTCTCATCCTTGATATTATCCGAGGAAAAATTAGCTGGCATATTCCTTTATGAAGACGCTATTGGAGTGTTGGTCTGACGTCTAGCTAAAAACGTGGAGATAAATACAGAAACATTAGACCCACTTTTAGTAGGAAACATGGGGATGGAATCTAACTTATGGCTTGGGATTTTGCTGATGGTTGCAAACTTGTAATCTAAATATGTTGTAGACATACTATAGTAGTGTTGTGTAGTTTGTAATGATATATAGCATCTGTTGCCTCTCCAAGATTGTAGGCTGCCAGTTGTAAGAAAAGGCCTATTTGGGTTAATAGATTAGCATAGATCTAGTCTCTTTACATTTTTCCTTTTTTTTTTTGGGTTCAATATCCGCGAAGTGTGATGAACAATACTCCTTAGAGCAACACTATCAATAATATCCTCATTTTCCTTGGGCCAAGGGCCACTATATCCACCCAACCCCACTCTCCTTTTCTCTCCCCCCTTAACCTTCCGTTTATTGTCAACCTATAGTTTGATCCAAAAATGTGCAACGCAGGCATAATCAACTTGTAGTTTCACTATTTGAAGGAGTTCAGGACCCACATCTGCTTTCTAGAATTTCATTTTCTCATACGACTTACTCCTGAACGTTGCGCCAAAGCATAAAAGCATTATTTCGGCTCTCAATCAATTTCTGGGATAGTCTGTATAAAAATATTCACAATTTGACGACGTTGTACCGCTGGTATAAAATACGCAATTAATTCTTACATCAGGCAGGTTTCGTTCACGACATTAGACCTGTATTTTTCTTTACCTTATAACCGCAAAATATCAAATGAAGTTCTTGATAACTTGGAAAATAGTTTTCAAAATAAAAACTAGAAAATGATTTTCAAAATAAAATTACAGAAAAAATAAAATTTGTGCTCGAGTAAAATTCAAAAATCAATTTTAAAATAAACTAATAATCTTCAAAATAGTCTGAGAGGTAAACTGACCCTTCATCCAATTCAAAAGAGTTGTACACAGAAGCTTACAAGCGCTTCTGCCGCAGGAGCTCGGAACATCTTAAATTGAACCAAAAACATAAAACACAGTAAAAAGACTAGTAAACAATGACAATTAGGTGCCTAAGATGAAATCAAAAGCAGTTTTTACAGGACATCTGAACCGGCAGCAGTAGACCAATTTGTTTCCCACAAACATTAATGTACAGTAACCTCATACATACCAATAAGAATGGGTAAAACGAGGGGCCAAATCATTTACAACACTTGTAAAGATATTATTGATGCTGATGAATGAAGCCCTAATTTAGCACTCGCATCCAGTTGACCTAGGCTGACTGCTTGTTCCAACATCAATGGTGTCTGGCAAGTATCTTCACCCCCATAAATTTGCCACCAGTCACAGCACCCCAAGAAAAATAGAGAGATTAGTGTCATTATACATTGCCCAAACATAAAATGGATACACACTATTCCAAGACATAAAATAACATTTGATAACATAGCCATCGGCACATTAAACTAAAATAGTCAAAGTAGAACTTGACCCTGAAAACAAAAGTTCAGCCTTTCTCATTGAATCAAAGTTCAATCATTCTCAATAAAATCTAATATAAAACAAAAAGATTAATAGATTTTTGTTAGAACTATTAAATTCAATAAGCACTGATAGACTTCCTAGCTACCTCATACACCACCAATTCAAAATTTAATTGCACTAACATTCTGGTCAGATTAATAAATATGCATTTCCAAACATACGGACAAGTATGATATCCCAGTATATTTTTTATTTCTAGTTTTTAAAAAATCAAAAACTGTTATCAGTTTTCTATTTACTTTTTGAAAACTATTTTATATTTTTAAACATATGAATACATGGAGGATATGGAGGATTAAATTTGGTAAGTTTTAATCAAATTAGATTAAAATTACTGAATCAAATCTAAATGAATGGGTCTAAATATGGTAATTTGAATACTGAGGATTTGTTGGTTAAATGAGCATGTTAGAAAAAACGAGCGCAAATAGGAAACCTTGTTTTGACAATTTCAATATCTTTTTGTTTTTTTTTTTGGTTTTGACAGTGCTCTCTTTTAAATTGACAAAAACAAGTGAATCTAACCAGACAAACTTTCGTTTTTTAGAAAAAAACCTAACTCTTAAAACTGCATTCATGCCGTACATGCCCTAGGTCATCAGCATGAAACAAGAGACTAAACAACTGTGTGAAGACGGAAAGATAGTTTTACAACTTACATCTCTTCCTCTTCTCCACTCTTCAAAGCATTCTTGGCGATGCATTGGAAAGCTTCTTCCACATTAATGCCTTCTTTAGCAGAGGTCTCGAAGTATGGGATATTCCCTTTTGAGGCACACCAAGCTCTTGCCTTCTTTTCAGAAACCTGAAGTTCAGGAGAAGCAGTTGTATATATAAGAATATGCACGGCCATGTGCATGAATACAAAGATACAGTGCAGCATATTTAATATACATACCACTCTACTATTTCCACCATCCACATCAACCTTGTTTCCAAGAACAACAAATGGGAAATTCTCTGGGTCTGAAGGATTTGCCTGCAGGTAGGAAGATTCCATATGCATAAAATCACCAATAAAAAAACTGCTGAAAACATGGATTCTGTTCAATAACCTTTGCATTTGTAGACAGAAAACAAATACCTGAATAAGGAACTCTTCCCTCCAGTTATTAAGGTTATCAAACGATTTCATTGAATTGACATCATATACCAGGACACAGCAATCAGCACCACGGTAAAAAGCAACACCGAGGCTTTGGAATCTTTCCTGGCCAGCTGTATCCCAAATCTGTCAAATAACAGAGCTAAAAGTTTAGTTACAGCAACTAAGCACAATTCAAACAGATCAAAACAAAATCCAATGCAAATTGGCATCATAAAAAAAAAATTTAAAAAGTACCATATGGATATGGTATTAATTATTAGAAACACTACCCCCAAAAAATAAAGTGTTATCGCAATTACATTCTGAGCCATGTGATTTTTCTTTTGTGATGCTTCAAGTCCTGCGGTTTTGTTTTAATAGCAATTTGGTACCAAAGAGACTAATATCATTAATTTTTTTACAATATGTATTGCTATTAAAATACCAATAAAACGATTTTTAAGTGATTTGGCATAAACCCAAACACAATAAACACTCAGCAAACTTTAAAAAATCATTTTTAAATTTTTTATGAAAATAAATGATAGTAAAATTTATATTTTAATATATTATGGATCCTGCAATGTAGGGCTAGATGATATATCATTAAAATGTTCATTTGGAATGGTAATTCAGGTCATATATTACTTTGTACAAAAACAAATGAAATGAGAATATTTGGTACGAAATACCACGACCTAAAAAGTTACCCCCCCAAAAAAAAAAGATGAAAAAATCACTGAATGTAACATGCAGTGTTAAAAAATTTGATACCAAATGAAATTTTTGGTACCTATCCCTAATTATTATAATAATTGTTTGTTAGGAATATATAGTTAAGAATTAATAATCCGCTAGTAATCAAAGTTAGCAACCAATTGATTAATAGAACTGTACTACTCAAAATAAACGATGAAACAAACATTAGAGAAGTGAAGAATTACTAAACAAGATCAGTTTCTATCTAATACTCTAATTCTCTCTCTGTTCTGTCTATCTTCCTTCTCTCATCTTCTCTTTATCTTTCTCTCCTCTCTCTTTCTTTTTTCTTTCTATTCTCACTTCTTTTTCTCAATTTCTTCTGTTACTACTTGAATTCAGGTTATGATATCATAAACCTGAAGATTGTCAATGGTGTTTGATATTATGAATTCTCACAGTTCATTAACCCTCCATTGCAAAAAGTGTTGTTGCTCATTATTAACCAGTTCCCATTGAATCCATTACTAATGACTCAGAAAAGAGACATGACTATATGACCCTTCAGTTAAAAGAGAATATAGATAAGTTAGGTTAGGCATCGATCTCTCTTCTTCTTTATCTTCATTTGTCTATGCATCTTATCAGTGTCTCAATGTGAATCATCACTATAACTCTATGATTCAGAATCAACAAAGAAAGTCCCATTGAAACATACACTAATAGCACTGGGTTGCTGCAAAAGGCAAGGAAAGACCCACACCTTTCAACATCTCTTTTCTAACCACTAACAAACTCACTCTACTGATTTCATAATAGAAATACATAATCCATGAAATTTTAAAATATCAAGGACGAAAAACAAAGTTCTGTACCCGAAAAGCATCAAACTACTACCCAACTCGAACTACTTACGGTTAATGCGTATGGGACTTTGGCGCATAGGTAAATATTAGGTTACATCATTATTAGAGTAGGCCAAACACTATACCAACCTGTAAAGTGAAGAGCCTATCTTCAAACTGCACTTCCTTAGTCAAGAAATCAGCTCCAATTGTTGCCTTGTATTGATTACTAAACTTCTTATTTACATATCTAAAGTAAAAATTTAAGAAATCAATAAGGGAAGATAAAAAGAATTTGAAGTTACAATCACATAACCAACAAGTGAAGGATACTGATTCATCAAAGAGGTCTTCCCCACCCTGTACAACAGAACCAAATGCAATTTTATTAGCTAAAAATTCACCAAAAACAACCCCAGAGAAAGTCATCAGCAGCAGCAATAACTATGAAAGGCATACAATTTACCCAACCGTAAACAGTACAGAATCAAACACTCAATACTTGAAGAAAAAAGTTGCTAAACGGAAAAATTATTCAATTACTGACAATTTAATCCTTCAGATTCATGTTCCATCGAAAAATAATCCCAACAAAAATGAAAAAAAATCGAGTATCTACAATTTATTTCGCATCAAACAAATAGACAATTCCTCAATCAGAACAAAATTCAACTCAACAAGTTAAACTAATAGGGCGAAAAATCCATAATATCTCAAAGGATCCGCCTAATCTACCAACGAAACCCTATAACTTCCACATATAAAAAATAATTACGTATAAGTGTTACTGACCCGCTGTCGCCGAGGATGATGACCTTTAAAAGAGTTCTTCGTCTGGAAGGCATGATTAATTGATAATACAAAAGTAAGATTGATCTGATCTGTTAGGATTTTTTGGAGAAGGAAAAAAAAAAGCAAGAAAAGGAGAGTGAATTTGATCTTTTTTTATTTTCTTTCTTTTCCCCTTTTTTGTCTGATTCTATTCTACTGCTTCTGCGAGACGAAGACAAACAGTTTAATATATTTTTTTCCCTTCCCTTGAGAAAGTCGGGTTAGTAAGTAGTCAGCTCGCTCATGGAAAGCTGGTGCTGACCTGTAATTTTGTCTATTTAATTATATAATTTATATTTTCTTTTCTTTTTTTAATTTGAAATGAGAGTTCTGGTTCTACTGGTCGGTGATTTGAAAGGCCAATTACTAAATTGTCTGCCAATTTTATTTTAATTCTTGGGCCAATTAAAAAAAATTTCTTATTATTTTATTCATATTAATTAATATAAATATAATAAATTATATAATAAATTAATTTATAAACAGTATAAAATATTGAATGAAATTTTCATATATTTAATTTTTTTTACATTCTACATCTCTATGAAATTAGTCTTAAATTAGTAAATACATTTTTTTTTAATAAACCTGTTTCTTGATATCATCAAATGTTTGAAAATATCCATAGATATAATAATATATATTATACATCAGGAATTTCTTTTTACAAAAGTCAATTAACATAAATTAATGAGATTCTATTTTTAAAATTATACATTTTTGCCTAAGTCTAGCATGAAGTTGACCAAATTCCAAAGAGAGTGTCCAATGCATTATTTTACAATCTTTACCTTTACTCTATATAATTAAATCTTTTTAATTATATAAAATTAATATATGTTAGAAATTCTAAGTTTTAATTTTTTGCTCTAAAATTATGCATAATAGTTCATCTTTTATAATATTTAATTATTTATAATGAATTAAAAATCTGGTTAAAACCGTAAATTAATAATGAACCCTCAAATTTAATATCTGATCCAATTTTAATGGCCTTGGCTTTTCCCTAAATTAGAGAAGTGCAAAAAAACAATAAAACTAAATCTCTAGAACATCATCTTAAAAAAAGAAAAAAAATCTGTAAACAGAATGGAATGTTTTACTTTGTACATAATTCATTTTGACCAACATATATATTTAGGATTTTTCATTTAGTTTGACATGAAATGAAGCGATTTAAGAGGTGATAAATGGCATTTGAACATTCACACACTCCATAAATAGCCAAAAGAATGACCCAAATAAAATATGTACTAATTAAATTCCAATAAATAAAAGGAGAGTCAGAATTTATATGTTTGAAACTAATCTACCTAATACTCAACTATGGTATTCACCTCTTCCTATAGTTTATTTTCTTTCTTTTTTTTTTGAATCAACCAATTAAAGTCTGTCAAATTGACAAATTTACCAATATTTGAAAATGGAAACTGGGTTATTTTGTAAAGGGTGGAGCATAAAAGTAGGGAAATAGAGATAAAATCTCCTTTTAGAGACGAGAAATTTCCACTTTTGTAGGAAATGCTCTTTTCGTTCGGACGTAATACAAGCTTCTCCTTCGTTCTTCCCGTAAATTTTCTTTCCACCATTTGAGAATCCATTTAATTATCCTTCTCCCATAGGTAATATTTTCTTCTCTCTCTCCCTCTCCATCAACCGCAATTATAGTTCAATTATAATTTTTTTTTATAGAAAACCTCGTTTTTACTATTAAGAAAGATTAGTAAATTAAAAAATTGAAGCAAATTATATGCTATCTTTGCGTTCTTGATACCATTTTGCTTAATTATATTATGAACTTTGCTTTTTTCCTCTTGAATAAGCTTTTAATTTTATCAGTTTTCAAATATTAATTAATGTCATGGATATTGTTCTTCTTCAATCATCTTATATTCCTTTTGTTGAATATATGTTGTTATATATTAATAGGGATCAAGAGGGCGATCATTTGGAGGAGCGGTGGGGTTTGTCCGGCACTTTTAAGGGCAATATCAGGCAGAAGCTCTTATCATGGCTTCTGCCCCACCGCCAGGTAATTCTTCTCTTTCTCCTCCTCCTCCGTCGTCAAATTCACCACCTCCATCTTCTTCATCACCACCCCCACCATCATCACCTCCACCGTCGTCACCCCCACCTTCTTCACCTCCTCCTCCATCCTCATCAACCCCACCCCCACCAAATAATAATTCTCCACCTCCGTCAGGTCAAAATTCGCCGCCTCCAAGTAATTCAAGTTCACCACCACCACCACCACCTAATAACTCCAATTCTTCGCCACCCCCACCACCTTCTTCCTCCAGTAGAAAGTCATCACCTCCGCCACCACCGAGGAATAATGACGGTAATGACGACACTTTCTCACCACCACCACCCCCACATTCGAGACGTTCGCCGCCACCTCCAAGAGCAGTATCAAGATCCTCAAACCAAGACGACGATGGATCGAATATAGTACCCATTGCAGTCGGAGTTGCAGTTGGGGTGGCAGTAATGCTACTTCTTGGCCTGGTTGCATTCTTGTGTACAAGAAAGAAAAAGAAAAGAGTAGATTATGGTTATTACACCGACCAATCTCGACGCAATAGTACGTAATTTTATTTTATATTCTTTAATCTTTATGCTTTTTCAGTTTTTCTTCTTTTATTCTTATTCGAAAAGTTGTTATTATTATTTTTATTTTCGTACTACATATAATTAATAACTTGTTATATGAATATTATTACCTTAAATTTATTAAAAGATTGTTTTATTTTAGGTTCTTTTAGTTTTAAAATCGACACTTTGTCATAATTATTAGAGAAGACGACTAAATCAAATAGAAATTTTGTTGTTAATGATAGACAAGTGAAAACTGTATAATTTAATTAATAGCTGACTTATCAATTGGAAATTAATGAAATTTTTTTAGCTTAAATAAAAATTTCATGCATTTTATTTTATTTATTTTTTTATTCAAGTGGGTCAGCGAATTGATAAGTTTATCTTGCCATTTCAATCTTCAGGTGGTAATTATTACAATCCTTCAACTGCTCCTCCTCCTAATAATTGGCAGAATGCTAATCAATTTAAATCTGACAAAATGAGCAATCTTCCTCCGCCTCCCGGTACATATGGAGGGTGGCCATCACCACCGCCACCTCCGCCGCCCGGTTCTCAACCATCATTACCTATGGGTGCAATGACTAGTAGTGATCTGAGCTCCAACTATTCTGGGCCACATGGTCCAGCTTTGCCTCCCCCTCATCCAGCTGTGGCTCTTGGGTTCACCCATAGCACCTTCACCTACGATGAGCTAGCGGTGGCGACTAGTGGATTCTCTCAGGCTAACCTATTAGGCCAAGGTGGGTTCGGGTACGTGCACAAAGGGGTGCTGCCTAATGGCAAGGAGATTGCAGTAAAAAGTCTTAAGGCTGGCAGTGGACAAGGAGACCGTGAATTTCAAGCTGAAGTTGATATTATTAGTCGTGTTCATCATCGCCACCTTGTTTCCCTTGTTGGGTACAGCTTCGCAGGTGGTCAAAGGCTCCTGGTTTATGAGTTTGTGCCAAATTCTACCCTTGAATATCATCTTCATGGTAATTAATTAATGTCTTTAATCACTTTCATTTTTTTTGGATAGCTTCTTGAATTTCTTTTTCTTTAGGGGAATTTTTTGATGCATGAATTCAATAAATAACAAAATGACAAGTATTATTCAATTTTCACTTATTTTGACATAAATGAAAATGTGAAAATTTACAGGTAAGGGTCGCCCGGTCATGGATTGGTCCACTAGGCTCAAAATTGCTCTGGGGTCAGCCAAAGGACTTGCTTACTTGCATGAAGACTGTAAGTCATCAATAATCTTTCTATCTATGTATGTACAATCTTTGTTTTTAACTAATATTTTGTTTATAATTTGAAAATGATTGGTTATATTTATTTCTTGTAATGTGTGTGATGCATGCTTGCAGGCCATCCTCGCATCATCCACCGAGACATTAAAGCTGCAAATATTTTGCTTGATTTCAACTGTGAAGCCAAGGTATGTGTGTGTGTGTGTGTGTGTATAAGCATTATATTTTCTACTTGATCCATTTCATTTTTCCTGCAGTTGCATAGGATTGCTTAGATTTAATTGTTTCAGCTGATGGTTAATTATATAATGAGTTAAAACTTAATCAGGTGGCAGACTTTGGGTTGGCTAAGCTATCTGAAG
This sequence comes from Triadica sebifera, assembly GCA_023653625.1. NCBI lineage: Eukaryota > Viridiplantae > Streptophyta > Magnoliopsida > Malpighiales > Euphorbiaceae > Triadica > Triadica sebifera. The sequence continues at coordinate 26,748,001 of CM042908.1, read as the reverse complement.
ACACTAATACTCATGTGTCGACTCGTGTGATGGGAACTTTTGGGTGAGAAGCCATAATTAGTATTTTAAGAAATTGCTTTATTAAATTGTTGATTATACAAGTAAATCAAGAATGTATGTGTTGATTTTGAAAATTCAGGTACTTGGCTCCTGAGTATGCATCAAGTGGCAAGCTTTCAGAGAAATCTGATGTTTTCTCCTTTGGCGTGATGCTATTAGAACTGATAACAGGACGCCGCCCGATTGATCTCACCTTGGATTCGGAAGATGACAGTCTGGTAGATTGGGTAATGATCTTTAGCTTAATTACAATCTCTCATTTACTTTTAATCAAACTTGTGCATTATACCAAAAAATTTAATTAATTAAATTGGTTAATTACCCGGGATCAATAGGCGATGCCTTTATGTATCGATGCGATGGAGACTGGAAACTTTAATGGATTGGCTGATCCACGTTTGGAGAACAACTATGATCCGGCCGAGATGGCCCGGATGGTGACATGTGCAGCGGCATCCATTAGACACTCTGCAAGAAGAAGGCCAAAGATGAGTCAAGTAAGAATTCAATTTTAAAAAACGGCTCGTACTTTTACTTGTGATCTAGGTTTATCACTTAATTATTATTTTTTTTATAAATTATCATCTTTACTTATTTATTTGTTATTACTATCAGTTTTTTAATTCCTAATTTTAGAATTCAATTAGTCTCATATCAGATTAATAAAAGCTAAATGAGGACGGATTAAAAAAATTATAAATGGCAATTGATAAAAAAAAAACTATAAAAAATAAAATAACAAAACGAGATAATGCATATATGGAGTTGCATATGTATTAATCAGTAGGAAAATTTTCAGTTGTGGAAATGTTAACAAGAGTTCATCAAACAGATTGTTCGAGCACTGGAAGGTGATGCCCAGCTGGAGTACTTGGACGGGGTGAAACCGGGTCAAAGTAAAATGTTCGGGTCGGGTTCTGGCAGTTCTGATTACGACAATTCCTCATACGGTGCGGATATGAGAAAGTTCAGGAAAGCGGTACTGGACAGCAATGAATATGCAAGCAGCGAATACGGTCACACAAGCGAATATGGGCTCAATCCTTCCTCTTCAAGTAGTGATGGATCCAAGAGTGGGTTGCCTAGCAGAAGACAGTCCTTGACCAGCACTTCAGACAAAGACAAATTCAGCACCAGGGTTCATGCAAACTACTTTTAGCTTTGCTATTGCTGCCATCATTTTAATTTCTTTTATCTATGTGACTGTTAGGCTTAGCTTGCATCAACAAATTATGCGTTGAAATTTTAAGAATGGATGGTCGCGAAGGCTCTCGATCACTAACTTTTACGTTTTTCCTGCTTTTTGATAATCTTAAACACGTGGTTTATTGCGAGTTTTTGTAAAATTTGTGGATTAAGTGATTAAACATGATGTTTATATATGCCTGGGTTACACATATCGGTTGCCTGCTAAATTTTTCTTACCTATATCCCACACATAAATAAATATCTATTTTGTATGACGGAAAAAATATATTATACTATTTTAAAATTTAGTCCATTATTCTTATTTTATACATGATTTATATTACCATAATAATAATAATAATAATAATACTTCATTTGTCCCTAAAAAGATAGATTTATTTTTATTTTTTGTTTGTTCTAAATTATATTTCCACATTTTTTAAAAAACATAGTTAATTTGCTAATATTTTATTATAATTCTATTTAATGTCTCATGTTATCAGCAAACCCTTAATCAATATAGATAAATGCTATTAGAAAAAAAAATGTATAATTTCAATTATAATATATATTTTTTTAAAATATGTGTTAAAATAAAAATATCTATCTTTTTGAAACAGAGAAAATAATATATACATATAATTAAATAATATATTAATATGGATATTATAAATAATTATTTTATAATTTTCAGCGACTAAATTAATAGTATTAAAATTGCTTTGCACTTGTTCATCATCATTTCAATCAAATATATCGTAATAAAATATGGTGATAGAGCATTATATGATTACTGATTAGTCATAATCCATAATCCTATATTGCTCCAAAAACCTATATTGCTCCAAAAACACTTGGTGACAAACCAAGAATTTGTCTCTAGCACAATATGCATGCACCCCTCCTTCCAGGCCACTCAAAGGCCATAAAGAATAGCCCACAGCTCTACTTCAATTACCAGATAACTATCTCCCCAAACATTCTCTAAACAACCCTCTTCCTCCAGCGGGCCATACCCTTTTTTCGAACATCCATCTAAGTTAAGAGTTTTCTACTCCTGTGGGGGTGGGTTCCAGCCAACCTAACTAGACACAAGTTTAGGCCCACTCCTGCAATATGTTGTATTGTAAAAGCATGAAAAAATGACGCTATATGCCTTTTTTTTTTAAAAAAAAGTTCACATTTAACTTCAATTTTTATTTTGGACATAAACAAATTTTCTGCATTTCACATTTTCCTTTTTGTCTTTGTTGTTCTCTCATCCTTAAATCTTCAGAATTATCGGTGTAGTCAAGTGCAACGAACCATAACTATAACTATATTAGAGAGTGACAACAATTTTGTTCACACAAACGATGGTAAGAGAAGCGAAGAGATAGAAAACGAAACGAAAGAAGAAAATAAGAAAAACAAACTATCAAAGCAAAGAAAAAAGGAGTTGTGTTGATTTAGAGTAGACATGAACCTTGTTGCATGTGAGAGGAGAGGCCAAAAAATAAATGCAATCTGTGTTTCACTTGTGCAATTCCTCCTTCATTGTTGTTGTTGGTGTTGTAGTAGAGGAGAAAGGAAAAATTGTGAGAAGAGAGAAAGATGAGTCATGTGAAGAGAGAGAACCATTTTTCTATGTAAAATGAAAAGTGAGAGAATGAGAGAGGCCTTAACCTTTACTTCAATCATGTTTGACACGTTAGAGTGATTGCAAATATCGAAGTGTGAAGAAAAATACTACAAATATTTTGAAAAATTACAGAAGTATCATGCCAAAATACCTAAAAGATATTATATAGTTAAAATACAATCAATATGTAAAATTTAGTTAATTACCATTTGTATTCTAATGAATTTTACCAATTATAGAATAAAAATCTACAATTTAAGTTACTTTTTTTTATACAGATATGTTATATGTATACTGAAAATATACTAAATATATACTGCAATTATATTGTAAAATCCTGCTTTAAAGGAAAATATCTTTACTTATCCAATTGTACTGTAAAAATTTTAAAATATCAGTACATATTTTTTAAATATATTCATAATATATATTAAAGAGAAAGATGATAACCACTTTCATTTAAGTGAAATTTAATAATAAAATTAAAATTTATATAGTATTTTAGGCGAAATTTAATAAGAATTTCATGGATTTTAGTACGTTTTCATATTTAATTACAAATCAAATTTTATTGAAAAAGAAAAAGTTCAAGCAAAGGAAAGCTATAATGTCACAAATTTTAGTATGCTTTTCATTTATTAGTTATTTGGTTTATATGGATATGTTCAGTTTTGATGGATTATGATCTGCATATATACAAAATATGTAACTCACATATATTAAATATGTACTAATATCTACTAAAAACATAATTCATATATATTTATTAAATAATACCACATATACATTTCACACATACTGAACATATATTCGAGATATATTTTTCACTATATATTTAGTAATTCAGAGTGATATATATATTTAACTATACATTAATTAATTAAATTTCACAAAAAAATACAAAGAGATAACAATTTAGTGAACAAAAATACTTTTATGCATAAATAATAAAAGAAAAACAATAACGATTTTTCTAAATTATACTTATCTCACATGTCATATATATAAAAAAATAATTATATATATATATATATATTATTTTTCTATAAACTGACTTTTGTTTGTGTGCAAATAATAGACTTTAAATGCAAAATTCATTTCATATTAATTAAAAATATATTAAAAACTGTCATATAATCTAAGATACATGAAATAAATGCAAGCCTTTTGTTTAACAATCTCATTAATCATATATTATTCTATAAAATTTGTTAATATAAAATTAGTCTTAAAATTATTATTTTATGTATTATTATCTTGATTAATTATATTTACACAGTTTTCTAATTTTAAAGTTTATTATTTATAAAAGAATTAGTTTTTTATATGATTGGATGAGTGGGTAAATTCATTTATCAATATATAATGTACGTACCATATACTTTTTCTCTACATTTAATAATTATTATAAATATAATTCGAATATATTTTTTACTATATAACTTTTAAGATTAAAAAATACATAGTAATTATTTTATTAAAAATTTTGATAATGTTCATTTTTTGTTGTTTTTTCACATTTATAAGTATTGTTTAATTGATTAATCTAAAGCCATAAACTAACAAATCATATATACCTTTTACTGTGATCTTTATTGATAAGTTTTTGTCAATTTTTTTTGAAGATTTCTGTCATTTTTTTGTTGCTTCTTTCTAATGAAACCTTTTTATAAAAAAAATAAACTAATCACTACCTAATTCAGTTTATATTTTCTTTTTTTTTGAAATAATTGTATTTAGATTTTCTTCACTTATATCTAAATAAAATATATTAATTGAGATAGTTCAATTTCCATATATGCCATAAAATAGCTACTAAAAATATTAGAGATTATGAGTTCAATGTCAATACTCTAATATATGGATTAAAAAATTAAAATTTAATCACAATTTTATTTAAGAAAATGAAAAAGAAAAAAATGTAATGATTTGTTGATGACCAATTGAGTCCCTAAACCTCACTGGTGCAAACTATTGAATGAAGGGGTAGTTCACTGATGACCAATTGAGTTCCTTAAATTAACGCATAGTTTAGAAGAATAATCAGAATGACAAATTCGGAATATATAATAAACAATGAAGATAGATTCGTAACATTGTTGTACTGTATAAAAACCACATGCATATCTCCATCAAAATCTAGAAATGCATAGGTGACAGACTCTGTTTCTACTTAGTTTCTCTCTCTCTCTCTACTTGTTTCACTCTATAATGCAATATATTATGCAAAAGAAAATAAATGATTAAACAACACAGAATAAAGCCAAAGTAAAGAGACAAAGAAAAAAGTGTAAACTGTTTTTAAAAAATTAATCCAAGTTTTATTATTAGATTTAGTAGAATTTTCGCTATTTTCTCTCTTGCCAAACGGTACTTTCTCGCTATTTCCTCTTTGTTTCTGACTTCTACTTCACTTGCAGAGTACAATCGAGCAAAAAGCCAACAATCATTTTAAAATGCGCACACATTATAATCTAATGCCATAGCCAAAGAGAAACTTTAAGATCAGGAGATTTTTTTAGAGTTCTTTTGGTAACCATTTATGTAAAGGTAAAAATGGAAAGAAAAAATTGAGGAAATTTATTTTTGGAATAGTTTAAATTTGGAAGTAGAAAAGAAAATCTTATATCTAATTCATGTATTTGTTTGGTACCCGTTTAACCTTGAAATCGCAAACCATACCATTTTATTTAAGATAATGTGAATGAATTAACATATAACTATTTTAACATAATCATAATTCGAGATCTATGTAATTATCTTAAAATTTTTAATGAAATATTTTTTTACATTTTGAGATCATATTCCATATAAATATAATTAATTTTTGGCTAATTGGAAAAAAAACATAACAATCCTCCAAACACCAAAGCCACCAAAACCGAAAAATTCATTCCAATTACTACCAACGGGTCTATTGAGTCTTTATAGTTTTATAACGGTATCCGTTAAGTATCGTAACTTATATTTTATTATTATTATTATTATTATTATTATTATTATTATTATAAATTAAGATAATAATATTATTTTATATAAAAATATTTTTATATGATAAATTTTTTTTCTAGCCAGCTATTTTGTCATGCTGCAATTGTGTAGATAAAATTACAGACTTATTGAAACTGTAAAAAAAAACTCTTATTGAAAGATACCGTCGTTGTAGCCTCTTCCGATTGTACTTTTTCTAGCAGAAATAGTGTTTTCGTCACTAATCATTTTGTAATTTTTTATTAAAAAATTTAATAAATAATTGAAATTAAAATTAAAATTAGAAAAATCAATAAAACCAAATAAAAATTAGAAAATTTAATAATAATAATAATAATAAAACGCTATATAATTCACATACCCCATGCATTTTGCCTAACATACCATTTTTATGCGTCAATGTCACAAATGGTATTGTGACGTGGCGCTATATGATTAGTCAGACTCCATAAGATGCTGCATTTTAACATAAATCGCCTTCATAGTATCATTTTTATGAGTTAAGGTCACACGTCATCGCACAGAATAAAAAGAAATGCAAATCCCTCGTCCTCGAAATTTCTCCTCTGTGAGAGAGACTTCACACCTTGAGCCTTGAGGCTAGAGCGGGACAGAGGCAGAGAGGGATATTTATAAACACGATTCCAGATCTCGAAGATTGACAGCGTTTAGTAAATGGCTCAGCCTTTCATTAAGAAAGACGACGACCGTGATGATGAAGGTATTACACCAGTTTTCATTTTCTTAGCTTACCAGGGATCTGATTTATTACTCAATTTTATACTTAGATGTGTATTTCTCTGTTGAATTTGAGCCTCAATTTCTCATTCATAGGTTACCAGTGTTAGATCATTCCCTAGCTTCTAGATCTGTTTTATTTCCTTTTTTTGTACAGTTTGCTTATCAAATCGACGAGAATAGGTCAAATTCTTAAGAGCTCATGCCCCCTTTTTTTTATTGATACTTTTAGTTTTAGTTGATCTGATCTCTGTTATTCTTTCATGCGAATGTTTAAATTGGTATTTGTCTTTCAATCTCTAATCTCAATGCGGATTGTTGTCTAAATCTGCTCGGATGAGTTGATCAAATGTGGATTGTTTAGCGACTTGTGATTTTTAGTTCCTAATGGACCTGGTGCTGTCGTTGTTTTTTGATTGATCCTAATCGGCCTAGTTGTTATTGTTTTTCCAGCTACATTCTGAATCTGGTAAGTTTTAATCTTAAAAAACGTTAGTTCTCATTTTCAAGTTCTCTAATAGAGCGGTGCATTTACTGACTGGCATTATTCTCAATGTAGATTCAATGTATGCTCTTAATATATTGGTTGATTTGATGTGGATTGTTTGGTAACATAGATTTCCTATATCATTTATGGATGCCCTGCAAATTAAAGTGTCTTAATAATCATTGTTTAGTATGAAAGAAAAACTGATACAATGGATGATTTTGTTATGTTTACTTTTCACAGCAGAGTATTCTCCATATTTGGGGATTGAGAAGGGTGCTGTTCTTCAGGAAGCTAGGGTTTTTAATGACCCTCAGCTTGATCCAAGAAAATGCTCTCAGGTTTTTGCCTTTTCCTGGCTCATTCTCTGTTTGTAGTGTCTCGAACCTACCTCTACTTATCCAGGGAAAAAATTTGGGTAAGAGAGATAATTTAGGATTTGTTTGCTTATGGTTTTTGGTTTATTATTTTGCTTGCAGGTGATCACAAAGCTTCTTTATCTTCTGAACCAAGGGGACATATTCACCAAGGTAAAGTCTTTCTGCTAGTGAGCTTACATCTTAATGGCCTCACGAGCTATAACATAAATGCTTTTAAAATTCTATCACATATGTTTTTTATGTGATATCTTGTATTGTAAAATAATGAAACCTTGTCTAAAATGTATTTCTGCATTGTTCTTACAGATTGAAGCCACAGAAGTTTTCTTTGCTGTAACAAAACTTTTTCAGTCAAGAGATATAGGTTTGAGGAGAATGGTCTATTTGATGATTAAGGAATTATCTCCATCATCAGATGAGGTCATATGCTATGCTTTAATTAGTGTCTTCTAGTTATATGTTATTAGCACTTTTTACTTGTGAGAGCGCAGATACTTACTCATTATATTCGATTATAAAGGTTATAATTGTCACAAGCTCCCTTATGAAGGACATGAATAGCAAGACTGATATGTACCGTGCAAATGCTATTCGTGTGCTTTGTCGGATAACAGATGGTACCTTACTAACCCAGATTGAGCGATACTTGAAGCAAGCTATTGTTGACAAGAATCCAGTGGTTGCTAGTGCAGCCTTGGTTAGTGGAATCCATTTACTCCAGGTATTTTTGATATCTTTTAGTAGCAAGGCTTTGTGAGAACTTTTTAAATCTTTCTTTCAAGAACTTAATTGTATATTTTACTGTTTGACAGACAAATCCGGAAATAGTAAAAAGATGGAGTAATGAAGTTCAGGAGGCTGTGCAGTCAAGAGCTGCTCTTGTACAGTTTCATGCACTGGCTTTGCTCCATCAGGTGTGCTTTTCAAATTTGTGCTTAAGTTGTGATATTAAGAATATAAATACTGAGTACCAGCAGTGAAAGATTTTTAATATTATTTTCTATATATTTATCTTCTAGCCTTTATGTTTCCTGTTTTATTTATTCTACCAAATGTAAGCTCCAGCTGGTTTATTTTCATACATAATAACTGTTTCCTTTTTTCCCCTTTTACCTTTTGTGGCACAAAGTTTGTTCAGTATGATCACCGTTTGGATTCTCACTTATTTTGGTAGTTCACTGCCTGCATTTCTTGTACAAATTGTAATTTTAGTTCTGTTGGCACTATGTAGCAACACTTTGACAATACTATTCTTTGTATTGAAAAGTCAGCTATAGGATTATTTCATAGGCCATTGGGAATTTTTGGAAGAATGCCTACTAAATTTCATCCTGCTGTTCATTACGAGGGAGAACGCAATTGCGGGATGTTACCAAGTTTTGGGTACTTCTTTTGTGTAACTGTTGAGACTCGGGAGAGTGCATTTTGTGATGGTTTTATTGTTTTTTTTTGTTTGCACTAGGAAAGAAGCTGTTATAGATCTTATATGTGGAATTAAATGGGTTAGTGGGTTAAAAATTTTGTGCTTTTTAAACTTTCAGATACGGCAGAATGATAGACTAGCTGTCAGCAAGTTGGTTACCAGTTTGACTAGGGGAAATGTTCGCTCACCCCTGGCCCAGTGCCTCTTGATTCGCTATACTAGTCAGGTGGGTATTCTGCTTGAACATGTATTTTTAGTACTCGTAACTCTTATCATGTAGCTGTTATATAAAATTATTATGTGCAGGTTATTCGTGAGTCACCTACTAACACACAAACAGGGGACCGTCCTTTCTATGATTTTCTCGAGGGTTGTCTGCGCCACAAGGCAGAGATGGTGATTTTTGAGGCTGCCAGAGCTATTACAGAACTTAGTGGCGTTACAAGCCGAGAATTGACTCCAGCGATTACTGTTCTCCAGCTCTTCTTGAGTTCTTCCAAACCTGTGATGAGATTTGCAGCTGTCCGCACTTTGAACAAGGTAGACTAATTCTTCTTGAAGCTAACGAATACTGTATTTCTTATACTGTTGAAATGTTATTGTGTTCTAGAAATGTGTTACAAAATTACAAATGTGTGGGAATGGTGATGGTTTCCTTTTGTAATTTTGAAGCAGTTGAGGAATCACATACTGAAACACATAAAAGTTTTTGCTGCTTTTCAGGTGGCCATGACTCATCCAATGGCTGTCACTAACTGCAACATTGATATGGAGAGTTTAATTTCTGACCAGAACAGAAGTATTGCTACACTTGCAATCACAACACTGCTTAAGACAGGAAATGAATCAAGTGTTGATCGCCTGATGAAGCAGATAACAAATTTCATGTCTGATATTGCTGACGAGTTCAAAATTGTTGTGGTGGAAGCCATAAGGTCATTGTGTTTGAAGTTTCCCTTGAAGTACAGATCACTGTGAGTGATTCTTTACCTGCCTTGTATTATTCTAAAAATTAGTAGCAACATGGGTTAATGTTCTTTCTCCTTGATTTAAGGATGAATTTCTTAAGCAACATCCTCCGGGAAGAAGGTGGATTTGAGTATAAGAAGGCAATTGTAGATTCCATAGTGATACTCATTAGAGATATTCCTGATGCAAAGGAAAGTGGGTTGCTTCATTTGTGTGAATTCATTGAAGATTGTGAATTCACGTATCTTTCAACACAGGTTTCATTTTTAACTAATTTATGATCTTTTTTGAGCTCTTGGTGATTTTCTGTTTATTAATTCATCCTAATTCTTCTTTGAATTAGATCCTTCATTTTCTGGGTATTGAAGGGCCAAAGACCTCAGATCCCAGCAAATATATACGTTACATCTACAATCGTGTTCATCTTGAGAATGCAACTGTTCGAGCTGCTGCTGTGAGCACATTAGCAAAGTTTGGTGCTTTGGTGGATGCATTGAAGGTGAGGGCACATGCCTATGTTTTATAATTGCTTTAATTAATATGTTTTATAATTGCTTTAATTAATCTTGATGAATTATTGGCTACTGACTTTTTGTTGGTATTGTTCTGGTTTCTGTTTCAGCCGCGCATTTTTGTTCTGCTGAGACGCTGTCTCTTTGACAGTGATGATGAGGTGAGTTTCTCTTTAATGATGGAGCTTTTGAAGTTTGCCTCTCTTGATGCATTCTGTGAGCATGAAAATGTTTATATATTTGTATTCCTATCTATGTGTATATGCTTTCTCTCTCTGTTCATATATTGTAAAGTATGCTCTCTCTCTGTTTATATATTGTCAAGATATGTTGTGCTAAATAATTAGATTGTTTAATTTCTTTTTTCTTTTTCCTGTAAGATTTTGAACCTGTTAAAACCTGTTGCCTTTAAGATTTATATGCACTGATTTGTTTTGCAGGTTCGTGATAGGGCAACTCTTTATCTTAATACACTTGGAGGTGATGGTGAAGTTGTTGAAACTGATAAGAATGTGCAAGATTTTCTCTTTGGTCCACTGGATGTTCCACTTGTTAATCTGGAAACAAGCTTGAAAAATTATGTAAGTGTTATTGCCTGATGGTACTATTTTCACAGAATGCATACACTTGTCTTGCCAAATTGCAATATGTTCTTGCCATCTTATACTTTTAATTTAGAACTAATTCACATCACAGCACATTCAACGTACAATTTCACACCAAGATTCACCTTCCATGTATGGATGTGAAATTAAGACTGAACTGATAATTAATGTTATGGTTGTGGAGGGAAAGCATTAGTTAGATTGGATAGATGTGGTTTGAGGAATAAAATCAATATTTTTGTGAGGCAGTTGAAACATCTCCATCTTTTGTGTCAATGTATTTGGATTGTGTCATTTTATGCATGTATTGTTATTACAGGAGCCTTCAGAAGAGCCTTTTGATATTAATTCTGTGCCAAGGGAAGTTAAATCTCAGCCACTTGCAGAGAAGAAAGCCCCAGGGAAGAAGCCAGCTGGCCTTCGTACTTCTCCAGCTGGTCCTCCATCAACTATTGATGCTTATGAAAGGCTTCTTTCCTCCATCCCCGAGTTATCAAACTTTGGGAAGCTTTTCAAGGTTTATTGTCAAATTTTCTTCTGTGGTTGTTATAATAGCTGTTGGATTCTTATGTTACAATTTGTTTTGATGAACTCTGTAGACTGATTTAACGAGTCTTGCCTGAATTTTCTTTCTTCTTCAGTCCTCAGCACCTGTGGAGCTTACTGAAGCAGAGACAGAATATGCCGTTAATGTTGTTAAGCACATTTTTGATGGGCATGTTGTCTTCCAGTACAATTGCACCAATACAATACCAGAACAATTACTAGAAAATGTAATGACTGATTTTTAGAAAGCAACTACTTGATATTTTCCCAAGCCATATATGCATATGGGGCATATTTACAATTTTGCATCTGCCGGCAGGTTACTGTTATTGTTGATGCTTCAGAAGCAGAGGAATTCTCAGAGGTGGCATCCAAGCCCTTAAGATCTCTGCCTTATGATTCACCTGGGCAAACTTTTGTGGCATTTGAGAAGCCAGAAGGAGTCCCAGCAGTTGGAAAGTTTTCGAACATGCTGAGATTCATTGTTAAAGAGGTAAATCCTCTAGTCTTCTGTATGCAGTAATGTGTTTACTTTTTATCTTTTTTGCAGCTCTTTTTGTTGGATCTTATTTTGAATGTTGATTATGAAACTAATTGTGATTTGATCTATTAAATTGGCTTTTGGTACATTTTTAGTCACTTTTTTAAGTGACCTTTTATGTGTATTCTAAGTTAGTGTGTACAAGACAGTCCCATAAAAAAATTTCAATAATATGCAATTTACACCATTGATTTCATATCTTTGATCGGTTTTTCCAGGTTGATCCAACAACTGGTGAAGCTGAGGAAGATGGTGTAGAGGATGAATATCAACTTGAGGACCTGGAGGTTGCTGCATCAGATTACATGAAACAAGTTGGTGTACCCAACTTCAGGAATGAATGGGAAAAAATGGGCCCTGATTTTGAGCGTGTGGACGAATATGGCCTTGGCCCAAGAGAGAGTCTGGCTGAAGCTGTTCATGCTGTCATCAACCTTCTTGGCATGCAACCCTGTGAGGTTAGTTTGTTGATATTTAAGAGTGATATGATCAGTAAATACTGGCGTTGTTTAAGCCTGTGGACATAAACATAGGCTTTCACGACTTGATTTCTTATTACATATCAAGAATTTGGCCCATTATAGGGGCTGAAACCTGTGATATTGTCTGATTTTTGAAAATCAGTGAGCCAATATTGCTATGGTTCATATTAAGTAACACTGCATGATGCAAGAACTGTAACTTCAATTCTCTCTGTCAAATTTGTGCCATTTATGGCATTTTTGTCAAATTGTACTTCATAAGATAACTTCTGGCTCACATGTTTCATATCTTCTGGGTCTTCCAGGGAACAGAGATTGTTCCGAGCAATTCAAGGTCACATACGTGCCTACTATCTGGTGTTTTCATTGGCAATGTGAAGGTTCTTGTGCGCTTGCAATTTGGAATTGATGGTCCGAAGGAGGTTGCGATGAAGTTGGTTGTGAGATCAGAGGATGAATCTGTTAGTGATGCCATCCATGAGATTGTCGCAAGCGGCTAATTGGTCTGTCAAGTGAGAGTTGCATTCTTTTGTTATTCATCTACTTCTACTTGGGCCTATATTTCTCTTTCCCAAATGTGAGATGAGGGGCAGATAGCTGAGAGCGGATAATGCTTATTATAGAAAAAGTCGTATGCCTTTTGGACTGGGGAGCCAGCTTGCTAGGGGAAATGATTTTTCATTTATCTTGGAGCTTCTCTGATAGTCTTTTAATGTGGCAATAATACTCTTTGTATAATGCGATAAATCAGGTCTAAAGGAGGATATTAATTTTTGTTCGATTTATTTGAAGTATAGGGTTGCATCAAGCTTGTTTGATATTTGATGTACGCTTTGAGATTTAAATATCGAATGTGAATTTTTGGGAGGCATTGGATGTTTTCGCTTCAAAGCATTGTGAATTCGAATACTTGTTAGTTTTATCAGAGACCCAAGATAGCTAGCCTGAATTGCGATGTGAGCTGATGTATGCGTGTAATTTTCAAACTGAGGTTTTTAGATTAAATTTGTAAGTTCTCGTGGAGAAAGCGTTCTGTCAGTTCGTCCAATAGCTTCATAAACGCTTCATTCCGATAGAAGACATAATCGTTACACTTTTTCGACCTGACCAAGAAAAAAGAAGAAAATTTTCACTTTCTTAGGTTAGCCAGTTTAAAACCCTCAATTTCGGATTTGCAAAATATATATGTATATGTATGTCTCTCTTATCTTTCAACATGAAATTATTTCCATCTGAGAATAATCCATCAGTTAATCACTTGGTGGTTTGTGACAATATAAATACTTTGTTATATCACAATATAAAATATGCATCTTTCTAATTTATTTTATTCTCCATATTTATGTGCAAAATCTATTCCGATTTCATTTCTTAAGAAAAATAACTATATTTATTAAAAGTAAACGTACTGTTTAATATGTTTCACATACCTATAATTCAATTTCTCAAGCAATGAAACTGAATTATATGTATGTTCTACTTCATAAAATAATATACGTACTTCTACGTTTATTATCATTTTTATCTCAATATTGTGATATTAAAATTCTGAAATTCTATCTAACTTCTTTACCCTAACTTTTCCTTCAAAACAAAATAATAAATAGTAAAAAAATATATTTCCTTAAAATAAAACAATAAGACTGTAATGAAATTTATATATTTAATATAAACATTTTATATTTCTCCAAAAAATAAATTTCAATTTCTTTAACAATTTCTATTCAAATTCAATTATTATACATTAATTGATTATTTTTCGATTCATCTACATCATTTTGACCCAAAAAAAAAATCTACAAGTGAAAAAAACTCTCAAATCCTCAGGGAAGGCGAGCAAGTTCACTAGTAAAATAATTAATAATACTGTATTGAAAACAAATATTGAATAGTGAGTTGGTAAGCGAAAAACTGAAGAAGAAAGCACCTTAATGCAAATTGTCACGTGAAAAAAGGAATTATAATTACGCATTGACCAATCAAAACCTAAAAGTAAGCGTTTCTTTTTTTGCAAAATTAGGGGCAAATTGGAGAATATAGAGATTATTTATGTAGGGGGGCCATTATTGGTAAATTCGGTAAAGAACGCCACCTCCTCTGTATATCCACTGATCTCAGGAGTCCTTTTCAGTTTCACTGCCCTTTTTAAGTCTTTTCCCGGTTAATCCGTCCTAAACGACAGTAAATTCTTCTCTCTCCCTCTCTCTTAATATATTTTCAATAAATAATATATATAAATTTGTTTTCTTTCTAGCTAATTCTTGATTTTCTCTTTCAAAAGAGTAAAAGTTTTTTTTTGTTTGTAATATTTATAATTGAGTTGTTGGTTGTCACGATGGTGATGGGTTGGTTTGCTTTTGTTCCAAGGGATTGAGACTTTTCCGGATTCCGGTGCATGCATGATCATTTTCATCTTCCTCTTTTTTTTTTTTTTTTTAGTTAGCTCTCCGTGTTTTGTTCAGAATTTAGATTTCTATTATACACCAATTTGGATTCAAAAAATATTATTTTCCTGTAATCAGTTTCCAAGTAACAAGCATTCAAATTTTAAAGGTGAGAGATTTATTTTATGCAACTTACAGTCTTCGGCTTCTTGTTTCTTTCCATTATATTGATTTTGTTGACTGTCTGCTGTTTCTTTCTGAAAATTGGACTGTATGATGCTGTTTGAGTTTGGTTGGCTTGCTTTCTCAAATTGAGAAACACAATCTCAAGCGTATCTTCTTTTTTTTTTTTTTTTTTTTGGGTTATGAAACATGTAATATTGATTAGGCTTAACTTCTATGAATAATCGTCTTTAACTATGGTGCATGCTTGTTTATTGGTCATATAAAGTTCAGTTTCTTTCTTCTGTTTGATTCTGATGGTTATTTCTTGTTTTTGGTGTTGCAGGTTTCAAGTTTGATGTAAGCTTAAGATGAAATTGATTTCTAAAACAGGTTCGAAAACTTTGTCATTATTGAAGTCTAGAGTGAGAGATGCATGGATTAATGATGTGGTAATTCACTTCTGAGTGAACTGTGAATCAGTTGGTTATATCTGCCAGCTAGAATGTTACCTTGAGATTCTTCGTTCTCTTGAATCATTACATGGACTTATCCTCTAATTGTAAGCTTCCAAGGTTCTTTGGAAGAAAATTGAATTCTGTTACATGTAAATGTGTGGCTTTGGTTTTTATTTTGCTATGTCTTAGAGTTGTAGTGCTTCCTACATTCTCTGATTATGGTAGAATCAATCAGAATAATCTTGATTTGATTCATAGCCGCTCTCTGTCACTGGATTCGGATTGTGGAATTCGTAAAGATAAGTTCCTAGAGGTTCCTCAGATAGTTTGGGGGCTCAACAATCAAAAGATAGCATTTGCAAGAGCTTGTCTTACTGCTAGAATGATGAATCGAACTCTTTTGATGCCCAGCTTAAGTGCTTCATTGTTTTACAAGGAAATGGATCAGTTACAGCCTATTCCATTCGATAAGGTTTTCCAATTTGAGAGATTTAATTCTCTCTGTAATGGGTTTGTGCAATTGGGACATTATTCAGATCTTAGAAATCAAACTGGAGCATATGAACTTCAGAAGGGAAGTGGAAGGAAGTGGACGCTACAGAGAGATTTAGATCAATTGAGAGAATTTAGCAAGGAAGCTTATGATGGATATGAATTGATTCGAATAGTTGGTAAAAATCCATTTTTGTGGCATGATCATTGGCCCGTTAAGGACTACGCCAGAATTTTTGAATGCTTAGTTTTGGTTGAAGGGATAGCAAGTGAAGCATCTGAAGTCGTGGCAAAGATTAGAGAAGTAGGAAGAGAAATGAGAAGTAAGATTGAATCTGTTGAAAGTGATTCTAGTATCCATGGCTCATCCTTGCAGCAGGTGCCCTATGTAGCAGTTCATATGAGGATAGAAATTGACTGGATGATTCATTGTAAGAAGTTAGAACGGAGATTAAACATAAGCGTTATCTGTAGTAGCAAGCAGGAGATTATGGAAAGGGTTGGCAACATTGGGAGCTTGAAAAGTCCTACTGTTGTTTATCTTGCTGTGGCCGATAGTCTTCTTGAAGATCCTTCTATACTCAGTGGTTGGAAGGATGGTTTGCTTCCTTTTGAGAAGAAAAAATTGGGTGTTTATGGAATATACAAAAAGTACCCGTATCTCATTCAATCAGCAATAGACTATGAAGTCTGCTTAAGGTCAGATGTGTTTGTTGGGAACAGTTTTTCGACGTTTTCGAGTCTTGTAACTCTTGAGAGAACGCAAAAGATGATTAGAATGGGTGTCACAAGCTCGTACGGGATGGATGTTAGATGGCCCTGTTATGCATATAATATATTAGGGGAATCAAATGGCCCTCGAAGATGGATGACAAATATGTCCGACTCAAGTCTTGAAGCCATTAGCCATGGTTCTAAAATTATCTCTGGATAAAAGTTATGGCTGAGTTTGTCTGGGTATGATAACTATCTTCTTGCCTGTGTTCTTAATACATACATGGTTTGAGGACTAACACAACAGCTAAGAAAAGGAAATTTGAAATCTTAATATTATTATTTAATGTCATACTTGCAGTCCTTGCCTATATATATTATGGTTTATTTTTATGCTTTCGGTTTCCTTTTATTTGGATGATCCGATTATAGCTATGGATTGATGATGTGGGACATAGACTATGTAATTTTATAAATGGATTGTCAAAGCAAAAAAAAAAAAAATTGAAAAAAAGATGATGAGAAAAAGAAGGTTAAGATTCTGTCTTGTGAATTTGTCAAATAAAAGTTTCTGTCACCAGCTATTCCATCTTTGTTCTCTTTTTAACCTTTCTTCTTGTTTCTTAAGGTATTGCTTTGCATTGTGTTGGATGGCAACCAAAGCAGTATCTGTTGGTCCGCTTTCTCTTGCTTTTGCCTAACATTATTTTTCTGACTCACTCGAAAGTTATTCAATTTCGTTACCAGCAATTTTCAGTAACTCCATCATTTGTGGCGCACACTCCATACTGTTATTGATCATGAAATGGATTTCTTTCAATAAGTGACTCAATTTTTTTTAAAGACAAAAATCATAACACTTTCTATCTGCCGAGAAAAAGTGTCGAGTATTCTTAGGTTAGCCATTTTTTCTCGAAAAAGGGAAAAACCACACAATTTGTTAAAAGAATTGGGCACATGAATGGATCCAAATTGGCATTTATTAGTTGTTACTCCTTCTATTGCACATGCTTAGCATCATTATATACCTCTGAACATACCTTCGTTCGCTCATTCGAAGACAGGAAAAAAAATGGAATTAATAATAACATTAATAATCAAATTTTAGATAAGTTCTAAAATGAATAAAATTAAAATAAGTCAAAACGCAATGCAAATGTATTTATCAAATAAAAATTTTCGTATTTCAGTTTTGAAAAAGGAAAATCGAAATTAACCGAGTTCCATCCTATCAGCTCGAGAAATAATTTTTTTATGCTTTCACAGCCGCAGGTCAATTCTTCAGACAAAACAACATCCAGCAAATTATATAGTAAAATACTAACTTCAGGAATTAATTCCTTGGTTTTACTTTTACTAGCTATTCAAAATTACATATTTACTTGCTATTCAAAAATATATATTTGCCTTTCACAATAATGGCAAACGGCAAAAGGATGAAATAGGCAATTGGCTTGAAATCCACGGAAAAAAAAGGCCTTTTCCCACAACTAACATTTTCCCTCGTTCTTCCTTTGAAACTCAGTTTTCATATCAAGTTATTTACTTACTAGAAGAAATAGTACAGACCATGGTTTCTTAACATCAATTCACTGAGAATACAATGGAATCTACCAAGGAACCACAATGCAATTGTGGGGAAGCAGGATCCACTACCCTTGGATGAGAGAGAACTGCAGATGGACATGCTCTGGTTCTCGCTCTCAAATCACCTTTCTGTAGCCTCCAAATGCCCAAATCTGAGAGAGAACCATTATATAAGCATCAAAATCACCGTCCAAAAGTTTATTGCCAAATTCTCACATAAAGTAACGAAAAATTGTAGTAGATAGAGGGCTATATTCATTATATTAGCTACACTGAAATACTGCGCCACCACCATAACATGTTGCATAAGAAATATAAGCTTGCATGAAAAAATTGCAGCTCTTAGCATGGGCTGATTACAATCGGCAATGAGAGACATCTCATACATGTTTGCTTAATTATATGTGAGATAACAGAATTCAAATGGCTTAATTGACACTTAAAATGCCGATAATCTGATCCAATATAGCAGCCTTGGCATAAACATGGCATGTTTAGGGTAGGGATGTATGAGCCTTCTCCTAGAACAGATGCTTTAGAAAAATTATATATGCTGCCATGTTTTATTATATATTGAAAATGTTCATGTGCCCTCTAGGATAAATAGTTCCATTATCGTTCGGCCTTTAGTGATATGCCCATGGAATAATATAAAACTGATTAATAGTTTGACATTGATAAAATTGGACTTCATCTACATCAATCTATTACTGACATAAATTCTGGTGATCAGACTTGGAACCAGGTTGCGAATCTTAAGGTGCTGGATTGAGCAAATTATTTCAGTGGGGTATCCAAGCATATTAACTAGGTGCAATTCTACAGCCTATTTGATTTTTTTATATGTGCTGGATTTGGAGGGAATCAAGCTTATATTGAGTATGTGATTCTGTCATAAATTCACATGGCACTGAATGGAACATGGAGAGTGGCCTATTTGCAGACTAACCTTTAGATTGGTATCGTAACTTCCTGTGCACAAGGCACTTCCATCTGCCGACAAGCCTAAACAGCTTATCCTGCCCTCATGTGAATTCTGCAGAGTTCCTAAGTTCAAAATAACCTGCAAACAATCAAAGTTATAGCATAATTCACATCAATGGATCCTTTCTCATACATGACAAGGCACAACTCATAGTGGAGGATGAATTCAAGAACTTGCACAACAAGAGGTAACTAAACTAATCCAAATAAAGGGGATGACAATATTGAGTTTTGTATGAAAGAATGAACAACCAACAATATGTTGGATCTGCAGGGATATCCAGAAAAAGGTAACTGAGGGGAAAATGTGATTTCTACACACATAACAGTAACAATGAAACATATGAAAAGAAACTAAAACATAGCACCTCTATGTAGGACTTACAAAATGCTATGCAAATTTAACAAAAGTAGAATCAACTATTAAACCCACAAAAAAAGGAAAAAAAAAATTCAATCCCTTGAACATAAAACAAAACTTAATGCACTCTTTCACAGTTAATGTGCATACCTGAGCCAATAAAGTGTCCCAAACATAGCAATCTCCATTTGAATATCCGGCAAAGAGAAGTCTTCCTGATATGGAGAATGCAATAGAGGTCACAGGTGGAACCTCATTATCACCATGCTCTTGATAGTACACCTGTAGTTGATGCCCAGTTCTAATGTCAAACAACCTACAAGTTCCATCATTTGAGCCTGTTCCAAATCTATTGCCATCTGGAAAGAACTTCACAGTATTAACATCTCCCTCATGCCCATGAAAAGTTCGCACAGCTCGACTTGCAACACGCGTGTCCCACAATCGTGCAGTTGAGTCACATGAACCAGATACAAACATTCTTGAGTTTGTTCCATTGATTGAAATGCTGAAATGTAGAATATTATAGTATATTAAAAATATTACAGTAGCTCTCTTGATGAATTGTTTTTGCTGCTCTACGTTTTAATAAATTTAATTTCACTTTCCATGTTGTTACTTAGGTTGTTAAGGTGTATCAAATATGCATAAATTTTTCAGAACAATCATACTGGTAAAAAGGAACATAAATCAATCAAAGGATCAACTCTCAGATTATGGAATGCAAACTTCTTTGAAAAATATATAACAATTAGCCCTCTAATCACAAATGCTGAGTGAATCAAGAACTTCAGAACATTAAGGTCATATGAAGCCATGCCAACTGGGGAATCTAAAGGAAAAAATTTTCTTGTAAAATAACCTCCTTTGAGGACAGGATAACAAAATGAATAAGCCTGAAGCTGACTTGAGAATCAATTAGCGTACCTAAGTACATCAGCTGTGTGTCCAGACTGAAACTCTCCTCCAAACACAGAAGTCCTAAGTCCGGTTGTAATATCCCACAAAACGGAAGTTTGATCACCGGAACTTGTAATTAGATGTGTGTCCTCATCTGGTACATACTGACAGGAGGATACATAACCTTTGTGTCCACTAAGCATCTTTGATACTGGTAGATTCCCATCTTTATCAGTTGGGGAATTCAGATTGAAAATAGAGCAAACACTATCCAGACCACCACAAACAACAGATTGTCCAGTTGGAGAAAAGGCGCAAGTCATGACCCAAGCACAAGGCAGCTTTATGGCATGACTTTTTTGGCTTGTTAGAGCATTCCACACTATCAACCGTCCATCTTGAGATGCACTCACAATTCTGTTCTTTTCAGGAGTCCAATCCAATGAATAGACCTGCAAATTTCTTATAGATTAAGATTCCATTTTTCACAGAACTGAGTGATATCATCTCAATCTCAGTTATTTTCACATGGTGCCTTGAAGTTTGGTATAACATATCAAATTAACTCTCAACCCGTCATGATGGGTGCCAAGAATGATAGTTAATGCAAGGAATGGATATCATAGGACTAACAATTCAGTTGTCCATTTATGGACAGGAACCAATTTAGTTGTGATCATGTGCACCCAATCATTTCAGCAGCTGAAACAGGTTCAATCCTATACATACATGAGGTCGAGCAGGCAGAATCAAAT
Source organism: Triadica sebifera (assembly GCA_023653625.1). Classification (NCBI taxonomy): domain Eukaryota; kingdom Viridiplantae; phylum Streptophyta; class Magnoliopsida; order Malpighiales; family Euphorbiaceae; genus Triadica; species Triadica sebifera. The sequence continues at coordinate 26,726,661 of CM042908.1, read as the reverse complement.
TCATATACAAATTAAATAGAATCCTGTAAAAGGTGGCAACAAGCATGCAAGGTGGCAAGAGAGAGAGAAAACGAGATAAAATGGAGGGGATCAAACTTTTGCAAAAGAATAAGTAGCAACATATAAATCAGTAATTCCCATCACAGCTGTAAAGCAAAAACATAACGGAGTAAATTTCAATCTGGCAGTAGATAAACAAAATTTTTTGCATGTTCCTATAAAGCATTATATTATCATAGACAATTCTACTATAGCTGATTTTTTGTCAAATTCTCCTGTTGAAGAGTGTTTTATAATTATCATGGATCTTGATACTTAAGATGAGAATTTATTAAGTTCTCTTCTCATTGTTCTCAATCTAGAACATTGTGATACTTAAACCTACAGGGACCTCATACATCTCTATTGATGGTATGCTTATTAAAGCAGGTCCCGTAACATTTCTACATAAGATTAGGGTAGACATTGATGCTTCTGTTCAACACAAGACAGTTTGCAGCATGCTCTCGCTGTGTCAGAAGTCTCATCCAAGGGCTTGCTGAGCAAGTATCAGCCGAGCCAAGATACCCACTGACCCAAATATCATAGTCTCCAGTAGCTAGTCACAACATGAAGTGCTGAAATCCATTAAATGGGACAGACACATCTATAACATCTCTAATTTCTCCCTTGCCTCTGCCATTCACACCCTCTACATTGAATGTGGATCTACTACCACTACCAGTACATCCTCAAGGAAACATGAATTCAATCAACAGTATGCATCTAAGAACCACAAATATCAGATCATCCAATTGACATTTGTGGCAAGGTAAGATTTTATTGTCTTTTTTTTTTTCCATTTTCATTCAAGTTTATTTTGGAATTCAATTTTGATTAATTCCTTTCAAAATATCCTCGCTCATTCTACATTTCAAATTTGTTGTTTAAATAAATAAATTGAAAAAAAAAAATCGAAAACATACTTTCTTCAGCTTATTTTCTCCTAAACAGTACAGTTGCCTCAATTTCCCCAATTTCTTCTCCTTAGTTCTGAATTAATTCATAACTCTTCCCACAAAGCTTATTCCTATGAATTCTATCAATTAACACATCAGAAAGAACCAAGAGCTTAAGAATGGAAACTATTACGCAATTGAACAGAAGCTAGATAGCACTAACTCCCCACACAAACAGAATACGCATATTAAAATAAATGCTTACAGTGCCACATGAACATTTATGAATTACGATTTACCTTGCCAGTATGTCCTTGAAGCGTCCTGCAGCATACCAGATCGGTGGGCCCAAAGCTTACCGGAGACTTCCCCTGAGCCCTAGCGTATCCCGCAACTGCCACAAGCTCAATCAGATCTATTTTTGTAAAATGAGAGGGGAAAAAAAGAAAAACGCACACAAATATCCAATTGCAAGAAAAAAAATCAATGAAATTGTAAAAACAGGAAGGAAAATAGTACCATTAGTGTCGAGCAGCAGTAGCCGCTTCTGCTTCAAGCGTTCTATAAGATTATTCACTGTCTCCGTCGCGTCCACGTGGCGCGCCTTGAGCTCCGCAACAGACATTTCTTTTATTTCTTATAAAGGAAAGCAAACAAAGAATTGAACTAAATAGCAGACATTTCTTTAAGCTCGGACTCGATTCAGAGCCGCAGTGATCATGATGTGAATGCGTGGAACGAAGACAGAGAAAACAAAAAACAATTTGGATTCGGATTCAGTGATTCAAAGTAGTATTGAAAGAAGTAATCAGCTTTTGCGGCAGAGAGAGATCAAAAAAAAAAGTATAAGCAGCGGAGGAGAGAGGAGAGGGGAGAGAGGAGGCAGATACAGAGAGAGCGGTGATGGTGACGGTGGTGGTGTTAAAAGAGGTTTCAGAAACATTTTTATCAGAGTTAACAGGGGAAGAGGTAAGGGTGAGAGACTGAATTGACTGACGCCGCCAGGCCCACTGGTTCCTACGTGTCAACTAAGTTGATGTGTCTTCTGCTTGACACGGTGTCATCTAGTCCCACTGGAAATTGAATTTTTTTTTTATATATATTTTGCAAGTGAATTTCGTTGTTATTCGTTTTATTTTTGACAAAATGAATACTTTTTTTGAGGAAATCTTGAATTTATCGTTGTTTATTCTATTCAGTCATACATTTTTATCAATTTTCTAAATTAATTATTTTATAAAAAAATTTGTATTTCCTATTTTAGAATTTAATAAATAAAATAATTATTTTAAAAAAATCAATAAAACAAATAACATAAACATGACAAATTCAGTAACCAAATTATACAATCTTCCTTTTATTTCCAATAACATCAATTTTCATTTGATGGCTAAATAAGCATTTGTTTCTTGTAATCATTCTTCGGGATATTCTCAATCCCCACAAAATTATCAATTAATCACTATAAGAAATCAAATATTATTAATCAGAATGAAATTATAAAATTATAATTAGAATGAAAATAGTAATTTTATGATTGTAATGATAATTTTTGAATTTAATTTATAATAATATTTTATCACTAGTATATGTTATAGACATACGTGACTGAAGTTCATCCAAGACTTATGGCTAAAGTATATGGTGTTCATAAAATTAATGATTATAACACCCAAAATAATATGTGGACTTGTTTTAAAGAAAAAAATAAAATGAATTATTTTCTATATTATATCCATATAATTAATTAATTAATTTTTTTTAGAGTTTTTCAATAGCAAAACTTATCCCCTTTCCGAATAAAAATTACTTGATAAATATTCTAATAATATTCTTTTATATTTATAGATATGAAACTAATTAAAAGATGACTTCATTGATATTTTCACTTATAAAAATTGAAAGGAATTTCGTATTCAAGTTTTTCGTCACTATACACCATTATTGATGTGAATTTAACACATTTATAATAAGTGGAAGAAAATAACTACTTACTAGTTACTGTTATATAGTTTACTACTCGCTAGACATTCTAATAAACTAAAAAATATGAAAATAATTAAATTAAGCTTACGAATTTATTATAATTAGAAGTGTATATCAGAATTTGGATATGAATTTTATATTTGCTTCATGAGAAAATTAAAACTAATTAGATGAAAGTTTGGAATCAGTCATATTTCAATTGACAACTGATGAGGTTGTTTCTATATAAAATTCTATGATAACATTTCTTGATAATTCATATAGGTAGGAAAAAAAATTTGTCAAAGAAAAGAAAAGGTCAGATTTTGATGACCATAAGAATTTTATTTAAAAAAAAAAAAAAACAATTTCATTCCAATAACCCCAATAAACATTGCATCAGATTATTAGAAACTTAGATCAAAATAATATGAGCTAAATTAAAAGAGAATAATACTCATAAAAGATTGTTGTGATGAAAATTAAACCCAAATCCCATAATATAAAACAAATCGAACATGCATGACCATAACATAAAACCACGTTGATTTGGGTTTCAAATGTTTTTAAAACTCTGCTCACAAGCTCGTGATTTTTCCTTTTTTTTTTAATGATGATAATGATGATGAAGAGAAGATAAAATATTAATAATCATTCACAAAATATAATTAAATATTGGAATGAAAATTGAAAAAGAATAAAAAAAATGAAGGAATGTGAGAAGAAATAGGAAGCAGAAAAGAAAAATAGGAAAGTGGGGAAAAAAATAAGAAAGAGAAATTACAAACCAAGAGAAAAAAACCGTGATTTTTTTTAAATATTTTACTTGATAAAGAGTAAATAGAAAAACAAAAGTAATTTAAATATGATTTCTTTTTTATTTGGAAAAAAAAACATAAAACATAAACCAAAGTTTTATATGTTTATCTTGCAAAAAGTTTTCGAATTCCGTTGCCGGGAATCGAACCCGGGTCTCCTGGGTGAAAGCCAGATATTCTAACCGCTGGACGACAACGGAAGCGTTGATACACCTGTGGAGAAAAAATCTAAGGCTTATAAATTTTCAAATCAAAGTGGAAAAAAAAGAAAAAAAACAGAGAGATAGAGAGAGAAAAGAAAGAAAAGGGAATAAGAGCTTATAAATTGTAAATGATAGGCAACAAAACGGGTAAGAAGAAAATTGTGTTGTAATTGCATGGAGCCTCATCCACGTCTCAGTTGATCGATCGCAGGTTCTAAGGTCTTAATTATTGAACACTTTTTGCTATTTGTAAAAGGAGAAAGATAATTTTTTTTTTTTTTTTAAATATTCTCCAAGGACCCAGATGGAAATTTTTGTTAATTTAAATGAAACAAGTCTAAATTAGTAACCAACACTCAAGAGAAGATTCACACTCCACAATCTCCCATCAAAATTAATAGATTTGTGATCTCTTGAAAATATTTGCATCAGTTGAGAATAATATAGAACATCTTATGAAATATAAAAAGCATCGATAGCCACATGGTGTGTCTCAAGAGAATGTTCTTTAAATCTCTCTTCAAAGATTTGAACAAGCTTCAATTTTTTTTTCATGCTTTATATATATATATATATATATATATATATATATATATATATATATATATATATAAAGCATGAAAAAAAAATTGAAGCTTGTTCAAATCTTTGAAGAGAGAATTAAAGAACATTCTCTTGAGACACACCATGTGGCTTCATCATAATTTTTTTTCAGATAAACAACAGAATAAAGAGAAACCATAGATTGCAACTTGCAATAGATTTCTAGTTTTACACCTAAGAAAATGGCTAAATGCCAACTTAGAGATAATTTAAAATTTGAAATGTGGTAAACACACCATGTGCACCTAAGTTTTCTCTCAACATTGCTTGCCATTTGTGGCATACAGTTTTCTAACTGGATCAGATCACACATTTAAGTATTCTAAGAGATACATCTATACCAATATCCCAAATCCAACGAGGAATTTACAATTACAGCTATAACATAAGAATTAATTAAAGATACACCATCTTTATTGGATATCGAATGAACCTCCTCTCGCTCTTCAGGTCCTTCCACCAGGATAGACGCAATTATTATAACCTAAGATATACCAGAGATAAATCCAGATGAGTAATCATTATCAACACAAGGATGAACAAGAAATAATGCATATATCAAAAGGATAAAATAACTGTCAAATTACAATTATAGCTTTTGTTTAAGCCCGTGATTTCAACAAAGCCACAATATTTTTTTTATTTGGGTTTTGGTGGGGGCATTAATTAATTCCATAAAGTTGCCATTAAAATCAAAAGGTAGTAATCTTTTACATTCTAATCATGCACTAATGGTGATACAAAATCCTATACAGCGAACATCACCTTTTTGTTTTTAATAAAGTTCACAATTATCATGATAGAGAGTGGCCAATTATTCATTCCTCTACTACAAAATTGACATGTGACACATCCCAAGTGGCCACTGTTCCATCTCAGAATTTGCAGATCAAGGCATAAGATAATAGCAATAACAAGAGTAATAAAATTAATAAAAACAAAGAGCTGAAGTTAAAATAAGATTACTAGGATTATTTGATGTGAGGGTAGCTGTCTGTGAGAAATCGCAATTCCATGATTTCTTGTCGGAGTTTTGGTAGTAGAGATTCATGGCATAAGCAGCATGTGATTGCAAAGTGTTTGGTTCAAAACAGGCGCCTCCTGGTTGAATTGGGCCGCAATCGATGCCTTGTCCACAGGCATAGTCAAGACTTGCCTGCAGTTGAGCATCAGGAACACCTGACTTGGGCACACACCAGCCCGCTGCTGTTGGTTTTCCCGAGGGAGCCGCCGGAGTTTTTGCACTGGATGGGGTCTGATAATAAAACCAGAATTCATATATCATATCCAAGGTCCAGAAGGCATGATATTTCTTAAAAAGTCATCAACTTTAATCATTATCTAACTACTTCTCCTAATCCGCAAATTCTTAGAAATGACAATTAGAACAGAACAAACAAATCCTACAATTACAACCAATTTCCTGTAAATATTCCTACTTCCCACTAGCCTTCACATTTTCTCAGCCAAATTAGTTTATATATGATTTCTTTGTTTATTGTGTTACAAATTATAGGATATCTTAATATTTGACAGTCACTATTAGTAATTTCACTATAACCTGTTCTTACTTTTAAAAGACAAACTTTGCCAACATGAATGAATTATCTCACCGGGCTATTCTTTGAAAGACCGACATCATATGTCATTGATAGGTCGGATTTAAAGAGGCCAAATGCTCTTTCAGAAGAAGGTCCAGGTTTCAAATTCTCATCATAGAGTGCAAATAGGTACGTATCTACAGACTTTCCAGACATTAATGGGGTTCCAACCAGTGATCTAAGATGAGCAACCAAATTGCCATTATAGGCTCTTGCATTCTCAACACTAGGCCCAACTTCATTGCTGTCACCTTTGTAAGGCCAACCAGTCTCGGCAACCATAATCTCAATATCCTTGAATCCCATTGCATTCAAGGCTGACCGCACAGCATCCACCTGCAAATCGATTTTACATTCATTACTTGACTAAATTAGATAAATCAATAAATGGGGTCTTAGCATAGATTGTAATTACCCTAATTCTCTGTCTACTCAACAGTAAATGCTAAAATTACAAGTACGGCAGTCTACATTGGAACTGATAAACTGAAAAAGGGCATGTTAAACATTTGATCAACATAATTTTTCATATAGAACGGCTAGCATATACATTCATACGTGCATTCATTTGCACTAAAATCATTGCCAAAACTTACTCTAGGAACAGAATGACGTATCATATGGTGGTCCCGGCAAGACAGATGATCAAATTAGCCTACTTTTTTTTCCCCTTTTTTCCTGTTACCCATTCTTCTCCTTTAATAATAACACAAATCTTGGAAGGACTTGTTTAAAAATAATTGAAGTGGCCAGCTTGTCATAGGGCATAATGAGTCAAATCAAGTGCAATTCAGTGCTCTCTATGAATTCATGAAAGAGATTTAAGAATTGGTTTTAAATGCGTGCACTCTACTCTCTAGATTGGCGAAACAAGAAAAAGGCCATTATTCAGCCAAGTAGAACTTTTCCTAGAAAAAACCCATGGAAAGTTTCACAATGTAACAAAGAATGGTAGAGATGAAAAATAATCGCATCACGTGGCCACGAACGACAGCATAATTTATTTTGCATTTTTAGCAGATAATTGATAATTTGGCATATAAAGGACTTGGGTCGATTAAGATTCATAAGACAGTAGCAATACTACAGTACTACTGGCACACTGACCCGTTATGATCATCCAAAATAAAAAAAATGGGGCCATTACTTTACTTGTGTTCTCAGTAAATGCAATATTTTTCTTAGTTGAAAATTGATTGAATGTATGAATTCAAAGAAAAAGCATCCTATTTAGTTTTGGAGTATTTAAGAAATTCTAATCAATAAATAATTATATTATTTAAGAAATTTCAACCAAATAGAATACTGGAGATTCAGTGGCAAGATCTCATTGGACATTCAAACGTGGCTGCCCAAAAGAAAGAAACATAACATAACCTAACAGCAACACCTAACACCAAGTGATCAGAAGATTTTTTTTTTTTTTTTAAAAAAAAGGGGGCTAAAAATGCCCTTTTGTTAAAAAGACAGTAATGCACAAAGTTAACGCTAGTTAGAATCTAATGCTTAAATAAAAGGCCAACGTCAGAGCCGTGGGTCGTGGGTGGGTGGACTCGTACATTACCAAAGTAAACAGAAAAAAAAATTAACGTATGCCTCAAGCCATGTCCTGTCCTTCCTAGTTCCTACCATCCCACTCTCTCTTCACCTCACAAATCAATGTTCCCTTTGGACCACTCCCATTTGACCTTCTCTTTCTTCCATAACTATTATTAATGATTTTCATCTCAGATTTAAAATTTTAAATACAGCTACACTAATTCGCCTGTTTAAAACAAATCAAAACATTTCTATTCTGTTCTATTTTTATATTAATTTAATTTAATTTAAAAATAATCAGTAAATTTTTTTTTGGCTATCTCCACACTGAAGTGGTACGTTTGTGTGAAAATTCATTTAAAAACTTAATTATAATTACTAATGTGGATAGCAAATTGCTATTACCATCATCATTATTACTGCTAATCTTACCTGAGCGTCAAACATGTTCATGTATTTGATGCCGTTGCCCGAGTCGACTCGTCCTGAGTTGGGTTGGAAGAGGCAGAAAGCCAAGGTCTCAGGTCTCGGGTCGCTCTGGTAAGCGAAAAACGGGTACGGGTTGATTGAGAGAGGTGAACCATTATCTCTCTGGAACTGTAATAATCCTCTCATGGTGTCTTGATAAGTCGGATAAAACAACCCTGAAGATGGTGGGTCGGACTGAGATAAGACCGCCATAGAATGGACCGTAGAGACCTTGATTTTTCCACCAAATGAGGCCGAGTTAAGTGCTTTCGCCATATTTTGCATTGCTGGTAGTAGCTGAGATATCAAATTTTGATCTCCAGAAAGCAAAACCTGTAAATTCAAACCCATAATATGATTTCCCAATTAAGAAACTAATTCATAAGTTGTAAAATTAATCGTTTCCCAAAAGGAACAAGTTGGGGTTATGATTTATGACCTCGTTACCAATGGTAACGAGAATAATATTGGTAGCTGGGTAATAAGGCAACACGTTGGCGTTAATCCACTGAGTCGCCGAGTTAGGATCGGAAGCCATAGCAGGAATATCACCATTTGCAGCTCCTATAACGACGCCGATTCCAGTATTAGCAAGAGCTTTAAGAACAGCTGGATCGGCACCGTAGAGTCGAACTTTCTGTATAGTGGTAGATTGAAGAAGCTTGGCGGAGGCCGCCGGTGACGGCAGATTATCAGCAACTAAACCATAGTTTATGCCAATGAAGGACTGCGACGCTGCATAGAAAAATTAACAAGAATAATTAAACAAAGAAAAGAAAACCCAGGAAAAATAGAGTGAAAGAGACAAATTGGAACATACAGGCAAAATTGAAGGGTTGGAGGAGGAGGAGACAGAGGAAGAGAAAGACGAAAGTAGATGAAAACGCCATGTGGGTGCGTGTGTCTCGCAGTTGCTATAAATTAATAATTGAAATGGGCAGTGGGAAAAATAGCTAAGAAAAGGAAAGGAAAAAAGAGGATAAATTAATGAACATGAGAGCGGAGCAAGGGAAGTAAGCAGTAGTGGGTTTAGTAGTACTGTAACGGTAATGAAGAGTCGGCGAATTAAACTAGAAAAGAAATTAGTAAGATTCGAAGAGGGTTTTTTCGGGTGATTCATTGGGTTTCAAATCAATTATCTTCCAGTGGGACCTGCATGCTGTCCTTGTTGTCTCCTCAACACAACTCTCGTCTACGAAAAAGGTTTGGCCTGTTAAATTATTAAAAGAAAACTTGCTGGCATATAATTTTTTAGATTAAAAAATTATACTATTTTATCGAATTTTATTTATGTTTAATTTTTTTAGAAAAATATTAAATTTTAGTAAAATGGTAAAAAATTTTAAAAAAATTTAAAATAATTGGAAAAAAATGGCAGCTCGACCCAAAGCGGACGTAGTTTGGGAAAATTGTATGCAATAAGCAGGAGTGCTGGGCGAAATTTCATTTCATCTGCATAGGACCTCAGGATAATGATAGACAGATGTCTCTCTTATAAAAAAATAAAGGCAGAACTTCAAATGGTGGTGTTGTTATATGGTTGGTCCAGAATTTAAGTGGAAAAGGACGTTTACTTTGGATGCATCTCAGCCACCCATCTTCTCGATCGATTGTGGAAAGCAGAAACTTTTTTTTACCTTAATTTTTTAGATCTCAACAAACTTTTCAAAAGTCTCCTCCAAATGGGTCTCCCATGCACGTTTGCATTCATTCATTGGGTTAATTAGGTAGGTATGGCGTCTCCTTTTCTACAAAATGTTATTCTCTTTTTAACGTACGTTTAAAACACTAAGTTTAGCCTTTCCCTTTCATAATGTTTTTCTTCATTTTAGTGCTAAATCAAAAAAGGGAAGGAATAGTATGTAATGTTGTGGAATAATTATAAATGAAAAAAAAAAAAGCTATAGCCATTGCCCAAAAAAATGGCTATTTATTTATTTATTATTACTATTTGAAAGAAATTATATTTATTTATTAAATAATAATCCTTCCATTTCTGTCATTTAAGAAAATAATCCATTTATTTCACTTTTAAATGATGTTTTTATATTATCAATAAAAAATAAATTTATTCTTTTCAATTAATTTTATTAGAATAATTATAATTATTATTTTTAATCTTTCTAAAAAAATAGTATATTCATTTTATACCTTTTCAATTAAATAACATTATTAATAATTCTACACTAAACGTCACTTAAAACAAATTCATAAATAATACTTATATAGTCTGAGAAAAACTATAATGGACAGATGTATTCATTGCTAGACACGCGTAATAAATAAATAATTGAAACCAAAATATCAATATCTCTTTGTTTTCAAAAGAAATAAAAAAATATTTTTCTATATTTAATTGTAATATTAAAAAATAAAAACTAAAATTTTAGAATTTTTTCAATAGTTTTTTATTTATTTTTAAAATATTTTTTATTAATTTAAAAAATATTTTTTAAAAATATTTTTGGAAAAGAAACGGAGTTAAATAAAACCAACAGCAGCCGGCTTTATTAGTTTGACATTAAATAGCAAATCGCAGAACAAAAGCCAGCAGAAGTTGGTTAGTATCCCTGCTCAACTCAAAGAGGGGAATTCGAAACTTTCAGTCTTTTGATTTTGCCTTGCACCAAAGAAGGGGAATTCGAAATTTACAAGAATTTGTTATGTAATACTTCATTATTCCATTTTAGTTTATAAAAATAAGTGAGTATTACCTGACTAATTATTATATTAAATTAATTAAATAAAATATAATTTTTTTATGAAAATATTACAGATATCCAAAATAAAATTTTTACAAATACAAATATTCCAAAATTTTATTTATTTATAAAATATATTAATTTACATTCAAATTATGTCTCTTACATTATAATTCATATTTATAATACACATTCAATGAAATAAAAATGATAATTTAATTTACAAAATTTTAACAAAATATACCAAAAAGAAATCCAAAACTTTTAACCGCTTCCATTCGGATATCCTTTTTTTTCTGACAACTATATTAGCTATTAGATTAGCAGTGCTTCAATGATAAAAAAAATTACATACATATATTTTCTTACATGTCATTTATAAATTTAACAAACAAGGCATAAAATAAAAAATTATATAAAATTAAACAAATTTTATCAAACATGTTATATTTAACAATTTTAATTGATATAACATTATCAAAATAACATACTTTAATATTGTTATTATTTTTTATTTTTTTTATACTCATAACACTTATAACTAAACTAACTAATAGGAATAACGAGGTTGTCATTACCGGCTTTCATAGTATTGTGCCGAACGCTTTTATAATAATGCGATTATCGACTTTTGTAATATTGTCATTATCGGTTTAATAATTTTGTGTCAAACGCATTTATAAATTTATCATTTCCGACTTTTATATTTAGCACTAAATGACTTAAATTCCCCCATTGATATGTCAAATTATTCTTTATTCTAGTTCTAAATTAGATATCTTAGGATTTAACTATTTTTATATTAATTCACATTAATTTCAAAAATTGATAATTTTACCAAATTTTCACCAAAAAAACTTTTTTTCTTTGTTCTTATTGTTATTACATTAGAATCTCATATATGAATAATTTATTGTACATTTACAATTACCATTAAAATAAAAATTCACATTAATTATTACATATACTCATTACACCACATGCAAAAATCCAATATTTCAAATTTTTATCTATATCATATTTTGGTTCTGATTTTGGGTTTATTTATAATTTGAATTTGAAGTTATAGTCTTTAATAATTTGAATTTGAAGTTATAGTCTTTAATAATTTGAAACTTATTGTCTTAGCTTTCATATGCATTAAAAATCACTTAAATTCTAGTTTTCTATTAAAAGTTATAGCCAAATGAACACTAAATCGTCACTAAAATTTTTACTCATAATTTTCTAGACATATTTTAGGTATTAGTTTTATGTATTTTTCTGGAAAAATTCAAACATATTTAAATGTTATGGTTTAAATAAAAGTTAAAATCCTATGTCTTAGCTTTTTTTCAATAAAGGACATACAAAATGGAATTTCAGAGCCTAAGTTATAATTAATCATGTTAAGGTTGTTCCTGAAATTCTGCAACAAATCATCTGTTGAAGCTTATTATCTTAGCTTTCATATGCATTAAAAATCACTTAAATTATAGTTTTCCATTAAAAGTTATAGTCAAATGAACACTGAATCGTCACTAAAATTTTTACTCAGAATTTTCTAGATAGATTTTAGGTCTTAGTTTTATATATTTTTCTATGAAAATTCAGACATATTTAAATGTTATGATCTAAATAAAAGTTAAAATCATATGTCTTAACTTTCTTTTCCAATAAAGAACATACAAAATGAAATTCCAGAGCCTAAGTTATAATTAACCATGTTAAGGCTGTTCCAGGAATTCTGCAACAAATCATCTATTGACATTAATCTACTTTTCAACTACTTTCCTCGTTTACATTCATTTTGATACTAAATTTCTAGATCACAACTACATTCACATGTCTTAATTATTTCACACCATTTGGTCTCATTGTCATATAAAATATCAAAAGCAATAACTAATCACATAACATATCAAAACACAATCATATCAAACCTTAATACATAATTTCATACATATGAAAAATATGTAAGATTTTTATCAATGAAACACATATCTAATTAGACTTGGATCTTCCCTTAATCATTGTTTTCCTCCCCTTACTAGTTAGTTTTCTCTTTATCTTTGTCACCCTCTTAAGGACTTTTCATTGATTCATTTGGTTTTCCTACACAACCAATACCATATCTCAATTATATCATCCATTTTCAAAACTTTTCATGTCTACATCATATTTTAATACTCTTAATATATTTTATACTTTAATTTAACTAAAATGTACTAAGGTTAAACTTCCCTCTTAATATGTCATTAGCTGCCCGTAAATCTTATCATAATTTTCAATTCATTTTTTCAAATCAACACTCAATTCACATTTCACTTATCATCAATTGTGACACATCTATATTAATTTCAATTTTTTTCCAAATTACTTTAACTAAGGGAGCTCATTCTTCATCTAACATCATCTTTCTTTAGTTTTAAGTGATAAGACAATTAATTAACATCAATTATCATTAATTCAAAATCTAACTACAATTTTCTTTAACTAATGACAATTTTAAATTTATAGTTCCAATCTTGCAATATAACCTAAATTTATCAAACCTAATCATATATATCATTCTTATGGATCTCAAATTGAAAGAAAAATGTTGAATTTAAGAAGAATAAATTTACCTTAATGAAGTTATAGGACTGGTCGAATCTGCCCCAACTCTTCTCCCTTTTTCTTCTTATTTCTTCCTACTTTCTTACTTTTTAGCTCTATTTATGGCAAGAACTCTTTAATTTATTGAATATTCTCTCTCAAAACTCATTTTTCCCATTCTTAGCATGCTGAAAAATTGAAGAAAAATGAAGGTTTTTGGGTAAGAAGAGGGACGACAAAAAGGAGAAGAAGATGAGGGAAGTTGGTTTTTAATTAGTGGAGAAAATGAAGATATTATCTTTTTTTTTCCCAAGAGAGTATTTGATGGTCTCATGACTACAGTAAGCTTTTATTCCATTGGCCTAAAATATAAATTAATCTTGATTAAATTTTAAACTTTAAAAAATTCTTTATTTGTCACATCTTTCTCCATATTTACATTTTTCCCTCAACAATTGCTATAATACCGATTTTGTCTATAAAAAATTTATTTATTTTAATTCTAGCACTAATCTTTTTAATTTCTAAATAATAATACTTTTAATTATTTTTCCTTATTATTAGTCATTTTTTTATGAATTCAAATTTAGAATCCATTTGAACTTACGCACACCACTACAGTCACGCGTAATTAGGATCTAATTCACTGGATGTTATATGTTGGCTAGTGACTGCTGCTGGTGCTGGGAACGCCGGAATGGGAATGGGAGTGGGAGTGGGAGTGGGAGTGGGAGTGGCGAGTAAAGCGGTGTCTGGCGATGGCACAGAGAGAGAGGGGCAGAGAACGAAGGACGGCTCGGTTGAGGAAATTAGGGATTCCATTTCGTTCGCTGTGTTTTGTGGAAATAGGAAAGAAAAAGCATCAAACTATACGCTTCTTGCTTAATAGTACTTTCTAAATATACAAAATATACCTTTTATCCTGCATAATTGTATTTTCTAAATATTCTTTTTTTGATTGTGCTTCTTTAATTAGATCTAAATTTAATTCATACAATCTATTAATGTTCCTTTTTTAAACTTTGATTGATTGATTCCTAATATATATATATATATATATATATATATATATATATATATATTTAATTAGTTATAATAATTTAATGTTATTTAATACATTAATTTCACGATAATTGTCCATCATAAAATTGTAAGCATTAAAAATTATATATATATTCCATTTTTATATTTCAATTGCTTTTATTATATACATATTCATTTCTGATTGACATAGGAGATATTTATATATTTTCTTTTACGTATTTTGATTGATTTCTTTATTGTTTTTTAATAGTGAGATTTAATTCATGATTTGTTGGAAGCCCCATGGTGGAAGCTCATTGTCAAGAATGGTAAAAACCGAAAAAGTAGGTTTAGGGATACCTTTGATGACATATTATTTTGTGTTAAAATCTTGTGGTATATTATATTTTTCAATTAAGCTTAACATGTTTAATTTTCCAATTAAAGAGACTACCATTTTCCAAATCAAGAGTTAACTATAAAAGCCCCCCCTGAAATTTTACATTAATACATTGCTGTTTCTCAATTATTAAATTTTAGGACTGTTTACCTTGTTTTATTCATATGCACGTCAGTTGCAAGCTTATAAGTTCGAAGAAACTAACTAGGACTTCACCAAGTTTAAAAGAAACCTGTTGTCACCACCAATCAGCAAGAAATACTACAAATGATTGAGGACAAAGAAAAATTGAACCTGCATGAATTAATGAAGTAATGCATTACTGACTTTTTCATGGAAAAGGCTGTTTACTTTGGATGGATCTCAGCCACCCATCACTTTCGTATCATCACATCAGAGTTCTATTCAACTAATGCGTCTATATTAAAACCTACTCTTCTTGATTTCTAACTCCCAAATTTTCAGGATCATTACCGGTTCAGCTTTTGAATATATTGCTTCCGTTGACATCGGATAAAATTAATAGGTCAAACGAAAACAAATAAGCATGAACATTTCACAAAGCAAAATAATAGAAAACTTTGTTCCGATTACACCATAATTGCAGACAGAAAACCATCACAACAGAACAGAAGAAAAAAAAATCATACAGAAAATTCCAACAATTGATTATATCGACCGATTAAACGTGAGAACAAGCAACAGCAAGAACAATGTGTCACAATCATATATCGACAGGCAATCGAATCAAAGAATTAAAAAGAAATGCATGTTGAAGCCGCCCCTCAGCCATCCTAGAAAGCAAAAATGAGAAAATAGAAACCAGATTTCGCGGTAAAATTTAATTAACCTCCAGAGTGAGAGACCGGAGTAGTTTCGAAGCGCCCATCCTTACATACATGAATGTATTGTTGTGGCAAAGCATGCTCCACCTGCGAAAGAAAGACAAATACATTAACTTTAGTAATTTTATAATTCACATGTACGAAAAATAGATTTCATGTACCCCATTGATGGACGGAGACCAATGGAAAATAACTTATCTGAAACATGCCAAATGTTTGATTACAGAAATACCAATATTTAGCATTTTCAGTACATGATAGATATTTACGACAAGCGCAAAAATAAATGCCAGCTTCTTTTTCTGGGTCCTTAAAATTCAGAAGGATAGTTTCATTATCAAAGCAAGATCTCAAACACACAAAGTTACAGATCCATACACTTTGAGTCCAATATTCTGGCAAATCAAGTAGCATTCTAACTTCGAATACAAACAATAGGGCTGCAAGGAAGCAACAAGTTAAGCTACTCGGAGCAACTTTTAGCACAGATAGAAAATGAAGAATCAGGGTATTGTAACATAACCTCAAATTACATACAGGTGTTCAATTGAACTACAACTCAATTGATTATTTGAAGCAACTCAATACAAGCTTCTAAATATAATCATAAAAGCTTGATTATATTTTCAGAGCTTGTTAAATGAAAAGCTTGAGATGTTTATTGTTCTATTTATTTGGTTCATAAGTGAACTTGGACATAAATTTATTAATATTTTTTATATAATAATTTTTGCATACATATTTATAGTATGCATAAAAAAATTGTATAAAACTGTCTATTAAAAACATCATAATAAACCAATAGCTGATTGCTTGTCTCAGTAATAATATGGTAAGTTAGGGGTTCAAATACTAGCACACCCCCTCCCCCATTTAAAAACTTCAATTCACAAAAAGAACATATATAACTAAATATATAGAATCTTTAAAGAAAGATTTTTGGACTCATTCAGGGTCATTTAGAAAATGAACCAAATGCATTCAATGTTTTCTTTAACTTGGCTCATTTAATGAATGACCAGTACCAGAGAATAAATTTAAATTTCATTGGCAGCATCATTGATACAATATAAAAGGCTCAATGTGATAGAGTTTGCATACAAGAAACCACGAAACCTTATAGATATTGTTTACGCTGAAAGCACCAGCATGACTTGCATGCAACTTTCAACAAAACCTGATGGTAAAAAATTTGAGAGTTCCCAGTAGAATTCTTTACTCGAGGCTTGGACATGTTAAAGCCAGACAGCAAAGAGAAGCATCTATCTACATTGGATTTCAGGAGAAATGATATTAAAGATGTGTATAGGTTGCGCTAGGTAGAGGAATCCAAGTTCACTCAAAAATGCTAAAGAGAGACAGCACCCCTATTTCTCTTCAAACAGGAAGGGACTTTAAGTAAAATAATCTATTTAGCCTCTTAAAGTTCATAAAATTAATCCATCAAAATGGAATTCAAGTTTTACCACTGTCAAAGCTGCTCTCTGCAAATGCCAAATGCGACAGAGGCACAGCCTCAATAATATATAGAGATGGTTCATGTTGTGAGCTGATATAAGTTGCCAGCACCAAGCAATCCCTAATGATATCAAGCCAAAATAGCTATTACGTCTTCATTCAATCAACATCTTCCAAATAGGAGATTAAACTAGTGCCCATGATTTTTACACTAAAATGCACTCCTAAAATGTCCCCCTATGCCAATAACTTATGCACTAGGCACTTTTCAATCATTAGAAACTTTTCATGGTATGCTTTCTAAATTCTAATGTGAAATGTGTAGTATTCCAGAAAAATAATGAACATAAGATCTAAAAATATGCTTGACAATTGAACTGAATATGATGAATTTTGCTGCCCCTAATGAAAATAAAAGTAGATTTCTCATCAATCCAACCAACCAAACCACCTATAATGCGCTCAATAGAAACAATAAATTGGGATTTAGAAATGAAAGAGGGTAATAAATGAGTAACAAAATATTTGAGAAGTTAAAACAGCATAAGAGAGTTTGGAACTTACCCAATCACCATCAGGCTCTGCACCAGGTACCAAAACATTGATCTCACTTGACTTGGCTGTCGTTACAGATGCTCCCAAAGAATCTTTGCTCAAATACAACTGGCAGCCCGCTGTGTTGTCCACAGATATTGTTGGAGTTAAACCCTGTTACACAGAATAATTTTATAGATCCAACTTGGATAATAAACTAAGAATCAATTCCTATTTATTTAAGACTTATCAATAGCAACATCCATCTACAATTTGATATCCTAGAAATCTAGATGCATTATCCTCTGAACATATTTAAGGATGCTGAATAAGAGTTAAAATATGAACATACCTGGCATTGCACCTCAACACCACTGCAATTCACAATCTCGCAAGCAGCCACAACATCCTGTTATCAAGTTCAGAATGTAAAATAAATCATCAGCAAGCCAAATACATGATTCTACCACATAGCAATAAAGTACTTCATTTGCCATTCATAGCAGTAAAGTACTTCCTTTGAAATTCTTCTTTCATTTTTTAGATATTCCATACTAACCGTAAATATGACTCCCATTTTCACACATTTGTCCACTGTTATATTGTTCACTTTCCCTGCAAATTGTCAAAATCATAAGAAGGTTGCTCAGGTGTCCTAAACAGAAACATAATGTAGATACATAGATGCATAATACAAGTTCACCGGATGTAGTTCATTTTCCTTTCCTTCAGCATAGCCTAAGGCCAAGTCCTAGAACATCTTAGAGAGAAAGGACTTCTAACAGTTATATCAGTTATTCTTCTTTTCATAGCAGGAACTTTACAAAGTAATTTTATAATTTACTAAGGTAATTTAGGATATTTATTTTTATGTTCATTTCTCCTAAATAGGTTGTCAGCTCTAAGGCATATTTGGTTTGTGGTTAAATTTAAGTATTTTGGTAGTAGAAGCCTCAAGCTATATATCACTGTGTAAGTTTAGAATGATTAGAGAAAAATCCTAACATGCTTATTAGACTATAAGATTTACCTTGAATCTGTAAAACAGAATCTTTGCATCCAAAAATATACACAGACTGTTTTGAATCACAGTCATCAATCACTAAATTCTTTCTGCCAATTTGATTCTCAACAACCCACCTGTGAAAAGAGAGGCAATACACAAATCACATCATATATCAACATGACAGCTCATATGGAAATTAAATCAGATACAAACATGACGCATACTCACTTGCGACCCATTTGAAGCTCAAGTTTTGGAGGTCCAGACTTAGAGAAAGCAGGCGAACTAGTACGGGCTTCCTTTCCACTGGAACTCACAGCACCAGTTCTATCTGCACGGTTCTTGGTCTTCATATCATCTGTGACCTTTCTAAGAACTAGAAAACAAGAAAAGAATATCAAAACATCCCAGGGTACACTCTGGGGAAAAAAAAGAAGGTTTTTGTTTAATCTGAAAAGAAACTACCTGCAGTCACAGACTTGCTCGAGTTGATTTCTTGGAAAACAGCAGCCATCCCTTCTTTTGGTTTTGACGATGAAGGTTGAGTAGATTCAGCACTAAAGAGAGAAGCTGGTGGAGGGGGTGGAGGACTTGGTGCAGGAGCTTTAGATGAGGCAGAATTCTGTGCTTTGGCAGCAACACCCCATGTTGGACCCAAGGGAAAATGATTCTTGACATAATCCCTCAACCCTGGTACATAGAGTTCCTTCATGGCTTTGGCCCACTCGAGATGATTTGGGTCTTTGCTTCTGTACTCTACGAGAACCTGAATGTTGCAATAGGAAGTGTAAGCAACAAGATAATATGATTATTTTGCTGCTTTATTAAAGAAAATTTTCTCAAATGTAATTAAATCATATAATTACAGAGTATTGCACCAAAAGGATTGATATCAAAATTGAAATTGACGGAGATCATCACTTAATAATGTTCTAACCTTCAAGTTCTTTTTCCTAAATTTCTATATTTTTTTCTTGTGTGAAGAATTGGCTATCAGGATTGTTGTTCAAAGATTTTATATAGCATGATAGTCATACGAACTTAAAATGTAAGAGAAAAAAAGTTCGCACAACAATAAATATACTCAATCATATTTGCCTACTCTGTCTAAAGTAAAACAAATATTTCTCCAAGCTGGCATAAAGTGAATTTGCTGGGCTCCTGTAAATTGATAAAGTACCTTATTGTTGTAAAATTCGGCCATTTGCCAACTTTCTTCAACATGTGCAATAGGCATGCTCATACCTTGAAATAAGAAGAAACATCTAATCAAACACCACGAAATCAAAAGTTAGACGGTATCATTTGAAAATAGAAATAACTATAGAATTGACTTACCGCAATCTTTTCCTGTGTAGGCAATCCATGCCAAAGCTGTCAGACTGTCAGCAGTAGACTTCAAGTGGTTAAAGAAATCAGACCTCCTTCCCTCTGTCATTGCATTTGCTTTTACGATCACTTCATTCAGTGGCTTGAGAAATTCAGCAAGCCCCATAGGATCAGGTTTCTGCACCATCAAACTTAAACTGATTAGCACCATCAAAATAAATGGAAATGGTGTTGCAAAGGCAACCAAAAGCGGAAAGAAAATAGATCCACAGCTAGTTACCACTTTCATGTGCTACTACTACATCTTACAGTTCTCATTCAGTAATTAGAACATCAATTTGCAGCATTGAACTTTGGTGTGCAAAGTGCAAGGCTATAAGTCAATATACCTCCAAAAATGCCAGCTGTAACAAAGATTTTGTCAACCCAAGTATGACATATCTTAGCTTTTAAACTCCGACAAAGTCTAAAAAAAGGTCAAGATCCAAATAACCTTTTAACAATTTCCCCATCTCAAAATATTGACTTCATTCAATGTTCTACCACAGACGAGGAAACCAAAAGGCATCAGATAAGACACATACACACAAACACTCACACATATATATAAAGATCTACGTAGTTATGCAGTTAGGGCAAATGATCAGAAATCAAATTCGTCTAGTTTTTTTATTTTATTTCTCTACGCACTAATAACATGATTCTAATCGACCAAAACCGCGTCATAAATGTAGAATCCAGCTAAACGTAACTGTTGATTTCACAGCTTCCAAAACTGAAAATGCACTTCATTAGCGTCGTAATCTAGTGCTTCACCTAAGGTTTTAAGGCTTAAAACGTAATTGGACCATTATATGACAATTCAATGTTTAACATGCACCAAAGTTCATGAATGATTCTCACTCAACATGGAACAGAAATTAGAATCCAAGCTCAACAACAAAAACCTCAACACCAAAAATGAAAATCAAAAGACAAAACCAGTACCTGAGTTTGCTTGGCCTTAACCAGAAGCTCCTTCAGAGTGCTGAAAGCTTCTTGAACAATTTTTGTAGCATCCAAAACCTGTCCTCCAATCTTCTTAGCAACACTAGAAACCCTACCAAGGCACTGTGCCATCAGATTATCGAACGCCACAATAGACGGATCCAATACTGCTCCTGCCGCATCATCTCCACCAATATCCGACACAACACGCGTCCTGAACCCCGATGTCGATAGCGCCTCCAATCGCACCACCGCCGATTCCAACCTGGCAATCAGCTTCTCTTCCATAGCCCCACACTGAACCTCTCTCTCTCTCTCTCTCTCTCTCTCTCTGTGTATATATATATATATGGAGCCGATCTGAAGGGTGATTGATGAGAGAGCAGTTGATTAATGAGAGAATGTTTTCTTCTTTTTTTTTTCACCTTTGTTTTTCTCTATTTTAGCTGTTATGGTACTTAGTCCTTATGCACGCCGAAAGCAAAAAGGAACTGAGAAATTCTCACTTAAATGTGACCGACTATTAATAGACATTTTGCGGGTGATTAAGAGGGGATATAAGATAATCTCAATTGTCGGTTAATTATTTGTATAAAAAATTTATCTATTTTTTAAGATAATTATACTTAACTTATAAATTATTTTTTTCATTAATATAAATCTATAAGTTCTAACTAATCCGACTCGAGTTAACTCTGTGTCTATTACGAGATTAAACTCTTTCAATTTGAATTTTTTTCATACATAAAACTCGAATTTAAAACCCTACTTAAATGAGAGATATGCCAAATAGAAATGGCAATAGAGGGGTTCGAGAAGGAAGTTTTCTGTCTCTATCTCCAATTCCGTCATCTCCCCTCATTCCCTGTAAGAGAAAATTTTGAATCTCCGTTTTGTACCACACAGAGACAGAAATTTTCAATTACAACTTGATTCCCAATTTTTATTAAATATTTTATTTTATTTTTTAAAAAAAATATTTTTTTATTTTAATTAATTATATAATTGTTTAAATAAAAAAATATTTTTTTACTTTAGTATTATATTTATATTTTATTATTTTTTAAAAATATTAATTATATTAAAATATAAATAATTATTATATATATAAATAATATTTGGGGTAGGACATATATACCATTACTACTCCATTCCCATAGTTAGAACAAGCAAAAAAATTATAAAACATTCATTTTATTTTAGACAGTATCAAAATAGGACACTGCAAGAATATATCCAATTATCATTTCTAGTGCACCTCAATCAACTACGAGTTAGTAATGTATTATATTATTTTACAATAACACCATGTTATTGATTAGTTTATACTGATTATGCATACCAAGAGTTTTGTTTATCATTGCCATTGAAAAAATATTTTTTGAAAAATATTTATTTTTAACTTTTTTGAATTTTAAAAAATAAAAATGTTTTTTAAAAAAATAGTAAAAAAATAAAAAATTAATTAAATAAAAAATTTAAAGACGTAAAACAATTTTAAATACCTCCTAATTTATCAAAAAAGAATTCTTAATTTTGAGCACATTACCGTTGACACGTGTTGTTTGTTGATGAAGTTTTGGCTCCTCTTGCGCACCATCCTATTAGCTATGCAGAAAAGAAAACCGATCGATCGAAATAAACAGTCTTCAGTCCGAT
Organism: Triadica sebifera; assembly: GCA_023653625.1. Taxonomy (NCBI): domain Eukaryota; kingdom Viridiplantae; phylum Streptophyta; class Magnoliopsida; order Malpighiales; family Euphorbiaceae; genus Triadica; species Triadica sebifera. The sequence goes on along the minus strand of CM042908.1, from coordinate 26,704,006 downwards.
TCAATTCAATTTTAATTTTTTAGGGGTTAATAGTAAAATTTTGACTCATTGATTAATCAAAAACTTCTTATTAGGATCAAACCAAACTGAAATAATTTTTTAATTCTATTAAATTATAATTCCCTCTGAAAATTAGGTTCGGCTGGTTCGAATGTTCACCGCAAATCACACATTTGAGCTTAATAAATATGCATAATCTTGTGATTTATCATTTTAATTCCATGTTGAGCATTGTTTATTCTAAAAAGAAAAAGAGAAAGAACACCATGATTGTCAGAATTTGATCCTCCTGGGGAAAGATGTCCTAGTTTGCTTTATGGGAGTAGACAATTTCTCAATTGGGTTGGTTGTCAATGCGCACCATGTGGCGGGGACAACAACACTATTCTATTCTCATAGAATCTGCAATTACATTACTTACGTCTATTAAAAATTTTAACTCGCAACCCACAATTACATAATTTCAGAAGGAAAAAATGAAATTATTATCATTATCTAAGTTTTTATCAAGTCTTAATCAACAAGAGGAAAATCAAATTCACCGGCTTCGGGATAAAAATTAAGAGAGTATTTAGAATTGCTGTTAGATGTCTAAAAAGCAGATTTATAATCTTTTTTATTTAATTGATTGATTTTTTTAATTTTTTATAAACTTTTTTTCTTAAATCTGTTTCTAAGAAAGCATATATTTACCTGCTTATCTTCAAAGCAGTTTTTAAATTTTAAAAATAAATTTGTTTTCTTAATGCCAAATTTAGAAATAATTCACTGGCTAAAACTCTAAAATGACCCATCCACTTCCAAGATCATAAAAAATGTAGATCTGGGCCCAAAGTTTGGACCCAATCGACCTTATCCTTGATTTGTTTGTATAATTATTTACTGAATTTGAAATTCTTGTATATAATTAAAACGAATGACCCCTGTTTGCAGGGTATTCTGATAAAATAAATGACAGGTATTTCAACGCATTGAAGATTACAAATTTTCTCAGCAGTCACTGCAGCAGCAATGCCAAGTAGAGGCTTAATTGGATCAATTTGTTTAGAGTTTTTCATCCATGATTGCCTGCACATGCTTACTGGCTTGCATTAATATGTGATGATGCCATTGTCCTCTGCTGTTATGACTCGTGAAACAGGAATGGGTAATTGCTGCAAAACTAGCAACAACCATTATAACAGCGATGCACCCATTCACATTTTCTTGAAAGCAACACAATTGCTACCATGACGAATTGATGACAACGGCAGAGACTTTTTTTAGGTGGGTAACTGGCTGAATTTTGAAGCTTTTGAACCTTATCTTTGTCCCTTCAAAAACCAGCCATCTCTGTGTTTGCTACTTCTACTATAAGCAAACTATATCAGAACTTAGATAAAAAAGTCGTAGGTAACTGCAAAATTGAGTAGGTATAGTGCACTACTTTTGTCAAGGAAGTAAAAGTTTCAAGGATAAGGACTCCGTAGAAAAACTCATTTGGGCAGAGGAGATTATTTCTTTTCATAACAAGCAAGCTAAGATTTTACATATTTAAATATGAATCCATATTTACAAGGCTCATTTTAAGCGTGATCTAGCACAATGTATCAGCAAAATGTAGGCTGTTGAAAAGTTTGGAAGAAAGTGATATATGCACATTGAATACCAAGTATAGTAAACGGAAAACTATGCTACAAAATAATTTGAACTCGGTAACTATTGATCTTCAATCTGATAGCAATCATCTTCGCCTTGATCTTTCTACTTCACCACCCCGTGTGTTTGCTTTGAACTTTGTTGGAAATGGCTGCATGAGAAGGGGGAGCATCTTTGTGTTTAACTGATCTAAGTTCCTGCACAAGATAGAAAAGAAATTGTGTTATTGTAGGGATTTCTTATTAAAGACTTTTATTGAATGTTAGAATTTCTCCATGGAATATGTTTTTGAACATAAATGGATATTAAATGTAAGTTTTTGAACATAAATGGATATTAAAAGTTATATTTCGCTAAAGGGCATTGAGCCAATCGTGATGATAATAATGGCATCAGTCATCAACCCTGCTGATAACCAAATGTTCTGAAAATCTGTCATGTACATTTTATGATACAAGGATTATTTTCCTCCACAAATGGCTAAAATTTACAATTATTAACTGACTATCAAAATATGCTTTCTTGAATTAGGAAAGAAACAAAAATTGTTTTTCTTGCATAAAATAAATTCCAAAGTGCAAATCCTCAAGCAGATTTTTACTGCAACAAATTAAATTTGCATGTATAAATTCCAGGATCCCCTGTGCAGTAACATAACACACACAACATGAGTAGTACAAGAGAATGATTTTTAGAAGAGCAAATAGTTGGTAACAGAGTTGAAGGTCAACTATAGTTCAGTACAAAATAAAATTTGCAATAATATGAGCACCTAATGCTAGCTAATCCATCAATCGAATCTCAAAGGAAATGCAAATGTTCATGAAATCAACAAAATAGTGTTAGATTAATTTTGAGTGATAATGCTGAACATAAGATGAAACAAAAACCACATATTAATTCATTATCATTCAAAATCATACATAAAAACAAGAAGCACAGATAACTTACAGCACGAAAAGGAAAGTCATCTGCCTCAAGCATATGAACGATTTGCCCCATCTTTGGTCGCTTATTGGCATCCAAATCTATGCATCGAAGACAAACCAATAAGGTTCTTTTCAGAGCTCTTGATGAAGGCTGAACATCAATTAGAGGATCTAAAACCTCTTCTCCTCGACGACTAGCTACCATTCCTTTAAACCAGTCAACCAAGTTCATCTGAAATAAATTCAACTGAAAGAAGTTATGCAATGATGTCTATTTAATAAGATGAAAATTAATAGAAAACCTTGATAATTACCTCTCCAGCTGGCCTGGAGTAATCAATAGGACTCCTTCCTGTTATCATCTCCATAAGAAGAATACCAAAACTGTACACATCGCAGCCCTCATTGAGCATACCGGTGCTTGCATAATCAGGAGAAACATATCTGGATCAAAATGGTCATGAAATAGTATGTATCATCCACATTTAAATTTCAAATTCTCATTATCAAAAATTGATCTAACCCGAATGTTCCCATAACACGTGTAGTGACATAGCTCGAGTCTGAACCCAAGAGCTTGGCCAGTCCAAAATCTGAGACCTTGGGGTTCCACTTGTTATCCAGAAGTATGTTGCTGGATTTTACATCGCGGTGCACAACTTTAGGTTCTAAACCTTCGTGCAAATAGGCCAGCCTGCAGCAAAGTTAGGAACCACAGAAGTTCAGGAAAAAAATAGAGCAATCCAAAAATACGTAAATAAAAAGGAAAAACTGAAATAAAGTTTGATGGAATTGTCAGCCAGAAACAACTACAGTTCTTTAAGCTTTGCCAAAGAACATTATCATATAATTTATCTTGACTGATTAACATTAAACAGAACTGCAAACCCATTATTTGTATCATTGTGGCCTAAAACTGGCAAACAGTTGATTCTCATGGAAATAAAACAACAATACTGTACCCTTTTGCTGTGCCAATAGCAATCTTCATTCGTATATCCCAGGTCAGCGGGCTGACATGTCCTACATCACCATGTAGCCACTGCTCCAAATTGCCATTTTCAACATATTCGTAAACAAGCATCCTGCACAGACAATTAAAGTGTCCATTAGGAAAAAGAAGGAAGTTGCCAGTTTAAAGGAGTATAACAAGATGGTTCATTGTAAATACCTTCGAGCACCTTCTGCACAATACCCCACTAGACCCACCAAGTTCTTGTGCCTTACTTTTCCAATGGCTTCCACTTCCACCCTGAACTCCTTCTCTGCCTGACTCCTGCAAATACCAAATACCCACAGGTTAAAAACATTACGGTTTGCCATATCATATTTCCTTAATCATTTTAGTTCGAAAAAAATTCTGAAATAATCTATTAAGATTAACCATTTAGCATCTAGATAGGAAAAGGGAAAAAAATTTAAAAAGTAAAAAAGTAAAACAGAAGCCTCCTAATTCGTAGATAATGTTAAAGAGGAAAAAAAATGAAAGTTAAGAAAGTACAAATCGATGGTAATAAATTTGAAAAAGAACAAAAAAGAAAGAACTAAAGAACATTCCACCCAAAAAAAAGAACTAAAGAACAAAGTAACCTTCTACCTTTACCTAGTACTCGATCCCTCACAAAGCTCATCTGGCACCGACACAGAGACAATATCAATCCAGATCATACTCGTTGCCTCAATATTTGCATTAACATCGCCTAGTGCTATTAAAACAGCAAATCGAAAAAAAAAACCTAAAAACTAATATGTTGCAACTAACATTAATCAAAGCAGAAAAATCGTCGGAATTTTTTCTTATGAAATATTTTCGTGAGAAACAAACGGAAAACACTCACTTCTTGTTGAGCAGATTCTTCACAGCCACTACGGAACTATCCTGTAATACACCTCTATAGACGACACCGTATCCTCCTTCACCGATCACATTCTCCTCCGCGAATCCACAAGTCGCAACCTCCAGCTCCTTCAAGCTATACCACTGGCCCCACCCTATATTCTGCTGCATCTCTACGGACGACACGTCACTACTCGCGCTGCAAGACGCTTCATCACTGTCTCCGCTTTTCTTCGGCTTTTGCTTCCCTTCTCCGATCTCAACATCAGTAACAGTCTCAATCTCCTTCTTCTTTATTATATTCACATTTCCAATTTTGACCTCCTCTTTCTCGTAATTCTTATTCTCTTTCCCATCCAAAGCTTTAATTTCTACGATTTCTTTTGACACCAATGGGATCAGACCGGAGCTGTGTTTCACGAGAACCTTGTTCCGTCTCCGTGAAGTCCGGCGCAATCGGATGCAGAGGAAAATGAGAAGGAAAACTATAAGTATGCATATGGAAATAATTGCAATTATAACATAGATTTTTAGATTAAGAATTGGTGTTTTTGAAGTTAGTTTATGAGTCAGAGAATTGTTACTGTTGTTGGAGGGGGAAGTATCGGTGCCGGAGACCGACATTGATGGTTTCCGGCGAGTAGTGAGACTTTACTGGAAATTTCCAAGGAAAATGGGAGTGTTTGGTTGGCAAGAAAGTGGAGGGTGAAACCGTTCAAAATTGAAGTGTGCAGGAGAGAAAGAGTGGAGGAAAAAAGGGTGCGAGTTTAACGGATACAAAGTAAAAGGCTAAAAGCAAAAGCAGAAGATTGAAGAAGACAAGTTGAAAACGTTATAACGTTGAGCTGTGAGTGAGAGTTCTTACATGTTGGGTCTGTATATTGAAGTTACTACAAGAGTGCCACTGAACTTTTCACTGCTCGGTCGTTTCGTAGACAGTAAGAGTAATTTTTCTTTTCTTTTTTTGAAAAAAAAATAATAAAAAAAAATAAGTCCTGAAATTAAATTGTTGACTCATCACATAAAAGTAGATTTGTCGTTCATTTCTATTTTTACGTAGACTTCAAAAAAAAAACCAATGTCATTAAAATTATTAATTTTACTCATGTTTAGCTTAATAAATTATTATACTGAGTAAGAGTATATTGAAAACTATAAATGGTAATTCATAATTATTGATAATAAAGCATTTAAATAAGAATATATCAAAAAATTAAGCAATTAATTATACTGAAAAGAAAGATACATTTATTTTTACTGGAGATGGCAGGAATATGATTTTCTATTTTTGATTCACGGCTAAAGAGTGTGCTTAAGTTATGAAAAATTAAACTAGAGTTAACCAATTAATTATCTAGATTCTAATTTAATCAATTTTAACTAAAACCAATTTTAAATAAATTGAGTCAACTATATAGTACCTAAATTAATCCAATTACACAGTGATATATATTTTGTTATTTTATTCATATTAATTAATATAAATACAATGATTAATGTGATTGAATTTATTTCCAAATAACATATTTGAGCGATTCTACTGTATTTTGAAATAATTCTAACTTTCAATAAAAATTTACATGGTTATGTATTATTATGCCTTATTGGTCATATAACAGAGAAGACCCATGCGAACTTTTTAATCTGCATTGGAAGTACAAAAATCCCCAAATATTAACAACCTCAAGTCTCAATTGTAGGAGAATTAAATTAATCATTGTGATTAGAAACGAACAAACCCTTGGTTTCCAAGTTCCTTAATGTTCTTAAAGACAACTAATTGGGGTTGGATTGGGAATACATTTGGATTAAAATTTACAAGTTTCAACGAACTTTACATTCAATTACATGACCAATAACACCCATATTAGGTAGAGCACAATTTTAGGACAAGAAATTAAACTTTCATAAAAAGGAATTTCGAAGAAAAATATGAACTACCCATTGTCAATGCATCATATGTCATTTGTCTTAATAACCAGGTTGCACGTGAATGTCAATGTAACTTCCCACCTAATGCCTTTGTCAAGTTCCCCTCAAAGGGATCGTTGTCTTGTGTTTTGCCTAAACAATGTTTAAAGTGATATGTATTGATTTTTGTATATTTATATATTACATATTTAGCCAGATTAGGCAAATAGTGCTTTAAATTTATTTGGAATATTATTTCATTGTCCAATACATCCAATACATGAAAAATGATTAGCTTGCTTTACTTCTATTTGTTTGTATGAATTATGAAAAAAAAAGCTTATTGTGAAAAGCTTATGAATAAATTCATTAATTAATTTAATTATAATTTGTTATATGCATTAAATTATACACTTTTTTTATTTACCAAAACATTAAAAGAGAGAGCTAAATTGTTTATATGTATTACTTACTCCTTCCATCTCAATGAGTTAGACAATCTTTAAAAAAATAATCTAAATATGTTCGTTTATTTTATGAAAATAACATAATTTTTCATTTTTTTTCTCAATTCTACTTCTTACTTTATGAATACTTTGCCATTATCAAATGGGGAATAAAGGAAAAAAGTGCACATTTTTTAATAAAACAAAGTTATTGTATAAAGACTTAAAAAAATAGTAATAATTGTTTAGAAATTTAAAATAGCAAAAGGAACATATGAAAAAACTCAATAAATGAACATGATAATTTTAAGAATTAATTTATAATTTTTTTTTATTTTTCCATAAGATATAGAACATAACTTCTATTTTTTTTAATTCTTAGGAGGTCTTCAAAATGGACTCATTAGGAAATGGGGGACAAAATCCCCCTCATGAAAATAATTTTGAATATGTATGGTAGGGAATTAGTTGAACTCAACTTTTCTGTTCAAAAAAAAAATTGTTTATTTGATATTGTGTAAGTTGACGTGTAAAAGATCCATTAGAATTTAAAAGGGAAGCTGCAAATTCCGCTGCGCATACAGCCGGCAATTGGCATTTTGTAAATTTCAGGCAAAGTGAGGTCATTTTGTAGTATAATATGGCCCTGCAGAGCAACGAAGGATAGGGTCCATTAATTCAAAAAAAAAATGAGAAAAGGGGTGAAAGTGAAATAGGGTAAATATTAATTATTAATTGAAAAAATTCGTGAGTTTAAGTCATTGAAATTATCTGGGTACGTATTTATGCAGTTAATGAAGGAGCGTCAGTCACAGTTATCACCAAACACTGACTCTGTCAGTTACGAATCAAATGCCAAACTCTATCTGCTCCTCCCTTCCGTGGGTCCTTTTTTCTTTTAAAATTAAATAGGAATATAAGGTAAGATATTTTATATTTTATTTATCGATTTTAATTAAAATATCAAAATAAATTATAAGTAATTATCATAAGAATTTAATTAATTATTAATTTAGATATGTATTCATTAATTAAATATAAGTGATTTAATATAGATTTAGATAACAATATAGATATGATAGATAGTCTATAATTATTATATTTATGTGAGTTAAGTTTTTTTTATTGATAACTCTAATAATTATTTGTATAAAAAAGAAAAAAGTTAAGGAAATAATAAAAAAATAAAATTCTATCATTTTTGAGTTAAAAAACGAGAGAAAATTTTGTTATAAAATTTCTCGAATCATTTTTACAAATTAGATATATATCTTTATTCTTATCAATTAAATATTTTATTTTGTGTTTTAAGATACATATATTAAATTATGGAGTTAAGATTCTAAAATTTTTGTTATACATCTTTCTTTCACGTAATTCAATTCATTTCCTTATTGTAAAAAGATAATTTAATTTCTAATTAAATAGAACTCAGAACACTAGGATAATAGAAGGAAAAAAAAACATGAAATTAGGAAAGTTTAAAGTTTAAAGCTTATAACATAAAATTTATAAATGTTATGACAGTTATTGTCTTAGTAAATCCATCCAATTGTTATAATAATTTGATCAATTTATAATATATTAATTCAAATGCCAAACAAAATTTCAAAGTTTTACAATTTAATTAGTTATTTATTTGATATATTATTTTCATTTTTTGAAAGTGAAAAACAGCTTCAAACTTCATTACTCAGTGAATCCAGAAATGTACAGCTTATTAATTATCATTTATTTATTTATTATTATTGTCATAATTTAGTGATAAAATAAGATAACATTTATGCACCGTTTAAAAAAAAATTTATTTTAAAATTTTTTGAGTTTTGAAAACTCCTTTTGGAGAGAAACAAGTAAATAGATATTTTTTTCAAAAATAGATTTTAAAAAAAAATTTATAAAAAATTAAAAAAATCAATCAATTAAATTAAAAAAATTTTAAATCTGCTCTTTGAATATCAAACAACAATTATAAACAATCATTATAAATTATAACTTTTGGAATTACCTACATGTTTATTCTTTTGGATCCCAGTCTCATCCCTTAAATGGGAATGCACACAAACGCAAACTAATATTCTTCAGCGTATTTTGTATTTAAAAAATATTTTCTTAAAAAATATAATATTTTTTATATTTAACTATAATACTTAAAAAATTAAAAAAATAATATTTTCATTTTTTTATATATGATAAGTTTTAAAAAATAATTTTTTATTTTTAAAATAAAAAAATTATTTATTTTTATTTTTAAAATATTTTTTTGATTTAAAAATATATTTTTTAATTTATTTTTCAAATATAAACAAATATTGAAAAATAAGGATCTGAAAACCAACAGATGACTCGTTTTGCATTGCGTTTAATAAAAATGCTTTTAAAAAATTATTTTTAATTTTTTTGAGTTTTGAAAACTCATTTTAAAAAAAATAAATAAATAAATATTTTTTTAAAAAATAGATTTAAAAAAATTATAAAAAAATAAATTAAAAAGTTTTAAGGATTTATAACAATTACCTAACGTTGTCCCACATCAATAAAAATATTTGGTTGTAGACTTGAAGTTGTGACTGTGATTAGGACATGCTTTGGAGATAAAATCTTAACTCGTAAGACTTGAAAGCAAAAAGACAATTAACACTATTTACTCGTAAGATTTTTGTTATAGATTCTCTTTCATATAATTCAATTCAATTATTTATTGGAAAATGATAATTTAATTTCTAATTAAATAGAACTCAAAACAATATAAAATAATAATAAAAATAGAAAAGAAAACATGAAATTAGGAAAGTTTAAAGCTTATAAAATAAAATTTATAAATATTATGACAGTTATTGTCTTAGTAAATCCATCCAATTGTTATAATAATTTTACCAATTTAGAATAAATTAATTCAAATGCCTAACAAAATTTAAAAGTTTTACAATTTAATTAGTTATTTATTTGATATATTATTTATTATTATCATTTTTTTAAAAGTGAAAAACAGCTTCAAACTTCATTACTCGGTGAATCCAGAAATGTACAACTGATTATTTATCATTTATTTATTTATTATTATTGTTTATAATTTAGTTATAATAAAATAATATAACCCCTTATAAGTTATAACTTTTATAATTACCTAAATGTTTATTCTTTTGGATCCCAGTCCCATCACTTAAATGGAAATGCCACAAACACAAACTAACATTTTCATTTATTTTCTAAAAATGATTTGTCTTTAAAAAATAATTTTCAGAAAAATACAATATTTTTTTTGTATTTAACTGCAATACTAAAATAAATAAATAAATGAAATGATACTTTCTTTTTTATATATAATAAATTTTAAAAAATGGCCTTTTTATTTTTAAAATAGGAAGTTATTTTTCTTTGTATTTAAAATATTTTTTTTAATTTGAAAAATAATTTTTAAATTTATTTTCAGGATATAAGTTAAATATTAAAAAATAAAAAAATATTTTCTAGAAATTTTTTTTTTGAAAAAAATGGAGCTTAAATTTTTTTTTTAAGGATTTATAACAAGTATGTAACGTTGTGACACATCAATAAAATGTTTGGTTGAAGACTCGAAGTTGTGACTGTTGGAGATAAAATCTTAACTCGGAAGATTTGAAAGAAAAAAAGACAATACATTATTTACTATTAAACCATGATTGATTTCTAAAAACTATAGCCACTAATTATCTCTTTCATTATTTTTTTTATTCCTTTTAAATTTAATTATTTTTAGGACTACCAACGGCATTTAATGCCGACAACAGTTCTCTAATATATGTACATTTTTTAAACTTTTTGCTTATTAATATCATATCTACAATTTATTTTGTTTTTTTAATTATTTTTAATAAAATATGTATTTTCAAATCTAATCTAATTATTTTTTATTTGGTAAAATAAAATTAGATGCAATTTAAGCTGTTGATATGAAAAATTATTTTCCTCGTATGAGAGTTTTATACTCTTCTTAGGGTTAGAGTTATCGTTCTCTTGTAGAAAATTTATGGTTCAATTTTTTTTCATCGGATAAAATAAGTCTCTTTGAAAGCATTACATGTTAATATTCTCTATTATTTTCATCGAATAAGTTTTATTAAGTCTCTTTGAAAGCATTATATATTAATATTCTCTATTATTTTCATCGAATAAGTTTTATTTCTAGTGATTTTATTATTTTTATACATCTTATATTCTTTAAAATTGTATGATTTCATAGGTTAGTGTCATTCTCTTTCAATGTTTTAGAGTATTAAGTAACGGATCTATAGAAAATTAGGAAGTATGATTTCGTATTCATAATTGCATAGATTGGACATTTAACCAAAAATAAAAATAATATAATCATCATAAATATTTTAAAATAATAATAATAATATAATCATCATAAATATTTTAACTTCATCTCATTCTTAATTTTATGTAATTTTTATAACTATCATATGAGTATTAGTTATTGCTTTAGTAACAAAAAAAAAATGTCACCAAATTCATTTAAATGCAAATAAAATTGCTAAAAATGATAATAAATAATACGAATTAATTAATTAAAATTAAAAATACGCTCACATCTCTCTGTTTCTTTTGTTTTTTTTTTTAATATTGTTTTTGCGTTCGCTAAATCCAAAGAGAGTGGGACTAGCAGATTCAAAGATTGATGGTCTCGAACCATAAATCTCTCCATAAAAGGATCAAACAACTTAACCGTTCGAGTGTCTGGCCTTCAACTGGCCCTTTGAAGATACAGAATTTCAAACAAAAAATTACAAAAAAATCTTTATAAGATTTTTATAAATTACAATTAAAAAATTAACGGTTTACCACTTATTTGAGATAATACTTATTCATTTAATATTATATAATTTTTTATATTTAAAATATTTGTGTACAATTTTTAAGATTGCATATATAATCTAATAACAATTTATAAGAGTTTAGATTTTATGTTTGTTATTAACGACTTTAACTGCAGAGTAATCAGTATATTCAATTCACATATTTTTTAATTGTTATTTTAAATAATTTTTATCAAATGATAATGATAAATTATTAGTTTTTTTTTTAAATTTATTCCGATTGTAATTTGTTAAATCTTATAGGGAGATTTTCTATAATTTGTTCATAATTAGATGTAGCCCTTTAATAACAAAAAGAATAATATTTGTTAAATAATTATCCGCACAACTTATTTATTTTAGGGTTAATTATTATTTAACTTTTGAAATTTGACATAATATACTAGTATTTCTTAAAATTTTAAAATTATGTTATTTGTTTTCTTTATTTTATTTTCGTCAAATTATATAATCATTTGGTTAATTTTAATAATTTTTTCCATTAATGTGAAAACTAGATCATTAAAAAATTTCAAAGCTACTTTTAACTTTGGGAGAGGTAAATAGTATAAATTTTAAAATATAAAAAATATACTAGTGTAATATGTCAAATTTTAAGAATTAAATAGTAATTTTTTTAAAGTTTTTTTTTTCATTTTAGAACGATTTAATATTTTTTTCTAATCTATTAGTATAATAATAAAATAGATAGGATAATATCATAATTTTAAAAACCTCAAGGATCAAACCTCTAAAGGAAATAGTAATTAACCCTTTATTTTATTTTCTTAACCTGAAGTATTCATGCATTAAATTCCTTAGTAAAAGGTCAAGATCAAAATACATATAGAAAATATGATTAAAGCCAAAAATTATCATTTAAAATTGTGATATATATATATATATAATTTGATAATTATAAGAAAAACTATTTAAAAGTAGATGACAAAACTTAATCTTATCGATAATAACTTGTTAACATTAAAAAAGAAAAAAAATATGTTATTGTTCAAAAAATAAAAATGTTTTACTTGGGAAATGAGATCGGCACCCAAAACTATTGAATACAATAGCACAGTTTATTGGGCTATCTTAATTAGTGCAGCTAGGCTATGTTGTGCTTCTATATGGGAGACATTACAATTACTTGTAGACATATTATATTATATTGGCAGGTCCATACTATCTATTTTTATTATTTTATATTATATATTTAATGATTTTGACTTTGATTTTGATTTTGTTTCAACTAGCAATTGATTATCAAATGGTGCAAATTCCCTACTTATGCTCCTTAAGTTATGCCATTTGTTTCTCCATAAATTATCTCCACAACTGATTAGGAATTCTTAGTATATAAATAATTGAATTTTTAAAATTCTTATAAATGCTTTTTAATTTTTGTAAAAATTACAAAATTTATAAATTAATAGACTGCATTTTGTATGTCTTGTCCGAATATTTTGGAGGCTAAGGGAACCTTATTCATAAAGGAGAGGTTTAAGGTTTCAAGTTCGAGTCTCTCCATTCTCAAAATATATATGTAAAAAAAGAAAAAGAAAAAAAAGTATTTGATATAAATTACATAATTTCATTAATCACTTTATGTATTTATTTTTTATATTCATATTTTCTTCTCTTTTTTAATTTTTGAATAAAAAAATAAATATAAAAATTTGTATACCCAAGTTAAAAGGAATATTAATTTTATAAAATTTATTTATATCAAACATAGACTAATTGTGGAAATTTAAATATATCTCATGTTTTATAGCCGGCTGCTTCACTGGATCTTTCGTGAATAAAAAAAGCAAGACATATCAATTGAAATCATTATTAATGATAGAAAGTGTTAGGGAAATTTACAACATTTTTTTGCATTTTTGTTTTTGTTTTTCTTAGGGTCACTGATGGGCTGGGTAATGAATCTGAAAGAAGTGTGTCACTGAGTTTATGAGCCACCGAAGGTCTCGGTTTTTTTATTGCAAGATGATATGATTGGGGTCTCGTGGCCTTATATAGGGCAGATCTAGCTTCTCTTTTTTTTTTTTTTTTTTTTTTGAGTTTTTACCTCATTTGTAATTTAAAAAAAAAAGTTATTGTAAAAGAATCCTCATTTCGGGGTGAGTTAGAAATAAAAAAAATAAAAAATAAAAAAGAAGAAGAAGAATTTAGTAACTTGATGGGTAAACCGAACAAAGTAGCTGAGCCCTTTTTTCAAGAAAGGGGAGCCCATCAACGAAAATAAGCCCAATTTACATTTGAATATGTGAAATTTGATGTTGAAAGTTCAACTGCTTCTTAGGCTAACAGTTAAAAAAGAAAACGGCAAACAATAATTTTATTTTTAAAAATTCAGTTTTAATATATATTAATATTAATTAAGTGTCATATTATTTTTATTAAAATAAATAAATTGATAAAGATATATATATATATATATATATATATATATATATATATATATCCAATAAACATCACCGACACTACTCCCACAACCCCATTCCCACTCAATCAGGTAAATTATATTGACAGTATTTCAATTATAGGACAATTAACGAAATGATACCTGAAATTTAATTTGTAACAAAAAAAATATTTATTTTATGATTTTCTAACTCCAAACTACATCAGTCTATTCTTGTTAACATATTTAACAAAATTATAACGTAGTATTTTCACATCATTTCATATTTTTATAAATGAAATTTTCATGTCATCAAATTTATTTATTCTTAGTTATTTTCTCTTTAATCTCAAAACCCTATTCTCTTTTTTTTCCCTACTTTCTCTTCTCTCAAAACTATTTTCTCTCTTTCTTTTTCTCTTTTACAATATCTTGTCAACCCTTTATAAAATACTTTCTCTTAGGTCATCTTTATCCTTCTGACCCCTTTAATGTTGCTAGAATTCATAGAGCTTTTATTCTTATTGAGTACCTTGAAAACATTGCGGAGTTGGGATTGGGTGGGGTTTGTTGTAGGGGAGTGTATGAGAATCTCCAATTTGAACGGAGCAATCTTGTCGTCACCGTCGGTATTGAAAAGCATGAATGCTTATTTCATCGACGACAACTGGTTCTCACTCATATATGAGTGGTTGCATATTTTATTTTTGTTTCTTTTTTATTGAAATCACATAGGAAATAAAAATGTTTTTCTTTTTTTGGTTAAAATTTAATATTTTATCTGAAAAATTCAAAGATAAATTTTTTATAAAAATAATTAATTGGGTAGTGAAAGAAAATGTCAACAGTTGTATTTGGTTATTGAGAAAAACGAGGAAAAATATGTTTGGTTGTTTAGAATGTAACTTCCACTAATTTGAGCTTATAATATATGATTAAAGATAAATAAAGGAAAAGTAGTTGAGAAAAAGGAAAAATCAAACAAAGTTTTGAAACATTATGAAAAATGGCAAATTCATGCCCGTGAAAATTAGTTCACCCTTGAAACTTCTCGTGAAGCTTGATTCATGCTTATAAATCTTCATTTACGACCATGAATCATGCCCAAACGTGAAAAGTTAAAACCCCATTTTCTATCTCTTTTATATATCCATGTGTGCAAACTCACATTCTAGTCACTTACCTTATTTTTTATTCTCCTTTATTGCAAGAAAAATCCAATTACTTAATCTCCTTCATAATTTTTTTCATCAAACCACTAAGTTCAAGCTTAAAACCTTAACATTTCTTGAAAATCAAAGGAGAAAAAAAATGAACTAAGATCTTGAGAGTTAGGATAAGTGTATTCAAGAAGGAAAGAAAAAGGTCTAGTAGCTAGGTGTTTGAATTTCGAGAAACCATTAAAAAGAATGAGTTTTGGTAAGTTAAAATCTCTCCCCTTCATATTTTCTATTTCTATTTCTCGTCCATTTCGTTTTCATAACAAAATCCTAAGAAAAGTTGAGTTGATTAATTAAGGTGTTAATGAATAAACCAACTCCATGAACCATTCAACTAGTAAAAGATAAGTCTTGAAATATATAATGGAACAAAAACTATAACTTGAGTTGAAACTTATGATTTAAATAGAAGTTTTATTATGTTGGTAAAGGGCATGTATAAAAGTTGTTATTTTTTGTGTTTGGAAAACTTTAAGGGGCTAAAGACATTCTCAAATAAAAAGGAGAGGCATGAGCTAAGAGAAATATGTGTTTTTATGTAAAGTTTTACATAAGGTTTGTATACAATGACAACCCTTATTATCTCGATGTGTTTTACATTTTGCTCCATAAATATTATATAATGAAATGTATGAGAAGTAATAAATGAAAGAACAATGATTTGTGTTACATTAAATACTTACTTGAAGATTTTATTACCACATTAAATAAAAATAACAAGACATATTATAAAATGCTTTATTTTGAAGTAATATAGATAAATCTTGATTATTGGTATGAATTAGTATTATGAGATGTCAATGAGAATTGAGACATGAAATTGAAAAAATTGGATATTTATATGTTGATAGGAATGGTTGACATTGACCAACTTTAGAGGTTTTTGGATGAGGATTGTTGTATGTTATGTTTTGGCATGATTTTGAAATGCTGAAGTTTTCAGATTCACTCCCATAAATATGTGTTCGCGATTGTGAATCACATTTGTAAAGTATTGTATATTTGGGTAGAAATGTTCACACTTAATGTCACCACTTGTTTCATTATTTGGAAGTCGTGAAATATATTATTACGCCAGTGGATAGGGTAGCTTTATGTCGTATATTGATCAGTTGCGTTCACGGGCAGAGTTATTTTTACAAATAATAAACTGTAAAAGTTATGTTCATGGCTGTGAATCCAAGATTCATAGTTGTGAATACTGGATAAAATAAAAAAAGTTTGAAGTTCAATTTCATGACTACATTGACACCAAATTAGGACAATATGTTTTTATTTTTATTTTAAATGTGTAAATATAAATAAGTTTATGAAAGCTATGTACATGGTATATGTATGAACAATTTATTTTGAAATAATTGATGTTTGATATTTAGCTCATAGAATATAATGGTGAATGTTGTAATAACACTAAGAATGAGTTGAAAATCTAATCATAAATGCTCTTAATGTCTAACTTATAATTATCGTTAGAATATATGACATGTCATTAAATGTATAAACGGTACCGTAAATATAAGTAATTTATGAAAATTGTATCTTGTCCGCAACACACATTCTTGAATTAGTTGACGATCGTCAAATCTTTATGCTGCGACAACCAACTCATATTGTAGTTAGCTCAAGTTTAGGATGTTAATGGGTAAATCAAGATACATGTTGTGAAATTCTACTTATTTGAAATGAAAGGTTTACTTTAACTATTGAATATCATTAATTAAAAAGATTGAATTCCATGACTAGCTAAATTGGGTAATGATGTATATTTATTTTAGAGTATAGTTATATTGATATTATATGTAAATGTATGTCATAATAGTAAATTTTGTATAAAAAAATGATGTGGTTGTATCCTTGTTATATTGTTGTCATTGTATACCACTAAAAGTTATGCTTAATGTAAGCTACAAAAGATAAAAAAAAAATGGAAATTAGAGTATACGTCTCGTTGGTAACACTTTTATATATTTCTTCATTTTGTTCATGTAAATTTAAAATAGTTGAGATTTGTATTTTATAGTTTTTTTGAGCAAACTTTTTTATAAGGAATATATATTTTATAAATAGTGAGGGCTAATTGGTATCCAAACTTTAGATTTATATAATAATTATGTCTTGTCACTTTGATTAGTCACTATGATATATAAAAATTGTATTTCATAAAATTTGTGCATAATTTTATTTTATATGGTTGGTAAAAATCTAGGTATATGAGGAGGTGTTATAGAGAAAGTGAGAGAAAATATACTTTAACTTATGAGAAAATGTGTTTGAGGGTTGAGAAATTGAGAAAAAATATATTTAATTACTGAAAAATTGAAAGATTCAGATAAATTATATTGATAATATTCTAATTATAGAATATGTAACAGAATAGTATCTGATATATTATTTTTATGTACAATTTTGTTGCTGATGTAAAAATATCCTACCAACATTATATTAAATAGATTGATGAAAATAAATAAAAATAGTTTACAGTACAAAATCATAAAATAATTTTTTGTTGTTGTTTTGTTACAAATTGAAATCCGATACTATTATGTTAGCGTCAGTGTCATCAGCCTGCATACAAATCCCATTTTAAATTTACAACCTTGTACAAATCAGTGCAGAGGATGTTCAGACGTGCAATTCTCATTATTATTACCGTGTGATCGTCTTTCGATTGGTTTATTTTTGCTCAACCAATTATGCTTTGCTCATACGAGAATACGCCGCAATATTCTAAGTGAGTTAAAATTTACTTTTTGATCCACCTGCCATTCATAAATGTAATGCCCAATCTCTATAAACTCGAAAATTTATTTTCATATACATAATATAATTTGTTCATAACATTAGGTATTTATTAATATGTACACACACGCATCCGAAAATAATAAATTATTTTATAATATTATTTATTAGTCTCAAAATTTAAAAAGTGTTTTAGTTATAGCATAATCAGCAGTCATAAGTAATACATTTGAAATTTTTATATAACATTTTTTTCTTTTTTTTTTTCTAATTTTTCTTGCACATAAATCTTTGTTCATAAATATTTTTTTGGGGGTCTTGTATCGCATTTTTTAATATAATGTAGAGAAATATAAAAGTGCAAAAATTTAAGAAAGGGGACTGTTTATACCATCACAAATTCCACTTGTACTCATTTTTTGAATAGCATATTACACATTTTAACAAATTATCTCAATTATTTATCATTAGTCTTAGTTTAACTTTAGCTTTTTTTGCGACTATTAATTATTTTTTTGCACTTTCTAATTCGATTAATTCTGAAATAATTTTTAATTACTTGTCACAATTCCTCTCACAAATAACTCTAAAATCTCGACGCTATAAATATTTTGAGCTAATTTGGTATTTTATAATTACCGGATCATCAAACTCAATTCTTCTTCATTTGGTGTTATCCTATAAGTCTGATTTTTTGGATTAATAGCGACAATCTACTTTTAAATTATAATAACTCTAACAAATAATTAAGAAATATAATTAGTTAGTAACTTAGTACATATATTATTAGGTTATGGGAAAAAATAGTTATTTTACTTTTTTTTATCAAAATTCATAAGCCAAGACCTGACACTGTCAGTAAGCACGCACTCAGCTTAGCATTCCCCATTATAGTGTTGACTCGCTAATCACTCGCTGCCACCTGTCCACGGAGGAGTAACAATAAAACTGCTTGATCTCCATTTTGAGTCTCCTCCAAAAATTTTCCATTTTCCTTAAATCCTCTTAACAGATGATGCCGGCACACTCTAAGAAACGGCAGCGCATGATAAATCCCCGCCTCTCGTCCGCCGCCGCGCTCATCGATTCCTTCTCAGACAAGACCCTCATAGAAGTCTCTCAGATGCTCCGCCGCACATCATCTCATCCCCTTTTTCCATCAGCCTCATCCTCATCCTCATCGTCCGGTTCAAGCTTCAACGATCCGAACACAGCCGATGTCATTCTCCGCCTTTTCGTGGACCGTACATCTTCCTTCACCGACGCCGATGATTCAGTTTCCTCCGTAGGCGGTCAATCCGACGTCCTGATCTATCTCCATTCCCAAGTCCTCCGCCGCGCGAAATACTTCTCCGCCCTCTTATCCGACCGTTGGCAACACAACTCGGCCATCGAATCCAGAAATGCCGATTCCAATAGCAAGAATTTGCTCTCTCTCAAATTAGGTGTCCCTCCCATTCAGGGCTCCATTGATACCCACTTAACCGTGCTCGAACTCCTTTACACTGACGATTTCAGCACCGTAATAAACTCTGCATCTACGGCTCTTGATATTTTACCTGTGGCATTGGAATTGTTATTTGAGGATTGTGTAAAGAATTGCGTTAAATTCCTGGAATCGGTCCCGTGGACTGAAGACGAGGAGAAGCGCATGCTCAGCTTAATTCCTTTGTTGCGTCAGGAGGAATCTGAAGAGCTTTTAGCTAGGGTTTCTTCGGGGAAGGATGATTCGTGTGAGGAAATGCTCCACGGTCTTATTTTGTCGGCGATTCATAACCACCCGAACATGGCGTTTGTAAAGGCGTTCGTGGCGAAGCTGTTGAGAGAATTTTCGTCGAGAGAATCGGCCAGGAGGGTTTTGGAGAGGGCTTTTGATGAGAGTTTGAAGATTGTGAAGGAGTCGCTGGAAGAGTACTCGAGTCCTGATTTTAGAGGGGACCATAACGAGACGGAGGCGATACAGAGGCTACATCTTCACACGGCCCTGACCAATGGAAAACATTTGTCATGGCTGGTGGAGAGGATGATTGAGCTGCGGGTGGCAGATAATGCGGTAAAGGAGTGGAGTGAGCAGGCGTCTTTCACGGCTAATTTGCAGCGCGCTTTTCGGGATGATGCGTGGAGGAATATTGTTCCTGGTCTTCCTGCTGTTGTGCTTCGTTGCACATCTAAGCTTGCCAATGCGGTTGCTGCTGGGATCATTTTGGCTGCTAGACAGGTATTGCTTTTGCTTTGCATTGTAGTTCGCGATATATTTGTATGTTCCTTCGACAATTAATTTCATGATAATCGGTTATGACTGATATTATCATTGCTATTATTTTCATTTAGTGCCTGTTGATCCACATTTTCTTGAACAGATAAAGGGATTTTTTTTTTTCATTTATAGTTGTTAGAGGGTATGCTTTGATTCTTTAATGTTTAGCTTCTGTTACCATATAGTAACCCATGCAATGCCTATTTTGTTTACAATCTTAACTTAAGTTTTGCTTTATTTAATGTTGTCCGAAGCTGCTTGTACTCGTCTGACTTATCATGATAGCTAATTAAGTTGCAACATGAAAATTGATAAGGTTGAGATCACTTATGCTGGGTGGCTCGTATGATCAAATGTGAAGATCTTATGAAGTGTTTGACTCATGAAGATCACATCTCTTAATATTTTAATATTTTATTGAAGACAATAGGGGATTAGAAGGAGTTTTTTCTTGTATAATTTGTCAGCAGAGATTTATTTAAGGACTTGAAAAACTTTGTCATACTGAGTTAGTGGTTTTGGATTCAGTAAACTGTTTTGAATTAATAGGGGGTTTGCATGTTATAGGTGGTGATAATTTGGAGAGAGATTCAAACTAAACTACAAAATTACAGTTATTTAATTTTCAAACAAACATGAATTATTTAACCATAGAAATCAAGCTAAACCTAGATGATTGCAATAGGGAAGTATGCTAATTAAAGTCTTGTTCTTTGCAATCCTTGCACCTTTAGATTTTTTTCTTGGAACCAATTGTTTGAGTCGTTCTAGAGTTCCTCTTTAACATAGTTTTGGAGGAACAGACATATGAAAATTGAAGAATTAGAGAGGTTTTAAGTTTAAGGAAGGGGATTTTCAAAAGTCGAACTTCTTTGTAAATGAATGCATTCTTCAGCCCTCCAAGTTCGTGTTAGGGAGTGCAGATTCTAATAAAGTTCCTAATTCCCATTTTCAATTAATTTTCCTTCCCATTGATTATGAAATAAAATAATCATAGACAATCAATCAACTAAATAAATTTTTTAGCTCTATACTCTTCTATATCATATATTTATCCTAATTTTTTATGGTGTTGACTTGAGCTTATGCAAAGCAATGTTACGATCTGCACAGTTTTTCTGCTTTCGATCAATGTACAGTTGATGAATAATCTTTCAAATCACAGTATTCTATCAAAGCTTCAGTGGTTTAACTGAAGTGCTGAATTAGAGTTTATCCCTCGTTTTCTTGGGTAATTAGAGAAAGTCTACTTCCTATATCTCCATCAGTGATGTGGCTCATTCAACTGATAGGATCCTCAGTTAATAAAACAATGATAAGACATCGCATTTACCATCATTATGAGACTCCCTTCCCCCTATCCCCCTCCTTTTCCACCTCTATTACCTGAAATACAATTTTGATGTTATCCACTCTCCTAAGGTTTCTTACAGAATCAATGGCCAATCATCTAGTAAGAATAACTGTGGTCCAACATGGTTGTTTTCACATAAAATCCTTAAGATAAGGAAGCCACATCTCTTGACTAGCGGATAGTTTTAGTTTTTCTAGTATAAAACATGATCCTCCTAAATTTGAACTCTGTTTAAATGTTAAATTTTAGAGCCTATTAGTTCTCAGAAGGGGATGGGGCAATGCAGGCTGCAGGATCAATGCATTTTTACTCTGCAAGAATAAGGCATTAAGGAAAAAGAAGGTTTTTTTACTTTCTTCTTCAAATGGAAGGTTTCTTTTTCACTTTGCTCTGGAGCTGTCAAAGGGCAATAATATTTCAGCTCTTGATGTGAGGTGGTTTAGAGCCATTACTTTGGGTTTCTAATAAAATATTCATTCTATGGAGTTTAAAGTTTATTGTCAAGTTATGTTATTCGGACACTTCAAAAATGATGTACTCGTTTCCTTAGGATATGACATGGGTATGAAATCCTTAACTTTAAGAGTAGATGTGCCTGTGTAGCTATTTTATGCCTCAGCTTAAGTTGCTTACTGCTGGTATAATTTTTTTACTTTTTTCTTTTTCTTCTTAGGCACTTGGAACAAAATTTTTATATTTATATTGCTTGTCTACCTATTTCAGCATAGAGGTCATAATTTGATCAACTTTTCAACTTAAATTATTATATATGAAAATTGAAATATTTACATTTTTATATGTGTATAGACGTATTTTCATATCTATATCTTAATTTTGGATTATTTTTAGTCACATCTACATATTCTAAATTTTAAAATTTAAGAAGTTGGACTTCTAGATATGTACCTGTGTCGGATAGCTGTACCTGAGTTCAAGAAACATAGCTGTCCAGAAATATTAGAGACAAATGAAGAATTTTCATACTAATAGTAAATCTGGCATCATTCTAATGGTTGGTGCCAAACCCTAAAAATTTGAATGCATAAATTAAATCACACTGATATTATCCCTGGTGGAGAACTTAGTTAATGGGGCTTACACTTGACCCATTTTGGCCTTTTGATGAATAGATTTTTCTTATAACAATCTTAGTGATTGTGGCAGATGATTAATTTTGAGCACTTGTTTCATTGTTTGCAGGTAAGGATGAAGCTTGTAAAGGACTGGCTTCCTGTTCTGATTGTATGCAAGGATAATGTGTCGCCAATGTCACCTGGTCATAAATCTTTGTATGTTGATCTGGAAGAAACATTCCTGCACATCATCTCTACGCTGCCCATGCCAGACGCACAAGAGTTGTTGCAGCAGTGTCTTAGTTTCTCAACTCGAAATGTTGAAGGTTGCCCTCATTTGGTCAGCGCATTCAACACCTGGTTCCGCCGTGCAATGCAATCCCCATTCCCATCCCCATGAGAGAACCTTTTTAGAAAGATTCAGGTGCCGTATTCTGTACGGGGATAAATTAACTTTTGCCGTATTCCACTGCCAAATGGAGGTTCTGGATTTATTGTCAAATACTTGTGTATATTAATCTAATGCTTAATGTTGCATAGTTTTCTTTGTATATAAACCCTGATACTGCATTAAGAGCAAATCTAAGTGCTCTTTTTGTGGTTCTTTTCCCTTTGCTATTGGGGCACCGGCTTTGGTTTTTCAAGCCATGGTGGCCAGTGTACATAGTTCGTTCCAATTTTCCGCTCAGAAGAGCATTTCTTATCTCCTTATCATGATTCTTATATTAAAAGGGCGCGCTTTCGTTTTGTATAGGACAATCGTTTCATACTTAAAAGTCAAGGTCCGTGCATTATATGGTTTGTTTATTTTCTGTGCTATCAATTCCGCCAAGGATAAAGATGATGTAGAATTTAATTTCTCAGAGTCAATCGCGTGGTTCTATTGCATCTCTAGAGGCAATCCATCTCTTTCAATAAATGCTGTGTAATCAAAATGTGCGTTGGAAACTGCACATGCCGCTAGTGTGCTTGCAGTCCAATAATGATGGTTTACGCAAGCAGTCCAATAATGGTTGCTAAAGTGATAAAGAAAAGCGATCTCTAATCTCTTCTCCACCTTGCAAGCTGGTGGTGGAGAGTAAGAGAAGTCAAAAAAGCAATGACATGGGATGGGCGCTCCTTCTCCTGGTGTCTGGGTTAACAGAACAAAGGACGCAATGGCATTGGAGATATGGAGTTCTCCTTTTCCATTCAATGATGCGTATTTTGACTACAAAAAAGGTCTATGATTATGGAGCTGCGAAAACTCCATAGAGCAAATATTACAAACTCAAACAATTCAGCCCTGAAATTTATTCTTGTTCAAGAGGATTTAGCTTTCATTCGTATTAACAAAATCGTGCTGCAATAATTAACACTCCTTATAATAATAAAGCAAAATCAATGGACATTCAACCAACAAAAGGCAACAGGACAGGCTTTGGTTTCACTAAATATACAGGACAGATCAAGAACAGGAAATGCTGCGTAATTGGCAGTCAAGCAGTACATAAGAATTCAGTAACCTTTTATCGGAGATTAAAGGATTAACCAGCAATAGCAACAATTTGTACACCTCGATGCAATTATGTGATGGCGGCCTTATTTACAATCAAAATTTGTCAGCTGCATTAAGGTTGTTTCTGGGAGAGCAGACGCCATAATGCTATGAGGATCAAGAAAATCTTTAATCATAATAGCCGCCTTCTAAACTTGCGCGTGGTGCCTTGGTAGGCCTGAACCATCAAACCCACACCTATCCCAATTCCAAGACAAACGCTTAGGCCGATACCAACACCTACTCTAACACCAGCATTGAACCATGAGAGGTCCCCATCTTCACCTTCTAAATATTCTCTTTCCGAGTACAAGTGCCTGTAGTCATCCTTTTCTTGCTTGTGATTTGAATACTCTGACAACTGCATTATTAAAGTTGACATTAGAGCAGAATGGTGGTGAAATTTTTTTTATATCATAACTTCAAATTACAGCCTGAATAGATCTTTTTAGTATAAAGACAAGCTGTTTTACAGCAATATTACATAGCCACGCTACAAGTTTTAAAGAGATCATATATTTTTAGAGAATAATATGAAAACTAGATTCAATTAATCCTTAAAAGAAATTCATTGCAAAAGTATTAATGGAGTCGGCATTCAAGTGCCCAGGTAAACATAAACTTGCACACACTCACCCAGTGTAATAAGAAGAAAAATAAAGTTATTTATCATGAAGTTATGTCAAAATGCAACAGATAATGCAAACTATATGACATAAAAGAAATAGGATAGGATTGTAAAAACAACATGTCTCAGAAATTCATCATCATGAGCCAGAGAAAATAAATCTGTTTCTGAGCCTGACTAGAATGCAGAAGTATTTTAGGATACATTGCAGAATTGGGATTAGAAAATGGTCAGCATATCAAACTACCAATGAAGAAACAGAAGAGTAAAACATCCCAAACACCTTATGTTTGCCTGCAATTACATATCAAAACAAGATTATAAGACATACCTGTAAGGGAGTCCTGGATGTGACATAGTCTGTGCTTTCAGCTGCCTCATATTCTGGTATAGAATCCAACATTCCTTTCCTCGTTTGCTTTTTACGGAAACTGAGATGCAAAGTCTTGGTTAAGATAATTGGCCTGCCTGAGAAGGATCCAGCAACATAGACCTCAACTGTAGGCGAAGCCGACTCTGGACCCATGTATTGTTTCTCCTTGAGGAAACCAGTGCCTAAAGTTATATCCGATTTACAATTCATGCTCCATTTCTGATCATGATTTCTTGATTCACCCATAAAACCATTCCTATTACACAGTTCAAGAATCCCAGATAAGACGACAATATCCTTATCAAAAACCTCAAACTTCACACTCCCAGTAATCCTTATGGTATCAGTGCTAACAAATGTAGCTTCTTCAGATTTCTTATCCAACCTGTCCCTCCTAAGAAGGGTCGATGGCCCATCTGAATAGACAGGAGTTCTAATACCATTTACTTCAAGAAGTGTATCAGGACATAATGGAATGTGGTTTACACTAAGGTACTCTGGTGTTGAGTCATCAATCTCACATTTGCTAACACGAACATAAAAAACTCTTAAATCGAGCCAAGGTAATGACACCTTAATACCAGGTTGAGAAGAAATGCGCATTGTATCTTCATGACCATTGGTCAATAACCCAGTTCCATTAGATGTTACATTGGAATTCTCCATGGCTCAACATGCGCTAATCCGACCCCTTGATTAAATCATTCAAGTCTGATTTGCATGCAACCTCAACAAATCGCTACCAGTAAAACTTGTGTGAGATTATATAACCTGCAAGCCATATCAACAGAGTGAATTAATAATGATTTGGAGTGAATTAATAATAATTCAGGCAATCTAAGACTAAGTTTATCATAGAAAAGCAAAATGAAAGGAAGCCACAGACCTGCTTATAACATAGACGGACAGACAGAGAGAGAGGAAAAAAGAACAGTTTAATCAATGGGAAAACAAAGGAAATTTTATTGAAAAAGAGAGAAAACTTGGTCCAAACACTCCAAATAAAAGAATCAAGTAATCTAAATGGAAGCAGGCAAATGGGAAATTTCAAAAGAAATGTTTGTCACATAAAATCCAATTGAAATTTTGAGAGAAACCCAGTACAGAGAGAGAGAGAGAGAGACAAGACATAGCACCTAACAAGGCAAAAGAGTGAAGAAGGTAAAACAAACTATTAAAGAACAATTAAGAAAATGGGCTTGTACAGAACAACAGAAACCATAGACTAAAATCTGATAAATAAAACAGCAAACATGTTCAGAAGGAAAGAGAAAAGAAGGCAACAAACAATAATAGTAGAAGCAGAAACAAGAAGATAAAGTGATAAGAAGATAAAAAACGAACCGAAGAAAGTACAAAAATCCAATCGTTGAACCACTAAATGAGAGTCTCTCTTAATAGTAACAAATATTTTTTAAAAAATAAAAATAAAAAGAGAAAATATTAATACCCAACCCTCTCTGTCCAATCCAAAACAAACCGATTTACACCTACTTTTAAGTAATAAGATGAGATCAATCAAACTCGATCAAGAAATCGTACCCAGAAATTTCATTAAAGAAACGAAACTAACACAAATTTATAGAGTAAGAAAAGAAATGAAAGATCAATCACAAAGAATTATACCATCTATAGCAGATTTTTACAGATTTTCTGATGATTAAATAAATCCCTGTGATGTCAAAGTAATACAAAAGAAGAAAAACATTAAAACAACCTTACGGATTCCAACAAAATTGTCACAGTAAAAGACGAATAATACGTGTCTATATACAGACAACTCTCTCTCTTCTCTTTCTCCCTGTTTGTTTCTGTGTATTAATCAACATAATATTAATGGTTGAGGTTAATTTTGTAAAAAAAAAAATCAACACAGTATAAGATCGAAGTACCCAAAAAAAAAAAAAAATCACCACAAAAACCGAGTCTTTGGGTCCTCCACAATCCAATACTATCCAAATTGAGGCCTCTGTTTAGGATTGGGTCTCCTTCAACGAAACAGGAGATGGCTTTTGATTGTGTAGAGAAAATCCTTAACCAATACCATGCACATAATTGAACTCGTCAAAACTTAAATAAAACGCACAACCAAGCTCGCAAACTCTTCTTGTTTGAATCTCTATAAAAATTGTACAAAAAAAAAAAAAAGCAAGAACAACCCAGTTCCTCAAATTTCAGAAACGTTAATGGGTCGTCTTCTTGCCTTGCGTTGGATCAGATTTAAAGAACAAAAGATCCAACTTTTTTGCTATTTGTTTATAAGTATGCAATTATTAATGGAGAAGTGGGGTCACCCTGAATCTGATATTCTTAAACTTATCCAAGAAAGCCAGGTTTACAAGGCCATAGGATTGAAAATTAGGGGCATGCTTTGATTCGCTGCCATTTGTATCTGCTTGGGAATTATATACGTGGCATTAAAATACTGAGGCTTTTTACATCTAACTATCCTGTCTGATGCTTTTGAAAAAAAAAATTAATATTATTAGTAACACCTACTCTGTGTCTGATGCATACCATCACGATAATTACGAATAACTATATTAAAAAAATTTCCGATTATTATTTCTCTAATTTACAATATTCCTTGAAATGGTTTGAATATAAAGTTAGAATGGTATTATGGCATCCATGACAATGATATGTGAAATAATTGGATTCATATGGAATATATAATTTGATGTTGAGTAATAATTAATTATAACTTTGCTTCCATTTTACATTATATTTGGCAACAACATTTTTTGAAAAAAAATTATTTTTAAATTTTAAAAATTATTTTTGAAAAGAGCAGATATATAAATATTTTTTCTAGAAAAAAAATATAAAAAATTAAAACAATCAATCCATTAAATAAAAAAAATTATAAACCTTTTTGATACCCACATTTCTAAATACCGCCAATCATTATTGGGGCACTATTGCTATACAAAAGATAGACTACATCCACCATTTTTTAAATTCTAAAAATAAATGAAAAAGATGGACTCCATGTGAAATTTGTTTATAATATTTTATAAAAACTTAGTACAATAATTCTTAATAAAGAAAAAAATAGTACAATAACCAAAAGAAATAAAGAATCACGTGTAAGGCAAAAAAGGATCATCTAAAACTAGCCCTACCTCATTATCTTTCAACAAAATGAAGATTCCTTGTCAAACATGAAATTACAACATTAATTTCACATTTTTGTGTAGAATATGTGTGAATAACAAGTTTGAATCATGGCAGCCGTAGTTGTTTTCTATTCTTCTACATAAAATATCAACAAATCATGCTAAGGAAATCAATTTCTGATACAATTTTCATAAAGCTAAGTTCAATTTTAATTAAAAGAATTAATAAATTGTATTTAAAAAAAAATCTCAACCTAATAAACAACCAATGTAAAATTTATGGGGTTACATTTATGACAAGTATTTGGAGAAAAATATATTTAAGTTTCGGGGATGAAGGAGATGAAAGGGGCAAGTAGCTTTATTGAGAATTTTATACCAATCACATCGATTTTGTGGTTGTAATGTATGAAATAGTAGATAGATATTGGGATTGTAGTTGGTGAGATATTTTGCAACTTATGTCTAATCAATGTTTAGAAAATAAGGTTAACCACATGTTCAGTTGAAATGTCTAAAATGATTGAGAAATATTGTTCTATTATTTATTAGGGTTTACAACCATATGAATGGAAATTAATCTATCATTTGTAAGTTTTTTCTAGAAGTTCAACTCTCTCTTATTTCTGGAAGGACGAAAGCAGTTTCTAGTGATGGTCAAATTAAGGGTGCAAAATCGCAGATTCTTTCTTTTTCAAAATTTAGCCATTTTCTTCAGGTTCATAAAAAATTGACTGGTTCGGACACCAACTTTCTTTATATCTACCAAAGATTTTTACACCTTTTAACTAAAACTCACTGGGGTATTCTTTAGTTATTTTATTTTGCTGGTTTTCTTCTGGTGTTTAACTAGAAGAGTAAAACTAGTTTGAAGACTTCATAGGCAAATGATAAGGACAGTAGGACACCGTTACGGTCCGCTTGTAACTGAAATCGCCAGGAAATGGAGGTAAAGACTAAAGTTTGCCATTAAATAATCAATTTTCAAGTTACGGGCATAGAATCACTGCATTTAATCATCCCAAGTGAGAGTTTGAACTGTTATCAATTATATTTCCATTGAACCCATCATGTTACTCCACTTCCTCCACAACCCTACTAACCTTGGGATTCTAAAACAGGTTATGGCCTTGCATCAGAAGCAAAAGCTGAAATAAAGCCTGATAAAAGCAGAAGACATGAGCGTCTGCTGCTAAGAAACAACAGGAAGATCCATCAATTCACTAGAATTTGCCAATAAGGCGACCTCGATAGAGCATAATGATCCCCAGTATGTTGAGTAATTGCAGACAAACTATGGTACAGATTTTCTTGGGCCATTAATTCTCACAACCTTAACAAGACCTCCCTTAAATGCATTTCAGCTTTATGGGGATGGCAAACATGTGAAAGGTCTTTGATGCAATTATATTCAACTTTGATAATGTATTCCTATATCATGACATGCAAACCTGGCACTAAAAATTATTTCTGGAGGCAAATAAGGTGCTTCAGTCACAACTTCATAGGGCATCTTACACCTTGAAGCCCCGCAAACCCCTATCAAGAAATGCCAGCAGTCAAATGTATGAGAGTTTTTTTTAAAGTAAAACAGGCACCTCAATGAGAAATCAATGGACGAAGGTCACGAGAATCAGAATATCAACATCCTTCTACCAGGCACCAGCCTTAGTGTATTGCAATCCTAAAAGCATGTGCAATATGTATTGATAATTAGTTCTCCAATGTGCATATCCTAAAGCCAGAAAAGAAACCCTGGAGAGAGAGAGAGAGAGGTTTTCAAACAAATTAACTGAAAAGCAAGTTCTTCATAAGACCCTAAGAAAAGTTGTGGCCCTTATATGAGGCTGGAGTCAACATGAGAGAAAATAAATTATTAATACAGTGCTAATATTAGAAAATTCTATTGCCATGAGATCACTCAAAGCAAAATTCAGAAAGTCAACGGTTGATGCATGCATTTAGCTTAACTGTTATTTGCTTGACACATAGTATCTATAGATTTGAAAACAAGGAGTTAATATCATTTTCAGTTGTCCATTACAGATCCTTTTAAGAATCAAACCTAAATTTCCAAAAATAAAATTGAGACAAAAGAACAGCTGACATCAGCAGAATAAGTGTACAAGTTTATGAATATTTTAAAGTAAAAAGGTTCTCTACCTCAAGGGAAGAAAAAGGATACGATTTCCACTACCCATGCCAACAAATGATCCCAGCCAAGAAATGACTTGTGAAGTAAATAGCCATCAGTGAAAATTTAATAGCAAAGAGATGAAGACTGGCAAAGCAAGAAAAGAGATTGCTCAAAGCAACTCAAAATTGCTTCAAATTGACTGAAGTCTTTGTCACCGAGGAACCGCAAAATCTAGGAAATGCCAATGAATAATATATGGAAGAAAATCAGTAACTGGAGGAAATTAACTATGAGAATGAAATTGAGTGAAGTAAGAAACATGTTGAAAAAGGAAAGTGAAACACGGAATTGAGGAAAAGGATCATAAGAACTTGGTGTTCAAACCAAACAAAGGGAACAAGAACAATTGACACTGCCTCAATTTCTACCTTCATCTAATAACTTCAACAAGCTTATTTTGATTGTGATATGAACAACTCAGTCAAAGATGCTTGGCTTTTGGATCATTACTATGCCACCCAGAATATATTAATGCCCTAAACATCATATAAAGCAACCAGACATAGACATATGTCTTGTGCAAGCCTTGTGATGCATCTACTAACTTTGCCACCAGGTCAAACTTTGAAAAATAAAGTAACAAATAGTGTGTAAGAATTGATAAATGTACGAACTTTTTCCTACATTTCACTATGATGTCTATTAAATGTTCACTTAATATAAAAGCATTCAAGAATGGAAGTTTCTTCATTTATTCAACAAGCAGGCTGCACTCCGCATTGGAATCCAACATCCATGAACAACTTTAAACTATCTTCTACATTAGTAATTAAAATTTTCTAGCTGCACAAGTTCAATGATTCTAATTTCACAAATCTTCAGTATCTAATCTCAGAAAATCTTTAATTGCTGAACAAACTTAAATTATGACTAAAACTAAGAAACCAGATCAACAGTCATTTGGTTGAATAAGAGCTTATGGTTCTTAATGCATTTAAATCTGTCAATTCACATTCCTGGCTTTAAACAGTTAAATTACTGACTGTAGTGCCAGACTACCTCGCTCACCACCAAATTGTAAGTGAAAAAAGCATTATATCTCCAAGAACCCAAAAAGCCACCAGCAATAAGAGACAAACTATATAACCATTTGCTTTCCATGCACAACATGGGAGTTGGGGGAACAACAGATAAAAGACAAATTAAAGCATTTGGTCAAAAAAGCTCGCATGTGCTCTATTACAGAACAGAAACTGAATATAAGACTTGAAAAGATTTAATTTCCTTACACATCCCGCAAAGGTCCAGCAGGCCGTCACAATGGTGTTGCAAGTCCTATTGCATGGAAGTGGAACAAATAAGTCAGAAGTGACCGTAATTGCAGAATGAATGGTAGAACATCAAAGTCCACAAATGCATGATAATAATCATACACATACAAGTAATTCATTTCCTTCAATCTCATTTTGGGAATCGCAGAGAAATTCCCAGTAAAGTAAGCCATTTATTTAGTTATTTATTTATGCATTTATTTTGGGTTAAGTTCACAATGTATAGTTTTCATCTCCAAGAATATAACCTAGCACACCAGATAAGAAAAGAAAAACTGCATAAGAAGACCCATATTTGATACCGCTATGTATTGCAGAACAGGAAAACAAACAAATGACTACGAATTCCTCATATCTATTGCATATTAGGCAGATACAAGAAGAAGAGAAAACAAATCCAGGTTTTAAAACGAAAATTACCTTGAGAAAGCCAGCTCCAGCAGGAGGAATCGACAGCGATGCTGGATTTAAGCCGAGCATTAGCAGTGGCGCTGTGGAATGGCAACAATGACTCCACGTTCCCCAAAACAGATACAACCCTACAAAGCGAAACAAATCATCAAAAGAAACTACAAGAACAAAAATGGTAGAAGTGAAAATTCAAAATTTAAATGACAACTAGCAATTTAAGCATTTCCATTACTGAATTAGCATTTCTGAAGCTTTTTTTCTTTTAAGAAAAGGAACTTGTTTACAAAACTAACCGATACCTATAGAGATTTGAAAGAGCGTTTCTTTCAAAATCAGGTGGGTGATTTTACCTTGAAACTCTGGGGATGGCTCGGGTTGATGAGAAAGAGAAAGGAGAGGAAATGGATTTAGCGTTTAGCGTGTTTTGGGTTAGGGTTTTGGACCGAGCCGCTACGGATCTTGAGCCTGCCATTATAGCTGATCTGCAGAAAGAGGCCATTTTTGAGCTCAAGGAGCGAGAGAATCAAAAATCTCATACAACAAGGGGAAAAACAGCGCTTAAACCCTACTGTTGTGCCGCTAAGTTAAAAATGACGTCGTGGAACCAGTGGGGATTCGCAAAAACGCACAGTATTTTATTGCGGGCGAAACGCAGCGTTTTAAGAAAATTTTTAACCGACGCTGGTCACCGCCACTTAAAAGGATCCCCAATTTGTCAAGTGGTTTATGTAATTCCTTCTCTCAAGGAGCACGCGAAGTAGGCGAGGAATAACATCTTAATTGTCTTCGCCACTGTCAGTACCCACAAATGGCTGCGATCGTAGCTCGCAAGTCTATCTCCGCGCTTCGTGCTCGTCAGCTTGTGAGTGCTTTTCGCCCTCTTTTCTTTCATTTTTTTTAATTATTTCCCTTGCGGCCTTTGTTAAGTTCGCACAACGTAGGAAATGGTGAAATCTATGAAATTTTGACTGCTGAAGCTGTTAGTATCGCGAAATCAAGTCTAATATTCATTTTTTGTTTTCATTTCTTCTTTGTAATTTTTAGTTTTCCATTATTTTATGATGTCATTTGTAATGTTCTGGAGTGATTGGTTGATTTGAATTATTTGGGATTGAAAATGAATTTATTAATTTAAAATTTAATTTCAGATTCTTTGGAAATTTAATGTCTCCTCGTTTCGAATGAATCTGATCGTGTTTTATCAAACACCTTTTGCGGTTGAATTTTTTGTGGTTAGCATCAGGCGAATTTGATTTAAGGCTTTTTTGGGTTGTTACGATGAATTTAGGGTTCTACAATGCGCAGCTGTTTGTTCTTTGTTTTGGGTATAGAAAAATGAAGTTCTTGTTTTGTTTCTAATTTTTATGTTTGCTGTACTGCTAGTTTAGGTACTGTTATACCTGGTTAATGGAGATGCTTAAGTTTAGTTCTTTTAATTTGTGTGGTTGCTGGAAGATTTTAGCGCTAAGGTGCCACTACTAACTGTAATGCTTTATGCTTCCAGCAAATGGTTTACCTTAAGCCTCATGGCTAACTTACCCGACTCTTATAATCTTTGTATCTGTGCAAATAAAGGAAAAACTGCATAAATCTTGAAGGTGATTGAAACCATTTCTTAATGTGTGATATGGTGGATATTTTTGAAATAACTCTTGATTTATTTATTTTTAGTAGTATAACTTTTTTGTTTGGCCTTTCTCATGTTTTCTTTAAGAATCTAAAGGTATTAATATAGTTGGCATGACATAGTTGCCACTCTTTTGTTGCTATTGTGATTTGTTTTTGTCAAAACGATGATCATTATTGCTCTCATTGGCATTTTATCTAAAATTTCTTTTGATATATTGGTTTCTGCACACATAGTCGACATTACATAGTATATGTTATTTCTATGCTTTGTGTGCTTAGGCTATATCAGGGCAAGTATTGCAGTCTTCAAACCAAAATGCACTGTGGTCTTGTGCACTTTCATATTCCACCAAGAAAGGTCTGTTTTGCTTTATCTAGTTTGTGCATCTTGAAGCTAAAAATATTTGTCTCAGTTGTGGTGGCCGGGGACATTGCATAAAATTTATGAGAAAAGAAATTTTAAAGTTGAAAAAGATTAGCGGTTAAAAAGGGAAAAAAAATCAAAGATATACATTTTATCTTATGTCTAGTGATTAAAAATTTGTTCACAGCTTCTTCCTTTGTATTAATTTTTCTTACAATTGAAGATTTGTATTAAATGGATTGCATGTTATTCTATAGTATGTCGTAAACTAAAAAATAGTTTGTTTTATTTTAAGGGGATTGTGTCATATATTTTTTAAAAGATAATTTCAAGTTCTAATGAATGATTTAAAAAGATTAAAATTTTATTAAGACAAAAAGATATGGTCTTTTAGTTTGACAAGTGATATCTTACTGTGCACTGTGTAGTAGGGGGAGAGGTCATTGCATAAAACTCAGTACAAAAGACACTTTTAGGGTAGTGATTAGACTAAGAATCATTTCAGATGGTTTGCCATATGATAACTTTCTAAAGACATAGAATAGACTATTAAAATTTTCAAATGTATTAACATATTTTATGAATATCAATAAGTATGTCATAACATGTCTAAATTGTCAGAGAAGAGAGTTGGATTAAATTTTGGCTGTAGGAAGCATCTTCAACACAGTTTACCCTGAATTAAAATGTTCTGAAAAATTACATGGAATTTGGAAATACCATGTTTTGTGTGAATTTTCTCATTTCCTGGACTTCAGTATTTGTTCTGTATTTCATTTATTTGTGGTTAATGTATATCCTTCTTGTTTGCTTAGTGCAGATGATGAAGAAAGAGAGCAACTTGCTAAGGAGATTTCCAAGGATTGGAGTTCAGGTATTTTTTCCTTTGAAGTACATAATTTATATATGGTCCAGCTTCAATTCTACCCCACATGATGAGTAGTTCCTGATACTCGTGAGTACTTGCAGTTTTTGAGCGAAGCATAAATACACTATTTCTCACTGAAATGGTTCGCGGTTTGAGTTTAACATTGAAGTATTTCTTTGAGAAGAAAGTAACTGTAAGTCTTCCTAAATGCTCTGTGGACTTTTTGTTCTATGACACAGTACTGGTGGATCATTATATCAACAATATCTTCTGTTGTGCAGATCAATTACCCGTTTGAGAAGGGTCCTTTGAGCCCCCGGTTCCGTGGTGAACATGCACTCCGAAGATATCCAACTGGAGAGGAACGTTGCATTGCCTGCAAACTCTGTGAAGCTGTAAGAATTAAATCTTAGTTGTACTTAACCTAAATCACATTTGTTTGTTCCGGCAAAATATGCTTTTAAGAAGTAAAATATGCAATGTGCTATTTGTTCTCATGTTACACCAATTCCCAGTTCCATCAGCATCTTGATTGAAACTTATCAAACTTTGCCTGTGTGTATATGTATGAAATTATGTTGGCTCATGTCATAGTTGACAATTCATGTTCCTATTGTTATCATGTTTTTGGATTATTTCTTTTGGGCTCTAGAAACATTTACAGAAAATTGTTATAATTTAGATTCTCTTTCCTTTCCTATTGATATGTGATTGTGTTTTACATGCATGTTACACATTACTCTCTCGTCTTTCTTATAGATGTATGTGGTTAAAACATATTGCAGTACTTTATTTAATATGATTTTTTAAGGTAATGAAACTCAATTGACTGCT
The DNA here is from genome assembly GCA_023653625.1 of Triadica sebifera. NCBI lineage: Eukaryota > Viridiplantae > Streptophyta > Magnoliopsida > Malpighiales > Euphorbiaceae > Triadica > Triadica sebifera. The sequence continues at coordinate 26,668,126 of CM042908.1, read as the reverse complement.
GCATCCTATGATGAGTGCTTATTTTAAATGGAGCAGCATTAACCTGTATGAAATTTGGTTTTCCAAATTGTACTAATGTTTATATATGTGGTTTGTTCTTGGCATCTTTGTCTTGTTTTTGTCACAAAGCAACCTGTCTTTTGCATTCGTACCATATAAATGTCACTGATGGCCATCCTTAATCATATACTGCCTTAGTTGTTGTATGCGGTGCTTGTCTCGTGGGGCTTGGTTGTTTTGCAGATTTGTCCTGCACAAGCCATCACTATAGAGGCTGAAGAACGTGAAGATGGAAGCCGTAGGACAACTAGGTAATATTTGTGCCCCTGCTTCATTTCTTTCTTCTATCTTTTTTTCTCTCTCACATGTACAAGTATTGGTTTTGCAGATATGATATTGATATGACAAAATGCATTTATTGTGGATTTTGCCAAGAGGCGTGCCCTGTTGATGCAATTGTTGAGGGACCCAACTTTGAATTTGCAACTGAGACTCATGAGGTTAGTAGCATTACCATTGGCCTACTCTGACTGTCGGTTAGTTGAGTGATATTTACAAGTTACTGAAGGAAAATTTTCGCTTACAATTAATAAAATGTTACAGGAGCTTCTGTATGACAAAGAGAAGCTACTTGAGAATGGGGACCGTTGGGAAACTGAGATTGCAGAGAACCTGAGATCTGAGAGCCTCTACCGCTGATTGCTTCTTGCCAGTTGGTACGAAAGATTTCACATGAAAAATAAAAGATCTTATACTGATCTTGAAGATTTGTATTAAAGAAGGCTTGTGATTCCAAATTGTTTCTTATTGAATTTGCTGTTCTTGTTAATGTTAAAACTCGAAGTGAGTGTTAAGAGATTCCAAATACAAGGATCGACATTTCTGTTGGTGGAATTTGTTGTTTGATGCCAGTTGCAGTTAATTCTATTTGGATTTAACTGATGTTGGCATTGGGCTTCGGAATTCATATGTTCGAACTTGGAAAGGAGCTGAGACTGTTATTCAAAAAATAATGATCGTTGAAAACGGGGGAATGGGGATTCGAAGAAGTGACCTGCTTAAGCTTGTTGAAATTCTTTAATTCTGTCACTGATAAACTGGATGGTGTGGATATGCTTGAAGTTATATTGAATGGTCCGTGCCTGCATGAAGTTTGCTGCATTTTACTAACATGAATTACTGTAATAAAGTAGATATAGTTTATTTTCTTTATTGGGTTGAGCCATGTATAAATTCAGGAATAAAAATTAATTGGACATGATTTAAGTAAAGATAATTCACTATTTTCTTTATTTCTATTTTGCAGTTGAACCATCAATGAGTTTTAAATTATGCATTAAATTAAAACTGCTCTATATACTTGTCAATAAATTTCAATTAGACACCATTGTTTTATCATGCCTAATGAACTAATTTAATTTCCTTGACTTTGATTAAAAAAAATTATATTTTTATATTTTCTTATATGCATGAGTATCATTTTATAACAATTTATGTTTTAACTTTAAAGAATATTCATAATCTTTTTAAACTTTATTTTTCAAAATATTTAAGCAACTAATTATTGTTTAAGAACATAATAATTATGAGGGATATCATCAATTTATTCAACTGAGGAATTTTTTATGGTATTAGTTAATAATTATATGGATTAAGAGAGATTTTTAAATCAAATTTTATATATGGAAGATTTACTTTGTTAAATGGTCATACTAAAATTAAAAACAGTGAATAAAAATAAAATACTACATTTTAGATACCTTTTTTAATTTCTGATTGTGAAATCATTTTCTTTAAATTGATAAAATAAAAAAATTAATCATTTATGTTTTTAGCTTTTCTTTAGGGGGAAAAAAACAAAAATCAATTATTACATTCTTAACGGATTCTATTTTGGACGATTTGATTTTTCTTTTCCGAGCCCTAACACGGCGTCCTATTGGAAGCAGCAAGTACAAAGCCCAAGGCAAGCCCAGTCCTCAATAAGCTTCCCTATCTCCAACTTAGCTTTTGCGTCGTCCGGCGGCAGAACGGAAGACTGAGGTGGCTAAGTTGGAACTAGGCTAACAAAATCTGATACACTGTATTAGAGAAAGAGAGTGCAATCGAGACAAATGACCGAGGGGACAATTTTAGGCTATTAGCAGAATCACGAAGAAATCTCCGATTCCGGCCAGTTCGCCGCCGAAAGAGGAATTGATCATAACGAGATCGGCAATGTCATCAAAAGCCTCCACGGTTTCCGCTTCGTCGACGCTCAGGTAATGCTTTCTATTATCTCCATATTCTATCTATCCATTTATATATGTCTCTATGCATATAATTCTTAACATATTTTGGTTAACGCACCCCATGCATTTGCAGTTATTTCAATTCTGTGGTGGAAGATTGCTTCATATACTCTCAAAATACTTATACCATTGGGCTAGAAGTTTTGAATTTGAACTCTGTAGTGACGATTGGAAGATTGGGTGCTGTAGTGAGTTTTGGTCACAAATAGATTGTGGCTTTGATGGATATTGGTTGACATGTTTCCATAAAGTTATGAAATAATTAAATATGGATTTCCTTAGTAGTTTGTTCATATGGCAGGACATCAAGAGGGAGACATGGGTCCTTACCGACGAAGGCCAAAGGTATGCTGCTCAAGGATCGCCTGAGGTACAGCTGTTCTTGGCTCTACCACCGGAGGGTAGCATCTCAAAAGATGAGTTGCAGGTTATTGTTACTTAATATTGATAACTTCATCTTACAATGCATGATTATTAACCAACATTTCTATATTTTTTTAACTTTTATATATTACATATTTGAGTGTAAGAATTAGGTAATGTAGAAATCTTATAGGTTGTTATATTAAGATATGCTGTTAAGTTTTCTTTTTCTTTCATGGTTATGTGCTTGGTAGACTCAGCAATTCTAATATACTGAATTGTTTGTTGAAACTATTTATTGAAGCAGAAGAAGCTTGACCCTGCAATTTTTAAAATAGGGTGCTCACGGGCTGGAAAGAATAAATGGGTAGAAATGGGAAAGCAGATATCAAGGAAGGTAGCACTTTTGAGGGGTTTTTTCTGTCTTTTATTTGCAGTCTTTCTTATTGAGAAACCTTTTTGTATGTTTAACAGAGTTTGTTCTTTATGAAAATTGGTCCTAATTGCATGGCATGCCAAAGGATAATCTGGATGTGATAGTCAGCTTGATGGTTTTTGCAATGTCTATTTTTGAGCTTCTTTTCTTTAAAAGAAATATATTACACACTGTATTATCTATATAGGGCTTGTTAGTCATATTTACTCCCGTAACTGTTATAATTTGATCTTTAATGGATATTTGAAGTGAGTTTGTAGAATTTTTGCAGTTGCTTAACTAAATTTCTATTTTCATGTAGGTTCAACATGTAGAAGACAAAGTGAAGTACCTGCTTTTACAGATTCAAGATGGGCAGGTTAATTTGAATCAAATTGTTTAGCAGTGATTTGAATGATTTTAGTGGACGTATGAATCTGAACATGGTGAATGGAAATCTTACCCAAACTTGTTCTCTGTGATCTTGTGAAATGAGAGCCAATTCCCCACATTTCTTATAATAGAAAAAGGGTAGTTACAAAAAAAAATTCTTTAACATTTTATCTAAAGTTTAAATTAACCTTAAATCCATTTTTTATAACAATTTTGCCTTTAACGAAACCTTTCAATTTAACCCATGCTAACATTCTATTAAAGAACCATCGGTTTTCTTATTCTCCTAACATGTAATGGCCACTTATTAGAATAGAAATCTCAGTTTCCTGTACAAAGATTTTCCCCTTTTTTTCTGGAAAGAGCTACAAATATATGCACATTATAGACAAATGAAGGATACACGTAAACCTGCTCAAGTTTTTCCGTGCTGCAATAGCTTTTATAATCTTATTTACAACAGAATTTCATTAAAAAAAAAAAAATCCTATTTCCAACAGAATTACCAACATCATCCTCGTTAAGGCATCAATTACTTAAATTATCAGAAAGGTTCTTCGTCCTCTGAAGGGCCATCAGCTCCTTGAGAAGTAGTAAAGGTACCAGCAACCAAATCCGATTTTAAAACTTTCTTCTCTTTTAAAGAATCATCAGCTACTGGATTATTGGGTAGAGTCCCGTCCATGATGCCAGATTCAAATCTTCGACGCCTTTCTACAGCAGCATCAACCATTTTTTGAAATTCTTCATCACTGCTAGCCAACATGTATCGGAGTTTAAAATTAACCTGATTGGCAACCATAACTTTGTGCCTTGGTATTATCCGCCCATCGAGAGAATAGCTGAAGAACCTGTAAATGATTTCAGCGGTTTAGCAGTCAAAGGTGAAATGGAAGGGTAAAAAAAAAGCGTTAGAGGCCTCTTAGCTCCTAGTATCCTGGCCTAGCATTAAAACAAACTTCTAAATGAGAACTGGTCTCGATATTCTACACCTTGAAAGAAATAACATACATGAGATAATTTATAGCTCTATAAAGCTGTTCACCTTGGAAACTCAATAAGATCTTGCAAAGGCCGGACCATGGTTCGCCTCAAGTACCGGTACTTTGGACGGAGGAGTTCTATATTGTAACGGAGTAGCATGGGGAAATCAGCAATCATCTTACCCAACAGATGAAGGCGTATGCCCAGTGACAGAAAATATTTCACGCTGATATCAAGCTTATGCACTATGCTGCATCCCAAAAGCTCTGGCCCCAGTGCTATCACCTTCCCGATATCTCTCTTGCTAACCCCAGCTTTTGTCATCAAGAATATAACCTGCATGATACTTCAAATTTAGAAAAATTCAATGCTGTTATTCTTTACCTAGAAAATACAACGTTGTTATTCTTTATTTATTCAACAGAAGGCACCATGCGTAGTGATTTTTTTCTGATGAAGAGTTATCCCATATATCAATATCAGCAACTGATGGTATTCATTTTGGGGATTTTGTCATAACTGTCTTGCAAGACATAATAAGCTAAAAAATTTAATAATCCATTATCATGTTTTGACATAAAATTTCCAGATATAATGACATATATTAATTCACATTGCATGTCATAAAAGTGCAGTGCAACTCCAGTTGGAAGATGAGATCGATATATATATATATATATATATATATATATATACAGTTTGTCTAATGTCTGGACGAATTATCTCTACAAGGGAAGATACTTCAACAAAACTACACTTTATGCAGGATATAGAAGGAAATAGAAATAGTAAGTTGGCTGGGAAAAAAACATACCACTGGCCGGATTTTCTTGTACAAGCTGTATGTTAACAATGGAGGAAACTTTACAAGCATGTTACCTATAGCATCCTCTCTAACACCTATGTCCTTAAAAAACTTCACCTTCAGAAAGAAAAACAAAATATTATCAACTATCATAAGAAACAGAAACACATGTAATACCATAATCAATAAATAACCAATTTCTTTTTTTTTTTTCTAAACAAATTCATTCTTCATGCAATTTAAAAGCTACTATTAGAACTATACACTAGACTAGAGGTTAGTAGGAAAAAATTCAAATTGAAGGCAGAGTTCAACTAGATTATTCGACTGGGTTGCTTAATGTATGGTCTGAACAAGGTGAAACAGAGTGTGGAGCAATTCTGTTCCTTACCTTTGGCACGATTGTCTGTTCCCAGTCAACACAGAAAACTATTGGTTTAATAGTAAGCATTCTCCTCATGCCATCTCGGGAAATTCCAAGGTAGTATAAATACTTAACAAGAGGCTTCCATCTTTCTTCAATATTACAAGCCATTAAATGTGGCTTAAATGCTAGCAATCTTCCAACATCATTGTCATTGAGGCCAAACTCTTTCAGATAACTAACCTGGACAAAGAAGAACATCAAATCAATGCATATATGATAGTAAAATTTGATAGAAATCTCTTTGAGAATGCATCAAATAGAGGCATTGCCTGGTACTTCACAATTGCTAATTAATGATCAGCGAGAAGCAATGGACCTTAAGATCATACAACAATGAGATTGAAGATTGAATCAGTTACCTTTTGGTTCATTTCTTCCAGAGTGAAATAGCCGAGCACCCTAGGATAATCAAAAACCATTGTGCCAAAATCCTTCTCATTCATACCCATATCCAAGTAGAACTGGACTCGAGTTTTCACATCTTCCAAGTTGTAAGCCAACAATTGAGGACACCTACTCATTACATGGCCCATCCAATCTCTCCTCACCCCATTGCTCTCTAGGTAGTCAACAATTTCTGCTAGTTCTTCATTACTTCGTTCCAAAATGTTATCTCCTGATTTTATGAGCACAACTCCAAGAAATTCCCCCTTCACATGAATTGTCTTCAACCAGTCCGCCAGTCGCGTGATGGACTCAAGATTTCCTCTTGACATGCATAAGAGTTTAGCAATCTTAGGATATGACAACCCATTATGTTTCAGCCACCTATATGATTCAACAATCACAGATAAAATAAATAAATAAATAAATCATACTCTTTCCCTAACTTCATTTTACTTCTACATTCAATCGTTGAAATTTGAATTGGTACAAGCACCCAAAATTTTTTAGAACATAAAATTCATCAAAATTCAACACGTCATCATAATAAATCAGAGAACAAGAATAAAAAGAAAAAATACAGCCTGAGTACCTGATAAGCGGCACAACATCCAATTCCTCGATAACAGTCCTAGCTCTAACATTGAAACTGGAAAACTCAAACGCAGGCAACTTCTTTAAAGACGCAGCTTTAATCATAATTAAGTCAATAAAATCACTCAATCTATCAACCAAATTGGTCGAATATGTTATGCCAAACTTGCCTTTCCTCCTCATAGCTTCCTTGAAAATCTCCGCACTAACTCTTCTCCGTATCTCGAGCGCCTTCATTATCATCTCTTCATCATCTTCATCTCCATTGTTATCTTCACCTTCTTCGTTTCCGTTTTGAAAAAGGGTCTGCAAAGGAGAAGTAGAATTGGCCGGAAACTGGGGGAAAATTGAGCCCGGGAATTGGGGGATTCGTTTTTTGGTGACAAGGGTCAATTCCAAAAGCTTAACTTTCTCTTCAGGTGAAATAGCAGGCTGCAATTTTTCTTCTTGTTCAATTACCCCCTTCTGAAATTGGCTCGGTTGATTTTGGTGGCGGAGGAGGACAGCTGTGGACTTAGAGTTGTGGGTCCGGAGGGTTGGTTCATGAGTACTGGTGGTGGCCGGGTTTTCAGGCGTGGAGTGATGTTGGTTGTGGAGGGAGGAGGAGATGGTGGGATTATAATTTTTGCGGTGGTTGTGGCGGAGGTGGAGGTGGAGGGAAGGGCGGTACTGTGCCTGTGGACAGTACAGCATGGTAACTGTTGGGTCACTGCCTCGCTGCGCAGAGTGTAATGGATAGAATGGCGCCACTTGCAAAAACGGAGTTTTCTTAGTTAATAGAAGAACAGACTTCAGGTTTCATCAATGGTCCCATGGTCCAGGGGTCAGGACATTAAGTGACACGAGTTCGAATCCGGGTTTCTGTTCGAGATTTCCTACTTTTTCTATATCATTATTATTATTTATTTATTTATTCTGCTTGAGCTATTTCAATATTCATCCACAGTATAATTTAAAAAGAAGAGGAGTGATAATTAGGATCTAAAAATAATCAAGTATAATTGATCTGGTCTTCTTTTACTGTAAGATTTCTGTCTTTCTTTCAGAAATTGAAAATCTAATTTGGATGATAAAATCCTTAACATTAGAAAAAGAACGAAAGAAAACAAAGCAAAGATCAATTACAGATTAAATTGGCGCTTGTATTGACAAGCTATCAAACAAATAAATCACCATTACTGCCAGTGCCAGTAGTAATCCCGATACTCTTCCAAAATCTTCCCAATCCCATCTATCCACAAGTCCTAACACCGCTGCCAGGGGCGGGACGAGATCTCCAAAAGGACTTGCCAGGGTAGATATGCACCTCTCAGACATCCAACTGATACACAAAAATGGCTCCGAAGTTGGGGCAGTAGCAGTCCATGGGGTACCTACAAGCAGGCACTCAAATAGGAAGCCTACTGTATTATTAACAAAGAATCAACATCTCAGCTAATCCTGAACTTGTCTCTCTACATCTTGCCCATCGGATGGTTCAGGAACGATCTCCCTGGAATACCGTCTATGCGAGGATGAATGTTCACCATTACCATTTTGGACACTTCCCTGCGAATTTGAAGTTGCTGAATTTTTAAAACTGCTTGCTCCTTCAGGCCTGGTACTTGAGCCTGCAGGAATGACTGCTACATCCGATGAACTGCGCCAACTACCGAATAAGGCAGCATTCCAAGATCCTCTGGAAGATGTTCTAAGTCTTGCAGAGCTGGAGTGTTCTTCCCGTACAACCTTCAATGGATTTTCCAAAGCCTTCAGGATATATCTCATAAGGGGTCGCCTTGAAGGCTTGGGGTTGAGGCAAGACCTGGCCACAATGGCCATGGCCCAGACTTCTTCTAACAAATCTTCATCAATGATCAATGATGGATCCACAATTTTTGTCACAAGTTCCTTGTCATAAATGCTGATGTACGGTACAGCCTGTTCTAACCAGTCTTTCAGCTGGGCTTCACTACATGAGCTCATACCCAGCTTTCCAGTTACCAACTCAAGTAAAACCTTCCCAAAGCAGTAAACATCGAAGGCACACGTTGCTGCCACCGTACCTGATTATGTTCAAGCAGAAATGAATATCAGAGAAGTCACTGGAATTAGCGGCCAGCTTTAAAGCTTTGGAAACAAAGTTCATCTAGCAAACTAGGATTCTTAAGCTTTAAACATTTCCTTTCTGATTTAGGGTCAAACAAATTTAGAAGACTCCTTCGGACCAGATAGTCAAAATTTTAATGTGCTAAAACATGAATTATTCGATCCAATCAAATGCAGAAGATCGGATAATTCTTTAACAAAATCCAACTACCAATGCCCGAACCTGCCTAAACAAAGGCAAGCATAGGCCTTCCAAACCTGTCAAATATTGCAAATACCAAGCCGCAGACATGGTAAAAGCTACTTAGATTTGAGAAGATGTAGAGGCCAAGTTACAATCTCTACGTACCAGAAGTGCCTTGTTCTGACCTGCACATGATTTAAAAGAAAAAAACTACAATCAAACGTTGATTAAGCAAAATGAGTATGCAATACATGAAGCCATATATTAACACTACTAAGACCTTGAGTTAATAAGATAGAGGTCGCTAAATACAGTGTACCATAAGGAAGGGAGAAAATAAGTCACTATATTAACTACTAAAGAATCATGATGTAATTCAAAGCATCAAAATCACATCTAATCTTGTTCAAGCTTTAATCCAATATGCAAAAAGTTAGCAGGAAAATATAGTAAACAGTAGCATTCACAATGGCAAGGAAGACTTGCAAACATGCTTTCAACAGTCAGAAAAAATGGCTAGTGATCTATCAGGCAGGCTGTCCAAAATTAACGGGAAAAACCAAAAAACTGAACCAAAATAAAAATGAAAAAATAAGTTAACCGAACAGCTAGTTTCAGACTAAGTTATTTATTTTTGCAGTTTTCGGTTTCCGATTTCTTGTTAAAGAAAACCATCAATTTTAGGTTAACCAGTTCATATATATGGAAAAATTTAAACTTAAATTCATTTAGATATATGAATCGAAAATGGCTTGTCGTTAGTTATATATTTGTTTATTTAACATTTTTATTTATAATTATGTTTCATAATTTGTGATTTATATATATGCGAGGAAGATGAAATATCTTATAAGTACTACAAACTGATTTCATAGGTTGTAATTTGAAAAAATCATGCCTTCTTTTTAATTATTAAAAACCAAATTAAAGGTCCGCTGATTTTAATGGATTGGTTTAGAATCTACTTTTTGTAAAACCGAACTTAATGGACAAGACTCAAAATTATCAACTGGTCAGCGGTCCTTGGACACCCTACCGCAAGATTAAGAAACTTCACTCGTCAATAGTACTATCACAAAATTTAAGTTTAAAATTCTAATATTCTATGCTACTTAACAAGTATAACTATAAAAATTAAGCATAATTATACAAGTAAATAATAAAATTAAAAACTAAATTTGATGCTTATTCTGGTTAGGACATAACAGAGAGGATTTAAAAACAATACTCACTGTGGCAACCGCAGCAACCTGGTAATCCTGCTTTGATGCATATCCCCTTCTTGAGGACAAGTCTCGCTTAGGCTTCCAAGCCGGACTTCAAATTTATCATCAAGCAGTATGCTGCTTGCTTGAACATCTCTGTAGAAAGAATCAAAAGAAAAAAAATTCCGTGATTGCACCACTAACACAACTTTTTCAAATTTTGATGATGTAAGATAGCCTAACAAATCAAAACCAAAAAATTTTCTAATCAGCAACCCCCCACCCCACCTGAAAAACACACATACAATTATGTAAAAAAAAAAAAAAATTAGAATCCCTTTCAAAGCAGCTCAAGATTTGGATTCACCTTTTACTTACTCGGATGTCTATCATTAACCAATTACACCACTGAAATCAAACAATGCCTAAGTGCTAATTTTACAAATTTTTTACCCATGGTTGATGCAATGTTAGCTACTAGCTTCATAATCAATGTATAGTTATCACTCCAAATATTTGAAAAATCAAGGAGTTTAAACTTTTAATGCTGGGTGTTGAGTCTTTAAGAATGCTGTGATTTAGTTAATCACAGTACAGTTACAATATCTGCAAAATGCAAATGCTCATAAATGAGGTTTAACCTCCAGAAAAAACCGTTGACATCGGTTCATATCAAGGCAAAGAATTCTGGTGGAGTTGATGAATTAGTAGTTTATACAATGATTACAACACATAACATGATGAAACAAATTTTAGTCACTACATCTGTAAAATGCAAATGCTCAAAAATGAGGTTCAACCTCCAGAAACAACTGTGGACATCAGTTTATATGGAGGCAAAAAATTCTGGTGGAGTTGATGAATTAGTAGTTTATACAATGATTACAACACATAACGTGATGAAACAATTTTTGTATCAATGTTTTGGAGACAGTTGCAACAAACAGTTAAGTCATATAAATAATAGGGATACAAGAAACAGATCTAATGGATAATATGAGATCATATAGCAAGACATTACCTGTGTACAACTGGTGGTGTACATTCATGATGTAGATAAGATAGTCCTTCTGCTGCTCCTGTTGCAATTTTTAATCGAGTTATCCAATCTAATGACTGCAAACTATCATCTTCTGCGCTGGTTTTCCTATACAAGGAACTTGACAAATCCCCATTTGGCATATATTTAAAGACCAGGAACTTCTCATTCTCTTTCTCTAAGCAGTGTCCTAAGAATGGAATCAATCTAGGATGTGAAACTTTACTGAAAAAGTCCAATTCCAGCAAGTATGTCTCCTTGTTGATGGACTGCAAATCTACTCTTTTTATGACAACGAAGATTCCATTTTCCAAGGTACCCTTATAGAGATCCCCTGAGTGGCCATGTTTGATCAGGTTTGCATTGCTAAAGTCGCCAGTTGCTTGTAGCAGTTGCTGATACGTGAATGTGTCTCCCAAACTTGAAAATTTGATTGATACTTCAGGAGGCTGTGGACTGCTCCCTGCAGGAACTGGCCCAACGTCAACTGCTCTTTGATTTGTAGTGCCCCTCCTCTTACAGATGCAAAAGAGCAGCAAAAAAAGCAATATCAGAAGGAGAATAAGCCCAACACTGCCAAGAACGCTTGCCAATATAATAACTTTCCGGTTGCTTTTCCCTTCAGGTCGTGTGGAATTTGGGAGTCCAAAATTGTCAAAAACCAGGCCCCTCTCAGCATAAAATGATGCACATTCAAGCAAACTTCTCTGATTTGACACATTTTGGAGACAATTGCTAACAAGAGAAGCATTTTCAGGCACATAATCCGGAACCCTGCCTTGGAAATAGTTTCCAGACAGATCAACGAAACTGAACTTTCTCAGTATAGATGTGAGATTTCCGTAGAACAAATTCCCAGATATATTCAATTCTGCAGTGGTGGCATTACCATTCAAGGAAGAATTAGGCAGGACACCAGTGAAATTGTTGCCGGAGATATCAAGAATGCGCAATCCAGGCATTGTCCACAGCCCATCAGGGACAACACCACTAAAATCATTATCCTTCAAAATCACAATTTGAAACTGACTTGTAGCAACAAACAAGTTAACTGGCAAAGACCCAACAAGTATATTATTCCCAATCAGCATTCGCTTCAAATTCCTCAACCCTCTCAAGTCTACTGGCACTGACCCAGACAATAAATTGAAGCTGAGATCAAGGTCAACCAAGTTACCAAGGTCACCAAGCTGAGAAGGTATTGAAGATGACAACTGATTACTAGAAAGATTCAAATATTGAAGCTTCAAAAGCATCCCAATGCTAGAAGGAATCGACCCAGATAAGAAATTAGAAGAAAGATCAAAACTTGTTAGATTCCCAAGCGAAGCAAAAGTCACAGGAATAGATCCTGTGAGCGAATTGTGAGAAAAATCAAGAACCGAAAGCAACACCAATTGACCTAAACTTGAGGGAATTGAACCTGCTAAAGCATTACCAGACAAGTAAAGACTAGCTAAATTAGTCAAATTCCCTAGACTTGCGGGAATAGCATTACGTATCGAACAAAAACGAAGATCAAGAAGTTGAAGGGAACCAAGAGATTGACCAAACCAATCAGGGATTGAACCAGGAAGCCGAAATCCAGAAGCGTTAAACGAAATCAGGTGGGTTAGATTGGCAATCGCATCAACGGCAAACTGCGGATTCTGAGCACCAATTCTTGTCCTTCTGAAACCAGAAACGTTAATACCAGATACACTTCCATTCTGGCATGTGATACCCGTCCATTTCAAGCAAGGATTAGCTTTTCTAGGCCATTCTTTGCTTCTTATACCCAAAGAGGATCTAAGTGAAAGCAGAGCGGCTCGTTCAAGTGAACTCAATGTCTCCACTTGCTGAAATGCGGGCTTAAACTTTAACTGCAATAGTAGAAAAGCGAATGCTATTACAATTCGCTGATCCACCATGGCTTATAAGAACTCGATAGCTGATTCAAATCTTCTCGTCTTCATATCAAATGTAACCTTCTGCAAAATAATACAGCAGCTCCTCCCTTTCCCACTCCTCTTAGATGAAACCATAAAACGAAAAGAAGAACCAAGTCTTACCTTACCTGCGCTAAAAACCCTTCCTTCTTTTCTTCAAATTGTTGGTGACCAATCTGTGTCACTCCTCTACTTCTATTCCCCTCCCTACTCTTCGCATAGTTCCCGTTTCCTCAGTTGGCCAGATAAAAATGGCAGAACAATGATTATAATATATCTTCAAATAACTAATTGGTTAAATGACAATGGAGAGAGATTCAGATTAGTTAAACAGAGAAGAAGAAGAAGAAGAAGAAGAAGGGTCAAGAAAGGACTATTAGACTTTTAAAGAGTGCGGGCTCAAAAAGGGGTTTTGAGTTTTTAAGCGCTGACAATTCACAAATAAATAAATAACGCAAAAAAGAATGGTAAAATGGCAATGAAAATTGAAAAATATAGAAGGAAATTAAAGCAAGAAAGTGGTTAGCCACTATTCAGAGACTCGTTCACCGGGGCTGCCGGAGTTGCGGCGGTGTGTTTGACCTCCGGTTATCCCGCTCTTGCCAGATAAGCACAAACTACTCCTCTTGACACAACTCTCTATGTGTAGTAATAAATTTTGAGATGCTCCATTAAATTATTAATACAACCTCCCTCTCTATATATAATTGTGCAGAGGAGGGAAAGATAGGTGAGGAGGTTTTAGGCTGAATTTATGTCTATCAACTGTATGAGTAAAGTATTAAGAGGAGATTCAATTCAATTGTATTCCTAGGCTGGAAACAGCACAGATCTCTTATATTTCCTTTTTCTGTGAAAGGAAAAAAGGTAAGTAATGATAAATGCAAACAACAAAAAAAAATCTCCCAAATAATTATGTGATTACCTGCTATTAAAATCCATGTCAATTTTTGCTCGTAGAGTAAGATAAAACTAATCAGAACTGCGAGGTTTTAAATTCAAAATCGGATATTTAATTGCAAAATATATAAAAAAACAAAAAAAATGAATAAATAATTTTAATTAATATATTTTCCATATTTTGTGGATAATATTAAAATGAAATAAGATTGTTACTTTTTGTTGTATGAGTATTAAATTTTATTTTATTTTTTTATCTGATTGCATATTATGTTTCTTATTTGGAAAATATTGCTAAAAGAAAATAAAGTGGGCATCAAAATTTGACTAATGTAATTTTTTGGAACAAAAGGATTGGTTAGCATTGCAGCAGGCAAAAGGAACAAAGGTGAACAACAAAACATAGATGAACTGGTGAAAAAAATTGAATTCTGAATTTAATAATTAATTGTGAAATTACCCACTTGCCTTTGTCAATCTTCCACTTAGTCCATTGTTGTTGGTGTAGATCAGTAGTTGTGACAAGGACAGCAATGGCTTTACACAACACTACATTTCTGCATTTGGGTCAACAGTATTGATGATTATACAATGCTCAAGCCAACAACATCAAGTTTTGAATCAAAATAAAATATTGTTAAAAAAAATAATCAAAATAAAATAATCAGTAAATAAGATACTTTGAACCTTTTTTATATTTATAAAAATAAATATTCATGATTTAAATAAAATGTACTTTTTTCAATAATTTCTTTTACATTGATTTGCTAAGGTAATTGCAGACTGTTTCTTCATAACCTTTTGAAATATTTAGTTCAATTATGATTTTATGAATATTCTGCTAAATTTCTTGGGTTAAATTTGTTGGAGTGATTTCTGTTGATTATCTAAAATAGGTTAGCTATAACTCTGATATATTTATAATGATTTGGATAATTTTATTTTGAAAAAAAAATTAAGTGGAAAAATCTATTTACTTGTATAATTACTACGGACTTACTACTTGATGACCTAATTTCTTCAATTTCACATTATAACTCTATAAAATTCATAATTGTTTTCTCCTATCAGCAACTAAATGCATTATAGTTTTGTACGCTTCTTCTTATGTCTTTTTTTTTATTCTCTAAGTTATATATAATTTGTATATTTAAATATATTTGCTAAAATGGCTTTCTTATGCATTGTTTTGATTTTAGTATGAACTCAAACAAAATCTATCACCATATTCCATTATAAGATATATATATATATATATATATTTTGAATAAGAGTGCAATCGATTGGTTCGATTAAAATATAATCGAATTTATATAAACCGAATCAACTCAGCATAGATAAAACATAAATCTAATTGAACTAAAATATTACAACTCAATTTGATTAGTTTTAATCAATTTTATAGATTAATTTATTAATTACAATGAATCATAATTGTTATTATATTTTATCAATTATAAAAGAAGAAAATTAATCATCATAATTTTATCAATTAATATAAATTAATATAATTTTATGGATTACCATACATAAAATAATATAAATTTTAATAAATTGTTATAACTCATGATTTTATCAACTAGCATAATTATCATAAATTAAAATTGATCATCATAATTTTATAAATTACTATAAACTAAGATCAATTTTCATAACTTTATAAATTAGCATGAATTAAAATCAATTATCATAATTTTATTAATTACTATAAATTAAAATTAGTTAACATAAATTAGAATAAATTATCATAGTTCATAATTTTATGCATTAGACTTAAATATCATAAACTATATTTTTTCTTTTTTTATAAAAAAATTGAACTAATTACTATAAAATTTTAAAAATATAAATATATGAGCATAAAAACTTCAATTGGTTCAATTTAATCATTTTTTTAATATTTTCAATTGAACCAATTTTTTTATATATAACTGAATCAAATAAAACCAACTAAATAGACCAAATTAAATTTTGTTCAATTTTCAATTTAATTTGATTTTGCACACCGTTAGTTTTGAACCAGCCATAAAAAAAAAAACTTAAATACATATCACATGCTTGAAAAAATTTAGAAAGGAAGGAATTGCAGAAGGCGAAAATCTTAACTGATTGGACCAAAGAGTTTTTGCTTTAAAAAAAAAAATCAAATCAATGATTCAATAATCAATACCGAATAAACATAAAATTGGACAAGATTTGAATTTCACAAGTGAGAAGTTCTTGCTTGATACTAACATTCATTCCGTTCCCAAAAAATAAATTACTTACTTTTATTTTCAACAAACATTAATAGAATTTAATTAGTATGATCGAAATTATATATATATATATATATCTTTGTAATAATTAGGAGTATATTGAAAAAAATAAAATATGATAATTCACACTTGTTGATAGTGAGATACACTAATTAAAGGCATAATAAAAATTTAATAAATTAACTATATATAATTTTTTATTGAAATTTTTGATCTTTATGAATTTTGGGAAAAAATTACAGAACTCTTTTCTTTTTCAAAATATACAGTACGAAGGGAGTGGTGAAAATAAAAATTAAAAGTGTGAAAAAGTTGATATTTCTAGGCTACCAGTTAATAAAAATATTGAGCATATCTAACGATAGTCGTTAAAGATTAATACTAAAAATTAATATATATATATATATATATATATATATATATATATATATATATATATATATATATATCTAAATTTGATCCTTAATATTATTTATAAATTAACTTAATAAAAAAATATTATATAGATAAATTAAGAATCATTTTACTTCGGAGGTTCATCATCCTAATGACAGAAACGGATCATTGACTGAGTTTTATATATAACTATAAACAAAGTTCATTTAAATCAACAGTGTTTTTGATCTTAAATAATTTGTTTATTATTATTTTTTGAAGAGATAGAAATCGAAATCGTTTAGTGCTTCATTTACTGTTGCACCATAAACACTAATTAAACTGTGTTAATTACTTAATAGTATTTTTTTTTTTTTAACCAGAAGTTTTAAATTTAAGTTATGATTCTGAAACACTTTTTAAATTTGAGATTGAGCGTTAATAAAAAAAATTATGAATCCTCCTGCCGCGAATCTAAACTAAATAATTAAAACAAAAATACTTATTACTTGACAAATAAATTTTTTAATCATCTGTAATGGGAGGGTCGAGGGCTAAAAGAACATAAGAAACTAAATCCTCATAGTTTGCTCTTCTCTTAATTTCCCGATAATGAACATAAGAAACTAAATCAACAAAGGATTTATGTTTGTGTATATTTTGATATCTCTCTCTCTATATATATATGGAGCAAATTAGCCTCTTTTATTATAAAAATTAAGAAAAATGTATTCACTAAAACTTTTTTTTTTATTTGTGAAAGCAAAGTGTTAGGAAACCCTAATGATTTTTTTTTTGTTTACCAGAAAGCATTATCTTTCATTAGTAATTAGTAAATTTAAATTCAACTAATCAAGTTAAAGTATTAAATAATGAGTAAATTTTGAATCGGTTTAATGAATAATTCAATTCATAATTTTAAGTATAATAATAGGAAATTAAATAAATAATATCGCATTAAAAAAAAACAACGAAAGCAAGTCACATCAAGCAGAGGGAGCGACACATGGGTTTTTGTACTTCACTAATATATGATTGGATTGGATTGGAATCATTGGATATAGTTATAGTGGGTAAATCCTTGTGCATTAAGACATGGACGTTAAACAAACTTTAGGTCCGTTCATTGGAAAAATCAAAAAACAGTTAGGGGAAGCAACTTCAGCATTAAGCTTGATGTGGCACAGTTTGAACCTATTGTATGATTTGGACTGACATGTTTCTCGTTGGCTTTGTTTGCTTGTCCCAAGTCAGTCAACTTCTGTTCCTTTGTAGAGAAATTCTGTATCTATCATTTGATGATTTCTCAATCTAAATAAAATAATTAATAATTAATAAATCTCTATATATATTATCTGTGATTCAATTATTTTAATAAATTAAATTTATCTAATAATCTTTTTTTTTTTGCATTTTTCATGTTGGCATCGGCTGTCATGTCATCACATACTAGCATCATTTGTTTTAAGATTTTATATTCATTTTCTCCTTCCTCACTTTATTGTTTATAACTTTATATATTTGATGTTTTGATGTTTTTCGTATTTTTTTATAACTATGATTCATCATTAGAGTTAACGGTGTTAACACTCAATAAAAATAAAAACTTATAATTATTGGAATAATGCATCTAGAGTGTGTCTTATTTAATTTGTTTTAGGCTTTTGGCCTCTCTTTCTGATTAAAAAAAATCATCCTATGAAAAAAAAAATTTACACTTATAAGGCATGTATTAAAATAAAATTTTGAATTTACCTTAATTTCAAATTAAAAAGTATTTTCATATAACCTATCAATATAAAATTTTAATATAGCCAGCAAATGGGGACAATCATTAATGCAAAATAAACAATTAATGGTCATAGATCCCACTCGACCTATCTTTGAGATTCACTATGAGAGAGGTTAAGGACTTAAGGTGCTAATGTAACATTAAACCATTAACAAAAATTAGCTGAAAAATGATTAGAGATTTTTAAAAAATAAATAAATTAAAAAGAAAAACCCACCGACCGTACAACATGCTTAAGCAACCATTTATCTAATGTCAACCGTACAACATGCTTAAGTAACCATTATCTAATGTCCATGGACCCAACTAATGACAGTTTTATGATTACTATATAAGTTTTAATTTATTCTTTTGGGTTTGAGTAATTAATGATCATATTGATGATTAGGATATAGATTAGGTTATTAATATTTTAATCACTCATGTGAGGTGATTGAAATCATTTATAAAAATCTAAGTTATCTTTCCAATAAAGTATGGATGAGTCAATATAAAACTATTCCAGTTTAACGATAAATATTAAGTTTCAGTTATTTTAAAATTATTGAGAGAATATTTTATCATTTTTTTGGATTTCTATTTGGTATAAATATTATTAATTTCAGTACATTGACATATTAACTGAAAATTCATATAATTTTGCACTAAAAAATTAAAAAATTCCAGTTCATCTCTTTGCTCTCTAGGTTTTTTCTTTTTTGAAATAAAAATATTTTACAGATTGTTTAGTCCATAAGTATTTGGTCGAGAGAGATTTCCGGAGGGACACTTTGACCCCATCAGAAAGATACCCCCGATTCAAAATATAACTGAATTTATTTATTGATTAACTTAGATCCGATCGATATATTAGTACTTCAGTTGTCACATTTTCTTGTTTATTTAACTCATACCCATAAAATAATACTAGTTTAGATTTTAATTTAAAATTAAATTAGTATAAGATGTGAATTTAATAAAAATACAAAATTCAAAACACACTACAGTTTTATTTATTTGATCCAAATAGTAGATTATAAATATAAATGATATTTTTTAAATATTTATCGACAAACATATTCTAATTTCTTTAGAAAAATAACATCACGTTAATTTGGAAAAAAATTTTCCACAACAATTAAACTAAAAATTTAAAAATTTAATTTTTTATGAATTATATTTCAAAAAAAATAATTATGAACTTCTTCAAAACATTTTCAAATTTGTAAATATAATAAATATATTTTTCAGTTTGCGAACATGCTGATTTAAAAATTTCAACTCAAATACTTTTGTGTTAGCTGTTGAGAATTTAAACATCGGCTGAAAACAGTTGTAGTAAAATCTTATTTAGTCCTCCATCGCAATTCATCTCTCATTTTCATTTATACTTAATTATTTGTGAATATTAAACCTATTTATAATATAGGTGTCTCGTATTTATTTATCTTAAATTATTCTAAATCATGTTAAAAATTCATAATTGAGAAAAAATGTATATATGATTGTAATGCAATTATCAAAATTGGAAAAAAAACAACACTACAGCATGTAAATAAGAACATCCATATGAAATCACCGAGTGCGTCCAAAATTTTTCAAGATACTTAACAATAATAACATGTTTGTTATACTAAAAAATAAAATTTCATGAGAAATGAAATTATATTTTTAGATTAGTATTTTGGAATTCTAATATTTTTCTTTGGTATGTTAATGTAATAGGAACTAAAATTATATTTTTATGTTCTGTTTTATTTTATTAAAATTTGAGATATTAATAATTTTTATACAAAAATCATAATCATATTCTCGTATGTTTTAGCTATTAAACTAAAATTTGAAATGGAAAACTCATCACTATTCCAAAATTTTAGGACACCAAATATATGCTAAAGATGAAAATTTCATTAATTGTCAAGAAAGGTCATAACAAAATAAAATTTTGATTTTGGTTTAATCAACCTTGTCTATTATGGTTAGGGCAAAATTTTTATTATATCGTTAAAAGAAATTTACATTTTTAATGATATTTGGATCAATAATTTGTTATTTATGTAACAAAAACAAAAATTAATTTATTTACATTACTTTTTTTAGCTCGATTCACCAATAAATAAATATATAAATATGATTCAATTAAAATATTTAAACAAAAAAAAGGACCAAATATGTTATGTGACATAAATATTAAAGGGGCACAAAAAGAAGGTGTCATCAAAATAATCATGTAGCGTCCACAATTACCAGATGATTCAAAAGCAAGATACTGAAATCCAATAAAAAAACCTTGTGCAACTTTATTAATGTAAAAGTACTAATTAATCATTTAGAATAATTGAGGGTGGGCATAACTAAGTTAAACGTACAAGGCTTCATTGATCATTTTGATTCATCAATTTCTACATCGCAACAATTATCAATGTCTCCATCAAAATGGGGAAGTAGAGGGAATAGAAGAAACATTGGAACTTTGCTCTATAATAATATCATTTCATTCAATTGGACCCCTCGTTGGTACTTAGATTTTTCTTTTTTTTATTGCTTCAAAGACAATTCATCTATGACAACATTAATAATACATTACCTTATTGTTATTCAGTGATCAATGCTTCGAGTGCTTCTCTTATTTCTTATAATTATTAAAAAAATGATAATAATAAGTTTAAACTTTAAAGGGATGTATTTTTGAATGACAATGATTATATATATATATATATATATATATATATATATATATATATATTTTGACTCAGTATCCCCGGTTTCTAGTTAAAATTTACAAAATATATATAGCCGGGTAAAATATTTTTTAAATTTATTCGAACATCATTGGATTAGTATCAATAAAACAAAGGGTCTAATTGGATATTCGAACTCGAAATCTCACACATCACAATTTAGATAATTAGATTAGTATCGATAAAATATATTGTTATGAACTAAATTTTAAGATGGAACAAAATTATTTTTCTTATAATTAAGTTTTTTTTTAATTTTTTTATTTCTGAAATTAGGTCCCATTGCTATTTCTGGAGCTCAACGATTCAATACTTCAATCTTAATTTCAAAAATTATAATTAATCTTCAAGATTGAAGCATGAGGGGATATTAATTACCTGACAATTTACTGTTGAAGACTCAGAATAAAAAAAATCCAAATGAGGAAAAAATTAATAAATAAAGAAAAAGATTGCTTGCAAGGCAAATTCAACTGTGTTTTTAGATTATCTAAAAATACCAAAGAAGAGACGGATTATTAGTAATATAACGCTGAATTGAAAGCGAAAGAAGAAAAGAGGGGCACGGCAACCATTTGTTTCAGTTTGAACATTGAACGCAATATATAATTACACTTTCAGCTAAAAAACAATATATAGTTATGTTGTCATGATTGAGTCAAACAATTCTATTATCAATAAAATAAACCTTCTGAATTTCTCCACTTTTATTTTCAAATATATGCAGTTCACTAACTTTGACTTTGAACATCTACTTATAAAATAATAACATTACAAATTTTCAAAAATAATATTATAGAATTTTTTTTAGTATTTTTACTTCAAATTTCAGAAGATTAACATTTTAACTCTTGCATTGTGCAAAACATAATTTTATTTATTTATTTTTAAATTTTTTAATTGTATAATACACTTTGTATTCTATATTGATTTATTGACAAAAATTACTGAAATATTCTGAATATATTGTAAATTGTATTAGAGGTATTTCACCTTTAATAACATTAGTATTTAATTAATAATAGCGGTAAATTAGTTAGGACTAGGTCACATCACCCCATGTCAAAAATTATTTAAATAAAAATCAAATTTAGAACAAAAAAAATATCAAATTTCTGTAAAATCAGATTTAAATATAATATATAATGATTTTGTTTTACAGAAAAAAAAGAAAAAAAAAAGGTCTGGGCTTATACGGCGGAAGTTTACCTCATCAATAATCAGTCGGCCTGCGAAAACGATTATTATTGATGGCCAGAGCCTAAACCCTACCTAGCCCAGACGAATATGGCCCATTTTGTTAAAAATATGTTATTGCTTGAGGTTAGAGTAGTGTTGGGCAAATTATATTATGTAAACGTATTCTATTTATTTCAATAATAAAAAATTTTATTTTTTGAAATATATAAAAAAATAATATATTTTTGCACGTGTGAAGGAAATTGAATAACATGAATCCATTATATAAAAATTGACCTTCTTATCTAATTAATATATTTTATTTATCTAATTGATAAATTATATTTAATGTAAATAAAATTTACAAAATTAATTAATTTTATTTTTATTTTCCTAAATTTGAATTACAAATTATAATTTTTTTTTACACTTACAAATTTCTTTTTATATTTTTTTAAAGATGCGGATGCAAGGAAGTGAAAAATATATTAATTTTTATATTGAGTTTTTAAAAAATTAAAAAATGAATTTGGCTAATTATGTGAAATTTATTTATACTCACATAGATTTAACTTGATTTGATTAATTCAATTAGTAATTATTTATAATTTAATTCCTGCATCAATGCTTTATTTTATTAATTTAACCACTCATAACTAAATTATTGCTTATGTGATAATTTCTATCAGCCAAATTTATTAGCGAGGGCATGAACTCAAACCATGTTGGAGTTCTTTTACAAATGGATGGCCTGGTACTGAAAATGGTGGAAATCATAGAAAAGCAATAGGGATCTTTACATAAATACTATGCTAAAAAAAGATTATTTTTGTCGTCAGCTTTCTCATCTATTTATGTCATCAGCTTTCTTCTCTTCCACCCTTCTTATAATATCTTCGTGCTTGGATAATAGTGTAGAGACGGCTGCGGCACCTGCTGCTGCCGCACAGGTGGAGACGAAAGAGCTTGAAGAGATGGAATCACCACTGCTGTTGTTCCCTTCTCTCCGTTGTTCACTCATGATCGTTGGTTCGCTTGCTGCTGCTCATTGACTGCCTTTGTTGTTTACTTGCACTACTTGGCAAAGATTGTTAAGGTTATAAAGATTGGTTCTGATAAACCTGAGGAAAAGATTTGAGAGGTTGATGTTTAAGTTGAAAGCCTAATTTTTACTTGTAAATTAGACTTAAAATAATGTTTACTTTTAGTTTATTCATGTGACAAGAACAATGGAAAGGAGCTGAGATTTTTTAGTTACATATATAGAAGGCTTACTTTGTGTGTAGTTATGCCTACTTTTCTGTAGCACAAGAAAATCAAGATTTTTTATGCTGAGCCAAATCTTAAATTTGCATTTATCTTGCTGTCTCTCTCTTATTTTATAAATAGATTTGAATAAAAATTTTAATTGTTGAATTTTAATTTTGTTTTGGTTCCTACAACTTTTAGAATCTTTATGACAAATAAAATGTCTTCAAATCTCTGTTACAAAGCACCAATGTTGCTGTATTCATCTGTAAATAAATTTCTTTTTACTATTTTGTAACTTTTGAGATATATGGTTTAAGTGCATACTTCAAAGGCTATTACGCATCACTATATATATATATATATATACAGTATAAATTATATGTATACACAAAGTATATTTATAGTATACATAAAGAATACTAGGTACCAAATCCTTTAAATTAAAATGAAGTACAAGAAGTAATATATTTCATTAAATGATAAGGGTTCATACTAACTCTAAATTTGGCTGGAACATGAAGAAGAGTGAAAACACTGTAAGGACTATTGTAGAACCCAAAACCCATCAAATTACCAAGCTGATGGGGGAATATCCAAGACAACTTCCTTTAAGGATTGCATAACTTCGTGTTGATGCAATACAAATACTTGCATTTCAGCCAACTATCTAACTAAAAAGTTGAAAATTCTGAAAAATATGACAAGAATTCACAATGTAGTATGCATTTCCATGATGAAACCAGTGACACTAGGTAAGCTAAAGCAGAACTACTTATTTACTGATTGCAATGACTTTAACTGTTATTCCTCGCCAATGATTCCTTTCGCCTTTTATAATTCACAAGGTATATACCAGGCTGGTCACCAAAGGCACCTGTCTCCACTGATCTCTGCCTTTCTCACTGACCACGTCATTCCACCACGTTTTGTCGTTTTGAGTTCATAACTTTCGGGGATTCGACGGTAGACGATTTCAAAGATTGTGTGGTTGAGTTTGTGGATTTTGAAGGTCTATTAGGTATGTGGGTTTTTATATATAAGTTGCAAATTGATATTTGAAAATGGAATTGCTTGTGTTGGTTGTAGCCTACGATGATGAAGCTGTTGCAAGAAAAAGCCAGTTAGAAGCACGATGGTGAACGAATTGTTTGATTTCCGTGTGGAGAGAGACTACTACTGTTGTATTGCTGGAAGGAGACATTGTAAAGCAATTAGAAGCTCCCGGCCCAAGAAAAAGTAAACGGGCGTCTTAAAATCCACGCATGGGCTTCTGTTCAAATATTGTATAGATAGCCCAACATAAACCAGTCGAAATTATAATAATAATAAAGATTATTTTCAAAAATATTCCATCAAAAAGAAAAAATGAAAAAAAAAATTATAAGATATGTTTTTGTAAGATGAATGGGTAAATTGGAAATTCAACAAATAAGAGGGGATACAATTGTAACTAGACCTTATCTTGATATTTTCCCATAAAAATATCTCTCTTTCGTGTCTATCCATCCTACCTATTTCCGCGTGAGTGAATCAATGTGCCCCACGTAACTGGAGTCACCGCGTTTGTTAACCAAGGTTCACCACCCCCAAAACCGTCAGGGAAACTTGCTCTCTCTGGATTTTATTCGAATATTCTCACACCAGAATTTCTTGTCCTTGTTCTGGATAACCAATACATACCGGCTGAAAAAACATTAAAAAAAAACAAATTGAGTCTTGACCGTCGCATTGGACCTCTAACAGGATGATTTTCACCCTGTAACCAAACATGCCAGCATACTCACTGCCTTCAGTTTTTAACCTCAGTTAGCTCAATTAACCGTAGTTATCCCTCTCGGCCTCTATAAAATAATGGTTGAGCCTCCACTTTTTCTCACTCTTTTTGTGACAAAAATATCCGTTTTAGGGCTGCGTCTGTAGTTTGGTAATCAAATGGCTTCAGCCGAGATCGAGTACCGGTGCTTCGTCGGCGGCCTTGCCTGGGCCACAACCGACCAAGCCCTTCAAGATGCCTTTAGTCCTTTTGGCGAGATCCTCGAATCGAAGGTCCGTTTGTCGTCGCAGAGATCGGATCTGACCCGACTTTTTTCGGCTCTGTCGATCCATAATCTGTGATCTGTTTGTGTTACTATAATCTCTCTGTGTTACTGTTCTTTTATGTTACTCTCTCACTAACCTCAAATCGGTACGTTCATCTTCATCCTTGGGGCGAAGATCGATCGATTTTTTTAATTTGTTATATTGTTCGTAGATTTAGTCTACTTGTGCTCAGATCTAACTGGATCTGTTGTTTCTATGTTTAGATTATCAATGATCGGGAAACTGGAAGATCCCGTGGTTTTGGATTCGTTACTTTCAACAACGAGAAGTCGATGAGGGATGCTATTGAAGGAATGAACGGTCAGAATCTCGACGGCCGTAACATTACAGTGAACGAAGCTCAATCTCGCGGAAACAGTGGAGGAGGTGGCGGCGGAGGTTACAGCCGTGGTGGCGGCGGATACGGTGGAGGTGGGCGCCGTGATGGTGGTTATGGTGGTGGTGGTTACAACCGAGGAGGTGGTGGATATGGAGGAGGTGGCTATGGAGGTGGACGTGAACGCGGATATGGTGACGGTGGATCTCGTTACTCTAGGGGTGGCGGTGCCTCCGACGGGAACTGGAGGAATTAGGTTTTAAAAGTAGTGGGGTTTGTCGGTGTTGGGTTGTGTTCTATGAAGTGTTGAGGTGTTAGTTACTGTTTGCTTGGTTATGATATCAGTTACTCGGTTATGTGATGGTTCTCTAGACTAAGGTGTAGATCATTTTTGATCGATGGATACTTATTTGTGATGATTGTTCCTTTCAATGAAAAGAATATAAGTTCTCTTCGGCGTATTTTATTTTGATGTCTGCAAGTTCTATTCGCCGTATTTTATTTTGGTAATTGGATCCTCTTTTTTAACATTAATGAACTGAAATGAATGTTTCACATATTTTCATTGTATGATTATATGATAATTGTGTCATGGGAGTTTGTGCATCGAATCTGAACTTCTGCTTTGGAGATTTTTTCACCTTTTCCTTGCGACTGGTCTTGTGGTTGTGGCCTTGGAGTCATGCAGTTGTACGTTTGTATCAGAATCAACATTTGAGCTGGTTGTGAATTGTGATGAAAGATATGCGAGAAGTACACAGTGAAGCATACTAACCTAGAGAGAGAACTTCACTCGAGACCTATTGCAAGAGGCTCTCTTTCTAATTTTCAATTCACTTTCTTGCAAAGATTCGAACTAATGGAGAATTTTGATTGCGAATCTTGATGAAAATCTAACTTCCAACAAATTGGCTTATCGAATTCTTGGTAAAATTTTCGAACTCTTAATCAAGGCTACCTCCAAATGAGCTTAAGCACAACATAATTCTGCTGGGGCCAAGCCTGTTAATTCAGTCTGATGCAATTATGGGCCGCAGCCCATTTCCCCCAATATAGCCACACCATGGGCCAAGCCGAAGCATAACTGCCAATTCTATATACGCTCAAATGCTCAGTTGTGGAACCAAGCTCATTTTGCTGTCCTCCTTTCTTCAGGCTACATCCAACTAAATTGTAATTGAATTTGGGTCCACATTAACAAGAGCATTACCCAAATCCAAATGGTTAACTTAACATAATACTAAAGTTGGTATTTTGGGGAAATTTTTTTATTTTTTTTATTTTAAATTTTGAAAACGGCTAAAATAACCGTTTATAAAAAATTAAAAATATTAATTAAAAATAAAGATAATAAATCTGCTTATTTGTCATAATAAAAAAAACTTCCTAAACGAGTAATTAATTTTTCTGTTCCTTTTAATTTACAACTTCTTTAGAGAAATGGAGAATGCAAAACTGAAATGATAAAATGATCAAAGGCAATGAAAAATGATAAAATAAATAAATCTATATCCCAAGAAAATCAGGTATAAAGAAGTGTTGGGTTCTATGTTCTGGGCCGCCATTGTGGAGACCCAGTCCAAAACCTAATATATTTAATTAATTAAAAAATATAATATCTGCTCCGCCTAACAAAAAACTACAAGAATACAGAAACTGATTCTCTTCCTCTGCAGCTTTGCTCTGTGAAACTTTTCTCCTCCCAATCAATCAAAGAGATTCAAGGTGTTCATACTGTGGAAGTTAAGTTAAATTCTAGTAATCTCATCTATTTGAAGCATTAAAGATACATAATTTTCGATCGCCAAATAAGTATCGGCTTCCGAATTAGTGGAGGAGTTTGGCAAGGAAATCAGCCACAGAAAAAGATGATGAAGAAGAAGGTTTTCCAGCAGAGAATAGGAGTAGGCAACAGCAAATCGATTCTAGAATATCAAATTCAGCAAACAAGGAATGGTCGGCAACTACAAAGTACGGAACGTGGGTGAAGATCTAATAAAGCAATTCTCTTTCCCCATCTTCTTCCTCTCTCTTTTCTTGTTTCTGCGATCTCTCTTCATTATTGTTAGCACGAACTGGGACTCAAGCTTTTGCGAGTGGTAGCTCACCTTGTGATATGGGTTGATTCAGTCTCATGGTGAGGGCTTCCTGCCCTTATGGGAAGCTCCACGGTTCAAATTTCAAAACCTTTTCCAGCCCAAAAAATCCTCTCCCCTTCTGTGTGGAATACGATGGTATTCTGCCAGTCAAAATAAAATTATAAAAAGAAATAGAAAAAAAAAATAGTTTGATTATGTAAAGATTTAACTAACGAAATTCAAACAAGATTTAGTTAAAAAGTTTAAACCCTGATTAATTAATTGATTATAAACATAATTCATGAAATGAAATGAAATCTACAGTGATGCTGATTAATTAAAAAAATTGTTTTTTCAACTTCTTTCATTACAAAATCGGAAGATTAATTATTTTAAAAAAAAAATCAAAACCAGGTCAGCAATTCTGGTTTCCATTCTTATCATCCGTATAGAGAATTGGAAGTGAGTAGCCTGTCTAATGGCTCGGGCTGGTTTTGGATCCTAATTAAATTAATGATGATAATGCCAATAAATTTGTGAGAGAGATGCTATATTTTGGAAATTTGTGAGAAATATGGTTTCTTTTCATTTTGATTATTGCTTTTCAATTTTGTGTGATTTCTTTTTTTAAAATGCAAAATATCATTTTTATTTATAATTAATATTTACTATTTTTAATACTAATTCTAATATTATATTATTTATTTTATAATCAATTTAATATTAATAATATTTTTATTTCATATTATTTTAAATATTTTCTTTTAAAGATTATATTAAATTATTTTATTTCATTAATTTTTATTATTTATTAAATTATTTAACTTACCACTCAATCATCTCTACTGCCATTACTAACTAATCATTCTCTTCCTCATCCCACAACGTTAATCCTACCAACCACTCAACCACCACTCATAGTAGTTGTTTGGTATTTGATCTAAAATAATTTAAGAATATTAAAAAATTGAAATTAGTTGCCAACAATTTATTATAAAACCATTTAAGTTTATCTATAAGAATAATGCTATAAGATAATTTTTTAAAAATATTATTTTAATTTTTGAGATTTGATAGTAACTAAAATCCAGTAACACGACCACCATACTTCTAAAAGATATACTGGTTTGATTCTGAACATATTAACTATGTACTTATTATTGTTAAGATTGGTTAATCAGTTTTTTAAAATATAAAATAATTTATAAAATGTTAGAAATTATTTTTAAGAAACAGATATAAGAAAAAGAGAAATAATTTTTTGATTTTTTAAAAACTAAAAACCAAAATCATATAACGATACCGAACAGCCCATAATTAACTCCTAATTTCATAAGCACTTCTATTATTCATTTTATTAAGGAAAAATAGTTATAAAAAAATATTGAAAATGATATATTTTTGTTTTAAAAGTTATTTAATGGTATCGAATTCTATCTGAATTGGTTTCTTTTCCTAGCATTCCATAAAAAAGAAAAAAAAATTCTGGATTGCATAACGAATTAAAGATAGTAGTAGTAGTCTAGTAAAGAAAAGTCTATTTTATTATTCAATAATTTAATATTATTATTATTATTATAGTTTACAACTTAAAATGATAATAAGGCATTTTAAAGAGAGGGTTGATATTGAAAAACAATAAAAGCATAAATAGGATTTATTGAACTTCACCATCAACTTTATGGTAATTATGTTAATTTATGGTAATTAAAGGAGATAATTCAGAAGTGAAGAGAGAAAGAGTAGAAAAATCTGGAACCAAAGCATTGAAGAGAAAAGGAATAATTTTGTTATCTATGGCAAAAGAAAAAAAAAAAAAAAAAAGGAGAGTAGTATTGCCGGCAAATAATTAAGAAAAGGAGACATGAGAAAAGAGAATTGACTTGGTGATGTGCCTTTTGGCAAGAATAAGGACAAAACATGAAAGCTTGACAATGCAAAGAAACCATACCCCACAATATCTTGGTCTGTTCTAAATGAATCTTCTAATATATATATATAAATAACTATTTATGTATATGTTTTCCATTTTTCCATTTTAAGTACAGGTAAAAAGGTTGCAACAAACCAAAACAAAACAAATTTGTACAGTCAAAATCCATCCAATATTACAAATAAAGAGAAATTTTTAAGTAGATTTAGTCTATTAGATTAATAAAATTATACATTCATCAATTATTCTATTCATATTAACTAATGTGAATTGAATAATTAAATGTGTGTCATTGTCTAATTTGATTAATTTATAGATTATATAATAGTTTGAATTCATTTAAGAATTTCTTTCGCCTATTTTAGGGTTTTTGATATTTTAACAAGTTGACGATATTATTCATTTTATATATAGAGAGAGAGTTAATTAAAAAATATTATCAATTCAGGATGTGCATGCATGTGTGGGCAAAAATACAGATTAATGCAAAGAAAATGATTATCAATCATTTGGATGGACCAGTTTCTATGAACGGAAGTAAATGTAACACATTATCTTATCCAACTTATACAACCGCCACAGATATATTATCAATTTAGAGAGGCTTCCCCTTATGGGTTGAAGGGTATTCAAATTAATTTAGAATCACATGCAAGTAAAGTGGATCCAAACACACACCTAGCTTATCATCAATCAACCCATTCATGCAGCTTGTTCAATTCTCATTCACACAATTAGCATTTCTTGATTTTTTTTCCTTTGCATTTTCTCCACATGCTCAACCTCTAGTCTAACGCCTACCTTGCCCTTCCCCAAAATTTATCTGCTTTAATTATTTAATTAGAAATTCCGTGACAATAAAGGAGTTTACAATCTTTGCAACCAAATACTAAGTATTAATTATTAAAAACGTATGAGTTTAATTAGAGACTTGATAATTATGAATTTATTAGTGAGTTAGACCTTTCGTTCTGATATAAACTAAAATTTTATTTTATTTTTTAGAAAAAGATGAATTTTGTTTAACAATTCAATTGTTAAATAATATTTCAATTTTATAACTAATTGATATGGAATCATCGACACCTCGTGGAGGTGAGATCTACGGTGATTAGGTCATAAATATGAAATGAAATTTGGACCTAAAACAGCCATAGTAATTAGTATAGACGAAAAGAAGGGAGACGGGGAGAATGAAGGAATCCACAGATATTAAAAAGGATGAGGTGGAATCCAAATGTCGGCAAGACATGCACATATATCGCTTTTTATTATCGTCTATAGATTCCTAGAAAGGTGCCTGTTCACGATATTGTCAACTAATCATCACCGCCATGTCCATTGCCTTGTGGCCACAATCCTATGACCATGACACCCGACCAACCCATGTTTTTCTGCTCTTGTCTAATTTCATCACTAAAAGCAAATATTTAAATAAAATATAAAATTCCAATAAACAACGTCATTGGACCTTAAATGCTGCTGGATTTGTTATTTTTTATGTAACTATAAATTTATATATAAAACTGTAGATTATCGCAGCATTTTGTTGTTATAAAAATTGAAACTGTTGTTAATTTGTTGTCATATATATAGTTAATATGATAATAAATTTAATTACACCGATTGCTGATTGTCTGTTGCTTAGATCATTTATACAATAATGCAGCATCCTTATTATTAAATTATTAATATATAATCATAAAAAGAAAAAAAAAGAGAAATATATTATTGGCGCCTTACCCGAAAATTCTATATCAGCATTCTCTTTTTATCAACCATGATTTCAAAATAATATATATATATATTTATCAATTTTCTAATCGCCTATTAATCGTGTTTATAGATGGATATATATAAGAACAAATTATAGATTATCCTTCTAAAATTTTAATAAATTATAATTATAAACAAAATTTTAAAAAATTAATAATTTATTTTAATGTCATTTGATAAAAATATACAATATATCATATGATTTTTCTATATTTAAAATATTTTTGTGTGAATTTTTTAAATTTTCATATGTAGTTTAATGAATTTTTATAAAGGTTTAGAGTTTCTACTCGTTACCAATGATTATAACTGCAGATCAATCGGTACATTCAAGTTTCATTTTTTCTAATTGTTATTTCACAATATTTTTATCAAATGACATGAAGTAAACTGTTAATTTTTTAAAAATCGGTTTCTGATTGTAATTTGTTAAAATTTTATAAAGTAAAGTTGTAATTTGTTATATATATATATTTATATATTGGACAAGCTTACCCAGTTAGAAAATTCTCAAATACTAATGACAAATATACACACCAATTCTCTCAGAAACCATTACTTAAATAATAATTTTTTATTTTATAAATAATTAGTCACCTCTAGAAATTCATAAATTAATCAAATAATTCAATTGAAAAAAGTTATTATAAAGATGATCTGGGGCATATTCACAGCATGCACGCATGAAGAAGATATGAAAGAAAAATTGATTTGGGCATACCATTTCTAAACCACAGAAAGTTTCATAAATCTTTTCCATTATAGTTCCTTTAAAATTATTCTATTTTTGAGGTGGTTCTGTGAATCTTAGAACAAGTGATCAATTGATTGATCTATCGAGCAATGTTTTACCCGTCCTATACCTATAGGTTGGGGCTACTCTATAATCAACTTGCCCCCTAAAGCCATGGTATATATTACACCACCACCTCCCCTTTATAATTCTGATGCTTCTTCAAATTTTAATTTTCTTGTTTTTTTTTTTAATTCAAACAGATATTTAGTTTCCTTTCTAGAAATCGCCGTCATTTTCTTGATTGAGATACTCCATAATCCATGATAATCAATGGGTCCTTCTTAATTATTATCAAGAACCCTAGCTATTACACCATTCTACGGTCGTAATCAAAATCTCGGATTATTGATTATGGATTATGCTAATTAACTCATAAGCAGAGTATGGATATTCACTCATGAGATTTAGTTTAATAAACAAATCTTATTTAAACTCGGTTCATGACTTTTTTTATGAATCAAACTAATAATAGAGTGCGTATATAAGAAAAATAGTTACTAATTTATTCATGACACTTAATTACTTGATTGGTCCATTAAAAAAAAGTTATAAACCTATTTTCAAAGGGTGAGGTGTGACCATATATGTCATTTTTTTTTCTTTAATCAGAGTTTTAGTTTTGGATATAAAATATAATTTGAAAATAAGTGTTTTGTTATTTTAAGTTTGAACCCGATGTAAATCTAAATTTGTTTGCATTCCAATGGACTGTAACACAGTAACATGCTAAATATTTTTTTAAAAAAAAAAATTATGCACCAGAACTAGGAAATTAATTTATTACATTGACAGGTGAAGAGTGGTAGAGAATAGCCCCGCTAAAGCACAAGGGCAAGTACTTACGACATAGAAAGATTCTATTACATTATTGAATTCGGGCTGGCCACGAGTGAACAGATGCGAGTTTTCAAATATATTTGTGGATCATCACAACTGACAAATAAAACCCTGAAACAGATCTTTGATTTATTTAATCAAACAAAAAATTTCATGAAAATTCAATATAAGATACAAAATCTCTGAGAAAGCACACTTTTCAAAAATGATGGACATTTTCTTAACTAGAAAACAAAGATTTTCTACAGCCCTGATTCAGAGAGAGCGAAGCATGAGAATTGAGAAGAGAGTACCAGGACTAGCTAAGCTGAAAGCATTTCTCCATCCTTTACAAGTTTATTACTATTTTTTTTACAGTAAAAAAAATAGATTTTTCAGACTGTAATAGGTCAAAAAATTAATCCGCAAAGTACACAAATTCGATGAACCCATTGATATGTTTGCTATATTCTGGTTGTCCTCTAATTTGTTAATACATCAAGTATGCTTTGGGCCCTTTTAGTGCAAGAAACAACCATTAATTCATCCATCCTATTAATCATCTTTCTTATTATAATAATTACTATGAAGAATACCTGTATAACTCCTTTAGTTTTTATTTCTATTTAATATTCCTTGATAATTTCGTGGTTAAACTATCGCCAATTAGGATATCGATCACAACGAAAAATATTGATTTATAACAGCAACACAAAATTATTGTACTATGTATCAAAATTATTGATAACAATAAATTGATAATTGCTACAATCTGTTCTCACTGCCGTATGTTATTACAATAATTTAAGCAAATTTAATTGCAACCATTAGAATTTCAAATTTTATGTAAAATTATAGTTATTGGTCTATTTGCTTTCGCCACCCTAAGTTATTACAACAATTTAGGTAATCTTTTGTAATTATTAGAATTTGAGATAGTAGCTGCTAACATGTTGCTACTATTTTGTCATATAGGTTACTGATAATATATATATATATATATATATTGTACAAAATTTATTTACATAATAATAAATGTTAGATACAATATTAGTCCAAATGATGTGCAAAAAGAAATTAAGTTAGGATGTACAATTTGTTGCCTACCGAGTAAAGTCATTACACACAGAAAAGAGGAGAAAGAACATTAATAGGAAGAATGCTAATTGCGCTGTGGCTCCTAATTATTGAGACAAAATGAGCAGAAAATACCCAACAATTTCAGAAGAGGGACCCAACATCTTAAAAGATTAAGCAAGTTATGGTCATCTTTATTCTTGGAGAAAAAAACACAAAAGACTAAATCATTGTACGGAAGTTTAGGTAGGCTGGCCAACTATTTTTTTTCTTGGAATGTTGTTCAAGATCACAACTCTTATAATGAAATATTTGAAGTCGAACACAAATTTAAGACAACCATTTGCTGCAAAAAAATCTTTTGTACAAGAAAAGTTTGGATTTGATGTACACG
The DNA here is from genome assembly GCA_023653625.1 of Triadica sebifera. Classification (NCBI taxonomy): domain Eukaryota; kingdom Viridiplantae; phylum Streptophyta; class Magnoliopsida; order Malpighiales; family Euphorbiaceae; genus Triadica; species Triadica sebifera. Next base: position 26,633,265 of record CM042908.1, on the reverse strand, counting down.
TGAAAGGTAAATAGTAAAAGGGCAGTGGATTTTATTATGGTAATTATATTAATTTAGACACCACATATAACAAGAAAGGGCTGCTCCATCTGCATAAAATCTCACCATTTACCTTTGTGATTTCTACTTTTTTTTTTTTTTTCCTTTCCTCTATTGCCTCAGCTAACTTTATATTTTTACAGTTTTTAAGTTTTTACATGTAACCCATTAAATATACTTTTCTTGTTGAGGACGAATTGAAGGCTGGGCCTGTTTAGCGTAGGTGGAGGAAAATATTATCACAGTTATTTTTTTTTCAAAATTCCGGATTTATGGTGATTTTTGGGTTAATAAAGTTGGTGTAAATTTAGTGTGAAAGGTCTACTATAATAGATTTTGATAAAATATTCTGCATTTTTTATGCGCTATTTGAAGTGGCGTATGGGATCTGTGTGCTAGTTAGAATAATACATTGCTCTTCTCTCCTCCCACGTCATCAAAAATATCTGAAATTCATAAATATTCAAAAAAGCTACTCCAAATTTAGAATTTTGAAAAAAATTACCTTAAATTGGTAATATTTTTTTCCTAACTACGTTAATTAAGAAATTTGCCGTTGCATTGGTAGCCTGCATGATAAATAATTTATACTACCAGCAACACCAATAGTGTGTATGTATATATATAGCTTTTTTAACTTTTGGATTTAAGGAATAAGTAAATATATCGGAATAGTTTACAGAGGCAGAAAAGGACTTAATTTAGTTTCATTTACTTTACGTCGAGGTTGTATCTTTGTAACGTCCTACCTTTTTATTTATGTGTGGTTCCTAGGGAGACAAATCATTGAAATTCCATTTTACAAAGATTTCATTGTCCAATTGGTCTTGCCCTTCCACACCGCAGTGATCCTAACTCCCCTCCCTAATTTATGTCATAGACCCAAAATCTCCTTTTCTTTTAATAGCAAATTAAATTAGAGTTAAACATTATAGCTCTGATTATTAAACCAATACCACTGGAGTTAATTTATGGGTGCCAGCCCAAAACCTTTGCTTATAAAAGGGAAGCGATAGCCACCTCTTCTGCACAAGCTTAAAGATCTTTCCTTGTCGACTCCCTTGAATTAGGTAGCTAGTCATATTTTATTTTCTCTCTAGGCATTATAGAAGAAGAAGAAAAGAGAAACAATGGCATCAAGCTCAATGTCGTCTCGTGGGTCAGGGTCATGGACTGCACAGCAGAACAAAGCCTTCGAAAGAGCTTTGGCTGTGTACGACAAAGACACACCAGACCGTTGGGTGAATGTGGCGAAAGCAGTTGGTGGCAAAACTGCTGAAGAAGTTAAAAAGCACTATGAACTTCTTGTTGAAGATGTCAAGTTTATTGAGTCTGGCCAAGTTCCTTTCCCGAATTACAGGACCACTGCATCCAGAGGTAATCTCCATCTCCCTAATTTAGTTTTTAATTATTATTATATATATATATATATTTACTTATATGTTTCTTCTACATACGTAAATATATATAAACTTCGAAAATGATTATTTTTTTTCTATGTTTAATTTTATCCATATTAATATAAGTTATTTTATTCACTTTATTTTCTTGCATTTCATTTTCTACTTAATTTGTAGAAAAACACTTAAAAAAAAGAAAGAGTATTGTTATTTGTTTTTTGATTGAATACCAAGATGCTTAAGAAAGATTCAGCCTGCTTATTTTTGTAATTAATCAGATACTCCTTCATTTATAGAAAATATATTTTAATTAATTCAAAATTACTTATAGAAAAGAAACTAAGATGCAAAATCTAAATTTCTGACTTCACTAGCATTTTTTACGTGGCTTGCATATTTTTATTATCTCTTTTTATTAATAATTAAAACTGTAAGATTTCAAATTCGAATTTTCAACAATTCTCTTAGTATGTATATATAAAGACAGACATAAACGTGTATAAGAAAGTAAGAAATTCTTGGATTTGAATTCCTTACTTTTCCTCAAGGAATTGACAAATTAAGTAGGTGTAGATATATGGGAAAAGAATATCGGGGTTGGGACTAACCTATATGAAATTTTGATTTTTTTTTTAATCTTTCTCAAGCAGGATGAAAAATCTGAAGCTGAATTGAGTTCCTAGAAATTAAATCTGAAGCATCATCATCAGTGAAGAGACCTCTATTATTTCTCTATTTCTTAGCTACTTTTTAGCTTAAAATATTATTCAAGGATCGTGTCACTGTGTCAGTAGTTATTCTATCTATTATTTTTCATCCTTTTGGTTTTTCTTTTTATTAAAAAAATTATTATGTTCTACCTATTGTCTATTTGTGCTGTTTTATCTAATTTAAGCAACATAAATGTATGAAATTTGAGTAAGGAATCACTTAGAATCTTGTGATTCTTCCTTGCTCATGTGAATCTCTCCCAATGTAAGATGTATTTTGATTTTATATATTTAATAATATTCCATAAAAAAATTGGGGTTTATAGTCTTATTCTTTTATAATTCAGCCTTAAAATTGTTCGAATTCATAAAACTAATTGATGAGATCTAATAATGAAAATGAAATAATTTTTTGAGAAACAGGAAAGAGAGATGAAATGCACAGATTTAAAGGGATGATTAAGGTGGGAAAATTATTTATTTAGAATAAATAATCAATAAATTTTAACTTAGTGATATTGGTATGTTAATTAGTGCTATGAGATATAGAGTTCGAATATCTCACGTAAAAAAATAAAAAATAAGAATATTTTTGTTAATGTGAGGAATATTTTCAGACTAGTTACCTCTTTCATTACCTTGTCTATTTTGTCTTCAAATTGAATATCGTTATTTATTAATTAACAATTATGTTTTCTGATTTGTCAAAATGAAATTCCTCATCTTATTATGAGAAAATGATCACGTGCTTATGGTTTCTATTAGAAAAAATAATTACGAAATAAATAAGTTTGCTATTGTTCGGAATAAATTACACAGTCCATGCAATGATGCACATATGTCTAGCCCCTTCGTAATATTTACATAATTTTTTGAATATATTAAAATTATCAAATTTTTTTTATATATTCTTTTAGGAAATATACAATGCAATCTAACTACCTTCAAAAAATTACTTATTGGTGATGGTATTATTGGACAATTCATTAAGCTGGCAAATTAACAACCTTAAATTTTTTTTTGCATGTCATTATTTCATTTCAGATTCTAATTTTATTTTATTATAAAGGGTCCTATGGTTAATTAGAGTTTAAATTTAAGATTTCACAGTTTTATTTATGAGACTAAAATCACTAAATTAAATCATATTATAAATATATATTAAACTTTCTTTCAATACATAAATTTTTGATAAATTCCCCCACCCTCTCTCTCTCTATATATATATATATATATGTGTGTGAAAAAGACTAATGTTTGAGCATGTGGTTTGTTAGGCTGTATAACAAATTAAAAAAGAAAAGGTAACATGCTTTGTTGGGCTCAAAAATTAACTACAAGAACTTAAAATTAAAAAAAAAAAAAAAGAGAGAGAGAACTAACTAAGCTATAGTAGAACTTACTGACCGAATCACATGAAAGAAGAAGACAAATCCCAAAATCCTAATAAGGCCAAAACCCAAGCAAGAGGTAAGGTTAAAGTGGGGATGCATCCTTTTCAGCGAAAAATTAGGCTAAGATAAGGACCTTAATTATTGAACTTGTCCATTAATTAGACTCTTGATCTTTCCAGTTATAGAGTATCATTACTTAAAACTACTCTTTTTAAAAAAAAAAAAAAAACTAGAAGTACATCCCAAGATTTCATTAAAAGAGGAAAACTATATGCTTAATATATACCGTTCTTGCTGCTTTGAGTAATTAATCAACACAGTCGTCAGCCAATTAAATGTTTTATCTTTACTATTTTTGGAAAAATTAATATATTATTCCAATTTGATTAGATTCAAACCCATAGATATTTTCAGATATTATATGAGAAATTAGTTCTCCGTTCAAAACCAACTTGCTCTTTTTTTTTTTTGCAAAATTATATATGTAATCAATTTATAGATGAACAAATTGAGACTAATTCTATTCATATTAGATATGACCCAAAAGGAGACAAAACACTCCCTTAAAAGTTTTAAAATAACTGCATATTTAGAGTTCGAATTTTAAATATATGGTTAAACTGAGAAAGTTTCGTATTAACTTATCCACACAATCTACATCTGATCCCGTGACTAATGTTTAAGTGTTAGATTTCTTATTTTAACAATTTAATTCGAAATTTTCATTCTTTTTTGTCACATAGATCCAAATTTTTGATATATATGATTCCATATTAATTATTTATAAAATTGTATTTTTCAGGCATAATAATCTGTCAGAAATTAAGCATATGTAACAAAAAAAAATTCAAATTATTTTAACGAAATAAAAATATTAAAATAAATCTTGTAGGATGTAATCGAAAAGTTTGAGTCAATTTGAGTCTTATTCCACTTTTATTATCTAAAGAGAGTAGATTGATCTCCTTTTTTTTTTTTTAGTTATTAATCTTGGGATGAAAGTTGCATTAAAATTTGAGAATCGTGATGGTAGGTTAGGGTTGTTCAACAACTTCCTCACAAGTCACAACGTAAGAGATACAAACAGACTTTAGACTTTTGTTTGTATTTCATATTTCAAAATATCACTTGAAATTTATAATTTAAAGAATTTCCAAATTCTCTGTTCATTACAAATATATGGAGAGAGACGTAATTGTATTCTAGCTGATCACATTTTGTATAATTTATAAAGGTAAATTACAATTACATTACTTCAACAATAGGATGCATAACATAACGGTATTTGAATTTCTATTACAAATCGAAATTTATGTATCATTACGCTAGATGTTCTATAGTTAAAGTATTGTTAGTGTAATTTATCCAATTTATAACGTGGATGGATGGTTATTTGTTAATTCAGGTTAAGTAATTGAGCTCTCAAGCACCATAATTTAGACTTTAGAGCTACAACATAGCTTTCACCGTCCAACAATTCAAACAGGATTTCAGCATTCTCAAACTTTTCATTCAGCTTTAAAAAAAATTCCCAAAATTTTTAGGCACAGGAAGCTAGATAATATAGCTCAGAAACCAGATGATAACTAAGCTACGCACAAAACGAGCTAATATATTTAGTCTGAAACTATTTAGTGATTAGTGCAAAAAGGCAGAAAACTTTCAAGCTCTTTAGCTTCAGCATTCCTCTCTAGAACAATCTTTGACATTCCAAACATCTGAAATGTAACCCAAGATTTCAGGTCAGCAACTGATTTGATGAAAAAAATTTTAAAAAAAATTAGAAACTAACTGATATTGTAATGGAGAATTTAGCCTTTATGACAGTCTTGATATTAAAACTATTAGAATTAGATGGTTTTAAACAGTTAGATTTTAATAATTGTACATTCACTATTATTTTAAAATTTACTTAAGTCAACTTTGAAGTTATTTTCACCTCAATTATTAATCATTCTTTTATATCTCGTGTTCACACGTAGGTGCACGAATGAATTCAACAATATGATCCTTCAAATCTTCCAGAAAAGTGGCCTCCTCATTTTTCTTCTTTCAACATGAAGTGACAGCAGGCAATGGTTGTTTCTTCTGTTGATTATTTTGAGTCTCCATCTTAGGTATTTCCTGGCACGCATGGATTAATTTCCAGTTGTTAGAAGAAAATTTTTTCCAAAAAAATGAGCCATGATATTATCCTCACCCGCATTTTCACTCCTACAATGTCATATTTCTATAGACAGGCAAAACTGTCTGTGTGAAAAATATCAGTTATAAAATATATTTTCCTCTGAAACAAACAGACTACCAGAACAATTTGACCTCCCTCCTTTAAAGCAACGCGACAAACAGTTCAGAATCGAAGCAGCACAAAGTTAAGGAGATATGATGATCCAAAATATGGGTTAATTGAATGAATTGTTGAGCTATATATTTTGAAATTAAAAAAAAAATGAAAACTTCATAACACAGTCCTGAGAATAAAACAAGTTTGATTTTTAGCCAGTAACTAACATCTATTTCTGAAAATGAAAATTAACCAAAACATTTTACCATAACGTCCATGACAAGAAAAACATAGGTGCATTAAGTCACAATATCAAAATCCTTCTTGACAGCTATATATGTGCTACTGCGCATTCACATGTGTGTGTATATACTTTGAAAAAACTGTAGGATTTCCTAGACATCAAAACACTCGGATTCAACTCAAGCACCTCTGGCTCCACTCCACTGCCACCTTACAAATTTTCATCAGCTTTCGTGTCACAAATGGTAATAAAAAATTTTAGATCATGTTTAAAGTTTAAACCCCAAAAGTAATAAAAAATTAGTCTTGAATCAAAGCGAATGAGATCTACCAGCCCTTGCAAGCTATTTCATATATGAAACATTAAAACCAAAAACAAAATAAAAGATCGTAGCAAGAGGCATTTATAATTTCCTGGGCAAGTGTTACACCACATTTGGAGTTCTGCAATCTGAACAATTAACTCGAACAGATTACAAATAATTTAACAATAGTTTAATGACCCAACAATTTGATGAACAAATATATGTAATATTCCACTTAGAAATAAAGTTTAAAAAGTCAGAACCCAATAGTGATACTTCTATAAAACTAAAGGAAAAATGAGGAGTTGCTGGTTACTGCAACATTCTAATTGGCACTAGCCTGACCTTAACAGATGGAAAACAACTTGATTCGTCCCGTGTAATTCTAACCTTTTTTTTTTCTAATTCTATGGAGAAAATTAACATTTATCCCCATGGATATCTGTAAAGATTTGTTACTTGCAGTCTTGGGAAGTCAGCAAAATGACAGGGAAAATTCAAAATAAAGATAAGATAGACGGACTATATTATCCTTGACCAACAACAATTCCAACAAAAGTTAAACAAACCATGAATTCAATAACATCAATCCTAATATGCTACATAAATAATCTAGAGGAAACAGAAAATCCAACATGCTATGAAAGATACAGGCATATAGCCTACTATTGACTCATTTCGTCGAACGACTCGTAACATATTTCTTGAGACGCAAATTTGGGCCAAGAATTCTTGTTGTCCATGGATTACTTGTACGCTCCAAGCCCAATATCTCTTATTCATTCGGCCTTATAGTTTCTATTATTTTTCAACGCTTATGGCTTTATACTAAAACATCTAAATATACAAATTAATTACAATTTAAATAAATTGACAATATTTACCTCTCAGCTTATATGACACAAAAACATTAAGATTTTTATTAAAAAAAAACAATAAGATTTTAATATAGACAATGTTAAACCTGATCCAGGCTTAGGTTTATGACATTGTAAAAAGGTATGAATTAGTAAAATTAAACTGATTTACTGGAAGCTGGGTTTAACACTAATCAAAGAATTTATTTCCAGTTTACGTATAAACTTAATTTATTTTAGTGTCAATATTGAGATTCTATTGTGAGATCACTCCTTATTATTAAAAATATTAATTTATCGACAAAAAATTCTAAGGTTTTTGTCATTATAATCTGTGAACAGATTTGTTAATATTTTTTCTGAGTTATAGAGAGATTGCGAATTTTTTTTTATGAGAAGTGTTAATTAAAAAGAAAGTGTAGCTAATAATTAAATTTCAGCGTAAAAAAGTAATATAAAAAAATGTAGCTAAGCTAAAGAAATATATTTCTCTAATATTTATATACCTTATCAAAGATACAGTAATAGAAAAGGAATATAATTTTTACATAAAATTATAAACTAAATTCTAATAATTATGTTAACACTATATAATCTTCAAAAATAAAAAAAATATTAAATTAATAATATAAAAATTTTATGTAGTTATAATCAAGATGGTAAGTTTAATTTCTATCCAATTAAAATTTTGGTAATGATCAATATCGTATTATTAGATGTTAATTTCATAATTTATTTGTTGGTTTGGAATTTGGTTTCATAATTTAAAAACCTAATTTATTATTCCTTTCAGTTTTTTTTTTTATAATTTTTCCAAAAAGAAGAGGTCAAAAGAATTTTGGTCACCATTTCAAAGGAAAACAGACAAGGCTGAGCAAGAAACACGGGCGATCAAAATGGGTTGGCAATTTTTTTTTTTTTTTGTTCTGATCAAGAAAGAAAAAATGGGTTGGCATTATCATATCTCCATACAAAAGTCAACTCTCTCATCCAACCAATCATAAATGGGTTGGCATTATCATATCTCCGTAGAACGGTCAACTCTCTCATCCAACCAATCATAAATCTTTCCGCCTTTTGCATCGAGTCAATGCCACACCTTGCAATTATTCGTTCTTATCATAAAATAATTTGAATTTCATGTGAATATTTTGATTTGTTTCGCCAATATATATATATATTTTGATTGATTTCTGAGACAATAATATATTTTATTTTTTAAATTTTGATTAATTTAATTTTTTTCTAGAATTCGGAATAATTATATCTTTTTTTTATATTCTGATTCATTTTAGGTATTTGAAATTACCGTTCAATGTCAAAAAATTAAATTAATTGTTTTTATTTAATTAACTGATTTTTTAAATTTTTTTAAAATTTATTTTTTAAAAAATATATATTTACTTACTTTTTTAAAAAAATCAAAATAATTAAAAATAAAAAAATCTCCAAAAATATATTTTTAAGGACAATATCATACGGATCATTATAAAATAATATTTAAATATTTTCTGTTTGTTGTGTTTTGAAAAGTACTTTCGATTGGTTTCCATTTATTTCTAGAAGCAAAAATTCTTTTAAAATTTAGTTTATGCTCATAAAGTCATGCTACTTTTTTTAATAAAAAATTTCCAAAAAAATAAAAAAGCATTATATTTGTCCAATTTATTCTAATTATATTAAAATATTAGTAATTTAATAAAGTTGAAGTAACACAATGAGAAATTAACATTTTTCAAAAAATGAAAATTCGTCACAGTGAATGATAAATATAAATTGATGAAAATCGAGGCGACAATTAATTGGAAATGAAAAAGTAGCTTTTTCAAAAATGAAAACTTGTCACAGTGAATGATAAATACAAATTGCTGAAAATCGGGGCGACAATTAATTGTGATTTACAGCGTGAGTGGGTCAGAGAAAATGGGGCAGCATGGAGAGCGGTATTGGGCATTGGCCCCCCATATTCCCTCTTTTGTTTGTTGTCATTTCATAACTCCTCTTCGGAATTAGGCTGCTATCTCTCATCTTTTAATGTTCCTTCTGAATTTCCTTATGCCCCTAGGCTGTCCCAGTTACTTTGACTATGATTCCTTTTTCTTTTTTTATTTATTTAATATTCCTAAAATTCCCTCTTCTAATAAATTTTTTTATTTTTCATTTTTTTGAAATTATAGTCTTCTGCTCTTATAGATTTAGTTATTATTATTTTTCTTTTTAAGAAATAATTCATTTTTTAAAATGTTGTTATTTATTATTTTTTATATTCTTATTTAATGTGCACTATCTTAATAAATAATTAAAAGTTATTTTTAAGTAGTATTGATTATATGGACTTTCTTTATATAATGCTAATGCCAAAGTAATATTCATATGGCAATTTAGTGTGAGCAATAGAGTTCGTATCTCCTTCCTCACTAAATTTTCAAAGACATTATGCATTATTTTTCATCACTGTTCTCACTCGATAATAAAAGTATTGTCTTCTACATTAATCTTTAGATACTTATGTATTATGATTTGTGAGTAGGGGTAACCCAACCGAAGTTTATTTAAAATCCAGTACGCTTCGGTTCAGTTTAATCAGCTTTTTTAATTAATTAATTAATTACTATAAATTACAATTATCATTATAATTTTATCAATTTTAATATATTAGAATCAATCACTATAACTTTATTATTATGATAAATTAAAATCAATTACCTTAATTTTATGAATTATCATATATAAATTTTAATCAATTGGCATAATTTTACTATTTACCATAAATTAAAATTAAATAATATAAATTGTAATAAATTGTCATAATTCATGACTTTATCAACTATTATAAAAAAATTAATCAATATAAATTAGAATTTATTTTTTATCTAAAAATTAGAATAAATCACTATGAAATTTTTTTAAAAAAATATACATGCATAAAAAATTTTGGACGGTTTAATTGATTTTTTAGCATTATTACTAGAATCAAACCTAATAAATTAATTTTTTTAAATGTAATTGAACTGATTAAATTGAAAATCGAACAAATTAAACTTAATAGACCAAATTTAGTTTTGGTTTAATTTACACACACCTACTTGTATGTGACCCATTAGCCATTATTCATTTAAGGAATTCCCCCATATATAAAATAAGCTATACTAAGAAAAATAAATATTTTAATATGATGTAATTATGAGTTTATGAACATTTTGTTTTTTAAAACACCAAAATAACGATGATAAATTTCTCATAAATAATGAGACTTGACCGGCCAAATTAAAATGAAATGAAAATTTTCTTAAAGAGAAAAGGTTTCTTTATCCCATAAAAAAAAAACAAATTTACACAATCTAATCAATTTATTGCCCATAGAAAGAATCAAAATACTAAGTTTGAAAACTATAATGAGTATTTTGCTGTCTCCTGTCTATTTCTAATTCTAGCTTCTAACAAGTAACAAACAACAACTATGGCTGAAACTAAAACCTAAATTAGATCAATACTACTAGAAATTCAGTTTTGCCGACAACTTCCCTTTTCTGAATTCTTAATTTTTCGTACTTTCAAATTTCAAGTTTGAAATTTGATGATTTGGCCATTCCCATTTAATGATTTCATCCACTCTTTTTCTTTTTCCTTTTTCTCGAGAAATAAAAAAGGACTTTTTTTTTTCATTTTCAATTTCCAATCCGAAATACAAAAAGTGTCCATCCCTTCAACTCATATAAATAGATATAAATTCTCCGTTCTAGTTCTAACTCTATATATGCAAATCAAATCAATTTAAAGATGAGAGAGAGAGAGTGTGTAATCAAATCTTGATCTCCTCCTATTCTTCTTTCTCTTTTCGAGAACCAATCCCCTTTCTCCCTCGTTAATTTGGGTGAGTAAACTATAATCTGACATCACTCCCTTTACGTGTTCGTCTGTAATTATCGATTTGGGATTGCGTTCGTTGTTTCAGCTGTATCAAACTTTTCTAAAACTCGCCCACCACCGTCTTCTCTGTTTAATTGCTTTTCAAGGATCCGTATTCTATACGTGTACTTCCATTTATACACTATATAGCTTTCCTCTCCTCTCTCGACTCAAATCTTTCTTCGCCAATTCTTTCTACTCTTACTGTTGAGCCCAATTATGAGCGCTGAATCGACCCCATCATCCGCCGCCGCCCCTGGCGGTGTTGGTGGAGTCCAGATCAAGCAGGCTCGACGATTACCTGATTTTCTACAGAGTGTGAATCTTAAATATGTCAAATTGGGTTATCATTATCTTATGAGTCATTTACTGACTCTGTGTTTGACCCCTTTAATGGCGGTCATTACGGTCGAAGCTTCACAATTGGACCCAGAAGATGTTGGTCAGCTCTGGCTTCAACTTCAATACAATCTCGTCAGCGTCGTCGTGTGCTCCGTTTTTGTTGTTTTTGGGTGCACGTTGTATATCATGACCCGACCCAGATCCGTTTATCTAGTCGATTATGCTTGTTATAAGCCTCCGTCGCATCTCCAGGTCAAGTATGAGCAATTCATGGAGCATTCGAATCTGACCGGCGATTTCGACGAGTCCTCATTGGAATTTCAGCGCAAGATTTTGGAGAGATCAGGCCTTGGCGAAGAGACCTATGTTCCTGAAGCTATGCATTATATTCCACCAAGACCATCCATGGCAGCAGCAAGGGAAGAGGCAGAGCAGGTGATGTTTGGTGCATTGGATAATCTATTTGCTAATACCAATATCAAGCCTAAGGATATTGGTATTCTTGTTGTAAATTGTAGCTTGTTTAATCCCACACCATCGCTTTCTGCCATGATTGTTAATAAATATAAACTGAGAGGTAACATCATGAGCTTCAATCTTGGGGGCATGGGGTGTAGTGCTGGGGTTATATCTGTTGATCTTGCTAAAGATTTGTTACAAATTCACAGGAACACTTATGCTGTTGTTGTTAGTACAGAAAACATTACGCAGAATTGGTATTTTGGGAACAAGAAATCAATGTTAATTGCAAATTGTTTGTTTAGAGTTGGTGGCGCTGCTGTTTTGCTGTCCAATAAATCAGCAGATAGGAGGCGGGCTAAGTATAAACTAGTTCATGTGGTTAGGACCCATCGCGGGGCTGATGATAAGGCCTTTAGGTGTGTTTATCAGGAGCAGGATGATGCTGGGAAAACTGGAGTTTCATTGTCAAAAGATCTAATGGCAATTGCTGGTGGAGCACTTAAGACTAATATCACCACCTTAGGTCCTCTGGTTCTTCCAATAAGTGAGCAGCTTTTGTTTTTCGCAACTTTGGTGGCCAAGAAGTTGTTCAATGCCCAGGTGAAGCCTTATATCCCGGATTTTAAGCTTGCATTCGAACATTTCTGTATTCACGCAGGGGGAAGAGCAGTGATTGATGAGCTTGAGAAGAATTTGCAACTACTGCCTATGCATGTTGAGGCATCCAGGATGACTCTGCATCGATTTGGTAACACTTCATCGAGCTCGATTTGGTACGAGTTAGCTTACACTGAGGCAAAGGGCATAATGCGGAAGGGAAACCGTGTGTGGCAGATAGCTTTTGGAAGTGGTTTTAAGTGTAACAGCGCGGTTTGGGAGGCTCTGAGGAACGTTAAGGCCTCGGCTAGTAATCCGTGGGACGATTGCATTCACAGGTATCCTGTGCAGTTAATTCTGTAGGTATCAAGTGTAGTTTGCAAACAATTTAATTAGGGACTTAAAGATAAGGCTACTTCGATCCTTAGATCGATAGGCTATCTGCTTCGGTATTCGATTTACTGGGGTCAGGTTCAAGTGTGATTTCAACTAGCAAGTCTTGGTGTTGTCTCATATCATTTGTTCAAGCATCAATATTTTTGACATCAATGCTAAAAGCTCTGTTCTTTCTCCCAAAAGCTTTGAATATTTTAGTGGCAAATGCAGTGTGAATATGGTAAACTTAGATATATGCATACAATAGAGTTGAACTTATAAAGCAATGTTTTACTAGCCCGTTGCCAAAACCTTATACCAATCGTACCGGGGTTCCTTTCTGACTTCAACCTAAACAGTCAAGCATAAAAAGAAAGAAATTTAAATTCGCTTGCGCATTGATTCTTGATGCTTGAGATTGTTAACTGTGTGTAATTTCGTAAAGGACATGGCTAACAAAAGAGCCTCTCTAATTAGTAATTTCTGCATTTTAGCTTTTCCCAGTTTAGACATTTTACTAACCTTTTAGGTTTTTGTTTTTAGTTGCTGTTTGGTTTCAGTTTTTACTGAGCCAAACTTGTATGGCTTTTTCTAAAGGGTTTTTTTTTTTTATAAAATTAATTGAATTGTTAAGATAAAATTATTAGTAAGGATATAATTTATTTCAAAAAATATATATTTTTGTATGATATATAAATATAATTATATATTATTTAATATAATTGTGCATTTTAATTATTAAAATAATAATGACAATAGAATTATATAATTAATTATAAATAAAAATTTATACAAATATATATTTATAATTTATAAACATAATTAATAATTTAATATATTTTATTTTAAAGAGTTATATTTTTTTAATAATTTATTTTTATAAATGATGTATTTTATTTTAAAGAGATTAATTTTATTATTTTATTAAAAAAATCTAAATTGTTTTAGAAAAATTTTAATATAGAAATTTTTTAATTAGTTGTTTAAGGATTATATGAAATATTATCCAACATTTTTTCTCGGCTGTTGGGGTTCAAAAACTATTCACATTTATTAGATTTTAACTTATCTGTTAGTGGAGACTAGAGAGAATTTTGAAACAGTCAAAGACAGACCAGAAAAGAAAAGAGTATTTGATAATTTTCGTTTATGAATAAATCAATCTTTCTCATTTTGGGGGTGTTAGGAAACCCATCATCTTCCTTTCGCTTTCATCTATTTATCGATTTTCTCCCTTTCAGTACTTCGTGATATATATAGCTGATATTTCTCTTGTGGTCATTATCGGTGTAATAATGACGGTCGGATTTGGATTATCTTGTCTGCTAGCACTGTAAAATTTAAAAAATAACTATAAAAAGTTCCAGTCTCCTTCCTCATTATCGCAGCTGACGACCCTAGGTCCCAGATCGCCATTATTATCCAAATGGAAACCTTGAAGTTCTCTGGTTAATATCAAATTCAGCATAACTCCTAACCCCAAAAAATCCAAATTGAAAATATCTTACCCTTGGTTGCTGTTCCTCCCTCCTAGCACCCTTGTGATTGCAGTTAGATCCTCTGCTAGCCCGCCTCCTTCAGTCAATGCGTACGTACCATATTGAGTGCGGAATTAAGTTAAAGTAATTATACAATTGTATTCTCTACCTATAATTTATTTAAATTAATACACATAATTAAAAAAATACCTCAACTTAATCAAGAAAAATAATTAATTGCGGTCTCTGAGCTTTTATTGCTATATATATATATACACATATTAGAATATATATGTTGAGGAGAATATATCAAATTGAGTATGTAAGCTAAAATTATATTTTATTAGAGATTTATTAGATTTAAAATAAAATTTATATAATAAATTAATTTGTAAATCTAAAATAATAAATGACTTATTTAAATAAAAATTATATAATTTAAATATTAAATTCTAAGATTCAAGCCGATTTCATATAAATTCATTTTAATTAGTTAATAGTCAGATGTTTTTAAATAAAAAAATTATCTAAATTATAAGTAAATTTTTTAGGAATGACAGCGGAATAGAGTTATCCGTCTCCATCCCAAAGCCCAAAATTTCACATTGTTTTCCAATCATAATTTCTCCGCAGAGAATTTCCAATTCAAACCCAAATTTTATTTTATTTTAATATTTATTTTTTAATTAATTAGTTAATTATAAATTTTTTAAATAAAAAAATACATTTTTTACTTAAGAATGAGTGCATATTTGTATTTTCTTATTTTTTTAAAAATATTAATTATATATATATAATTTTGGAGGCAGGGACAGGGGTCATAAAATATCTAAAATAGTAGTACAAGCTATGTGTTAGAGGACATTTTGACAAAACTGGACAATAAAATATTTTAAATTTTCTTATTGCAAATATTCAATATGTGAAGTTGTATTGTACTTTTGGCGCTTCACTCGTGTCGTGTATAAATCACAATGGTTAATTAGCCACAAGTCCACCACTAATTTCTTCAATTTCTACAGAGAAAAAAAAGAGAGAGAATATGGGGAACAGTCTGCAAATATACATGTTCTTATTACATGGTTTCCTAAAGTTAGTAGGGCTGAGACCTCAATCAGTAGAGATTGAGCCAGGGACCCTGATGAACTTCTGGGTCCCAAACCAACCCACAGCCAAATCCATCAAGAAACCTGCTTTGGTCTTTCTTCACGGCTTTGGATTTAATGGGGTTCTCCTTTGGCAATTTCAAATGCTATCTCTGGCAAGAAATTATGCTGTTTATGTGCCTGATTTCCTCTTCTTCGGCGGCTCAACAACCGATAAAACTGACCGATCACCGGCCTTTCAAGCTGAATGCATAGCCAAAAGTCTGAAGAAACTGGGCGTAGACAAGTGTTGCTTGGTTGGTTTGAGCTACGGCGGAATGGTTGGGTTCAAAATGGCAGATATGTATCCAGATTTGGTTGAGTCCATGGTTGTAACTTGCTCGGTTATTGCGTTGACCGAATCGATTAGCTCAGATGCGTTGAAGAGAATCGGGTTCTCATCTTGGTCCCAATATTTGATTCCTCATACAGTTGAAGGGGTGAAAGAAACGTTAGACATTGCTACCTACAAGCTCCCATGGTTGCCCAACTTTGTGTTTAAGGATATTTTGAAGGTAATTAAGATCATATTAATTAATTGGCTAATAAAGTTCCAGTTTAGTGAATTAATTTCTAATCCTTTTGCTTTTTTTTCCCAGCTGAAAAACCTGAATTATTAAAATAATTTGCAGGTGGAGTCTGATAACAAGAAGGAAAGAGTTGAACTTCTTGAGGCATTGAACGTAAAGGACAAAGACTTCAGCATCCCTCGTTTCTCGCAGGTAAGAAATTAATTAATCTATGCTTAATTATTGATTAATTGTTCATAAAAATTCTTTAATTAATATGAATTTGTTGAGCATTCGCATGTGTTTATAATAATAATTAATAAAGATAAAATATAAGAGTAGATGAATTAATGAGAAAGGAGCCCAGCTCAACTTATTGAATAATTTAGGCAGCAGTAGTTAGGAAGCATTTAACAATTTCATGGCGATCAGAGAGCGGTGTATCCTTTTTCATTTATTTTCTCTCATTTCTTTTTTTTTAAAAAAAATTATCATCAGTTCGTACCTAATTTAATTATTTCCTTTCTTTTCTTTTCTACTATTTGCTAATTGCTATAAGAATATAAGCATAAATATCTCATTTAACACGTTTTGAAAAGTATTTTCAAAGTACTCGTGATAACCCTTTCAGAAAAGTCTTTTTAATTTTCTTCATAAAAAGATAGTCAAACATTCGACTATATATTCAGTTGAAATTTAGCAATGTTTTTGTACCGAATCTGACTACAATTATGTATCACAGAAGATTCATCTCTTGTGGGGAGAGAATGACAGAATTTTCAACATGGATGTAGTTCACAACTTGAAAGAGTATGTCTAATTCGCCAACTTCAACCAATTCCTTTAAAATTAATTAAGTCCAATTCGAAAAATTCTTATAATTAATTAATTGGAATTTTATAATTGCAGGCAACTAAATGGAAAAGCAACATTGCATATTATAGAGAAGGCAGGCCATCTGGTTCCAATAGAGCGACCATTTGCATATAATAGGCAACTCAAGAGAATTCTTTCCTCTATATGTGAAGATTGACAACTATAGAAACAAACTTGTTATGTTTGCATATTCATAATTGTTTAGAGCTTTTTATTTAAATATTTGCTGATCCTAAAAGTTTTAATATTGATTATATGAATCCTGTGATTCATTTCATATTGTCGCTAGCTTCAGTTAGAAATAAATAATTAAATTATGAGATTTTCTAGCTTGTTTGTTTCATTGTTGAGGATGCATGGTTTAACTTGATATATTATTGGTTAAATGTTTGTTTGTTTGTTTTGATTTTCAGATACATGATATTGTTTTGTGTGGTCATTTCATGGTTTAAAAATCATGAAATTATCATCTTTCCAAACCACCAAAATGGTGGTTCCTTATAGTTTAATAAGATTGTATTCCAAAATTATCCTCATCATATATTCTAAGTATCAAAATTAAAAGATTTTTTTTTTGTTTTGATATTCCTCGATTAGGAAAATGAAATTATTAATTTTATTGCTAAATTTATTCATATAATATTCTCATAATGTATATTATTGTTTAAAAAATTAATGAGTAATAATTTGACATCTATTTTGTAAGATTTAAATAAGAAATTTCTATTCTTTTAATTTAATTATGATTTTGTATGAATATATCTATTTGAGGGTATTTTAATCATTTTATCAATTATGCAATCATACCATACCATACCATACCATCAAATTAAATCTAAACAGCTGCTTAACTATAGTATACTATACAGTTTATATACCGTACATTACCATATCATACTATGCATTATAAAATCATACTGTCGGTC
The DNA here is from genome assembly GCA_023653625.1 of Triadica sebifera. Classification (NCBI taxonomy): domain Eukaryota; kingdom Viridiplantae; phylum Streptophyta; class Magnoliopsida; order Malpighiales; family Euphorbiaceae; genus Triadica; species Triadica sebifera. The sequence goes on along the minus strand of CM042908.1, from coordinate 26,615,414 downwards.
ATTCAAACAAATTAGTGTTAAAGTAAAACCTATGAATAGGAGTGTTTATAAACTCATGCAGATAATGGTATAATTACATGCGACAGGTTTAAGCTAAAGTGGATTTGCAAAGCAAAATAATAATATCACACTACAACAGAAATAGCCCAAATTCAGGGTGGCCAATTTCTTTGCTCAAAAGGGTTAAAACGTTTGGAAATCTTTGGTCCAAGTTCAATTGGACCAGGCCTATAAAAAAATCCATGACCTAATTTAATGATATGAAATTATATATGATATTTTTATTGGATTTGATTCGTAATATGATATTTTTATTAGATTTGATTCGTAAATTTTGTTCATAATAGTTAAATATTATTCTAATCATATATAATTCATACCATTTATTTCTTAACATTTAAGTGTTTTCCAATATTTTAACATTTTTTAAGTATTCATAATAATAATAATAACTACTTTGCATACATGATCACAGATGGTTGGTTTGGTCCATGATTTTTCATAGACCGGATCTGCACAAATTTTGTCCGAAACGATTAAGTTCCACTAATTGAGTGTAAAAAATAAAGAGATATTATCATACTAGTGAAATTAAACATAATTTTTTTTTCATTACGTCAGGAATTACCTCATAAATTACAAGGGAAAAGAAGTTGTTCACATCTACAATCTAACTCGTACATTTTCCCTGCTAAGATTTTGATATCAATGCCCTGAGGGTTTAGATTTTCACTGCACCTTCGCATTCTCATAAACCCTACAATGCAAACCTGAAAATTAAGCAACGCTACTAATTATTAGCTCATCATTAATTTTCTCCAAAATAAATAAAGAAGACAGTTCCTAATCAGTCTAAAATTTATACACAGTGGCGAATCTTGAGCATTATTTTTTGGACAGAAGGCCAAAGATACTGCAGGGAGTCCAACCAAAACTTTCTACAAAAATATCTTTATTTTTTATATAATTATATACTGAAAATTTAAGTTATCTTAGGCCTCATGGCCTTTATGCTCATATTCAAAAAATTTATACCAGGTCTATAACCACATATATAGACAATTTTTTTCATTACTTTTTATTAAAAATTTCATATTATTAATTTGCTTAATTATAAAATTCAAGAGGATATTATATCTATATGCTTCTTGACAATAAATATTTGTAAATTAAAATAGTTGAAAATCTTAGAGATAAAATTAATTCCATGGAATTAAAACAGTTCAAAATCTTGAATTTTAAGATAAATAATATATACATTTAAAAAATTTCGGTTCAGAAAGCAGCATTCATATAAATATGGATTGCATGCATTATCTCTGTTTTTAGTTTGGGATGCAAGAAATATATACAGAATTAGAAAAATGGTATCCGAAATTGATGAGATCAAGTGGTTGGTTCTTGGATAATAAAAAAAAAAAAAAAAAGGTCAACCAGGCACCTTGAGAGAAAATCCTTTAGAAAACAAGATTTTCTTTGATGAAGATTCACAAATTGATTCATATATATGCTTTAGAACTTAATCATTATTGTGATTTTCGAGTAAACATAGTCATAGTACATAGAACAGTGAATGCATGAGAAGGATTAATAATAATTATAATGAATTTACCTGGGCAATGTAATAATAAAGTAATTAATTATTTACTTGGTACGGCCAGAAGAATCGGACTTATAATTGGGAAAAGGAACACGACCAGACTCAATATGGTGAACATCTTCGATGAGGATTTGATAGTGAGATTTAACTTCTTCAGCAGATTTGCCGCCGACAGCCTTAGCAATGTTTTGCCAGCGGTCGGGGGTGTCTTTGTCGTACAAGGCCAGAGCCTTCTCGAACAGTTTGTTTTCTCTTGCTGTCCAAGAAGAAGAAGAAGAAGAGTTTCTTGAAGCTTGATAGCTTGAAGACATTTTCTTCAACTACTAAAACAGCTAGTAAAGAAAAATTAAAACGAGTAATTTAATTCTGTTCGGTGGTTGAGAATTGGCATGGAGGTGTTGAATATAAATAGAGGAGAAAGGGGAGGGTAAATGGTGGTGGTGGTGAAGGTGAAGGTGATGGGTTGGATCCAGTTGGAGAATCTTTGATACCTAAAGGTGGAATATAGTGTGACGGGTCTTCTTTGGAACCACAAGAAAGAAGAAGGACAAAGTATACTGCCAGAGGAGGGGAAGAGAATCAGTTTCAAAAGCTCTTCTTCTTTAATCTCTTCTCCCATTTTACTTTCCTTTTATTCTTTAATGAAAAATTTACACTATAAAAGACACGAATATCTTTTATTTCTAAATAATCAAATATAGTTCATAAATTCGTATATTAATTTGAATTTGCATTGGAGAGTTTCATTAAGCAAGTAAATTAAAAGGTTTTATTTTAAAATTTAAATGTGTTCTATATGTAGAGTTGGAATTTAAAATTTCTAATTAAGAAAAAAGAGATTTATTTTCTCATTTCATCCCATAAAGTAACACTCGAATCTCTTTAATTTAAATTTTAGAAGATTTTTGTTTCCATATATCACTATTGAATTAATGTGATGCGTTAAAATCTCTGGCCTATCACTATATTTATCATTTATTATAATTTTTGGTCAATAATAGTATAAGAATTTAATTCGAATAATACCAATCGTATCAACTAGTTATATTAATAATTTATAAGACATTATTTTAGAAGATATTTTCACAAATGTTTACAAAAGAATATTGAGAATTCAAACCAATTGACTGGAAAGAATCCTATCCAAAAAGCATTCTAATTCAAATATTCTCTCAATACTCTATCAACATTATCTTCGACGAGATATGGGTGTATTTTATTTATTTTATTTGCTTGACATTTGGGCCTTTTCTTTTTTTTTTTTGTAATCTTGAAATGACTCGTCAAGTAATAATATATAACTGCGTGTAATATAAAGTCTTGGACTTCTCTCATCTAATCCAATATGCCAAAAGGTGATGGCTATAGAAGAAAGCAACAGAACTTGAAAAAGTAGGAGGATAAAATTAAATAAATAAAATAAAATAAAAAGAAAAACGCAGAACTTTATTGGGTCAGTTTCACTCCTTGGACTGGTCTGCAAAATTTATTCTTTTGGCTTAATTAGCACTGGTGTTATGTTATTTGAGTTGATGATAATAAATGTAATAATATGAACAATTAGATACTTCAGTACAAATTACAAGCACATTACTACAAAATCACAGGTCATAACAGTTTTGATGCTGTAATAGTGAAAATTTGAAACAGTTACTAATTTTTTATAGCATATTTAGTGTGACAATAATTTTACATTTGCCGCTAATAATATATATGTAGCAGTGAAGGCTCGTCAATTTATTTATTAACTGTCATTTTTCTTCATTTTCTTAATGATATTAGGGAAGAAATTTGTAAAACTAGCTAGAGTACTTAAATGGTTGGAAAGGACAGCAGAAGACTGACAAAAATGTTTGGATGTTACTGGGAGGAAAAAGCCAAGAAGGGGAGGGTAAAGCTAGCCCGGGTTACAGCTTTTTAGTTTTTGTTTGGTTTCAAATCTTTGGAACTGGAGTTTCGGCTTTTTATTGTTGTTGATAGATCTTGAGTTTAACTTATTCTAAAATGCAGGTTAAAAGAAAAAGAAGAGAATAATTAAACTATTATAAGTAGTATTTAAATTTTATAATTAGCCAATATTAGATATTTCAATACATTCTCTCTCGTACACAGCTAAACACATGCAATAAATAGTTAATTTAAGAGATAATGAATATTCAAACAATTATAAATAGCATTTAGATCTTACAATTAATAGATGCGAAATATCTCAATATGCCCTCTCATGCCTAGGCATAAATACATGTAGAAAATGTAGAACGTGAAATTTATAAGACTAGACATATATGGATAATCCAATTAGTGGTTTTTATACCATATTAAATAAATGAAATTTGAGTTTAATTCATCCCAAAAATTAGTTCAAAAAATAAATATGCCAAAATTTTTATAAGTAACATTTAGATTGGGATATCTCAATAATTGTTAAGAAAACAACACTGAAAATTAAATGGCTTATTATTATTGTTATTATTATTATTATTATTATATCTGAGAGTCTGAGAACTGAATCATGCATATGCTCTGCACACATTTACAGAATAATCACTCGCATTGTTTTGTTGCTTCTTGGCCTTTTACAGCATATATATCTGCAGAGTCAACAGGTGCTTCTGCTTTGTAATTGGATTTTTTTTTCCTTGCCAGAGCTTTCCAATTGGATAAGATTGCGGATTTTATATCTGTGGCCAAGTACATATTCCATTTTCAGATAATGTTTGTAAAATATCACTTTAACTAGCCCATGTATATTGCCTTCTGCAACCGTGTTGGCTTTGCGGATACTCTTATTAATTTATCAAAAATCAAATTAATGCCTTCTTCCTTTTTTTAATCTCTAACTTTTTTTTTTATTTTATTTTTAATATATTGAATCCTTAATTAATTTAAGATATATAACCAAATGACATATCAGACAATTCTGTCTCTGTGTGTGTGTGTGTTGAGATATAAAAGAAAGAAATTGTTTTTTTTTTTCTTTAACCAGGGCCATATATATATATATATATATATATATATATATATATATATATATATATATATATATATATATATATATATATATATATATTAGAGGTGTGTCTTAATTAGGTGGCCATCATCTCAAATGAACAAATTAAATTAGATTATTCAGATGTGAATCGTCTACTCTTGATATCATGATAAATAAATTTCATGAACATGCATTTTTTTTATATAAAAAAGAAAAAAGATGCAATATTTTGATAGAGCAAAGACATGGCCTAGCTTTTTATGTTTTGTTTATAGGCATGTCTCTCTGTCTGCCATTTCCCATTTTACTAATATCAAAATGTGCCCATTAATATTAAATTAATTCCCAATTTTTCTTTCTACTTTGCCTCACAAATTTTGCCAATTTAATTAGTTTTTTTTTTCAATCTAGATAATTAATTCTGCTAATGGGAGAATGATCATCTTTCCACCGAATCATATAATATATAACTAATCATAATTATTATTCACTTTTAATTAAGTGACAGGAAGAGAATTTTTCTACATTTACTAGATTTTCCCCCTTCTAGCATTGGAGAAAAGAGAAATCTAAAATTCAAATATTATGGCATTTGAATCCTCAAATCCACTCGGAAAATAGCCTCAGCTTTGATATCAGGCTGAAATAAAAGTAAAAATTTTCTGTATTTATGAGATTAAGAATATGTTGACATCAAAATAATCTAATTTAATTTCCCCTGTATAATTAAATAGAGGCATCGCAGTTAGTAGGGAATTTAATTGTTAATTAAAATGAGCAACAAATCAAGGAGGGTAATTATATCATCCAAAATAGTGTATCATATATATAAAATGATTGATACACAAGTTGCATATATAGATGATAGTTAGATGATATAGAGTTGATGGATATTCCAACATTGCCCACATGTTGCTTCCCACCACCGACATTAAAAGGGCACCATCCACTCATTTTTCTCATAGAATTTTGTTTTTGTTTTTAATTTTCTTCATTTTTTTACCTTTATATGAACAAAATGAGTTTAGACACACACACACACACACACACACACACACACACACACATATATATATATATATATATATATATATGTTATTTGAGAAATTATAAGATGAACCTTAATTTTAGGTGAGAATTTCTAATTCAAATGGTATGTAAAGTAATAAAATTTGAATCAATTAAGACTAGTTAATTTATTACGCACTTATCCCTATAATTATCATAAATAAGATGGGAGGTATGGATTCAATATTCAGAGACCTTCAAAATAGAATTTAATGAAAACTTAGAAAGAACACATTTTATGAACGGAATAAAAATTAATTACATAATTTGATAAGCACTATACGTATTAGGTTTAATAAGATATATGGATGAGAGGCCACATCTAATAATTAATGAATAGATGGTGGAAAGTGGTCCTTATAAAGGTTAGATGCGAACAGCACCTAATTATAGGTAGAGCTACACTTTTTAATAGCTTTATTTCCCACAAATTAAAACAATGGTTGGTGGTCCTCCTAGTCCTCCCTACCAAGTTGGAAAGGTCCCTTAAAGCTACATTTATATTAGCTTTTATGACATGTGAATGGTAAACATCTATACATCCAAATCTCCTTCTTTTTCAGAATCAAGCCCCGGATTATCCCCCCCCTTAGAGTTTTGGTTGTTTTTTACTTGTTTGTTAACTCATCAAACTAAGAGATATCATGGGTTTCAATCTCTTCCCATGTAATTATTTATTTAATTATCTATATGACATAAGGTTTCAATTGCTTACATGTAATTTATTTAATTAAATATCTAAAATGCCCAATATCAATCTTCTATGCTTAAGTGGGCTTGATAGGTTGATATGGGGTTGCTTTATTTATTTGAAAATGAGTCTTATACTTATCTAACTCAGTCCCAAACATTTCAAGAAGAATATTATATTGTATTGAAAATAAAGTTTGAATTTATAACTTGATAAAAGAGGATTGTGCATGCCATTATAATTATAAGTAATGTTTGTTAATTATAATCAACTTGATGGATGTAAAATATCCTAACAAAGTTAAACTATTCAGGCACTTAAATTTAATTACAATTATATTCGATAACTTTCGTACACATGAGCTGAATTATCAGTTTGATGCATGACTGTCGTACAGTGGAATTTGTAAATTTTATAAAATTTGAAATTTGTAAGAAAACATATACCATTTGCACATCTGGTCCATGATGAATGCAAAAAGCTAAAAGGAGATGATCTTATTTTAACATTTAATGAAAATGAAAGTATATGCGAGAGATGAATATTGAAAGAGAGAAAAGAGAGGCTGTGAGAGGGAGAACTAATTGTCTTTTTCTCTCCGCAATCATATGTATGTATATGGAGATAAGCAGATAGACGTACATTTCTCTTGTACCAACCAAAAGGAATCATGCATGCAAGCCTTTCACTATATATATATATATATATATATATATATATATATATATATATATATATATATATATATATATATATATATATATATATATATATATATATATATATATATAATAAAACAGAATAATTAATAATAAATTCATATCTCAAACTTAGGCAATTATTTTCATATATATATAGCTTGTGATTCTATGAACATAAATAATAAATTGCTTATAGCATACTTTTTTTTAATTGGAAAAACTCAGTTTCCTTTGATTTTTATATTATAAATTCAAATTCATTTTGTATTATAGATTCAACTTTTTTCACAAGTGTAATGGTGTCTTTATTTTATATATATATATATATATATATATATATATATATATATATATATATATATATATTTTTAAAAAAAATAAAATTTTTTATCATTTAAATAAATGATATATAATACATCATGTATCTATAATCTGTGAGCTTCCTTTTTAGCATACTTATTATGACTCAGAGACTTCTATTTTCGGAGCGAGACATAGCCTAATGAAGAAGACGAAAACACAACTTAAGCCCATATACTGCCCATATCCGAAATTTCACATTGTTAGTATTAGAAGCCCACATGTTTACATGCCCCTAATTTTATACGGAATTTTATCAGGTATCATCCATATTTACTATATATTTTGATCTCAATTTCAAAACAATATGACATTACTTTTTGAGTTAAATAATTTGTGTGTGTTTACTGTACATTTTAGACAGAAATAATCATCGTATCATTATTTTTCTTCATCATTATCATCATCTTTTTTTTTTCAAATAGATAAAAAAATTATTACACAATTACAAAATTATTTTAAAGAGAATTTTTTTAATTTGCATATTTAATTTTATTTTTAGTACTTTTAAATATTTTAGTTATTTTTATTATTATTTTTGATGAAAAATATTAGTTTTGATATTTTTGTGGACTAAAATGGTTTAAAATTAAGATATTTGAACTAAAATATATATAGAGAGATAAAATCGAGTTGTTGAAAGTTGAAGACGATGAATTTGGTAAAATAATAAATCTATAAATGATGAACCCACAATTATAAATGATGAACCTATAAATAATTAACATACAAATTTTAAACAATAAACTTGTAGTTTCTATATAATAAATCTGTAAGTTATAAATGATAAACTTGAAAAATTAAAACGATGAACCTTTAGTTTCTAAACAATAAATAGTTTAAAATAATGAAGTTATAGTTTCTAAACGATTAAGTTGTAGTTTCTAAATAATGAATTTGCAAATTATAAATGATAAATTTGTAATTTATAAACAGTAAACTTTTAAGTTTTAAACAATGAATTTATAAGTTTAAAATGATAAATATATAAGTTAGTAACTGATTAACCTATAACTTTAAAAATGATGAATCTGTAAATTATAATTGATGAATTTTTAAGTTTAAAAACGATTAATTTATAAATTATAACTGATGAACATGTTTTATATTTATTAGTTTACTAAAATTTAATTTTGAAAAAATATATATTTTGTTTTTATTTTACAAAGTATAAACTATTTTATTTTTATTTTATAAGTGTGAAGGAATGAGATTTATAATATAATATATATATATATATTCGGATGAGCTCATTTTAATAGGTGTTGGACTGGAGTGGCTGAGGCATTAAAGCAGAAAGAAAAGAACCAGGGTAAACGACAATCAGATGAGAGGTTATTCTCGGTTGATTGAGAATAAAATAAGCTATTGGTAACTAATTCATAATTATATTAAATACACATTGAAAATAACTTTTTATTCTTAATTTCTAAAGCAAACACCTAATTAGACTATTTAATATTTTTATCTAAATATTTGATTAAATATTAAAGCCACTATATATAGAATCTTTTTTTTTTTTTAGTATCAGGGAAAAAGAAAAAAGTAAAATTAATTTGAAAGTCAAAATAAATTAGGAATTGGTCCTTCCACTTACTTGATTTGGATTAAGACTTTGATCAGCACTACTTTATAACTATTGCATTGCATGCCTCACCAATTCAAACTAACTTAATTATTATTAAATAGAAATAGTTATGATAAAGGTCAATTTTAGTCTCTATAAGATATATAAAAAACTTACACCTCGAATATTCATTATATTTAATTAATATTTTTTATGATTAGGGAAAAGAGGACTACTTTAATTTCATATTCTATAAAATTGTTAATTATTATTAATTTGTTAAATTTTATGTAAATGAAGTTGTTATTTATGAACAAAATATTGGGTTTTTTTTTTTTTGTCAAACTCAATTTTCAGTATCTTGTAGTGGGATCCATTTGCATTTTACCGCTCAAAGCTTAATTTTTAAGATTTTCAAAGACAACTTGCTCAATTTCATAATATTTTGGTCCTGTAAGTGGGAAATTAATTAAGAGTGGTATAATTAATATTTTGAGTTTAATTAAGGTATTCCTTTTCTACCACAAAAATTTTCACATTGTTAAATTTCCATGAGCCTTAAAAATGGGTGTTGGGTTTGACAATATCAATTAATAGGCTTGAGTTGTAGTTTACTATTATTAGGAAATAATTTTAAGTTATTTTGAAATTAGTTTATATATTTGAATGCCATGTTAATTATTTCTGTATTTTCGAAACTTTTTCGACTTGAAATATCAACATGCAAAATTTGAGGTGGGACTGAAGAATTGTTGTCCACTAAAATTTATGAATAATATTTTAAAACAATAATTTAGAATAAAATTATAATTTATAAGCTATCATTATAATTTTAATTTCATATACTTGCATTATTTGAATCTTATACCAATACACAAATCATGTAATGTTGCCTTTATCTACTTTTAGATTGAAATTAAGACTGGTGGGGAGTAACATAAAAAATCAAAATTTAGTTTGAAAAGTAGAAATTTTTACCAATTTTAGTCTCATTTAGCACCGTGTAACTTGACAAAATAATGGAAATATTTTGCATAAATTTTATTAAAAAATTGGTCATAATATTTATCCTCAACGTTCCCAATAATATATTATAAATTTAACTAAAATTAATTATAAAATCAAAGTTTTGACTTCCTAATATAACTACATTGACTTTAGCCTGAACTGAACTTCCTTAGACAATTCTAGAGAGCAAATTAATAAAGATCTAACGAAAGTTTGTCATAAAATAATTTTTGAAAACTTAGATTATTTTTGTTCGTAGAAGTTTGATGAAAAAAGCTCTACTAGAAGTTAAAATTATTTATATATTTATTTATCTAATTGACTTTTAAAAATTGGATTTTTTCTTTTTTTTTTTTTAAAAAAAAGAACTGTCCAAACTATATAATCAGCAACATAAGCTCATATGAGAATGGGATTTTAGACCAAACAACCTATTTTGCTTATGTTTATTTTTTATTTTTAAAGGTCAAGAGAGTATAACAAAAAGAAAAAAAAACAAAAAAACATTTATACGTGTTGACTAATAAGTTAGATTCAGTTGCAGTTAAAGACGAAACCTCGTAAGACATGCATACAGTTACAGATTACAAGTGAAGAAGGTGATCAAATTTTTTTTTTTGGGTGTAAAAGAAAAAAAAAATTTAAATGGTTATAAATTATAATAACAAACATAAACGCGTACAAAGAAGAATTTCATGTGAACAAATTTAATTTTGGATAAACGTATCAATTCCTGAAGCATATAGCCTAATGTATGAATTAAACTTTAAATTAGTAGCCAACTTCCTTATATCACTCCTTTTGTTTTCATTCTTCACATTCATTTCGTTAATTTCCTTTTCGGTGCGCCTCACCATCTTCTCTGCCCTTTAGATAGAATCTGTTGTGGCTCGATCTCCTTTCTCTTCTATAACTGCCATGGAAAACCCAGTAAAGAAGGTTCTGCTCACCTCCAATGGAGACGAGATTTCTCAGAATATTGCTTTTCATTTGGCCAATCGGGGATGCAGGTTAATCTTCTGCTACTCTAATTAATTCTTCCTGTGTTTGGTGATTGTAAAACAGAAAGAAGCGAAAAGAAAACAGTTCAAAAAATGATTGTTTCAATCAAAGAGATTTCTGGATTAGTTTCCTCATAAAACCAACATTTAAATTTCACTGATCTATTTCAATGAAATAAACTCCGTAGATTTAATTTCATTATTAGTTATGCGAATTAAACAGATTGTTGATTCAATCTTACGATGATTAGGTTGGTTTTGATGGGAGATCCGAACCGTCTAAGAAGCGTCTGCGAGAAGATTCCGGTGGAGATTGTGGGAATGAATATGGAGGAGGAAAGGGAGGGAGCTTTCGAAGAGGCAGTGGACAAGGCATTGAGGATTTTGGGGAATTTTGATGCATTTGTACATTGCTATACATATGAAGGTAATTAATTATCTTTGTATTTCCTTTTCCCTCTTTTTTCCTGTTTGTTTATATTCATATACTAACTGACTATGCATAATATTATATTGAAAAGTAATAGGAGAGAGAACTGAAATATGAATGTCAAGCCATGACATATAGATATTAATTAAAATTTTTCCTTGCCTAAATGACTGGAATTTGGAACTTAACTATGTAAAAGACCGTTGAAAGTTGCGGCCACGCTTCAAATTTCTAGACCTTTTTACTGCTAGTTTTCTGATGCAGAAATTAGCAAATATGTTTGGTATCTTATCTCTTTAAAGAAAAAAAAAAATTGTACATAAAACAATCATGTGAATTGCATATTGCTTTGATATTTAGGAAGAAAATTGGAGGAAAAGGAAAGAAGGAAAGTAAATTTCGACACTTTACGCCTTTTTTTATTATTAAGAAACTTGAGAGACAAAGAAGGTCAAGTGAATTAATTACTGCTAATTGCTTCGCTCATAGATGAAAGCAAAAACAAAGGGCACTAGTTTTAAAATCTGAAGAAAAGTAGGTAAAGGTTCGAACTTTTATCTTGATGTTCAGAGAGATAATTTAATTAATTCTTCATTTTTATTCCCTACTTCTTATGGTCATCATAGTCATAATTTTGGTTGATTTTATCATTCCCTACCTCTTGTAGTCATTATATTTGATGGGTTCCACTGTCAAAATTACATTCGTTGAACCGACCCTTTGTGATAGGATTATTATATTATATTTCAGTTTTATGCCTGTTTGCTTACTGGAGGCCAGCGATTGAAAAAAATGTTTTTGAGTTTGAATTTTAAAAATTGATTTTAAAGAGAATCAATTAAATATATATATTTTTTAAAAATAAATTTGAAAAAAATAATTTATAAAAAATTAAAAAAATTAATTAATTAAATTAAAAAAATTCTAAATTTATTTTATTAGCATGTAACAGCAATCTCAAACCTCTAATATTATTACAAAGAGTCCTCCACAAGCATCCCACTCCTCGCCTGGAATTATGTTTTTCACAATTTTGTACAGCCTTTTCTTCAGCTACCCATGCCTTATTATTTTAATCATTTTGCTTTAACATCATTTCTGATATTGACATAATGCCTTTGACACTTTTGTCTTCATGCTTTAATAGATCTCAAACAACTAAAGGCTAAAATGCCTACAAAGTCCATATAGAACTGTTGTACTTGGATCTGAATCCCCTTTTGGTCTGTAATTTTATTATACCTTTTGAGTCCGTTTTCTTTTGAAATGAAGAGTAGATAACTTGATGTCAACCCGCTGCATTATTTGAAAGATCTGCATAGAAAATTTAGAGTGGGGCATCCGCGATGGTGAAATTGTTTGTAAATGGAGTAATGTTGCAGGATAATAGTAATGACAGTCTCTGGTCTTCTCTGCCTCAATCCTGAAGGAGAATCCCCACCCTCCAAAGGAAGCAAGATATGGACGGACTTTATTTACTCAGGATCAACTCTGATTCTGCTGCATGAGTAGTACTTAGGAATTCTGAATGTACCTAGTGTAAATTGAAGGCTTTTTTCCTTCGAATAAAGATAGATAAATTTTGATGCACATAACTTGAAGGTATCAAATTCATGAAATCTTTGTGTATGAAACAGGAAAAATGCAAGATCCTCTGCAATTAACAGAAGATGAATTTAAAAAGATAGTGAAAATAAACTTGATGGCTCCATGGTTTCTACTAAAGGCTGTTGGCAGAAGGATGAGTGATAATAGCTCAGGAGGTTCAGTTATCTTTTTGACCTCTATAATTGGTGCTGAGAGAGGAATTTATCCAGGTGCTGCTGCATATGGTTCCTGTTCTGCTGGAATTCAGCAATTAGTTAGAGTAAGCAAATGTCCTAATATTTTCCATTCTTATTTTTTAGTTCGGGGTTATTTAATGCCAATGGTTTTGACCATTGATTTATGGTTTTCAGAATTCAGCTATGGAAATGGGGAAATACAATATCAGGGTTAACGCAATTGCACGCGGTTTGCTCTTAGAAGATGAATACCCACTGACAGTAGGGAAGGAAAGAGCAGAGAAGTTAGTGAAGGAAGTGTCGCCGATGCAGAGATGGCTTGATGCTAAAAATGATTTAGCGTCATCGATAATTTACTTAATAAGCGACGGCTCTCGCTATATGACTGGTACAACTATACTGGTTGATGGAGGGCAATCTCTGTCAAGACCTCGGATGAGATCTTTCATGTAGTGGGTTTTCTTTTTTGGTACATATGGTGACGGATGAAGAAGGGAATCATCGAGTCAAAGTCCATCAATTTGTTTGACAACGCCTAGTGATTTTAGCAGTATCTATAGATTGTTTTTCTTTTTGATTCTTTTTTCATCACAACATAAAATGTTTTGTATTATAGTGTTTCAAAAAGTATAGATTCCTCAGGTAAGATTGTTAGAATTATCATGTTTCAAAGTGTATACTGCCTTCTATAAGGGAAACAAAATTTTGTTGATGTTGAGAATTTTTTCCCATTATTTGTAGGAAATGGAAAATTTAGCAGCATAAATCATGGCTGAGGTTTCGTTGTTTCTAGAAATGAAGGATGTCACTGATTACGCTGCACATTCATTCACCTTCCAAGTTTCAACTTTCAACCAAGACAGCTGTTACTTGGAATTTCAAGAAGATGAATATAATTGTAAGCAGAAAAAGAAGTAAAACAAATCTTTTCTTTTCTTTCCTTAACCCAAGAATTTAATCATTTATGGAAACAAAGCTGACGGGACGTAATTGCCATCCGTACCTATCAAAAGGAGTAATTCATCCATGGATCCAAGGCATTAACTCCTAACGGCTGCCCTCATGCCATGCCTTAATATTGGGCTCTACTCTACAAGGCAATTGACTAATTTAAGGCATTCAAATATTGTTTTAAGAGTAGTATTTTAGTACTATTTCCCATCTCATATGCTGCGAAAATCAGATGGAATTAGTTAATGGGGTTAATGATCGAAAACTAAGCACCAGCCCATATACAAATTTCAGCACTCTAGGCCTCAGCCTCTGGCTTTACGTCTTTCTGTTTCATTTTCTTTTACCGCACAAAATTAATCAGATCGGGAGATCTCATTTGCCATGAAGGCCACGGCCAAGGCCTCACTCCCCCAGCAAAAATTACTTCACCGAAGATAAGAGAAAAGACGCAAATTATATAATAACTCTGAATGCATAAAATATGTAATTAATTGATACAATATTATTTTTAAAATTTGTATTTATTGTATTTATCTTTTTCTTCAGCATATTCCTTTTTTTCAGTGTATTTTTTTTTCTTTTTCAACATATTTTTTTTTTCATAGAGATAAAAAAATATGTATACTTTAAATTTGTTTTTAGAGATAGATAAATTTTTAATTTGTACATTTGATTTTATTTTTAATATTTTTGAATATTATAATGATTGTTATTATTGTATGAGATAAAAATATTTAATTTTGATTTTTTTTGTAAAAAAAGGTTGAAAATGAAGATATTTGCTCTAAAAATGAGTAATATAGAGAAAAAAAATTAAATTACTGAATGTTGAAAACGATAGATTTGATTAAAATAATAAAATTGTAAGTGATGAATTTATAAATTATAAATGATAAATTTGTAAGTAATACCTATAAGTTTAAAAATAATGAATATATAGTTTTAAAATGATTAATTTGCAAATTGTAAATGATAAATCTATAAATTGTAAACAATAAACATGTAGTTTTAAAAAAGATAAATATGCAAGTTCAAAATAATGAATCTATAAATTATAAAATGATGAATTCACAAATTGTAAATAATGAATCTGTAAATATTTATAAATCTCATTAGGACGTTTCATACTTTTTTTTCTATATATCAAAGTTTAGCATGTCTATCATGAGGGTAATAGAGTGTTTGATTGAGTAGCAAATGAGTCTTTGAGCTACAGTCGCAGGGTTATCGAGTTCCAGCCCCCACTAACTACTGTTATTTTAATTGTGCAAGATCATACAATAAGAGTCTCTTAAATTAGGATAATGTCTCTTTAAATATGTTTCTTATTATTTCTAAATTTTCTCACTTCTTTGTAATAATAATAAAAAAAACTGTGAGGCATGTGATGGTGGGTGTTTGAAGTTTCAAAATGAATTCGAAGAATTTTAACTTATTTTGTTTGTTTGGAATTGTATTTCAAGAAATAAAGAGGTTGCTTTTCAAAATTGTGAAGAAGGGCTGCTGCGCTGCGCGGACCCAACATCAACATTCAAGAGGAGTCCCAATTCATGGTTTTGCCTTTCCATTTTTTCCAAGTCAAACTTACACATTTGATTTTCTTGTGATTTCTTTTTTCCCAAAGCTCACGTGCCTGACTACTCCTCAGCCTGTTTCCATAATTCCCCAATCTTATCATATTTTACATATAATATAAAACAAAATGAAGAGAATGCTTACGTATGAATAGTATATGACATATTTTTACTTAATTAATTTATTCCATAAAATTTTAAATATTTTTTTTTCAAAATTTTTAGTAGTTGAATTCTTATTAATATAAGATTGTATATTATTATTTTTAAGGATAATTATTAAAATAAAATCCATTATTAAATTTCTCATGTTAATTATTTATCTATTTTTTATGCTCTCATATATATTAAATATTTATAATTTAGAATTTAGAATGGAATTAAAATTTAAAATTATATTTCAAGTATAACTCAATTTTCTTTTCTATAAAAGTGTATAAACACGTATAACTTCTATTCTTCAATTGAAACTATTTTTTCTGCTTTTAACTCAATTGTGAACGACAAAACTATCATTTCATAATATTAATTTGATCAGTAAACCAGATCTGGATGTCCATTCATGTGAAAGCAAAGGGGTCAAGCAATTGATAGCCACAGTCTGGCCTAAAAGAGTTCTTTGCTAGCAACTTTGCAATTTTATCTTTGATGTCATCCAGAAATTATTTTATTTTATTAATATTCTTCTCATACTATATACTCTAATTTTTTGAATTTGCAATGAAATTCATGAAGCTGATTAGTTTTCAAAAAATCTGAAAATGATTAGGGAGTTTTTAGAGAGCTGAGAGAGTCTAGAAATTCTCTAGATTTGAAATTTGTTTCTCAAGGCAGACACGACTAATCATATATATATATATATCATACATGATTTTAAAATTTGTATATCTTTTCTCTATAGTACTTTAAATTTGTATGTTATTTCTTTTAAGGATAAATGTTATATATCAATAAAAAATTTAAAATATTATCTATATCTTTAAAATTATTTTTTTAAAAAAAATTAAATTTATTTTCTTTTCCACACATGAAACACAGATATTTGACTAGTATATATAAATATTTATATATATAATCAGGACAATTCTACTGTTCTTCTCCTCACTAGTGTTTTTTTGGTTGTCAATCATCCTATTAATATTGTTGTTTTTGTTTCATAAATTTACTCGATTTTCTGACCCAAAAAAAAAAAAAACACTAACCTTAGATAAGCGGCTTCCTGATCTTAATTAGTGAATTATATACAAGGGGAATGGCCACTGCATCTTAACACCATACTGAAAGTTTTCATTTTTATTCAATTGATCTATTGCATGAGACAATAATACTATATTGTAGACTCAAACTCGATATCTCACGATTCTAGTTATGAAACTAATGCATGTATTAAGTTAAAATTTATTGATAATAATAGTATATAGTATTGGTAATAATATATAGTATTTTTTTTTATATTGCATACACCTGTAAAATCCAATAGAGTAGATATTTTCTTAATTCATTTGAAATTAATTTAATATGAAGTGACAAAAGGGATTGACTTATACACACATAAAGATAATGTGCCATATCGAATTGGCTGAAAAAGGTCATTAAGAGGTGAAAAATGGTGGGTATGTGCACTTCATTTTTCAGCTTAGTTCCGTAGGCTGCACCGAAAATTGTTTAGAAACCAATTAGAATTAATGTGTGGGGGGGAAAAAGCAAAAGATAAAATTGATAATGTTACTTTAATCAAGTTATATGATATATTAGAAGAAGTGATGATGGATTAAAGGGCACAAATATAAGGCAAATACATTCACCACGAGCCGAAATTCAGCAGCTTCATGGAAACTGAGGGACAAAGCACACGCAGACTGCACTTACATTTTAGGATTAGGAGCTCTTTGTCCACCACACAACATAACTCTTTTTTTTTTTTTTTAAAATGAAAATTTACACGTGTGATATCTCATGTTCACAGTCCAACGGCAACTGCTACTAGTCTAAACTTGGCGCTAAATGCTAACTAGAATGACCAAAATCCATGCGGTGGGCCAATAATAAAATATTGTTTATACCCATTTAATTTAATTATTAAACCGATGTCTTATTCATAATGATGAAGCCGCCACCATTTTCCACCTTACTTTTTCCTAATCAACCCGCTAATGAAGCTTATTATTATTATTATTATTTTATTTTTTAATTACGTTTGAGAAATATTTATACTGAAAAATACTCACTTTCATCAGATATTATTTTATATATAAAATATTTTTTTATAAATCAAGTTTGCGCAAGAAAAAGATTTTTCTTACCATTCACGACGACTGCATATATTTTTTTATTTTTATGCTTTTCACAAATTTAAGGTAATTTTTTTAAAATATTTTGGAGAGAATTAATGCTAAATATATTCTTTTGATTGGTGAAAAAAATAATTTTTTTTTTATTTTTTTAGATTTTTTTTATTCATTAAATAATTAGAAAATGAATATTGAAAAATGTCTTAAAAATAAAAATGTCTCTAACATTTTTCTTTTTAAATTTATATCTTATATATACATCAATGAATTATAATATAAAATAATTTTAAATAGTTTCAATTTATCACACTATCTATATTAATTTAATTATATACTAATAAATATATATTATTATATAATTAAATTAATTTATAAATAATATAATAGATAAAATATTCTTAAAATTTCACGAATAGTATACGCTGTCTCTTTTATATTTGGACTATCTACCCTTTAGACCTTCCTCCTCTTCTACCTCTTCTTTCTTCTTCTTGTTTCTTTATAAGCAATTAAGCACTGTTATTTATTTTTTCAATGGAAAGTTTTCAAATGCTATTTCCTTATTCATCGACAGGACCATCATCTAGTTATTCATCTGCCATCTCGTCAAACATGACCAATAATTCTGATGCTTTTAGTAGTTTTCAAGGGGATAATTCAAATGGGTTCTTGCGTTTGAAGATAGATAATTGCAATAATCACATGGCTGCTGCCGCCGATGCTTCCGTACCAAATAAGGAGTTGAGATCTCCAAGTGGAAGCTTCGGAAGCGAGATAATTAAATCTACATCAGGCAAAAATAAAATGGAGAAGAAGATCAGAAAACCCAGATATGCTTTTCAAACCAGAAGTCAAGTTGATATTCTTGATGATGGTTATCGATGGAGGAAATATGGCCAAAAAGCTGTCAAAAACAACAAATTCCCTAGGTTTGTTTATTTCCCACTTTTGTATTCTTTTATATTTTTCCTTTAAATTTCCATTAGTTTCTTTATCTTCTTATTTCTATTAATTAAGTATATTTATTATATGCGATTATGGGATTAATTACTGCTAACAATTCCCTTGGCCAAGGTGAGATTATATCTACTGGATCTACCATTAGATAAGAGCAATCCGGCTGCAGCCGAACATTATTGTTGTCATTCCTTTCAGACTAGGTTATATAAGAATATGTTTTTTCATTATACTTGTATATCGATCCTTTTTATTTACTGCCACCTACTTTAAGTTCAATTGATGGTAATTCATGAGAGCATCAAATTATGTATTTTCTATGATGGGTATGGTTTAGGGTTTCGCCTTCCTTGAAAAAATCTCTTTGGGATGATGATAATTAAAGCATTTATTTAGTTGAATAACTTGCCTGCATTATTGTTTCTTGGTTTACCTTCTAATCTAATCGCTACGGATATATAATTTTTTTTTTTTTTTTTGTGTTTAAGAGGAAGAAGAAGAAGAAGAAGAGAATTTCATTCAACCCTTAGGTCAAAAGTTGTAGTTTTGTAGCTATTCATCGAAAGTCATTAAATTTATAGATGTAGAAATCAATATGGAAATGACAAATTGTTTCGAACGCTAATGGAGTTCTAGTTTGAGCTAGCATGGCAGAGGGCGCTTATTGATTCACAATAAGCAATTGTTAATATAGGGTTATAACACTTAACAACTTGAATTCAAACTTGTATCAATCAATCAACAACTTTTACTCCATCCTATTTTAGCAAAAATTATACACACACACACATTACTATGTAGTAAAATGATTACTATTGTTTTATATTAGTGAATTAAGAGCCGCCACTTCTGCTCTCACTGTTGTATGTTATTGCAACAATTTGAACAACTTATTGTAATGATTAGAATTTAAAACTGTAGCTATATAAAGTTAATATATTTTGCAACAGTTTACATAAATTCACGGCTAACGGAAATATAGCATACTCGTATTTATATAGTAGTGTAAGCTCCTCCATTATATTGACATATATATATAAATAGAAGAGGAATGAGCTGAAAAATCAGCAATTCTTTGCAGATGTTATCATTAATTATTAAGCAAGCGAATTAATAGTTGATTCTGATAATGTGCAGGAGCTACTATCGATGCACGTATCAAGGGTGCAACGTTAAGAAGCAAGTTCAGCGTCTAACAAAAGATGAAGGAATTGTAGTAACAACTTATGAAGGGATGCATACTCATCCTATAGACAAGCCTACTGACAATTTTGAACATATCTTGAGCCAGATGCAAATTTACACCCCCTTTTGAACGACTGGTGATGATTGAAAGATGCATCAACAGCTTCATATTGGATTGAATTTTTATATATGTATTATCTAAACTTTTTTTAATTTGTAGTAGATGCACAAATATAGCTTTCTCCTTTGTCATAAATGGGCTATAATTATTAAGGTTGTTTATCTTGGTTGTATCGAAGCATGATCACACCGTACAATATGTAAACTAAATCGAATCCATACTTATCTAATTCTATCCTGCCATGTATGTAAAATAACTATTATTTTACATATATAATAGATTTTGATTGAGTTAATTTATAAATTTATTCATCAATCAGGTTTAGACAAGAAAAATCTATGGAGGAACAAGTGCTATCTTTTTAATTAGTTCAGTTTTGTGTTCTTCAGTCATTTTAAGTTCCTAGTAATTCAACTCCTTCATCTTTATTTTCCTGTAGCTGGCTTAAAGATTATAAATTTAGTCTAATTATTTCCTCACCATCTATAAGAAATTCAAAATATTCAATTGAAACCGAAATTTAGCAAATGTTTAATATTTGATGTGTTATACTCAATCCGAAATCAACTAATTTATTTTCTTTTTTAAAAAATATTTTATGGTTTAGCGTTGGATCCTATTATAAATAAGCTATTTTTTTAAAAAATAATTTTATAATTTTAAAGAAGTAATGGTTTATATATTTTTATTTTTAAGAGTTAGAATGGATTAATTAACATGATCTGAAATTATATTGATGAGAAAATAGCGAGGAGGATTGACATGTTTATGCGATCGTCCTCTAATTAAGAAGTACATGACTCTATTTTCATATGAAAAAGTGAAAAGGTCTAATGTAGTACTCATACTCTGATAAGCAATTTATTGCGAGAAAATCAATAAATATGTACGGATACCTAACCCAAATAGGTAGAGTAGTAAATAAATGTATTTGGATTGAGTTTGGTATTAATTTTAATATTGATGTTAGATATGAGTTTAGATGTCTTAACCTCTATATATCTTAATTTTTAAACTTTAATATTCTATTTTTTTATTGTTTCTTAATCGATTTTAATTATGCGGTGGTTTATTGAGATATTAGTTCGGTGGTGTGCTACATGTGAATTCAATTTAAATTTTTATAGTGATTTTATTTTCTTGTGCAAGAAAATTTTTATATGGTAGCAGACAATTCGAGGGAACATTAATCTGATTTGAGATATGTAGATACAAGAATATACTAACTTAACATAATAAAAAATTCCTTTCTTATGTATTTTTGTTTTATATTGACTATTTTTTTTGTTTATATATACAAAAAGAAGAATCGAATTTAAATCTAGTTCAAATCAATAAATGAATCTATCCCAAAATTATGCCGGTGGGATTTGACTGTATATACACATACATACTTGTATTGAATGTAGAGTAACGATATAATAAAAATTTTGAGCATTTCGTATGTCTGTTTCATGTAGCATGCTTAGCAAGTCCTTCCTATGGCATTCAAACAAATTCGACTCACACAGTGCATAGGAGTGCCCAAAGGAATTAGACAGAACTAAATAATCCGGTTTGGAAATTTCTGTCATTTCAAGCAGATGAGATTAGATAATACTGAAGATTACTACGTAAACTGGGTTGAAATTGAACCTAGCTCAAGTAAAATAGGCTTAGGCGCTGGATTTATGTAGCTAGTTGACATAACTCTACCAAAGTTGAGGATAATTAATTTGATATGACATCACCAGATAGCAGAGAAATCCATTGCATTAATCCAAACATTTTTATGCTTGTCCTAAAGTTTTTCTAAAAATAATGTATGTAACGTCAATATGGTAACCAATCACTTTTAAATATACAAATGTCTCCGATGAACTATCCTCAATTTTAACAAATATATTAACTCTAGGAATATTTGTAGGATCATAATTTTCTCCAACCTGCACAATTGAGGGTTTGTTTGACATTGCATTTATTAAAATTGCTTTTGGAAAAAAAATTTATTTTTAAATTTTTTGAGTTTTGAAAACTAATTTTAGAGAAAAACATATAAATAAATGTTTTTCCATAAATAGATTTGAGAAAAACAGTTTATAAAAAATAAAAAAAATTTAAACATGCTTTTTAAACAGTAATCCTAAACACTCCATAAGTTTTTGTATTATTCGAAAATTAATTCAGATGTTTAGAATTACGGTTAGATATAAAAAAAAGAAAAAAAATTTAAATTTTTATTTATTTAATTAGCTGATTTTTTTTCAATATTTTATAAAAATATTTAATTATATATTTCTCTCAAAATCAGTTTTTAAAATTTTAAAAAATAAAAAATAATTTTTTTTTTCTGAAATATATTTTTCCCGATCGCAAAATGTCAAACAAAGTATGTTTTACATCAATAATTCCCATCGACTACTGATGTTTTTTTTGAAATAGATAAATTAACGCATAAAAAGTGTTAAAATCACAATATTAAACGGTATTAAAATCATAATATGTGGTAGTGAGTGTCCTATGAAAGTGCATATTTTCATTGAAAAAGTTAGTTCGTGATTATTATATTATAATTCGTGATTATTTTCATGCATCCTATGTACTTTAAAATTGTATAATTTTATTGTACATTGCCGATATATTCTTTTTTATTATAAATTATGCAATTTATTTGCATTAAAAAAACACTGCAATTTTGTTTTCTTATACTTTAGGGGGTCACCTTCCAGAAGTGATAGATGATACCTTCAGCTTCAGGGAAAGTATTGTTCAAGAAACGAAGTCTGCAATTTGTAAATAGATGCTGATGCCAAAAAGCAAAAGACATTTTCCTTTAATAAATCTCATACTGTAAAATTTTTAGCACATACGTATAAGCATATTCAGTGAATGCAAAAAGGCTAAAAAGAAATTCTAAAATATTCAAGATACAGATTTCCCTGGACTATCGAGTTTTATGTTAACTAAAACATCATATCTTCATCAAAAGGAAAGAAATGATAAAAAAAACCCTTGAGTGCAAGACTTTCATATAGGCATTAATGCTTGTCCTCTTTGGGGATGTCTTTTTGAGGAACCTTTGATTCAAGTTCCTTTGGTGTTGCCTTCTCTGCCCTGAAAAAGATCATTAATCTCATAAATGTCAGTAAGATTGAGTTACAATAGTAAATTAAATAAATGCCACTCATAAGCAGACAAGTCAGATGCGCAAACAGAAGCATTTTGATAAGATATAGGTTACACTCGGGAAGTTCTAGTAATGATAATGCAACATTTATATTTTTTTGAGTTGAATCTCTCATAACCAAATAACAAATAATAGTTTTGTATTGGTCAAACATTTATATTCCAGGTATCTGGATCAGCCTTGTAAAGTCTTCGCTAGCAGAACTGTCTTGCTCTTAAAGCAAGCAAATGTTAAGCATTCACAGCATGTTAAAGCAGCAAATGTTAAGCATTCACATCCATATTAAAACAGCAATTGAGCTCCGAAATTTTCAAAATGAAAGTATTTTTTTTCCCAAAATGATTAGGCATTGATATCTAGGTCTCTTTATAAGTCTTCTAAGCTGCATGGGGATGAATCTTGCTCTCATTCAAGGACCAACTTAGAGCCCATAAAGCAGCAAAAAGGCAATTAATAAACATCATGTAACCAGTTTCATTCAAGCTACGTTATGATTTAGAAAATTCAATTTGATTCCAGAGCACAATTTAAATCTATTTCCAAAAAGCCACCCAGAAAAATAAAATCTTCAGCCTTCAAATTGAAAATGAGAAGAATATTGTTGGGGCCAACACCCAAAAGGACTTCTGAATGACAACAGTGACTGCAATTCTTATCCAATTTAAACAGCTGAAAGCAAGAAAGCAACAATAACCACATCTCGATATTTCAATTTCAAAGATATAGTAAGTATTCAAGTTGGTATTGAATTACAGTGTCCATGGAAGAAAATGGTGATGCTACTTGTAACAAAAGAGATAATCATATTATAATGACATGGACTATAAGTTGTAAACTGCATTTTATGTAACAATTCCTTAAAAATTTGGACCCAGAAATCATCCCAACAAAACATTGATACCACCGCTGAGGATTAACTAAACCACATTACAAAATTCATGTAATAAACACTACCCCTGAACTCCAATCATTAGTTCACAACTCTACTGCTTTTAATGGAGCTCAACATAGATAATTAAGCCAATGATAAACCTCACTCTTTGTCACAAATCCCTAATTCATGTAAGGAAATCAGGAATCCTAAATAATAAAACTTGGTAGAGACAAGAAAACAATCACACCTGGCTTTGACAATAAAAGCCCCTGGAAAAAAAAAATCCTAACAACATGCCCTTTCAAAAAGATGATAGATGAAACTATAGCACTTAACGCAGAAAAAAGACCTCGAAATTCACCGATTGCGTTCATCATCAAATTTTAAAAAGCTTGGATGAGAAATAAGAATCTATGTAACAGACGCCATCTTGGTCGGATTGAGGCCTTGTTGAATATGTACGAGCTAAAGTCCTTAGTACATAAGAAAATAAATAAATAGAATTTATATCTTATGAATCCGAACACGGTTAAAAACCCTAAACCCAAATAAACTTCAGCTGTAAAATTCAAATTATAGCGGCCAGGGGCATGGAATCAAATTCAACTTTGAATGAAACGAAGCAGTTGCAGACACAATTGAGTACAAAAACGCAAATGGAATTTTATTAGAACATACTTGGAGGCAGCAGCAGATTCTTCTTCGAGCCAGTTGCGGATATGCTTGACGTTGCGCCTAAAAATTGCAGCCGATTGCTTAACATCGCTCCTCAGCAGAAGAACGACGGCGCTGACACCGGCCACCGTGAGAATGAAATTGGTAAGGCCCATTACTACATCCAAAACCCCCAAATTCTGTGCCGAAATTTGAAACAAAAAAGATAGAGGAGAATCAGCACTAACAGCGAGTCAAAGTAGCTGTTTTACTACTAAATCAAATTCTGATGCCAGGGTTTTTGGCTTTTGCAGGGTTTCTTGGAGAGGTTAGAAGAGGAACAAGATGATCATCGAACAATACATAGCAGCTTGGGCCTTAGCACGACTTTCTTGGCCTATTTGGGCTTTCGTTAAACTGGGCTGCTTCATTGTCGTACATTTCATTTCGTATTCTAAATTGTAAAGACACGGCAGACGATTTCCATTTACCAGGACGATTGATAGGTTCGCCTGTATAGCTTCACAATTTTCAGCCTTTTTATTTATTCACAAATTATCATTGTCATATTTTCATTAAGAATTTATTGCAGGAAAATTCAGTTTTATTTTTTTTAAGTAAGCACTATTATATTATCATAAAAAAACATAGGTTAGTGGTACTAATGTGTTGACTAGAATTATGAAGTCAACTAGTTGGATCCTTATAAATGAAAAATATAAATTTATGATGGGATAAATAAATTATATATATATATATAATGTAGTCACTAGTCAATGGTGCTTATATTATATCCCATTTCTCAATCTTGGGAAGAAAAACGGAAGCAATCACCACACTACCCTTATCTAAGAATCTTCCACCGCCAAACGAAAACTATTGACAAACAATTAATACGGGAAGAAATATTGAAAGAGTGTCTGAGGATCGTGAAGTGAAAAAGAAACTTTCTTTCTTGTTAGTTGTTGCCTTGTCAATGCTTTGCCGGTGTAAACAAAGCTCTTTACTTGAGTTACCAATAGTCCCTACATAAGCATTTTCCATCTACAAATCGATGGAACCTGTTATTATCCCTCACAATTATTACCCTTCTACAACACTGGGACATGAACTTGATTGCGGTGTGGCAATCACCGCAGGTACGCAAGTTCTTCATAACCCTTGTTGGCCTATCAGGTGGGAAGGCAATGAGTCCGAATGCAATGGCTAGTCTTTCGCTATGATGCCCAATTGTCTGCCTTTTCTCTTCGCCATCCACTTCTCGCAGCACAAAACTTGTGTCTGCAACATAACCTGCTCTCTCCATATCCTCTTCCAGTTCCTCCAATTTCTGATAAATTTCTTTGGTTTTCTCATGAGACCTATCGCCTTCAGCAAAAGTACGAACTCTACTTCCTTCCTCATCCAACTCAACCCAGTCTCCTTTTTCACACCTCGGTCCCTAGGCATCTTTCTAGCTTTGGCTGCATCCTCATATCTACCAGCAGCTTCATAAGCATTAGACAACAGCACATTCATACCAGGACTGACATGAACCAACTCAAAGACTCTATCAGCTGCAAAGGCTGCCAATTCAGTGTCCCCATGAAGGCAGCATCCTGTTAGAAAAGCTCGCCAAAAAAATTCTGTCGGTTCTGTAGTCATTCCTTTAATGATTGCAAATGCTTCCCGTAATTTCCCAGCATGATCAGGCAAGTCCACCAAGGAAGCATAATGCTGAGCCCCTGGCTCAATTCCATACTCTTTCATAAGCTCAAAATACTGCCGTCCTTTATCAATTAATCCTGCTTGACTGCAAGCATATGGCAAACATAAAAAGGTGATGAGGTTTGGTCTCATCACAACGTCTTTCATTTTATCAAACAAACCAAATGCTTCCTCATGTGCATGTTTAGCACAAGCAATCAACATAGCATTCCACATCCCTATGTTCTTAATGTGCACCTCATCAAAAACCTTGGAAGCTTCTTCAATAACATCACACTTTGAATACAACGGAATCAAAGAACTACCCACAAAACTTGATGAATCATAACTTGTTTTCATGCACAACCCGTGTATCTGCCTCCCTAGTTCAAACAATATCAAATTACCACACACCCTAATAACACTAGAATAAGTAAAATCATTCACATCCAAATCCTGCAATAAAGCTTCTCTGCATAGCCTTAAAGCCTCCTCATCTTCACCCACTTGAGCATACCCATAAATCATCCTACTCCAAGAAACTACATTCCTTTCCGGCATTTGATCAAACACTTTCCTTGCATCAGTTATTTTCCCACACTTTGCTTACATATTAATCATAGAGCTGCCACAAACGAGTCAAAATCGAACCCTATTTTGACCAAAAAACCATGAAAATATTTCCCAACATCACACTTAACCAAAATTGCACAAGCTTTAGTAACACTGGGCAATATATGGTCATCAGGCCAGATATTATGAACAGGCATTTCACGAAAATACTCAATGGCAATACCAGACAGCTCATTTTGCGCTAAAGAAGATATGACAGAGCTCCAAGTGACGGCAGATTTTTTTTTTTTGAATTCCTGAAAGACTTGCAGAGAAAGAAGAGGTAATTGGGTCTTGGAGTAGAAGTTGACGAGATGGTGAGAGACAAGAGGGATTGCCTGGAGCCATCCTCCAGAAAGCTTCACGACTCCATTTCTCGCCTATCTCCCGACTCTAACAAAAGACCTTCTCTTGGTTCATTAGAGGATTCTCTATGGTTTCTGCACAAGTTCGTTAAAGACGCAGCTGCGAGGGACCATAAATTGGATGATATCCTCATTCCCATTACTCAACAAGTACTTCTCGCCTATCAAATTTTGTTTTTTCTTAAGCCTTTTATTGTGAAGGGAGAAAAGCTCCATTAATTTCATCCGTATTTTTTCTTTTTATTGTTTTAATTTCTTTTTTCGGTAGTCATTGAGGAGTTAAGAATTGAAGCACCGTGGGCAAGCTATGATAATTATAAACTGGCTCTTTCAAGATGAGTTTTGTTTCCAAGCTGTGGCTATAAATCTTGCTGACATCATTGCAAGAAAAGATGATCGCTATATAGCTCTAGGTTGGCGTATTCTTATACGCAGTCTCGTGGAGTATGAGAGTTTTATGGATCAATACGGTCTAAATGGTAAGGAGATAGTTTCTACTTATTCTATTTCTACATCCATTTTATTCTGTTTTGTACTTTTGTTTCTATGAAGATTGATGTGATTGTGATTTTTTTTTTTCCATTATGGCAGGAATAAGGGACAATTATAATTCGTTGATGAAGATACTTTGCTCGTATATCCCACAATTGTCACGCATAATAGGCAAGGGAAGGTAGATATGTCTCTTCCTGTTGGAAAAACTGTTGATTTTTTCTGGTCCTTAATGAATTTAGTGCAAATTTATTGACAGCTCGCTTGTGGCTAATTGATGCAATGTGTTTTATACAAATATTTAAGTGAGTGTCTTGCATAGTTGAGGGGGCTATGGCAAGTTGTGCAGGTAGGAATTTGCAGCTTAACCTTATTTATAGTGGGGTGTGACAGGATTCCGTGGACTTGTTAGGCTGATTGTTCTTCGAATCCTATCATTATTGTTAATGCTCAAGAACCTTCTTCAATACAAAGTTGCAAAAAGTATGTTTGCTCAAGTGCTAAATTCACTACCCCTGGTGGCATCATATGTTTTACTCTCAGTTTGTTTTGGAGAAAAAAAAAAATATCATAATGAAACACCTTTATTTTTGTAGGTACAGTGCTGAATACTTTTAGAATATTAGATTTGTCAAGGCTTATTGCTTTATGGCTAATCTTCAGTGGTTGCATTGAGTTGCTTGCATATACATGATAACCTAATTGCTCTTCTTATTTTATGAAAGAGAAATGTAATCATTTGCTTATAAGCAGATGCTTATGTTTGACATCATTATCAGGAAATATGTCAATATTCCTATCAGCATTCCTTCTATACCTTTTTTGGTTCATTTCTTGTTGTTGCTGGAAATTTTGGGGATTTGGTACGAGATCTTCTAACCCAATTGTTTTTTAACTGTAATAAAGGCAATTTATTCTGTAGGGTGTGCATTTGTGACTTGAATCTGCTTGGTGCTACATGATTGTCAATGTTTACAATGTTGTACTCTGTCTGTTAATGCCACTTATTTTGTCAATTAGCTTCTTAGTTTTTCAGGAAGTTTAACATTGTTGTTTGAATGTATACATGATAATAAATCTCACATTCATAACGTGTTCTCCTTCTGTTCTTTCAATTTTGACCATTTGCATTTGTAGCACTTTGCAGGAAGGATTTGAGTTGCCCTCTCGCCTCTCAGTATCTGCTGTTGATTGTATTATATCTATCAGTGAAGCATTAACAAAAAGGATTAAGGTTTTGAATGGGAAGCCAAAATTATTGGAGTCAAATGCATCAGATAAATCTATTAGTCTTTTGCAGATTGCTGTTGAAGAGAAGAATGTAATTCCAACTTGTACATCATTAGATGGTTCAAACTTTGACACAACTTGCTCTGGGACTTGATTGAGGAATTAATAACTCTAATGCAGAGACTCCTTGCAGTATGTTCTATTTTTGACCATTTTGAACTGTGTATATTTTCCTGTATGAACCTTTAACCAATGTGCTTGACCTGTGCTATATGTGCTTTTTCTGTTTTTAGCATAGGTGTCTTTAATACAATTGCATAATAAAAGATTTTTCCAGTCTGATGGATTAGTTTGGCTGTGTTTTGGCTCTATAACCTGATGAATTTTCTGTAGTATGAACTTAGGATGAAACTTCTCTAGTCCTTTTTTTGATGGAACATGTTAAACTATTGAAACTTGGAGTTATCTTTCCTGACTGAGTGTATTTTGAATATGTCCGTAGTTCATTTTTTTTTTATATAGGCATGCTACCATTTTCATAATATTTTGATGGGCATTACTGAAAATCTTTGTACTGATTGTAGATTTGAATATATTTAACAAATTTTCCTGGCAGCAAGTACTTATTTCTGACTCTAGAAAGAACACTTTCTGAGTGGATATTTTGTCTGAAATTCATTGTCTGAGTTATATGTGATTTGCTTCAAAAATCATTCCAATAGCATTCAAAATGTGTACTTGTATAAAATTTGCATTGCGTATTAATTTTTTTGAAATGTGCAGTGGAGCAGAAAAAGTAGGCCATTAGATGTTAAAGGGGCAGAGCAAGTGCTTAAATGGATGCAGGAGATAAAAGGGCACTATTGTTGTATTCAGGATGAGACAGGTCTTATTCCCACTGTGTGCTCTTAAGAATTTCATATATTTTTTTATATCTGTTTCACTATGCATTATGATTTTCTTTATCTGCAATATAAAGACAGGTATGAACGTTCCTAATACAGGAGCCTTGCTACTCTCTTCTTGTTGGAAGCATTACAGCATTTTATTTCATTTGGAAGATCATAACTCGGCATTGCAAAGAATTGTTGGTCCAATACATATCTGGCTTCCAGGTTATTTTTGTAATTTGCTTGAGAAGTTCTGGATTTGTCTTCATTTATTTCAACTGGTTGTAAAGAATTTAACTTTTGTCAGAGAATTTGTTGACATCTTTGTTCGCTTACTATGAAAAAAATAATTATGTTTAGACAATATGACAGGGACTTTGAGGTTAAACATATGACAGGGACTTTGAGGATAAACATGACAGGGACTTTGAGGATTAAAGTCCCCAGCAATAAGAGGATATGTCTTTATATATAGTTGATGATAGCAGATATATGCACATGAGCACAGATATCAGAATAATTTCTTTTAATTACTTTGTTGGCTTGGTTGATTGACAAATTGTGTACCCCATAGTTATTAAGGTTCAGTGCATGAATAGCATATGAAGATTTTTTAGCTTTTCCAACAAGTCTATCTTAATTGTTTGTGGCATTCCAAAGGCCTTTCAGTTGCTGAATTATTATTGATTGATGTTATTTGAAAATCTTTGCCATTTTCTTTAATTAATTCAAATTTCTAATTGGACTGTCAAATTCTTTTTTTACTTGAAGCGATTCTGTTGAATCTTCTACATGTAAAAGAGACAGAACCCATTTATATCCTGCCTTGTATGTGTCTGTCTTTAGTAGAGGTGGCAGTTTTATGAATTAGCATTTTCCTTCCTCTGGCACCATTTACCTAACTCTCCATTTCTAACTACTTCAATTATTCCCCTGGGCATGAGATGCCAGTAAAAGGCTTGAAGAGTTATCATTACCATTTCACCACTTTTGACTCCATACAAAATATGCCCTCATTCATGATGACATTTTTTTTTCTGCCAACTAAATTTCTATGCAGCACTATCATTATTTTACTTTTCCTCTGAGAATTGTTTTTATTGTACATACAGATACATTTATAGAAAAGAGTGCATGTAAATTTGATGCATGGCTGCACAGAAAAATAACTTGTGAATGCCTGTTTTAGCAATTAGAAATTATATACTACATTGGTTACTCCTTAAATCTTCTATCTATGAGATAGGAGGTATGGACTGAGCACTAGAGGAACCTAATTAATTATCTTTAGTTTAGGGAAAAGTATAGTTATAGTTCAGTAGCCTATGTTAATTTGGTGATATCTAGGGTTGTTTCATAAAAATCCAACAAGTAGCTGTTTGCGCAAGTTTTCTGAAGGTAACAACCCTGTCACTGTCCTTTTGACTCTAATTTACCCCTTTCTGGTCCATGTGAAGTGTGTATGGGGGGATTGGGGGGCTTGTTTTTATTTAAAAGTAGGAAACATACTGATTTTATTGTTTCTTTAGCATAAACATCACACTTCTCCTAAGTTACTCTGTGCGTGTGTCTGTGTGTGTGTTTTCTTTTGTTCAACTGCTTTTGAGTTTTGTATTCTTCAAATAATCTAGTAGTTAAGTTATTGATGAAAGTAAAATGCATTCGCAGTAATATACCGACAGTCGAACTGAGGGCCACCTAGAGAACAAGGATGCTGGTGTCGAGACTAGGAAATTTTTCCTGAACTGTCTATGCCTACTTTTAGGACGTTTTGATAGCAAAAGATTTGAGAGCACAATGTCAGAATATGGGTTGCAGATATCACGTATTATTTTATCTCAGGTATATATGCACTTGTTGTCACCCAGAAATAAAATGGTAACAGTAATATTCTTAAATGAGCATTCTGCATATATATGCTTCCTGCAAATAATTATATTTTTATTCTTCTAGTATTTCTGTATATTTTTGTTGAATGCTTTAACATTGACTCTTTTTTTTTTTAATTTTTTTTTAAAGTATGAATTTTAGTTTCTCTTATTATCTATATATAAAACCAAACACTATCTTTCCTTTTAGTTATACTTATTTCTTTTTCTAACATTCTTGAATTTTCTTTTCTGACTGAAGCTTCAGTGTGCTGATGAGGATGTGATAGCTGGGGCTGTTAACATATTTGGGAAGCTATATTTAAACCAAATTGTTCATCTGAAAATGGTCACATAGACAGCAGACAGATGGATATGGTGTTACCTTTGTTGCCTGGTCTTCTAGACGAGCGGGATAGCATTGCTAGAGCTGTTGTTATTCTTATAGCAGAGTATTGTTCCATGTATTCTTTTTATTCAGTTCACTTATGAGTACTTGATACCTAAAAAAATTGTTATTTCTGTTTTCTGGGGCTCAAACTTGACTTAAATATTAAATGGTTTATCAGGACCGCAAACAATAGCTGTCTAAAACAAGTTCTGAAGTGCCTTACTTCTGGAATTGCTCAGCAGAGAAAGAATGCTATTGATGTTGTATCACAGCTGGTTTGCATGTCATTAGACTCAGTAAACAAGCTTTCCCATTTGTCATGGTATAACAGATTAGTGACTATATTTTATCATTTGCCCTTTTGCTTTCACATATTTGGCTTTTCTTACAATGTTTTAATATAATTATTGCAGGCAAGATGTATCAAACAACTTGCTAGAGGGCCTTAGTGATGAAGAAATAGCCATTCGTCAACAAGCATCTGACTTGTTTTCAGTAATAGGTTAGTTCTAGAGTTTTAATTTTTCTGCCGTTTTAATTAGCATGCATTAAATATTATCCATGAATTTAAATTGTTTAGTAATCAAGCTTTGGTTTCAGAGGATTGATGGGCTGAAGTATTAGTTTTTGGGTAGTCATTGTGGTCTCATTGCTCTATTGGCACATTTGAAGAGGTCAATTTTAGAATTATTGGATTATTAGAAATTCATGCGAAGATTAGTTATTGGGCTCTAGAAGCCCATTTTATGAAATCTATTGAGAGATTTCAAATTCCAGTTTTGTTCAACGTCCTTCCATTGCTGAATTTTCTTTTTTGTTTTGCAGATCCATCGTTAGTTTGCCAGCCTTGATTCACCTTATTTGCTCATAAGATGGAGGAGTGCAATCATATGCTCGTTCTGCCTTTATTGCAATGCTCAAATATCATAACCAGAAACCTGAAGTTATATACATGCTGCTTGATTGCCTTAGGTATTTATTTGTTCTTTTACACATCATCAATGTACTTTATTGAGAACTGACAAAATGGTTTGTTCCTTTTGCTTAAGTTGTCCAATCTGATTCCAAATTATAGCAAGCTGCTTTTTTAACTATTACTAATCCTTTCTTCTTTCTTCTTCTTGCAGCAACCTCAGCCAAAGCCTTGATCATTCAGACAATACAAGCAAAGGTGTATCTCTTTCTGCTGTAATGTCGCAATTTGGCATATCAAATTGTTAAATTTTTTTTTTAATGACTGAATTTCAGTTCCCTTTGTTGTTTTCCATACTTGGTGGGGATTTTTTATATATTCCTTTTGCATTCTTGATCATTACATATTTCTCTAGCTAGACATAGTAACTTTGGTTCTTTAATTTACGATGACAGGGAATTCTTATCAAAGTAAATTTAAGTATCATTCTGAAGGATACTTTGATATACCTATAACTATTGGACAGACTAAGTTGATGGAAATTTTGGAACTATGCAAGTTCAATTGCTAGACATATGTGTTTGATACTTATATCCTAGGATATAGCATCCAGTAGTACGGCTGAGCATGCATTAGCTATTCGTCTTAGCTCCTCGTCCTCCTGGCTTCTTCAGTGCCTATCCTTCAACCACCAACCCCCTCCCCAACACGCAAATGAGATTTTACCTAAAATTAACACCAGCAATGCAACTTGAGCCAGAGTGGAGGCCTTTCTCAATAAAATCTTAAAAGTTGAATGCTGGGAGATTTCAATAACATTCTTAATATTATTTGGTTTATTTTCTTTAGGCAAGTTCATATATTTTATGCCCTTTATTTAATAATACCTTTGTTTTTTTTTTTTTTTTTTTATCTTTTGTCTTCAATGGACCAAAATATTTGGATTCTTACTGCTTCATCCTTCTGGTTATAACTAGTATTAAGTAATTTTTTGTGTTCATTCTGTTATCAGTGAGTTCCTCTCTGGAAGGCATTTCATTTGCATCTGATATTATCTTCTTGAAAAACTATTGCAGGATCAAAGGTAAATATTGATCAAGTACTCAAATTGGTGCCAGAGTGGTCTAAAAGTTTAAGGATAAGACTATTTTAATTGGATACGAGTTATTGTAATATTTATTCTATGATTTCACTGGACAACAATACAGCTGCACTGCACTTTGCTTTTCCTCTACAGGGTGTGAGTGCATCTTGTGGGTTTTATTATTATTTTTTTGTTTTGCTATTGAAGACCCTGAACCTTATTACCCTATTGTAACTGGTTTTTCCTTTGAAATAATAGCATTTTAACTGCATTGTACGTAGAACAAGTGAAACCATTTTCCGGCATGTCACTTTTAATTAGTTTTTAATTTTATGTTATGAAGAGAAATGTAAACATTTTCATGAGAATGAATGCAGAAGGTTTTATAATTTCAGGATTCACATCTCCATCCTGTCCTCTACGAACACCAACCTGCTTATGTTTCTGTTTCCAAATATTGTTTGAATTCTATCTTAATAGTAGGTCAGTAGTTGCTGGTGTTTATTTTCTCCTTTTTGCTTTAACCTTTTTATAGCTGGTTAACATATCCATTTCTTCTTTTATTCTATGCAACTCAACTCAACTAAGAGTCTTTCCAGACTAGTTGGGTCCAGCTACATGTATCAGTTTTCTCCATTCCACCTGATTTTAGGATACATCTTCAGAAAAAATTCAGACCCTATTAATCCTTTTCACTGCTCCCCCCTTGTCATCTAAGGTTTGTCCCGCCGTTTGTTATTTCCCACACTGTCAACTTGCTTTGCTTTCTATACCAAGGATCCATTCTTCTTTTCGTACAGTACAATTTGGGTTTTCGGTCCAGTTGATCGACCAAAACTTGGTGCCTTTAGCCCCATTCTCTTTCATTTGTGTATTATTTAGTTTTGCAATAAAAATGTTGGATATCTTATATTGCCAGTCTTCTTTCAAACATTCATTTATAGTCGCTGTTTCTTGTGTTATGTTGAGCTCTGTTTTTGTATAAATTGTGGATTTACCTGTATAGTGACCCTATTGGTTTTTATGAAATAATAGGTTCAAAACTGGAACCCCTTGATTGAATCACTGATTGACAAGATGTTTGCTGAGCCATCAAATGCCACTATCGTATGTTTTTTGAGTAGCATAAGTGAACACCTAGCAGAAGCTGCAGATAAAGTACTCTGTTGTGTCTCGTTACAAATGAAGGCGCAGAAAAGGTCAGTACTGACAATATTTATGGTTTCTGTCTTTTAATGTCAATGGATAGATCACCCATTGCTTTGGATTCATTTTTTGCTGCTTTTATATTGAACTTTGTTTATTAGAATTTCTAATATCAGCAATTAAGATTCTGTTTGTTTACTTTTTTATTTAACCTTAGTTTTGGGCAGTATGAATAAATTTGATGTAGACTGGGTTGGATGCATGTAGGTAGATTCAATTCCAATGCGTTCCCTGTGGAAATTTGTCTTATGCATAATATATTTAAATTATATTCTCCATGTCTTAGCCAACAATTTTCGGGCTCAATTGCTTACTTTCTTACTTTATCTTTGAAGACATTCATTGTGGATTTTTACATTGTCAATGAAGGATTACAGAACAACAATTTATATGTTCCTGAAGTACGTAATATATTTATACTGCAGCACATGTATATTTCAATGTGATTTATTGGGTTATTTCCTTTTTTGAGAAATTTGACAGTCTTTTGGTAACATACTGTGAGAGGGATAGAGAATTTCATGGTTGCAGTTAACAAAGAGTTCCAAAATAAAATGGAAGAGCTTTTCCTATATGTAAGGGACAGGCAATGAATCTATCACTTATCAAAGTTTTGAAAAGTAGGCTAAGTTTTAGTTGAAGATGGAAAATGCGAGAGCCTTCCAAAATTTGTGTTATGCTAACAAAAAACCTTAAGCAAAAATGTTGATGTTATTCAGTTCAGATTACTCTATGTTCTGGATCTCTCTCTCTCTCTCTCTGTTTTTTGATGTGGGGCAGGGGAAGTGAAAAAGGGCTAAGCAAATTTTTGCTAGTTTAGTCCTGTTTGTTGGCTTGTTTGGTTCAGTGAATACTACTACTATGGATTATGTTTATTTGTTAACCTCCATGCACTTCAATCATTATCTTTTGCATATATTTTAGATTGTTGCTTGAGTGAAAATGGGGAGGAGAAGCATATTTGCATTGATTTGCAATTACTGTACAAAATTACCTTCTCGATATCTATGATTAGTATGTACAATGTGTTGTCATTAATCTTTGATGCTCCACTTTTGGGAAGTTTATTCTGCCATCACAATATCATATGAATATACAACTAATTTAAGTTATATTTTTATAGTGTGGCTGGAGGTGGAAATCCTATTTTCTTCTGTTACTGTGCGCTAATCTTTTCGGGCTGTAATGAAACAAAAATTTAGTTTCAAGTCCATAAAATATTTGTTTTTAAGGATTCTCTTTTTGTGTCAGAAAATTTGCAGCTGATGTTGATCACACTGTTTGTCTCCATAAGCCAATTGCCTTTTTCCTCCTGCAGCATCAGTGAAGGCTTCATGTCAGCATGGAAGAGCAGATCCCTCGTGAATGAGGACTCGATGAACATGCAGCATTCTTTATTTGAGCGCCTTTGTCCCTTATTCGACTACTTCCACTGCAAGTTTCTAATGACCTCAGTTTGTCTACTATGTATGGTCAACCTCCCACTCAAGGCATTATTCACGGTATGTTTTTGTAACTTAATTCTCTTTCGCAATCCTTTCTTTTTGCAATTCAAAGTCCATTACTTCATTGTACTGCTTTTTCATGTTCAATTTCACGTGCATAATCCAGTCATTTGCTTCCCCTCTTTCAGTCATCTCTCTTTTAAGTACATGCTTGTCTGCATTAATCTTGCTTACATGAGTTGTGAACTTGTTAGACTTCATATGATATGCTGATGAATAAACTATTCTTATTTTTCTAGGGCTTTATTTGGTTCAATTTTTTTACTCTTTGGTGCTTTGAACAATGATGGTTTTGCAGTAATTATATCAAGACATACTTGAAAAATCTATGGAATTTTGGTTTACTCGAGAAAGCAAAAGACATTTTAAAAAGAAAATAAAATAATTAAACTTTTCATGCAATGGATACTTTTAGCTATCTACTTCAACATTCCATAGCAAAAAGTAAAGTAGGGAACTTTAGTAAGCTAATCACTGCCAAAATTTCCCATTAGCTGTCTTTTTTGAATTTCCTAAGCTAGATCTATTGTGTTTATTATGATTATGAGGATATAACAGACTATCTGATTTTTACACAGGTGCCTAGATATCTAGTAAAAATTAATTCAGGATATATTAAATAAAATCTACAAAATTAAGTATATTTTTATCTAAAATCCTAAAAAATTATAATTAAATAATATGAATTTGTCCATAAATTCACTTTACTTAAATATCGTCGCATTATCATTTAGAAACAAAATACAAACCAATCAACCTTATATTTCAAGTTAACTAGAAATTTTGAATGTGAAATCTGAATATTTAATTATCTTTAAACTTATAAAACTTTAAAGTTTTACTTGGTACAAATATCATTAATATTAATATGTGGTTGTAATTAATTGGCTAATGACAAACCAACCAGAACCGTCTCTTTTCAAAAACGTCGTCTTAATTATTATTATTATACAAAAAAATATTTTCGTAATTATTTATAAAAAATATCTTTATAAACCCATTATAATAAATTATCCACTTCGCTTTATAATTATATCTCATCTCTCTGAATCGCAAACCTAAGCAATTCAACTAACAGTCAAAACCAGCCAATCATTCAATCAAATGCTGCAACTATTCTTCGCCGTGGCCTTCTCGGCGGTGCCTTTGATTCTCTACGTCCCGCCCATTCGATCTTTCAATCTCTTCGTCGAGACCATTGAGGAATTGCTCCGCCAGACTAGTTTATATACTCTTAGGGCTTATCCTCGTCTGCGCCTCGCTGTGTCGAGATTTTTCCCTAATCTCTTTCACTTATCCAGGTAGACCCGCGTTTCACCTCTTCATAATGACCCAGCTTCCTTGTTTGTGATTTTGCTATTGTACAATTTTATGTTTTTTTTTTAAATTTCCTTGAAGCCCTTTTAATCTTTTTTTGTTATCAGGGTTTTTTTTTTGTAATTTTTCTTGTCACTGTTATGCTGGATTTAATCCTGAAATTGATAGGATTTTTGGCGTACATGGATGTACTGAATGTTCTCGCAATTAACTTATTATTTGTATATGTTTCATATCATCTGGATATTCCATTTTGAATTTTGTTTTCTGCCATTAATTTGGGATTTTGCTGCGCTTAGTTTCATATCAATTGGTAGTTGTGATTTAATTTTTGCCAATTTCTTACCATCTGTTGTGAAGCCAGCTTGAATTTGTGAATTTTTATTTTTTGATGATTGCTCTCTCAAATCCATTGAATTCAATTTCAGTATAGACTTGGGATTTGGTTGGATTGCCCCTTAAGACTTTGAAGAGTTTTTTTTTTTTTTTTTTTTTTTTGTGGGTATAGGATACCCAAATGCATATAATTGAATATTGGTAAAGACTTGAGATTGATTGAGATTGTTCCTTAAATAATCTAGACTCGGAATTCTAACTGAGAAATTGTACAGTAGAATGGCATGAGGGTTGGGATAGAAGGGTTTTTACTTTCTATCTATGGCGGAATGATTTACCAGCAAAATAAGCCTCGAGCTATGAGTTATAAAGACATTATTATTTCCAATTACCTGTAAATTAATGTTTTGTTATGCACTGCTGCGTAGCTGGAGTTAATCACTTCCAATTTCAAAAATGGAGACCAAAAAGTTTGCTGGTTTCGTTTTTGGATAAAAGTTTTAGCATAATTTGGAGTTATTGGTGTAATGTAGCTGAAAATTTGTTAATATTTAGTAGTTTCTAGTTTGGCTTGTTTTATCCAAAATTTGATTAAATGTTGATTTAAGCATTTTGTCGACTTGAAAGAGTTTGCATATTATTTTATAGCTTAGCATTAAAAATATTTTTCCAATTGCTTATGCTTGGCAAATAATAATATATATTCTAGACATTTTTCTTTTATTGGATTTAACTGCAGTTAACTAAACATGATATTAGTTAGTTATCATCTGCTCTTTGGTTCAGGTTTCGCCCAAACAAAAAAAGAAAAGTTTTAAGTAATGATTTTTTGTTTTTAGTCTGAAAAAAAAAATTAGGTAGTGATTCTTGCTTTCATAATCTGCATTATATTTAGGGTAAATAAATTTAAAAATTCACATAGTTTGTTAATAAATATTCAAGCAGGACGTTTTTATGTATGGAGAAAGGCATATATAATATTAGTACCTAAATATTGAATTTGTGCAATTAATTCTTGCAATTGACTTCATTATTAATTTTATTAAATTAAATTTCTTTAATTATAAATTTTATTCGATCAATTTTTTTTAGCTATTAAATACATTGCATTTATACTTTCCATCCTCCCAATTAATCATGGATAGTGGAGAATCAGTATCATGGTGACCATGAAAAAATCAATTCTCCCTTGTTAATATTTAGGCACCCCTCAAGAACTGGTTGCTATCTGAACATAGATCATCTTTATTTTTAGTTTTTTAAAAATTTTTCTTTGGAAATATGGTTTGAATGACCTTCACTTAAAATTATTTCTTAGTTCTTAAAAAGGGAAAACAAATGCATAATTTGGTAAGAAAACTGGAATTTAAATGCTAATTTGCCCTCTCCCTTTGGTGTAGAGTTATTAAGATGAGCATGAATGCAACTTATGAGTTTGCCAAAAATATTTGAGTTCTAGACAACTGACGCTATCATAGGTTTGATCTTATTGATTTTGCTTATAAGGAGGTAAGAGTACAGAAGATACTTATAATTAATTGCAATGGCAGCAATATGATCTTGTTGACTTTGCTTAAAGGAGGTAAGATTACAGAAGATACTTATAATTAATTGCAATGACAGCAATAATATTTTGTGTAGGAATCTCCTTTCTATCAATACATGGAATTTTTAACTAAAAAAAAACCATTTTGATCACCAAGAGATATGCCCGCTGGCAGAGAGTGTGTAATCAATTGCGCCAATGTAACCTTAAAATATCTAAAATATTAATAGAAACCGCCAAGTCGGATGGCTCAAAAAGAAAAAAAAAATCGAAAATTTGAGAAAGTGAAAAACTGGATTCGAACCAAATAGGAAAAATAGATTATTTAAGCAGACAGTTGACATTTTGATTCTTCTTTTCTAATTTTTGAACCTAAACCAAAATTAAGGGACGGAAAAAGTGGCGGACCTAAGAATGTAAGTTTGGAAAGAAAATTTTATATACTTTCATTTTAAATTTAAATATTAAAAGAGATTGAGACTAAATTAAAAAATAAAAAATTTAAAATATAATTTTAATATATTTTTTTAAAAATTTAGAAGTGACGGTGGCCCATATGCCACCCTTAAGTCTGCCACTGGACGGAACAGAGAGTAAAAAAGATTGAAAAAAAAGAAAGTTGATATCAGTATTCTGTAAGGTTTGGGCAAAAATATATTAGACGGATTAAAGTAATTGAAAACTATACATCAGGTCTGATTGGTATTATTTTAATGTTATGGGTCTAGTTGAATAACTGGTGAAATATTGGGGTTCTCCAGTAATTATTCCTATGTGCAATTCACTTTGTCAATTTGTTCCGCCATGCAAAACAACGATAAGCAAAGCGGTGTACGCACCAGTGTGGCTGAAGGAGGAAAAATTTTATATTCAAAATTTTGAATCTTTAACATACCAATGGCAGACAACGGTGGACGCTAACCTCCTCTCTTTCGACGCCTCTGATTCATCATCATTATAGTATTTCCATAGTGATTAAACGGTAAAGCCTCTCGCCGATCTTTCTGTTTCTGTTTGTTTGGTTGCTGAGAAAATTTATCAATTTTATGTATATCAAACTTTAATCTTTCATATATACTGTAACAATTCCAGGGCCGAAACCCAATTTCTCTTCAGCCAGTAATTAGGTTTTATTCGCGCGCTCTATCACTCTATGTGGAGTTCTTACTACGCAACTAGGTTCATTTCCGCAATTTGTAATCGAACCAGCAAATTCTTTTGGGACTAAACTTCAACCACGATAAAATTTGGTGATTTCTTAAAAACAATTTGCATATCAGATTTCATGGCTGAACCCAGAAGGTCGGATTCGAAGCGTGCCTGGCTCTGGGCCATTGAATACCTAGCAAGCTTCTCGCAAATTGACCCTTCAATTTTACATGGTATGTCTGTGTTTTTGTACATTCTGAATATTTATATGAACATAATTCGCGTTTGTATGAATTATGTAGATTTATGTATTGAAGAAGGTATAAATTTTTGTTATCTCAATGAAAATGCTGTTCTGTTGCTATTTTAATTTGATTCAGCAGTAAGAGTTTAAGGTTTCTTACCGTTAATTTCTCTCAGATTTGATCGATGTGGGTCCAGAATTAACCGAGGATTCAGGAAAGAACACATTGGAAATGGTTACTTTGAGATGTTTGGAGCATTTATCTGGTTCTAGTAATGAAGTCGCTAATAATGATACTTCTGCGGCAAAGTCAAAAGATACAATTGACATTTCCGAGAGTTGTGAACACGTGCTCCAATCCATACTGAAAGAGGTTACTCAATTTTTTTTGGCTTTGATTTAAAAACAATTTGGTCGTGTAAGGAAAAAAAAAGGGAAAATTTGAGCAAATATACCTTTCTTATAGGATCTAATTGTTAAAGTATGCTGTTATTGAGATGTTAAAATGAATTCTTCATTGTCAGACATCAGTTTCAGATTTGACAATGGCTAGATCAGATCTGCTGAAGTGGGATGTGCAACTTTTCATCACGCAGAAAAGAGCGTCTATGCCAAAAGGTGCTTTAAAACAGGTAATTGGGGATTTTTCTATTGTATTATGGGTGCAATGTGGTAAAAGTTTACTGTTCCTCATTTACTATTTATCATGCCTCCTTTGTTGTTGCAAACAGCTGAAAGATGAAATTCTTGAAGGTACCCATCCATATGCTGCTTCCTTGATAGAACCTAGTGGTCTGATGCATAGGGATGAGGAAAATAACAGAAACCCCATAGATTGTGG
Source organism: Triadica sebifera (assembly GCA_023653625.1). Classification (NCBI taxonomy): domain Eukaryota; kingdom Viridiplantae; phylum Streptophyta; class Magnoliopsida; order Malpighiales; family Euphorbiaceae; genus Triadica; species Triadica sebifera. The sequence goes on along the minus strand of CM042908.1, from coordinate 26,572,761 downwards.
TCATCATAATGTTGTTAGTGGGAGGATTGATGGTAATGGCACTGACAACCGAATTATGGCATTAGAAGGGAGCACTATTTCTTTGCCACTTGCAGATAACCTAGGAATTGTGGGTAATTCTCATAAGCGAAATCTATTACCCATGAAAAGGAATGAAGGTGATGTGAATAATGATAGCCGAGCTGGTTATCAGGCAGATCAATGTAGTGTCTCTGATGGTGATCTCCATTTAAATGTCAAGAGGTATAAGCACAATGCATCAAATGCTAATGGATCTAGGGAACAAATTTTAAGTTCCCAATTCGGTAATGAGTTGGTAGAAGAATCTTTCAAAAGGAAGATTGGAGTTGCAGAGAAGGAAAATTTGCATGTCGAAAGAGAATCTCAAGTTGGAGAATGTAGGTCTTTAGGGAATGGTCATTGCAAGTTTGTTGCTACAGAGAAGATTGGGGAAAATCCTAGTGCTGATGCTATGGATGAAATCCAGCATAATCGATGTGATAATGCTGATGATGCCAACAAAATGCTACAAGATACATGCGGAGATGGACCTTGCCAAGATATCTTGGCAGGTGAAGTGAATGAGGCTGAACCTAGAGCATTAACTGGTGCACCCTCCATGGGAACCCTGCAAAAAGTCTCTGTTGATAACACCAGAGATAACAGTGATTTTGACAATCACCAAAAGTCAGCAAATTCTGTTTCCTCTAGTGGATCCCCTGGAGAGATAACTGTTGAAAACTCGGAAGATAGTGATGCTGTTGCCATAGAGAAGATTAGGGGAAATCCTAATGCTGATGCTAAGGATGAAATCCAGCATAATCGATGTGATAATGCAGATGATGCCAAAAAAATGCTACAAGATACATGCGGAGATGGACCTTGCCAAGATATCTTGGCAGGTGAAGTGAATGAGGCTGAACCTAGAGCATTAACTGGTGCTCCCTCCGTGAGAACCCTGCAAAAAGTCTCTGTTGATGACACCAAAGATAACAGTGATTTTGACAATCGACAAAAGTCAGCAAATGTTGTTTCCTCAAGTGGATCCCCCAGAGAGATAAATGTTGAAAATTCGGAAGATAGCATGCAACATCATTATGAAGAAGACACATCAAGCAATAGTGATGAGTATCATTATGAGAAGGTTGATGTTGCAAGGGAGAAGAGTCATTTCCTGAGCTCTCAATGCACTTTAAGTCATGCTTCCCTATCTGACTGGACGGAGCTAAATCTGTGTGTGAAATGTAGCAAAGATGCTGAGTTGTTGGTTTGTAGTGCTGTTAGTTGCCCATTGGTGGTTCACGAGAAGTGCTTGGGTTGCTCACCGAGTTTTGATGAGAAAGGAATCTTTTACTGCCCATTTTGTGCTTATTCTTATGCCATCTCAAAGTACATAGAAGCTAAAGAGAAAGCTGCTTTGGCAAGGAAGGAACTTGCTGCATTTATTAATAAATCTCCTATAAGATCACACAGCAAACAGCATCGTATTATAAAACAAAATGGAGATGAGGTTCTTCTTGACAAAATCCATGAAAGAGTGAAGTTGGGAGTGAAAGAATCAGATCAAACAAATAATGAAGGGCATGCATGCAAAGTCAACAGCCCACGTAAGAAAAGAAAAGGGGATAATGAACCAGAAGATCCTACAGTATCATGTGCTGATGTGAATATAATGCGTAGAGAAGAAGAGCCAGATATAACTCATGGGATAAATCCCATTTGCCCTGCAGAAAAGGAAAGTGAAGGGATGGCTCTTAAGTACCTGTCTGTAAGGGAAATTGACAGACAAGACCGAGTTTGTCCTAACTCTGAATGCAATATTGGTTATTTATTGTGTAAAAATAAAGAGAATCTCTCTCTAAATCAAAGAGAAGTCAGAGGAGGAATTCAGACGGAAGTTTTAGAGCAACCAAGTAGTGATTTGTTAGCTAAACCTGCATGTGCAGTCAATATTGATGAAGGAAGAACCACCAATGATGAAAATGAGGGAAATAAAATTTCCAATTACTCCATAAGATCACGAAGGCCAGAGGTGCAATAGTAAGTTTCCGGTTATTTTCAGTAATTCAAAATGTTTTGTAGATTATTAACATGTTTCCTCATTGCTGCTTTCAGGAGTAGAATAATTCCGTTTTTTCTCCTTTTCTTTTCAGAAAAATTCTTAACAAACTGGGTTTACAATTCATGCTCTTTTCTTTGTTGGGTGTGTGCGTGTGTGGGGGAGGGGGGATTACATTCCAATTAAACCGGAATTCACACTTGCTATTAGGGAGCGCTAGAACTTTGATTTCAGTAACTAGAAACTTAAAATCCATGTAAATGCAGTGCATACCCAGCAATGCCTCTGTTGAGGCGAAAGAAAGTTGGATGGACAGCTGAGGAGGAAGAGATGCTCAAGGTACAAAATTATAACTTGACCTGCCTTTATGTGTGCTTCATTATGATGCTTCAGTCCCTAATAAAAGAGTGAAAATATGAACTTTAGGTACAAGCTCATTAGAATGTTATGTGCTTGCGTGGAGATATTTGAAAATCATAGATCTCTTTGTTTAGTGGTTTTTCCTCTTAACGGAGAACAAATTTTACTTATAAATCCTATGTAGCTGTGTCAATTCACAAACTAATTTTTTTTTTTATTATTTGTTATGCTAGTAGATATATAATCTTCAATTTTTCTTTTTTTTTTCCTGAAAAATTAAAAAAGAATTGGAAAAATTGGAAAAAAAAGAGGGCAGAGATATGGATTTTTTTTTAATCATTTGGTCTAATATTAATGATTTTTTTATATTCCTTGAAAATTAAAAGAAAAATTGCAGTATTTTTTATGATAAAAATTTTTAGTTGTCGAGAGAAAGAAACATGGGATTCATGTGATTGTAAGCTATCATTCGTCTATGCATTACATGCACAATTGTGGGAAAGTAACGTGTATGTCCATTAAGCTATTATTCTTTTTCGCTTTTTCTAGTTTTCATCAGTATAATGGATATTGATCTTTCCTTTTATTGTTACAGGAGGGGATGCAGAAAATTGCAAATACTGGGGGGAAAACTGTCCCATGGAAGAATATCTTGGAGTATGGGAGTTCAGTATTTTGGAGCGGCCGCACTCCAATAGACCTTAAGGATAAATGGCGGAACATATCGAAAGGAAGCACCAAAAGGAATTAGTAATTATGGGTACACTATAGTCAAGCACATGTAGAAAAAAACAGTTTGTGCTTGCTTATGAATGATGCCAAGATGGTTTTGAAATCTGCATAATACTATTTTGCCACATCCCCCATGTATACATAGACAGTCGTTTTGTGTAATCATGAAATCTCAAAAAAACCAGTAGGGTTGCCTCCTGTTTCTCGTAGATCGTACAAACATCATAGATGTTTCAAGATAGCGCTTGATTTCTGTGGGATGAGTGTTATAGCCTCAGCATTGTGAAAAAATACTTCTAGATGTCAAAAACTTGAGTGGTGTTTTTTCCCATGTACATATACTTTTATCCTGTTATTGAAGAAAGGCATATAATTTTGGGATTCTTTCATATTTGCTTTTAAGACTGCAATGTTGTCTGTAACTATGAAAACGTTCTCTTTGCCAAATAGCAGTCTCATGCGTGTCTTAAATCCAGATTGTTTTATCAATCGTCTGATCTAAGTTATAGCTGGAGAATTATAGCTGCATCCACGATATTTTTTTTTTTGTTTCGTCATTCCATTTGCTTTCTCTTCAATCTTACTTCAGATTACCTCATAATTTGCATTATTTCTACTGCTTACGAGCAATTTTTAAAGATGATATTCTGAAGTTTGAACCGATATATGCAGATAAATAGAGCTTGAAAATAGAAATCCTATGCCTTGGTTAAATTCTGTTGTCTATCTATATTTTTTATAAATTTGCAATATGAGCACGTCTTCTCTCCATGATTATCAAATCATGGCCATCAACTGAATACATGCTTGCTATTATTCCTTCAATCTATTTTCTTTCATTCTTCCACCATTTTCCTCTTTCTGCCAGTTTGATTCTAAAGTTTGATTGATACTTCTGGTGATGTGATATTGTTGGCAAAAAAATATAGCAGCACTTTTGGAGAATGCAACGACTGGAGCATGAGGATATAGTTTTTCATTCATTTAATATGATTTATCTCTTGAACTAAAATATTATTTATAATTATCAACTTTTGAATTGAAGCTCATGTGTAAATCTATAAGTTGTGTAACTTTTAAACCCTTCCTTTTAGTATTTAAATGGTTCAGTGTGTTATTATAATTAAATTCAAAATTTAGGTTATCAAAATTTTAAAGTTCAAATACTACTAAATTCATATTGAGCGCAAGTGTACAAGTGGATTATATATTAAGTATTTTCCTTTCAATATCACATGAAATTTTTTATTGTTAAAGAATAACTCAACTGAAAAATACAGACCTTAAAACTAAATGCGACAATAAAAATATATATAATGTCTCCAACACTATTTATTTCTAAATATTTCATAAGCTAACCCTCTTCATTTTAATCACGTGTGAACAAAATTAATGTAGATAAAATAATGCAATATGATGCCTATGTATAAAAGGACAGTACAATGATATTACCACTATAATGAAAATTTCCTTTTATTTATATATTTATTGTCATTATTAGTATAAATAAGCAGGGAAATCACGAGTAGGTGTTATTCCACAAGCAAGTTATATATTTACGGGCTTCAATAGTCCAATTTTTACTAGAATAGTTAAACATGAGAGAGGGAGAGAGAGTGACATGGGATAAAGGTGAAGGGTCTCTCGGGTATCATGGTGGAGAATGGCAGGACAACATGTGAAATATGGCTCGTGAAAGTGAAAAATGTAGGAGGTGGATAAAAAAATTTTTAAAAAAAAAAATTCAACTCAAACACCACTCTCATAGAATTAGAATCCGAAGAAATTAAATAGAGAGCGTATCATGCATGGGTTTCTTTTACTAAGAAATCTTAAAATTTCATTCTATCCACCATTGCGTAGACTTAATTTCAAAGTCTAATTAAATTCAACAAGCAAAACCCAAAAATTGTTATTAAAAAAAATTGAAATTGCTAATATCATAACACTCATTAACGGTCCTATGTGCATGAAGCTTTCCCCTAAACGTGAAAACATTTAAAACCAAACTGCACTTTCATTCCCTGCATATATCCCGCGCCTTTCCACACCATTTTCCTGCATTCTCCAGCTATAGTTCTTACACTACAACACTCACTTCACTAGCCTTTTAGCTCTTACTCTTAGAACTCCAATGGAAAATAGCAGGAAATCTCCATTGAAGCCATGGAAGAAAGGCCCTACTAGAGGCAAAGGTGGCCCACAGAACGCCATGTGTGAATATCGAGGCGTTCGACAAAGAACTTGGGGCAAATGGGTAGCAGAAATCAGGGAACCAAAGAAGAGAACCAGGCTGTGGTTAGGTTCTTTTGCTACTGCTGAAGAAGCTGCCATGGCGTATGATGAAGCTGCAAGAAGATTGTATGGACCAGATGCTTATCTCAATCTACCTCATCTTCAGCCTGCTACCAATATTAATAATCCTTCAAGCACTAAATCACACAAATTTAAATGGATTCCTTCAAAGACTTTCGTTTCCATGTTTCCTTCTTGTGGGTTGCTTAATATTCATGCACAACCTAGTGTTCATGTTATTCACCAAAGGCTTCAAGAATTCAAGAAAAATGGAGCAGTTGATCAATCCTCTAACAATGCTTCTTCTTCTTCATCTGATTCAAGAAATGAACTTTCCATCATATGTGATGAAACCCATGTGGAAAAACCTTTAATAATTGAGCAAGAAGTAGAAATAATATCAGAAAAGATGGTGAGATATGATGAGGAGAAACCACAGATTGATCTAAATGAGTTCCTTCAGCAACTGGGGATACTTAAAGTAGAGACGCAGCAGCTAGAGAGCAATGGTGAAAGTTGTGTGGTGCAAGAATCTTTATTGAAAGATGATGATCAGGACAATCTTGCAGCACTGGAACAGAAGAGTTTCAACTGGGATTCACTCATTGACATGGAAGGAATGGGTACTTATCATCATACGGGAGAAGCAGCTGGATCAGCTAGCAGTTTCCAAGTTTATGATCTCCAAGAAGAACTGGCTTTTCCTGCTTCCATTTGGAACTTCAACTAGTCCGTACTTTAGCTTTGCTCTATATTATCCTTTCCTAGTTTCAGAGATATGTATGCATATTTCTGTTCATTAGTAGCATTTCATGCTAGAAAGCATTGAACTTTTTTGACTATAAGAGAGTCTCACTTGAACCAGTTATCAGATATTTAATCGTTCATCTTGCATTAACTAGCTAGGGATGGTTAATTTATTTTGTGATTTAACATATTTGGAAAAAAAGAAAAAGAAAATTTACAGGGCATCTATGGAATTACCCTCCTACCTTAAGAGAGTAAGTAATTAGGTTGATCAAACAAATACATGTTACGAACTATAATAGCACACTCTGATTTCATACCCTGTAAAGCACAATTGAACATGACCATATACATAGTTATATCTGCAGAAATTAGTAAACCCTTCTCCCAGCAGGAAAGGGAAAAAGAGAGAGAGGGTTGGGTGGGTGGGTGGGTGAGTGATAAAGAAAAAGTATGTGCCTGGCTTAGGAAATTTACATGGAACTAAAGATTTGTTTGAGATCTAAAGTTCGGCTAAAGTAGGCACTGAATAGTGTGACTGTGTGAACAATAGTAGACTAAGTCGAGCAGGAAAAAAAGACAGATGCTCCACGTGATGCACCAAATTCCTTACCAAATTAAATTGAAAATATGCAGCCTTTTACTGAAGATCTTGTATAAGATCTTTAGCATTTCCTTATTATTGATGACGATTTTGATAAGCGATCCCTTTTTTAGCTTTTCTTTTTACTACTTGTTTTGATGAGGAAGTTCAAATCTCACCTGTACAGTTAAAATCAGCAGGCCTGCCCCTTTTGGAACAGAATTCCATACCTAATACTTCATGTGAAGTAAAAAAGTTGTGATATCTGTTGACTAGCTTTGATGCAAAATCTGAGTTAAACATGGCATAATGTTAAGGATTCTGGTAAATGAAACATGCAATTAAAATTTCTAAAATTCATGAAAGATGTGAGATGTGATGGTAGAGGTTAGTTCTTCCTTAACTAGTTATTTCGAGTTCGAATTCTGAATATGAAACACTTATAAAATTTGAGAGATAGCACTTTACACCTTAATGGACCTACTTGGTACAAATATTACTTGACAGTTGAAAAAAAAAACAAAATTCATCTTTTGCAGCTACGAACATTTTGGATGACAAACATTAGGCTTTGCCACTAAAATGCCAAGGAAAAGAAAAATCAATTCACAAGATAGTATCAGATTTGTTTTGCTACAATTACACTTTTGGAAACATATCCAGCAGCAAACAGTTTGATGATCCCTGTCACCTGATACTGTTAGTTTGAAAAAATTAAGTTGAAGAAGAACAGAAAAAAATTGCAACAGAAATGGATTTGCTGAGAATTGATTAATTCAGCCATTTTTTTACAAATTTATATAAGAACTGAAATAAACTATAAAGATCATGGACCTATAATTGTGCCATGATATGAACATGATCAAAAAACTGAAAAATAACCACCTCCTACAAATCTGGAGCTAGTTGACACAAACAGAAACACATGGACAACAGTCCTAAACATCACATTCTAATACTCCTCATTGTTTAGGAGTTGCAAATATCAAGCTTTTGTCTTAATTCATCAAATTTGCAAGCTGATAGAGGCTTTGTCAGTATATCAGCAACTTGTTTTTCTGACTTGCAATAAACCAGTTCAATATCTCCATTTTTCTGCACCTCTCTCAAGAAAAACAATTTAATATTAAAGTGTTTTGTCTTTCTGTGAAAGACTGGATTTCTGGAAATTGCAATGGCAGCTTGGTTATCAACATGAATTTGGGTGCTTTCAATCTGCTCTAAGTTGAGGTCTATTAGAATTTTTCTCAGCCAAAGAGCTTGATTCACAGTAGCAGTGGCAGCAATGAACTCTGCTTCTGCTGTGGATTGGGCCACAATCTTTTGCTTCTTCGAGCTCCAAGAGAATGCACCTGAACCCAGGACAAAACAATGACCTGATGTGCTTTTCATATCATCAATTGAACCTCCCCAGTCACTATCAGAGTACCCTAACAATTTGAACTCCTTGCACTTAGTGTATTTCACTCCAAAGTTACAAGTCTGCTTCACATATCTTAAAACCCTCTTTGCTGCCTTTAAGTGCAATTCACTTGCACAATGCATAAATCTTGACAAAATGCTAACTGCATTTAGAATATCTGGCCTGACTGTAGTGAGATACATAAGACAACCAATTAAGCTTCTGAAATATGCTGGATCAATTTTTTTTGCACCATCATTCTTGCTGAGCTTCTCTTTTAAGTTCATAGGAGTATTCATCCCTTTACATTCTTCTAGCTTGAACTTCTTCAAAATCTCTTTGGCATACTTCTTTTGGCAAATGAAAACTTCATTTTCTGCTTGCTTGATTTCCATCCCAAGAAAAAAGGTCATCAACCCCAAATCTGTCATCTCAAACTCCTTCTTCATTTCATATTTGAATTTTTCAATGGCAGCTGCCTTGTTTCCAGTGACCAGTAAGTCATCCATATACAATGAAATGATTAGAACTCCATCTTCATTTTGCTTGACATAAAGGGTAGATTCAGATAGGCTTTTTTAAAACAAAGGTCCCTTAAGAAGATGTGCTCTGATACCACTGTTAGTTTGAAAAAATTAAGTTGAAGAAGAACAGAAAAAAATTGCAACAGAAATGGATTTGCTGAGAATTGATTAATTCAGCCATTTTGTTACAAATTTATATAAGAACTGAAATAAACTATAAAGATCATGGACCTATAATTGTGCCATGATATGAACATGATCAAAAAACTGAAAATAACCACCTCCTACAAATCTGGAGCTAGTTGACACAAACAGAAACACATGGACAGCAGTCCTAAACATCACATTCTAATAGATACAGTTGGAAAGCAACTCCTTTTCCATGGATCTTTGCTTATTCGTTCTGGTATTCTGAAGAACTTAGATACTCCCCATGCATGCTCCTCAAACTATTCAATCGATCGCTTTAAGAACCCATCTCTAGTCACCGTCTGAGTGTCACAGACAAGGCAACACTGTCTTCTTGTTCGTGTCACAGCCACATGCATTCTCCTGTGATCACTCAAAAATCCAACCTGAAATGTCCAATAAAATTTATTAGTACAACTGTTAAAGTATCGAATGCTGTTTTTCTGAGATTTAAGACATCTAAAATATAGCAAAAATGAGAAATGAGCAACGAAATGCCTGTCTGCAATACCTCTTTCTTCGAGTTTGACCGAACCATTGAAATAATGATAGCTTCCTTTTCTCTGCCTTGGAAACCATCTACTGTTGAGATTTCCACATCCCGAAGCTTATCTTTATTGCTCCTCATCTTCAGCAAGACAACCTGCAGTAATGGTTTCATTGTTATATAAGGAAAACCGATATATGCAAATACCAAAGGCATCACTGAATCATACAAAAATTTTATACCTGTGCTGCATAAGGGGTAGTTATTCCAATAACAGAAACCTGTACTCCACTCTCAACAAGTCTCTTTGCATGGGCCACAACAACCTCAGCTTCTCCCTCATTCAGTGTGCTATCATGCATATTCATCTTTCTTTTCTTCCATGTCACATCTGATGCATAACAGCGTGAACTAGTAAAATCTTATTTTGTTTTTTTATTCCTCTTTTAACAACTTAAAGGCTTCTAGAAATCTTCTGGACCAATAACTTTCCTTCCTTCTAAAAGATTTAATTTGATTTCAATCTTATTTTCAACATGGATGTTAACATTTCAAGCCACAGGCATGAACCGTTTTAGAAATAAGAGTCATTTGATGTAAGTGCTCCATACACACTCAGAAACTCTTATTATTGTGCAGGTGGAATATAGTACATACCCAGTAATGTCTATGAGAAGAAGGATCGATTCTGTTAAAGAAGGCTTCTTTAGACCTTCAAGATCAAAAAGCATATGTGCAGCAACACAGGCCATGATCTGGAATAATCACTCGGCATATAATAATTTGAAAAAAAAAATGGAAGAAAAGGAAGCAGAGTACATAATACTCAAAAAGAATTCAAGCCACAATGTAATAATTTTCTATTTACCATCAACTTTACATCCAATTTCTAAACATAGACTACAGCACATTACTATTGTACAACTCCTTAGAAGACCAGTTCATAATAAGCTCATGCATGCGGTACTGGACAGTGAGCATGGATGTAACTTCGTCTCCATACAGGACTGCAAAGGCGTTCAAAGAGGGTTCTTCCTAATCCTTTCTTCTCAGCCTCAATATTTCGGATGGTTGAAGGAAGCTGAAGATGATCTCCCGCAAGTATACACCTTAAACCCTGGGTCATAACTACTTAATTTGTTGCTTGAAGTGCTAATCATGCTCAACATTCTCTATTTGTATAATGCAATTGCACATAAATTATTGCATGTCTGTCAGATGTTTGTATGCTTGTCAGACGCTTGTAGAATGGTGCTTTATACACGACTGCTTTGCATTAGAAAATTATGAAAGAACCATTAAATTGTGTTTTTTGTGAATGTTAAAATGAATGTTCAGGATTGCTGTCAACAAAGTCCACATGTCATGTTTAGTTTATCTGTTGAGTTAGTCAATTATGTTCCAGATTTTTAGGAGTTAGTTTTGGTTTCTGTTTTGATCATGGCAAGATTTTAGCTCCATGATCTTTATGTATTTTTTGCTGGTTATTTAAGTTGTAGTTGGTTTTCATTAATGAAATTCAGTTTTTCATTCTCTCCCACATTTTTCTGCTGCATATCCTTCTTCTTTTCTAAAATTATTAACAGTGGTATCAGAGCCTTCATCTTTAAGGGATCTGTATTTGTTTCAACTCCATGGAAACAGAAGCTAATTTTACAGCAATAGCACCACAAGTGTTTGATGGATCAAACTACCAAATGTGGGCAGTACGTATGGAGACCTATCTTGAAGCCTTGGATCTCTGGGAGGCAGTGGAAGAAGATTATGAGTTGCCAGAACTTCCAGCCAACCCTACCATGGCACAAATGAAGACTTACAAGGAAAAGAAGACCAAAAAATCAAAGGCAAAAGCTTGTCTCTTTGCAGCTGTGTCCCCAACAATTTTCACTCGAATAATGTCCCTTAAGTCAGCAAAATCAATATGGGACTATCTAAAGAGTGAATATGCTGGAGATGAAAGAATTAAAGGAATGCAGATATTGAACTTGATAAGGGAATTTGAGCTTCAGAGAATGAAAGAGTCAGAATCAATTAAAGACTACTCTGATAAGCTGCTGGGAATTGCAAATAGAGTTAGGCTCTTGGGCTCTGAGTTTACAGATACAAGGATTGTAGAAAAAATCCTTGTCACTATACCTGAGAGGTATGAGGCTACTATAACAGCACTTGAAAACACAAAAGACTTACCAAAAATTTCTTTGGCAGAATTATTGAATGCTTTACTGGCACAAGATGAAAGAAGATCAATGAGGGAAGAAACTCAAACTGAAGGAGCCCTTGCTGCTAAACATCAAAATGCAACCAAAAGCAAATGGTATCATAAAAGAAAGGAAGGAGAAAGCAATGGATCTGTTTATGAAGCAAGAGGAAAGAAGGAAGCACAAAAAAGATCTTTTCCTCCATGTCAGCACTGTGGGAAGAAAGGTTACCCACCTTTTAAATGCTGGAGAAGACCAGATGCCAAATGTACCAAGTGTCACAAAATGGGACATGAAGCAATTATTTTCAAGAACAAAAGGCAGCAAACTGAAGAGGAGGCAAAGGCAGCAGATCAAGAGGAAGAAGACCATCTATTTGTTGCCACTTGCTCCTCCAGTTTAGATTCATCTGATTCCTGGCTCATTGATAGTGGCTGCACAAATCACATGACTCACAACAAAAAACTTTTCAAAGAATTAAATGAAGGCAGTTCATCAAGAGTTCAAGTGGGAAATGGCAAATACATTGCTGTCAGAGGAAAAGGTACAATTGCTGTCCCAACTTGTCTTGGTACTAAGTTAATTACTGATGTGTTATATGTACCAGAAATTAATTAGAACTTATTAAGTGTGGGTCAGTTGACTGAGAAGGGATATAAAATGGTGTTTAACAGTGAAATGTGTCAAATTCAAGATCCAAATGGCAGTGATTTGTTCAGAATCAAAATGAAAGGAAAAGGTTTTGCTCTAAATCCACTGGAATTGGAGCAAATTGCTTTTCCTATAAGTGAAAACATTACAGAACTATGGCACAAAAGAGTTGGACACTTTCATCATCAAGGACTTCTTCAAATGAAAACCAAAGATGTAGTAACTGGTCTTCCAGAACTTGACAGCCAAATCACTCTTTGTAAAGCTTGTCAATCAGGCAAGCAACTCAGAAAACCATTTTCAAAGTCAACTTGGAGAGCAACCAGAAAACTCCAGCTTGTGCATACAGATGTTGCTGGGCCTCAAAGGACAGCTTCACTAAATGGAAGTCTCTATTATGTCATCTTCATTGATGACTTCACTCGGATGTGTTGGATTTTTTTCTTGAAGCACAAGTCTGAAGTAGCTCAAGCTTTTTGGAAGTTCAAAACTCATGTGGAAAATGAGAGCTGCTGCAAAATTCAGACTGTGAGATCAGATAATGGGAAGGAATACACCTCAGCCACATTCAATCAATACTGTGTGGAAGCTGGAATTCACCATCAATTGACTGTGTCATACACTCCACAGAAAAACGGAGTCAGTGAAATGAGAAATAGGTACATCCTTGAGATGACCAGATGCATGTTGCATGAAAAGAAGCTCCCAAAGAAGTTCTGGGCTGAGGCTGCTAATACAGCTGTGTTCTTACAAAACAGACTTCTCACATCAACAGTTCAGCTTAAAACCCCTTTTGAAGCATGGTATGACTATAAACCATCATTTAAATTTCTTAAGATCTTTGGATGTTTGTGTTACACACATGTGCCACAGATTAAAAGGGACAAGCTAGATGAAAGAGCATTACCAGGAATCTTTATTGGCTACAGCTCAACTTCTAAAGCATATAGAGTCTATCAACCACAAAATGAAAAAGTGATCATCAGTAGAGATATTCACTTTGTTGAAGATCAAGAATGGAGCTGGGATACAGAAAAACTAGAAAAGCTTAAAGGCCAAGATCTTAAGCTTTTTGATTTCAACAAGGCAGATCTGGAGATTGAAGATTGGGAAGCTGAGATGACTGAAGATAGACCTACAAGGGGCACTAGATCACTTGCTGACATCTATCAAAGATGTGATGTAGCAATCTGTGAACCCAACAATTATGGTGAAGCAAAGCTCAGTGGGCATTGGAGAGCTGCAATGGAGGAGGAGATATATATGATTGAAAAGAACAAAACCTAGAAATTGGTCAGCACACCTCAAAACAGGAAAGTAATTGGGGTTAAGTGGGTTTACAGAACCAAGTTAAATGCAGATGGTTCTGTGAATAAACATAAGGCCAGACTTGTAGTGAAGGGATTTGCTCAAATACCTGGGGTAGACTACTTTGATACGTTTGCTCCAGTGGCCAGACTTGAGGTAATAAGACTCCTACTGGCAATAGCAGCTCATTTAGGCTGGAAAGTATACCAGCTTGATGTCAAGTCTGCCTTTCTGAATGGTTATCTTCAAGAAGAGATATATGTTGAGCAACCAGAGGGCTTTGTGAAGGAAGGAGAAGAAGACAAGGTGTACCTACTCAAAAAGGCTCTCTATGGCCTAAAGCAGGCACCAAGAGCTTGGTACAGTAGAATTGATGAATATTTGCAAGGGCTGAGTTTCTGCAAAAGCTTATCTGAGTCCACTCTCTATGTCAAGAAAAATGGAACTGATGTGCTTATTGTCTCACTATATGTAGATGACTTATTGGTGACTGGAAGCAAAGTTAGTTTAATTGAAGAATTTAAGCAAGAGATGATGTAAATCTTTGAGATGACAGATTTGGGCTTAATGACTTTCTTCCTTGGTATGGAGATTGAGCAGAAAAAGGATGAAATATTTATTTGCCAAAAGAAATATGTCAAAGAAATCCTAAAGAAGTTCAAGATGGAGGAATGCAAGGGTATGAACACTCCAATGAACTTAAAGGAAAAATTAAGAAAAGAAGATGGGACTGAAAAGGTGGATCAGGTTCAATTCAGAAGTTTGATTGGTTGTCTTATGTACCTTACAGCAACCAGGCCTGATATATTGAATTCAGTGAGTATTTTGTCCAGATTCATGCATTGTGCAAGTGAATTGCACTATAAGATAGCTAAGAGAGTGCTTAGATATGTGAAGGAGACTTATGACTTTGGAATCAAGTATAGCAGGAGCAAAGAGTTTAAGTTAACAGGTTTCTCAGATAGTGATTGGGGAGGCTCGGTTGATGATATGAAGAGCACTTCTGGGTATTGTTTCACACTTGGTTCTGGTGTTTTCTCATGGAGTTCAAAAAAGCAGGATGTTGTGGCTCAATCCTCAGCAGAGGCAGAGTTTATTGCTGCCACTTCTGCTGCAAATCAAGCACTTTGGCTAAGGAAGATTCTGATTGATCTCAATTTGGAGCTGCAAGAGACCACAACAATCCATGTTGATAATCAAACTGCTATAGCTATCTCTAAAAATCCTGTTTTCCATGGTAAAACGAAGCATTTCAACATTAAGTTGTTCTTCCTTAGAGAAGTACAGAAAAAAGGTGATATAATGTTGGTTCATTGCAGTTCAAATGAGCAGCTTGCTGATATATTCACCAAGCCACTTCCAGCCAGCAATTTTGAGACAATAAGGGACAAACTAGGTGTTAGCAACTCCTAAACAAGGAGGAGTGTTAAAATGAATGTTCAGGATTGCTGTCAACAAAGTCCACATGTCATGTTTAGTTTATCTGTTGAGTTAGTCAATTATGTTCCAGATTTTTAGGAGTTAGTTTTGGTTTCTGTTTTGATCATGGCAAGATTTTAGCTCCATGATCTTTATGTATTTTTTGCTGGTTATTTAAGTTGTAGTTGGTTTTCATTAATGAAATTCAGTTTTTCATTCTCTCTCATATTTTTCTGCTGCATATCCTTCTTCTTTTCTAAAATTATTAACAGTGAACTAGACAAAACAAAAAAAAAGCTTGCTTATTTTGCAGTTGGTTTGATGGCATTGCAAGATAGTTCGGTAAAATTTTTTGAAGGTCATTACACAAATAATACACAATGTTCTGGTATTAGCTTCCAGTTGTATAACTTGTTATCACATGTAGCATTGTGCAACATTGGGTTGTATTATGAGATTCTCCCTCATGCATATGCGGTTGAGGGTATGTGCTTGTGAATATAATTCTTTTTCAAGGTGAAATGGGCCGAAGAAGTGGAGGTGATAACGTACTTGGAAGGAAGGGCTGTGTTGTTTCTGCAGGATTTGCATTGGATGGGAGCCAATACATTCAATACTCAAAAAATGAGAATTTTTTTCTGCCTTTTAACTGTTTTATGTTAATTATGCTGTTAAATGAGGTAGAGGGGAAAGTGTTAGTTGATTTAATGGACAGTTTATAACGTATGCATCTAAAACAAATTAAAATGAGGTAGTTACATTTTAAAAATGTGATGTTGAGTTCTTTTAATTTCTCTCATCACTCCTTTTATGTTTTACTCCTGTTCAAGAAAGAACCCTTACCTTGACACCATCAACTGGTGAACTCAATCATGGTGTTTGGTAGGTTTTATTAGCGACTTGATTTTGTCAACATATCCATAATAGGAATCCGAGACATTCCTATAGATTTATTTTTATTTATTCCAAGCAAATAGTCATGACAATGTTTTGACTTTGCTAATGATGAGCTGTAGATGATGGATGGAACTGCTGTCAATGTTGATTTTACTGCACTAGAAGCTTTAATCGCTCTTGCTCTAATATTTTTGAAGGTATTTTAATGTTGATGTTAACTCAAGTTCTTGCAACTATTCTCTAGCTGACCTAAAGGCTGAAGCTCTATATGTTTTATCCTTGTAATTTTCCTAAAGTTCATATTAGGATCTTTCACATTTTACCTATTCCTAGGTTTACACAGCTACAAAGTGAATCAGAGACAAATTTATCAAGAATTTCTATTCCCAGGATTATTTTTTAGGTGCAATTTGTGGCCAGAGTTTCACAATACTGAAGCTGCTGGATTATGGCTGGCCCCATTTCAGGTCAGGTCATACTTGTACCTTCATGATGTGTAAATTTGTGTGTATTATGCAATGCTCCATCTCAGGCAAAATTATGTTACAAGCTTGGTTTAGTGTTTTTTTTCATATACTCAAATTATCCAACAGGTGAATAATTTTTGTGGTTAGCTGGGCATTTTAGTGCTGATTTATCTTTCATTTCAGTGACTCCAGTTTGATACTTCTTTTTCTCTTCCATACTATGTTACTTACTACCAGCATTTTATGTTAAATATTTTATCGTTTTACAAGCAGGGAAAGGTGCCAAGAACATGGATATTTGTGTGTTTTAATATTTTACTGACATGTTAACCTATTTCACACAGTTCTGACACCCCTATTTTCCTTATTTTCTTTTCTTTTCGGATATAGTTTTCTTTAGGTCTTTCGTTGTTTGTAGGATTCTGTTGTTCATGGCAAGCTTTTCTCTAACATTCATGTCTCATAGATGCAATTTGGAAGAGAGTGAGAGTGAGAGAGAGAGATAAAATAGTGACTCCCAACTAATGCACTTTTGCTTTATCTTATTTTATATGATCTCTTCTTATATTTCTTTGTTCTGTGGTCTCTTGCTGTCTTGACACTCCATCTTAATAGGAACACGAGCAAAACTGTAGGATAGTGTTCACCCAGGCTGCTTCCTAATTAAAGCCAAAAAATGCAACCAGCAATATAAAAGGTAATATCATATGTTATTTGATTCTTCTTTTCTATCAACTAGTGTGATTGTTTTGATGAAATCTTTCTAGTCTTTTATCTTTTTAAGGATTTAGTTTGATCTATGATTGTTAATCATTGATCAATACTCACTGGTCTTCGTAAAAACTGATTGTACTATTTGTATAATGCTTTTAATGCACATAATTCGTTGTATGTTTGTCAGATGCTTGTGGCATGGGTACTTTATACATGACAGCTTTGCGTTGCAAAACCATGAATGACACAACAATTAAATTGTTTTTTTGTGAACTGGACAAGAAAAGAAAAAACGTGCTTATTTTTAATTGGCATGATGCCATTCAAAATAATTTGGTAAACTTTTTAATACTTCAGGTCATTAAACAATGTTCTGACATTAACGCAGGTTGTATAACTTGTTATCACATGTATCATTGTGCCGCATTAGGTTGTATTACGAGATTCCTCATCATGATTCTTGTGAATATAATTCTTTTTCAGGGTGAAATGGACCAAAGGAGTAGGGGTAATAATGTAGTTGAAAGAGAGGACTATGCAGTTTCAGCAGGATTTGCTTTGGGTAGGAGTCAATACATTCAATATTCATAAAATGAGAATTTTTTTGTCTTATAACTGTTTTGTGTTATCTATTGTTCCACCCTTGGTGGCAAGGAGTTTATAATGTATGTATCTAAAATGAATTAAAATGAGCTATTTACATTTTAAAAATACGATTTGAGTTCTTTAATTTCTTCTATCACTCCGTTTCTGTTTTACTCCTGATCAGGAAAGACCCCTTAACTGGTGAATTCAATCATGGTGTTGGGCAGGTTTTATTAGATGATATTGTCAACATATACATAATAGGAACTTTGTGTCTGACACATTCATATGGACTTTCTTTCATTCCAAGCTAATTGCCATGACAGTGTTTTGACTTTGCCAATGTTGAGCTGTAGATGATGGATGGAACTGCTGTCAATGTTGACGTTACCGCACCTGGAGCTTTAATTGCTCTTGCTCTAATGTTTTTTAAGGTATTTTAATGTTGATGTTACATGAAGTTGTCGCAACTATTCTCTGACTGGCCTAAAGCTCAAGCTCTATATGTAGATATCCTTGTAATTTTCATAAAGTTCATATTAGGATTTTTCGCAATTTACCCATTCATAACAGACTGAATCAGAGACAATTTTATCAAGGAATTCTATTCCTAGGATTCATTTTGATGTGCAATTTGTGAGGCTTGACTTTATCATCCTTCGAGTCATTGTGAAGGATTTGATAATGTGGAGATGGATGAGCTGGTCCTGTTTGTTGAGGAATTAAAATATTGCTCCATGTGGGTGGACTTTGATTCAAGTTGTGCTGTTTAAAGTAAGCATGATTATTGTGCAGTTGAAAACAACAATTTAAAAAAGTATTGCCATGTTTGACAAGGGGAAAGCACAAGAATGACTGTCAAAGCTATGTGGTGGGCTTGCTGTATTCGAAGTGGTTTGTTCTGCTTAGTTGATTCTCTCATTGACAAGTATAGAGTACATTGTCCTCACATGCAAGTAATCATTTTATTGCAGGTTAGGGGGGTTAAGCGAGGGAGAAGTTGGAGAAAGGAAAGATAAGGTTACAGATGCTCTGAACTCAAACAGAGCAGCTGTTGAAGAAGATATGGTCCCAAGTAAATTTAGTTTTATCAAATAAAGGTTAAGGATGTTAACATACCTTCAAATTCTGAATTTGATTTTCTCCAATTCGAACAATTGCATTCTTTTCTTAGAAGTATGTACTTGCCTGTAACCTTGTCAATATATTGGCAGGGAAGCAGCCAAGATTCACACAAGTCAACAGGCATCATTCTAATAGTGAAGTGAGTGCTGATTACTATTTTTGAAGGTTCCATTTTTTTTTTTTTTTTTTTGTGTGTGTGAGGTTGAAGTCGTTGGCGTACATATTTTGATTCTGTAAATTGGATTCTACTAGAAGCCCATGAAGTATTTTTTTGTAGAAAGAGGTGATTTATTTCAGGGGTAGCTCTTAGAAGAGAATTTACTTCAATGCAAGTCATCTTTCTGATTCTAGTTTATCAAGCATATAAAAGTATATATAGATTATGATTAGATTAGATGGTCACGCATTGGTAGCTTAAGAAGATAGGAATTGGGAGGCGGTTCCACAGTAAGAAACCTCTCTTTTTGGTTTACCTCGAAAATTTTATGGATACATTTTCAATGATTTTGAGGCTCATTTTTCATATCCTTTTTTACCTGATCTACTACCTATTCTTCTGCTCAAATACGATGGGTCGCCAAAACAATTTTTTAATTTCATTTTTTTCTTTAAAAAAAAAGAAAGCAAACTAAGAATTGGAGCTTTTGTTCTAATTTTTCCTTTTTTCATTGGCTCTGACAATGTTACATAGTTGGGCATGGAAAAATTGGTTTCACAGTTACCACTTGCAAAGATTTCAAACACTTTTTTTCGTTCAAGATTATGACATTATCCCAGTTTGACTTGCAAGTTATTCAGTGTTGTTATATAGCCTTTAAAATGGCGTGTGCATGACTAGTCCCAAAGAAGCAAAGCTGCTTGCAAGATTCCCTCCTGTTCGTAGCATCTGATCAGATTATATTCTTATGCTGAGTTGAATCTTATGATGTTGAAGATGGAGATCAGTTTCAAAGTTCCTAATTTTGCCCAATCCTTATCAACAATTGTAACTATAATTTGATTAGGATCTAAGGAAATCTGATTTCTGATTCTCTCTGTTGCCAGCTCTTTACCTTAATGTAGGAGTTGATCAACTTGTGTTTCACAGTTGTGCTTTTGACTTTTTATTTTGTGCGTGGTTAGAATATGGATTTTTTTTCAATGGGTATCATATGCTTTTCTTTCTGTCTTTGGATAGCAATTACTTTTGATGAATGATGTCTTTGATGCTTTGTACTTTCTTGGCCCTTGGTGGTTGTGAAGTTGGATCTTTGGGTTCTGGTGTGTTCCTATGCGTGGTTGTTTGGGTAACAGAGTCTTTGATTTGGGTGGTTGCAAAGTTGGACAATGGAATCATTGATGCTTTCTCGGTCTTCTGATGGTTAATGGATTTTTTATACTTTTTCTAGTTTCGGAGGAGTCTACAGTCAAGTACTCTGATGGGGTCAACTAGTCTGGTATGTTTACTGCTAGCTCCTAAATCGTCTTAATTTTAAATTGAATCCAAAGCAATACTTGTTTTCTTGTTCCAACTTTGGCAGCATCTTATTTTTCTCTGTTCTTTCCAGGTCAATTGGTTTTTGATGTTTACTGTTGGTTTTGATACTAAAACCTTATTTTGTGAAAGACTTGTTAGCATTTCTCCAAGCCGGCCTTTCAAGTTTATTGTCAAAGGCTTGTTAGCATTGTTCCAAGTGATCCTTTAAAGAATTGGTCTTGATACTAAAATCTTATTTTATGAAAGGTTTGTTACTTTGTCAATATTTTTCCAAGTGACCCTTTCAAGTTTATTTTGATAAAAGGACAGCATTGTTCCAAGTGGGTCTTTAAAACATAAATGACTTTCTAACTATTTCAAGTGGCCTTCAAAGCTTCAAAATTTTATTTTTGTGAAAGGTTTGTAAGCATTATTTGTTGCGGGCTTTTAAAGTATTGGTTCTAAAATATTTTAAAATGAAAGGCTTGTTGGTATTATTTATAGTGGGTCATTTTTCCAAGTGAGCCTCTAAAGTTTATTTTTTATAAAAGGCTTGTTAGCTAAGATGCTTTGGTTTTGATAGTAAGGTTTTATTTTTATGAAAGGCATGTTAGCATTATTCCAAGTGAGCCTTGAAAGCATTAGTTCTGAAAAAAATCTGTGGTGTAGCAATTATTTCAGAACCAGCTGCAATCCGAATTTCTGAATTTTGTTTCTGTAGGAATGAGATAAACACTGCTCCCTTTTAGCTGCTGTAAGTATATTGAGCTTTTATTTTTTTTCCCTGAACTCCTCCTGTGTCGTTTTCTTATAATTTTAGAATCTCCTTTGCAATTATGTCTTGAAGGCGGAAAGGGCAAATGTCTATAGATTACTATATTAGGCCAGCAGTGGACCAGGATTTGGTTTTTATTACTATAATGTGTATTCAATTATTTTTGTTAAAAGCTTGGTAGCATTGTTACATGTGAGCCTTTAAAGCATTGGTTTAATTTGTTGGACCAAAATCTTCAAATAAAGAGCGTGTTAGCATTACTCAAGTAGGCCTTTGAAGCATTGATTTTTAGTGTTGGACTAAAGTCTTATTTTAATGGAAGACTTGTTAGCCTCATTATAAGTAATCCCTTAAAACTTATTTGTATAAAAAGCTTGTTAGTATTATTCCAAGTAGACCTTTGAAGCATTGGTCTTGGGTGTTCAATTGCAACAGGTGGGTTTGTCATGAAAATGACCTAATTTTGGATTTTGCCTCTTTACTTTTTTTTATGCATTTTATTTTTCTGCATCTTTATGTTGTGGCTTTCTTTCCTTACCAACAAGGCTAATAGACAGACGAACCACAACTATAGCCATCTATAGTGTCATTGGTAAATAATGAATTATTTGTGTTACTTCTGAACGTGAAAAAAATTCTATGAATCTATATCAATTATTTTGAAACCAGCTACAATCCTGATTTCTAAATTTTGCTTCTGGATGGATAACATTGAACTACTTCTTTCATGGGAATCAATATAGGGCCTTATTTGTTCGCATGTCTTTTGTTGTTCATGAAATTCACACATTACCAATATTATTACTTAGTTTGAAGTTAAGCATAATATTGTCTGATCGAATGTTATCTTGCCACCTTTTACTGTGTTATATGGATATCTCGCTCTTTCTTTCATAATTTCTTACAACAATATCAGTGTACTCTTGTTCTGAGAAGATGTAGAATGTCCTGAATACTGTTGTAACCTTGGAATTTTTTTTTATTCTAGAATTTCTATCAATATTAATTTGTATATCACTCTTTGGGGGAGTGCGCGAGACTTCTTCATGGGAATCAAAATCTTTTACATTTTTTCAATTGTTCATGGTAAAACTTTTCTTTCACATCAGTTAGGTGAGGTAATCTAGATGTTTTCTCAGTGTGCTTGATTGCAAGTGTTATTGACCTAAACTTTTTTATTTTTGCTTCCAGCAAATGTTTTTCTCAAATTTGTTCTTGCTTTTTATTTATCAAATGTTGCCTATTTTATTCATAATTTCAGCTCTTTAGGAAGATTCTTTTGAATTTGCATTCTTTACTTCAAGTGATAAAAATTGTTTTACTACTTATTCTTCTACTCTTCAAATTAGATGGGTCTCCAAAACAACTCTTTAATTTCACATTTTTTTAATACAGACTGAGAATTGGTGCTTGTGTTCTAATTTTTCTTATTTGATTGTGTTTTGGCACATGCTGCATCCAAAAGCTTGTTTCACAGTTACCGCTAGTGAAAATTTCACACTTTTTTCATTCAAGGTTAGACGATATTTCAGTTTGACCTACAAGTTATTCATTGTTGTTATATGACATTCAAAATGCATGTGCATAACGTGTTCCAAACAAGCAAAGCTGCTTGCAAGATTCTATTTCGCTCATAGCATCTGACTCGATTATGTTTTTCTGCTGAGTTGAGTTTTATGGTGTTGAAGATTCTAATGAGTTTCAAAGTTCCTAATTATACCTAGTTCTCGTTGACAATTGCAATTAGAAGCGCCTTGTTTTTTCTCATGTTTTGATTAGGATATAAGAAAATGTAATTTCTGATTCTCTCTGTGGCTTGTTCTTTATCTTACTATGGGGTTGATCAACTTGTGTTGCATCTAACTTATGCATGGCTCGAATATGGATTTATTTGCAATGGGGATCATATGCTTTGTTTTTTCTGCCTTTCAATGGAAACAATCTTGGATGAATGGAGTCTTTGATGCTTTGTGCTTTCTCTGCCTCCGGTGGTTGCAAAGATGGATAATGGAATCTTTGATGCTTTTCTCACCCTTAGGTTGCTTGCAAACTTAAGTGATGGTGTCTTTAATGCATGTCTTCTTTGCGTGGTTGCAAAGATGCATGAAAGACACCATCACTTGGATAATGGAATCTTTGATACCTCAGCCTTTGGATGGTTGCAAACTTGGGTAATGGGCTTTTTGATGCTTTTCTAGTTCAGGGCGAGTCTACAGTGAAGAATACTTTGATTGGGTCAACTAGTCTTGTATGTTTACTGCTGGTCATGTTAGTTGAGGAATTAAAATGGACTTTGATTGAAGTTGTGCTTTTTATATCTCATATTCCTGATATTGTCAAAAATAGTGTAGAGGGCCTCAGAGATGACTTGACTGATATTGATGAAAATGGATGCAGAAACTTTGGCGCAGGCGTATGTAAATATAGTGATCTCCAGGTATGCAATTGTGCTGGATTCATGAGATACTTTTATCTATTATTTGGAACTTGTGCTCAATGACTGTGATCTCAACCTCTTTCCGTGGAGGTATTCCATTGTCTAAAGTAGCTGTGCTAGATTCCTCACCTTGGGAGCAGTAAACAAAACATTCAAAAGAGGAAAAGAATAATTCAATATTGGTAATGAAAAATTAATAAAATTTTCAGAAATTTTATGATTTACGTTGATCACAGCAAGATAAAATAAATAAATAAAAATTAACTCTAATTTGTTTGTCTGTCTGAAGTTTTCCCACACATTTGTCAGTCTCTCTTTTCTTATACAGAAGTGCTGTATACTTCACTTTGACTTCGATCTCATAGCAACAAGTAAAGCACTGAATCATATAGAATACAGAAAAAACAATACCTGAGTCAACACACTTCAAATTGAGAATCATAGAGCCCCTCTTTTGAGCACTATCCAAGTTTCTTGAATCTCCTGAACTGATAGAAGCTGATATCTCAGCTTCCTTTGAAAGAATAAATAAATAAATAAATTTAAAGAAAAAACTCGGAAACTCATTTCAAATGATTCAACCTTTTGCTTGGGCAGTTCATCGAAGCTAAGAAAAAGAACGAAAAATGAAGAAAGGAAAAAGAAAAGGAAAAACCTTTTTCCAAATCGATCAAAGGGGCCATGATGTACACGAATTCGTTAAGAGAGACAGCCTTCTTCTTTGTCTTCTCCCTCTCCATTGTCACTCAAAGTCTGCTAATAATATGTTCAGCCTCTGAGTATGATAGAGAGCGGATGCCTTTTGATATCTATATAAAAGCGTTTTATATCAGTAGCACAATTTTTTTTTTCATAAAAAAAAAAAATTCTTTTTAAAATCAAATTTTATTTTTAATTTTTTGGATAAAATGTATTTCAATTTATTTGGTTTGCAATGTAAAAAATTTAGCATACTTATCATTGCCGGTACTTGTCTTTGCAAAATGCTAGTCATTCAAAATGTGCTCAACAAGCAATGCAAATGAGAATAACAATTGTGGATCATTTCCAAAATCTGCTCTTTCAGCTTCCGAGTACCTCTATTTTGAAACCCTAGATTGTGCAGACTCCATTCTTGCACTTTTCAAGTTGTGAGAACACGGAGGAGAGATGAGTAACTGTGGAATCTGATAGAATTTTGCTTCACTGCTTGCCAATTTTGTACCGATAGAATTGTTCCTGTTGCACAAATCGGTTCCAGTCTGATATCAATTACCTATACAATTTATCTAATCAAACTGTAGTTTTTCGTCTGTCTCGTATTGTGATGGCGAAAGCTCAACTATTAGCAGGGCTCACTGTGCCATTTTTCAAGAATAGAGCTCATCATCTTGGATGTCATATATTCCGTGAATAAAATATTAAAAACTTCGTACTTCAGAAAAATTTGGCGGAGGCTGTCATACTTCCAGCATTTCTATTAGTACCAATAGTACTATTTTAAAGAATATATTTAGTATAATAAAAAATATTTCTAAATACAGAGTAAAAAAAAATTATAAATCTAAGAATATTTTCAATAAATTTTTTTATTTTAAAAAGTTATTCTATAAAAAATATTTCCAATAAATTTATTACCTTTAAAATTTAGAGTATAAAGTAAATCTAATGTAAAAAGTTAAACTTCACTCGTTATTCTAATTGTAATTAATGTACATTTATTTTTTATAAATATTCTATCTTTTTATTGATGTGTTTTTTAAAACATTTTTCTTTTTTATAATAAATTCATTTACTTGTTTCTTTTGATTAAATATTAATTTGTATGAGATAAAATAAAATAAAAAGTAAAATATAAAAAGTTAATTGAATTTATAAAAAAAGTTACTCTTTATATTTAAAGATTTTCTAATATGCTCTTTATTTTAAAAAACATTTTTAGTAGAATAAACTCTCTAAATGTTAATAATAAAACTCAATTTCTACCCTATAATTTATAAATAAAGGGTTTTTATTGTATAACTTTTTCAAATAAAAAATTTGACTTAATCTACATAATTTACAAAGGAATTTACTTCAGAAGATTACCACTTTGTGGCCTTAATCTACATCATTTACATAGATACTTTTCTCATCACTCCTTTCTTGATTTCCTTCGGGAAAAAACCAACCAATACACAGCATGATAGAGCCGGAGCAAGGGGTGATTCCTACATTAAGTAGATACTGTTGCATCAACTTCACATATCAGTCAAGATGGAGGGAAAATTAAAATTCTGGATTTTTTTTTAATCTCTAGTCAAGATAGAAGATTAATCACCCACCCCCCCAAGTGGGAAAAATACTGAACAATTGATTAAAAAGTGAAATCTGATAGTCGTGATACATTTAGATGATATTACCCTGGAGCTGAAACTTTCTTTTCTAACACAACATTAAACAAACAGTACAACTGGCATCTCTAATGAGTCAACATAATTTGAAGGAACTTCCAGATGTAAGGGACAGAATTATTACATCAAATTCATTTGACCTGATTAATAATTTCATTATTCTGTCCAAAAATTTGACCCAAAATAAACTGGGGATTAACTCGTTGCAGCATACAAGTTCAATCTCACCTCCAATTTCCAACAGCATGATATCTGCAAGACTGCAAGTAAAGAAGAGTCAAATTACTTGAATATGAGAGCATCACGTCCAGGGCCAACACCAATGTAATGGATAGGCACTCCAACAAGTTCTTCTATCCTGTCTACGTATTGTCTTGCAGCCTTTGGAAGGTCCGAGTAGTTTCTAATAGATGAAATATCACTCTTCCATCCGGGTAAAACTTCATATTCAACCTGAAAAGATTGGAAACAGATAAATTAGAGAGTTCTGTACAACATCTAACCAAAAAAATGTATAAAAATGAACATTTCTTTACATTCAAACCAAGTATAGACACAAGGCAATAAAACTACTGAAAACTGAGAGGTAAAAGGAAAAACTAGGGCTCGATATGTGATATTTCAGAACCTCCTGGGATGATATGCTACTTAAAGATAATCAATTTGCAAGCAACGATCACAAGGATTTTTATCCTTCCAGCACTGAAGAGATGGATATATCAACTATTGTTGTGACTATAACACAGGTGCTATTAAATGTTATGAAACATAAACTTGCCTTCAATTGTTCAAGAAGACGAAGATCAGCAGGGAATGATTTGATCGGTGTACCATCAGTTTGTTTATAAGCAACACCCAATTGAATTTCAGGAAAATCCGACAGAACATCAAGTTTGGTGAGGTTCAAAGATGAAAAACCATTAATGTGACAGCAGTACTTCAGTGCAACTATATCGAGCCAACCACATCGTCGAGGACGACCTGTTGTGGTTCCAAACTCCTGCCCAGCAAACCTAAGTAGATCACCCCCTTGACCCAATATCTCTGTAGGGAAAGGACCAGAACCAACCCTTGTAGTATAAGCTTTCACCTGCAAGTAAAGGCATTATGAGTGTGAACAAGCAGTATAAACCTGCAATTAAAGTTATAAGTGTGAACAAGCAGCATAGATCCATTGTTAAAGAGACTTCATATAAATCACAGAAAAGCACAGATTGCTTCAGCACCAAAATATTGAATACTGAATATCAATTATGGACCAAACAACAGAGGTATCTTCCAAAAAAGTTCCAATGCCATATGCAAGTTTCCTAGCATAATCAGGTATCTAAAATAAGCCAAAAGAACGAAACAGAAAACAAACGAACAAGATTAAGTAATCAAATAATCAACTAACCACTCCAATGAGATCACCAACAACTCGTGGAGCAATACCAAGACCAGTGCAGATTCCACCAGCAGAGGGGCTAGATGAAGTGACAAAAGGATAAGTTCCAAAATCAATGTCCAGCATGGTGGCCTGTCCACCTTCAACCAAAATCTTCTTATTCTGTGCAATGGAATCATTCATGACATGCACAGTATCAGCAATGAAAGGCTCCAACCTCTCGGCAAACCTCTTGTATCTCTCAACTTCGTCCTTGAGCATTTCTAGGCCATAGTTAAAACCATGGAATCTTGAAGCAGCATCTGATAACAAAAGATCAAGCTTCTGAGGGAAAGTATCCATGTGCCTCAAGTCACATACTCTAATGCCATTGCGGATTGCCTTGCTGGAGTATGCAGGACCAATCCCTCTTTTGGTGGTACCAATAAGTGATTTAGCAAGCTCAGCTTCTCTAAGCATATCTACTTCTTGATGAAAATCAAATAACAAGTGAGCACGATCAGAGACCAAAATCCTGCCCTTGCAATTGACACCATTAGATTCCAATCCCTCAATTTCCTCGAACAGACCAGGCAAATGGACCACAACTCCATTACCAATGACACAGAGAGTATCCTCGTTGAGTATACCAGAAGGAACAAGATGAAGGGCAAATTTCTTTCCCTCTGCATTGTAGATGGTATGACCAGCATTAGCTCCACCCTAGCATCAAGTATTGTTACAGTTTCAACACTAAAACAAATATGCAATCCACAAAATAACCGCTCACAACTCAAATTTCATTAATTAAAAATAGCGAAGCTAGCATCTTTAGCTATCAAAGAGTCTTCTTTTTTACCTGGCAGCGAGCGACGATGTCGAAGTGCCGAGCCAAGATGTCGACAAGTTTTCCTTTGCCTTCATCGCCCCATTGGCAGCCTAACACGCCCGAGACTTGAGTCAGGGAATGGATTCGACTCAGTGAGTCGGAGGTGGCCGACTCGGCCACGCTCAGAGACGGTGAGGAGGGAGACTTTACGGAGCATGCTACGTAGTTTCGAGGAGGATGAAGAGGGCGGAAAGGGGCGGCGCGGTGGGCCCACTTGGAGGAAGTGATAGGGCTGGATTCGGGTCTGAGAGAAGTAAGATTCATTCTGAAGAAGTGAAAAGAGTGTTTTTCTTGGAATAAAATAAAATAAAATAAAATAAAATAAAAATATACAGAAGGGCGGAAAGGGAGGGAGGGCTGTTGGAATTGATATCAGGGATGATCGAGTGACCTGCGGGTGATTAAAAAAAAAGACTAGTAATCACAGAAATTTGGCGTTAAGTGCACGCGGTTTTTTAAAAACCGGCGACCGCCTAAAAAAATACATTTACTTTTATTTTTATATAGATTAAAAAATATAATTAATTTGTTTATAATTGTATATTTTGTAAGAATTTTTTTTACGGAATATTTTGTTAGAATGTTATTAAATATTAAAAAATAACAATTTATATTTTATTTTTAAATAAAATATATAATAAATAAATAACAATATATCTTTCTTGACATAATTAAAAAAAATATCTTTCTCGAATGACTAAAGTATAAATATTTAATACTTTCAAAGCATTTATATTCAATTCAAAAGAAAAAAAAAGGAAGGCGCTTCAATTAAGTAAAAAAAAATATATTTATATGATTATTAAAAAGTTATGTAACAATCTAATTTTTTTATTTATTATCTCTAAATATTTTATATAGCATAGGGCTAATGTAATTATAATTTTTCGAAATTTATATCATATGAATCAATTTGACTATAAAAAAAATGGTATGAGTTTGAAGTGTTTAAAAGTAATAAAATAAATAAATTTAAATTTTATAATATAAATGTTTTAAAAAATAAAAATAAATATTTTTTTTAACCAAATACAAAAGTTTTTCATTATATTAAGCCTGACAAACCATTTCAAACGATACATTGCACCTATTGTCAAGCCAGATTTTTTTATTGTGATTATTGATAATTTGGTATATCCGCATTAAACTTCCCTAATTTTTTTTTCAAATTATTTAGTTATTTATTTATATTTTTATAGTTTTTTTTTATTTCAATGTTTTAATTGAAATTTGTGGTACCTTAACAATGTAGAATTCAAATTATAATCGAATCACTTTAAAATTAGTTAAAACAAATTGATAGTAATATGCAGGATATTACTCTCATTGTATAGTTTAGAAGTAAATGGATTGAAATTTCTATATTCAATACGACTAAATTGTTATTAATAACGTTTACAATATTTCTTATGTAAGATTGGACTCTTTCCTAAATTCACATCCAACTTTCATTTTATTTTGTTTTACATTTATGTTTCAAAGGTGTATGAATTGGCATTCACAGACAACGAATGCAATTGAACAAATTCAAATACAAAAATCCATCCACAGTTACCTAACATTTTTTTTAATCTCAAAATATTTTATTTGAACTTGAATTGATTTGGTGGCTTCTTAATGAAAAATGGGTATCCCCAAATAGCATTGACTGTAACAATACAGCATCAAAACATGCCTCTGTCATATGCTTTTTTCTGCACTTCATGAGTCAAATTGTTGTAAAATCAACTCCATGACTCCATGCCGTATGACAAAATAGGAATGAAATTTATACACGTGTTTTAAGATTAAAAAGTGTTATAAATCAAAAAGTTCAAGGTAGGACCAGCATCTCAGAGCCCATCTGTTAAATACAGCACTATAAAGGATCAATATTTGTTGCATTGAAAAAAAAAAAAAAAGAACAAACTGTCTGTAAAATACAGCTACACTCATCAGCCTTGAATGTTTGCAGAATTTTGATCTCCATCTAAAAAAATAAGGAATTAAATGAACAGCCTATAGGGCAAGAACATTTGTTTTTCTTTGGCTTTTGTATTGCATTCTTTTTGTGAACACAAGTTCTGAAGAATTATGAAGCAAATGTACATCTGACACTGAAACAATAAATTTTCTTTTTCTTGTCTTTTTTCCTTTTCTTTGGAGGTGAAAGCTACAATCTTTGACTACCTGTATGTGATTGGATAGATAGGCAGAATATAAAAAGTTTGACTTAAGGGCAACATACCTCTCAATCTGGTATGGTTTTCCAAGAGACTAATAAGCTTTGCCATGTACCTTATTTTATCAACTTCAGGAACCCATCAGTTGCAGTAATATGTTCGCGTTCTGCTAATTAGCTCTTCATTTGGTTCTTAGACAGTCTTTGGGTAATCCATAATCCTTCTTTAGATGAACAATCCGTCTCCTCCAAGGGTCATTGTGCATCTTGTAGTGCAGAACCTTGTTGAAACAGAAACAACAATCAGCACATTTAACACCATAACATCAAACAGGTGCATACACATAAATAAGCTAATAATCGACCTATGGTGCAAAAACTTAAAAAGTTCAAATATTAGCTTCCTATTTCCAATCCCTCAAATGCAAAATAAACAAATTTAGGGTAATTTTTACTGACAGTACTCCAAGTATGTGACCCGTAAAAACTCAGTATCTAAAATTTTATTTTGTAACAATAACTCCTTTTAAAATTATTTTGTAACAGAAAACCACCTACATCCACAATTGTCAAAGGGATTAACGGTTTGCTAACGTGACATTTCCACATCAGTTTTTTTTTTCAATTTAATTAATGACGTGAAATTTTGGTAAAAAAAAAAAAGAATATTAGATGATAATTCAAAAAGACCAAAATACCCTTTTTTCTTTCATTCTAAAATTTTAAATCTGAAAACTTTGGCAACCCTAACTCAAATTTCGAAACCCTAACCAAAATACCCTTCTCCTTCTAGCTACAATCGACTTTCCTCATAAGTTGAACTTGTTTGTTACTTCGAATGACAAGATAGTTTCCTCATAAAACACCACATTATGGTTTATGTTAGATATGAATAAGTTCTTATAATATTGTTGTTGGGTACAAACAAATCAAAAAAGAAAGAGTGCTTTTTGGTATAGTTTCGAGGCGAAAAGGAGGTGGAAGTTGAAGTTGAAGGCATTAAAGAGCTTTATAGACATTAAAGATTTATATTTGGTGGTGGGGTTCTTTGCTTCGACAACTATAGAGACGACAAAGAAACGAGAGGACCACTTTCTATAATGGCGACAAAAGGAAGTCCTAGTATTTATGGTTTAAAAATTGACCTTTATATCTGTTTGTTTCAAAAATGGGAATAAATATTTTTTTAATATTGAAGACATTCTATAAAAGTTATTTTAAATTACTAAAATGTGGTCCTATGTAATCATCCATGCATGCATTACCAGTATATTGTTATATAGTTTAGGGTTTTCAAAGTATTAGGAGTATATATTTGTAATGTTAAGGGTTATGCATTAGGAGTATATTTTTGTAATGTTTAGGGTTTTCAAAACATGCATCTAATGATATGCATATTGAATCATGTGAAGAGGAAAATGTTAGGTCAATTAGTGAAAAGGGGAAGGGAAGGGTCAATACAGTGAGAGAGAAGGGTAGTAATGTAAGGAAGAAGGAGACATTGAACAAGAGTGCTAAAATTGGGCAAAAAAAACGAGTGAATGGATTGTTCAAAGATGAACAAGGAGAAGAAAACGAAGATGAAGCAGAAGAATCAAGGAGAATAGAGAGAAGGGAGAGAAATATTTTTGGAGAAGTATCAAATCTAAGCATATTTCAACTTGGGTTTTGAAAGTTAAATGTCATTTGAGAAAAGAGAGATAATTTTGGGGGCAGTGATGTGAAGTTTTTAAATGAGCTGGATTTACCACAAAAAAAAAAGAAGCTAATGCGGAAATGTCATGTCCACAAACCGTTAACCCCTTTGACAGTTGTGGACGGAGATGATTTTCTGTTACAAAATAATTTTAAAAAATATTTCTTGATACAAATAAAATTTTAGGTACTGAGTTGTTACGAATTATATACTTAAAGTAACATCAGTGAAAATTATCCACAAATTTAGTACAATATGGAATTGAAAGATCATCTGCACATCTTAACAATGAGCTCTTCAGAGTACCACCTCAACACTAACAAACATGTACAAACATGAAATTTCTTAAAATCGACTTACAATACAGTTATTCAGATGAGATTATGTCCCCAATTCCATAATAATCCACTGCACTGTCCAAATTACTAGTGATCCATCTAGAACAACACTTCTAACTTCTAAGGGCCTTGAGTTTACCACATGGCTGGATAGTTGATCAAGTAATAAAATTTTAATCCCAAAATACGTGAAATATGCTGCGCTTTTTAAGACGTTTGTCAATTGGAGATTCAATAAAAATAGAAAAAAGAAAATTTGGGCACCAATTTTACCGACCACCTCTATCTTTGTTTGTAGGTTCTCATTCGTACATCAGTCAATACACAAACACAAACACGTACATAAAATTTTTTGACAAAAGCATTACTCATATTTAATATCACTCAAACCCATGGATGACAGATATTTGGACTCTTCCAAGAAATAAGTGTCATCTGCCTATAAATTAACAAAATATATACTTCAATCTATAGAAAAAAGGAAAAAAAAAAAGAAAAAGAAGGTTCCCAGGATCTTTATCCAAAACCATTTTCTTAATCTGTAAAGTTGGCTCTAATTCGATTGGTTAAACTTAATGAGAGGTCTCACGGCATAGATCTTGACAAGCGGTGGTTTCAAGTTCCGGTGCAAGGCTAAGAGAGGAATGGGGAAGAATTTGAAGGATTTTGTGTCCTTTCGCAGACCAAACTATATATATATATATATATATATATATATATATATATATATATATATATATATATATATATATATATATATATATATTAAAGATCAACTTGCAGTTCAAATGAACATTCAGCATAGAGAAAAGTATACCTGCATAAATGTGGTGAAAACATCATCTTCCATCAATTTTGAAAACTCAGAAGCCCAATCCTCCTCACGACCAAAAGCAGTTTTTTGTCTCTCGGCTTCAAGCAACACTGTATCACGATATAAGAACCTCTGCCATATTTTCTGTACATTTGCCAATTTGAATTCTTTTTCTGTCTCATTGAATTCCTGGAACATACAAGAACCATTAAACAGTTAACTTTCAAACTAAAAAGTAACAATTTAAGGTGAAAATACCTAAAACCAAACAAAATTACCCGAAGAATCTTTATCAAATTTGGAATTTCATCTTCACGAACTCTAACAGCAAAGCTGTCATAGTTGAGTACATTCTCATATGGTAGGAAAATTCCATCCTGACATGGAAATAAAATTGCACAGATAAATAAATCAATAAGTTGCTCTGATTCATGTGCCATGGATCCTCAATGATTCAAAAAGAAAACTACATTGAAACAACATAAAGAACTACAAGGCACCTGGACTATTTCCTACTTCAATATGGGTATCCTGGTCAGAAGATACTCTCCGCCAGATAATAAATCAACTGAATAACAGGACAATAGGTATGTTACAACATCAACCAACCAAGTTTAAAATGTCATCTCAAGATTCCTAAATGAGGTAGAATTTGGAAGGGACCTTGGTTGATGCTGTTTTTAGAGATTTGGTTCACATGAATGTTGTCATGTTTATCATTAAACCATCTGGTGACAATCTAGAGCATACCTAAGTTCCAAGAGAGCTGTAACTTGCACATCTGAGATATGCAAAATATTATACAAGGATGCATGTAAATCACTGGTGTTAATGGCTACAGAAAAGTCAGAAAAAAAAAATAGCACTTGCAATATTTAAGAATCATCACTTGACTGGAATTCAAATATGGCAGTTCCAGAAGTCATTATTAAACCAAATATCTTAAGGACTAACATGCTATTCTCTCACCAGAGGGTGGGAAACATTCATCGCTTCACAAAAGCAAAACCAAACCAGCTTTTAGCATTGTCAGGTTATGCAGAACTAGACTACCTGAATGACCACAGGAATGCACCCTTGCAAAATGCTATCTTCCATACGACCACTCCAACCATCTCCAGGCATTACTCCACAGAAAACAGAGCTGGCCAAATCATCATGATAGTCTTTGGAGCGCAATGGGGTCACAATTACATCTTCCATGTGCTGCTTCCCAAGTTTTCCATCCTTGTTAGGGCTTGATCCAAACTCTTCTGCTAGTTTCTGTCTGATTCCCATGCTATAACTGCAAGAGTTATGAACAAACTATTAGATGGCTACAATAGGTGCAACAATTTAAATGCATAATGGTGGCTTATTGGCAGATGAGAAAACACAACCAGCCAAAACAGCACAACAATAGATAGTCAATGTATTTATTAAGCAGTAAAGAGTTATCTCATGGTCTCAAAAGACACTAGACAACATCTTAAAATTGCTGGTTTTTATAATAGAGAGAGGGAAAGGATAAGACATGAATGCGACAGAACCATGCTCCTTTAGGTGGGTGTCAAGTATCAACTTCTTTGATGGATACCAATTGGCCTATTTCCCTAAATCTCATACAGCTGTTCAATTACATACGTATCTTCTGGCCTTCCATTTGTGTATGCAGATCCAAGATTTCCATTGAAGTAGAATAATGTCTTCCGCATATCAAGAGGCCTGAAAAACAAAAACTTAGCAGTTTAACCATTACTTCCATGAATTCGAAATGCCTTTGTTGTGTTCCAACAAGCAAATAAAAGGAGAAACATTTTTTTTGTATTAAACAAAAATGAAGACGAGTCAACAGACATAATGACCAATAACAAGTGTACCTAGCCCAAAGTTTGCTCTTCAAAGCACTGACATCGGGAAGTTTCCAAGCAGGAAGCACAAGATCTTTATCAGGATCGAAGCACGGATGCCTGCCTCTTCTATCAGAAGAAATCTCATCCCAGTTATCACCCCAATAGGCTGTTGTCGAGTGATTATGCTTTGAATTGGTATTACCCCAGTGAACCAACAACATGCTATTCCATATCTCCTTGGGGGCATAGCAAGCACCTTCATCCCATGAAAAAAACTGCCTTCAGATATAAAGATAACATGATTAGCATACACATGAAAATATTTCAAGGTGTAAGCCAAGACAATCAGTGCTATCATTATTTAATTTCTCTATGATGCAATAAATGGAACCCTTAGTTACATCATACCCAAATATGGTCCCTTCCTGATGAGTGGTTCCAATAAGGATAATGCTCAACAATGTGATCATATGCCTTTTTGTAGTATTCCAAAGTCAGAGAACTCCTCAAGCCCCTATGTTCCTGAAATAGCAAGTAACAAGCATATAACATATAGAATGTAGAAAAATTGAAAAGAAAAGCTGAGTCCATACATATAAATGCAACCACACATATATGTTAATGATCTTATATCGACACTTTATCATTTTTAGTTTCCAAGAAGTCCCAGTCTTAGAGGGAAACCCAAAATGGAGCTTAGGAGAACAAGATCTCAGAGGTGAAAAACTGGAGATGTTCTTTCAGGAATTGCTTGATCGAAATTTCAGAGGATGGTATCTGGCCAGAAAAATAAATGACTGCAAATTCCTAAAGAATAACGTATTCATGGAGAACAAATACCACTCAATAGATATAATTTATATTCTTCACAATTGATAAATCATTTGATCACCCTCATTTAACAAATTCAAAAGAAGAAAACTATGCTGATTGCAAGAAAATAAATTACATCTACAAATTCAGGTCAGTTTGTAAAAACTGCAGAAGTGACCAGATGAATATGATTTTTAAATTGGTCTGTTCATTCATATAAAACTACAGATCGAATTATGTGCTAAATCATAGATCCATTCTTATTGCAAGCAACTCCCTAGTTTTTCAGTATCAAACATTTCAAAACTTAAAAACCACCATTAATGGGTAAGAAAACAGATTAGTAAAATTTTAAATTTCAAAAGAAAGTTTTTATTTATAGCATATTCAAATTTACAATTGTTGAGATATTGATTTTATATGCATGATTCTAGGCTAAGAATCAGTGAATATATTGCTGTAAATATATGATTCTACTTCTTTATTTGTATTTGATTTTACTTCATATTTTATATCATACATCTAGCATACATACCCATTAGCTTGAGGGAATAATCAAGTTGTGTAATTCAGACTTCACTCTCTTCTTTCCCTTCTTCTTTCTGCTCTTCTTTCCCTAAGTTTCTCATGGTATCAGTGCCTTAGGGTTTCTGCCACTAGTTTTCCCTCTTCCTGTTACTGTTCACGATCCATTCCTGTCCAACCATCTTCTTGCCTCACAGCCACTGTCCCTAGAAGCAACAGACGCCGACTAGCAGGTTAGGAAAATTTCATCACCAGACGACCGCACGTAAGTCCACACGCTCCGTCACAAATTTCTGCCAATCCTCCACGCGCCGAAGAGTGAGCCCTATTCCAGCCACCTTTTTGGCCACGCTTCCTATAGCAGAGTCGCCCAGTCATCCCGATTCCAGTGATATCATCGGTTTTCTGTTCCGACTTCTCTGATATTCCGGCACTCAAATGCAGCCTCATTCTTCTCGGTCTTCTCTGCTTCTTCAACCTCTTTTCAACATGTCTGACATCTCAAATTCTCTAAAACCTTTTATTTCATCTATTTCTAATCCTCCAGCAATCACTACAGTTAAACTACAAGGTAGTGATAATTATGTTTCATGGGCAGTATCTGTTGAGTTGTGGTTTATGAGTCAAGGATATCGTAATCACTTAGAAAGAATTGCTAGTGATATTGATGACAAGAATCGGGCTACATGGATTAAGATTGATGCACAATTATGTAGTTTGTTGTGGATTCTTTGGATCCAAAATTATTGACTTTTTTTCAATCTTGCAAAACCAATTACAAAGTCTGGATAAAGGCAAAAACACTATATACTAATGATATTCAATGTATTTATAAAGTTGTGTCTGCCCTTATCCATTTACAGCAAAAATTTCAAGATATACTTAAGATAGGCTGAAACTCTGAAAGATGAATTTAATTCTCATGCCATTTTCTCAAAGTATTACTGAACAGGAAAATCAGAGAGACAAATTCTTTATGATATTAGCCTTGATAGGGCTTTGCGGAGATTTGGCTTCAATACGATATCAAATTCTTGTCATTCCAATCATTCCTACTCTCGATGAAATGTTTGCTCGGTTACTTCATATCTCCTCCACCAAGCTTGAAACTGAGTCATTTGTACTATCTATATAGAGAAATAACCATCAAGGAGATAATCGAAAATAGAAAGGGAAAGGATCCAAATTTCTTTGTACTCACTGTGATAAGGGAGGTCATACTCGTGATACTTGTTGGGCCTTTCATGGTTGACCTCCAAGGAATACTCAAAATAATCGATCTAGTGCTCATATGGCTCAGTATCAAGGAGATGAGATTCTTTCTTTACCAACTGCTCAAGCTCAGGGATCTGATTCAGTTACATTGACCGGGGCTGATTATACTGATTATTTGTAGTATCAAGTATCGAAACAACAATCATCTTCTTCCATGGTTTCTGTTGCTTAACCGGGTAATTCATTTGCTTGCCTAACACGGATTTCACCTAGTAAATCTTGGATCTTTGATTCCAGTGCTTTTGATCATATATCTGGTTTCTCTACTATCCGCTCTCCATCCATTTCCTCTACAATCACATTGGCTAATGGATCACAAACATTGACTAAAGGAGTAGGAGAAAGTAATCATCACCCTTATATTCCCTTAGTCTCTGTCTTATATGCTCCAGAATATCCTTACAATTTGATCTTCATTAGTAAAATATCTAAAGAACTTAACTGTAGAGTGATATTTAATTCCAATTTTGTTTCTGTGTAGGATCGAAATACGGGGAAAATAATTGGCGAAGGTCATGAATCAAATGGATTATATTATATTTCCTGTCCTGCCACTGTCTTTACTTCTACTCTTTCAATTGATCTTCTTCATAATCGCCTAGGTCATCCTAGTCTCACCAAATTTCAGAAAATGGTTCCTGGTCTTTCAACATTATCTTCTGTTGAGTGTGAGTATTATCAGCTTGGAAAACATACTCGTAGTTGTTTTCCTAAGCGATTAAATAATAGAGATTTATCTATGTTTGATGTTGTTCACTCAGATATATGGGGTCCAAGTTATATTGGTACAAATTTGGATTTTCATTATTTTGTTACTTTTATTGATGATTGTTCCCGTTATACTTGGTTGTTTCTAATAAAACATAGATCTGAGTTGTTTATTATTTTCAAAAACTTTTGTTCTGAAATTCAAAATCAACTTGGTGTCTATTAAAATTTTGCGTATCAATAATGCACGAGAATATATGTCTCATCCCTTTCAGGAATTCATGGTCTCTCAAGTAATCATTCACCAAATATCTTGTGCTTATACCCCTAAACAAAATGGAGTGGCTGAACGAAAAAATCAACATCTCATTGAAACAACCCAAACCATGCTTTCCACTTCATTTTTGGGGGGATGTTGTCTTAACTGCATGCTATCTAATTAATCGGATGTCCTCCTTAGTTTAGCAGAACCAGAGTCCCATTCTATTTTGTTCCCAAGTCAACCCTTTTACCATCTTTCTGCTCCTGTTTTTGGGTGTACTTGTTTTGTCCATAATCATACTCCTAGTAATGATAAACTTCATTCCAAATATATTAACTGTGTCTTCTTAGGGTATTCTTGCCTACATAAGGGATACAAATGCTATGATCCAACGACTAACAAATACTTTATCTCAAAAGATGTAACTTTTTTCGAGACATCCCCTTATTTTTCACCAACCACATACCAACAAAGTATAATAAAAGCTCTTGTATGCATGGTATTGAAGTTCCTCTTGCAGGTACAAATCATATAGATACTCCACTTGACTCATCTTCTGCGCCACCAACTTCTCCAACACCGATCATGTCTCAGACAAAAGAACCCACTCCACCTATTGCTATCAGAAAAGGTATTCATTCTTCCTGTAATCCTCATCCCATTTATAACTTCTTAAGCTATCATCGTTTATCACATTCATACTATGCTTTTGTACCCAATTTATCCATTGTACCTATCCCGAACAATGTTAGTGAAACACAGGAACATCCAGGTTGGCAACAGGCTATGGTTGAAGAAATGAATGCTCTTTATGCTAATAATACTTAGGAGCTGGTTCCATTGTCATCTGGAAAATTTGTAGTTGGTTGTCGTTGGGTTTATGTAGTGAAAGTTCATCCTGATGGTAAAGTCGATCGCTTGAAAACTCGTTTGGTTGCTAAAGGGTACACTCAGGTTTCTGGCCTTGATTATGGGGATACCTTTTCTCCAGTTGCCAAGATTGTTGTTGTTCGGCTCCTTATTTCTCTTACTGCTATGCACCATTGTAGTATTCATCAACTGGACATTAAAAATATCTTCTTACATGGAGAATTGACGGAAGAAGTCTATATGGAGCAACCGCCCGGTTTTGTTGCTCAGGGGGAGTCTAGGTTAGTTTGTCGACTGCGAAAGTCTTTTTATGGTTTGAAACAATCTCCAAGGGCATGGTTTGGACAGTTTAATACTGTTGTTCAAAACTTTGGGATGCATAGAAGCGAAGCAGATCACCCAGTGTTTTATCGTGGTAAATGTATTTACTTAGTGGTATATGTGGATAACATTACTATAACAGGAGATGATCATGAAGGAATCGCTCAACTCAAGCAACATCTCTACAGTTATTTTCAAACTAAAGACTTGGGGAGATTGAAATATTTTTTAGGCATTGAAGTGGCACAATCAAATACAGACATTGCTATTTCACAAAGGAAATATGTCTTAGATATTTTGGAAGAGACAAAAATGTTGGATTGCAAACCTGTGGAAACTCCTATGGATCCAAATGTTAAACTTGTTACAGGACAGGAGGAGTCATTGAGAGACCCTAGACAGTATAGAAGATTGGTGAAAGAACTCAATTATCTCACTATCACTCGCCCAAATATTTCATTTGCAGTAAGTGTGGTCAGTCAATTCCTTCAAGCCCCATGTGATAGTCATTGGGATGCAGTAATACGCATCCTTAGATAAAGGACATACACAGATAATTGGGTATTCAGATGCTGATTGGGCAGGTTCTCCTTCAGATAGACGATCCACTTCGGGATATTGTGATTGGAGAAAAACTAATATCATGGAAAAACAAAAAGCAAGATATTGTAGCAAGATCAAGTGCAGAAGCAGAATATCGAGTCATGGCCTTAGTTACTTGTGAACTTGTTTGGTTAAAACAGTTACTTGAAGAATTAAGGTGTGGAGATGTTAGTCTAATGAAATTGATTTGTGATAATCAAGTAGCACTACACATTGCTTCAAATCCGGTCTTCCATGAAAGAACAAAACACATTGAGATGGATTGTCATTTTGTCAGACAGAAGATTGAATCTGAATGCATTGTTACTATGTGAATTCGAATAATCAATTGACAGACATTTTTACTAAAACTCTAAGAAGACCACAGATTAAATATATATGTAACAAATTAGGAGTATATGATATATACGCTCCAGCTTGAGGGGAAGTATTGAGATATTGATATTATATGCATGATTCTAGGCTAAGAATCAGTGAATATATTGTTGTAAATATATGATTCTACTTCTTTATTTGTATTTGATTTCACTTCCTATTTTGTATCCTACATTTAGTATATATACTCATTAGCTTGAGAGAATAATCAAGTTGTGTAATTCAAATTTCACTCTCTTCTTTCCCTTCTTCTTTCTCCTCTTCTTTCCCTAAGTTTCTCAATAACTATACCTAATTTTCAAATCAGTGAGTAAATATCAACTTCCATTCTTCTTCTGACCAGAAGTTGTCACTAGGTCCTTAAAACATAAGAAAATCCATCTAAGATCCTCTTCTCTAGACCTAACAAACCAACACCATATAAACCAATGCATGGTAAATGTGTTAAGGTCATCAATCACGTATTTGTTTGAACTCCCATTCTTCCCCTTAATTATGTTTTCTCGAAATCATTTGACCATAAATTTCAGTACAGCAAGATTCATCTCCATATCATATTTATAGAATATTCTATTCTGCATGTCCAACATATAACAAAATAGTAATTTCTATATACCATGAGACAAAAGATCAATCCAACCTTATGGGAGGAAAAACTTAATAAAACAGTGACAAGTATAGGTACTTCATGGGAACAACCCGAGCAATAAAAAAGGAGTCGTCGTATTTTGGGATGTTTGACAATGATTGGATATGCAAAAGTAACAATTATGATGCTAGTGAAGATTGGCAGGAAAGGCATATCACATATGTAGTGAAATTAAAAAAAAAATAGAAAGAATAGAAGGGTAAACAATTTCATGGACACTAGAGGAGGAAAAGGGAACAATAAACTTTTAGTTCTTGAAAAACACAAATTAAAGATTCTAATAGTACAATTAGAGGTTGACAGAGTTAAGATAATACATATTATGATGCTACAAAATTTGACTTCAAGTAACCAAACAAAATTGAGTTTGGGATAGCAACCAATAACAATCAGTAAATGGTCTACCAAACAATTACATGCATTCCAAAACACAAACACATGAAATGGAACATTTTCAGTTATACTTTTACCCCCAAGTAAAGAAAACCTTTAAAATAGAATTCATATTTTCAGTGCAAGCATTTTTAATAGCTATAGCAAGCATACCTGCATACTTATGTGGGGAGCATCATCAACACGAGCTATGATGCAAGAATCAAGAACAGGAACAAAGAAAAAGTCGGCTTCTTCACCATTTAATGTTCGATAAGAACTAGCTAAAATGCTTTCGTACAGTGCCATCTGCAAATGTTAAGTGACAACAGAGAAAATTTCCTGAGATATATTCTACATAATAAGTTAACTCGGTGTCAATCTCATTTTAACATACCTGTGCACCATACAGATGATCGGTCCAAAATGTTGCATTCCTTTCATCATAAATTCTGTGTATGCATTCAAACTTAAAATGTCGCCCCTACAATATGCAATAAGTGGCAAACATGAAAATGTTTCTCCTAAGACACATCAGGTAACCCAAACAATCTATTTTTACCTCAAGAAGTAGACTATTGAACTCAGGTGGTAAATCATAAACATAAATAAGGGGCCTTTTCTTATTGACTGCAGCATTAAGATTGACAAGTTTCTGAGTATGATGTGTATTATCAGGAATATCAAGCTGAGCAGGTCTAAGCCATCGAGGCCACTCAGTTACAGATGATAAAACAGATGGGACACTGCAGTCTGTCCCATACCAGCCCTTGTCACACTGAAATATAATCTCAATATAATTAGACAATAGACAGCGAAAAACACAGGAATGATATAAATTCATCCATTGAATATGAAATTTCTAGCAATGATAGTTTATCTTAAATTAAATTTTTAAGATTATTGATATAACAAATGTCTTCACAACCCAAAAGGAGTTTATGTTCTAAACATTTTGTAAGAATTCATCAATTTCTACAAATGTCATAGCATTATGTTCTTATTCATGAATCTCACAACTAATTCCACCAGTTCATGGTTCAAATAATTACTTGTCGAGATAGAAAAGGAACTTGGAAAGCAATATAAAGGGACCCAATATTCAATTACAAAAGCAAAAAGGCTTTAACTACTTGCCATATTGAAGGTGCTAGTGTAACTTACACCTGAATTACTTGCAAGAGATGTATGACCTTTAAACTTTATCTATAATCAAATTTAAATGTTATTACTCTCATTGTGTCCAACTTTTCTGAAATTGCCTGAAGAAATTTTCTAGAAAACTTTAGCGGTTCCAATAGAATTGAAACCTGGTGATTCAGTAGCTCATTTAGTCAATTTGCCCAATATGTGCATGAATAATGGAGATACTATTCACAAATGCAATATGAGAATCCACTTTGTTTACTCCAATTGTAAGGCACTATTAAGAAAACAAGAGAATACTGCCAACTTGAAACCTTTGAAATGGACAATAGAACCTTTCAATAAACAATACCATAAAATTATATGGTTTTTTCTTTAAATTCCACAGTAAATATTATTCCTCTATCTTACTTCAAGATTGTTAAGTATTCTTTCACAATTCCACACATCCGTGTAATGGTACCTATATATAAGCATGCACTAACCACATGAAAATTTCTACCGCGAATTCGTCGAACAACTAGATGAATGCAAATAATTTGAGTTTATCCTTTTAAAAGCTCTCTGAACTGGTACCTATACATGAAGGCCCAGATCAGCCCTGCTTTTATGAGTTTTATGATTATAAGATTAGCTTAATCAGATGAAATATAAGCGCCCACAAGCTTTTCTAAAATACATCACATATATGATCAAAAGCAGGTGTATGACGAATGAAGCTAGTTGAGGCAAATTGAAGATTCTTAAATATCATTAAAAAAGCATCAGCCAATTTGTATACTCATTTCAATCAACAACAGGGGAAGCAATAAGTTAAATTTATGCCCCATCAAAATCCCCAACCATGCCTGCAGTTCAACAAGAATTTATTGGCTTTTGGACAGCTAGATTGGCTGGTTCTCAATGAAATTGGAT
Source organism: Triadica sebifera (assembly GCA_023653625.1). Lineage (NCBI taxonomy): Eukaryota > Viridiplantae > Streptophyta > Magnoliopsida > Malpighiales > Euphorbiaceae > Triadica > Triadica sebifera. The sequence continues at coordinate 26,529,049 of CM042908.1, read as the reverse complement.
GTTCAGATTTTCCGACTTTAGAGCAGCATCTGCTGTTTTTATGATAGAGTTTGAAATAAAAAATTTTATAACATATCTAAATTGCTGAGGGAACTATTAAGATGATGTGGGCAAAGTATGCCTTATCAGAACAAGTATCCTCTCTTCATACTCTGATGAAAAATGTCTTTGACAAAAATAACACAGGTTTATACTATTGGGAACTCATATCTCATTAGGCCAAATGAATTCCAAAAAAATTTTGCCACTCTAATGAGAGTTAAGGTGACATGGACAGGTCAAATATATATCTCAAGGCTATGCAGTACTACAAATGAAGTAATGAACACTGAACATGAATGATAATTCTGACAAAAATACACCAGCAATAGTAGCAATAATTTTAAGATTTAAATAAGTCACAAAATAGATGATTTAGTTATTGTAAGGAACTTTTAGCATGCAAATGAAAAGGAAAAAACATTGTTACCAGCAATTGCATGTTAATACTTCTTATCGAGTATGGACTCCAAGACGATTCAGTCTTGAGACTTCCAAATCATGTCAATATTTACTAACAGTAGAATATTACCTGACAAAATCCACCTCGGCAATGTCCATTTCCAGAGCATTGATTAATGCAAGTACAATGTACAGGCACTTCACAAAACCGCCCTAAAAGACCATCATATTTGCAGTCACATTGCTCCTTGAATTTGACCTTGGAAGCATATGCTTCCTCAGGATCCACATTACACCAACCCGGTTTGCTTCCGTTTGTTGTAAAAATATCAAGGTCAGGTTTTGCCCAGTCAGTCAACATGGGAGAACCAGGTTTGGAAGGTAAGCTGAAATAGAAAAAGGAGTCATAATTTGAAAGGTTGTGGAAGGTAAAAAGAGTGATAGAAAGAAGACTTATCTTAATTATATATTCACTCACATTGTTTGAAAACCGCAACCCTCTGGCACAGGACGATGAGGATATTTTGTGCCTTCTCCACAAAAGCACATTGCCCTTTTTGTGTCACAATGAGCAGGGCAAATGGAGACAACCCACCGTCCAAATGGTAGCTCCGGTGTTTTGGGGTAGTTACATTCCAAGTGCAACATCTCGGAGCATCCTTCTCCTACTCCATCAGCAACAACATTATTAACGAGAATACTTTGTTCTCTTATGGCCTAGCTTTATTCTCTAAATATTATCCAAATTAGATTATGCTAAGTCATCAATTACTAAATAATAACTTTTCCCTTTCCTTGCAGAATAATCAACCAAAACCTTGCTGCTGCTAGATATTGTATATATAGATTTACATTACATACACACATACACACTTTATATATGTGTGTGTGTGTGTGTGTGTCTGTGGGGGGGGGTGGAGAGAGAGAGAGCAGAGATGACTCGTAATTTATTGGTTTCTGCACTCCTAGTTTTTGAACCAGAAGTTGCAGATCCATAGTAATGGGGAAGAAAGAATTGCTTTGTTTTCATTTTAAAACCACAATTAATGAAGTACCATGTCCCAAAGCTTCAACTTCCATGGACATTTCCAGTTCATTGAAATATTTATGCTTAAAACCTCATGGTTGGTGGATTTGATTATGTGATCATCAAATTAACATGGCACGTGATCATAATTCTTTCACCATTAACATTTGTCACATGATTATAGAAATTGAATCAACACAAGAATTACCACTAAATCCATGAAAGCATCGGCATTCCCCCAATTCGTGGTTACAAACACCTTGGCCACTACAGTCATCTTTGCAGATCCTGCCACCTATTATCTGCTAACAGAACAGTTGATTGCACGTAAAATTAAAATTCCATGGCTGAAATTGAAACTTATGTTAAAATAAAGCATCTACAAGGAATTATTAAATGACCATATGTTGGTAAATTAAAGAAAATAACATGATCATGACGTTCTCAATTGAGATTCATTCTGATGGAACCATCAATTCATTGCCTATGTGCAAGAGCCATGGGGAATAAAACAAAAGATTTCTTATGAATGTAAATTTTGAATAGGCAAATCAGAGATCTCACAAGTGGAAGCAAAATGAATCAACAAGACCCAATATAGCCATTACCTCCACAACTTTGACTTCCTCAGTAATTGAATCACAACCTGAAAGCCACTGCCCAATCTCAGCTTTCCACGGTGCATTACGATAAAACACTGCCCTATGAGAATCGGCTGGAAACTGATGATCTAAAGCTATACTGGGAATATTATCCCAATCATGCCTGGTCCTTCCTTCATCTGATCCATTAATAGGAGCACAAAAGTTCTGAACTTGCTGGGTACTTAAGTAACCAAATGAAGGCACCACAGGAAACAGGAACAAATGAACTATAGAAAGCAGTGCCACTAAAGAAGCAATCGTTGCTATCAAAGACCATGAGCAATTCCATTTTTGAAAAGAGAACATTATCTGGAATGCCTTTCCAGCAATAGAAAAAAGAATTATGCCCGCAAGTCTTTATAAACGGCTCTCTTTCTCTTTGATCCTTGAAGCTCTATATATGCACCCAGAAAATGCAAACTAATTTCAGGACAAGCGTTATAAATTATAGTCACAATAACATCGAAAAGTAAAATTAGACTAACCAATTGCATAACCTCAATAGTCTTCTATATGCTAAGAAAACGTAATTTTGTAGCTCTAGACATCCTCGGTCTAGTCAAAGTAAACTTAAATAAAACGCAAACATTAATTGCTGTAAAAACTAGCTGAATAATACAGCTACAATATATAACATCGACAATTCTGCCAACCACAGACATAAAAAATTAAATATCTGAGACGTCTAATCATCAATGAAAAGCAAGAAAACTTGAGGAAAGTACTCTTGAAAATGCTCTACAAAAGCCGCAAGGCATCAAGAGACAAAAAGAAACATGTAATAGAACTGGCTAAAAAGTGCAGAAATTCGATTATAACAAAATGCAAAAACTGACCTTTAATTGGATCCCAAAACACACCTTTAGCAAGTAAAGAAACTAAAGAATACAAAAAGAAGAAAAAAATCAGAGATGTAAGAAGAGAGACGCAGAAATGGAGAGAGTGATACAGAGGGAGAATGATTTTACCAAATCCACGAGAGCTTTTGAGGAAGATTCCGATTGAACGCAGACTAAATAATTGGATCATGATAATCAAATTTTTAATTAAAAAAATAGATATGATAGCGCAGAGTGGGGTAGAGAGAGAAAGAAAGACTAATGTCGAAGCCGCCAAGTCTCACTGCAAGCTTTTTACGAAACTGAATATCCTACTGGGCTAGTGGCAGCATTGCCGGTAAATCAACATTGCTGTTTTTATCGTTTTACTTTTACACGGTAGTAGTTCTTGGATTAAATTTTAAAAAAAAAAATAAAAGTTTTGCAACTTTTGTTACTAAAACGAATATAAATAAATTAGTTATATAGTTTTAAACAACAATTAATTTATCCATAATTATAATTTTGCAAATTTTGGTATAATTTTGATTGAATTATACATATTAGTTATTAGAAATTATTTTTTCATGAAAATTATACAAGCTTTTGATTTTACTTGATCCAAATCAACAAAATTGACGCCAAGAAGATTAATATTGAGAATATATATATATATATTTGGTGAGAGGGATGGAGAATATTAAATATTAATAAAAGTACAATATGGTGTGGACGAGAAATGTACTATTCATATATTTCTGCAATAGAACATGGGAATGGGTTGGGTAATCCTATTTGTCATTTTCAGAGAAAGTCAAAAGGAGCCAGTATTATTTATAAATTTTAATTGCAAAACCAAAATATGTGAATATGGTTTTGTTGACTTGGTTTAGTGACAGCTGGATTATTATACGGTGGACCCCAATTCATATTACATTATGAGCTGTCTTCCCTTATGCGTTGAAAACAAAATAATGGGCGCATTTTTTGAAATTGAATTTTGTTATAATAATGAAATATATAATATATTTATTAATTATAATTTATAGATTTATTAGTTTGCAAATATTTACATTTTGTTCATATTTTATTTACATTTTTTTTAGCAAACTACTAACTCTAGATATCAGATTCTACCATAAATCCTTCGTTAAATGTTTGTTGCACCTTCAAGAAATGGAAGTGTATTCTTGTGGCAGCATAGAAGCTACTGTTGCTAAAGGAGGCAAAGATGGCAATTGCAATAACAACATGTTGCCTCCTTTATTCATATTTTATTTACATTTTTATCTTTTAAGTGATGTATCCCTTATTTTTCTTATATAAATTTTATAATATTAAAAATATGTTATATGTAATTTAAAAACATGAATAAAGTAAAATAGAAGCTAATATAGATAAATGTATTTAACAAATCAAATTTAGAGAGAGAGAGAAAAAAAACATTTGGGTTTAATATTTTCTTTTTCGTCAATACTTTAATAATTAATACCATCAACTGAAATAACCCACCTCCGGCCTCCAACTTGACCTAACTATTAATTTTGTATAGTTTAATAAACACCTTAATTAACCCTTCAAAATTCAAAAAGTCATCATAAACCTAAATCATTAAATCAAACATCTTTGACCCCGATAGTTTTTGCCTACAAATAAACAATTAATATACTTTTATTTTTTTCGCAAATCCTATCTACACGCCGCGATGCTTAGATTAAGTTGAAAAGGAAAAAAAAAATCCTGGTGCAACATTTTGAAGCGGTCAATTTTGTGCATATTTACCTTTAAGCAAAATTTGCTATAGATTTTCTTGGAATTAAGTTCGCCATTAGCGACGTTTTTTACTGGTTTGTTCATAATCTCCATGGAATGACTTATTTTCGTTAGTATTTTTTTTTTTTGTAAGCTTGCTCTACCAAAAAAGGAAAAAAATATTATTAATGGAATTTGTTTAATTTATTTATTTAAAATTGTCATCATCAGTGCCAGATTGATTGCAAATTTGCCGCTAGTGTATCTACATGTCGGTGACATTGTTTCCGTGCCTCAGACATACCATCAGTTTGCGTGCTTATTACATGCTATTGCATTTATATATATGGGCGGAGCCACGTTGTGACCAAGCCGCAAGGTGGGCTATTGCCCCATTGTTAGTTTAGAAAAATTACATTTTAGTAATAAAATCAAAAATATGTTTAAATTTTTTATATTTGATTATATATAAAATCCAAATACTAATATTTGTTAAATCTAAATAAATAGAGATGATAAATTGATAAATTCCACCAAATACAAGGGATGAATATGCTTTAACCCATAGAAATTCATCCATACAATAATCTTTTTTTTTTCTTGGGGCCAAATGAGTGCTTTCATTTTCACTCAAATTGGCAAAGTTTTTTTTTTTTTCCTTTTCTGTTTGGAAATAAAAGAAATAGGATTTTGGGTCTATGATATTACAATAACTATTTTCAAGTTTATAAACTTGCAACTCTAAATTTACACTAAAAGTTTTTATAGTTAAAAGAACATAATTAACATGCTTTTGTAAAATGGTAAACCATAATGTTTATAATAGACATGTCACAAACTGATATTTTCAAAATATTATTTGAAGCTCATGTATTGATGACTATGAAAAATTATACTTGGCAATGCTTTCAAACAAAATATCATAGTAAGTTAAAGGTGCTAAGGTGCCGTGTAGTGTACTTGCCATTTTTTTCTTTATATTTTTTCTCTTATATTCATTTTTTTATTCAATTACTTCTCATATTTATTTTTTTGGTCAAATTCATTAGAATCTTTATTAGTTAGTAATAGCTTTATTCCACTTTCATATAATAACGTGACTCGAAATTTTCGTTTTGCCTTCATCTTTGAGATTTTGATTACCACAACATTTTATAGAAACAAAATTAAATAAAAATTATTTTTTTAGGATACTTATTGTATAAAAAAAATATATAAATAACAATAGAAAAAAAATGTCTACAATGAGCAAAATAAAAAGCATGACAGGCAGGGAGCAGGCCAAGGAACATACTAAACCTTTATATATTTTGGAAATAAATTTATTGCACTTATTATAAAAATTTCAAAATAAATATTTTCTTTGTCCCAAAATGTTTTTTTAATATATTTATTTAATGTAGTGAATTTACTAATGAAATTTATAAATGGGTTTAATTTAGGTAAAAAGGGATTACAGTTGGTTGAAGTTATTATGGACATGAAATTCAGAAATACCCATCAACAAATAAAGAAGTATGATTATTACCCATCAACATACACATACCCACCCCCGACCCGAAAACCAAATGTCGGAGCGAAAATAACGAGAGTACAATTATTATGGTGCATTAATAAGATAAAAAAATGAAAAAAGAAAAGATAAATATATATTTAATTTAAGAAAATATTTTTTTTTCAATTTTCATTTTATTTTTATTTTCTAAGTCAAAAATTAATTAATAATTATAGAAAATTCCGTATTTTTAAATTAGAAAATATATTTACTTTTATAAATAAAAATAGAAAATCATCGGATTTATTTCGTTTGAACAAATATTTTTTTCCAATTTTTATTAGTTTTTTTATTTTATATTTTTTAAATATAAAATTAATTAATAATTGTAAATTTTTTGTTGTGATGTTCAAATTATAAAGTATGTTTACTTTTATATATAGAAATAGGAGAATATCTTTTTGAATTTTTTACTTTACTGCTTATAACTTAATAAATTTTCAAAATATATTTTTAATTTTTTAAATTAAAAAATAATATAATTAAATAATAAATTTATTTACTAATTTTTTTAAAATAATTTTATAAAAAATTATATTATTTTTCATAATTAAACTCACTTTTATCTTTTTTGAGTTTTCACCTATTATTTATAAGTTAATAAATTTTAAAAATATATTTTTAATTTTCTAAATTAAAAAATAATTCAACTAAATAAGAAATTATATTTTTTAATTTTTTTAAAATAACTTCTAAGAAAACTGCTATTATTTTGCACGAGAAACACTAACTTTCTCGTAATCGTACGGACCTGCAGAGACTGAAGGGAAACTGAAGCGCACGCAGTCTCTTATCTCCTTGAAATGGGAAATTGTGTCTCTCACAGCTCACACACGAATACCGCATGAGCCTGATACTCCCTCCAATCTATCCAAATTCATATCGATTGACAATAAATCTACCTGTCCATCCATCCATTCACAATTACCCATAAAATCCACATCTATCCTTCTCAGAAAAATTAAATTTATAAATCGAAATAGCTTGTTGTTTTTATCCGTCTTTTTACTTTTTCGATTTCAGCTTCAGCTTGCTATTATTTAGAGGAACGAAACTTGGTATTCTGCTGGTAGTTTTTGGGCATGGCATTTGCAGCGGCAGCTGTCATCGTGCCATTGGGGGTTCATTTCTTCTTGTCTGGCTTAGTTATAAATCTCTTCCAGGTGCTTTTTTGTGATTTTAATCCGTTTTCAAATACCCATTTGTTTGTGTTATGCGTTTTTTTTGGAAAGAAAAATTATGCTATTTTTGTTGTATAGATTTGATTTGATAAGGGTTTTTCAACTTCTAGAGTTTGGGTTTGATATTGTAAATGGATTCGATTTGTAGTTTTGTTTAAGTTTTGGGAGTTCATTTCAATCTGGGTCTTGAATCTACATCTTTATGCAATTGAAAATTCTCAGCGTTTTGTATATTTGCGGAAATTTTGAGTTAAAAGCATATGAATTGATCACACAGTTGCTCGTATGATCTCACCGAAGCTAAATGATAATGGCTTTATGTTTCAGGCAATCTGCTTTGTCCTTATTCGGCCACTGTCAAAGAACACTTACAGAAAGATTAATAGAGTGTTAGCTGAGTTATTGTGGCTGGAACTCGTATGGATCGTTGATTGGTGGGCAGGACTAAAGGTTTCAACATTTCAATAACCTCTTATTTCTACCATGCCCTTTTTTTTTAATCTATTATTTTTGGATTCGTAAATTGCTCCAATTTTGGTGGTCATTTATTGGTAAGTTTGAAGAAGCATATGGTACTGCCTACGTGGCATGTTTCAAGCTTCCAACTGTTTCTCATACTTTGTCTGCGGGTGCTTTCTTCAACTATTGGTACTTGGAGCAGAAAGCAAATTATTAAACTGTTAATTTTATCCTGTTGAATCATTTATTAAGCACCTGAAGATGCTATAAACACTGAATAGATAACTATGCGGTCTAAATTTTAAAGCAAAACCCATTTCAATTTGCCATTATCTTTAGTTATTCTGCGTGAAAAATGAAGCTGTAACAAAGGTTCTTACTCATTGCCTCATTGGCTGAGAACCTTTGACTTATGGTAGATATTGTGAAAGTTCAAAAATATATAGGGGGTGTTTGGGATTGTAGTTAGATATCCAAAAAACAGGTTTAGAATTTTTTTTATTTAATTGACTGATTTTTTTAATTTTTTATGAACTGTTTTTCTCAAATCTGATTCTGAAAAAATTATCTATTTACCTGCTTATCTCTAAAATCATTTTTCAAAACTCAAAAAATTTAAAAATAACAAAAATTTCTTTAAAAGCGGTTTTGCCAAATGGACCCATAATGTATATCATAATGGATAAAAGTCTATTTATACAGTTAATTAAATGTTCAGACCATGATAATATGCATATGAGTGAAATTTTCCCAGATGATTATGGGTGCACCTTACAAGCTGTTCACGACCTGCATGCCCACTCCCCACGTTGGGAAAACAAAAAGGTTTTTTCCCTTGTGTTACTATTGTTCTCTGGCTCTATTTCTTCTAAGCTTATTAAACTTATGTTTGCAAGATTCATGTTTGATGGCACATTAACATGAAAAACGGAGTCAATAGCATAAAAAAAATACCTTCTGATATTTGGGTTTGTTTTCCAGTTAAACTTTGAAATTTTGAAATTTTTTGAAAATTTGTGCCTGCAGATCAAACTGTTTACAGATAAGGAGACTTTCCGTTTAATGGGTAAGGCATAACTCTAATGAATCAAGATGCATGTTTTTTTTTCTCATGCTGGCGACGTTGGTGGAAGATACTGGTCTAGTACAGAAATCTACTTGGCGGCTTATATGTCTGCTCTTGCTGTGAATTTTGCAGGCAAAGAACATGCACTTGTCTTGGCCAACCACCGAAGCGATATTGACTGGCTTGTTGGATGGGTTTTGGCTCAGGTACGTTGTTGCTATGTACCTCAAATACCCATCTATCTACTTGACTAGATGCTTACCTATAGTAATTTACTATCAATTCTTGCATGTTGGTTTCATATTTCAAGCTAAAACTATTGGGCTTCACATCACTGCCCTAAGCATTTATGCTACTATTTGGTTTGAGAATTCAAGTTTCTGGTGTCATCTTTGATTTCTTTATTTGTTCTACTGCTAACTAATTACTGAAGTTCTTTTAACAGCGGTCAGGATGCCTTGGCAGTGCATTAGCTGTGATGAAGAAATCGTCAAAAATCCTTCCGGTATGTTTTAAACTTCCAGGTGCTGATGACATGATTAAGTTTGATACCAGAAATGCAGTTCTTTTCACCTATGTTTTCAGAATTGAGTTTTAAACTGAGTTTTTGTCTGCTAAGAAGTGCATGAATCATTCATCTGTGAATCTATTTAGATCAAATGGTTTTGGAACTTGGAAAATATTTGATAAAAAAATATTTCAGTCAGTCAATGCATTCATAAAGGGACAATAGGAATTTAGAGAGAACTGAGTGCCATCCTGGTCACAGAAGATATTTCTGCCTCTGATGAATTAGTCTCTGATTTTGACCTGAAATTATACTAGAAAAATGAGGAATGAATGCCATGAAGCAACATTAGATAATAAAAATCCAAGATCAGTATCAGTTGTGTCAATATATGAAATATTAGCAAGTTTGTGGTTTTGCCCCATTGCCAGCATATTTTTATGATGCTTTTATATGCGCTGTCATTGGTATTTGTTTTTTATTCATTTATTTTGTTACCTGTTCTAGCATATGTTGATACTGACAACCTGATGCAGGTCATAGGCTGGTCCATGTGGTTCTCTGAATACCTCTTTCTGGAAAGAAGTTGGGCCCAGGATGAAAACACACTGAAGGTATGAGTTCGTGACACTGCTCTAGTAATACTGGCATGTAGCAAGTCCACATGTATATAGGTGTTTATATTTTGCCATTTTCGTTGCAATATATGCATATATATCTTTCTCTGTGCTTTCTATCTGCAGTCAGGTCTCCAACAGCTAAGGGACTTTCCTCGACCCTTTTGGTTGGCTCTTTTTGTTGAAGGAACTCGCTTCACACAAGCAAAGCTTTTAGCAGCTCAGGAGTATGCTGCATCAGCAGGGCTTCCTATTCCTAGAAATACCTTGATTCCTCGTACTAAGGTCAAAATTCCTAGTGCACCTCTTTCCTCCTCCTGTGTACCTATGAATAATTTTTTGTTGAAAAAAAAAAAGAAAAGGGAAAAGGAAAAGAATGAGTAAATGAAGTACAAAGAAATAAGTGAATAACCTAAACATCATGGATTAACCTAATGAGTTAAGTGCTCTTGTTTATGTTTCTCGAAACCTACTTCTACATTATTATTATCATCTTCAAACTAGTTGCTAAAACATTGATTGAAATTTATCAGTAAGGTGTGATGCAATTCCTACTTGAGGCAATTTACCTACTTTTGGGTATCCATTTGGTGATTAAAATATTTGGATTATACTGTATCTCTTTAGATTGATCTGATAATTTAGCCTTCTGATAAGAACAGGTCAGTGAAAGCAATAGCCAAAGAATCTGTCTATATTAATTCTTGGAAAATGGAAGAAAATTACAAGCAATTTCAAGAGTGCTTGCTCTCTCCCTAGTAACTAGGACTCAATTAACAAAATGCTATATATTCCCCCACACAAAACTGATCCTTATTTATATACCAAAACCCAAGGTAACAACCACAAACAACTATAGAAAGAATAACAATTCTACCCTCCCCTCCAAAGAACTCAGATAAAGAAAGTAGAATGTAACTAAATAAGGAGCAATCCAAAACCAACCACAGAGAGCAGCCCAAAAGATCCTGAACCCACCCATGACTGAATTACTGAGCTCCCTTTCTCCTTGTATAGGTGTATTGGATTGGTGGCTTAACCTTCTGCCTTGAGTGGCCATTTGTTTTCATTCGTCATTTACTGCTGTTTGATGTTAGAAGTTCATTTATAACATGCAACAACTTGTGTGGTGGCCTAGGTGGTAACCCTGGATAATGATTTATATGAATGCTTTTAAGTTCCTAATACTTTCCTTGTTTTCACAGAACAGAATTACTTATGGGTGCAATGCAGTAGGCTTTATAACGTGATGCACATTCATTTGTGGACTCTACTTTTACTTGAAAAGCACATGCCCTTAGTATGCTATGGCTTAGGTTTCTGAAAGTGTTTTTAATCTGCAGAGTGCATGCAATATAGCCAGGAGAAGATTTAAATAAAACAAGACAAAGAAAACATGGATGCAATGTTGCTAAATGATTATGAGTGTTGCATTCAAGACTTTTTCTGTTAATTTTCAGCCATTCTCTACACTCTTCTTCCTATGAAAGCAATATGTGTGTGTTGTATCGAAATTTATATGCTTCATCATCCACCTTAATGGCATGGATCTTCATTTCTTTCAGGGTTTTGTTTCGGCAGCAAGTAATATGCGTTCGTTTGTCCCAGCCATTTACAATATAACAGTCGCAATCCCTAAAAGTTCACCTCAACCTACTATGCTCAGACTATTCAAGGGGCAATCTTCAGTGGTAAGTGAAGAGAATCTTGAGGTTTATTCATCTGCATGAACCAATTTACACTTTACATGTATGATCAAATGTTGAAATGATATCTTTGTTGTCTTGTGTTCAATTCTTCCTTGCCTGTTTGTTGTAGTTAATTTATAACTGCAATGTTCTTTAGCATCTACCTCAGAGCGTTGGAGTTATATGACATGGGAATAACATGTATTGTTCAGAAATTCAAATCTAACTGAAGTGAGGATCCAATGTTTGTCATTAACATTTTATTGGAGTATCACTCCTGGATTTTCAGAAATGATTTGGTTTTTTTTGCTCAGCATTATCAAGTTTTACCTGGTCATGGAAATCAACTGCATGTTTTATCAAGATTGTGATGTTGCATTGATAAATTGGTTGGTGAGGATGGGGGAGGGAACAATCTTGAAGTGGATAGGTGATGAATGTAGCATACATTCTCTCAAATTTTCACGTAATTGATCTTCCGAGAGGGGTAGAATATTGGTAACCAAGTGTTCGACCTGATTTTGTTAGGTTGGGATTTCACCATTTGTCTAATGCAAGAAAGATTATTATTAGGGAATTAATTGCTAATAAGAATATAGCTTCTTATGTCTGGGAGCTTTAGTTTCTCTTTGAACTCGTATAGACTGTTGTTTGTGCAAGAGGGTTTAAAGTGGAGTTGAAGTACAATTGTCATTTAGCAAATATCCTGAATAATATGGAAACTGCCTTATTAATGCAGGACTCCCAAATGCTTTAGGTGCTTGTTTATGCATTTTAATTTTTCCTTTTATGCATGTGAATGCATACTTGTGAAGTGCGCATATCGGTCAGAAAAATTCCAAATAATTTTGAATATACTGTGTAATTTTGTACTTTTGAATGCTCGAGGTACTTGTCAAGTGTGAAATGTATTTGCTTATTTAATGGTAATGATACCTCTTACTTTATGTAGGTTCACATGCATCTAAAATGGCATTTGATGATGGATTTACCTGAAACGGATTATTTTATGGTAATGACACCTCTTTGTGTAGGTTCATGTACATCTGAAACGGCATTTGATGAAGGATTTACCTGAAACGGATGAGGCTGTTGCACAATGGTGTAGAGATCTTTTTGTAGCCAAGGTACACAGTGTGCCCATGGTGTATTGCAGGGTCTATGATTACTCGGTTTTGCAGTTATATATATTTCATGTCTAAAACATCACACTTGGAAGTCAGGAAAAAGAGATAATGAACTTCAAACATTTGAGGCTTGTGTGTAAAAATGCCTTTGTCTTCAACTTATTTTATCTTGCAGGTCATTTTTCTCGTGATTTTCTTGACAATTTTCATTTGGTGTGCGCTAGGATGAATTACTGGACAAGCATAATGCTGAGGACACATTCAGTGACCAAGAATTGCAGGATCTTGGCAGACCATTGAAATCTCTTGTGGTGAGACACCAACTTTAGTAAACCAACCAAGCTTCCGCTTGTGACCTTTGGTTTTCATGTGTGTTCAGAGGTTGTGATTTTACCATTTGCTTCTTTGTCTGAACCAGGTTGTTACCACTTGGGCATGCTTGCTGGTTTTTGGACTTCTGAAGTTCCTCCAATGGTCTTCCCTTTTGTCATCATGGAAGGGAATCACAGTGACAGCGTCGGCCCTGGGTATTGTGACTATCCTTATGCAGATATTGATTCGGTTTTCCCAGTCTGAGCGTTCAACCCCTGCCAAGGTTGCCCCAGCAAAATCCAAGAAGGAAGGAGGAAAGCCTTTGGAAAAAGAACAAATCAAGCAACAATGAGCCCCACTCTCTTCGTTATATCTCACATACACTGGTAACTTAATCAGCGGTCAATTTTTGTGATGATACATGTAGTGCCTCCCTGGATTTTACAACTTGTGTGTTTCCATTTTAGACTAGTTCAAGCAGTTTTTCTGTTAATTACACAAGTTTTTCAGTTGGTATGCTTATCAATTCATTATTGGTTGGTCAATTTGGTGAATTATGTAGCTTGTATCAACAGTGTATGTATCAGTGTTCAAGATTAGGCTATGCTCTTTTTTCTTTTCTGACCTTTTATTTTCTTTCTTATTCTTCTTCCTTTTCCTTGGAAAAAAAAAGAAGATATTTGGTGTTACTGATCTTATTTTATTTTTATGATGTCTCTATATAATATTGTTTACGTATTATAATAATGAATCCCTTCCTTATAAGATTAGGATTGTAAAAATGTGTTAAACCTAGTGGAATTAGGATAGTTTTTAAAGTAACATAAAAGAAGTCCATCGGCTGGAGGTCTTTTAACTAATGTATCTGCATAAGAACTCTGCCTTAGAAAGTAGAATCCTCAAATCATGCGGAAACAAATTCGCGGTAGGGGAAGGCCACGAAAGGATTTATCTTCACCGAGGGTTTTCTTACCAGAAAATATATTCAAGAAACAGAGGACAAGGACCAAGACGATTGGTGTGCGAAGAGATCCTTGTTCTTGTTCTTCTTGTAATTCAACTTCGAGTTTTCAATTAGTGGAAATTCTGCCACATTGGAGTAAGAATAAGAAAAAGAGAAGTAATATTACTCTCAAATTCAAATCAGAAAAAGAGGAACCCTCTCCATCTTCAACATCTTCTATTAACTCAGAATTTGTGATTCCAGGGCCTGTCCCTGATCTTGATGATATAGTTTTGGATGCCACTCTCCTCCACAATTTTTTCGATAATATTCCTGATTTTGACGATTAGATTAGGTTTCCTATTTCTGATGTATAATTTTTTTTTTTTCTAATGATCTTTCACAACGTCACATGGATATGAATTTTTATTTTTATTTTTTATATTGGTGCCCCACTCGTAAATCCTACTCCCCAGTTCATAATGTATGAAAATCTGACACCTGAATTATGAACTTAAAAGGAAAACAAAAGAAGTAGGAATGAATAATCATAGAAAAAAACACAAAAATTTAGAGCTTAACTAATTTCGGTGTTGCCACAGGACAGCCACAATTATCTGTGGTGCTATTCATAATTTAATTAATTAGTCTAACGTGCCCCTTGATGAATTATTTTTTAAAATAAATATACTATATTTTTTTAATATGAAAAATTCATTAATCTAAAACCTGAATAAAAGGATATGACACCAATTGGGCTAGTTCAGTTGACACGCTGACCATGAACTAATCGGGATGTATTAAGTTCAATACTCAGACTCTATACAAAATGTACCAAAAAAAAAAAAATAAAGGATATGAATTTGCAATCATCTATAATTATTCTCAACCCAATTGAGTCAGGATAAAACACAAAAAATTGTGGACCTGATAAATGAAAAAAAAAGCTCTGAAGTCTATGTTTAATATGATCTCTGTTCATCGTTCTGTTACTGAAAGAAGTATTAAAACCCTTAGTTGTACCCTGCATTAAGCAGCCGATCCTGATTGGCTACAGTTTCTTACTAAATCTGATTTAATGTTGGCATACAATAGTCCTCTGCTTTTCTGTAAATTGCATATTCCATCTTTAACGCCCTCTGGATTATATGGTATGTATTCTGCCCAACCTTTATTTGATAGGTAATTATTAATCAAAAAATCCACTTTAAAACCTTTTTTTTAGTCTTCTTGTTCTTCCATTGTCCGCCCTTTTTTTTGTTTTTTTAATTTTTATGGTGTTAGACAACTGGTAGCTGTTGATGTAGAAGTGCCTTTGAGGTGATTCTGAAAAAAATGAGGGGGACAAATTTCATATTCCCTTTGTTCCACTTCACACAGATTAAGAAAATGATTACTCCCCATCAATTCCATAAACTTCTCATTGCAATTTACTTCAATACCCTTTTATCAATTCTCTAACATTAGCAAAAAGAAAGAGCATGTAAATGGTTAAGTGGGAAAATATGTATTGAATACTTTCTTGATTTTTGAAACGGTCATTTGAAGTGGAACAAAGGGAGTATGTAGAGAATGAAGCGAGACAAGGTTTCTGGGTGAAGCGGACAGGTGGAGAACACAAGCAACATACAAAAAGCAGCTGGAGCTAAACTGCTTACATTAAAGTAGCAACTTAGAGCAAGGATCTTTGCTCGTTATGTGAATAATGGGGTTTCTGGTCTTTCTCTTCTTGTAATGTGAACTTAATGGGAATCATCAGTTTACGATCTAATGGGGTTAGAAATAATGAACCTAGATAGTTTTAAATAATAGAGCTTAATGTGTCCGTGAACCTAGAGTTAGGAGTCCGGCTCATGCAAATGTAACGTCTGCAGAAATTTTGAGCTTTGATGTTCTGTTGCAATACTTCACCTAATTTTGCAAATATTGTGCCTTGTGAACTTGGTTTCCACCATGTTTGATCTGCCTCTTTAGCTGCATGTGTTGATTATGACGTACTGGGTTGGATCCCAGTTTCTTCATAGCTTATGTAGCAGACTAACAGGACTTCGAACTCCTACTCTCTCAGGAGTTTTTCTTGTTATCTGAGAGTTTTGCACTTCATTCTTTGCGCGGGTGAGCTTCCAACAAATTTCTACTTTTTTGGGCCAACAAGATTTAGAAGGAAAAAGAGTTCCTAGGGTGGTGTCTGGAAAGACATTACCCTGCTTCCAACCATGGGAATGGGCAGCTCGTGCTGAAGGCTATATCATTGATCCTTTTCTTACTGGTATTTGGCCCCAACAATATTATTTTCATTGCATGGCTGGTCGTGAAGGGTAAATATGCTTTAATACTAACCTTTTCTCCCATGCTGAACTGGTAATATGGTGAGCTATGCTGATTGTATATTGACATATATGTCACAAATTTGCTGATTATATGTCAATGTATAAAACCATACATTTGCAATTTTTCATCCTTAGAACTCATTTTATGGAATTTTGGAATGTATTATGAATATCCATCTATATCTAAAAGTTTGGAGAGTTGATTTTTAGTTGTCAATTGGACAAATTTGTTGAATAATATATTTGACAAGTGACCGTGTTGAAATGATTCTAATGTAAATGCAGAGATCATTCCTCTGAAAAGTTGATTAGAATTTTGCTTCATCTTGACTTTGTTTACAAGTCAAAGCCATGTATTCTCGACGTTACTCATGAAATTCATGTTTTACTTAATTTAGGAGTTCTCAAGTCCTTGTCAAAATTAATTCGCTGAACTAATGTGCCAATAAATGATTTTTGCAAGTTGCTTTTCTAACCATACAAATATATATAAATGCATGTATGAATGTATAATTTTGTATCTCTGAACAAGAACAAATTATCAATTAAAACAGGTTTCTGCAGTGTGCAGGTGTACTACTGGTTAGAATATATCCTGAGTTCCTGGCACGTGGTTGATAAGTACCTTATATTTTTTTTATCATTTTTATTGAGATTTTATGATTGTGACAGAGTACTATACTTATAAATTGTGCTATTTTATGTAAATATTTCTTTATATATGAGACTTTGATATTGTTTGGAATGTGGTTTCACAATCAGTCATTTGATTATAGATTATTTTGCTGATCGTGGCAAATTTCCATTTTCCAGGCTTGTTGATACAGCAGTCAAAACATCTCGCAGTGGATACCTGCAAAGGTGCCTGATAAAAAACCTGGAGTCTCTCAAAATTGGCTATGATCATACAGTTCGTAATGCTGATGGCTCGATTGTTCAATTTTGCTATGGAGAATATGGAGTGGATGTCCATAGGACAAGCTTTATCTCAAAATTTATAGAGCTGGCAGCGGTGAGAATCTGTTTATAATAGTTGGAGTCTGAATTTAGTGGAATTGTTTTCACAGATCAGCATCAAGAAACGATTTTCAGAATCAGAATTCTGAACTATTTGTTTATTTTCAGAATCAAGACATGATTTACAAAAGATGGGGTGCTCATCTTGGGACATTTAATGCTAATATTTAAGGATTGCCTAAAGCTCATACTGACAAAGTGGACGAGTGTCTTGATGATTTATCTCTAATGGGGCGACTATCTTCTAATTTGGTGAAAAATGAGAATTTTTATAATTTAATGAAGCCAAAGTTCCTCTTGAGCCTTGCACAACCAGGAGAACCAGTTGGTGTGCTGGCTGCTCAGTCTGTCGGAGAACCATCAACACAGATGACGTGAGATTTCTTATTTTTATGTGTGTTTGTGTCTATTCATTTTTTTCTCAACGAATGTTGTGCATCTTCTTTCTGAAGTCATCATTGCACTAATTTTTTTGGTGTAATGCTAAAATTGTACTGGTCTGGTGTCAGCTTTTGGGTGTCATAAATATGTACATTTGTTCCTTGTGCTGATTTCTGAGAAGCCATTCCTTTACATTTTATATCGTGCCTCAAACCTTAAATGAATGCAACTTCCAGGATCAATTATTATATGATTTTGTAATTTTTATAATGAAATCATCAAATGGAAATGCTTTGAATATTTTGGGGTTTAATTTTTCACAGTATGGCTTTAACCCGATCAAAATTGTCTTGTAGCTCATTTCAAATTATTTTTTGGTTTGAATACAAGCTAGTTATTGCCCTTTTGGCAACCTGTGAAATCGAAGTCATATAAAATTTCATTTATTGTGCCTTCTATTATATTGAAAAATAAGCAGCCAAACACTGGCTAGATATTAATAGGAGATAGAAGTCTGTAGGTAATTGATATTTATAATTACAACTTAGTGAACTTTTGCAATTATGTAAATTAGGGTGATTTGGGAAGACATGAATGGCCCTACTTATATGAAAGTGGGTTTTAAAAAGTTTCCTGAGACTGATGAATTTTAGAAAAATAAAAGTCTATGGATTTAAGTTTGGCTTACAGCTTAACTTTTGGGAAGCAAACAAGGGGGACTGGGAATGATTAGCATAATTCCAAATTCATTTAAACTTTAATGATTGAGTTCTTTGTCAATACAATTGAAGATTGGAGTAAAATGGAATGGTAAATTGTTTATAGGCTAATACATATATGCTTGAATGCATACATACTGGATTTTGTGCTTGCTCAAGTTCTAGTATTGTCCATAGTTTTCAAAATTTGTCATCCTTTATATATAGCTATAAATGCAGAGATATATTCTTGTGAATCTCTGTTTATTAATTTAATTTTATTTTTTTTCCATCTCCAGTTAAGAAAATATTATTTGTCTATTTTAATGTTTTTATTGTATCACAGACTTAATACTTTCATCTGGCTGGGCGAGGTGAAATGAATGTAACGCTTGGAATCCCGCGTTTTCAATAGATCTTGATGACTGCTTAAAGTGATATTAAAACACCAATTATGACATGTCCCTTGAAAGTGGGGAGAACAATGTAAGTTGCATAAAGTTTATTTTCCTGCACTGGTCTTTTCATCCATTCTTATGCTTTGTTGTTTGCTTTGAAGAAATATTGTGGAAGAAATTTAGTTATTTTGTTTTGGTTTAAACTCATCAAGCTTCAGTAAATTTGATTTGAGCTCTAGTGATTGTTTATTGAAGAGAAATGAGGGGAATAAGTGATAAAGTGATGGAAAGGGAAGAAATAAGCAGTTGAGTGAAGAACAGTTAAGAAGATACTGAGAAAATGAATATTTTAGTTTATTCATGACACGTTTTTACTGCTCAGTTCTTCTGTATACAGCAGCTAAGTCCATGAAACCAGTAACAAGTGACATTGCTAATAGAGACCGCTAACAGACAAAAATAGCCATGTAATGCTTTAATGTTTCCAACTGTTTGGCTTGACCTTCCCACTCATCAATTCAAATAGAAGTCTATATGTTGATGTTCTACTCATTGAATTATATTCTACGTCTTATATGCCAACATAATTGTGCATTGCTTCCTATGAATGCACTGGAGGGCTTCCAAGTTGAGAACTTTTGAGAAAGTCTCGAAGTTGTTGTAGACTCCAATCTATGGGAGGTTGTGGTTCAGTTTGTTTCTTATGCGTGAACTTGAGTGTTGCGATTAGAAGCCTTCAAATTTAATCCAAGATGATGGCTTCCTTTCAAAATAGGAAAAGACTAGAAGTGGAGAGACTAGGCAATACCTCTGCAAATGCGAGCATAAAAGTTAAACATTTAGGCAGCAAGCTAAATTTCTTAACAGAAAGTATCCGCATGGCACTCTATAGGATTGCTAGAATGCCCCAGATGTCAGACATTACCTTCAACAAGTATTTCCATATTAACCTTTCAAATTATTTTTCATTTGCCTATTCTTTTTGCTTCACTCTCAATCAGTCTCTATTCCATTTTTTTGATCTAGGCTTCACTAACTGTTGGGATTAATGTCATATTGTGCCTTCTGTAATCGGTTAAGCATTCAGGGAAAATGAATATTTAACCTGATATTAAAATATGAAATCCTATATTCACACTAAGTGAATTTTCTGTGTTGGGTGAGGGATGGATTGCACACCCCTCCCCTTGTTTCTCAAGTCTAACCTACTCATCAGGGGGAAGAAAAAAAAGGATTCAAATTGTAGATTATAGATGAGTCACTATATTTGTTAATTTGAATGCAAGTTAGTTTAGGTCAAGAAAGAGGAAGAGTATGCTTCTTAGCAAATGAATTACAATAAGTAGGCTTCTTTAGGTTGCTTAGGCAGAGTTAGTGGAAGTGATGTATAATGGAAACATCATTTCATGAGGATGATATAACTGGAAAAATTTAAATTCCATATCTAGCATACAAGTGTCGAATAGCACATAGATAAATAATTCCCCAAATGGGTTATATTTCAAGTCGACAGGTCAACTTATTATGTTTAATAATGATATAATTTTTGAAAGCATGCAATTATTTTTACCATGAAAAGTGCTTGTTGGACGCATGAGTGAAAGAGTGGTCATAGTCCTACATAGACAAGTAATAGCACAATGATAAATTTGCCATGTGCAGAGAGGATGCTGAACAACTTGCTGATAAGTTTAAGAAGATCACGGTGGCAGACACAGTGGAGTGTGGAAGTATCTTTCAAGCCATTTGATACTCATGATGGTGGCATTTACAGAAGTTATAAGCTTTAAATGAATCTACAGAAACCTGCACGCTATCCAAAATCTATTGATATATCAATAGAAGACTGGGAAGAAACATTACAGGTTGTGTTTTTAAGGGAATTGGAGGATGCTATCCAAAATCATATGCATTTTCTCTCAAGAATTAGTGGCATTAAATTTCTTTTGCCAGAATCACATTCAAGGGCTCCAAATGAGGCTGAAGAAGATGTTTCTGGTGACTGGTTACAGAGGGAAGAAAATGATGACGATGATGATGGTGGTGGTAGTGAAAGGGCTGAGGATCTTGGTTTAGATGCGCAGAAAAGAAAGCTTCAAGCTACAGATGAGATGGATTATGATGATGGTTTTGAGGAGATATCCATGGAAGTGGAGTCTACAGTCAGTGAAGAGTCATCTTTTTTGAAAGCGAAATTGATCAGGGTGATAATGACGCTGAGATTAGTAAGGATGCTACGTTTGACAATGAAGCTTCTGATAGTCCACTACTTAGAAAGCCCTCGGAGCTCAAGTCGAAGAACAAGGGCCCTGAAAGTCAGCCAGGTGGTGAAAGCCATTCTAAGGCCAATTTAAAGAATAAGAAGAAATGAAAAGCTAAAAGAAAAATCATGCACAAGGTCACTGATAGAGCAATATTTGTGGAAACCAGGAACATGCACTTGAAGTCCACTTTAAATTCACTAATGAGCCTCATATTTTACTGTCTGAGGTATGTTCAAATTCAGTATTTTAGCCTTTGTTGTGGTTTTATTTACGTAGCTTTACAATGAAAGACTTGATTTTAAATACTTAATATTTTCCTTTTGATCACTGTTTATGAAAAAAGTTCTGGTGTTTCAATTTTTGTTTTAAATTCATTATGTTGATCAAGATTTTGCGTTTGTTTTTTTCTTTAAATTCATGATGTCTGAAAGTTCTTTTTTTTTTTTAATAAATGAATTAATTCATAAGTAGCATTTTGCTGTGTCTGGTTCAATTTGCTTGATATTGTTTTTCGAACGCTGAAAATTTACATATTCTTATGTTTTCTGCAGGAGAGATTTCCACTAGGGTACTTCTATCTATCATATACATATTAAAACACATGGCATAATGTAGATATGCGTGTCGAATTTTTTTACGCATTTTATATTTGATAAAAGGGGCTGGCTCATGCATTTTGCAACTTTAATTATATAATTCTAGTCACATTATTAGCTCAGCGCTGTTGTAGAATAATATCATTTGTCAAGCTGCTGGTATGCTTTGACACTTATATTAAGATAAATTTTCTAGCTTGGTTTGAAATGTAATTAAAATGTTCATATTTTTTAATACATGTTCATATTTTCATAAATTTGCAAATTGCCACCAGAAGAGTGCTAATGCTTACTGTATTAATTATAATAAGGATGGATAATAACAATCATTGTTATCTGTCTTTTATTTGATCAGTTAAGCTGACTAGCACTATAAGTCATGTCTTCACATGTGCTTTCGGGACCATATGTTCTCTTCACCTTCTTCCACTTCTTCTAATTTGCTTTTTAATTTTATTCAACACAGTCCTAATAAAGTTTTAGTTGAGCACCTGTTAGCTGAGGTGTTTAGGGCTATTTAGTTCGTGTCCATGTGTCATTTTTTCTTTTATTTTCTAATCATGTATGTTAGTTCCATAACTTTAGGAAGTGAGTTATTGTTTTTGTTTTGATCATGCAATATTTTCTGGTCCATGATCTTTGTGATTTTCTTTTATGTTATTTATGTAAGCTTTGATTTTGTAGTTAAAAAATATTAATCTTCAGTTTCCATTCTCTGCACAAAAAAGTTGCATTCTTATCTTCTTTTCTATTATGTTTTTCATTTGTAACAGTGGTATTAGAGCTCTCTTCCTTAAGAGGTCTGTGCTATTTCTGACTCCATGGAATTTGAGACAAATTTTTCAACAATTGCACCATAGGTATTTGATGGAATAAATTACCAAATGTGGGCAGTGCACATGGAAACCTATCTAGAAGCTTTGGACTTTTGGGAAGCAGTGGAAGAAGATTATGACATCCCTACATTACCAGTGAATCCAACCATCACTCAGTTGAAAGCATACAAGGAGAATAAGACAAAAAAGGCAAAGGCAAAGGCTTGTTTATTTGCAGCAGTTTTTGCCACAATTTTCACTCTAATTATGGCCTAGAAATCAGCTAAAGAGATTTGGGACTACCTCAGGAGTGAGTATGCAGGAGATGAAAGAATCAAAAGTATGCAGATTTTGAATCTAATTAGGGAGTTCGAATTGCAGAAGATGAAGGAATCTGAGACTGTTAAAGACTATTTAGATAAGCTACTTGGGGTAGCCAACAAAGGCATATTACTTGGAATTGAGTTTTCAGACTCAAGGATTGTTGAAAAAATCATTATTACGGTCCCTGAAAGATATGAGGCTATAATCACTGCTTTGGAAAACATAAAAGATTTGTCAAAGCTTTCTTTGGCAGAACTTTTAAATTCCCTACAAGCTCAGGAGCAAAGAAAGTTGATAAGGGAGGATACAGAAGTTGAAAGAGCTTTATTTTCCAAGGATCAAGATACTGCAAAGAACAAATGGAAAAATAATAAGAAAGAAGAAGAAGGAAGTGGCACAAACATTGGACCAACAGATGCAAAGGGCAAAAAGGAGACGCAGAAAAGGACCTACCCTTCATGCCAGCATTGTAGGAAGAAAGGTCACCCACCTTTTAAATGTTGGAGAAGGCCTGATGCCAAGTGCTTCAAGTGTAATCAAAAGGGACATATGACTATCATATGCAAATCAAAGAACCAACAACATGAAGAAGAAGCCAAGGCTATTGATCAAGAGGAGGAGGACCATTTATTTGTTGCCTTTTGTTTCTCCACTTCAAAATCCAGTGAAAATTGGTTAATTGATAGTAGTTGCACCAACCACATGACTTACAACAAGGAATTATTTAGAAATCTGTCAGAGGCAGGCTCATCAAGGGTTTGAGTAGGAGATGACAAATATATTGCTGTAAAAGGAAGAGGTACTGTTGTTATCACAACTTGCCAAGGTACAAAATTCATCTCTAATGTTTTTATATACCAGAAATAAATCAAAATGTATTAAGTGTAAGTCAGTTGTTAGAAAATGGATATAAAGTTGTATTTGAAGGTAAAACTTGTCTGATTCAAAATGCATGTGGTAAGAGTTTGTTTAGAATCAAAATGAATGGAAAGAGTTTTGCTCTATATCCATTGGAGGAGCAAACTATTTTTTTTGTGAAAGAAAATCTGACTGAGCTGTGGCACAAAAGACTTGGTCATTTTAATTATCAAGGGCTCTTTCAAATGAAGTCAAAGGGAGTAGTGAATTGACTGCCAGAATTGGAAAGTTAAGCTTTAACATGCAAGGCCTGTCAGATAGGAAAGAAAACAAGGAAACCTTTTCCAAAAGTAGCCTAGAGAGCAACCACGAAGCTACAACTTGTGCATACTGATATAGTTGGTCTTCAAAGAATACCTTCATTGAATGACAATCTCTATTATGCCATTTTCATAGGTGTTCTCACTAGAATGTGCTAGATATATTTCCTTAAGCACAAGTCAGAGGTTGCTAAAGTATTATGGAAGTTTAAAGCACTGATAGAGAATGAAAGTAGCTACAAAATTCAGGTGTTAAGGTTTGATAATGGGAAAGAGTACACCTCTGGAATTTTCAATAGATTTTGTGATGATGCAGGTATTCATCACTAACTCACAGCTCCATATACTCCATAACAGAATAGTGTTAGTGAGAGAAGGAACAAATATATATTGGAGATGACTAAATGCATGTTGCATGAAAAGCATCTACCAAAAAACCTTTAGGCAGAAGCTGCAAATACAGAAGTTTATCTACAGAACAGGCTACTCTCAAAAGCAGTGGGACAAGTGACCATTTAAAGTATGGCATGGCTACAAACCAAGTTAACATCATCTCAAAGTGTTTGGCTGTTTATGTTACATTTATGCTCCTCATGTTAAAAGGGACAAGCTATATGAAAAGGCACTACCAATTGTTTTCATAGGGTATAATTCAGTATCTAAGGCTTATAAGATCATTCGACCACAAAATGGAAAAATCATTATAAGTAGGGATGTTCACTTCATAAAAGAAGAAGAGTGGAACTAGAATGATGAAAAAGAAATGAAGAGAAAAGGGCAAAATTTTAAGTTATCAAATCTCATTTCAGCATATGAGAATCTTGAAAACCTTAATGGTGATCTTATTGATGATAGACTTGTGAGAGGGACCAAGTCATTGGAAGATATTTATGAAAGATGTAATGTAGCAATGTGTGAACCTACTTGCTATAAAGATGCAAAATTGAGTGAAAACGGAAGGCTGCAATGGAGGAGGAGCTCTTTATGATAGAAAAGAATGGGACTTCAGGAGCTTGCTGATAAGTCTAAAAACAATAAGGTAATTGGAGTGAAATGGGTATGCAGAACAAAGCTAAATGTTGATGGTACTATTAACAAACATAAAGCCAGAATTGTGGTGAAGGGATATGCACAAATACCTGGAGCTGACTACTCAGACACTTTTGCACCAGTTGCTAGGTTGGATATCATCAAACTTTTTCTTGTTGTGGCTGCTCAAATGAATTGGAAAGTGTATCAGCTGGATGTGAAGTCAGCTTGTTTGAATGGACACCTGCAAGAAGAAATATATGCTGATCAGCCTGAAGGTTATGTAAAGAAGGGAGAAGAGGATAAGGTCTACCTTCTAAAGAAGGCTCTTTATGGATTGAAACATGCTCCAAAGGCTTGGTATAGCAGAATTGATGAGTATTTGAAAAGTTTGGAGTTCTTTAAAAGCTTGTCAGAGTCAACTTTGTATGTGAAGAAGGTTGGAACTGATATTCTTATAGTGTCTTTATATGTTGATGACTGGTAGCAAAGAAAGTCTGGTTCAACAGTTCAAAAAGAAAATGATGGAGCTCTTTCAAACGACTGATTTGGGAAATATGGTTTTCTTCTTAGGAATGGAGATAAAGTAGAATGATTCTGAAGTTTTTATCTGCCAAAAGAAATTTGCCAAGGAGATATTAAAAAAGTTTAGGCTTGATGATTGCAAAGATATGATCGCTCCTATAAATTCAAAAGAGAAGCTCAACAAAAAAGATGGGGCAGAAAGGGTTGATCAAGCTAAATTCAGAAGCATGATTGTATGCCTCATGTATCTCATAGCAATAAGGCCTGATATTCTAAATGCAGTGAGTGTTTTATCACGATTTATGCATTGTTCTAGTGAATTGCATTTCAATTGGCAAAAAGAGTATAAAGATATATTAAAGAAACTTGTAGCTTTGGAATCAAGTTTGAAAAGTGCAAGAAATTCAAGCTGGTGGGGTATTCTGACAGTGACTGAGGTGGTTCAGTGGATGATTTAAATAGCACTTCAGGTTATTGCTTCTCTCTTGGATCTGGTATGTTTTCTTGATATTCAAAGAAGCAAGATATTGTGGCATAGTCAACTGCAGAGGCTGAATTCATTGCTGCTACTGCTGTTGTTAATCAAGCCCTATGGTTGAAGAAAATTCTGGTTGATTTGAACTTAAAGCAAGAAGAAAGCATAGAGATACTTGTAGACAATCAGGCTACTATAGCAATTTTAAGAAATCTAGTATTTCATGGGAAGACAAAGCACTTTAATATCAAGTTTTTCTTCCTAAGAGAAGTGTAGCAAAGTGGAGAAGTAATGCTGATTTATTGCAAATCAGAGAATCAAGTAGCAGACATTTTTACTAAGCCCCTTACCAGCAAACAAATTTGAAGAGTTAAGAGGAAAGCTTGGTGTTTGCAGCTCCTAAACAAGGAGGAGTGTTAACTGAGGTGTTTAGGGCTGTTGAGTTTGTGTCCCCGTGTCATTTTTTCTTTTATTTTCTGATCATGTATGTTAGTTCCATATCTTTAGGAAGTGAGTTATTGTTTCTGTTTTAATCATGTCATATTTTCTGGTCCATGATCTTTATGATTTTCTCTTAGGTTATTTATTTAAGCATTGATTTTGTAGTTAAAAAATATTAATTTTCAGTTTCCATTCTCTACACAAAAAAGCTGCATTCTTCTCTTCTTTTCTGTTCTGTTTTTCATTTGTAACAGCACCTACTATTGGTTTCTTTCAGAATGCAAAATCAAGGCATCTTTTGATGAAGTGGGTTAGGATGTCTAAACACCATTTGCACTCTTCTAGCTCATATGCTGCATATTTATTTATTGATTTTGTTTTCACAATATTTGAAGTTGTTGCAAATTGCCGCCAGAAGTGCCTTGTTTAATTATTTTGTAGATTGCTCAGAAGACGGCTAAGAAGGTTTATATTCAGAACCCTGGCAAGATTGAACAATGTCGTGTGAATGATTGCAAAGAAAATCAAGTGATTTATTATGGAGAAAATCCCAATGAAAGGGTTGATATTAAACCTGAAAAAAATTAAGGAAAAATTCCTGCACTGCATTCAACTGGCGTGGATTTCAATACTTTCTGGAAAATGCAAGATGACTTGGATGTTAGGTATATGTATTCCATTAACATTCACGCTATGCTAAAAACTTTTGTGGAGTAGAAGCTGCCAGGGAAACTATCATTAGGGAGATAAATTATGTGTTCAAATCTTATGGTATATCTGTCAGCACCAGGCACTTCTCTCTTGCTGATTTTATGACCTATTTGGGTGCATATCGACCAATGAGCCGTCTTGGAGGAATAGCAGAATCAGTATCACCTTTCAGTAAAATCAAAATGTATTTTAAGACAGCATCGAAACTCATTGTTGAAGCAGCATTGCATGGTGAAACTGACAACTTGCAGACGCCATCTGCTAGGATTAGCCTTGGATTGCCTGTGAAAATGGGTACTGATTCTTTTGATTTGATGCAAAAACTTGATATTTGAAGTGCATTTTAATTTGGCAAGGACACTGATTCTTTTGTGCTTCTAGTCAATGCTAAAATTATATATAGATGAATCTCTCTTTTGCCTCTTGTTTATGTCATTCTGCAAATCATTCACAATTTCTATGATATTTCCATTAGAGAGAGTTGAATGAACCTAAGCTCATAATTTCTTCCTGGTAAGCGGCTGCTTGATTTTTATAGATGATGAGAGAAATGAGAAAGTTGTTATTTGTTTAAGCTTTTAACTTTCATATGACATATAAGATGTTAACATAGCATGTTTTATGTACCCTTCTCTTTTTCTATCTTTTTTATTTTTTAATCCAATTTGGATCTGTATTTTGTCGTCCAGTAGAGTATTAGTGGAATTATTTACCTAATTTTTTCAGTCTTACAGTTTGTGGGTAGTAGCAGATAATAAAACTGTGATGGGTTTGGGAGGTCAATTACCTAATCGTGGAAAGAAATGAAAACAGCTCATTTTCGATTTGAAATGACTTTAGATTAAAGATGAAGAACTGAGTACGTGTTGATATTAAAAGCTTCTTCCCATTTTATATTACTTGATGCCAGTTTTTATGCAGTTGGTATAGCTATTTGGTCGGCCGTTTCCAGCACAGCCTGTGTATAATAATTGCACTTGC
Source organism: Triadica sebifera (assembly GCA_023653625.1). Classification (NCBI taxonomy): domain Eukaryota; kingdom Viridiplantae; phylum Streptophyta; class Magnoliopsida; order Malpighiales; family Euphorbiaceae; genus Triadica; species Triadica sebifera. The sequence continues at coordinate 26,500,748 of CM042908.1, read as the reverse complement.
TATTTTGCTCGCTAACCGTTTGACAACTCACAATTCAGCCATTCTCATTCATATCTTGCCTTTGTAAATGCTTTCAAATATTCTTTTTTCTGTTTTTGTATTGTATTTTTAGATATTACACATAGTATCCCAATTTTCATTTTGCTTCTGTTCTTACTTATTTTACACATTATTGATATATTCCATTTGCTTCCAACAAATCGTATTTGATGATTTTATATGATCAAATTAGTCGTTTCGCACAGTTTATTACATATAATTGCTGTTTCTTATTTTCTCTCCATTTTCTCATACTATATATGCAAAAATTGTATTCGATTATGATCAGTCACGTTAGTGCCTAAACATTTAGGCTCAATCCCCTAGCCTTTGCCCCCGTAGCAATAGTTGATGTAAAATTTTGGCGTCATCCGAATTGTAAGTCTTGGTGAAATTGTTGATGTTGACAAATTTTACTTTGAGAACAGTATTCATTATTGAAGGTTTATAACTTTTTTTTTATTATTTTGGACGATTTGTCTGTTTGTTCATTATATTTAATTTTTGGTATTTATAAAAAAAAATATTGAAATTTTTGATATAATTAAATATTTTTACTTATAAGTTCTTAAATATTAAATTTTATAGAGTTTAACTAATAAAATAAAATTAAATCAGTTATCAATTTTAAAAATGTAATTATTGTAAAGATCCTAATTCTGGTGTGAATATATTGGAAGCAAACCCTTATATTCAATTAGATATACATAATATGAATGTACCGATTTCACAGTGCAATAAATTAATAATCACAGTACTTGATCATGTTGATCTTAGTCAAGGGAAGGTTTTCAACTTAAAAAAGGAATAATAAATTCATAATGATTGAGGCAATTAACCAAATAAGTGTAATGGAACATCTAAGAGGGCAGAGACATCTTATCAAACATATGAGAAAATGACATTTTTATATCTCACAACTACTAATCACTCACTCATAAATTACCATCGTTTTCATATTAAATAATCCTTATGGGCATTTGTAGTATCTAAGAACTTAAAGCTGCTCAAGAGGCTGTAAATGTCAATGGAGCCACAACTGTTTAATTTTGATTCAACTCTCTACTTTGTCTTTTGCCCTTGAAAAAACTGAGAAAAGAGAAGGTTTTGGAGGCGAAGTAAGAAGCAAGCTGAAGCACGTCTAGCTAGCACCAATACGTCTGTAAATTACATCCATTGATTTGATTATCTTTAAATTTAAAATTTTTAATCGAATAATTGATTTTATTTTATTTCAATCATTCATATATTCATATGATTTCTTTAAAATGTTCACTTCATGTGTTGGGTAGCCATAATGAAAGTTTGATAGCACACCTGCAGGTGGTTCAGTATCAGTTAGTCACATTATATATAAATGGGTCCAAAATGTTGTCTCCAAAATCCTTCTCACCAGATAGTTACTTAGCTTGTTGAACCTCTCAAGTTGGAAGTCTCTATTAATGCTCATACAAATTATATGATGTCATATCTATGTGTGAATAGTGCCTTTCAATTATTCACTTCTTTCAATTTTTCTTTCTTTTTGTCCCCTTTCTTCTCCTGCACTGTTATATTTTTCTAAAATAGTAAAATCTCTGATATGGTATTGTTAAAAAATATAAAAAGAAATAATGACTCTCTTATTATTTGAATGTTGTTGACCACAAGACTCCATATAATTAGTTACAAAGAAATAAATATAAGAATAGAAAAATAGTTATCCTAAGAAATAAGACTAAAATTAAAATTATGAAATTAACTAATCCAGAGAATTAGTCTAATCTTAAGAGATAAGCCCAAATGACATCACTGACACGGTCTTCTGCAAATATAATTAAGCAGCTAATGTATCTGAACATTTTATTTAGACAGAAATGATTAAAAAAATGGAAACAGAAAAAGAAGCAGCAGATATCAGATTTTTGATTGATAGTTATATCCCAAATTCAGGCACTTTGTTCTCTCTTTACTACCCAGATCAAGATGCCACACATGACACAAGTTTTTGCAGACTTGCATGAAAGTAAAATCAGTAATTATTACTACATCATCAGGAAAGATGATTTGATCATTATCTAAATAAATAATATTTGATGTAGTTAATATTATTTATAATTTTTTTTCTTTTAGAAAAATGTGGTATGAAGGCAGTAGTAGCCTAATTTTGAAACATATATATAATGTTTGGGGTGATTATGGGGATTCGCAATAACAGAGAGAAGCAAAGAAATGTTTGGAAATATCAAAACAAGACAGAGACATGGAAACTCAAAGTGATGTTTTTGTAGCATTTCGCTATGCAAACCACACTCGTGTCATCTTGGAATTATAACCAAAATAAACACAAGCATGGGATCTCTGATTCTCTGGTCAACACACCCATTCTTTTTTTAAGAAAAAAAAAACTATGTTAATTTATTTTTTAAATCTTCTTATTTTATTGTAATCAGTAATTCAATAAATATTAATTTAAATATGTTCACATTAATTGGACCGGGGTGTAAAATGAAAATCTCCTGTAACTTTAAAATAAATAGTCATAATAAGCCCATGTGTAATGTTAGGAAAGTTCGCATTTACCCATATGCTTATAGTGCTTCCCCCATTGCATGTTCTCCTTGTACTGATTTTATGCATCGTTGCTGGATTCGTTTAGAGATTTGTGATTTTTTCCTTTTATCTTATCCGAAATAATTCTTCTAGGTACTAGTAAAGATTACAACTAGAGGCTTTGAGTTTGATGAAGAAAATTTTTCGAGAAAAAAAGAGATATGGGTCAATTCGGCGGGGGTTAATTGTAAATATAAGTAATGAGTTTTATTAAAATAATATTAAAAATATTTTTCATTCATGGCAATATAATTCAATATGCCATAAAGAAAGAAAAAAAAACAGATGTAAAAACCACCCTGAATAGCATATAACAACAATTACTTTAGTAAAAGATTACTATTATTAATCATAATAATAAAACAATTAAAGTTGTTATAAATCTCTAAATTAATATTTTCTTAGTATTGACAAGTATATTTTCTTAGGGACAAAAATTGGTTGCCCATTGTAGCATCATGAAAGCATTGAAATAAAAATAGAAAGCTATAGAACAATTCATGAGTAGGTCACAGGCATGTAGAATTGTGGAATGAAATTTTGAATTTAGACCAGAAAATTTCCTACAGTTTGGCTCATAAACTAATTATGAGACCTTTACAAGCCACAATATTAAAGTACAAAAATTATAAATTGGAATTAAATTGGAAATATTGCTCAAGTTATGTATATATATATCATATGTGTGTGTGAGGGGGACAAAAAAAAATCATCCTTCAAACAATTAATAGACAATGCACATGCACACATTACCAAGGGCCATTACTTCCCATTTTCTTCTTTGCTTTAAGGAAAAGGAGAGAAAGCGAATTTATTTATTTTCTTTCTTAGCTTTAATGTGTGATCAACATCTATGTAGAGTACAAGTGAACGAGAAGAATAGGTTTAAAAAGCCTAAAATTAAGGTGAAACCATTTCTTTCCTATGGCCACAAATTGCAGAGAGTATACCTACTCTGAACCATAATATCCACTTGATAAAAATTCCCACATTAGTTGTCTCAAAATTAAATTTCATACCCAAAAAAAAAAGCTGAAATATATATATATATATATATATATATATATATATATATATATATTGTTGGGTCCACTGTATAAGGAGGGGAAATAAATTTTAATTTTTCACTTTCATGTACTTTGTTTTTCTTTGAAATCTCACACAAGATTTTGCTTCTTCCACTGCAGATTCATGGGCCACATACATCTAGTTTTATATTTTAAGATAATAAAATCTGCTCCTTTGGTGCTAGGCTTTTCTTCTCCAATATTGCAATTCATTTTTTGTTATTTTTCTAGCGACTTGCTTCAGATTTGCCTACTTTTCTTGTACTATTTAAAAAAAAAAAAGTAAAACTGAGCTTACTATATGACAAATTCAAAGTAGCTGTGTTTTTTCCAGCTTTATAAAAAGAATCATCTTAAAAAGAAACACAAATTAATTACCCTCACGTAAAATCAATCTTATCATATGACAAGGTATCTCTAAATAATTCTTTATGATATATACTCACCCATTAACACTTAATTTTGGTTATCTCACATTGAAGATTATTATTAGAGTGGGAACGTTCTATACAATTGCGAAATTGCTCTTGAAATTCTTTAAAGTGTGACTTGATACAGTGTTTTACCTTTAATCATTTGTTAAAGTTTATTTCCATAAATAAATTGAGTTTTATAAATATGTGCTAGGAAAAAAAAAAAAGAATCAGCTATTTTTAGTTATAAACAAATCAAGATTAATAGTAAAGATTATGGCCATAAATTTTGCAAAGTTAACAGCTTGCATGCATTAAGAATGCTTTTCTTTTAATAATATTTTGACGAAATTCGAATTTATAGTTTTATGATTTTAAAAATGATATATATATTTTTACTAATGAAAAAATAAATATACAATTTTCCGGAGGATTTTAATTAAAATATAAATGTAATATTTGGGGTTCTTAATTGGCAAACTATGCATGTGAAACATCAATGTCTGTGAGAGGAATTCATGAAAATTAGAGAAGAGAGACTTTCACACTGTATATATATATTGCAATGAAAAACTTTTGATGTATTATTATAACAGAATGGGTTATGCAGAGAAGATATTATCTTAGTAATTAAACAAAAAAAAAAAGAAAAAGAAAATACCTTGAAGAAAAGGCAGACCTTATGTTTTTCATGGGTCAGAAAATGACCAAGATCATTGCTATGATATGTTCCATTAAATTTTTATTTTAAAAAAAAATTGTAACTTTTGATCCATCATTTTATCAAATACATTGATCCCCATATCAAAGCTGTCAATTTTAAAAGGACAAAAAGCATACTGACATGGACTTGGGTTTGCATGCCACTATCTTTCATTTCATCCTTATATATGAACCTTCACACCTATATATTTCAAAAAGTTTAAATTATATATAGTGCTTCTATTAGAGGAAAAAAATTATATATAGGACATTGTATTTTGTAGGATTTGCCATGTCTTTTGCATTCATTTTTTATATTTATAATAAGTATATATTTTTAGATTTTTGACATAATTATATATATTTATTAATTTTAATATTTGAATAATTGTAACTATTAATTTTTATTATTTAAACATTTTAGTATATATTGACGTATATTAAAATTTGACACGTTTTAAAATATCATGAAAATGATAATTATAGATGTAAAATTATATAAAAAAATCTAATTTAATACAAGTATTTATAAAGTATAAAAATAATTAAGTACAATGGACAAACTAATAAATCGTATCAGACACACATGACTAAATATGATTAAGACATTAAAAAAAATTATATATTATAAAATGATTGAAAATAGCGGTTATAAAATAAAATTAGTTCAAATAAATACTAATTTTTGTGTTATAAAACATAGGTTTTATTATATTGAACAATAAGTATAATTAATGAATAATGTATTGAATTATAAATATATTGATAGGTAACAATTTTTCATGAGAGAGAGGCGAGAGAGGTGGATGAGGAATTTAATTAATTAAGATTGAACGGGGAATGGATATATATGGACAGGAAACAGTGTGGTGGGGATTGAGATACTCTCCTCTTGAGTTCAGCCTCAGGCCTAACCGACCAATTTACACACACCAATACAATTGTTGGGCTACATTTTAACTATTTGCTTCTTAATTGCTTCCTCCTGTCTCTCCTTATCTCTCTCTCTCTCTCTCTCTATATATCTATAAATTTTTGTTAATATATATATATATATATATATGCATTCTCACATTCTTTGCTTGCTTGGGATGGAAACCAATATAATAAATTTCCATTTCAATAATAAATTTTCAAACTGAAAAATGTTTCATACTTTAAATCTTTAACGTCAATCTTCTTAATTAATTATAGGAATTGATAGTGAAATGGAAACTGGAATGAGGTTTACTCAAAACTCACTTAGTCCATGTTTTTAAGTGATCAGTCTAAACTCTAAAGCCATATTTTTATTGTAGAAACTAATAGAGTTAAGGAACTTTAATTTGTCTAAATTTATATTCAGATAACAATCTACAAGGTAAGATATTTGGGCTATTAATTAATTACTATTTATAATTTGTACTAATTCGACAATGATGGGCTATCACTAATAAACTATAAATTGTGTATTTATTAGCTAAGCGGTGTGATTATGACTATCACTTTATGTAGATGTTTGTCTATTTGTGTTGTGTTTAAAAATAGGGTGTGGTGGACGAGAGGCATGAAACCAATGCACTTGTGTGTATAAATACTATCAAACTTAATTTTGTAAATGGGGAAATTTGTTTGGTGTAAATGTTAATGTTTGGAGTTGTAATGGGCAGAGAGTGAATGAATGTTTGGCAATTGTCCACAGTTCAATGATTGACTGTATAAAATCCATATGTTTGATCGTACAGTTGCAAGTTAATTTTTCTTTTTTCTTATAAGTCGGTGATTATGATAACCATTTATTTTCAAAAGAAATTCTTTCGGCAGAAATTTTTTTTTTTTTCAAATGTTTAATTAGTTGAGGATAATATTTTTCATGAAAAATATTTTATAAGATTTAAGTATCAAATATATAAAAAAAAGTAATACCACATTTTTATTTTTCTAATATTTCAATCAAATATAAAAAAATAAAAAATATATTTTTCAAAAATAAATTATTTTCCCACAGAACATTAATCCCAAGAATTTCATTAACAGATTACGGTTACCAAAATTTTCAATTTTTAAGTTTTTTTTGTTTTGCTTTTTTTTTTTTGAAGTTATAAGTTTTTTTCATGAATCTTAGGATGAAGTTTGTATAATTTTTCCGTGTAAAAGAGATACAACCGATGAAAGTTAAAAATCAACGTCAAAAAGTTTTAAATTTACTAAATCTTAAAAGTTTAATGTTTCACTCCTTCAATTTAAAAAAAATGTTAGAAAAAAAAATAAAAGAAAAGGATATAATGCTTTGCAATATTGCATATTTCACTCAATTAGATATGGTATGAATAACCCCTTAAAAAAATACAAAATCTCTCTCTCTCTCTCTCTCTCTCTCTAAATGTCTTCATTTGTTATTTTGAAACAAAATCAAAGAGAACTATTGGATGGTAAATGCATATTGCTATATAGGGAACTTAAGGAAAATAAATTATAGAAGCAAAAATGGATACATGCTATACACTCTCACTTTTTCTTTCTCATGAAAATGGCTTTTCTAATTCTAAAAATTATCAATCATGTATAAGAAAATGAAGTATGAAACCATTTCTGGGTATGTATAAGTGTTTTTCTTTTCTTTTCAATAATCTACGCATAACTTGTGAAGTAAATAATTGACAAACTATGCCATAAATATACTAATTCAGTGATAACGTTGAGGTTGGGGATGGGGTTCTATTCGAATCCAAATTCAATTATATATATATATATATATATATATATATATATATATATATATATATATATATATATATATATATATATATATATATATATATATCCGAACTTGTTCCAAATTCGTTTAAAAATATAATATTAATACATCTATTCGTCCCAAATCCGATTAACATTACCCAATTAATACCCGAAATCCGAATAATTACTCGTTTATTATTAAAAAAATTAAATAAAATAAAATTCAAAATAATTAAATAATTAAAAATCTAAAAATATATAAATAATCTGTCATAAATCACTATAAAATTAAATAAACCAAATAAAATAAAATAAAAAGTCTAATTCAACACATTTAAATTAAAATAATTCATCAAATTGTTCAATAATAACAATAAAATTAATTATTGTTCATTATAATAGAAAAATTATATTTCAAATTTCAAACTCTAATTACATTTGTAATTCATCAATTTATAAAAATATACAAAAAAATAATTAATTATATCATTATATTTAATAAATTAAAATAGAATAAATTGCATAATATATATATATATATATATATATATATATATATATATATATATATATATATATATAATCGGTTTCATTGGGTAGCGGATATTCGAAGGTCTCTATCTGTATTCTACCTAAATCCAATACGGATTTAAATATTGCTATCCAAAACTATATCAAAATCCTAATAGAGTTATCTATTATGTCAAATATATAAGAATGTATTTTTTTCTATGATTTGAAATAAAACATCTTAAATTAGTAGTTTAAACTTGAAATTGAATTTTTTTTTAAATAATAACTTTCAGTAAAACTAAATTTACTACAAATTGAAATTTACTAAATATTCTTCATGTTTGAACATCTAATTTGACCATATGGTGAAACATTGCAAAAGCAAAACCCAACATTAATCTGTTCAAATAAGGTAAGCAAGAAGAATGGAAATTAAGGATTCAAAAGGGTATTTATGTCAATGTTATTATTTCCAAAATGGAACAAAATAAATAGGTCCAAAAGAATTAATAAAGCCAACATAATACCCACTAAAACGGCCAGTAACGGTATATTTCTAATTTCCTGCATTCTATTCGTATTTTGCATCAACAAAAAAAAAGTTTTTAAAAGAACTTTCAAATTTTTTTTTCCACTAATAACAATGAAAACAACTTGACATCGTCATAAATAAACAAAAATTACAGCACTTTTTTGCTATAAAAAAGTTTACTTATAAATTTTTTTACAATTAATTAATTTATAAAGTTTTAATTAAAATTAGAATTTGTAGTCATATATACAGAGCTCATAACAAATACAAAATATTTCATACTATATATATATATATATATATATATATATATATATATATATATTTAATTTATAAGCCTTTGATTGATATTTAAATTCTTAAATTCCTAATTTTAAAAGTAATCTTAATATTATTAAATGAAAATTATTAGCAAATATACATGCATATATATAAAATACTATATACTTTTACCTTAGCTAGCTAATTGATTTTATTATTCTTTTTTTTTTCTTCTTCCTAGACTTTACTCTCTATGAAGAGGAGGGGTCCTATTAGTGATCGCTCGCTCGCTCTCTCTCTCTCTCTCTCTCTCCACCATCAAAAAACTTTCTTCAGTCATCTTTTACTCTCTCGTTCTCTCTCTGGCTCTTGGTCTATAAAAGCAAACCCACCAAGCAGAAACTATTCCTCTCACACCTTTTTCAACCATGGCTGACCCATACTCCAATTTCTTCACTGGCTGGTTCAACTTCAATAACAGCATCCCTTTTCACCAATACCCTTCTTCAAATCCTCCTCTTCCTCCTCCTCCTCCTTCACATCTTAATTCGTACGCAAATCCTCTCACTATCAACCAAAATCACCCTTTTTTCCACTACCAAATTAGACCTCCTTCTCCTCCTCTAAGAGAAGCCCTACCACTTTTGAAATTAAGCCCATCAAGAAATGAGAAAGAACAAGAACAAAAAGGTGAAGAAGGTGAAGATCAAGAGCCTAGTTGCACTGCTATGGATGTGGTGAAGATGATTAACAAGGCCAAAGATCAAGAACGGTTATTTGGTAATTATGATGAAAACGATGATGAGAATAATGTTACTGTTGCACTACATATAGGGTTGCCTAGCCCTAGTGCTGCAGAAATGGCTTCTGTGTTATCTTCTTCCTCAGAGGTAACTGATAAAGATGGAGGAGGAGGAGGAGACGGTGATAATGAGTCTTGTGTTTACCCTATTCACAGGCTTAATAAGGGTCAGTATTGGATACCTACCCCTTCTCAGATTTTGATTGGCCCTACTCAGTTTTCATGTCCTGTTTGCTGCAAAACCTTCAACAGATACAATAACATGCAGGTAAATTTTTCATTAATTAATCAATTTTTTTTCTTTTTCAGCTTCTTGATATAGATTCTCTTCTCCTTAATTTATTGCTTTTCTTTCTTTTACAGATTTTAATCTTTAACTGTGTATGGATATTGTTGGATTCAAGAGAGGGAAAATTAAATTGATCCTATATGGGCATCAAATTCTGTTCTCCATCATCATGTTTTTCTGAAACTTTTTTTTTTTAAAGGAAGATTTTTTTTTTCAGAAAAAATGAAAAAAGATATATATACATTTTTTGCATGGTGTATATGGGTTTTGGAGTTCCAATAAATCTTTGCTGATCCAACTGAGACTGAGATCAGTACCTTCCTTTATGTGATTGAACAACTCAGGCAATGTTCCTTATGCCTTTAGTACTTTGAAGTTTGTGCTATCTTAACATTAATGACAGACCTGTGTAGAACTGAAAATTTTACAGGTCCAGGTCACCCAGATGAAGATTTATCTTATTAATTTTTAACTGCAAATTTTTATATCTCAATCTGAAACTCCACACAACAAACAGTTCATACACATCAAAATCCCTAATATATTATATCTTCTCTCTCACACACACGCACACACACACACTATGTCCTTGTGAATCTTAATTAGAAAATGTACAAGACTCAAACTCATTAGTCCCTTTCCTACCTTTTGGTTTGCCTTCTTCTTTGAATATATCTAGAGAAACAGACGGAAAGAAAAATTTTGTTTCACTTCACATGCCTTTTTATCTACTATTGATTCCTATCTTATGGACTCAAAAATGAATTAGCTTTGTATTTTTATAATTTAACACAATTTACAGAACTGTCTTTTACATTTTGCTTTGAGAAACCCCAATTTTGATCAATAAGTCTTTGCATTAAGTAACAAATAGAATTATTGAAACAAAATATAAAGAACCCTTTTGATGATATAAACAATCGCCTAGTCCATAAAATCTCCAAAATCTAGTAAAGCAAAAATGGTTCATATATACTTAGATATACCTTATCTTTAATTATCAACAGAACATATAGAAACTAAGATAATTAAGATTTGCACGTACAACTAAATCTTGCTTTTTATGTGTGAGGTTAAAAATGCTGTCAGATTTCCCTTTAATTATAGTGTGATTAGATAGCACTTCTTTTTTTTCTGCTTTTAAATTTTTTTTGGCTTGCCCTTTTGAAATGATCATATATGTGTGACTGGATTGTTATAGATGCATATGTGGGGGCATGGATCTCAGTACAGAAAAGGGCCTGAATCTTTAAGAGGAACGCAACCCACAGGAATGCTGAGGCTACCTTGCTACTGCTGTGCACCAGGTTGCAGAAACAATATTGATCATCCAAGAGCCAAGCCACTTAAAGATTTTAGAACCCTTCAAACTCATTACAAGAGAAAGCATGGAATTAAGCCTTTTATGTGTAGAAAATGCGGTAAGGCTTTCGCTGTGAGGGGAGATTGGAGAACCCATGAAAAGAATTGTGGAAAGCTTTGGTATTGCATTTGTGGATCTGATTTTAAGCATAAAAGATCCCTTAAAGATCATATCAAAGCTTTTGGTAATGGCCATGCAGCTTATGGCATTGATGGATTTGAAGAAGAAGATGAGCCTGCTTCTGAAGTAGAACAAGATGATGAATCCACACAGTGATCAAGTAGCTACAAGATCAATTAATTCGTAGCTTATCTAATTAATTTTTATGAACTTATTTTAGAAACGATATATATATATATATATATATATATATATATATAGTCCCAGGCTTTTGAAGTAAGAACTGTATAAGCATCAATATTACTTGGAAAGCCACCTTTTTTTTTAAATGTTCTTTCTTTTCTTTAGCATTGTAGGATAGACACATCATGTTCATTCGGATAATTAGGTTCCATGTAAATCCATTTTCATTTCAACTATTACATATTGATGGCTGTCTTCTTCTTCTTCTTCTTAATTATCATATATTTAACTATTATTTTTGAAATATTTAGAAAGCAACTAAGAAAATTAATTATGTTAAAAAGAAGAATCAAATTAAGTTGTAGACTGAGAAATTTATACATAGTTTACGTACTATGTTGAGATAGAATTTGATGAGATGATTCATAATATATTTAATTTTAAAAAGATATGAGAAATTGAATGCAGAGGCAGCATGCTTTTCCCTTCTTTATTTGGATGTTTTCCTTTAATATTTTTGGTTGATTCAAACATGTTATATATTCATAAACTTCTCAATTCGCTTCATCCTTCTCCTCATTTTTTTTAATCTTTTCCTTTTTCCCATGAAAATGAGGATATGAGGGAGGGGAAGAGATGGAAGCTTCCATGATCAAAGCTTAAAGATGATACATGCATGGTGCTAGAATGCATGGATAGATGGTTGAATTTTGAGGACCATTTTGCTTTAATGATTCATAAATCTCAAGTTGAAGAGCAACAAAGCAAACAAGTAAATGGGTAGAGACGAATGTAGAAGCAAAAGCAAACAAAAAACGGATAAACAAGACAGGTTTGATGAGGTGAGTATATTTTGTTCCAAATGTAGTTGAGATAGGCTTTTCATCCTGCAAATGCATCAGCTTTTTGAGGAGGTGCATTTGATGCCTCCTTTTTTTTATTTTTTATTTTTGCTTGTTTAGCTTTGCTTTGGTTAGTGGGGAGAGATGTGTCTACACTGATGGATGGAACATATACCAATGTTTGAGATTCAATTCACTATTGCTTGCAAAATTCAAAACAAAACAAATGATTAGCTTTTTAGAGAGATCAGTACTATAAAATTAATGTAATGGTAAAATTACAAATAAATAAAGTTAATTAATAATCGTGTTATTGATTTAATCCAACAGTAAATAATTTTTTTCAATTCAGATAAGATTTCAAGTTGGATTAAGATGATCTTCTCTTTTTATTTTTTTATTATTATTTAAAGAAAGATGAGCATAATTCATAAAAATACGAAATTAGCGACAATAACAGACTCCCATTTATTCGTGAATAAGCCAATATATAAATTGGTATGAAGATAATTTAAAATAAAATTAGTAGTCCAATTTAACTTTTTGAAAATAAAAAAGCAAGAAAATCTGTAGCAAAATTCGTCTTTTTTTTTACTTTTTTATTTATTTTTATTGCCCTTTATTTTAACAGTTGGATATTGTTGGCAGAGAGAGAGAGAGAGAGAGAGAGAGAGAGAGATGAGGCTAAAAACCAGGAGAGAGTGGAGGGCAAGTTCTATTGGTTGGGCAAATTGGCAACACACGGTGGTGCCTCCAACAGTGGATGCAGACCTCTTCTGTGAGGCAGACCTCTTCTGTGAGGGATAAACTGTAGACTGAAACGACATATCAATGCCTCTTTGACCATTTCTCTCTTTTTAATTTAACTCCTTTGAATTGAATCTCATCCTCCTCCTATTTCCTCCTTATATTAATACATTACAATTGATTTATGTACTACGTTCTACTCGTCAACGACATGCAATAACAATGATTACGATATATTATATATACATGAATTTCAACCCAAAAAAATTAATGATACAAATGTTTTCTTTTTCCAAAAATTTTTATGCAATATTACTATGCATAAATTTTTTAACACTTTTATAATTAAAATCAAAGAAGACACAAATAATAAGTCAACTTGAAATTAGAATTTTTGATTGCCATGTGGGCGTTTTAATTCTATACTAGATAGCACTATATTATACTAATCCAGATCAACTAGAAAGATTTTACAACCAATAATCAGAGCTTCAGCATTTATTGTCAATCAATATCTTTGGCCAAAACCCTACCACTCATGACCCTCTATTCATGGGGCCATTTCTACAGACTTATGTACTTCAAAAAGTGCTACATCAGTTCATAGATATGCATATATAAACATATTAAGTTTATACATATTCCTATGTATTTAAGTGAGATAAATATGAAGTAAGGAACATGTGTGTATAAATACTTATATGTAGTAGGCATGCATATATATGCATGTACATGCAAGACTATATACAATATAAAAAGCTTTAATGATCATTATATGGGTCCGACTTTAATAAAATAAAAAATGAAAACAACAACTTTGGCATCTCTTTAAATAAATGAAAAGCAGAGATTGGCCAAAATGGGAGATTAAAAGAAAATGGTTGCCATACTATTATTATTAGCAATATATATATATATATATATATATATATATATATATATATATATATACATATATATATCACAACCTTCTTTGATTATAATCCCAAAGCCCCTTTTTCAGTTTGCTTTCGTAATTAAATACATTATTAAGATTAGTTTCATAATTCCATATTATTCTGTTATCCTGACCTTGTGAAGGAGACCAACCATCCTCTATCTATAATAGACAGAATATCTATATAAATATTTTATATTCTCTCCTTTGTGGAGTATTTATTTTCCATTATTCCAACACAAGGGGGACAGCCCTGTCTCCTTTGGCTCGAATCACTAACATTTTCTTTATATATTTCCATTTGCTTTTCCTTTTTTTCCTCCTCTAATTAAAATAATTACAACACAAAATCCAACAAATTTAATTAAATTGATAATAAAATAGACTTATTTTTCTCATAATTTACTACTCCATATAGGGTTTGATTGTGTGTGAAAAACATTCTAAACTTTTTTTTTCTACTCATTAGAGAAAATATACACTGCATTTATTTCGAAGGGAACTTTTACTATATTAAGATGTACCCAACGAATTATAAATTATAAAATTAAAAATAACAAGAAAAAAAACACGAATATGTCAAAAAGAAAAGGGACAATTCTTGATTTTTAATTGCAGTAATAATTCATATAATAACCTCGCTACTTGATGCTTGAATGCTGAAACCACTTACAATTCTGATACTACGCAAAATTTATGCAATCCATCAATTGTATTATTAGATGTACAAATATATGCATATATTAATATTAATATATACAGCTTAGGGTTTCTGAATAGGCAGAACGTAATTATAATTAATAAAAATACAACATTCCTATTGACAAGAGTTCCTACTTGGAAGTTACTTTGTTATCACTTATCATTTAGCTAAAACAGACATGGGTGGAAACAACGTATTTGGGATTGAACTGGAATTATTGCTTGAGTCATATAGCTATCCTCTATATATAGCTAGTGGAGTAGGATGACAAAAATTATTCCCAATTTTTACTATGGAAAGTGAAAAGCTTAATTTTGTACGTCTATCCCAATTCGAATGCAAGCGACAATATTGAATTTCAAGATGGTAAAGCAACATTTTATTTTTTATTTTTATGTTTTTTTTTTACTATGAGGAAATAAAAATGTAAAAGTGAAAAAATATAAATCCAAAGTTACTTTACCATACCCATTCATGCCACCAAACATAGTGGGGTTTGAAAGGTGAAGCATGTCAGCGGTCACCATAATAAAAACTAGAAGCGACCAAATATTAATTATATGAGTACAAATAATATATATAAACTTTATTTTTGAGTTATATAAAATCACGACTACGCCATATTCCTGAAAAAGAGAGATAATAGTATTAATAATGTGTAATTATTATTATTATAGAAATAAATCATTACCATGCCTTAATTAATTAAAGTACCAAAAAAGCAATAATATATATGATTTTCAAGAATATATGGACCATGCAAGTGTAAGCAGGGAAAAAGGAAAATTATTAAATTGAGGTTGGCCTCATATTCTCAAAGTATATGAGACAACTTTGTTAGAAAGAGGACCCAACGGAGAAAAAAGGAAAAGGAAAAAAGGAAAAATAATCTTGACCCATAATAATGTACCTTTGAAAAAGAAATTATATATATGTGTGTATATATATATATAATACAAATAAATTTAACAATATAAAATAATGAAATATATACGTAAGATGGTCCAAAAATCCTTCTTTTGGACTATAACTAGAGAGATATCTCTTTTTTCATGAGGATCATTATTCATGTCACATATGTCTTGTTTGATCATGAATTGTGATCTAATAATTTTCTTCTGCTAAAGTTATATCACTTTAATCTGCCTGGAGATTCTCCAAGTTGTAGGTATTGGGTATCTTTGTCGTAGGGGAATATATGGGGCAAAAAAAAAAACTTCATAGGGAAGAAAGAGAGAATTTTCAACAACAAAAAAAAATGATAGAGAAAGAGAGAAATAAGCATGTATATGTAGGCTTTTCTTTCTGATCAAAGTCAGTGAAAAGTCATGTTTGACGATCACGCCTATCAAATCATCAAATAGGTATAATCCCAATCTTTTGAAACCCAATTTTGAGACATATATATATATATATATATATATATATATATATATACACATCAAGCTACCTCTCTATATATCCTTTTCTTTTATTTCATACTTATTGTTAATAAAAGTAGTCTTTGATTGAAGTTCAAATTTATAATTATAATTAGAGCTGACAAACCAAAAACTCTATTTGAATCACTTAAAAATTAATTCCAATTCATCCGAATATATACTCTTTACATTAAAAGATTAAAGATACTATTTGTTCCTTAGGCAATCATTCTAATCTTCATCTGCTTGTATTATAAGTAAAGCTGACCAGAAAGTTCATCAGATTTATTGTTCAAAAAAATTTACAGTACATGTAAATTAATATGTGGCATTTACTTTATATTTGTACAGTGAGATTGACAAGGATTGAACCCTTGATCTATTGGGTAAGAGGCAGAAACTCACAAAATTATTAACTAAATGGCTTTACTTTATTATTTTAATATAGTGTCTTTTATGAATCATAATTCAATTGTTTTTGAACTAATAATATCATTAAATAGGATATGTGTGTATTTTATAATATCACATACTTGTGTATGTATATATAATCAATTTCTATAGTTTTAAGTGTGGGCGTTCAATTGACCATGATATGAAATTGCCACTTGATCTAGTGTGTATATTGAGTACTTGGTATTACGATTAAGCAATTTTTGGTTTAATTATCTTTATAAATTTCAATTTTCAATTTTTTTTAATTTCTGCATTATATAAAGTTCACTACAAGAAAATCAGTGGTTGCCGACGCCTTTTCAGCGCTCCTAGATTGTGTTATATGGGACGCATTTCAAATTGGTCGCTATAGGTATACTATGTATTAACGCCGCTATAGTAACACTAAGCCGACGCATTTTTTGTCGCCTAAGTTCCTTGGCGTTGCAAAAAACTACATTTTATATGCTTTTAGGATTCGAATTGGGGAGACTTTTTATATAATCGCATTCCAGTATCTGTTTTAACTTTTAATCATATATTTGATAAATGCAAACAGGGACTGTAAATGAATTTCGTTAATTAAATTCTGATGGTTATTAACATTAGTCTAATCGTATTGTCAGATCAAAAACTCTAATCGTATTCACCACTAACAAAAGTAAAACTGCATGTGTATTTAATTTGGTGATATTAAATGATTTGTATGGTTTCTTAATTTGGTGGGTTATGTTTAAGTATGAACTGTAGGACCTGTTTGAAAATGATTTTATTTTGTTTTTATATATATGTATACTTTAAGATCTTTATAACTTTTTTCAATAACATTTAAGATATAAATACAGAGGGAACTTCTTTTTTTTTTCCTTTTGAAAAGATAACTTTCACCAACTTCCTAGAAGGATCCTATCTTCAGAAAGACATATAGGACATATAATTTAAAGAAAACATTAATAAAATGAACATGCATTTTGTATTAATAATAAAAGAAACCTAGTGTACTATACAAATAAATAGGACATTGTACAAATAAGTTTTTTTTTTCAATACCCATTATTAGATGCATGTGTGTCAAGATTTTAAATTGACTGTATCCTACTATATTCTTAAATTAATTTGTTTAAAGTTTGTTTTTAATTCGTTGTTCATATAAAATTTGATTCCGTTACGATCAAAGATAGTTATTGACTGAATAAAAATTATTTATTTTGTTATTATACAACAAAATAATAATTGAAACTGCATAATTTCTAATATAAGTGAAAAATTACTCTTAAAAATGAAATAAAATATTAAGGATCTATTCTCATTAGTTAGAGATTTTGAATTTAAGTACGAAAGCATTTTTAAAAATTTAGAAAAAATATTTTATCTTTTTAATGGATCTATTATATGTGAATCTGGATTACTGAATAGTTAAAAAGAAAAATTGAATTGAAAATCTTAAATATCATATTTAGGACGGCAATAATTCTTTCCCTGTATAGTTACATCATAAAATGACTTGGGATCTAATTCCTTAGGAACCCTATGGAATCATGATAAAATAAAGACGAATATAAGTAAAATTTCTCACACCAAATTATCTTTAAAAATATTATAATTTTTTAAATGTATTAATTATAATTATTTTTGTTTCTTATTAAAAAATTACACCTCATTGAGTTCTTCAATAAGAATAATCAATTTGACTGTTATCCCCTAACTAGAATCTTTAGTAATGGCCCTAACTAGTTCTCTAACATGTAATGAAAAAAATCCTTTTGGCTATACAAAATGGTGAAATCCACCATCTTTAAAATTAAATGTTTAATTTGATACAACGAATAATTTTTAAAAAATAATAAACAACCATAGTAATCATCTCTAACAATCGTTTTCCCATGCAATATGAGACATTGAAATCCTCTTTATTTATTCATTTTTTGAAAATGTTGACTTGGCAAACTTGATCCAAAACTGTTTCTGATTAATTTATTAAGTATTGAACAACCAACCAAGTCGTTTAGATTCAATTAGTAGCTTCCAGTTTAAATAAGCAAATTAAATTATTATCAGAACGGTAAAGTTTAGAATTTAAATTTCTAATTTAATTTATTATAAAAAAATAAACTACTTTAAAAATTTCGTTCCCAAAATTACAAAAAAATAAATTAAAAACACATGAAATTTCTATTTTGAATGATTTTCTTAATAAGGAATAAAGATATATATAGGACAAGGAAGGGAAGGGGACACACCATGATCCATCTTCCTAAATTGAGGGATGAGGCGGCAACCTAATAAGGACCTAAACGGCCAACTAATTACACATATATATATAAATGTGGAAGGGAATCATGGAATAGGGCAGTTTTAGGTAGGGTACGTAGGAATTAATCGATTTGATTTAAAATCAAATTGATTTTTCAAAAAATAAAATCGGATCAAAACTCAATTTTAATTAATTCAGTCAGTTCATATAAAATTTTATATAGTTAATACTGGTCGATTTAAATAAATTTTCAAGACTAATTAACTTTTCACTCAGAATCAAATTGATTAAACTGAAAAATCAAACCATATACTGATATACACCATATTTAATTTAATTAAATTCGTTTTTCGATTTGGGATCCATTTTTCACACTCCTAGTCTTAGGACCCATGAGCTTGTAAGATTTCAATTGAGCTCTCTTTAATTTTGCTGCTTCTTTAAAAATGGGGACCCATTTTCCAATTGAATATATTGGCAAAAGAATCACAGATATGCGCCTTTGTCACATGATCTTAACCATCAATTGATTGACCTTCTCAATTATTTGGTTCTTCCCTTTACCTTTCATCTTTTTCCTTTAGCTATCTTTTTCTTTTTAAATTTTTTTTTTCAAATATATATCAATTGGAGGAATTCAATAGATTCTAATTAATTACCATCGAATTAGGACATCTGTGTTTTATGATTTTCATTTTTTTAAAAAAAGTTTATTTTGGTCCTTAAATTTTTCAAATTTATTCAATTAAATCCTTTAGCTGAAAATTTATTCCACAAACTCCATTAACCAACCCTTTTTCACCATTTAGTAGTTACACACGTGCGGTGTATATGTACAACGTCTCATCTCATTACCCCAAAATAGCTCTGCTATTATCCCATATGCCCATTCATTGAGATTGAGAGAATAATTGAGGCCACAAATGAATCCAACATATTCAATTACAACCAAAAATTAAAAAGATTTACCCATATATATATTTATCCTCATTTTTAGCCCTACATTGGAAATTGCTCCCCTTGCTCTGGGAAAAAAAATTAAAAAAAACAAACCTTAAATACCTTATTCCGTTAGTGGATTAGAAAAGCATCTCTCAAGTACTTTATACCCTTGATTATTTTTGGAGAATGATATTTATGCATTTTCTGGTGTTTTTTTTATTATTATTGGAATGGTGTATATATAATTAACATATAATACTTTATCAATCATTGTTATTACTGCTTTTTTTTTTGTTTGATGTATTGTTCCATCAAATTAACAATAAGAAATGCACATAACTCATAAATGCATATAATTACCCATAACTAAGCTAAACTTCAGTTCAATAATGGGAACAATGTGGTGAATTACTTATTACACTAGTTAGGAATTATAGGTATATGATTATCCTTTTTTTTTATTTTTTTTGTCTTTATAGAGTTTGAAGAGCTACGTATTAGGTACAATCTTCAACCGTTTGGCCCATTCTTGCAATATATTGAGGCTAACTCTATCTTTATCATGTCTATTATTTGCCATGCTGAAGTACTTTCAAGATTTTTTTTTTATTTTTTCTCAGCGAATAGTAGTATCCAATAATCAATAAATAATTAAAACCCATTATTGCTTTGGGCGGGTTTCATTGATGCAATTTATTTTATTTAAGTAATAACTTAATATCAATGATCCACTTGATTTTCTATTAAATTAGTATTATTTTTCTTTTCTTATGAAATGGGGATAAAAATAAATAAAAAAAATTCCACTCCAGCCTATATACAGTGTCATTAAGTAAAGCCTAAAACAAAAATAGAAACAGAATTAGTAATGTCTTTTCATAAACAATTGTGTTGAATTTTAAAAATAAATTTACCCACTACACTTAATTAACTTCTTCTCTTTCTAACTTTCTTTTCAGCTTTAAGTAAAAGGTGTTAATATATATATATATAACTTAGGGAAATCCAATCAAAATGTCAACTTTATTTAGTGTGGAAAACATTACATAAAAAAGGACAATTTTAGTTGCAATAAATCACAAATTTATGTTCCTTACATGTTGTGTTTGGAGCTATTAGCTACACATATAATTCCAATTTCCAACCCATCACAAAAGACATTCTTTACAGACACCATGTGGGTAGTTATTGCTCCATAAGACTGTGTCAACTAACCCATGTTCTTTCAAATCACAATCAAGAGATAAACACGATCTTCAAACAATTTTGTCCTGAAAATTTAATGTCATTCTTCATATTCATAGATTCAATCTCCATAAATCGATATATCAATTTCTTGCGTTGTTTGAGCAATCATCGTTCAATAATTGTGTTTTTTATAATATTTCTGTCCATTTGTAATATATTTCAATAGGATTTTGGATAGCCAATATATATATATATATATAAAATGAAAAATACTATTTGTTTTAACTATTTTTGTGTAAACTCATACTCAACATGCATTAAAATAATTGTACTTTATCATCGTCTACTTATATTATTGAAACTTCATTAAAGTAATGGAATATTTTAATATAGTTGGGATAAGTAGCATTACTCATATATTATATAAGATTACATATTAATTGTTTAATCTGTATATAATTTAATGGAAGGAAGATAACTGGAAGGAAAGATGATCCAAATAGGAGATACACATCATGCACATGGTTTCTATATTGTATCATTAATAAATGCCAATCAAATACGTTAATTTTTTATAATGTTTTACCAAGTAAAATTGCGAAAAGAAAAAGGAAATTGCATAAATTACCACTTGAATTTATTAAAAAAAATAAAATCTATTCTTAATGTTGAACTGTAAAGATATCTTGTAAATTCAGTAATTTTAATACACTTTTATTAGAGCTAACATGTAATATTTTGCTTTTGTCATCTACAACAAGTTTTAACTTTTTAAATGTATGAAAGTTGTCAAATTTATAAGTTGAGATATATAAAGGATTCAATTTTAAATAACAAAGAGTCAATAACCAAAATAATAATAATAATAATAATAATAATAATAATAATAATAATAATATTATTATTATTATTATTAAAGAAGTTTTGTATTGAAAATATGTTTTTTTTTACATGTGTAAAATAAAAATAAATGGCACTTTTTTTTCAAAATTAGATTTTGATAAACTAATGAATATAAAATAAATTCATCGCTTTTGAACTTATTGGTTCATCGTTTTTGAATTTACATATTTATTGTTTTAAACTTATAGATTTATGAGTTATAACTTAAAAGTTTATCATTTTGAATTTAAAAGTTTATTATTTAGAAAAGGATCGTTTACAATTTATAAAATTATCATTTTAATTTACAAATTCATCGTATACAAATTACAAATTTATCATTTAAAATTTGCAAGTTCATCATTTACATATTCTTTATTTACAACTTGTAAGTTTATTACTCACCAATTTATTATTTTTACCAAATATATTATCTTCAACATCCACCAATATGATTTTTCTCTCTATATTTCTTGTTTTTAGTTCAAATATCCTCATTTTCAATCATTTTATTATACAAATATATCAAAATTAATGTTTTCATCACAAAAACAATAATAATAATAACTAAAATATTTTAAAAATACTAAAAATACAAATTAAAAAATTTTCCCTCTCTAAACAGACTTAGAATATACATAAATTTTTTTCTTATCTCTGTAAATAAGAACAAGAGAAAAAGAAGAATAATGATATGATATAATACAGTAACAGTAAAAATATTGTCTTATAAATAAACAGGATACGTGTGAAATATTAATACTATAGTTAAAAAATATTATTGTTTAAATTAATGGTACACAAGATATAATATATCCCATATAATTTGCGACTTTTAAGGTATGGACTCTATTGGGTAATTATTTAACTTTTCCAAGTTTGCAACTCTCAAAATTGGTAAAACAATTTTAGCCCATGAACCTTCTTCATAAGTGAATTGATGGCCCAGTAAAGCAAAGCTAAGTTCCCATATCCAAATTTATTTATTTGTTTTAATGAAAGCCCGCGCTTAATTTTTTAATCCCATTATTAGAAAATACAAAACAAAGTATTGTGTTAATTAGGAGCACTTGGAGCCAATGTGAATATGTGATTATTTTTCTTAATGATTGAACAAATTAGCATCATTATTAGCAATTTGTACTCCAATTAATTTCTCTTTAAACTCCATTAGCATTTGTATATTATAAATGTCGTGATCTGTTTTATGCACTCTGTCCCTGGAAAATATCCCAACAAACAACATATTGTTGGAAAGCCAACTACCATGATTGCTCCGTGTCAATACCATAGAGGCCGCAGTCCATAACATTGTTGGAACGCCAACTACAATGATTGCTCCGTGTCAATACCATAGAGGCCGCAGTCCATAACAGTTGGACCACCTCATTAAACCTTTCAAGCAACGCCTAGTGGACCAGTCAGATTACCTGTCACAGCTCAGTCTATGTATTATATATATTGTGCAAATTTCATTCTTGAATTGCACACAACAAATCTTGCATTTTGCTTATAATCATCTTTCTTCTTCAGCAGTTCTTGACACAAGAATTTTACACATTCCTTCTATTCTTATCCTTCATTAGCAATGCCTCAAGTTAGCACCTTCAAGACCGTTATGGTTGCTTACATCGCCGCGTTCTTCCTCGCAGCTCCTAATGCGCCTGCAAAGTTGACGCCGGCTCCAGCTCCCTCGTAGGAAACTGGAGCATGCTTCTCTCTACCTGTGTCCGAAGCCATTCTTGCATTTTCGCTATTTTCTTTCTTTCGTTGCTATCTTGAGGCATTAACTCATCTCTCTATATATAATACAACAAGATGAGCTATTGTTTGTCTTTTCTTTTCTAGTCATGATTTCTTGGTTATGAGCGGTTGGTGATTGTATTATATTCATTATTTGGTGATGGTTATTGAAATAGAAGGCTTAATGAAACAATAAATTATCATTTCTTCTGGTTTTCCATTGGGTTGGTTTGTTTTTTTCTCTCATTTTACCCACGCTAAAATCTCACTTGCTCTTGCACTTCCCTCATTAATCTGTTATAAGCAATAAAAATAACTCAGAAATTCATTAAATTGCATTTGGATTTCCTGCAGAGGTTCTCAATGTTATCAAATATTTCCACCAAGAACATAAAATTAGCTCAAAATGAGAAAAACTGAACAATAAGTGAGAAAATTCAATTTTGGTTAAAGAGACCACAACCGTCCCCCTCCACTTCTAATATAATCAGAGTGAATTTGATCTGATCCATCAATCATTTTGCAATATAGGTTGGCTTTGTCCAGATTATATTGTGGGATTCCATTTTCAAGGGGAGAGTTCTTAAGTTGGCCACGATCGATGCCTGTAAGATTACTGCCAATGAGCTCCGGCTCAATGATAGTAGAGTCACAATCTTCAGGACTGTGAGATTCCAAATTCAAATGCCAAGTCAGACTTATAAAATCACTTTAAATACAATACATAGCTTTAGTGGCATTTTGGTGGTGAGATATGCTCAAAATTATATGCAAGAATATAGGTGAAAATGTTTTGAAACTTTACTAGAATATGTTGAAAATTAACAAGAATTGGTTCAAACACTAACTTGCTATGAAAAGAAAAAAGTGTGGGTGGGATCTTACAAGCAGAACAAGGGGATAGTGTGTTACGGCGTGCCCATTCTCCATATTGATGGGAAGCATATTTCCATCCCTATCAGTGGTGTTCACGAGAGTCTCATCCCCATCCAACCACATTTGAGCAACATCAAGTCCTGCTTTTACTAGACCCCCTTTAAGATGAGTTCAAGCAGAAAAGGAAATGCCATGTATGTAAGTACTCTAAAATTGAAGACAAAGTCACTGAACCTTTAAATTTTCACATTCTATATGTACAGATGAAAATTAGAAACCTACTGGATTGTTCCGCAGATCCAGAATGTACTATGAATGCATACCCTGAGTTTCCAATTCATTAATTGCATTTGCCATATCAGCAGCAGCGCTCTGTCAAAATGGAATTTAAAACTTTTCATGTTTAGAACAGAACTTAGCAAGCATTTTAGTTATTGAAAAAAGGCAATATATTCTGTAAATTCTACCTGAGAGAACATTGACAGCTTCACACAACCAGTCTTTGTTTGACGGCCATCTGGTGTTTGATGAGGGATAATGATGCTTGATATTGGGGATAGCTTAATGTACTCACGCGGCAGATTTACTTTCAATTGAATAGTAAAATTTTCCATATCAGTTCTGAGAAAATTAAATACACACATATATATGAACTAAATTGCGAAAGATTTAATACCTCTCTGATACTAGAATTACTTCTTGATTCTGTTGCCTGGAAATAAAGAATATGAAAAATCAGTTGTCCTAAGCAAAATGCAAACTATAACGAGGAAAGAAAATTATTATTATCAACAAGTTAACTTGTGCAGCAGGGAAAGTTGTTAATGCTAACTTTCACTCTATTGAAGTATTTTCACGTGTTCACAGGCAGTAAAACATAGGTTGACTTAAATAATCGCTCATTTTTTTTTCTTTATAAGCATTTCTACTCCTCTTTTGAATTAACAGCAACAAGACTCTTTCGGGGATTAACTTTATCAAGCAAAAAATTTATTCTCTCTTGATGAGGTGCGTTGAATACAAGACTACTAATCGATGTGTCAAAGCTATTAGCATAAGAAAAGTTCATAATTTTATCTAGTGCTGCTTCAGGCAGTCAACTGAATCTCAATTTTTATACTATTAAAGGAAAAAAAAAAGTTTGTAATTAGAAGAATATCATTAATCTCAATCAATTCATCTCCTTCATGTATGCCAGCATGTGCAGGTGGGCTAACATCTATACAGGACAAAACAACCAGCAAACTAATTCTGGTGAGAAAAAAAATATCATGGAATAAGCCAAAAAAAATTCAGGGACGAAGAAATAAATTAAAAAAAAAAACTTAGAAAGGGATTGATACAAATTAATTAAATTAAACTTTTAAGTACTTTTGTAGAATGAGACTCTATCTTTAATCAGTTATCGATCAGACTATGGAGTGAATGGTGTGATCAATTCATATTCAATCCTTTCTTCAACTTGGAATTAATTCTAATAATAAGCAATTCACTAACAAATCACCAGTCTGTGGTTCAACATTGATAAATATTCCGACTCCTTACAAGTTTCCATTATTTCCAATTCTAAAATTTTGGTATTCCTTCAATTGGAAACCGAATCTCTGTTAATTGGGTTGCAAATATATGATTTGCACACAGATCAAAGCGTAAATCAATATAAAATTGGACATTAATTGAATAAAAACAGAGGAATTAAAACGCACCTTTGGACTGACAATCCGAGTAAATGGATCCCCAAAGAAGAAAGCATTCCACTAATTTTGTTATAAGCAGCATCAGGTGAATTCAGCGGAAACATTTCCACCGTAGTTTGCTGCAACTTCAAATCCCAATCTGCAAAATTTTAAGAAAAACAGAACTGCAAAAATCCCAAATTTATATTCTGTACTTGTAAAGAACAAAAAATAATTGGATTAGACCTTGATGATTAAATGTTGGGTCTATTAATGTTTCTCTAAACAAACCCCCATGCCTCCACAAGCGTTCTTTGAACTGTATTTACCTAACAACGGATCCTCATTTACTCAGTCAATAACCTCACTGTATGAATAAATTAATCTATTAAAAGATTAATGAGAAAAGAAAGAAGTTAAAGAAGATGAGGTGTTAATTATCACCTCGCGAGCGCGGGAAGCAGGAAAAGCGACAGTTAAAGACTCGGCAAAAACCGGAGAGTCGCAACAAACGGAAAGGAGGGCGGCGGCAAAACCAAAGAAAGTTTTTCCGATGGATGCGATTGAATTAGGGGAGTTGGCTTGGGCGTTAACAGAGTGATGATAGGAAGCAGAGGGAGGGACAAACTCCATTTGCTGTGAATATTATTATAATTGTCAGGCTTAGTGAAGCAAGAAATCCGATGCGAAGAGAAAAGAGGTAGTAGCAAAATGGATTTTGATGATGGTCTTGTTGAGAATGATGAGAAACCAAAAGTTGGGTGCAGAGACTTCATGTTATGTTTATTTTATTTTATTTTCAAGCGGGAAAAACTGTCCACAAGAATCTAATAACTTGTCCTAATGGAATCTGTTGCGTTGAGTTGCGTGTTTAGGAATCTGACTCACGTAATTTGGTCCGATAACCTCAAGTTTTGGCGAATTGAAATTCTTAATTGTTTTAATGATCATACAGTAAATTTATTAATTATTATAATTAAATATGTATTATTATATGAATAGATTAATTAAGAGATTGAATTTATTTTTAAAAAAAATTGCTATACAAAATACATATGTACAAATATGTGTATTGGATTAATTATTTGGGAGAATTGACATAATTAAAAAAATTATTGACATTATATTTTGTGAAATAATTGTTACTTAACTGAGGTTTTAATCAAACTCTACATTAATACATACTCTCCATGTTTATTTGGGTGTTTTTAAACTATAAATTTAAGGAATTTTTTTTAAAAAATTTCTGACCATAAACTTTGCATTATTCTATAGAATTTTCGTATTTCAATATTTCAACTATGTTTTCTCGGCTCATTTTTTGAAGGGGATAAAAACAGGTCCATATTGCATAAGAGTTTAGAACCAGGTTTTTCAGAATGAGACAAAATTGCTCAAAACGTACAGTGAACAAGAATGGATTTTACCCTGGATAACACCTATAGACAGCACCAGCGGTCTCATTGAGTAAACTGTAGTGTATATGCAGCAAAACAAATTCGACTCGTTATACGATGGTAAGTGTAAACTGAGGTGGCGAAATATCTACATAGAACATGTCCAAGAAAAACTTTAGATCGCCATCAGATTTGAATAGAGAACTGAAAATTTGGAAAACAATAATATATCCATGTAAAACAAGTATTTTCCTCATGAAAAAACATATCCTGTGAACAGAGTTCCGGCTAGCCACAAAGCTTTCTGAAGACTTCAGTTATGTTCAAGTACTGGAGTTGGCTTCACAGCATTTTTTTTTCATCGGGATGCGTCCAGGGGGAGGTGCCAAATCAGATCTTTCACGATAATTTCCAACTATATAGTAAGAGACAGATTGAATGTATTCTCTTTAATGATGAGATAAAAATCTTTATTGGTTGTGATTTCCAACAAAATTAATTTTTAATTTCTCTTGAAACCCTTGAAAGTAGATCCGTCAAATGATTAGGAAAATTATTTTAGTTCGTTGTAGATTTCTGGTTGGCTACGAACATATCTTTGAGTAGTAAAATCGAAAGAATCATTTATTTCATAATGTATATAATAGCAATAAGAATCAATACAATAATGCTATGAATTAATATATAATTATATATCCAACCCCTCAAACAAAACGACCCAAAGCTTCAATATCTAACACTGCTTCAAGAATGCAACGAAAGAGATCATCAAAGAGAATGCAATAACAGCAGCAGAAACCGGCATAGCGAATCCTGCTCTGGTGTCCATGGAAGGTGCTGGAGCCGGCGCATTTTGGGCAGAAACAGAAGCACAAAAAATTGCAACAATGAATAAAATCCCAATAACGTGCTTCATAATTATGATAATTAATTTACAAGAACAAAATATATAGGACAAGGACCAAACTCCAAATTTTCAATGTCAGTTACTACTAGCTAGTGCAATGGATGATGAATCAATTTGTTAGCCAATCTTATATAGGCAGAAACGTAACAGCCTTACTATATAGCTTGGTATGAATTGGGTTGGCTAATTAATGGGTGCATATCTGGAACAGCTCAGTCCTTGGATTTGATGTCCAGCGGTTAGGTAAGTTAGTTGGTCCACAGATTGGACGGCGCAGCATAGAGACTTGCCAAGTGGCAAAATTTATTTAGTTGGCATCTCACTGTTGAGGTAGTTGGGTGGTTTTTGTATATAAGAATAGGAGGCCTTACCAAACTCCATGTGGTTATGACCTGTGAGTGTGGGCTGTTGGGGCCGACCACATGGCTCTTCCTTTTGATTTTTCTCCTTAATTAGTAAAAGGGACTTGGTCTTTTTTAGGCTTATGTGACTCATAATGAGTGGAATTGTATTATTATTATTATTATTGTTGTTGTTGTTGTTGTATGAGGGAATATGAGCATTAACGTACTAAGATTTGAGGTTTAGGAATTGGTACAAAATATTGCAAGATTTTGTTATTTTCTGTTTTAGTTTTTTAATGCAAATTTATGTTTATGAATATAATAACAATATACGTTTTGATAGGAAAATATATTGGTTTTATGAAAATTTTATTGGGTCTAGTACAACAAATTTAAGAAAGTAGTCAATAAGAATTTTCCTGGACGTTAATTTATTGTTTTCTGTATATGAATTCATACGTAGTAATCTTGTCTTCAAAAAGAACATTTTACGTGCATCATTTTGTTTTTAATCGCATAAGCTAACATCGAAAATCCTTCTTTTTCTCTCTTCCTTTTCATATAATCTACTCTTCGGAATTGTATATCCAAATTTAGAACTTTTGAATAGAAATTTCAAAAAATTTACCATATATACTATCTACAAACATATAATCATATTGCATTCATTATTAAAATTTAGGACAAAACTTTCCACTTCTTAATGTTTTGCTCTATTGCATAAAATTGAATTTTGAATATGGTTACTTAATTGGTTTTCTGGCTATTATTTCACGTAAAACTTAATAGCTACCAAATTTATCATCTGAAAATAGATATATAAAAGAATACTTTTTCTCTTGATATATTTCAAGATAAAGATTCAAACTCAATAAAGCTTGAGCATAAAAAACTTTCCAGATTTTTCTTCTTTTTATTTTTTATTTTTTGATTAAAAAAATTAAAAAAACGAAAACTTTAAAGAGGGAGGAGAAATTTTATGCTATATACGAAGAATATGTGTTTTCAAAATGAATTATGTCAAATCTCTATTTTATAAGCTTTTGTTACTTGAAGAAAAATTAAGCCCCATATGACTAGGTTTTAAGTTTTAACTCTCCAACAGCAACAACCTAGAAGGCAAGAACTATAGGAGATTGTGACTTGATTAAAAAAGCAATTATTATTAAGAATATAATTAACACCGAAATAAATATTATATTATTGTACAACGTATGCAATTAATAAATAACATATAATGAATTAAAATTTATATTTATCATACAGTATAAACTTTTAATTAAACAATAAATATATAAAAAAATCTAATGATTTCACATGCCCAAAAGAGAAACCACAAGAGAAAATCCAACGATAGCACCAGAAACTGGTAAAGAAAACCCAGCTCCGGCGTCCATTCCGGGAGCCGGTGCAGGCGCTTCCTGAGCAGAAACTGCCGCGAAAGCTGCCATCAAAAGAATAACTTGCAATGCCTCGGAGATGCTAACTTAGGCCATAGCTAAAATTCCCTAAAGAAAATGGATAGATTTTGCTCTGTTTTCTATGATTACTTGTAGAAACAAAGGATCAGAAAGTGCTCTGTTTTGAAGGAATTTAGCAGAGAGTGGCATTACTATTTATAGAAGCAAAGCAGGTAGGGTAAGGGGTGCTAGTGAATAATTTTTTTAAAAAGGAGGACTGAAGTGGAAATTCAGTGGCAGTCTGGCTGGTGACGTTCGTCTCAACGTTAACAACCAAAGGTTTTGTGGGTTTTTGCACAGCGTTTGATTAGCCGTTTACAGGCTGTGACACGTGCGTTTAAAAGAAGTGGTTGAGACAGCCTAGCCGGCGGACCGCCGTATTTTGTCTCGACACGTTCCAGCGGTTTTCTTTGTGAGACTTGGTTTTGAATAGGCTTTAGTTTTAGGCCCAATTTACCCAATGGGCCAAGGATAGTCAGACCCATAGAATTGATAAGAGCCACGATATTTTGAGTCACAAATTAATGCTCCCACTGTACAGAAAAATTTACTTTTATTTTTAAGCAAATTAAATAAATAATTAATATGATTGAAATTATATATTTTTTAATATATTTAAATATTATTAAAAATAATAATTTATATTTATTAATAATAAAACAAATTAAATAGTATCATCAGAAAAATTAATAAATAATTATATTTTAAAAAGATAAAATAAACTAATCTTTTTGAGACAAAGCAAATATTCGTCACTTTTTGATTGGTTAAATTTATATGTGGGTTTTACTTAATCAATGATGTATTTTAATTTTCTTACCATGCACAAAAGATTTGTTTTATCTATTATTGACAATAAAACATGTCCCAGTACCAGGGAATTGAAAATGGGATGTTTGACCACTGTCTGGACTCGTGTCCCAGACAAAGCAAATATTCGTCACTATAAGATGTCGAATTTTAATATTCCGATTTTCTAAAAAAAACTTCTTCATTAATTGATGTGAATTGGCTTATTGCTTTGTTCGATGCTTGGTAAAAAACATCCAAATTTCATCAACGAAATTTTAACAACAGGCAACATCAAAATAATAATAAGCTGAAATAAATACTTGTAATTTCTAAGATAAAAGAGAAAGCTCCTCACTTTTATTGATAATGGTCAATCACACCATTCAGATTACAATAAAATTTCTCCTAACCATTTAAAAAAAAAATTAAAAAATAGTAGCAAACTCAAAGCAACAACAAATATGATACCATTTTCAACATTACAACTCCTCTATCTCACTCACTGTATTGTGTATACATTCTCCAAGAAGAAGTTCACGAAACATAAAACCAAAAACTCTTAAAAAAATTTTAGCACAACAAAAATGCAAATAGAGAGAATATGACAGAAGAACATACAATAGCCATAGAAACCGGCAAGGCCAATCCGGCTCCGGTATCCATTCCCGGGGTGGGAGCAATCGCCTGCGCTGTAACTGTAACTGTAACGCCATAAGTAGACAACATGACCATTAAGATTACAATGTGAGCAAATATTGAAGCTCCAAATTCTGCCATTTTTTCTTGGAGAGAAGAAAAAGGCTGAATATTAATATTAATATTAATTGGTTGGTGGGATTATGAAAATGTGAATTCAATTTATAGGGAGTGGGAGTGAAGGTTTTGTATTAATTAATTTTATGATGAATTATGTTATGTTGGTATCTTAATTTAGCCTTTACCATTAAGGTTTCTAGGATCCACGCATGTACCCGATTGTCCATAAATATTATGACACGTGTATATATCTGTTAACGTGGCAACAAGTAATTGGATATTGTGTTTCTTAAGTGTTAACTAAGTTTTTATCTGATATGGGTGGGAATTCGCTTTCGCCAGCTGAATCGGCTTGGTCAAATTCATTATACCTATTTTCAATTCTCAGTTAAAGAATGCAAACTGTTTGTGTAAATGGCCAAAAAAGAACAAATTAGTTCAAATTCCTTCTTCAATATAAAACAAATACAAATTAATAATTAATACATGGCAGAGCATCAAATCTAAGTTGAAATGTCCCCTCAATAGGCAAAAATTAAAAGATTAAATTGTCTACCTTACTTCAACTAAAATGCTAGAAGGGAATAAAATGTAAAAGACATGTGAAACTTTTTTTCTTGCAACAATATAATATCTTTAATTTATACACACACGCATTAAATCAGTAACTTCCAAATATATGTATTTACTTATAATGTGAAATAATTATCTTAAGAAAAATTATACAATATCAGCTTTAATTTACTAGTTTAAAAAATTTATGAAAACAGTAAAAATTATAATTAGCAATGAATTTGATTTCAAAAATAGAAGGTGGAATGTCAAAAGGTGAGGTGGGTGGGAGGTCTACTTTTAGTCATGCTAAGAATGAGAAATTAAGAAGGTATATATTGCTTGCTATTGTAAAATAGAGAAGATCAGAAAATGGTATAAACTATAGCTAGTCATTAAACTTGTTTTTTACATTTTTGGAATTTGACCCTTGAGGTAGGAGTGAGGACCCATTTTAATAATAATAAGACAGTAAGTTCATGGGGCACATCTAGCATTCTATTTGTGAGATTGACCTCATTGACTTAAGAGTATAATTCTACTATAATAAGAGAAAAAAAAAGTGCAATATAATAAATAATTTAGAATAATTTTATTTGAGATAGAGTGTGCCTAAATGTATTTTAATCTACTTACCAATGAAATAATTCTAACCATACTGAAACTAACCCTAAAATTATGATTACAATTCTAGTCTTAAAAAAAACAAATTATTATTACAATTTTAATGTTTTCAACCAATATTAGATTACTGCAAAAATCAAATTTACCTATAAAAATTAATTAGGTGTGTACAAATAAATTTTATTCATATTAGTTTTTTTTTTAATTTTTATTAAATGCGTTGAGTTTCTCAATTATGCTTTTACATAAAATCTAGTAATAAAATGAGAACCAATGATTTTAGTATAATTTTCATAAAACTATATGGAAAAGGAATAATCATCCAATATACTTTGAAAATAGGAAAACTTCTGTATAATTGTAAAATTGTGAGCATTTTCCCTATATAATAGAGACAAAAGGGAAGAAAAAGAAAAATACTGGCTCAATATGCATTCTCTTTCTATCTTTGATACGTCCCTCTAAGATATTAAGGCGTGCATTCCTCTTCTCCAATATAGATTTTCCTTTCATTTGCTCAAGTGCCTTTTTTTTTTTCTTGTCTTTTTAGTTAACTGTTAATTTCAAAAGTTGACTGAAAATGCAAATGAAAGATCTTTGTCCAAGTCTAAACGGAAATGCTTAAATTAAGGTATTCACCCACCATTGTTTCCATTGAATTTAACATTCAATGATCTATAGCCAAAAAAATTTCACCACAAATAACACCACCACCATCAATCCACCTCTTTAATCCTAAAAATAACTCATGAATGTTTCTTATAAATTCCTACTAACTAGCATCGTGTCCTTCAGACCTGCAATAGAAAAAAATTACAAAAAAAAGGGAAAATAGAAACTTTCAAAAAAAATTAAAGTATAAAAACCCTTTCTTCATCTGCAAGGCAGGTCTAAGCAGCGAATTTCACCATCGTTATGAAGAAATTTTCCTTTGCTGTTCTTGTTGTCGCCACCTCCATGAGCGAAGCCTTGGCCGTCAGTACTGCTGAGGCTCCTGCCGCTACCGCCCCATCTCCAGGGGTTGCAACTGGAGCTGCCATGACTACTTCTTCTGTTGCAGGCTCATTGATTGGGGCTACTCTTATGTCCTTCTTTGCATATTATTTGCAGTAAGGGATTGAGGAGGATATGATAGACAATAATATCAAATAGAACAAGTTTTCCTGAAGAAGGGGAGATAAATCAGATCATGATTTATTCTGTTTGATTTCTTGAGTTTTTCACCTTTGTTTTGATTTTTTTCTTTTTTCTTAGATTAATTTGAATTATACATTTTAATAAAGTTTTAACATAAAGGAAAAGTATTCCTGTTATCCATTATTTGTTTCTTTTCAGTTAATTATGTGATATCTAATCAGAAGGCACTTTTTAGATTTTACCATTTATTATGGTGCCTGGTTGAAATGGGTATCCTATGTTATAGTGGAAAATCTGTGATCTATGTATGGAGGAAGAATCTTTGTGATCTATCTATAATTCCAAATTAGATATGTATTTTAACTCAAATTGGTCAACTCATTGTCATATGTTCTGCAGCAAACGATGAACTCCATGTAGAACAAGACAATCAGATTAAAGAAACCTTAATAAAATTTAGCGTAGCCTATTTGTATCTCTTCAAGAACACTAAATACAAGATAAGAACATGATGAAGTAAAGGCAATCAGGAGTTTATTTGGCCTCAGAGGTCAGAGTATGTGAAAGCTTGAAACAATATGTAAAATATGTTTATAAGTTATAATCTTCAACCAAACAACACTCTGGAAGACGCATATTTTTATGTCAATAACGTTTACTAGATACATATTCACAGAGTAAAAATAAATTAAGTGGCAGTCACCTCAAGTTTAAGTCCCTCCATTAAATTTATGTTGAGACATGAGACTTTTTGTCAACCAAATTGCTGTTTCTCTAGAAGAGACCACTTCTTCACCAAATGGCTTCAGCACACCAGCAAGCTCATCAATTTTATCCTGCTTAAGTAATCGAGCACACAGTTCAAGCAAAGACTCTAGAGCATCCGCTCTTTGCAGACCAGGATTCTCCCACTCACTCTTGGTCTCATCAGCATGCATTGCAATTAGTGTATTAAGCAATGAAATGTGACTTGCTGCTTCGTTTACTCCACAGGCATCATCTTTCTCTGCTTGCATGGAGGAATTATTCTGATCCAGCTTTGCTGCAATATCTTCTTTACATTGAGGTATAACATTACTTTCAGATGATAAGTAGTCCATATGAATGCCTTCTGTATACACATAACGGCTTTCTGGTTTCTGTAAACAGCATTCCATCTCAACATAAGGTTCAATTATGGCTGACGGTGATTTTCTATCGCTGTGGGAAGCATCAACATTGGTATGATTTAGGCCAGGCATTGCTGATTTCCTCATATCCTTTGCTGTAGCATCCTCTTCCTCTATTTGAGCTTCTTCTACAACTTTCTGGTTGCACAAGTTCGGTTGATCCTTCTTGGTAACAATTTTGGCATCAACCTCTTGCAATTGTTGAAGACGCTCAGAGGTTAGCTCTCTTTCACGCCGATAATTTGGTATACTCTCCGAGGCAAACTCAATTTCAGTGCCATCCTTTTGAGGAAGACTGCTAAAATCAGCTTGCTTGTCTCCATTGCAAACACTAGTTTCAGAATCAGTGGAACTATCTTTTGGACCAGTCATAGAATCCAATACTTCCACAGTATAGCTAGTAGGATCAACCCCTTTGGTCTCAAGGTTGTGTTCTGCACTAGATGTTGATGTTGAGATGTCAATGTGAGGTAGATTGCTTTGTTCTGCAACGCTGTTTCTCTCACATGGATGATCATTTTCTGGCTGGTTTAGAGGTCCAATCTCCCCATCCCTCTTGTCTTTGCTGCCACTAGATTTTCCAGACAATGATTCTCTCCTTGTTTTCTCCTTTGCATTTTTGATGGGCTTTACTGGAAGAAACTCAGAAGATGCATCGAAGCAAGAAAGAAGATATGGTTGCAAATGGTGATGCCTTAGTAGTTCCGCAGCCTAAAGGTCAAGGCATGCAGGTATGAGAATAGCTTATGATGTCAAAATTAATACATAAAAACTGTGGATCAGTAAAACTCACAGTTGGTCTGTGTTCTGGGCTCTTCCTTAGCATGCTCTTAATAATTCGTTTCCTATGACATGGAATCCAATGTGCATATAATTAGGTCATTTAAGTGAATCAGATACCATGGATCACAACACATGTTATGCAACTCCGACATGCATCGGTAGACAAATCATATGCATCAAGAATAGGAAAAAAAGTAACTTACAGTGAAGAGGAATAGATAATTGGGAGAGGAGAAATGGAGGATCTGTTTATCTTGTTGATTAGTCCAGCCATATCCTGTCCACGTTGCTTATTTTAGTTATGAGTAAACTTAGGTTTTTCATCAGTTTGCTAACTGATACAATATAAGTCAGGCTTGTACTCACAGGCGCTCTAAATGCCGGTTGCTGTGCAGCCATTTCAAACATACAGCAGCCTGAAAAAGGAGATGGATGTTATTACTCCTGAGGAAGAGGGAATTTTACAGCTATGCTTTCAAATTCCTTACCAAGCGACCATATGTCTGATTTGTAGCCATAAGGAATATCTGCTAGGAGTTCAGGACACATGTAATTAGGAGTGCCAACCACCTGTTAACATGAGGCATAGGGAAACAGAAAGATGCAAAAAACTAAATTTAGAAGAATTGTTTAATAGAGAGGGAGGAGGGGAAGAATACACAGTTCAAAATGAGCTTTTAAATGTTACTAATCCAACACAGTATCATGAAGTAGTTTTTGTTGTAGACATGAATCATGGGAAAGATTTAAGCAGTAAACTCACAAAAATTGGAGAGTCAAGGCAGATCAAAATCAAGTGTAAGACTTAAATTGACAATTTTAAACCAAAATAAGGTGTAGCATGAAGAAAATATACTTGATTCCATACCGAAGATGCAAGGTCTTCAGTGTTGAGCAGCTTTGCAAGTCCAAAGTCACCTGTTCAGTCCATACAAGACATACAATTCTAAGAAGACATAATGAAAATGAAGCCAAAACTGATGAAAATCCTTCTACTTGGCAGTTCTTTTCCTTCATACCGAGGCGGACATCATTGTCCTTTGTAAGAAATATGTTGGAGCACTGGAATTCAACAAAATTATATCAGAAACAAAACCATTCACAAACTTCCCTTAATTACATAGATAATCATATACATGTACCTTAAGATCTCTGTGAAGGACGCGGTTAGAGTGCAGGTAGTTTACAGCTAGCAATAACTGAGTCAGCCATTTGCAGAGTTTCTGAGGAGCAAAACGTGGTAACCATGTTGATTATGAAGGAACATATATAAAGAAATTCAACTGTATGAAAAATCTAACAGGTTACCTCCTCTGGGATAAATATGCCTCTAGCCTTCTTTATAATATCAGCCCTGACCGAAGGAAAACAAGTAAAAAAAATAATAATAATTCAATCGCCCATTAGAAGTGTTATGAGACGCTATTTTAGCTTCTCACTTTTTGTTGACAATACTTTTGAGTTTTGACTAAAAAACTTTTATATGTCCTTTTCCATAGATGAAAACTTCATTTGCTTTAAACGTCTGATGAGACAAACATACAAAATTTTCCAATTGTTTTGACCATACTAAGGTTATTAAAGTCAGAAGCAAATCTGGTTCGGCTCAATTGGTATACCTAGATGTAATTGCAAGTTGGTTCATGGGTTTCAAAACCTAAACACTTCAATTCTATCTTTGAAATAAAAATCAGAAATGTTCTCCACTCCAGAACCGTTTTCCTGATTGAAAAATGACGTATTCCATTTGATTTTTCAAACTTACAGAGCCCAGAAATTCGGACAAAAAAATGGCCAAATCGATCTAAGACTACACGATTCACAATTACTTACATGTCTCCACCTTTGCAGTATGCCGTTACTATGCATACACAATTTCCCTGCACAGGAAAGAGATACATTAGAGATTTTTCATAGACGCCACAAAAGGGTTCATTTCGAGCCAATGGGAATCTCCAAACCATTAATTACTACTTTATTGTGCATCTGAATATAAACAAATTTTTTAAGCCATTAATCATTACTATACTGTGCATCTAAACAAAAAGAAATTATGTGATTACCTTGTCCACCCAAGAATCTCTGTACTCTACAATATATGGGTGATTCAATTTCGCAATTAACTCCATCTGCAGCACAGATTAATCATGTTTCTTTAAAGCAAAGCATAATCACATTTTCAATCAAATGCATCTCTTAATTGAAACATGAAGAGAAATCATTGCTTGGCAAAAGGGAAGAACACCATCATCAGTTGTTTCATTTGCTCCAAGCGGACATGTAAATAGTTGACTTCAAGAATACTCCATGGCAAAGCTAGAAACTAAAAATAGGTCATTGGTACTTGAGAGCAGAGCTAGAAATCAAAACAGAACACCCACAATTTAGTTATCAACTCAAGCCTGAAAGAGACAATCGTGCACATTATCATTACTATCGAACTATGCAGGCATTTTCCAAGAATAATAGACGTTCAGTATTTCCACTACAGTTACTAAACCAAAGAGAAAGCAGTGATGTATTAAATTTGTCCACATTATACATCAAGAAAATATTAATAGTGCAATAGTTTACTGATTTATTCTTTTATTCTTAATAATTTAGCGTGTGTTTTCATGGTTTGAAAACTTAGACTTGAACATTAAGGGAGATAAGACTGTGCATATAAGAAAATAAATTACATGATAATAAATCATATAAGCAATATCATGGTAGTATCTAAATCAGTTCCATCTTTTATACCATATGAATAAAATAATCAATTTTAGAACTCATAATAATTTCTTTTAGGCCTCTATGAGGATTGATGTGTGCATATGACCTCCTGGTGAGCTGTTCGTTTGAACTTCTCAGTCTGCTTGGCCAGGCGAATCTTCTTCAAAACATACCTAACAGAAGGAAAGAAAGAAGAAAAAAATAAAATAAAAAACCAAAATTCAATCAGTTTGGAAGTTGAAGACCATGATAGCTAACAGACAAAGCTTCGTGCCGACACGGCCACCACCCACCAATCTAAACCCCCTAAATAATAATTTCGATGCAATTACATGATATTTGGCATTCAAATCAACAAATATAGTTGACCACCACGAATATTCACCAGTCCCTTGTTAAAAGATTTTTGTTTCAAATCAGTCTAACTCCAATAGTAAATAGCGAAATCAGTTAATATCCTTCTATCAGCCAATGCCCAGAAATTGGCAATTTAAAGGACATATTCAAGAAGATCCATGAAGACAAAGAACAAGAAGAACTAAAGCCCAGAAGGAAGATTAGCAACTTACTTCTTATTCTCAGTTTTATGAAGAACAAGAAAAGCAGAACCAAAAGCTCCTCTTCCAATCTGCTCTATAACTTCATAATTTTCCATTTTGGACTTCATTTTGCCTTTATCCGTCTCCATTTATAACCTTCAAGACTCGAAATTCAAACAATAATAGAAAATCTGAGGTTCAAATCAAACTTGATAAAAACCCAAATCACAAATCTTTACAAAGAAAACTATCTGGGTTTGGGGTTTTGGGGCTGATAAGTTGTGTATTCAAGACATTTATCTCCACAAAGAAGGGAATAATGCGGACTACGAAGACAAAGGGTAATATTAACAGCTAGTACAGCAATAATTAGTTGTTGTGTAAGTGATTAAAATCGAAAATTGATGAAAGGATTGAGTATAGAGACTATTGAAATAACCCAGAACTAGAGCTATAAGAAGAGAGGCCTTATAGGGTGAGAGACAGAGAGTTGAGTAAAGCTGCATTCCATAATTATTATGATGGGAAGAGAAGAAAGAGAGGTAAGAGGACAAAGTCAAGTAAAGTGACTCCCCACTAATATGATGGGAGGAAGTAACGAAGGATTTGATTACTTGCCAAAATAAGAGAAGATAGAGAGAGATTAGCAAAGGAACAGACTTTAAGAATGCGAAGCACAGATATAAAATATAAATACTTTAGTTGATAATTTCCCCATATATAAAACCACAAATTACACAAAACTACTAAAGTTTTAACGAAATATAAAAAACTAGAAGTTTATATATTTGTATTATGATGGAAATATTATTTAAGATAATAATTAGGAATGTTGTAATTTGAGTGTATTAATGGTATGTAGCTACCATCATTAATAACGAGTAGAGAAATTTTAAATTTTTATAAAAATATCATTAGATTTTATATAAAATTCTAAAAAATTTACATAAAAATATAAAAAAATTATATAATATACTGCACTGTAATATTTAAAATTTATGCAATATAAAAAAAATAAGTATTATTTCAAACGATTTGAGATATACTATGAATTTTTTAAAAATATATTTTTACCTGTAATTTGAAAAACTAATTTCGTGTAATTTGTTCATATAAAATGAAAGAACTAGAGAGAGTGAAAAAAGCAGGACAGGACTTGCATTTACTGATTCAGAGAGATAATAGATCCACACAATTCATTCTCCAGAGGAATGTTTCCTAGCATGCAGTTGTGAGGTTACAATCCTTGCAATTTAATAAAAAATGAACAGTTTATTACATAATCTTATCAGAAATTGGGACTGGTGAAATTAACAGTATAGTAGTTAAGCACCTTCCAGAAAGCTACGCAAATGTTTGTGTTGTTTTATCAATCAAGATGGGTATTTGGCTTTAAAGACATCCATGATGTCTTTAACTTTTGTTTAAGAGACCAAAAGTATTTATGATGCTTTTTTAGGGCCAGAATGAAAACCCAATTAGTAAATTACTCTATTGTGGATGGTTGATGTCACTATTTAAACAAAGCCGAGTTTTGTGGCCAGATCCTCCTTGGTGGACCATGTCAAGTACTATTTTCTTGGTAGGTGGCTTTGGTGAAAATAATTTTCCATAATTTAGCTTTTTCTGAAAAATAATGCACCAGCTATTGAGATC
Source organism: Triadica sebifera (assembly GCA_023653625.1). NCBI lineage: Eukaryota > Viridiplantae > Streptophyta > Magnoliopsida > Malpighiales > Euphorbiaceae > Triadica > Triadica sebifera. The sequence continues at coordinate 26,459,677 of CM042908.1, read as the reverse complement.
CAAAACATGCGGTTCGATCAACCAAATGAAGCACCAAATTGTCTCGGGCAGCATCTTTATGCCAGCGCTTAAAAAGGCTTCCGGATCCGCCCGGTGGTCTCCAGCGACAAGAATTTCGTAATTAAATTTCATTTAAATCGACGAATCTAAATTTGATCACGATTTTTAGAGAATAATTTTAAAACATGTAAATGGTTTGATTGGGAGTTCTTAAACCTATAAGAAGATAAATTAGTTAGTATGAATGCGAAACTAATTTGGATACGACTTAATTATTTAGGAAAAAAAAGAAAGAAAGAAAGAATAAGAGTAGTGGAGCACATAAACTTGATTTAATTAACTCAAAATTAGATATTCATCTTAGCTTTAGTGACAAAAAGGTGTAATGCGATTAGTGTATGGTGATTGTTTTACAAGTGTGAAAACTATTTAAGTTCTCCTCGTGCAAAGAATCAAACAAGATCTAAAGAAAGCATGAATATGTTTTGAAGCTAGTTTGGACCCTACAGACGAAATGTTCGCTTAATAAAATTGTAGACGAGGGCTACTCGGTCGATACAGACGGGTACTTGTATCAATAGCTTTTTCCTTTCAAAGCCATGAATTTTCCCTACCTACCCCATGACAGAGCTAAAGTTTGTCTCATAATGCATCGACAGGCAAATACAGTTATAGGCAATGCATCCACAATATCTTTTCATAAACAGGCCTTAAATCTGTAAAATTCAGCAGTCCACATTGAAATAATTAGAACAAAGATATTTACCTATTGCAAACAGAAGAGCTTGTACAATCAATTAGTTCCTACTGCCATTATTATCATGAAACAAGTTACTTTCTCTTCGATTTTTTGGAGGCATTGCGTCTCTCAATTTTCTTCTGTAAAGCTTCAAATTCTTCTTCTGTGGGTTCAGGAGTTGCATTATCACCACCATATTTGGACACCAAAGATGAGAACATGGATTCAAACCGGTTTTTTCTTTCACTTCTACGCTGAGATATGATGGCAAGCAGATCTCCTTCAGCCTGTTTATTTGATCTGTGAAAAATACTTATGAAGGTTATAAATATTATAATAAAAAAACCTTTTAATTATTTAAACAAAGGACAAGTTAATGGTTGATTGACCAAAAAAAAAAAAAGTTAAAGACTCACTCCGCCTTCCTTTTTAAAGGGCTGGTAGGAGGTTTTATTTTGGATACTTGCTTGGCCCATTTCTGGTAAGCTTTGGTTTCCTTCAATTCCCCTATATGAGAGCAATATGGCATTTAGCATCATAGAAACTAAGTGCAATATGTTGTGAAATGACATCAAAGATGACAGACAAACCAACAAAATGATATAACAATGAATGAAATTCGAAAAATCAAAGGGTCTCACTGACATATCTTTAATCTCTAACCAGAAAAAGAAGACTTGAACCTCTTGAAATGTGCACCAAATTTTTTCATAAGCTAAAACGAACTTTTACCTGAAGATATTGCCTCATCCAGCATATCCTTAAATCGGTGAGAGTCAAGCTTAGGATCAGAACAGAGCATCGAGCAGAAGAGTCTGAGAAGGAAAAACTCCACGATTTTACTGGCAAAAAAAAAAAAAAAACACCACGCATTTCACCGCATACCTATTCATGTTACCCTTGCACTTCCTATAGAGGTCAACCAAATCCTTTTTCTCCAAATCAGATCCCCTGTAATTTGCTTCAAACTCTTCAATATCAGCTTCAGTGACCTGAATTGATGTATGATTGTCCATGGAAAGCACAATTAATAAAATAAATCAGGAAAATTTTGTAACTAGAAAATAGTACCTTCTTGTACATGGTTCTGAAATAATCTCTCAAATTTTGTACAACATCCCCAGCAAGATCCTGCTCAACAAGAGAAACTGAAATGAGAGAGAATAGAACGTAATGATTTAATTTCTTTTTTCATTAATATGAAGAAATTTCTTTATCTTATAAATGAACATAGCAATTCTAAATAATAAGAAAATGTAAAACTGACATAGCATAGCTGAATACAACTGCATGTTAGGCACAGAATAGAATCCTACCTTGGCTTTCAAATGCTAGAGTGTGGAATAAACAATTCTGTTCCCACATAAAACCCTGTGATCCAGGACTGTACCAATTCAAATGAAAGGAATAAATGTATATAAAAACTCACAGCATCATCAACACAACCAGTCTGATCATAGACAGCCCGTTTTTCCTCATCACCAAGAATTGATATCACCTTTTGCAATTGCTGAAATTTTTCTTTAGCATCCTATTGAAAGAAAAAACAAAGGGTCATAAACAGAAATCATAGCATTAATGTACCAACAAGCAACAAATCTACAGGGGCAAATCACCTCATCATCAGGATTTTTATCAGGGTGCAGCCGCAAGGCCAACTTATAGTATGCTTTCTTTATTTCCTGCTGAGATGCTGTCCTCTCAACACCAAGAACCTGCAGAAGTGGGTTTTAATATGCTAAAGCTTACTACAGCAATAACGAACACATGTATCATATGTAAAACAAGACAAAAACAGTAATAGACATGAGTAAAAGAAATATAAAATGTATGGAGAACGCAAAACACTTTAGACACTAGCCCAAGCATCCAAATAAGCAAAAAGAGAAAGCAAATGTAAGAATGCAGAAAACAGAATTTGGAACAATTCTCACCTACTTAGCCAAGCCGCAAACAAAGTAAATTTAATTCTACAACCCCCAAGTTATTGACATGAAAGGAAGCTTACAAAACAAGAAATGAACGTAACTTCTACAAGACTTGAGACCAGTGAAACTTAAGCACTGCCAAACGCAAAATGAAAGATGAGGTTCCCCTTGACAACTAGTTATCATATAAAGAAGAACAAAGACTCAAAATGAATTAATCCAAACAACAAATAACGAAGAAAACACTTATTGTTTGTAGTCAGAATCTGGCACTTAAGTTTCCTAATCTATTACTCAATAGATCTTTACATGAGGTTCCACACCCTTAAATTCTTATCTATTCACTCCCGCTCATAATTTTTCAGCTAATTTTATCCATGAACTAATTACGATCCCAACAATATAGAATTGACAGTCACCCACACTTCAATAGAAGAGGTCACTGCAACATATCACCACCATCTTATACCTCCCTCCCTTGGGCACTAATTCTATCTTTAATTTTTGTTCCATTACACAACAACTCTGGCATTTAAAGTATTTATTAAGCCACGATGGAACTCTTAAAAGAAGAAAAATGACAAATAAGTTGAATAGACCAAATCCCAACATTTGTATACAAAATATGATAAATGAATCCACAGATAGGCATTTAATTAGAAAGTTGATGTAAGAAATCAAGAAAGCGTCCAAAAAATACTGTCAAAAAACATCCAAAAAATTAAACGTATTCACAATCTAAGCGAGTAATGCTTCAGATAACTGGACCCAACACCGATTGAGCCAAAGAAAACAACGCAATTTCCCAATAGTTTACAAAAAATAAAAATAAAAATAGAACAAAAGCAATTTCAGAGGTAACTGGAATCCATAAACTATATAACCAATCTAGAACAAAAAGATCGTGAAAAGAAAATCTTATAGCCAGTGGGCGTCATTTCATCACCTCATAGATATTCTGATCATTTGTGGAAGATCGATCCTGTTCCTCTTCCTCCACTTCAACTTTTTCGTCTTCTTCTTCTTCAACAGAAACCCTAGATTTCTTTTTCCTACCCATGACGGCCTAGGAAGATAAAGTCAAATTAGTGTGCAGAGTGAAAACTGCAGAAACAACAAAGAAAAGCGTTTGGACAATCTCTAATATCAACATTTTTGGGATCTCTCGGCTTTTATTCCCGCCTCCTTCCCCAAGTTTCCCGCCGCGTTATCTGATCTGGTGTGCGATGGTGCACTATGCATAGTTGCTTGCTGCGGGCAACGCTTTTCACTTGGGCCTTAATATAATTTTCTTTTGAACTCAAAGTTGGCCCAAATCGAAATAATAATATGAAATTTATGGCAGGACGGCCTGGGCCTCAAAAATTGCTACTTAGGAAAAGAAAAATTCGGATTTCTCGAATTTGAATTAATTAATAAGCAATCAACGTGAGAAAAAAATTTAATAAAATAAATCGAAAACTTAAATTTGGTTAATGTTCAAATAAGACTAATGAGCTTATAGTTTTGATTTTGAGATTTTTACTTTTAAGATTTCATAGAATATGATATATTATATAAATTTGGCTTAATATGTTCGGACCTAGTTATACTTTATTTAAAAAACAAAAAATTACTTAAGACACTTTAATTTCTTATAAATTATATGAATAATTAGTTTTTTAAATTAAATATCAAAGGATGCAATCTGAAAACTTGGAGAGCATAAGGATGCAATAAACTCTCTAATGTGCTATAGGCTTAAATGCTATCTAAAACCCTGCTTATTTTTTAAAAAATAAAAATAAAAAAACCCAAAAATATAATGATTAACAAAACATGGCAAGCAAAAAAAATTGCTATTTACTCCCTCATATTTGACATATTATACTAGCACCCTTCTGAAATTTAAAATTTATAGGATTTGCTCTTCTATTTTATTTTTGTTAAATTATGTAACTCTTTTATTAAATTTTAAAGTATTTACTGTTTGTTAAAAATAATATTCTCTTTTGCCCAGAAATACTAGTATTATAGGTCAAACTTCAAGGATACTAATACAATAAATTAAATTTACAGAGGTATTAATATAATAAGTTAAACTTCAAAAGTAAATGATAAGTTTATCTTTATTATTTCATTATAATCTAATATTTTTTCAAAAGAAAATATAACAAAATAACGTATCAATATAATATAATAAAACAAAATGAGCAAATCTTTGACAACAATCTAACGTGTTTATACCAAAAAATATAACAAAATGACATATCAATATAATACAATAAAACAAAATAAGCAAATCGTCTAATTTTTTCAATACTATTACACTACATCAAACTTGGAAAGTAAATAGTGTTTTTCCCTTAAAAAAATAAAGGAAAAGTGAGTGCAAGTGCGAATGTTGGTGTGTCCCTACATTCTCCACCGTCTGCTGAAACTGAAAGCAATGTTGGTATTGAAAGTGTTTATTATTATTGTTCTTTATCGCTTTCTTCAATGCAATAAGTAAAACTTGATAATTGCAACTTTCACTCACATATCCTAACCCAACACATCATGTCTGCTCTACTCATCAAACACAGAGATGGTTTTCCTCCAAATCCTTTGTTGGGACTTGATGATGTCGTCTTCTCTGGGGAATATTATCAAACATCTAATGCACTAACACCCACATTATCTCTCATAGACACATATTTATATAAAGAAATTTATCAATAAAAATGTTTTTTTTTCAATTTTTTTATATGTCATTGGATGCTTCAAAGTTCAAACTCTGTTCTCTTCCATTGAGATTTTAGAGTTGACCATTGTCTATTGAGTATATAAAATAATATGCAAAATAAGATTATTTTACAAAATAATTTTACACCCTTTTTATTCTTTTAACATTTTAATATTTGTGTTGACATTCTAACCCGTAAGTGCATATATACACTGTATACCCACATTAAAATAAATCTATAAAAGTTATTAAAATCTATATATTAATCAACCCTTTTTGAAAAAAAAAAAAAGGATTAATAACGAGTAGGAAAAAAAATCAAGGTAAGCATAGTGATATGTTAATTATCATTCTGCTAGGGAAAAATTAATGATTGAAATAAGAAAATTACAATTACAATTACATTCTTTGAAACCTCTAATTGTTAAGCTATAGTAAATAAAAATAATTAGCTAACATGGCTTCGTTATGCTTTTCAGATTATTAATAATGCGAAATAGTATTAAACTATAAATACAAGAAAGAAAGATCCATCCCCTATAAAAAGAAAAGCTAATAATGATAATTATCCTTCATAAAGTTTTCATACTTGTAATTATTACTAATTAGAGTGGCATGGGATTATCTTTAAGCCCGCTGTCATTTCTTCAATTGGTAAGGGCTCGTAGATCATAAAAAAATTTCATCATATTTGCCCTAAAAAAATTAAAAAATTAAAAAACTACCAACACTTTCTTTCTAATATTTACTCTATAATTGATCCACACATCAATTATAAAATAAATGTCTAAAAATAAATTGTAAAAATAATATTAGTAGCATTTCTCATTTTGAAATAAACAAAATTAGCTTTTAATATTTGTTAAAATGACCATATTGAAACAAAAAAAAAAATTGAAAAACTAATGAATTGCTAGAATTAAAAGAATAAATATTCGACCATTATGCTAATTTAAGAACTAAATTAAAACTATAAACATCAAAATTTACATTTTTCCCCTCAATTATGAATTAAGTAAAATTGGTAAAGATCTTAAGAAATTGATGGGTGCTTTTTAATAAAGGGGAGCGGAGAGTGAAATTCTTTAGCAGAGGAAGCAATAATGGTTGTGCCGCAACTTTCCAGTTTTATAATTAAGTCAACAAACCCCATAAAAAAGTCAACCAAAAGGAGAGCTACCTCTCAAATATTTACTTGGAATTGTTGTTAGCCAATAAAAATAAATAAATTTAAATTTTTTTATTTAATTAACTAATTTTTTTAATTTTTTATAAAAAAATTTATTAAATATATATTTTTTAAAAATATATTTTTTTATTTAATTATCTCAAAACGGCTTTCAAAATTTTAAGAAAATAAAATAAATATGTTTCAAATAATATTTTTTCCAAATTCAATTTCAGTACTCACATTTTACACAGTGCGAATATTATCTCCTAATAAATTTGATGTAAAAAACAACAAATATATGCAATTGTATCATGCGAAGAAAGTTGCATGGGATTCTATATGAAACATTTGGCGGTGCGACATTTTATAATTATTGCCTAAAATTTTGTTTTGTGTGGAAACCTTACTATTGAATTCTACAATTTTTCTATCGTAAAGTTTGCTCTATGAATAAAACCACATATCTAAACTTGCAATACGTATTTTATTTCTTGTTTTTTAAATTATTATTATTATATATTTACTATATAAATATCTTTCACGAATTTAATTTAGATTTATAATTCTTACTAAAGTTAATGCAAAACATTTTAAAAATATTATTTCATCTCTTGTGGGTCCCCACCAAACGAGTTTTATTCCAAGATGTCATAAATATTGAGAATGTAGCGATGGTTCAGGAGATGATTCACACTATAAGGAGGAAAGCTCAAAATAAGGGGTTTATGGCAATCAAGGTAGACCTCGAAAAAGCCTATGACCGCATTAGTTAGATCTTTCTTTTATGACACTTTCATGGAGGTTGGAGTTTCAGTTCCTTTAACTCAAATTATCATGAATTTGTGTTTTTTTTTTCTAAATACAAATTTTTTGGAATGGTGAGGTTATTGAGGCTTTCAAGCCAAGTTGGGGTCCACGATAGGGTTGTTTGTTCTCCCCTTTCACGTTTTTCCTTTGCATGAAACGTTTGGCTCATATTATTCATTATGTTGTGAATTCGAGACACTGGGATCCCATTCAACTTAACTGTGATTGGCCTTTGCTTTCCCATTTATTTTTCACAGATGATCTGATCCTTTTTGCTAAGGCAGATGCATCTCAGGTTAATGTTGTTAATCAAGTTCTCAAGGTGTTTTTGTGATAGTTTTGGGTAAAGAGTGAATGTTGCTAAAACTGTTGTTTATTTCTCTGACAATGTTCCGAGACAAATTTGTCATATCCTGAGTAATAAATTGGGATTTAGGAAAACTTTGGATCTTGAAAAATATTTGGAGGTTCATTTGTTGCACAACCGCATTTTCAAAAGAACTTATCGTTATATTCTTGATAAGATGAGCTCAATGATGGATAATTAGAGTGCTAGTCGGATTCCCCTTACTGGTAGAATCACATTAGCCCAATTAGATATTTCTTCTTTATCTCTCTATGCCATGCAATCAATGGTGGTCCCTAAGTCTCTTTGCCTTGACATGGACAAAAAAATAATCAGGTTTATTTGGGATGGTGATAAGGAAAATAAAAAAATCGCTCTCGTTAAATGGAATATGGTTGAACTGAATAAAATAATAGTGGCATTAATATGAGAAATATGTTTCACTTAAACATGACTTTTATTATGAAATTAGTTTGGGATGTATCAAAATCCTCATTCGTTATGGTCCCAGATTTTAAGCTCCAAATATAAGTTCCTCCATGGAAAATTAGAAAAACCCGTAGCACCTAGCTCGTGTTTTATAGTTTGGAGAGGTATCTGCAAAATTGGGAGAAAATTAAGAAAAATGAGGTCTGGTTGTTTGGGAATTGACAAAATGTTAGTTTCTGGTATGATATTTGGGTGCCAGGTATTGGGATAAGTTTAATCAATTATGCAACATGATACATCAATGATGATATTCAAGATAAATCTGTGGCTTATTTTGTGAATGATTTTGACTCATAGCATTGACAATTGTTAGAGGATTCTCTTCCTTAAAGGGTCCTGAATATTGCAACTATTTTACCGCCAATAAATACACATGGAAAGGATAAAACGTATTGGAGATTAACTTTCTCTGGCACGTTCATTATGAAGTCAGCTTATTTGTCTCTTTTAAATGATAATGATGATAGAGTTGATTTTTTTAGATTGTTCTTTAGAAATGACAAATCACACAAAGGGTTAAAGTGTTCATGTGACAAGTTCTTAAAGATGGGATTTTAACCAACTCCTAAAAGATTGTTAGGCACTTGGGTTCATCTTTTATTTGCAGTATTTGTTGCCTTTCCGAAGAAACCTCCTTGCATGTGCTATGTGACTGTATCATTGTCATGCAATTTTGGTCTATGATTATCCCTAGTGCTTTTCTTAATGTTTTGTTGGATACCTCAGTTAGTGTGAAGAGTTGGGTAGCTAAAAATATTATAGTAGATGCAGTCCTTTCATGTGGTACCAAATGGTTTACTATGTTTGGAGTTGGTTGTTGGATATTATGGATCAGGAGAAGAATGAAGTTATTTTCAATGATTTTCATAAAAATATTTTAATGATAGTACAGAAAGCAGTGCACCAACCTGATTACATTGATAAAACTTTTGATAGTTTGTTTTTTGATAACTTGAAAATAAAGGATAATTGTATAGTGAATTGGAGTTGCCCCTCTTTGCCTATCTTAAAAATTAATACAAATGATTCTCTCTATTATGCTATAGGTATGCCAGCGGATAGTGGATTAATTAGAGAGCACTTCGAAAGATGGATTAGCGGCTTTTGTTATGGACATATGCTATTGCCCCATTCAAATAGCTGAGACTAAAGCAGTTTTGGAATGTCTTAAATTAGTTTCAGCTTTCGATTGTCGAATGTGATAATCAAATTGTGGTTAATATGGTTAAAGAGTCTTGTTTGACTGATGTTAATAATCTTCCTATCATCGGAGCGATAAGATGTTTTGCAACTTCTTTTTCTTTTTTTGAAATTTGTCATTTTTTTGGAAAGCAAATTTTGATGCCAACTCTTTATTCTATTTAACTCACTATTATCCGCAGGGTTCATTCATTTCGATAAATTTTCCTCAAGGTATTCTTCATTGGTTTTCTCATGATATTGTTGGTACAATTTACTTTGTTAATTCTTTTTGTTTGTTTGTGGGTTTAAACTCACATCTATATACTAAAAAACATTTGATTACTGGCCGTTTTTGTATCAAATCTTATATTTAATTTGAGCGAGTATTTGGGTTATTTTCTGCGGGGAAAAAGAGGGGCATGCCTGTGAGGCAGTGACTGTGTATTTGATTGGGCAAGTTAGAGGGGGTAGCTATGGTAGATTCTTAGGGTCAGTCCTGATAAGATCTACACCGTTAAAATAGATTAACATCATAAAAGATGAGAAATAATATTATATCAACGGGCGATCTACGGTATAATCAGAGATAAAAGAAGATATCCAAATCCAGTAATACTGTAGGTTGAAATTGACAATACCCAGAAATTTAAAATATTCACTTTTTAAAAAAAAAGTAAATATGAGGTCGTTGAAAATAGTTCCCACGTAGGGCGAATGGGACCGGAGGTGGACTTTAGTCTTTTTCTGTACTGACTTTTTTGTCCTCACTCTCTCTCACGAGAATCTTTGCTTTGCTCTGCTTGCTTTGTTTTGTCCTTTTTTCAATTCTAAAACTTTTATTTATATATGGGTCTGACTTTGAAAAGGCCTTCTGTCCTTTTTATAATTTTATTCCCAATAATCTCTCGCAATATTAATTACAGGGGTAATGTTGGCAAAAGAGACACTGGTTTGATTTTATTGTTACACCAACCGAACAACTATGCCACTCGTCCCAATCTCTCACCTCCGACGGAGGTGAACTCAAATTTTAGTTTATTTGATGATTATAAGTTGAATTAATCAAATATGCAGTTTAATTTCCTTTCATGTTAGCATTTTTTTTCTCATTGTTTATTTAATTTTTGGTCGAAAATAAGTGAAAATTCGGAAAGAGCTAGAAACTGTTTTTTTTTTTTTTTTTGTAGTGCGAAACCGTTGTACTCAGTCATTTTTGTGGGTTGAAACTTGAAAGTACAATACTTGTTCCCACCTAATACAGTCTCTGATTGGTAGTTGAAATGTCAGAATCTGTTCTGTGTATTAGGATAGCAAAGATTAAAGAAGTGCCTTTATTTTGAATAATGCAATCAATAATTATTATTTCCTTTTTTTTCTGATACTATTTGTAAATAATTTTTTTTTTTGAATTTTAAAAATTGATTTTAGAAATTTTAAAAAAAAAACAGATTTAAAAAAATTAATTTATAAAAAATTAAAAAAATTAATCAATTAAATTAAAAAATTTTTAAATCTACACATTAATTCCAAACACTTTTTATAATATCTTTTTATTTATTTTATTTTTTAAAATTTATAGGTTACATTGTAATAATTTTGTACAAGCAATGCTGAATTTGTTCAGATCCCATAAGAATGCCCAAATCTATCAACTTCTTGATCACACTTGTCCATATCATATCTAACAAAATTATTTCCTCATTTTATTCCCTTTTTCTGAAAAAAGAAAAAAAAATTCCATCTTAGGCATTTCAATTTATTTGACTTAGTATTACACTAAAATTTACATATATTTTTATATATGTTATATTTTTCTTTCAATGTATTACATAAACATATAAAAATTGAAAATGATGATATTTTCTAAAATTATAATTTATCAGTCTATATTTATATCATTCATCTTTTTTATATAATATATGAATATGTTGTTTTTTTATAATTATGATTCATAATATCTTAATTTTTTAATATTTTTAATTTTTAAATAATCTAGTAGTGTAAAAAAAAATAAAACTTTGAGAAGTGATTTGTAATTAATAAGTTTTGATAGTTATAACCTCGTTCAAAAAAAAAAAAAGAAGTATATTGTGACCTAAATAAAAAAATATCCAAATATGCTACTAACTTACTGTAAAAAATTTCAACACAAAATTTCTTAAAACAACAGTTGTTAGATACTTGGTGCTAATTTTTTAGTTTATTAAATAATTAAACATAGTTATTGCAACAAAATATTATTATTAGCAAAAGACACATTAACATTACGTCTTATAAAGGACACTTTAAAATCTATATTATTATTAGCAAGCAAAGCTCTGCCATTCTTAATGAGCTCTCCAAACTTAGACAAATCAAATTATAGAAGCCAATGACCTAACAGTGTCAGGATTTAAAAAATAAAATCAAATATCCTTTTAAAAACATATATAACTCTGAGTAGATCGGAATTGAACTCTAAAGCGAAAATTTCTCAAATTTGGTCTATTTTTAAATTTCATTGCGTTAGAATGGGGTTGAATTTAGAGAAAAAAAAAGGGAAAAACTAAACCTACGTTGCATAACTTTCTAAGATTTTTTAATCAACAAATTATAAAAAAAAAAATCAATTTCAGATTTTAATAAATTATAGTCAGAAACAAATTTTAAAGGATTTAATAATTTATTTTATGTCAATAATAATACCAATTAATTTAATACTGTATAAATTTTAATTGTTATAATGCAATATATCATATAAATTTTCGATATTTTTATATAAATTTTTTAGATTTTTTATATACAATATAATAATATTTTATAAATTTGGAGTTTCTAATAATTACCGACAATTAAATTGGAAACAAACAATACATTTAAGTTATATTTTTTTAATTGTTATCTCAAACAATATTTTTATCAAAAGTTAGATTGTTAAACTGATAGTTTTTTAAAATTTTATTTGTAATTATAATTTATTAAATTTAAAGAGTTTTCTTGTAATTTTTTATTTTTTAATTATTGGCTAAGCCCTTTAAATAAAGTTATATAATTTAGTTTTGCAAATAGTACTATAATATATAAGTGAGAAGATTTTTATTTTTTATTTTGTGTGTGTCTGTGTGGTATTGTTGCACTTGCACATGATTTAAATTGTAAACACATACCTTCATTTTAAAATAAAAAGGTTTAAAATCCAAAACTTCTAATTGTTTAGTTTTATACTATGTTCTTAAAATATATTTTCTAATCAGAGCAAAAACCTACAACTGTGTAATTACGGAAGATTCCAATATTTTACAAAAAAAAAAAAAAGTAATTTAACTTTTATGGCTATGGGAAAATTCCAAAAAGTTAAAAAGGACTTGTTTACATAGGTCATCAACATCTAGCAAATTATCAATCCATTTCTGAGTACTGCTCTCTCACTCGCTCACTCACACTTCACCATCACTAATATATAGAAAAGATTGAAACCAATATAATCAAGCTTTTCTTTTCCTTTTTTTTTCCCTCTCTATCAAGCTCCTTCAATGGCTTCTGCAACCTACAGATACTGTTTTGTTTCTTTTCTCAGCTTCACTACTCTCTTCGTTCTTACTTCTGCTTTAACTGAAGCTGATATACTTCTCTCCTTCAAGACCTCCATTGAAGACCCAAAGAACTCTCTTTCAAGCTGGTCTACAAACTCAAATCTCCATTACTGTAACTGGACTGGAATTGCCTGTCCTTCCTCATCTTCGTTCACTGTGACTTCAATCAATCTTCAAAGCTTGAATCTTTCTGGTGAAATCTCTTCTTCTGTATGTCAATTATCCAATTTGACTGTTCTTAATCTCGCTGATAATCTCTTTAACCAGCCTATACCTCTACACCTTTCTCAGTGTAGCTCTTTGGTGACTTTGAATCTCAGTAATAATCTCATTTGGGGAACAATCCCAGATCAGATTTCTGGGTTTAAATCTTTGAGAATAATTGATTTTGGCAGGAATCACATTGAGGGAAAAATCCCAGATACCATAGGCTCATTGGTGAATCTCCAAATACTCAACTTGGGTAGCAACTTGCTTTCAGGTAGTGTTCCTTCTGTTTTTGGGAACTTCACTGAGCTTGTAGTTCTTGATTTGTCACAAAATGCATATTTGGAGAGTGAAATTCCTGGTGATATTGGGAATCTTGTGAATCTTGAGCAACTTTTCTTGCAAAGTTCTGGTTTTCATGGTGAAATTCCCGATTCTTTTGTGGGTTTGCTGAACTTATCTATTTTAGACATGTCACAAAACAACCTAAGTGGTGTTGTTCCTCCAACATTAGGGTCTTCACTCAAGAACCTAGTGTCTTTTGATGTTTCACAAAACAAGCTTTCTGGGTCATACCCAAATGGTATATGCAGTGCTCAAGGCCTCAAAAACCTTGCTCTCCACACTAATTCCTTTAGTGGATCAATACCCAGCTCTATTAAAGAATGCTCGAGTCTTGAAAGGTTTCAAGTTCAAAACAATGAATTTTCTGGTGATTTCCCTGGTGGGTTATGGTCATTAAGCAAAATAAGGCTCATTAGAGCAGAAAACAACAGATTTTCTGGTAATATACCAGATTCAATAGCAATGGCGGCTCAACTGGAGCAAGTTCAGATGGATAACAACAGCTTTACTGGTAAAATTCCTCATGGTCTTGGTTTGGTTAAGAGCCTCTATAGATTTTCTGCATCTCTTAATGGTTTCTACGGTGAATTGCCTCCCAATTTTTGTGATTCTCCGGTTATGAGTATTATAAATCTGTCTCATAATTCCCTTTCTGGTCATATTCCTGAGGTGAGAAAATGCAGGAAATTGGTCTCATTGTCTTTGGCAGACAATAGTCTTAGTGGAGAAATCCCACCTTCCCTTGCTGATTTGCCGGTGCTTACTTACCTTGATCTGTCTGATAACAATCTCTCTGGTTCAATTCCACAAGGTCTTCAAAACCTGAAACTTGCTCTTTTCAATGTATCCTTTAATCAACTTTCTGGCAGAGTCCCTTCTGCCCTAATCTCTGGTCTCCCTGCTTCATTCTTGGAAGGAAACCCTGGCCTTTGTGGTCCGGGATTGCCTAATTCCTGCTCCGAAGAGTTGCCAAGAAGCCATCATTCGGTTGGCCTCAGCGCAATGGCATGTGCTCTAATCTCTATAGCATTAGGGGTTGGAATTTTGCTTGTTGCTGCTGCATTTTTTGTGTTTCATCGATCCTCGAAGTGGAAATCTCGAATGGGTGGCTGGCATTCGGTGTTTTTCTATCCTCTTAGAGTAACCGAGCATGACTTGATCATGGCAATGAATGAGAAAACTGCTGTAGGAAGTGGTGGAGCATTCGGCAGGGTATACATTATAAGTTTACCAAGTGGAGAGCTGGTTGCTGTAAAGAAACTAGTTAATATTGGGAGCCAAACCTCAAAAGCATTGAAGGCTGAGGTTAAGACATTAGCCAAGATCAGACATAAGAACATAGTTAAAGTTCTCGGTTTTTGCCATTCGGATGAGTCAATCTTTCTAATTTATGAATACTTGCATAAGGGGAGCTTGGGAGATTTGATTGGCAAATCAGGTAGTTACTTGCAATGGAGTGTTAGACTTAGGATTGCCATTGGTGTTGCTCAAGGATTGGTATATCTTCACAAGGATTATGTTCCACATGTACTCCACAGAAATTTAAAGTCGAAAAATATTCTGCTGGATATGGATTTTGAGCCGAAGCTCACAGATTTCGCTCTATATCGAATTGTGGGAGACTCTGCATTCCGGTCTACCATTGCTTCAGAATCTGCGGACTCCTGTTACAATGCACCTGGTATACTTCTTTTCCTCCTAGTTAACATTTACATAAGGGAATCAGAATTTTCTGCAGTACATCATCATTGAAGTCTCAAATCATTTGGCATACCAAAGAATTTCATGAAATTTGTTTGATACGGATTACATTTAATAGCAAACGAAGTTGGGATTATACAATAAATGTTTGTGTAGTACCCTTGTTTGGTCTCTTTTAGAAATGTGATATTAGTAAATTAGGAAAGCATTAACATGATTGCAAATTTCAGTCAATGTAATTTGTCGTAATTGATCATATCATGGATTGCTTGCTTGTGATTACAGAAGTTGGATACAGTAAGAAAGCGACCGAACAAATGGATGTTTACAGCTTTGGTGTTGTGCTGCTGGAGCTCATAACAGGCCGACAAGCTGAGCTAGCTGAGCCGGCTGAATTTCTTGATATTGTGAAGTGGGTTCGAAGGAAAATCAACATAACCAATGGAGCAGCACAAGTTCTAGATCCTAAGATATCAAACTCATTCCAACAAGAGATGCTGGCAGCTCTAGACATTGCTATCCGATGCACGTCTGTGATGCCAGAGAAAAGACCATCAATGGTGGAAGTTGTAAGAGGACTTCTGTGCTTAAACTCGAATGCTCAGCTTCCAGGTTCAAACTCATCAATCGTAGAGGCGAATTCTTCGCTTCCAGTTTAAATTCTGAACAAACAGATTACCATTTTTATTGGTTTTAGTTTGATGTTCTTGTATGTAAAAAAAGGCAACTTGATTTTACATATCTTAGTTTGTTTCTCCTATGTTTGTGGAAAGAACAAAAAAAATGTTTGTATGGAATTGTCTGCTCTGGATTTGGACCATTCTTAAACAGTAATAGTAATAGAACAAGTTTACAGTTTTGATGCTCTTGTTAGCAATTTAGCATCTCAACTGTGATAAAAAAAAAAAAAAATTTCGAAGTCCCACTCAATTTTGAATTGAATTAAACTTCCAGGCCTATATATAAGCAGAAGGACGTAGTTAGAGTAGCAGGTAGCAGCTGATAGATTAGCATTAGATCACCACTTAGCCTAGCTCATATATTCTGTTAGCTGTTGGTAGAATCTGTTAGGAATGTCGAGCTGTAATTCTCTCATTGGATGGTAACTTAGGAGCAGTTACTTTCTCTTGTGTGTATAAGCTGTAGAGTTGAATCGTTTTCATTTAGAGTTGAATAATAAAATATTCTGAAATTCAATCTTCTATTCTATTTTGTACTATGTAAGAAAAAAAAAGAAAAAGAAAAAGAAAAATCTAACTGTGGAGAATGGTAAGTAACGCCGGGAAATGAGATAGGAATACGGATTGAGATCCTTATAATCTGTATATAAAATTAGAGTTTACAAATTTATTTATTTTTTGATACAGATCATGTATTAAATTTATGACCTTCATCGACTTGTTATAAGATCTAAATATTTTTTATTTCACCATTCTTCATTTTTTTCGTTAATTTTTTAGATGAGTTAAGTAAGAATCGTTTATTTAATATGGTATTATAACTGTTAGTCTTACAATGTTGGATCATCTGTAAATATTTAATTTTGCAAATTTTACACTTTAAATTTCTCGTAAACGTTTAATTTTAGACATGAAGAAATATTCTAAGATATTTTATATTAATTAATTATAAGAGCTAGCTTTTAAAAT
This sequence comes from Triadica sebifera, assembly GCA_023653625.1. Taxonomy (NCBI): domain Eukaryota; kingdom Viridiplantae; phylum Streptophyta; class Magnoliopsida; order Malpighiales; family Euphorbiaceae; genus Triadica; species Triadica sebifera. Next base: position 26,442,837 of record CM042908.1, on the reverse strand, counting down.
GAATTAGATCCAAATCTTAGTTATTCAACAACTATTTCATGACAAGAGAACTAATGCATGAGCTATCCTCAATTGATTAGTTTCTGAATTTCAAATAAAGGTAGGATTTTAATTTTTTTTTTCCATTTGAAAAATTCAATTTTTCTTATTAGATAAGGATAAAAAAATCACCCCTCCTCCTTCTAACCTTTTTTTTTTTTACTTCCGTAAAAACATTATCTTTTTCAACCTTTTCAAGCCTTTCACATTCGAGGCCTCTTTTTTTTTTCTTTTTTTTTTTTTAACTTTTTCAAGGTTTATATGAAATCCTTTTTTAAGCTTTAAAAATCCCACACCTCTTTTTGAGACCTAATTAAAATCTATATGAGCCTCTCATTTAACCTCTTTTTAACTTTTTCAAATTTTGTGAATCCTTGCCATCTATTTAACGCATCATAATGTTTAGGTATTCACGAAAAATATTCAATTTGTTTTTGAATCCACTTAAAATTAAAATATTTGAATTTAATCTAAATCAGTTATAAACTATTCTTTTATTATTCATATTCTTTTTGTAAATTCGATTAGTATTACCCATGTATTACCTAATATCACTATATACGTACAATTTTTTTTATTTTCATTTCTCAAAAAAAAACATAAAAAGAATATATAAAATTCAAATTAAATCCATTTATCACACAACCAAACATTAGTAAAGTAAGAGTAAATTATTTTTATAATTCCATTGAATGTTATCATTTGGTTTTACATAAAAAGATTATGAATTTTAAGAAATTTAGATAATATATCCTGAAGTGAATTTTTTTAATAGTCTAGGATGAAAAACAACCTTTTAATTAGCATAAAGAATGAAAATTTGTTGCTAAAACACAAGTTTGTCACCTGAGGTTATGTGTGGAATGAAAATACAAATTCGTATATTTAAAATAGAAAAATTTTAGTTCATAATATATTAGCTAGATTCGGCAAAGTTGATATATATATATATATTTTTATCAAAAGGACTTTATATTAGCCTGTTAATTTTGAATGTGTATGTAAGTGAACTTGTAATTGAAATATATGTATATACTTATCTTAGCAATGTTTTTTTTTTTGTTTTCTAACATAAATTTGTAGGCGGAAATTAAAATGTACGATTTCAATCCAAGCTCGAACCAAAATTTCCAAAATCAGCAGCCAATGTTTGCTACTAATTACTATGTAACCTCATCAAAAACATTAAATTTGGGAGCCATGCCATATGGAGCAAAGACCTCAAAATATTTAGGTGGCAACAGGTCAGAAGTATTTCCTTTTCTTTTCCTCTTTAATTATATTCTTTCAAAGGAAAAATTAAGCTTATAAATTTCTATGCAAATGTAGGATCATGAACATAGATTTAAATCGCGGTAACTTCAGTGATCGCGGATACAGTCACGTGTAACGAAAACGGGTGTTTAACGGTATAATGTAACGGTAACGGACTACCGCAACACAAATATTTTTATAAAAATTACAAAATTCATAAAATTAATGTATTTTAAAGGAATTCACTAAAATTAAGAAATGTAACTAACTAATTAGCATAAATTCAAAAGGAAAACACATTTAGTTCATATATTTAAGTCATTATTACATTAAGTATCAAAGCTAGTACAAAATACTGTTCGGAATATTACATTATCTAACATGCTACTGCCACCAAAATGAGTGGTATACCAACAACCAACCAACAAACAAACCATTGTAAATAAGAATTAAGAACCATTAATGCAATTAAATTTCACTAAAAATAAAACAAAATGTAACTATATAAAATAAACATTGATTTCCAATTCTCTTAACGAATTTGACTTGAGTGTTACTGATAAAAATTGTTAACTGGATTTGGGCAATGTAGAGTTTGACTTAGAGTTAGAGTTTGGTTTACACAACCACTGGAATAGGGAATTTCAAAATATAGACCATCATGAAAATCAATTTAATAATGTAGAGTTTGGGCAATGTAGAGTTTTACATAACGGTGTTACCCGTTACATAACGTCGTAACGACCGTTTTCATTGCAAAAAATAAATAGCGTGGTGTAATAGGTGTAACGGTAACGGAAGGTTCATTTTCCGTTAAATAACGGCCGTTATGTAACGTAACAGCCGTTAAGATGCTACTGCCACCAAAATGAGTGGTATACCAACAACCAACCAACAAACAAACCATTGTAAATAAGAATTAAGAACCATTAATGCAATTAAATTTCACTAAAAATAAAACAAAATGTAACTATGTAAAACAAACATTGATTTCCAATTCCCTTAACGAATTTGACTTGAGTGTTACTGATAAAAATTGTTAACTGGATTTGGGCAATGTAGAGTTTGACTTAGAGTTAGAGTTTGGTTTAGACAACCACTGGAATAGAGAATTTCAAAATATAGACCATCATGAAAATCAATTTAATAATGTAGAGTTTGGGCAATGTAGAGTTAGAGTTTGGGCAATGTAGAGTTTTACATAACGGTGTTACCCGTTACATAACGCCGTAACGATCGTTTTCATTGCAAAAAATAAATAACGTGGTGTAACAGGTGTAACGGTAACGGAAGGTTCATTTTCTGTTAAATAACGGCCGTTATGTAACGTAACGGCCGTTAAGATGCTTATGTAGCAAATGTGTATGACTGTGGATTTATCTCGAGGCAACCCAGGACAAGTAATTAAATTTTATTTGCCTTCACTGCTAATACTTTAGCTAATATAGAGAAGTGTTAGCTACCTTCTCTCTTTTCTTTTCTTTTCTGATGACACTTATACAACTTCTCATTAGAAAATTGTTGTGCCATCAAATCAAGAGAGAAGGTAACTAACACGGCTCCTAACTAATACATATGATACAAAAACAAAATGATGTGAGACTTTTCTTGCGCTTATTATTCTATACTTGCAGTATATTTAGCTGAGTAGAAGCTGCTTCAATCCAAAACGCACTCTTCCGGCATATAGTGGGGAGGAAATTTGAAGCTGAAAATCTGTGAATGAAGTAAATTGAGGCAAATAGATGATGATATTGTTAAGCTAATAATGATGATTTGATTTGTTTAAGCAGGTACATTTAACAAAAGAAGATGATGCTGCTAGAGATCATGATTTGGTTTCTCTCAAGTTGTGGCGACCTTCTGCATATCTAAATTTTCCGGTATATTAATTATACTCCTTGTGCATGCACAATATAAATATATACACAGAAATAGAAAGCCAAAAATCAATTCTATTAATGAATTTTTTGCCTATGTTAGATTAAATGTCATTATTTTGAATGTTTTCTAATGGAATTTGACTATTGTAATAGGCTAATGATTATACCAAGGTCTTGGAAAGAGTTGCAAAAACGAGCGAGCAAGATGTAATAGCCTCAATTAGAAGGTAATAAATAACACTTGATCAATGATTGCACTGCTAGTAATTAAATTAGCCAATGATTAGTGATATATATACTGAGGACATTTGTGGTTTCGCCCAAAAAAAAAATGATTATATGAATTTATCAATTATTTACTTTCTTACACTATATACATTTAATCTGCAGACTAGCAGTAACTTTGCTAGAAGGAAATCCAGGTTTCTTAGGGTTGGTACAAGAAATATTAATCTTCCCCTCCTTAATTTCATCGCGCTCTCCCTGTCTCGATCTGTCTCTAACGCCTAGAAGAAAGCTTTGAAACAGGCATAGAGAGACTGGGAAATGGCAAGCTAGAGTGGGAGCTAACAAAGACTGCATCTTGGGAATATTTGGTGAGTTAATTATGATCATCATCCTAACCTTAAATTAGCCATCCAATCATATATACCCACAAGTTGATTAATTAAATATGTGTTGTATAATTAAGAAACCGAAGAGGAAGCTGCAGTTGCTTTTGACATGGCGTAAGGCAGAAGGGGTATCAAGCAATCACCAACTATGATTTAAGGTGCTATGATGTTGAAGGAATCCTCAATGCCAGCAAAATCCAGCATTAGCAGGCAATGCAAACGACAAGGCGTTCGACAGTGCTGCTGCTGCAGCAGCAACCTGAAGCTGATCCGCTCAGCTTAAACATAAGGATCGGATGTGCAAATCCTAACAAGCCTCCACCTTGTCGGATTAGTCTAACATCTCAAAACCAAGAGACACAAGAATTAAGAAACTATTTTGTGGTTTGGGCCCAAACAACAACTTAAACCATGGAGATGTTAGCCCTTTCTGCTCCTACCAACAAATGAAACATAACCATGGAGCACAGCATCAGATCAAGTCAGTGACAGAAAAATGGTTGACAGCTGAAGAATTGGGGTTTAATCATGCAAACTCGAGTGGTTTCAAGCCTTACAAAAATGATGAGGGAAAAGCCAAGGTAATTTAAGACGTTTGAATTATACACTAGTATTTATAAACCTGAGACTTCTGTACAAGTTGAAAAGAAAAAAGAAAAAAGTCTGGATGCTAGCTGTTGAAACAACTATATGCATGAGAAACACGTTCAGATTCTGCAATATAGTTTCAATTCTAACATTTTCAAAAATTAAAAAAAAAAATAGCTCTATTATTTCAAGGCAGGATTTTTTTTTCTTAAATTAAGTTCATGAAAAAATTTATAGATTAATCCGATCACAATTTATCATGTCACAAAAATTTATAAATCAATCCAATCACAATTTGTCATGTCACAAAATAATAACTATATATATATATATATATACAATACTAATGTAGACAATTTGAGTTTTTTTTTTTTTTTTTTTTACGGATGATATGATATTTGGAGTTGAAATACTAGTCTAACTATCGTGTTTAACAACCTCAAGTCAGCGATTAGTACCTCAACACCAACCTTTGATTCTTGAAAGTGCAAACAAGAGGACACTTTCTTCCTAATCCTAGTCTTTCCTGGTTATGCATTTGAAATCTAATTGCCCACATGTAAACTGAAATATGCTGCTCTGATTTATTAGTTCAGAAATCAAATTAGCTGCTGCCTGGTGCCATTTTGTGCCAATTCTTGCAAATTATATCTAGGAGCGCCCTAAGATTGGCATGAAACTTCTCTTTATGTACAAACAAAAACTCACCTTTGGTTCCCAAAATCATTAGGTTTTTTGTCTGTTGATTTCCTAGACTTGATTTGTGTTCTATATGATTTTTAAACAATAATTAGGTAAAATTTTGACAAATTAAATAAAACAACATTATTATTTTAGCAAACATTTTATCCCCTAATTATCGTTTTTAGTTTGTCAATTTTAGATATAATGTCGATCAAATTTAACATTTGGAGACTCCAGAATATACAAGTTCGACAACTCAATAGGCCAAAAAAAAAAAAAAAAAGAAGGTTAAGGAACCCGAGGATGCATTTTGCCATTACAAAGAAATTAAGATTCAAACAACATCAATGCTCAACTGAAATTATACTTTTTTCCCTTTTCTTGTATATTTGCTTTTCGACAGATGCTACTTAACAAGAAGATATGTCGTGTCTAATGTACAGTATAGTTGAAGGCTTCAACCGCATTTGAACATTCCCAAGACAGAAATTGGAAACTCATTTCCATATTTTTCACTGATTATTTTTCCCAGTGATTCTCCTTTCATCGTATTTACTTGAAAAATCAAAACAGAAAAAAAAAAAATACAACAGTCACTCCTCACATTCCTGAAGACCAAACCTCACGAAGGAGTTCGTACCTTGCATTTGTGACTACATAACTTGCATGCTCCTTGTGCTTTCCATTAACATTAGATACAATAGTTGGAGACGAGGACAATTGTTCGATTATGGTTGCGAGAGAAGAATCCAGTTCTTCTAGTTCTTCATCACTGGTATATCCTTTCCTCAGTACAGCAGATATATTTCTTGACAGCTGAGATCTCATGCCTACCTCTGCAACTTTTTCAGCCACATCAGCAGAACAAGGTGGGTTGTACACAACTTGGGCAGCTGTGTAAGGGAAGTTTCTTGTAGAATCTCCCACAAATCTCCGCTCCACAATACTCTAATAAAAGGAGTAGAAGATGCAAAAATAGCATATTGCATCAATTTTCTAATTCTTCCGGTGGCAAAATTTTTTTTTTTCAGAGTTAAAAGCTAAAAAATGGATGACATGTGGCAGCGATAGTATAACATTTTCACTAATTAGTATCAACAATTTGAAAGGAGAGCAAAATCCTACCTCTGCATTCAGTGCCTCTAATACATCTCCAGGGACAGCATCTGGACAGAACTCATCAGGAGTAAAGTTGCAAAGGATCCTCTTAACTAATGGGAGACCAATTGATGGGCACATCTTTGAAACATGAAGAGGAATAAGTCAGGAATTCAGAAGTTCGCCAACTAAAAGAACAGAAAAAGTTAAAAAGACTTTTCGTGTCTTGACCTCTTTTCTGATTGCTCGGTCCATGAGCATGTCTTTTGGAAGCATCAGAAGATCACTTAATTCATTAAGAAGGCAGAAGGCTTTAGGTTCACCAGTTTGTCTGTCATAATCATCATCATCGCTGCTGTGCTTATCTTCTTTTGGGGAATCATCAGCATCCATGCCAAACATATCAGTAAGCCATCTGGACCAGGTACCAACCTACAATGGGAGTAGTTTTCTCATGTTTTAGTACTAATAAGACATGGAGCGGAAGGAGATCACATAAATTAGCAAATCCTCCTTATATCTGCTCAAACAGTAATTATTTTCACTAGCACATATTTCCGGTTATTTAAATTATCCTCGCAGAGATGTACTTGAGAATTTGCACCACCTTTTGCCTATGCAGATGGATAAGGCAATATGGATACATACAGAATTTTTCAGTTGTGCACCAGAACCAAAGCTCAAATGCCCAGCTGGAATCGGCAGAACCTTTGAATCTACAATAGGATCCGATACAGGGTCAGTTGGGATCTCATGGGCTGATTCCCGCAGAATAGCATTGAACATTGCCACATCTAGTCTAGCAACACAATGCTCCATAACCTGATCAAGAAATCATATCCAATCAACAAAAGGAAGCAAAGACCTGATAAGAATGTTTAAGGCTGGACTATAATCTGCTAAAATACTTATTTAACTGTGAGATATTTAGGGACTTGTTTATAGTGCTTCTGTCTGTAGGTCCACAACACAATTTGAAAGTTACAGATGAATTAACTAATATGATATATACCATTCTTGCTATGATAGGCAAGCAACCACACTCATGTCCTCCTGCTCTAACAGGACACAGTCGTTGAAGGGCATCTCGAAAAGCATTCGTCCATAGGTTTATAGAAAAGCTACCTTGCTGCTGATCACCCAGGGCTGGTCCTAACAACCTTCCAAATGATTTGTTGGAGGATAAATTCCCACTTGGAGATTGCATGTGTGGAGTCAAAGCCTGAAATAAAAACAACCAAAAACATTCTTCCAGATTAACTACAGCAATAATTTTAAGATCTTTCCATAATATTAATCATGAAAACTATAATTTTAAGAAGAAAGCACGGCTTAATGAGCGAGAGTATCTTATTTTACAATTGGCACATGGCACATTACATCCATGTGAAGTCAGAACCTTAAATCTATTTCACCAAACAAATAGTTGGGGACAGTTGTTATCTGATTACTTTGACTAGATGATACCATGTACAAATCATAAGTATCAGGGCAAATCTACAAATTTGATAGTAATTTACTGTTCTTACCTGCCACCACACTGACTCAACTATTCGAGAAAATATCCAGGACTCCACTTTTTCTAAAGCAGATATGTAGGTTCCTGTCTCCTGCCAATCATCCACAAGCAGCATAAAACCATTTACTTGTTTACTACCAGAATTACCCTTCCATTTTAATGTGGCTAACTTTCCTTCGCCTTTCTTGCTGCCCCCATTGGTCTCAGCAAATCTTGTGAGTGGACTTGATTGACGTGAACTGCCCAATGCCTGAGAAATAATCTTCCTCAGCTCAATGGCGTTGGACAACCAGAAGCTCAACCTTAACATGTAGAAGGAATACCAGTTTTAGTCAAACAAAAAGAGGATGTGACACACTTCGAAACATTTTCACCAAAAACACATGATAAATCACTTGCCTTGGAACATCATTACCACAAGACTTGGCAATCAAAACAAGTCCTGATACAGTATTTTTAGCAATTGTAGCTCGCCTGTCTTGAGTCCAATGCTTACACGCATGAATGTAGAGTCGAGAAACGCGACGTGCAGGAGTGTGGACCTTATGTGCTGAGCTGCCATGTTCAGGCGCTACAGAGTATAATGAAATTTCAAGAGCAGCAACTTCTCTGAGCTCCTCTTCAAGCTTCCCAATTCTCATTTCCATTTCTTCAATTTTTTGATGTAAAGCTGTCTCATCCTCATTTTCACCATTCTCTTCAGCATCAACAGTTTCATTATCACTTGCAATACTCTGAGTACCATTTGACGCCTCATCCAAAACATCTATTTCTTTTACATCTTCAATTGGTTTATCATCAGCTCCTTTAGAAGACTCTGAAGAAGGTTTAGTGGGGACTTTCATATCGTTAAAATTTTTATCCAAGGAACCTACACATCTAGGTGGCCCCTTATTTGGTTTCTTAGGAGTGCTATTTGCAGATTTAGGTTGAGATTTACTAGTTCCACTATCAGATTTTACTCTTGATTTACGAGAATTTTCTGAGGAGTTTTTATTGTTGACACTCTTAGGCACTCTTGAAACTTTTTCTTCTTTCTCATCATCATCAGCAGTCAAAGAATCACCTTGAGATGATACTGAATCTTTTATTGTATCAGTATCTGATTCTTCTCCCTTTCCCTGCTTAGATTCTTTCTCTAGATCACTTAAACGATCATCTAAAGTCACATTCTTGTTGACTTTCCCAGAAATGGTATCGACTTTAGGATCTAGAGATGCCTCCTCAAACCTGTTGACATCATCATCCACATAATGTATAACCAAGTTTTCGTAAACTTCAGCGGGCTCTGAACCCGTGTTTAAATCACTTACTAAAACACTGGAGCCTGGTTTCGCATGCAAAGATTTGGATTCACTTCCCTTTCCAGACAATGTTTGACGTGGTTTGCGGTCACTCTTCTCAGTTTTCCCCAAGCGCTTTGATTGGCTATTATTTGGAGTTCTCTTCTTGTCAGTCTCTTTCATACTTAAGTTGTTTCACCTCTTCCAAACACAATCAAGTGAACAACAAAGCTGTCTTGAAAGTGGAAAAGAGAGAGAGAGAGAGAGAGAGAGAGAGAGAGCAGTCAATATCTCTACCAAACTTTATAAAATGCAAAGACGTATCATGTAACTGCACCTACACCTACTCGTCAAGAGTTGACTTCCTCGACTTCTAACATGCAGAGCAAACTTTTCTGTTATTCAAAATATGTTTAAGAGTAGATCTGCAAAAAGATGGCAGTTCAAATAACAGGTAACAGAGCGCCAAAAATAATGAGCTCTAGTTTGCATAAGTTTAGAAGTGAATGTAGGGGAAACTACAATATTTAACAATCATTAAAGTGACTATAAAAGAGAGAGCTATTTAATTCAAATATGTAGCTACTAAATATGAAACCTGAAAAAACAAATAAAAAAGCATAGTATTTAGCCCGGCCATAGAATGAAAAATTGGAAATATCGTAAAGCTATTTAGGCAAAGGGAACTTAAAAACAGGGATGTCCTGTGGAATCATGAAAATCCGTTGGCGCACAACAGTTGACAATAACCAAAAGTAACACCATACTAGAAAGAGAGACTCCACAGAATCATGAACTACTTATACTCCGTGACCAATCACTATCTCTACAAATGAAATAAAATCCGTGAGTGCAGTGGAAAAAAGTGTCAACAGTGAAAGAGAAAAAAAAAAGAAAAAGTTAAAGGACGGCGTCTTTTGCTTCTTACGCCGGGTAAAAAGTAACACTCATTGGCCGCAGAAATTTACAGTTTCTAAAAGATTTTTCGGCCTCGTTTCTCACAAAATTTGCGACAGAAACGGTGATAGTTATCAGCAGACTGAAAATAAAAATATAAAAAAATCCAGCCAAAGAACATCTAATCTAAATCCGATCTCATTGTTAATCAAAATCATTCATTCTAAAGTAACATCTCGATCAGATCGGTTAAAAGAATGTCATCACAGAAATAAAAGAAATCAGAAATTATAACATCCAGCAATAAGCTGAACTCAAGAATCCAAATCAAGAAACCAGAAAATTCACCAGGAAACAGAGAGCACATACAAAGAAACCAAAACTCGAAGCCCAAGAACAAACCAGAAACTTCAAGCTGAAGCAGAACGGACTAAAAATTCTAAAAGAAAAAGAAAAGAAAAACACAAGTCAAACTGCCAAAGCACAAATTTCAGATTACAGAAAGAAAAAAAGATCTAATCTATAATAAAAGAAAAAAGAGAAATAGCTTCGAGTCCTCAAAATCCTCAGATCACACTCCATTCCTCAACAAAGCCAAAGGAAATTAAAAAAAAAAAAAATGTGGTGCGTTTCTAGTTGTCAATTCTATAGCTGATCCATAGCCGTAGAGCACAGAAGCAAAACGACAAAAGAATCTGAAGCAAACGACAGTAAAATGAAAAGTAAATGAAGAACTTACTGCAGCCTTTCTTCCTCCGCTTCCAACACTGTAAAAAGAAACTTCTCTCTTTGGGATTATCAATATTCAATACACCATGAAAAATGAGGCCTCTGTCTCAATACTTCTCTCTCTAGGCTGCAAAATTTCCTCTCGCCTTCTCACTCTAATTCTCTAAAACGACATGTGAAAGCATGATGACGGAGTGCGGGAAGATGGCATTTTAAAGGTGGTGGGTGACACTGTGTACGGAAGTTTTGATTATGACCGGAATAAGCTGTCGGTGGGGAATAAGTAACCGGCAATTACCGGTTAAATGTTAACGCGTTGCGTACAAGTTTTATTGGTATACCTAAACTGCCATCATTATGTTAATTGAATTACCAGAATGTCATTTTCTGTTATTTTAGTAAAATTAAACTGTTAGGATGCGTAGAGAAAGAGCAGAAGGAAATGGAAATGAATTGAGAAGGAAGGTGAAATGGAGCGATCTATGGGTCGCAATGCGTGTGGATTCAACAATTTGAAAGTAAATATGTGTTAGTGTCATCGATTTTGTTTTTGAAAACTTCCTTATTTTCTGCAAGAAACTAAATGTATTTTAACATCAGAATAATCGAACTAATTATAGTATTGAAAAAACTGCAATCACTGATTGGAATTATTAACTATAAATTATTATAATAGAATTGTCAATTGAAATTAATAATTTATTTGTTTGGGAAACGGCAAAGCAGGAGAAGGGGGTGTTTATGGTACTTTTGCAAAGAGAGGGGGAAGATGGAAGCCAATAATTTCAGATTGCTTAGGCAACCAAATCTTTCACAGATAGCTTCCATTCAATAATTAAGGACCACTTCTCTATCTCTCTGCATGAACTGATCGTACTCTGTATTATTTATTTAATTTTTGTCGAAAATTTATTCTAATTGTGCCATTGCTTTCTATGTTTATTTTTTTGAATAAAAAGAAGACAACCAGCCAAAACATCATTAAACAAAGCTCACTCGCTTTCTCTGTTTATTTAACCACTTGCAAATATATTGATAGTCTTCAGGTCCACAATTGCACCAATTCCACCAAGTGTTCATCTATCACGACCCCCCCTATTTTTTCTCTTTTTACATTTCAGTCCTCCCTTTTCTAAGTTCTTTAATAATAATAATAATAATAATAATAATAGTTATTTCAAATTAAATTTTAGAAATGTTATTATGAAGTGCGATAGTTGCAAAAATGCAATAAATTAATTGTATCAGGTAGGAAGAAGGGTATAGATAGTCCTAGGATCACATGTAACAAAATTGTACAAGTGCTTATCCCAAATGCCTAAATACTATAAGAAATTAAGATAAATATTGAATTTATAGAATTTACCAAACAAAAATAAAGTAACAAATGATTAAGTACTATCTTAAGACTAATTGCTTAACAAAAGCAAAACAATAATCAACACCGAGAAAAAATATTAAAACTACAAGTTAAACTAGTGATAAAATAACATTTACGTTGGTTGATATGTTGAGTAGTGTCCATAATTACAAATTTCAAGCCTTTTAATAAACTACAGATCAATAAGAAATAAAGACTTAATATAATTCAAACATTAATACGATGGAAATAAATGATTTTAATCCAAATAAAACTATCTATGGTAATCTAATCACAAGAGACAAATTTTATTTAAAATGATATATTTGTTAGTGTAAACAATGCCTTCATAATCTTTTAATTGATAAACTGATTAAAATTGAAGGATTGCATTGAATCCCCAACAAAAATTCCAAATTGGTGATAGTAACCCTTCAAAATAAACTTCAATTTTGGCCATTTGATCACCGACGGCTATTTATTATCTTCTTCAATTCTCAGCTAGAAATGAAGTTTCTTTTTTCGTGGTATTAACGAAGTAAAATTTCTTTATAAAGGATTATTCATCAAAAAATAAATTAACCATAACTATACTTTTACCTTGATATGTCGATTGAGTTCCTTGAACCCTTGCAAGCAATTCATCATTTTGCTCTTCAATAGTAGCATCTATCAACATATAGCAGTCATTGAATGAAGCTTCTAACTGATTCATATTTTAATTGGTTCTCACTCGATCCTCTTTAAAATCGTCTAAATGTATTTGACTAATATTCAAAACATCAAATTCTTTATTCTTTGTTTATCTATTGTCTCTTTACCATCAATCAAATTTTCATATGGTTCAATTGACTCATCATATCAGAGTTTTTGATTCATTTGAAAATCATCTAAATGTTCCTCATTTGAACCCTCAAATTTTTTATCCATTGGTTGGTCATCTATCAGCTCTTCATTATAATAAAGTTCCCAAGTCTTCATAAGGTGGAATCAACTCATTGTAGTTGAATTTTTGGGTCTCTTAGCTGATTTTTTTCCTAATATAATAATCATTCTGCTCATTATAATCGAATTCTATGTCTTGATACTTACTTGCAATCCAATATTATGACCATTCAGCTCACGATAGTTGAATTATTTGTTTTGATAAGAGAGTCAAGTACTAACTTACCACCTATGATCGTTCGGCTCATTGTAGCCAAAAAATCTATTTTGATACAAAGTTATACTAACTTGTCTTCTAGTGCTATAATCATTCGTCTTATTAAAGCCAAATTTCTCATCTTGATACAAGGGTATGATACTATTTAGCCTTTTTATAAAATGAACAATCAACCTATTATGGCTGATTTTTTCATTCTCTTGGTACGAATGCATGACCTTTTGAGCACTAAAAGAGTCTCCATAATAACTTCCACTCAACTAATTTTCTAGTACTGTTAGAAATTGGTTCGTTGAAGAATTTCACTCCATGCAAACATTTTTAAAGTCATTTGCCGCCTCTTTCAATTTGTCGATTTCTACCTCAAGTAATTGAGCTACAATATATGACATAATGATATATAATTGATTCATTATGCCTGATAGTATTGCAATACTCCTACTGTGGTAGTCAAAATTATTTACTTCCGAAAATTCGATCTAAATGGTTGGAATTCACGAGAGTCGCTTAAAAAGTCAAAGATAAATATTGAACTTATAGGGTTTGTCAAACAAGAACAAAGTTGGGATTAGTACCTATAAGGATTGTGACAAATAATTGAATACTATCTTGAGACTAATTGTATGACTAACGCAAAACAATAATCAATGAATCACGATATTGAGAAAAAAATATCAAAACTACAAATTAAAACTTGTGATAAAAGAACAATTGAATTGATTGATATATTGAGTAATACTTATAATTAGAGATTTCAAGTTTTTAAATAGACTATAGATCAATAAAAATTAAAATCTAATCTAATTCAAACATTAATAAGATAAAAATAGATTATTTTAATCCAAATAAAACTATCTATTTTAATCTAACTAAAAGAGACAAATTTATCCAAAATGGTTTTTACTGTAGTAAATAGTAATGATTTACGATGACTCAATATTTATTAAGATGGACCTAACCTTACACGAATAGATTTGGAGACATATAATTTATATAATCGATCACATGCAGTATGAGATTATTAAAGTTTAGTAGTTTTTGTTATTAAAAAGTTCAAAATTTAAGGAAATTGGGTAAAAATTAAAATTATCACAGTCTAGTCCTTATTTTGTGACATTGTAATCTAATATAAACCTAGAACTCTAATGACATGTGGATTGAACGGGTGGAAGGCTCGAAGACTCGTAGGAAATATGAAATCAATGATTTTTTGAGAGGGCATTGTCATCACCGCTTGTCCATTTTCCACAATGACTCGCCACACCACCGACAATGACGTTATTTTTCTGGCACTTCACAACGACAAAAAAGACCCTTAATTTGTTTTCATTCATCTTACAAATACACATTTACTTTATTTTTTTTACATATATCAAAAAATTAATTTATATGGTTGGACTCGTACATTTTATCTGAAATTTTTAAATTGCATATAAATTAATTGAGTTATATGTTTTATTTCAAAAAATTAAATTGCATTATACATTAGTAAATTGAATTTGTAAATTATTTTTAAACTAATAGAAGAGTGCAAATTTAAATTGGAAGTTTATCTGAAAACTTGCATTTAATGTTTTATAAATGGTCATTAATTTTTCTTTTTAAAGATAACCTATTTCATCTAATGCAATGGCAGGACAACTGTGAGTAAAAAACGTTAATGGATTTAACTTTTTCGTACACAAGTCTCTATTTATTTATTATTATTAATTTTTTTAAGAAATCCATATTCATTTAATCTCTGTTTATTTCAGAGAAGTAATTTATTTTTAAAAAATATTTTTCAAAAAAATATAATTTTTTTCTATTATTGTAACCAAATATAGAAAAATATTTGATAAGTTTTGGAACACGTTTCTCTTTCTGAAAAATTTTCTATTGATTTGTGTAAGCAAAATAAATATTAAAAAATAAGAAAAAAAATTTTTAAATTTTTTTTTCTAACTTAAAAAGCAAAATGAAAGAATAAAAAATAATAAAAGAAGTCTTTACTTTTCATGTTTCCTAACAGCTAAACAAAAAGAAGTCTGTTTCAGCCTTGAAATAATTTGAAAATCATTTTGTAAGTTGTAAGAGAATCCTAGGATATATATATATATATATATAATGAACTTTATAGTAATAATTAATAGTAATCATACTCTAAGTTCACCTTTAAGTTGCTCATTGCCCTCATAATAAACTATTATTGATATATTAATTAAAGTAATAGCATTTTTTACTAAAAGTATAAATCTTGGTTGATTGTGATTCCATGCATTTTTTACTAAAAGGATAGCTTGGTGTTTTGCCGAGGAAGAAAAGTGAAACAATTGGTCAGGAGCAAAAACTCAATTATTTTATTTTTTTTTGCATTACAAGATATAGAATGTTTAACCTGAAAAATGTATTTGAACTTACATTTAATTTTTTATTTTTAACTGAAAACTTTTTTTTGTGTGTGCTGAATATGGAACTACTATTTATAAAGTCTTCCATTATGAGTGGTACAAAGTCTTCCATTATGAGGGATACAAAGTCTTCCACATTATGAGGAAGAAGAGACACCCAATTATGGTTAACAGACCATTTTTTTACAACGCCCACTAAGAGATCTTGGAATATAAGCAAAATTACGAGACTGGAAACATGGTTTCATAAGCAAAATGTACTGCACCAAGATCTTGATCTCCCAAGGTGCTCATGCCCAAAGAGAAATTTGTTGCGAGCCTTCCAAATGTGCTCGCAAAGAAACAGAACATGTACCAAAATTTTAGCTGGTTGAGCAACTGCAAAGATAAGAGAAAACAACCAGACCACAAAAGCTGAAAAACCGTTAGGACTGAGCTTATATGTAACCGCACTAGCAAACCATACTGCCTTTGCAAAAGGACAAAAGAACAATATATGTTCCAAAGTTACCGGAACTTTGGAGTCAAATACGGCAAAGTGCTGATTGCTGCATATGCCTAATATACAGGTTTTGTCCACAAGGAAGAAATTATGCGCCAAGTTCCACACAGATTTTAACTTTTGGAGCAAGATTCAGATTTCAAATAAACTTCCAAAAAAGAAGCTGGAATTTGAGATGAAGATGATGCAGAGGAAGAAGACAAATGTCCATTCTGCTGCATAAGTAAATAATAACATGATTTAACCGTAAACTTCCCAGAATGTGAGAAATAACAGATATACGAATCAAAGATAGAAGAATAAGAGACAAGCAGTTGTTTAATGGCTCTAACTTTAGTTTTTTTTTAATTTTTTATAATCTGTTTTTCTTAAATCTAATTATAGAAAAAACATTCATTTTTTATTTTTTTTTTTCAAAATCAGTTTACAAAACTTAAAAAAATTAAAAATATAAATTTTTTTTACTGTTTCTCAACTTCTTGCCCTCTTTAATACTTTATTAGGATCGTGAATTATAATAGACCCATTTTTCAAGCACTTTTTCAAACAGCTGTGTAAGTAGTGCTCTATTTTTTTAGACACAATTTTGTAGTTTTTCTTTTAATATAAAAACCAATTCAAATCAAATTACACCTTTCTCAACTTCAAAGCATCGTTGATTTTAGAAGTGTTCGTAAATCAGTTCGGTGCAAATCAAATATAATATTTAATATAATTTACAATTCGTAAATTAAAAATTAATCAACTAAATCCAACTCAGGAATATAAAGTTTAATTAAATTTACTTTTTACTTTAGTTTTTAATAATAATAATACATTTTGTGTTAAACTAAAATAAAACAACAAAATAAAACAATAAAGCAAGAAGAAGAATATATACCAAGTAAAAAAAGAAGTACCAATTTATATTTTGTGGATTTACAATGCAAAATCGGCATGTCTTTGAAATGGGTTATTCAGTCTTTTGTGTGTGGTTATGCAGCAAATTAGTATAAAAAATTAAGATGAAAATTGCAAATAGACTCAAGTATAACAAATTCAATTCGATCCACAAAATGTAATTTTTAAAAAATATAAATTAATCCAATCAATCACATTTATTAAACTATAGTTTGATTACAAATTGATTCAGTTTAAACAGACTGCACGATTTATGAACACCTCTAGTTGATATCATTAGTTTTATACTTGTATAACCTAAAGATATAATTCCATAAAAGAACTTTATAGGCTAATTATTCATGGGTTGGAATATATAATTAAAGATAAAATTATATTTAGTCTAGCTTAGCAGCTAATGTTATATAGATTTGTTTGGCTATGAAACAGAATTAATTGTTACTCAAACAAACGAAAAAAAAAAAAGAATAACGAATAAGTGTGAATTTAACAAAAAAAAAAAAAATTGTCCATTCACTAGTCTTAATGGGCCACAGTCGTCGTTAGACTCTCATTTAATAACTACAGAGATTATCCCATATAACCACATCCATATCTTCATTTATATATTAATCCAATATCTTAAGCTGTAAATCTTCTAGCCCAGTTAAATAAATAAGGTTTGTTAGAACAACAAAATTCAACATCTGGAGCTCTTTTATATTCCAAAAAATATCATCACCTACAATCTAAAGATAAACAAGTGCAAAAGAAGCTGATGTCAAGCATGTTTAGCCTCCTTTCAAATCAAACAAACTTACCTCACTACAGTTTCATATCATGCTGTATAACTCGAATTGTTATACATAATTTACATGCGAGCAAAATAAAAACTAGCATCAAAACTTTAAACTTATATAGTCGACTAACAAATATCATAATCCAATGCATATCATAGGTGTAATTTACAAGCACTAATCAGCCAAAATAGAACACCAAGAGTTCTTTCTGCCACTAAAAAGATTAATGTTAATCATAAATGCGAATGCTTCAAATGGTATTAACTAATCAACATCAATCCACTTCCCTCAAATACTTCATGAATGCCCATGATATTGAACCTTTATCGTAATGAAAACATCTGAACGCCCATCAAGATAAGCACTAAAAAGGTTCACAATCGAAGCTCTAGTGTTACATACCCCCAGAATAAGGTAACTGATTAAAGGGTAATGGAGAATCTTATAAATAAAGAAAGAAAATACTAAAATGAGCTGATGATGAAATATATTGAGGGAATATATTGGAACAAATGATCCTTTTGCTTGTTTCCTCTTCATTGACATGCAACTGTCAATCCATAGCTCTTTCATTCATCCAACCAAGGGGTATTTGGTGCGGTAACAAGGCATAGGAATCGGAATGGAACGAGTGATTCCCACAAGTGATCAAACTCTTTAAGAAACAGAATTTTTTCCACAGATGATAACCCACACATATAAACCAAGAATGTCTGAAGAATTGTTTAAATATGCTGCTGCCAATTATTCTAATGATTGAAGAACTGATTGATGGCAGGTATATAATAGTATAAACACATTGTTCGTCTATCCAGCAAAACCATTCATGCATTTTCACTAACATATTATGCATAGAAATAGCCAAATAACCACTTAAAAAATAGCCTAATTGCGCCTACTCCAGAACAATGCAACAGATTCCTTATGGAGACCATTACCAATACCATCAAATTACACCTCTCACTATATTGTTTTCTTACTGAATGTGATGTCTTCATTTAACATCTCGAGTCTTCAAGGTACCTACATAACCTTCATTACCATGCTAATATAAATTCCATGTTTCTTGATAGTGGCCTTATTCTTAGGCTATCTCTTCAAGCCTCAATTACAGACATCAATATCCAATCCTCCAACAAGTTTCACCAATGAACCCTAATAATTGCTACAATCAAGGTTCCAGTCCAGTTCATACCTCATCCACAATCTCTTAATGTGGATAATGAAATGGGGCAAACAAATTAACCAGAAACTTGTCATTCTCAATGCCTATTGTCTTAGTGTCTTACCACACCCTCCACCACAAACACCTACCAAGATATCTATTCCTTAACAAACCACACTTCTCCATGTACTACCCCTTTATTGGTTCTATATCACATCCTTATAATTTAAATGCATTAAACCAGGTAATGTACACCTATTTTCATTGGACTTCTATCTATATCAGAGACACCTTACTTCAATTTGCAAAGAGGAATCCTTTAACTCGTGATATAGTTGCAATCAGGAGGCCTGGAATGCATTTCTACCAAAATGTTGCTGGAATCTTAAACTTCAAAACAAACGGATAGAAAGAAAGAGAGGATAGACTTGAAATAGAAAACACACTTTAAAGTTTTCAGGGTTCATATATTTGGGTCAAATGGGGAAAAGTTTACTTGCTATGCCAATGTCCCAGCAGTGTTTTTGTTGAAATGTAATAAATGACTTTATTAAAACTACAAGACAAGCTTAGTGATTTTTATAAATCAAAATGAAGTAAAGTGTGTAATGATAATTGCAAAAAGTTTGGTGATCATAGGTGTAATTAACCTGCTCAAATCTTTCATAATTAGATACCAAGATTTCCCTTTTACTAATTATTCCCTAAAACTTTTACCATAGAAAAAATAACACCGCATAAAATACTTTCATCACATATGTGGAAGCTTCTAACGATACTAACAAATCAAAATTAATCCACCTCCCTCAAATACATGAAACCTTCTATAAAATCTATCAGTCACTCTTCAACAAGATATGCTTCCAAGACCCATGATATTATCTTTGTTCTAATGAAAATATCTTAATACACATGAAGATAAACATTTTCGAACTACAAAATCAAAAGGTAATTTTTTAACCCCTAAAATAAGATAATTGATTAAAGTGTAATGAAGGATCTAATAGATAAATGAAGAAAATTTAAACATACATGAACTGGTGGTGTAAAAAATTGAGAAGGGACTATATTTGACAAATAGAAATTTTCAACAAAAGCAAGAGGCACTAAATTAGAAGTCGTAATGAGGAGATAAGATTGGTTTCAGAATGCACATATGCAACTCAGGGGTTAATGCTTAGGCCCTAATTACTTTATGTAACCTTCAAAATATTCAGTATTTGCCGCCTAAGTTTGCCCAGGTTAAACTGCAACCTACCAACTGATGCCTTCACTCTATCCCTATATGCTAATAACAGTAAATTTCCTAAATACATGTATTATGATAGTTTAACATACCATAGCAAAAATCATAAATTATTAATATGCCATGCTGAGACCAAACATGACAGCCGACAGCCAATTTCAACAATTCTGATTCTTTAATCACAGAAAAATCAACCATGTAGAGTTTGGTGAATCAATTCTATAAACAAACAATAAAAAAAAATCCAAGCCAATTAAATTACAAACCCTGCAATTCAAACTTACAGAATTTAGGCTTCACAAAATAGTAACCAGAATCAGGACACACAATAGCACAGTTCAACATTAAAAAACTTCATTGCGCAGATGTGCACATATGAACTACATAAATCACTAGCCAAGCCCCAGGTTACCTCAAGCCCAAAAGTCAATTCACAAGCAGCTTCCCAGAATGCATTTCAAATAGAAATTTAACTGGAGCTCAAACAAATGAAGCTCAGGGTATTAACAACCAAAGACTTGAGGATCACAAAAATCAGTATATTGATATAGGTCGTCTGGTTGAACAAATTTTTAACCCAAATTAAGATCAATGCATGTAAAGAAAAATCACCATAATTTACATATCCTGAGGTAAGAATACCAAGTGATAAAAGCTAGAAAAGAAAATTATATAATTGAATCATCAAGTCACTTAACTTCAAAGTCAACCAAATTACGAAGACAAACAGAACTGAATTTTTCTTCAGTTATTTTATCAAGATAATTATAGCTCGAAACTTCATCCAATTTCAAAAACATCCATCTAACCACTAAAAGAATACTGAAAGATAGCATCAAATTGGAACAAGGAAAATTAACCTCGTTGAAACTTATAACATCAAGAACATCCAAATTAACAACTAAAACTTTGCAGTAATTAAGTTCCATGTAAGAATTCAATTTCAACATAGTCAAAAAACTTTTATTGAGCTGCACAATATCAACAAGAAGTAAACAGGTTTACCACCCACAAAAAGTTTCGATCCAAGGAGTCATAAGTCGTACCAAGATCATCACTTTACTCCGATTCGCTGGAACCGGAGGAACCTAACTTCTCCATCTCGAGGCGTTCAAGGGCCTTCTGGTGCGCCCACGTTTCGATGGTCAGATCGGGCTTGGCGTTCAACCCAACGCCGAGAATGACAATGGTGAGAAAACTGGTGATGTAGCAAGGAAGCTCCCAGTCCTCCCATCTGCGGGACTGCCCAGGTGGCGGAGGAGTCCGATTGAATAGGTAACCCTTGGGCCTCTCTTCGTGGCCCGGAGATGTCCACCGGCTGGGTCCTGCTGCAGCACCACCGCGTGTGCGGAGAGAGGACGATAGGCGCTGGCGGAGCATGGTGGACACCATCGTGCAGGGTTGTGAAGAGGGCATAGCTTTTGAGCTGCAGAGTGACAGAAGGAGCAGAGGAGGAGGCAAGTCGGGGGCAGGGCTTCGTTTTGTGAAAGTAGGTGTTTCGCTGGTAAAGAAACTGACCGATAAAACAGCGTCGTTTCACTTCTTATTAACTATGTCGTACCATGGACAGATGAGTGCAATTGGTGTTAACAGATGATGTTAGTGTATAATAAATTAATTGCGTTTAAAATTCAAATATCAATATAATTTATTTAATAAGTAAATATTTAATATGGTTAATATATAAATTAAATTAAATTAATATAATATAATTTAATTAATATGTAATATGTCATATTAAATATGTTAATGGAAACGATAACATATATTTAACACAATTATTATATAAATTGAATTAAATAAATATAATATGATATAGCTAATATATATATATATAGTGTTAATTTGATATGATATAAATTATTAATATATTAAATATATTTTGTATATTAACATATTAATACACAGTATGATAATTTTTTATTTTTATTTATGACAAGAATATTATAAATTTCACTCTGATCGGTAAATTTTGTATTGGATTCATTTTGTGTGGATTATTGCCACCCCTAATGAGCAGTAATAATTTTCCCTATGTTCCGCCTGGATATATGACTAATACAAAATGGGAAAATATCCAAGGCCAAGTCCTCACGACTGGAGGCCTAATGGCCTATGGGAGAACAGCAACGTTTTTCTATTTCTTGTAATTTTTAATTGATTAGTTTTCACAGCGTATGGGACCTTTTTATTAACAGTCATTATTCATGATTTTAATATGTAATTAAATATGGCCGCTCTAACAATCAATCAATTTCCATCTTATATGTATTCTTCTAAGGAAATACTCTTTCATCTCCAAGCTGTCTCATTTTGATCTTATTTTCTGTGATGTGCGCTTTCTCATTTTCATTTTACTTATTATTTTCCTCTTTTCATCTCCTCTCATTCTGCCATGGTTTTTTTATTTTAATTTTAATTTTCTTTTTCTTTACAACCCCCCCCCCCCGGGGGTGGATGCGTTAGCCGCCGCTCTGTTCGTCACTGACCCCGAGCGTCGGCGGAGGTGACAGGCAGAGAAGGTAGTGAAAGAGCACTTCAACAATTTCGGGTTTCAGCGACGGAAGAAAATTTATGGAGGGACGGATGGTGTTAATCGGGTGCAGCGAGACATAAGGCTGGTCCACTCGAAGACGCTGGAGAATGTACTGAAAATGTTGAAAGATGAAGTGTCACTATTTGTGATGCGGTTGCGGCACCGGATGTCTCGCAATTCCTTTGGCAAAAGTTGGCGCCCTTGTTTAGGCCAGCGATATCTCGGCTGTTATGTTGGCCGAGGCTGAGAACCAAGTCAGTGGTCTATGCTTTTTCCCCTTAATTTCAATATATTACAGGAACTATTAGACAAGTTCTGATTTTTATTTTGGATAATTGTATAAAATTAGTTCCTTTATGTGTTGTATGCTATATTTTCACAGTAAAATTCTATCGACAGACTCTATAATTTGTTACTGTTTCAACGGCAGAGGGATTAATTCTTTTCAATAAGTTTTTATCTCACTGCTTTGTGGAGATAAGGAAACAAAAGGTTTTTAATGTTTTGATTTGTGGTCATTTGCATACACCAGAAGCAAAAGGCTATAAAGAAATGGTTGTCAAGAAAGTGTCTATAGGGAAACCCGGAAAGGGAGAAGTTTATTTATTTATTATTAGTTGCAACCTCATATTAGTTTTAATACTGCGAACGTATCCTCTGTTTTTATTGGTTTTCGGTCTCTTCCCCCGAGTCAAGCCATATAGGAATGTGGAAGTGGTTGTGTTACAGATAGAATGAGAATTGCTTTGTTAATCAAGAAAGTGAAATTTGATATAGAAAGGCTTACTAAACATAAAAATAACTACTTTGTTTGAATTTTGGGTTAAATAATTCTTTTAACTCATATGTGATAAGGATATCTGAATTTGGTTGAGTCAAACTGATGGGTATTCTTTCACCGGGGAGGAGCAGAATGAGGCTTTGGCGAGGAAATCCAGGCAATGGCATTTTTTGAGCATTTGAATTGAGTGTCAGGTAATTCTTAGCATCTATTTTAGCTAATATTGTTCTAATTCCACTGTGATTGTAGATCGTTTTCTGTTGGTTCAATAATCTAAATAAAAAACTAAATCCAATTTTCTGCTAATAACCTTTTCCTTTTTTCCATGTTTTGAAAAGATTTGTTCGGAAGTGGGATTGCAGGATTAGGATTTCTCATTTCTCTTCTTAATTGCAGCTTAGAATCTAGATATTATTTCTATGAAGGGTCATTTTGTTGTTGTATAATTTGATGAAAAATGATCTAAAGGTTTTGATGAAAAATGATTGGAAGGTTAATAAAGACTCGTTCCTTTACATAATTATGGGGTCAAAAGAAGCTAATTACATTATTATAGAGATGTTAAAATGAGATTGAACTGAATTATTTTATTTATTTAGTTCAGATTTAGATGGAAGACTCATTTTAATTTTATGTTTTTAAATATATTGTTGTAGGATGGCATTACTTTTGAGTTCTCAAGGTTCGAGAAGATAGGTAATCTTACTTGTGTTTAAGGTGATTCATAGGTTACTATTTGTGCAAAATTTCATTTATTTATCTCCATTATATGTATGTGAATGTATTTTCTTTACTGATTTCCTAATTTCATTGCTATTTCAATTAAACAGCAATTGCATTACAGGGCCTCTCAGAATACATATTTAAGAATTGAAGGTAAAATAATTCTTTACTACCATTATATTGTTTTAATTAAATAATCTTTTTTATTTATAAGAAAAGCTAAAAGCTGATGAAGAGAATTTTGAATTCAAGATAATTAGGCTATTAATATCACTACTTTAATTGCTTCTGCTGCTTCTCTTACACCTAGAGAGGTAAATGGCATATTGATATTTTATTTTTTGGTAGAACAATAACATATTGATATTGATGATCTTTATAATAGTTTCACTAGATGATTCAGCTTTAGTTGTTCATAATGCTCATTAATGTCCGATTGGCCTTGACCTATGAAATGAATAGCCTATCCAAACTACATTGGTTTCTATTTATCAATCTTTGTTTCCTTCATAACACTTTGAATTTCCATGGTGGATTAACTTTCCAAGATTGGCATTGAAGACCATAAGAAGTTAGAGATTTTATTCTAGACTTTACCTTTCTTCTTGCTGGCTTTGAAATCATTTAGGCTGTTCAGTTGAGTTTTAATATTTTATTATTTATTATTAAGTGACCAACCTATATGAGAAACTTCATGGTGTTAATTTCCTTTGAGAAAATAATAGTATTCATTCATAACAAGATTGATTAAGAGCTACTTTATGGTGGAGTTTCCTAAAGAGAAAGGAGAGGATAAAAAAGTTTTAGGATTTGCGAAATAAATTTCTTGAATATTATGCCATGAAAAAGAAGAAGTATTATTGAGACACTGTGATACTGCATCTTGTCAACCAGAATTCTTGCCATTTAGGATCTTAAGAAAGTGAATGAAGTAGATGGAAGAGAATGAGTAGGAGAAAAGGAGCGCTTAGCTTTGATTTGAGAAGACTTGATTAAGACATGCCTCTGTATAATATTCTGAATAATTTTAGAAGGGTCATAGCCACCTTTTTGTTGTATTTAAAATTTAAATGCAAATACAGAAATGCCTAAGAAAGGTAATGATGGTCAGCAGTTGGAATTTAAGGAAAGCTGTAGGAAGTTGAGAGGCATGGAGATGTTGAAGAAATGTGAGGGTTAAGAAATAGTAATACAAGGAGGTTGTAAATGCTTTGTAAGCAACTGCTGATTTATTAGTTAAGAGTTTTAGCCATGAAAACTTTTTATGCATAACTTCATGGTTACATAACATATTATCAAAACTATATTTACATCAAAATCATAAAAAAGGTTTTGCTGAGTAGGTGATGTAACCTTATTTTTATTATCCTTACCTGACTAATTTTTTGATTTCTGAATTATCAAAATTTCGTTGTAATACCAGCCGAGATTTTCAAAGAGAATAAAGAATTTCAGGTGAAGGTCTATTAATTAGTTTTTATTTCTTACTCTACTGCCATGCTCTAGTTGCATGTTATCCTTTGATTTGCTTCTTGGAAGTTGGACTTGGAATTCCAGAGGAGAAGAAGATCACAGGTAACATGCTTGTACCTTCTTTTCCTACTCTTCTTTAATTTTGTTTTTGTTAATTTGGTTGTGATATTTGAGTTTGACTTATTCCATTTAGTTGCTTAAAGATTTTTTGCAATATTTAGGATAAAAGAGCTCTCGTTTCATCCTGCGATGGCAGTAGTTATTGAAGGTTGACAATATGGGCCAAAATCTTCAGCAGCATGATAGGTTTTTGGATGATTTTTAAAACTACTTTACCAAGTTCTTAAGTTTGCATTTGAGCTCATGGATGTGGATCGAGTTCATTCACTGGAGATCAAGCTTAAGCTTTGCAAACAACAAATAGCAGGATTAGATAAAGCCTATGTAGTTTTGATGTCTCATTGTGTCCCATAAAATACTCATATCAAATGTGGTGGAGGATTGTAAATAATTCTTTCTGCGATTTTACTGCAAATTGATGGAAGTAGAGGCTTGAAACAACAGAGGAAGAGTTGGAATCTTTTAAGTAACACCTTTTATGAGATTATAGGTCAACATTAGCAGAGAAAGAATGCAATAAACAGAGGTCATTTTTAATTAAACTGATTTTAGAATTCTTGGCATCATGATTTGATTTTGGGAGTGTTTAGAATTACTGTTAGGTGTTCAAAAAACAAATTTAAATTTTTTTTATTTAATTGATTAATTTTTTTAATTTTTTATAAACTGTTTTTTTTTTTCTAAATCTGCTTTTGAAAAAAATATCTATTTATATGTTTATGTCCAAAAACAATTTTGAAAACTCAAAAAAATTAAAAATAAATATTTTTTTTCTAAAAATATTTTTTACAAACGTAATGTAAAACGGACCATTTATCTCCTTTTTTTCTCTATTTATATATATTGTTTTTTTTTTTCCTTGTGAAACCTTATTTATATCGTTTAATTCTGTATTTGGACTCATATGTATATATGATAAGATGGGTTGCCTATACTCTATACTCTCATTCAAAAGGCATCTTTTTGATAAATTCAAAGGTCTCTTCCACTCGGCCAGCACGCCCAAGCAAGTCAACAACGCATCGATAATGCTCTATCTCTAATTCAACCCCATGGTTCCCTCTCAACATCTCATCGAAGGATTCCAATCCTTTATCTTCCATTCCTCCATGGCTGTAGGCAGATAGAACAGCCAAAAATGTTACACTGTCAGGTTTAACTTTATTTTCTCTCATCAATTTAAAAAGCTCAACCACCTGTCTTCCCATTCCATGTTTAGAGTACCCCACAAGCATTGCATTCCATCAGATCACAATTCGCTCAGGCATGCTATCGAAGACCCCTCGTGAGTAATTAAGGCTTCCACGTTTCGAATACATATCAATCAGAGAATTCTGGAGAACTACATAAAAGGGCAATTGACATCTAAGAACATGGTTGTGAAGTTTTTCATGATCTAGTGCAGCAAGCCCAGACAACGCAATTAACACAGTAGCATAATTAACATAATTTCAACTCAATCCTTCTCTTTGTAACCTCCAGAATAGTTCTAATATCTCTTCATCAAGACCTAGTTGGGCATAGCCTGAAATTATTGCAGTACAAGAAACAACATTCCTTTCTGGTAAGCTTTCAAAAACACCCCAAGCTTCAAGTATTCTGCCGGCTTTGGCATACATGTCAAGAAGTGAGCTTCCAACAAATATATGGGATTCATTATTTTGAGTGATTATGAGAGTGAATTTGCCTTCCCAGCTCAAACCCAGAAGCACCAATGCAAAAAGTTAGTACAGTAGCATAAGTGAACTCATTTGGATGCGTATCTGCTCAAATTGCTAGTCGATATCAGTAAGACAAACTTCTCACTTTAATGATTACCGAAGGGGGCAGGTATCAAATTGCATGAAACAGAAATTTGTGATAAAACTTGCTTATCTAACCACATAGAAGATGGTTTAGGGGTAGAGATACAGCCATTAGCCATTCATAACGTACTCAATTTAGCTTTTAGATTTATTACATAAAATGGATTTTTTTTCCTTTTTTATCACTAAACTCAAATTCTATACAATCTAGTTTTTTGTATTTGATCTCAACATCTGTATAAAAAAATAAAGTGCTTCAGAGGAAGACCCTCTCTGAGAATAACCCGAAATCATGACAGTCCAAGAAACCACATTCCTCTCACACATTTCATCAAACACATATCTTGCATCGGCCAAACACTGAGACTCAACATAAAAAACAATCAACCTGGTTCTGAGATACGCAGGTGGAAGATGGCATGTTTTGATGACGTCGGAATGTACCATTTGTCCTTCTCTAAAGACCTTTTTATTAACTCACTCGTTTAGCAGAGTGTTGTAGCTCTTAAATTTCATTTCAGGATCTTGAATTGCTATTGACAAGGCCTGTTGCAGGCAGCCTCGGGTGCATAGCGGGTTTAAAGTTGGTTCTATTGGCGGGAAGGAGGAGATACAGAATTGACGGTTAAATGGGTTGACTATGGAACGAAATGCTCGTTTACGAATTGTGCAAAAAGAAGATGACATTATTAATTTATCAATTTCACGTCCTCCCTGCTAACCTTTCACACATGTTTTGGTTCTTGAAAAAACAGTCAATTGCCATATTGCAATCGAAATATTTCTTCTGTAAATTTTGTAACCCTTCTCCTAGAAAGAAAATTGAACAGAAAATCCGCCCTTCTCCTGCTTGGAAGCGAGGAAAACTTGAACGGAGGAGAAAACTGAGGCAAACGGCTCATGGATTGAACCCATAATTCACTTTCTTTTAGATTGAGAAGTAAGAAAATTTTGAAATATTACATTTTCAGACCTACGATAATATTCTTTGCTGAAGAACAGAAAGATAAAATAGAGAATCCGCTATTTAGAAAACAAGAAAGAGAGACAATTTTCTCTTCCTCAACCATTTTCTTTTCATCTTCTTTCCATGCATTTTCTTTCCGCGCATTTTCTTTCAGCAATAGAATTTTTCTAATTGAAAAGGTGGAAATGGGAAAGGAATCCTTTATTATACACCATAAAAGATCTGTCTTTAGACAACAAAATTTCACATAAGCATGCACTTACATTAGTCCAATATTTCACTAAAAAAATCTAGAATTTGATTCCATCAAAGTGAAAACTCACCCAGATTTCTGAATCTGACAAATTTATTGTTTATATAAACCAGAATGAAAATTGAAAAAAGAAATGTTATTTACAGTCGAGGGCCTGAAATCCAGAGGATTATCCCACAGCTCTTCTTGGGTATCAGACCATCTCATACTTACATTGTCAATTTCAAAGCCTTCAATGTGTTCCATGATTATCCCAGCTGCACTGTGATTGACTAAACCCCGGCAACCAGGTCTGTAGTCTACCAATCCGCCAGCATATTTTGTCCATCTTCTATATGTGAAATTCATATTAGAGAATCTCAAGTTGCTTAGTAAGCCACCTTTAGAACCCGATAAGAAGACACCATTTTCAGAAGATGCTGTTATATTAATGAAAAGTAAATTTGATATCGAGCCCTCTTTTGCATTCGAGTCTCTTGGACAGGTTGTTACATAAATAGGCTCTGCTCTTCCCCACCATGATGGATCGTAGTATCTTGTGTTAATGTTTATGTTTGAGAAAGTGACGTCACTCACATTTCCTGCACAAGTTGAATAATCAATAAGCAGACAAGGTTTGTAAATAGAAAAATATCATCCAGTCTCAGTTTATTTTTCCCTGACACTTTTTTTATTGTTTTTCCTCTAAAATGCCTATATCCTAACTTTTCTCTCATCTTTTGTACTTTTTCTACTCAGTTTTTCTCTTCTTTATTCTCTTTCTTTCCCCTTATCATTTTCTTCTTACTTTACCTCACTTTCTTAGCAACCAAACACATTATTTCATTTTTGATTCTTTGAGTACTTCACCATTAGTTCATCTCTTTAATTTCAAATTCATTACTTTCGAATCAAAGCTTCGAACTCTCTTCTTCTTCTTCTTCTTCTTCTTCTTCTTCTTCTTCTTGTCTTCGTTTCTCTTCTTTCCTTCTTCTTCAACTCTTCTTATTATTTTTCAAAACAATGAACTTTATGCTGCAACTTTCTCCATTGCTTGTATCCACAAGTTTTTGTCTGATTCCTTGGATGATGATGGGGTTTTTTGTTTTGGAAAAATGCGAAACATGTATAGTACAAAGTATTCTACAATAATGTTGGTTATGAGCGCGTTAGGTTTTTGAAAATAATCAGAGATTCAAATATTAAAATAACTTTTAGTTCTATATATGATTTTTTCATGGAAATGCAAAGTGTTGTTCATAAACTTCAATTTGTAACAAAAAGTCCTCCAACTCCAGTTTAATTTCACTCATTCACCCTCTGTCCATTTATGGTCAAATCCACCGTTAATATGTTGATGTAATGAAACATCAACATCCTTCTTCTGTTCACTTTCTCTCCCTTCTCCTCTTTCCCCTTTCTCTCTCCTCTCTCCTAAAAACAATTTCTCCACTTTCTACTCTCTCTTTTGCGATAGCTCTATCAATCTTGTTAACATTTCATGTAGCTATGATTGTTATTAACCCCTAGGTTCTTCACAGTTCTTGTTCACAAAATTGATGAGCATTGTTCAGCTATGACTAAAAAAGAACGCTGATATTCCACTCTTATTTGACAACCCAGCACACACTCACACAAATAAATAAATAAATAAATAAACAAAGGATTTAAAATCAGTAAGTAAGCCCACGAAATATATATGATAACTCAACTTTCCATATTCACATTATTTGGGCATAAACACTAGCTACCAATATGCAGCCAATTAGCATGTATTGCGGTTTTCTAGACATCCTTATATCTTATTTAACAAGCATAGAATTGTTCAGAGCCGTTCAGAGCATATTAATGAACCATAAAATCTTCTAGCAAATGTTATTACATATATATTCTATATTTTAATCCATGGAAAGATGGAAAGGACCTCAATCCAAGCAGAACATTCAATTTAAAAACTAGAGAAACCATGTTTCATATCTTTGAAAATGTTTTACAGCACTCATGCATCGATTGTTTCTTAAACATAATCACAGTGAAAGTTTTGCAACATTCATGCTCTTAACTTTTTCCCTATATTAAGACTGAAGAATTTTACTTAAAAAAGTCACTTTCCATGGAAGAATTAAGATATTACCTCCATCACGAATCTGGAATCCCAGCCCTCTATGGGAATCAATTATAGTGATATTGTCAAAAAGTAGACCTTTAAAATCATACCAGCTAGCACTCCCAAGCTTAATTGCTGAAGATTTTGTTCGAATCCAACAATCTGTTGCAGTCAAATTATAAAGAGGGCCAGTGTATGTCTTTGGGCAGATAGCATCATCTCCTGTATCAATTTGGCATCTCGTAATGACTGTATTATTCGAATCATCTATATCTATCCCATCGTTGTTAGGTGTATTAAAGTCACCATATATGGAGATATCATGGATAGATGTGCTATGGCACCGGACTATGTGCAAGCTGCAATAGTTCAATATGTGCATCAGACATATCCAACAGCAACCATAACTTGTAAAAAGAAAATGGCTGAAATACAATAATTGACCGCCAACAAAGTGAGAAATTCAAATCTTCTCAACAGATAAATTAATCAATGGATTCATTTAAAAAAAATTGACAGCTGAACTTACCACCAATACGCCGGCTGTTGCAGCCTAACATTCCAAATTCGGACGTTTCTACAGTCAATGAAGCCAACAAGCCTAGGCCTACACTCATCTCCCAAACAAGACCCAGTTTTATTCCAACTAACCATAACGTTCTTCACATTACTAAATCTCTGCACAAACTTCAACCCTTGTCCATCCACCACGCCTCCGCCGGTGATCCCCACATCACTGGCATTTTCCGCCAACACAACGTACCATCTATCGAATTCCTTCGGGTAATCATCGATCTTCGTGCCGCCTAATAAAGTAGCACCTTGTTGGATATCTAGAATCACTTTGGACTTGAGCCGGATGGTGGCCGTCACGTAGGTGCCCGGCGGGAAAGTGACGTAGCAGTAGCAGGTGGAGGAAGGGCAGGCATCGATTGCGTTCTGGATGGCTACGGTGTCGTAGTGAGAACCATCGCCTTTGGCGCCGAAATCGGTGACAGAAAGATTGGTGGATTGGAGAGGGAGTTGAATAATAGCGGAGGTCACTGAGGTGTGGCCATGTAATTGGAAGATAGAAAATAGGATTAGGAGAAATAATTGGGAAATTCTACCTGTCATTTAAGCTTGAGTTCTTCGTGTTTTGGTCTGAAATGTTTCTTTGATGGTTTTATTGCTTTCTTATGCAGAGAGAATATATCCTTCCTTATACATATCCAAAAAAAAAAAATCTCATGATTTCTTACCAAATTGGTGAGAAATAATAATTTTGCCATTTTTGTCTTTAAGAATTTAAATTGTTCTTATTTTTAATGAATTCCAATCTCTATTTATTAATTATAACCAAACATGAAAGATTGAACCCTTATTTTTTAGCCCAATTTAGGAAAAGCAAAAAAATATATTGTTTTACTAATACTAAAAAAAGGGTGAACTTTTAATAATGAAGGTAGTTCATTCAAATAAAAACCCAAAAACAGACATCAAGTGGAGTTGGTGTACACAACGCCCACTACAAGGAATCAACTTAGGTTTTTGCAACAAATACTAGACAAAACTAAGCCGATTTACATAATAGTTAAGGGATGGGTGATGATTCATTAATAAATCATTCTGCGATTCTACAATATGAACCAATCAATCAAATCATCTCACAACTGAAGCATTAGATTGAATGACTCAAAGTTAGTGTGTATATATATATAGTATGATATTATATCAGTATATAAGAATAACAAGATGAAATTTCCCCTCTCCAGTTGAGAGAATTTCCGGATCTCCAACCCCAATAATAAACAGAACATTTGGAAACCCGAGATGAATGCTGTTGGGGCCTTCCCTCTACTTGCTGCTAATTGCTAATATTTGATATTTACAGGCTATCAGTGGAGCTTCATTCTGCATCCACAGCTCCATTTTCAATTGATTCGAGTGCAGAGATGCTGCACCACAATGCACAATTTGCAGTTAGATTCATTTTTAAGAACCAATATATAGCAATCAAATAACTTTTGGATAGGATAATGGTCCCCGAAAATCTTACCGGGAATGCATATTAAATAACAAAGCTACATAGTAATAGGATTGAAGTCTTTACATTTAATATGATCATCCGATACATTTTCATATTCACATAATTTTCTTATTGATCCTCGTGATTTTGCCTCCCTAATAATTGTGTAAGAATCCAAGGATTTTCTTGCCTCAAAATTTCCTTCGCCGTTGATAAAAATTGAAGAGGGATAAGAAAGAATAAAATTGAGAGATAGAGAGAGAGAGCCATCGTGAGTGCTTTTTCTGCATGAAAATTTTAGGCGGAATAGGCTCATTCTAATTTTACCTGAATTTGCTGAGGAATCATAACTCAAAAGGGAATTCTCGGGAGTAATGAAATTGTCTTCTTCTTTTCCCCAAACTGGCGGATGAAGTGCATCAAAATGCCACTGCTGTTGATAATGTTGTCTGTTAGCACTAACTTGGACTTCTGGCCACATCGGAGGTGAAACCATGCTAGGGAAATTACTATCCATTAGAGATCCACTCTGCAAGTTTAAAAGCAACATTTGAAGTATCAGCAACAAGGATAAAATGTCAATCATTCATGGTAATTAGCTAATCCGATTAAGGAAATACTAAAAGATACAGTCCACCAATTATCAATGGCTACAAGTGAACTCCAGGACTTCCTGCAAACACCAATCACAACATGCCACACAACAATACCTGATACCATTCACGAGCTCAAAGTGAGTGTGGTTAATTACTAATCCATAGTCATGGCATGATTATTCTTCTTCATGGCATGATGCATTTTCTTTCTTTTATCTTTTTTTCTTTCTTTTTGGTTCATTGTGCTTTTGCATGGCATGAGGTGATTAGATTACCTTCAAGTAGCCATAGTTTAGTCACAGAGGATTATTGGCCAACAGGGTTTAACAGTGTACCCAATATTCCGGCATGTCAACAACTTAAAAAGGCATTTACCTTGATTTTCAAATGGAATAGTTATGCCCAAATCAGACACACTGCTTTACACATGCTAATAAGGAAGCTTTTCATCTAAGAAAAATTATGGAATCTCAAATAACAAGCATATCATGATTGCGAAAGGTTGTTTTCCACCTACATTATAATCTGGTACACTATGTAAAAATCAATCAAGAATATTAGCATTAAAAGTTTTTCAAGTAGAAGCAACGGAGCAGTCTTTCATGGGAGACAACCAACCAACATGCAACTAGACCCTCAGAATTTTTGAGAACAGTTAAAAAAACAAATCCTTCATATAACCATATCTTATTAAAAATATGATCAGGTGTAAAACTACTTACTTCTGCAGCCAATACACTGTCGATATTGAAATCAATTCTTGGGTTAACAGCTGCGAGTCTCATTGATAAGAACTGAAACCAAAGAAATATTTGACAAGAATAAGATTTTGTGGCATTTCGCGATATCACATTGCAATAAGAAGTAAAAGAAATTTGCCAATTTTTTAAGCAGCTCACTTGCTTTGTTACAATGGGGATTGAATGGATGCTATTTTCATTTGACTGGGAAATTGATGGGAGAGCCATTGAGAAAAAAAATAATTAAAAAACTTAGCAGATGGTCCAGAATTATCACACGTTACAAGTTATGTCACATCCTTCCTAATGTACAGCTGTCACATAAAGTACAGAAACACCCACCTCTTTGTACAAGTGAGTGGGCTACAGCCCCACACTTTAATAATTGGCCCAACAATATTCACATACCCACCCACCCCCCTCAACCCCACCCCAAAAGAAAGTCTGAGTAGTTCTTAAATTCAAGATATTTAATTATTTTCAAAAAATAGATTAATGGCTCAGACATGCAAGTCTGACCTCTACTTGGCGCTGTAGCGACTGTACATGGTTGATGATTTCATCCAATACCAATGCTGTTCCAGAAATCTGCATAACAGGTGACCCTTTTCTCAGTTAATCACCTTATAATTTAGAAGCATGCAGTAAAACTCAGTTTGGGGCAACTCCCCATTGAAGACACTACAATGAGCCAGCTAGGCATTATTTGATATGAAAAGGAAACAGTATAAAATTTCCTATTGAGTTCAATCTGTATTGAAAATTATCTTAATTTAAGAATGGCTAACACAAGGCCTTCTATCATATGCATATATTAGCCAAAATATGGTGATAGACTTACATTGATGGTAGTTCTCATGAAATTACCTTCCCCCATTTGATTACATTTGACACAATGAACTATAGAAATGCGTGAGAGAGAGAGAGAGAGAGAGCAACTTGAAGATTGAACACTGACTATGGAGCAAAATGCTTAAGCAAAGATATATCAAACTGGGCCGCACAAGTGGCTAATATAATTAAAGTGTCTTGGAACACAAAAGGCTACAACATAAATTTTTCCAAGTAGAGGGGCACACATGGGAAACATCAAAGGGCAGGCCTGTTGGTCCTCCTAAATTAATCCCCCTAGTGGTTTCACTGCAATTTATATAAATTCAGGTGGCCACCCAACAAATTCTGAAACCATATATGCAGGAGCAGACCTGCTGTTCTGTACATGGTCAACCAATCAATAAAATGCATAACGGAAGCCCATTGAACTACTCGCCAATCGACATTAATAGCATGTAAACAGTTACACCGGCACACTTTGATAACTTTATAAATATTATACTTGATGGTTCTGAAAGGAAAACAATTGAGTAATGATTTTTTAATTTTGGTCTTGGCTGGGAACACCCCCTGCAGAAAGTAATAAATAATATCATGTGTCTCTGTTCAAACTTGTGCATAAATTTATTTGCTATAGTGAGCTCAATTCTCAAAGGACATTGTGCAGGCATGAATCGGAATTGTTTTTGCAATGGATTATGTGAATCTGCTTATCAAGTATCACATTACGCCCATGCCACACCCCCCCCCAAAACCTGTTTTTCATTGATCAACACATCATGCCCCTTAGAAGCAAGGTCTCTGAATTTAGCGTATGAATATGTTTCAGGAAGTCTGATTGTTTCTCAGTTTTTTTTCATCATCATGAGACAGATACCAAACTTGCAAGAGAACTTGGTATCACACACCTTTGCAAATGAGATCAAAATTTCCCGCCCATAGGATGGGACCCCAATATTTGATCTAACACAGACAGGATAACAAGTGTTCCAAAGCACATCCAGTTAGCATTTTCCACACAAATAAATATCATGGGATTAGCCCAAGAAGGGTATTCTGGTCATTTTTTGACAAACTATCCTCAATGTCAAGCTTCCAATGATTTAGTCTTCCAGGAAATATTAGGCAAAATATGATCAACATGGCAAAAGACAAATGATTCTATCACCAAGATTCCAATCTGGTAACCCCATAAACTATTAGAGGCATATCTAATATAACTACCATTTTCCACAA
The DNA here is from genome assembly GCA_023653625.1 of Triadica sebifera. NCBI lineage: Eukaryota > Viridiplantae > Streptophyta > Magnoliopsida > Malpighiales > Euphorbiaceae > Triadica > Triadica sebifera. The sequence goes on along the minus strand of CM042908.1, from coordinate 26,406,587 downwards.
ATATGGGTTTCCTTTTAAGCCCATGAAGGATATCGGATTTTCTTTCTAAGCAGGTTTAGAAGATTTTATTAGAGTTCCCAAAGACAAAATTTGAGTGAAAGGAAGATATGCCACAGAACGAGTAAGGCAGAAAACTTCGAATGACAAATCTGAACTCAAAAAGGACCTTATAACCTAAACAAAGTTTCACCAATCAAAAAGCGGAAAAAGAAAAAAAGAAAAAAAAAAAGAGGAAATTACGAGACTGCCACCTAGAAACCCCACTCAACACTTTTCTTGGTAGAAAAGCAAGACCCCGTTTTTTGTGAAAAAGGTGAAAATGACAGAACCATTAATTAACCCTCATAATCCAAACATACAATTGCAACTTTTTAATGATAATTTTATACAGATACCCTCCATAATTATAGCCACTAAAAAATCTCAATCCAATGATTAATTAATCAATTACCTAAATGACAACTAACCTTGTTGCAGCCTGGGACCAGCTCTTGAAGTAGCTTCATCCTTGCATTGATCTTCTCTCTCCTCGCCTAAAATGACAATCCAAATTCCATGTCAAAATCAGCTTAAATTTCAACAATCAGTCACTAACTACAATAATCAAATATCAGGCTATTAATTAAGTTGTTAATGAGAGATTACTCTTTCCGCTAAGCTATGGCTATCTGTGGCTTGACCCCGACGAGCACGGACGTGAACATAAGGAAGCTTCTCGGCGTCTTCAGACTTGTCATTTGCAGAACTTTTACTCTTCTTTGTGGAACCTTTACTCTAAAAATTCATCAATGAAGTAGATGAATTAACGACTATTTGAAAGTTATTTACATAAAATTAATTTTTTTAACCTAAATTAATTCAAAGGGAAAACCGTTGAAACTCCAATTTTGTCTAACCTTCTTCTCCCGCTCCTTCCTCTTTGCCGGCCTCTGATTCTGTTCTCCGCTCTCCACCGTAGTCGTCGGATCAGAACCCAATGGTTGCGATGCATTGAGAAACGATTCCGCCTCGGCGGGTTCACTCTTGACGACTTTCTCGAGATTCGCGCTGGAATAAGAGGGCACCGAGCTCGTCTCCGTCGAATTGTTGCTAATATTGTTCAAATTCTCGCCAGCGAACACCGAGAATCTTGCGGCTCGCTCTATCAAACCGCTGTTAGTAGGAAAAGTCAAATTCGCCGGGTTGAAGTGAGGGTGCAGGTAAGGTTTTTGTTGAAGTGGCTCTACAACGGGTCCAGTTCTAAGACTTGAATCGGGGGAGTGGAGAAGCTCCATAGCCTGATTGGGAGGCAATTCGAGAAGGGCAGTGAAGGAGCTAGCATTTTCGGGCGGCACAGAAATTAATTGCTGAATTTCTTCCCCAAATTGAAGAGAATCCAGTCCGGTCTCGGCAGGTTGAGGTGCCGTGGGTCTAGATCTAGACCCCGGTCCATTATGTGGCTCCATACCGAGCACAACTAGTGAAAATAGAGAAAATTTCAATCAACACAGGTCTGGAAACACGAAATTGGAAATGGGTATTGTTTGTAATCAGAAAGGGTGCTTCAAGTGGAAAGGGCAGAGTGCATAGGTGCTTCAATGGCAGTTAAAGAATCTGTTTTGGCCCAGTTGCACAGAGAGTACGTGTTTGTTTACTTGCTTGCTGAGCGATATGTGCAAATGTAATATTATACGATTGTTTCTCTCAAAAGAGAGATTACTTATCAGCCATTTAAAGTATAGAGAAAGCAACGTCTATTTGGGGGATGAGTGTCTAAATTATACGGGAATTTCTATAGAGAGAGAGTGAGAGAGAGTTGGGTGCTTGGGTTAGCTTGGCTATGTATACTACTGTGCTTTCTTGTACAGTTCGTTGAGATGAAAGGGAGTAAAAGGAAAAGGTCGATCGGTGCCCACTGCCCACCAAACAATTTTTTACAGCCAATCAACTCCAAGTCAAAAACTGAAAACTAACAGAAGTCGGAGCAATACAAACCTAAAAACAACAACTCCTTTCATATATTTAAATTTTTTAATAAAAAATGAGTTTAGATATATATCTACTTTTTATATATTTTTTATTTTTTATTTAAAAATATTTTTCTTTTTTTATAATAAATTTATATAAAATAAAGTAAAATAAAAATAAAAAATTTTATTCTCTATATTTAAAAATATTTTTTTTTTATTTTACAAAGATTTTCTTTAAAATAAACTAGAGATGCTCTGATATATTCAACATATATGGGCCCTGGTCTGTGGGCCGGGTGTCCAACTTTAATTTTTATTTTGTGAATATATATTGAACAAAATGAAGGAGGAAATGAAAATTTCAATTTTTATTTATTAACCATTGCAGGAAATCCTATTATTGACAGTTTTATTTCATAGGTAAATTTGTCAGTAATTATATTTCTTGACGGAATTATACATTTGGCTGTCCCTGTTTATTTATGCTCACACACCCCTAAATTAAAATAACCAATGTAGCTTGAAAAAAAATACAAGATAGTATTGACAAAATTAGAAACACACTTAATACAATTACAGGTTTATAACTTTAAAATAAATTGATGTGGCCATAAACCCTCCATGTTTGACTATTGATTGGATGTTGACAATTGATCCTTTCATCTTTTTGAAATTTCCTTCTTCACTTTTTGACAATTGAGTAGATGTTGAAAACCATTCTAAAGCTATAATTAAGAATGTAGAAAAGTTTCTCTGTGGAACTTTTCATAAATTTTATACCCACCACCGCATATTATAATCATCGGATATATTAACAATATTTCGGGTAAGAATTAAAAAAGAACCAAAAGCCATTACAACTAGAAATTATAGTAGGTACAGATTTTATGAGTATTCAGATTTTTTTAAAACTCTAATAAATAAATTTATTTCTATTCAAATTTATTTAAATTTTAATAGATAATTATATTGAAATTTGGATAGTAATAATTAAATTTGATGTAAATTTGGATAGGATATATATAGATATTTTCGAATATTTGTTATCCGATAAATACAATTATATTTAATATATTAATATAACAAAATTTTGAAATTTAAAATATAATTTTTCTATCATAATTAACAATATTTAATTTTATTCTTTTTAAATAATTTGATAATTTATTTTAATTTAAATGTGTTGAATTAGATTTTATGTTTTATTTTATTTTATTTTATAGTGATTTATGATAAATTATTTATATATTTTTAAATTTATAATTATTTAATTAGTTTGAATTTTAATTTATTTAAATTTTTTTAATAATAAATGAGTAATTAAGTAGATTTCGGGTATTAATTGAGTTTGGAACATATATAAATATTAATATTATAATTTTAAATTCATTCACGACGGATTCGAATAAATACATATAAACATATTCGGATATGAAAATTTTTCTCAATATTCTATCCGTTGTGATCCTGAAGCCATATTTAATTAGTTACTCACCATTTAAACTGTAGGCAATATAAGAAACACTTAAACAAGAGCTAAAAACTAATTTTAAATTTGTTTTTTAAAATTTAAAAAAAAAAACTAGGTAAAATCTGTCTCAACTATCAAAAACATATAACATCTGTATTAAACCATCAAAAGTATCCCTTTTATGCCAACATAAAAGGCACAGTAAACCATCAAAAGTATACAATAAAACATAGGAATCCATCATTCATTAACAACAAAAATGTTTCATTGGTAATAAAAAGTGAAAGTGCTTTTGTAGATATTTCATAAAATAATTGAAAATGGTCTTTCAAAGTTAACCACAACTGTAAGCCCATCCATGGTCCGTAATTGAATATGGTCTCATGCTACTCTTCTTTGTGGTTAAAGATTTACTAACCTATATATTAAAAATCTATTTAATAAAATTAACTGTTAATTAATATTGTTTCAAACTGATAATATAATTATAACTGATAATCTAGCAGCTAAAAATCTTATAGTTGGTAACCGATTAAATTAAAAATATTTAGTAAAACTAGTTGAAAAATATAAAATTATATAAAATGATATGTTTATATTATTTAAAATATTCTATAAAATCTATTTAAATATATAATACAAACAAATTATTTAATATATATATATGTATATTAAATATTTCATTTCAATATAATAAATACATTTATCTTTATCATATAACATTCAATTATTATTATTATTATTATTACATATTAAATAAATTTATAATTATATTATATATAATTTAATAATTATATTATTATTATTATTATTATTATTATTATAAAATGATAAAAAATAAGGCTAAAAAATGAAAGAAAAATTATAATTTACTAGCTTATAAAAAAAGTTAGTTCTACTAGCATTTTATTTTTGAGATTATAATCTATTTTTTCCAAATAATTTACTTTACTAAACATAGATTATTGATCAAATTATATTATTTTTATGATCAAAATAGATTATTATCTAGTAGTTTGGTGTTATGCCTAAGTATTAAACTACTTCATACATATTTTTAGCTAAAACCTATACTTTAGTCTCTATATTTTTCAACTTAACCCTTATAATTTTATTTGGACGAATTAAAATTTTGTACTAAATCATTTCTTAACATTTTTTTTGAAGATTATTTTGTTAATATAAAATTATCTTTTTTGTCAACCTTTAATTGAATGTGATGTTAATTGAATTGTATTTGTAATCCAATTAAGATTAATATGTAAATTATATGTTTTAATTTATATCATAATCAATCTAAGTTGGATAAAAAAATAATTTTATATTGAAAGATTAATAGTATTAGTTTAATTTTTGACAAACTATTAAAAAATTGAGTCAATTATTAATGGAATAATAGTATATGAGCTCAAATTATAAAAATATAAATATAAAAAAAAAAGTAAAAAATTCAAATGATAGGTTTTGCCCTTTTTTTTCAATCAAACACTATACTTGTTTGTTATTGGGTACTATACATAATAATAGAATATTATAAGGGAAGAGAATGGAAAGGAAAAAAAAATTGAAAGGATTAAAAAGTAACACAATTTGAAATATTGGTTAGTAATATGATTTAATTTGAAATATAATAAAAATCTAATTGTTTAATTTTATGGACAAAAATCGCATTAACGACTATCGAGCGTGAAGGGGAACAATCATATACAACCCATTTCACCTAAAACAAAATTTAAACCGGACCATTCCTGCGCAATATTAATAACCGAGCCGTTAGAATTACGGACCGTGGGGCCTAAGTCACTGTTTTAGGTCCCTTAGGGCGGGGACCGGACATCAATCAAGGCCCTACTTCAGTACATTCTACTTTTTATGAGGTTACAAAATCGGGACCTAAAAGAGAACAGGGAGCGATACTGCCGCTGGAGCACGTGCCCCCGGCAGTTCATTGTTTTTACTGCTTCAACTCGCGTCTTATTCTTGAACCTATGACCAAAAGGTAATATAGTCTATGTTTTTTTATTTTTTTATTTTATCACTTTCAGGTAAAAATTGGATCATCACACTACTTGTCTAATCATATTATATTTATATATATATACTTTTTTTTTCTTTTTGTGTTTGAAAAAAAAAATATCATTAACCTGTGACAATCTATAAAGATCACTGTCTAAAAAGATAACTATTGAATGTATATAAATTAAATGTCAAAAATATATCATTTATATTAATTGAAGAAAATGAATCATTCAAATCACAAATAAATTTGATCCAAATGCTAATTCACACTGGATATTAAAAAAATAAAATTATAGAATATTGAATAATACTTAAAATTGAAGATTGAACAAAAATTAAAGTTTCGTATTATTATATATTGAACTTTTGTGCACAAATTTAAAGATTTAAAAAATGTTATTTGTGGGGTAGAGTTCTGCTAAGTGCTAAGGCCTCTAAAAAAATGATTCATCTCAAACTTACATATTCCTTGGAGCTCTTAAAAGCTTTGTAATTAGGGATTGTAGAGAGGAGGCAAAGACAACAATCCTTCCTCCTACTGGCCTATCTTTTTTATTTTTTTATTTATAATGAACAACAGAGATTCGAACTTGAGACATATGACTCAGAAAAAATATACACCTTTCACTATATTATGTTTGTGGATGCATTGGCCTACCTTTTAAAAAATTTATTTTATAATAATAGTTTTATTTCCTAAAAGTAATTTGCAATTTGAGAATGCTCCCCATAAAATTCAAAATTGTTCACTCATCACTTTCACTCAAACAAATAAATTGGCAATTAAAAAAAAAAGAACAATTTCAACAAAATTGTTCACTCATCACTTCAAATCAAATAAAGAAATTACATCAGTCATTTTTGTTATCGTTTAGGAATTTAATTGGAACATTTTTACTATAGCGATAAAAGTGTTATTCCATCCTAACATTAAAAGTTAATTGCACTTTATTTCAACACTCTTTTATCAATGTTATTAAAATATAGTATATAATTTTAATAAAGAAAATAAAATAAAAACAATATATATTAAAATTATTTCTTAATTTATAAAATCAATATTTAAAGTGAAATAAAAAAAATGTTAGAATAAATATTTAAAATGAAACGGCTAAGAAGAAAAATATGAGGCAGAAAATATCCCAATGCTCTCTAATATGTCATTTTCACTGTTAGATTTTTCTCATCCAACATTTTGATTTAGCCATAAAAAATAGACACGTCGGTCCAATTGATATTCCTTTTTATAACCGGTTATTTTATTTATTTATTTTACTTTACATACTATTTCTGCTATAAATAAATCATATTTTTTTTTAAAAGAAAAGAAGTGAACTACATTTGTTGCCGTGATTAATGAGAATTGAACTGTTTAATTTAGATAAGATAAAAAAAATTAAAGTTTAATTAGAATAAAATAAAAAATATATATTTTTACTTCAAAAGTTTAATAGTGAAATACACGAATTATATATAATTAGATATAAAAAAAAAGGATTAAATAAAAAGAGAAAACTTTGTAGATGGGAATGGTTCAATAAATTAAAAAAAAATCATTATTTATTTATACGATACATAGTAGGTAGGGTCCATTAGAAGTGGGCCCCAACTCAATGCATTTAAGTTGACATTAAACAGGCCCATCTGTGAATCTTATTTCTCGGCCTTTATCTCGCAACATAAATTAATTAAGAGGATTGGGCTAAGAAATTTAAAAAAGAAAAAGTACACAATTATTTCACTACTGTTAAATTGGATATTTTTATCTCCAAAAATAACTTCTTTCAAAATTATTTTTTCAGTAATTCAGATTTCATTTATAAGTTTTTTATTTAAAATTAAAATATCAAAATTATAAAATATTAGATAAAAATGAAAAAAGAATAAAGTTAAAAATTTGAATGTAAAAAAAAAAGAGTAAAAATGTTTTTCTTAATAAAAAAATAGTAAAGGATGTAGTTTTCCAATTTAAAAATGTGCATTTGTCTTAATTGATTTGGGCTTTTCTCTAATCTCTAAAATGCTATTTTACTTAAATTGCATTTTAGTGTTTTACATAAAGCATTAGAATATCTGTTTTAAAGTATAAGAAGTAATATGTTCAGAATTCGTATTTAATGTGTATTTATGGTTTTGACTTTTAAAACCACATCACATTATTTTTTTAATTAAATAATTCACACGTATTTTAGTTTAAATGTAGTGTATCTTTATTATCTAATAATAGTGTTATTGTTTTTCATCATCATCATCTTTTTTTTCTTCTTTAAAGAAATAAAAAGAAAAAAAAATTGTTTCCCTATTGTATAACTATTTTAAAAATAATTTTTTTTAATTTGTATATTTGATTTTATTTTTAGTATTTTTGAATGTTTTAGTTACAGTGAAAAACTATTAGTTTTTGATATATTTGTTGATAAAAATGCTTGAAAATAAATATATTTAACTTAAAAATGAGTTATAGAGAGAAAATTGAATTAGTGGAGGTTAAAGCTAGTGAATTTATTAAAAACATATATGTTCATCTTTTTAAATTTATAGAATCATCATTTAGAATTTTCATATTCATCATTTAATATTTACAGATTTATCATTTATAAGTTAATTGTTTAAATCTTGCATGTTTATCATTTAGTAGCTACAGGTTTATCATTTAGAAGTTATAAATTCAGCATTTAGAAGTTATAAGTTCATCTTTATTATAATTAAATAATAAATCTATAAGTTCAAAGTGAAGAACCTGCAATAGTAAATAATAAACTTCAAAATTATAGAAAATAAATTTATTAATTCTAAATGATAAATGCATAAGAACTAAAAGATAAATTTGTAAGTTTTAAATAATGAATTTACAAGTTCAGAACGATAAATCTCTAAATTTAAAATGATAAATCTGTAATTTATAAGTGATGAACCTATAAGTTTAAAATAATAAACTTGTAAGTTATAACTTATAAATCTATTATATATTTTTTAGTTCACCAAAATCCAATGTCGAAAATTTTTTTTTTTTTGTTTTGCACATATTAAAAATGAGTTTCATAATGCAATATGGACTGAAATCCATGATATAACAACCCTTTAGTAGTCAATTTTTTTTTTGTTTCCAAAAATAATTTTAATAACATACCTTAAATCCAATCGAATCGCATATATTTTGTGACAATTTCAGAAAATAATTAAGTATGAATAAAATTTTCTACTAGTTCTTAATCTATGATTATTTTGAATCTTTTGGGTAAATCAGATTAAAAATTCCAGGTAATAGTAGTCTCCACTTGTAGGCTATAAAACTTCAATTTTTTTAATGTTACCATTTTGTTATTTTAGTTGCAATAGGGGATATGGAATTTGAATCTAAAACTTATTTTTCAGGTGAAGATGTAACTTCCACTCGGATATACCTGTTAGCGCAATGTTACCATTTTGTTATATCTAACTTAATGGACCACCTAAGGATTTTGAATTTATTGAACGATATAGGAGAAATTAGGAGCCACAAATGTTAGTGACCAGCGCCAAGTTGGGACAAGAACTAGTCGCTTGATTGCTAATTTGCTAAATTAAGAAGGAGCCGAAACTACACAAGTAGTGCAGTTGGGTCGGTCCAGTTTCTACTAAGTCAAGTTATAAGGTACCCATTGTCCATACAACTTAATAATTGAAGCCAGGGTGGATCATTTTGCTTTGCTGCCAAGTATGACCAATGTTTTTTTTTTCCCTTTGAAAACTGGTATATTTTTATTTTGAAATTTTACAAATTTATATAATCAAATCTCTTAATTACAAATTCGACTCTCTTAATTATTAATTTTGAACTAGTTTAATTTGGTCAATTAACTAACATTACTTAGATATAATATATCAGTATCGCAAATAGGGATTAACTAAAAAAAAAATTAATTAATTTTTTTAAACTACTTTTAGTTGTATATATATACTAAGTGTTTTATAAATAAGTAGTAATTAAACTGATATTACATGTTTCATAAATAAGGATTTATAAGAAAGAACAAGACAACCAAACGCTGGGAGACATGATAAATTATAATCAATTGTTAAAGGGATTTTACCTTCAAATTCAATAGATTGTTAAGAAAATACATATAATAAATATTGATTGCAATATCATATCAAACTTTAGTTCCCCCTTTGACCAGATGTCTAAATTTCAGGATGAATGATCAATTTAGTAGCCTATTTGAGAATAAACATTTAATTTAGTAGCAAATTATTTCATTTCATTTTTAAGAAAATTTTAATTAAAAAAATTTATCTCACCATAGAGATAGGGTAAGGTGAATGATATATCTGGTCCATTATAGACATTGATGAAGGTCGAGTAGGGTAGAAAATTATCTTTTTCATCATTTAATTTTTTCCTTGAATTTGTTATGGAAAAAATATATTTTATTAAATTTTATCAATTTTGTCCTTTATTGACATTAAAATAAATAATTGAAAGACTCAGTAAAACAGATATGAATCGTAGTAACTCAATGAAATAAATAGAAATAATTTAGGGATGAAAATAATAAACTTATAATATAAGTCGCATCATTTGATATTATAATAAAGTTGAACAGATATTGGTTGGTCATAAAAATAGAGAATAATATAGGAAAACAAAGGCCTCGGACATAGATATTGAATTATTGATATTCCTCAAATCAATTGGCTACGCAGCCGTAAAGTTGGAAACTTGGAATTGAAAAAATTAAATTGCATTCGGACCACAAAAGATTTTCTTCAAACCCTAAAATCCATATGATGAAGACCAAGAGAATATTCACTTGGTGTGTGGCCTCAGGGCCCGTGCCATCCACGTGATCATGCCTCATTGTCCTTTTGTTTTTCTTTCATTTTTTTTTTTAATGAATAGAAAATAGTCCGCCTTGACAAGATAAATTATTAGAAGTAGACTTAATGCTAAATATTTGTCCTACACTTGATTTAAAAATAGCCGTTCCGTTTGACATAAATATTTTTTTAAAAATAATTTTATTCTTTCTAAAAAATATTTTAATTACATATTTCTCTCCATAAATAAATATTTTTTTCTAAAAATATATTTCAAAATAGTTTATAAAAAATTGAAAAAAATTAATCAATTAAATTATACATAATTATAAATCTATTTTTTATATGCAACAGTAAATTCAAACACTCTCGACATGTTAACTGTAATATCCTATATTTTTAATTTTGTTCAATTAAAATTTTTTTTAATTTATTTTGCGGCTTAATAATTTTATCTGAGTAAAATTTTATCAAAAATTTGAGATTTGTAAAAAATTATATATATATATATATATATATATATATATAAAAAGATTAAAGCGATAAAAATTTATTTTCTCTATATTATCACTATTTACGTTCATCAATTAAACGATATTGGATTTTCGCCAAAAATTTATTTTCTCTATATTATCACTATTTACGTTCATCAATTAAACGATATTGGATTTTCGCCAAATTCGAACCAGAAGTTATACGCGTTCTTATCACCCCGACGACATCTGATTTTTCAAAAATTGACCAGATTTTCAAGATCAGAGAGGAGAAAGCCGAATTTCAGATTTGTCCTTTCATTTCTCATATTTTCTTGCTTCTTTTCTCAAATCTAACATCGGAAATGGACTTAGAACATCAAAAAATATAGGTTTGTATAATTTAAACTCCGAAAACCACAATTTGAGGGCTGATCGGAGCTAAAATTTCTCACCAGAGTTACCGCAAATTTTTGTAGATCTATACTTTTATAGTCACTTTCAGGCCACAAAACTTATATATTTGGACTCCTCACACCTTAATCTCTCTTTTGGTACAATCCAATATTTAATCCGCTGCCATCGAAAATTTTCCAGTAACTGGAGTTCGACGACCATTGATCAAGTAATTTGGACAAAATATTCAACTCGTTAAGTCGAGTCATTCGGTATAAACCACACCTCCTAAATTGTTTTTAGACAATGAGATGTGAATTTATTTGTAAAATTTAAATATATTTTTTATTATTAAAGTGATTAATTAAATTAATATCTCACTATCTGAAAACAACTATGAGCTGTGGTTTGCACCGGATGACTCGGTTTAACGAATTGAAAATTTTGTCTAAATTACTCGATCAGTGGTGGTCGAACTCCGATCACCAAAAAATTTTCGACGGCGGCGAATTAATGATCAGATGGTATCAAAAGAGAGCTTGAGATGTAAGAAGTCCAAATATATAAGTTTCGTGGTCTAAAAGTGGCTGAAAAGTGTAGATCTACAAAAATTCACAACAACTCTGGCGAAAAATTCTGACTCTAAGCAATGTTCAAACAGCGGTTTTTGAAACTCAAATTATACAGACCAAAATTTTTCGACATTCTAAGTCTATTTCTGATGTTAGGTTTGAGAAAAGAAGCCGACAAATATGAAAAATGAAAGGGCATCCTTGAAATCCGACTTTTTTCTCTAAAATTCCGAAAATCCGATCAGTTTTTGGAAAATTAGAAGTTGCGGGAGTGATAAGAACGTGGATAACTACTTCTGGTTCAAATTTGGCGAAAATCAGATGTCGTTTAATTGATGAATGTAGATAGTGATGATGTAGGGAAAATGAGATAGAAAATGAATTTTTATTATTTTAATCTTTAATATATATATATATATATAATATATTTAGGGATAATTTTGTAATTTTTACAAATATCAGTTTTTTTATAAAAATTTAGTCAGATAAAATTATTAATTCACAAAAAAAATTAAGAAAAATATTAATTGAGAAAAATAAAAAATATGGGTGTTATACTGATATATCTAATAAAAGATTGATTGCATATGTTTTTAAATTTTATAAATGATTTTTTATTTTAAATTTATCAAAATAAATATTTTAAATTTTATTATAAAATCTGCACAATAAATTTTTAGTGTGACTTTTTATTTTAATTAATTAATGAGGCGAGTGGGGAGGGGGAATGGGCCATTAGACTTGGGAAATATCTAAATCAATGAAAGATAAAAAGGGATTAAGTATCCTATTTAAAAGCGTCTATGTTCTAACCCAACCCCTACTTGGCTAAGTGAACAAGACAACTCCAAAAGGCATATAATACATTTTCCATTTTTCAATATTTTTCAGTATTTATTTTTAGATTTGTTGGTAATGTCCTTTATTTCTTTTTGTAAGAATCAATCAGTAAATGAATATAATATTAGAAAGTGTGAAAAATAATATTGAAAAATAGTATTTCCTCGTAAGCAAAAGCAAATGCCATTTTGATCCTTAAAAAGTAATGGTTATTATGTGTAGGGCGATGTATGGTTTAATGGTTATCTCATCTCTGTGTCCAATGAAATCTTTGTTTTTTAAATCATTTTATATTTTTCTGACCCAAACAACCTTGGAAAATGATGTGTGAAAATGTGAAGCTACTAAAACTGAAAAAAGATATATAAGGCTGGCAGATCAGAAATATAAAAATAGCTGCCTCAGCTGTTGTTACTGTTAGGAAAATGTATCCAACGGTTTGAGTTAAAAATTAAATCGAACCGAATAATTTTTGAAAAAAATGTAAACTGAAATTCTAGAACGTAGCCTTTGAATGGAATTGAGAAAAAAATAATTGCTGTCCCTTAACTCTTATTTAGAGACTCAAGCTAAAGGAAAGATAATTTCATCTTCAACAAGGGAAGATAAATGGGAAAAAAAGGAATAATTCTTATGATTATGAAGCAATAAAGGATTCAACATCAATTACAGCAAATGTGCCTGGTGATAGCTCCTATATATGCCATTAAATCTTTGGATGGGGTTTCTCTTCATGAATAATGATTAGGACATTATTTATAACCAAAGACATCTTAGTTGGAACACTAGCATATTTAGATCTACAATCAAAATTCATAAATTTTGACAACTTTACAAAAGACAACTCAATTTTCTTAGATATATTAAGCTGTAAATGCGAAAGGGTGTATTACGATATCACATATTAATATGATAAAATATGGGATCTTTCCTCCCTTGAGAGCTATGTAATTCTTGGCAAAGCATTACAGAATTGACAAATAATTTTTTGGTGGGAGAGCTTAGGGTTAAGAGGGCAACATAGGCTGTGCACAGAAACAATTTTCCGAAACAGCAAAAGACAGAAGATAGAGAAGTGGGCTCCATTTCTTATCATTTTCTTCAGTTTCCCAAAAAGCCCTCGAGATTAATTATCTGTGACTCAACAAACAGGTACATCGAACGGTCAGATATTGCCCATTTGAGGTGGACCCCATGTTTGATAGGGAATGCAAGAAGCAACTTTGTAAGCCAAAAATAGACCCTTGATGAGATTGGGTCCACATACAGAACACAACTCCAGTCAAGTGCAGGGCCAGAAAATGACCCATCATGGCCACCACAGGCCACTTATACAGACCCATTGGTTATTGGCGGAGGGTCATACAATCAAGTGGTTAAAATTTCCCATCAGGAATTGGACCCTCTTAACTAAGAAAGCTGTTATTAGTGGGTCCCATGGGCCTTGATGATGCTTCCTCCTCCTATGGGCCCAATATTCCATTATCATTTATTTTTAGAAAGAAAAGAAAAAATAATTATTGTACAAATAGAGAAACTATGAAAGGCAAGCTGTTGTCGAGCTGTCTACAGTATGTCGGGCATAGACATTTGTTAGAGATAAAGTGGGCCCAACCTTTTTTATAGTTTTCCAGCTTCACTTGCAATAAAAAGTCGCCGAAGATTTTTCTTTTTTAATTTTTCCTTTTATTATCAACCAGATTTCCCAACTCGCACTTTAAAACCAATAATCAACAGTTAAAGAAGCCCAATGGGTTCGGTGGACTCATGGCAAATTGCACCATCAATTTTTGAACCTCTCTGTGCCTCGGCTTGCTCGAGAAGCAAGATTGTCCTTCACAGATTGGATAATATTCACTCCAAATTTAGCTCAGATTCTTGGAAAATAAGGTTCCATCAAAATTGCTTCTGTCGCAAATATGGTTTGTATAACATGAATAAAAGGGGAACCACAAAGTAAGCCTGGCTAAATGGAATTCAACGGCCTGGGATGGCCATACTGGACGTGCTTATCTCATATAGAGTTTGAAACAGTCATTGCATCAACAATAACTTTTGTGGTGGTGTTGCATTCAACATTCGCATTTAAGCTCCAATATTTAATTCCACAACACAGCTTGATACTCAATTAAACAAGTAAGAAATAAGAGAACATAATAAAAAATATTTCACACTGTCAGCAGTGCGAACATATCAAAATACATAGTTCAAGAGCACATTCTATTGAACAGCAGGTACAGTGGAACACAGATCAAGCTTTGGATTTACTTACAACAAAGAAAATGCATTTCCTTTAAGTCATAAGCCGATACAATTTTCTTTCTATGATTCGTCGGTCTTAGTTTGAGCTACCTAATTTTAGATCTCAGACCATAGTATTCACTTCTCCAAGAATGAACTGAACATTTTAGAAAAAAGAACAAACCATATCAGTAAACAGTAGATAAATAACATGGAAGTTCGAAGACATCTAATTCAGTGTGCTAAAATTCACCTCCTTTCACAAAAATCAGGGATTTAAACCCATTTACCCACAGCTATCTTTCTCCCAAAGCCATGGTAGTTTAAAACATGAATGTCACCACTCATCCTCATTTGTTATAGTGTAGACTAGACTCAGTACAAGCCTGCAAAAGTGGGATTATATTATCAGGAGACGGGGGAGAGAGAGATGAACAGATGAGGTCCTCTTCACAGATGCAGATCGATACCATCTTTAGATAAGTGGACACACACACACACACACACACACACAAACCCACACCATGCTTTCCAAACAAATAGAAAATTATCTTATTTTTGCTTATGTAGAATAGATATATATTTTGTAGAACAAAATGCAAATCAAAATGAGCAAATAGTCTCTTGTTCAAACCTCACAAACCTAGAGAGGCTCCCCATGCCTTGAGACCAGGTTGGGTGGAGACTCGATCTCAGAGAAGAATTAAAATAGTCCCTAAGAAGATTCCTAATTATCAAATAAACGAAGTCATACATAATGAAAGAAGCCAAGTACATGTTAATATACAACTATCTACGAGCTACAAGATTCCTCAACTAAGGGTTAAGTACCGAGAATGCTTGCATCACTTTTAGAGATTTCTAAAAGCTCTTCAAATCTATCTAATACCAAAATGTTCAACCCTCGCTGACTCTACAGAAACACCATCAAACTTAGTTCTGGTTAATCAGATAATGCTACTCACAACTAATGCTCTTGTTAGAACAACACTCATATTTGAGCTTGATTAAGGTAAAATTTCCCTCTAAGTTTTCAATATTCATCTCTCTGTGACATGGGGAGTCAAACAGCGATTTACTCAAGAGTCAAGATGAACACAAAACTTTAAATATTAATGCTTATTTTTTTCCTCTCTTCTTTTTTCATAAAATTAAGATTGAACTTTTCAAATTTTTTAACACACAAACTGTAACATATCAACATCTTTGGATTATAAAGTGATCCTTTCTACTGTATGATGTGTATTTAGCATTGTTTTTAATGTATGCCTAATCTCGACACAGCATCTCCAACAGAACAGAATTCAATGATGCTATGATGTACCAATTCCTAGTTCCTTATTCTGCAATATTTGCGCTGCTCAGTGCCAATCTATAAATTTCTACATATTTCTCAAGATACACTTTATGTTAAAATTTTATCAATGAGATATGATCATGTTCATCAAGTGCAAAAGTGCCCCTATTTAAACAAATAGACATCATATACACATATTACATTCCTCTAAAAGGCTAAAATATTCTCCTCTGATATTTATCGCTGACTGAAAACTACAGGTTCTTTAAGTATCTAGTTCAGAGTTTGAGACCCCAATTAAACCAAGAGCAGTTGGGAGAAGATGAATTACCACTGATACAATATACTGATCTAACTTGATTTATTATTTCCAGGTACGTGCTCCTTTTTGTTGGATTATCTCTTTTTTCTCCAAATATTTTCTTTTGATTTGGGTTGGGAACTATTGGCAAGCAGCCTGTTTTATAGCTTGATGTCATATTAGGTTACAGATAGAGCAAAGATAAGTAGAACTCCTTACCACGAGCCAAAACTTAAAACAATACTAGTTCGCTCTTTTTAGGCTGATCAATATTTCAATATCAAACATTAAATGCCTCAATCATTTCAAATACATGAATATATACATGCACATATACACATTTATAGATCATTACAAATACATGTTATATATACATGCACATATACATTTGAAGATTATGAGGGAAAAGCAATGAAATTAGCACCATGATTGGAATGTCACTGGCGACCACATAAACCTATAAACAAACACAGGGCAAAATGGTGCTACTATAAGAAGATTGCTCAAGCACTATGATGAACTTTTTTTTTTCTTCTGAAAAATTTGAAACCAGAAACACATAAATGTGAAACTTTCACATGTTCTATTACTAACCTACTGTAAAACAGTGAAAGGGTTACATATCCAGGAAAGATTATACTGGAGTTTCTATAATACAACAGAAGATGTGCGATAGTCTAATTCTTCATTGCTGTAATTTGATAAGATGCCTGCAATAATTCTATAACCAAACATTATGAAAAACCTTGATTAGACAAAACAATTAGTGAAAGACGTTGCTACACCAAAAGATGGAAATATCAGCCAACAAGGAAAAATAAAAAAACAAACAAACAAACAGAACAAAAATTACTCAGTAAGGAACTAGAATAATTATGTAAGGTAGAACAAACCTGAAAATGATTATGGCGAAGAAGATCAAGTAGATAACAAGCTTGATCATCCTATACTTCTTCTCAAAATTAAGATTTCTGAAAACTTCAGTAACATCAATAAGATGCTCTCGCTTCATAAACCTGAATTATTAAAAATATAAAAGTTACATTCACATAAAATCATGTGAGTAAGGAAATATGGTCATATAGACTAGGCATTTGCTCGATGTCTCACTTCCTTATGTATTCAAGCCAGTTATTCTCATTGAGAAGTGAGAATTATATTTCCAACATAACTTAAAACAACATCAGTGGCCATTCTGAAGGAAAATAGCCACACTATGAGATAAAGATTGCATGTCATCAATCGCGTACACTAGGTCATCTACTACCCATAAGAAGGCATCTTATGTAGCATAATGTTGCATTCTATAGTAGATTTTGGCTTCTGACATCTAATGATTCTCACTACATGTTAAGGTACGATATGAAAATCTAAAGAATTTGATACTTACAACATTACATGATAGCAGGTGATGGGGGCTGCCAAGAGAAACGTCACCCAGTGTCCAGTTAAGAGGAAAAGAATGCATATTACTCCTTGCAAAATGAATTCAGGCAGAATCCACTGGTTAATGCAAGCTGATGCTTCAAAGGGATTCATCTGATCAACTTCCAGGTCCGTTAAGCACAAAAGCTGCAAAATTATTTACAATATTAAAAGATAAGCAAATGCATCAAGTAGATAGTGCAAAGCATAATCTCCCATTATTGAATGCTAACATCTGACAATGCAATACTGAAAATGGCTATAAAATTGATGAAAAAGCTTGAATACATTTTTTTCTCCCATCAATCATTGGTAAGGCCATTAACAGTTCATGTGTCAAATTCCATGAGTCAAACTGTCAGAATATTTGGCATTATATACAACGAATAACTGTTACAATGTAAGAGTGGCATATATCCAGTTAGACAGATATAACAAAAAAAAGGATAAAGAATGTGTATTTGATATATATTCCAGATCAAGCCTCGCAAATGCAATCCTTGAGCACAAACTTGAGATAAATGAACCATCACAAAATTTGCTAAACGAAATTATAAGTAATAGCACTCCAATTACATTATCATTTTGGCAGATGAAACTGAAACAAAAGATCAATCCACATTCACTATGAATAAAATCAACATATGTTTATTCTACTCAAACGGTTATATTCTCTAATATAAAATTTCAAAGTAGTGATAGATCTACCATAGCGATCATAGAGTCAAAAGCAATAATAATGTAAAATGTAATGATCGGACAAGGGGAATTGGATGACATATCCATTAGAAAAAGCAAAATAAAAAATGAGTGAGTAACTAGCAGTGCGTGTAGCTTTACCGCTCCATTTTAGAAATGGAAGTGAAGGAAAATAAGAGCCAAAACCTCATTATTTCCTCCTTTTTTTTTAAGTCAATAAGAATTTACACACTTCCATCAACAAAACAACGGCGAATAAACAGGTATAGAAGGAACATTAGGGTTTTACGAGTAAAAATAAAATAAAAATAGAGTAGGTTTAAAGAAAGGTGAACACCTCATGAAACACCATAGCAAGAAGGCCGAATTTGGCGAGTAAGCAGAGAAACCAGAAAACTAATTCCCACGCCATCTTCCGCTTCTCACAGATAAGGAATCTCGTAGAATGCGAGAGTGACAGAGCGCGAGCAGGGTTTTGGATTTAAAATGGAGGGAACTGTTACTCTATCAAAGCGATTCGTCTCTCTGCCCGCAAAGTAAACCTTATTATCAGAAATAGTATATCACGGCCACTGCGCCTTAGCGATAAGCGACGTCGAAAAGTTAATCCGGTCATCCGGGAATTATTATTTTTAAATAAAAATAAAATAAAATAAGGCAAATATTATTATTAGCAAAAATGCAAATAAAACGCAATTATTATTATTTTTGCAACAATTTTATTTTTCTTGGTTTTGATAATATATTGATATTGTTCCCACACACGCATAGATTCGTGGAATGTGTATGTTTACATTAACCATAAATTTCAGGTTCGAATTCCTCTCCCTTCTTCTGCCTTATAACTCAAAAAGATAGTATGTAGATATTGGTAACGAGCAGAACTTTTCCCGCAAAGAAACTTCTATTTGGCTCAGAAAGAAACTTCTATTTGAGTTATATTATGTTTTTATGTAAAATAACTTTTTATTAATAATCAAAATTTTAAATAATATATCAACAGCTTACAAATAAAATTATATATTTTTAAAATATATAAAAATAACAAAAAATTTAGACTATTAATTTTTTAATAAATAAATAGATAATAGTAACATATCACTATAAACCTTGGTCACTCATCTATTAATTCCTCTCCTCATTTAAGTGCTCGATTATATATATATATATAACTTATAATTCAGTGTTGATTAATGATTTGCACTTTCAACCTTCAATTAATTACAATTGCTGGATTTTGATTTTGATTTTGATTTTGATTTTGACCAAACAACTAATTCCATTCAGCATTAACTATTAAGAAACATAAATTATATAAAAAATAATAATATTTAAACTCTAAATAATTTTAAAAGATATTTTTTTGAAACAATAAGAGATGAAAAATTAAAATGTACTTTTCTAAAATATGAATGATTAAAAAAATTAATTTGATAAAAATTTAAAATATAGAAAATAATTTAATTAATTAGTTGCATTTAAAAAAATTAAAAATTTATTCCTCGAGTTCCACTGACTACTGATAAAACCAGGCGGGACAGTAAGGCTACAAGCGCTTATAGTTCTCCGACCCAGATCAGAAAAACACCCAAAAGATGGAATGCTTATAAAACAATCTAGACCAAAATCGAAAACACTGAGTCTCATTATCCGTTGCTTCTATTATGTAGTATTTTTTTGGTGCTAAAAAGCAGGTATAATTCTTTGCTTACAGGCTCTACTTTTCTCCCCTCTTCGAGAATTTTGATACATTACAGCCTTTTTTTTGGCTAGATTTCACGTGTTTTCCTTTCTGGGTTTTCTTTTTCTTTTCCTTTTTTTAATTTTTTTCTAAAAAAATATTAGTTTGACACCTTATGAAACCTAAATCATTTTCTGATTTTTCTTGTTGCTGCTGTTATTGGGTTTGTGTCGACTCTTGAGCTTCCCTTTCTGTTACCCTTTCCATTTCTATTTCAATCTCATAGTTGTAGTTATTCAGCTTTTTTATGTATGTCTTCTTGATGCCTTTTCTTTGCAATGTGGCCATTTATTTTACTGTATAATGTTCAGGTAGCATTTATCCTTTCCTTTGTGCTATAGTCATCCCTAAGTTCTATATCATGGTTGATATTTATATTGTTAGGGAAATGGTTGATTATTGTCTATGGAAGTGGTTGAATTGATGAATGTTTTGAGGGCATCACTGTCCAATTTATGTAGCCAATTCTGATTAATTCGGCTTTGTTATTCTCTTCAATATAAGAAATTTCAAAACTTAAATGAGAATTTTTCTAGTTGTTAAGTATATCGATTTGAATTAGGAGTGTTACTCTGTGGCGATGGTGAAGATATTAAAGTTCGTGAATGTATGTTTCTATTGTAAATTTATGAATCCTTGAAGTTAATTGGTCAATTACATTAGAGAAACCATACAAATGAAATGCTAATTGCTAAAATGTTGATGATGCCAGAGCTTGCTAGGATTTCTATCTTATATTATAAATGTGGAATCATCAAAATCCATTACATGTGTAGTATGTGTAGAACGTATTAATTGAAAAACACTTGAACTTTTTTTTTAATATTAATTGTGGTTCTATGTGTTTAAAATTCTGCTTAAGATTAGAATTGTAAATTAATCTTATAATTTTTCTTCAATTAGTTTTCAATTTTTTTATGCAGTTGTATTGACTTCGGGACAGTATATGATCTTAATAGATTGAATAGATGCTTGCTGATTCATATTTTAAGTCTTTGGAATAGAGTGGATTAAATGTGAAAATTAGACCTCTTAGTGTGATTTTAGTCCAATAACTTTTATGCTTGTGTTGTGACAATTGTAGAGTTCCGACAGATAACCAGTGAAACACGTGTCTTCTTTGGGCTTCAGCTGTTCAGCATATTACAAACCTAGTTGTTTATGATGTCAAAATTGCGTCTAAAGTGGGGTTACTCCGACAAAGTGCAATAGTGTGATAAAAGAAGGAATGATATAGTGATCGTGAGTTTTGCATCTTGATTTTAGACTGTATACCACATGCTTGAACTTATTATTCCTGCTTATATATCCATTATTGCAGTCTAAAAGATGTTAATTGTAGCTGTAATTTCTATTAGTGTGAAATTGTCTGAGGGTGAATGTCAAGCTAACATGATGTTATGTGCTACTTAAAGATTTTTCTTTTTGTGGCTCATTTTTAGTTTTCTTATTTGGATTGACATCAAAGCTTAAACAAATTAAACTCCCATGTGTCCTGTCAAGACATTGTTACATGAGTTTGAAAAGGTATCGAATTGCGAACCGGTCTGACCCAAAACCCCTGTCAAATTCGTTCTAAGAACTAAACTTTATAGAATGTTAACTTATTAACTGAACTGGATGCACCTTATTCCCTTTCTGAAATCAGTGTCGCTAATGGTAATTTTCAAGGCTAATCTAGTTTTCAGCTAAACTATAGCGATTCAAATACAAATGTTGATTTCTTATTTATCAAGCAAGATAACATCCTAATTCCAGTTCTACGGAAAACCAAACAATTCCTTGCAAAGTGCACATCATGATTCTCTTGCACTTTCAACTTAAGAATGTAAGATGAATTAGCATTATTATATAAAGGAATACAAAAAACAAAATTTGAGTGCCTAACTAGTATAGGATAGTAGCCAATTCATTATGTGTTAACATAGGAGGGAAATGATTTCCCTATGCATGAACATAAAGGAATTATGAACATCAAAGCTGAATATCTAGATGTCTATTGCTTAATATTCACTTGTGTAAATATTTCCATGGGAAGGAAAGGATTTATCTATGCATTTTGATTTGTGTCTTAAGCTAATGGTTTTCTCAGTGTTTCTCATTCGGTTCTATTTTTAGTAGCCCTATTCTTAATTTTTCATTTAGTGAGTTACAGTAACTTATTGGTTACTTAAAATGTCTGGCTTTATACTTTTACTTCAGGCTATGCCAGCATGATCATTTGCTCCCCTATCAGTACATGCACAAGAAATGTTGTCTACCTGAGGGGGCGTGTTCAATATATGGGCAGCACTGTTTTGAATTTGGTGTCCAGTAGACAGTCTGCTTCCTGTTGTTTCTGTTTATATCCTGCATGTGCCAGCAAAAATTATGCTTGCTTATCTGTTTCAAAGTCATTCTCTAGTCCACCAGTTTTCAGCTATTTCACATTCCGTTCAGGCTGCTTTGGTTCAGGCTCATCCATGCAGAATGGCAGTTGTCAGTCATTTATTGTGAAAAGTTTATTTAACACTAGAGGTCCTTTGAAGAGACACTTCAACATATCACTGGCATATCAAAATCTGAATATGAGGCTCTCATTGTCCAAACGTGGAATGCTCTCCAAATTAAAGGGTAATGCGGGATCTATATCTTGGTCCCAAGAATGTACCTCAACTGGCTTAATTTTAGCTCTCTTCATTTGCTATTCAAGTTCTGAGCTAATACATGCTGAAGCAGCTGCAGAGAAGAAAAATGAGGATGATGATTCTGATTTACCGTACGTTAGATTCTCACACGGGAAGAAAGTATACATTGACTATTCTGTTATTGGTGAGGAAGGACTATGTACAGTTTCTTAATGCTACATTTATATATTACTTGTTTTTTGCTCTCTCAAGACTCAATTTCATTCCTTGTTCTCTGATGTGTTTGTCTCCATTTTGTGCAGGAATACCTGGAGACGGAAGGTGTTTGTTCCGCTCAGTGGTTCATGGGGCTTGTTTACGGGCTGAGAAACCAGCCCCGAGTGAAACTGTTCAGAGAGATTTAGCTGACGACTTGCGTGCTAGAGTATCTTTCTGATTCTTTCTTCCATAATTTTGAGTCTGAAATTTGGTTTCTGTGAAATGCATGTGCCTTCGCAAACCATTTTGTTTTCTTATGGCAATTACTAGATTACCATCTCTTACCTTTTGCTGAATTGGCTTTTTCTTGTTGTTTTGGTCTATATTGCTTGGTCTCTCTCTCTCTCTCTCTCACCCTTTCTTTTAGAACGTTTCTTGCAAGTTGAACCTCTAAGGAGTAAAAAGTAATGCCTGTTTACCAACAAAGATTGACCCAAATGTTACAAGCTGTTAATGATGTTTTCAAATGTGCTATGCAGGCTCAGGTTATATGCATTGTGTTTATGTCAAAGAGACCTCTGATTTCTGTTGGTTTGTTAAAATTGCAGGTTGCTGATGAGTTTATCAAGAGGAGGGAGGAGACAGAATGGTAAGAAATTTTAGTTGCACTCTCTTGTATTGTTTTGACTGCTTTTCAAGCCATTGCATACCCTATTTTTGGTGACTAATGTCATCAAGAACTTATATTCATACACAACCAGTTGAAAAATGAAAGAAGACCTTGGATTCATGCAGGTAAATCATGAGTGCTGATTTCATAAAACATAATGCCACTTTTATTGTGAAGAATCTATAAATGGCGTTATGACAGTCTTCAATATAGGTCGTAGCCACATCCGGCAATTTGGTTTGCAAAATTTTTTCAAGCACGTCAGACCTTTCTATAAGGAATTTGAACTCATGCTGTTTTCCTAGGCATACGATAATATGTAGAAGGAATTTTACCTCGTAGATTTGGTTTAATGATTTCAGCCTTCTGACAGGTTTGTAGAAGGTGATTTTGACACCTACGTGGCACAGATGAGGAAGCCACATGTATGGGGCGGTGAGCCTGAATTGTTCATGGCTTCACATGTTCTAAAGTAATTCCCTTGCTCGCTCGCTCTCAACATCTTGCTTGCTAATTGGGTATTGTTGGAAAAGAACACACACATACTGCAATAATGTATTTCTTTCCTCTAGAAATTTGCATTGACGGAATGATGCTGAAAACTGCAGGATGGCGATCACTGTTTACATGTATGATAAGAATGCTGGTGGCCTTATATCAATTGCAGAGTATGGTCAAGAATATGGCAAGGATAACCCCATTAGAGTTCTTTATCATGGTTTTGGTCACTATGATGCATTACAGATTCCTGGAAGGAAAGGAGGCAAATCAAAACTCTAATGGCTTTTTTTGAGTGAGATGAGTGATAATAAATTTACGTGAATAAATCGACTGTAAAAATCATCATATGTGTAACACATTATTTCCTCCTTTTCTATTCTAAGGTTGATGTGGTAAACTCCATGTCTGTCCACTGTTGACTGCCGGGTGGTAGAAATGGTATTATTCTAAATCGCTAATCGTTGCTCTCAAAGTGTGAGTCACTGTATCATGATTCTCTTATTTCTAATGATTCTTTCACTTTAGAGAGAGCTGGGGCAGCATATTTCTTATCTCCATAGCTCATAGCTCATTAGATTAGAACATACTTCAAACAGTCAATAAATATTTCAACCATCGATTTCTTATTAGTTCCAAAGAAAAGGAGCCTGTTAATTTTATTTTCAATTTTATCCTTTTCACTTAACAAAGCCCATAACTAGATATCAGTCGGCGCGAATTTAGAAACTAATTTCAATTTGTTATATCAGTAAAATTTTAATTACACTTTTAAATATATCTTATTCTTGTAATTGATATCAATTTTAATTTGTAGAATCTGATTTATATTTTAATATATTATATTCATTATTAACAATTAAAATGTTAATAATTATATTATAATATATAACTATCAATAATTATATGAAAAATATAATAAAAATCATTTAATTACTAGCAATTATATGATTATGTA
The DNA here is from genome assembly GCA_023653625.1 of Triadica sebifera. Taxonomy (NCBI): domain Eukaryota; kingdom Viridiplantae; phylum Streptophyta; class Magnoliopsida; order Malpighiales; family Euphorbiaceae; genus Triadica; species Triadica sebifera. The sequence goes on along the minus strand of CM042908.1, from coordinate 26,381,412 downwards.
TAAAATATGATATATAACTACTAACAATTATATAAAAGAATATCGCAAAAACTGTACAATTATCAGTAATTATATGAAAGAAAATAAAAATAATATATAGTTGTAAATAATTATATGAAAAATATAGTAAAAATTATAAAATTGTTAGCAATTATAAGATTAGTATATGAAATATGACATATAATTGTTAGCAATTATATGAAAGAATATAATAAAAAAATTATATAATTGCTAACAATTATATATAGGAACATAGAAATAACATACAATTGTCAGTAATTATATGAAGAATATAGTAAAAATCATATAATTAATTATATAAACTTTATTTTATATTTTATATTAATATATAAACTTAATTATTAATTATATTAATTATTAATTATACAGTAATTAATTAATTGAAGAAAATATTTGATATATTAAATATACAGAGATAAAGATAAATTTGATTATGGGAGCAAGAAATATATATAATATATAGTTTTTTTAAAAATTTTAAATCACCAATGTGGATCCACCCCTTATAACACCAAACCCATTAAGAGTTTTTTTTTCTTATCAAACCCATTAAGCGATAACATTAAGAGTTAAATAAATAAATAAATTTATAAAAAAAATATATATGATGTGATAAATTCTTTACTCTCTATCAAATAATTCAAAAATCATAAAAACGTGAGTTTTAAACAACAATATGTTGTTAAATTACATCTTGTCTTTTGGTAAAAAAAAATACTTGGTTGGTGACATTCTCTATATTTAATAATATTAATAGGTGAGATTCCTGAATATAGTTTTATTATGGGAAAAGTACATAAATACTATAAAAAGGGAACTATATACTTTCTTATTTACTTTCTTTTTAAAATATAATTTTGATAATATATATTACGTATGCTACTATACAAGTATTATACTACGTGTATATATATAAAAAAATATATGTAAAATATATTTGTAGTATATTTACTTTATACTAGTTTAATTTTAGTGTATTTATGTTAAATAAACTCATTCATAGGGGCGCCTCCATGGACAATAGAAGTAGATCAGACGCCTATGGATCTTGTTATGGTTGTAATTACTATAGCAGTAGCAGTAGCAGTAGCAGTAGCAATTACAGCAATTTGGGGTAAAACCCTTGTTCAAGTTCAGGGACAACAGTATACATGAGATCGGGAGCAGCCCACAAAAGGTAGAATTTAAAAATATATATATATATATATATATTTAAAACTTTTCAAAAATAAGTAAATATTTTTGAAAATAAAATTTATAAGAGTATAAATCAGGTAATTTTCTCTTTTATTATTGTTAGCTCTTAGCTATAAAAACACTAGAACTAGAAGTGATATTAAACCCTCTTTGACTATAAATAGTAAAAAATAATGATAGTACCACGTAATCCCAATGAAACTAAAAAAAAAAAAAAGCAATAAATTAAATGAAAAGCCAAAATATTCACAACTTATTATATGGTGATTTTGGCTTTTCTACATTTTATATATAAACGCTTTTTTTACTTTATTTTTCTATATTGTCCATTTGTGTAATTATGAATTTCTATTTAAATACAAATATTCCATGACTGATGATTCCAACTCCAAGGAGATTAAAACAAATTTGAGTGAATTTCATTTTTTGAGCTTTGTTGTAATCACAATTTTGAGGTTTTAGGTTTTGTTTAGTTTAAGAAAATATTTTCTGTTTTTCTTTTTTAATCTTCATTTTCTATTTTTAAATAGAAAATTAATTAATAGTTGTAGAAAACTGTATATTTTTCAAATTGGAAAATATTATTTTTTTTAGTTTTCTATCAATTACTTATAATTTAATATGTTTATAATTTTTCAAATTAAAAAATAACACAACTAGACAATAAATTCTAGTCTCTAGTTTTTTTAAAATAAAATTTTAGAAAACTAGTATTATTTTTTAGAGAGATGTACACGGTCAGGTCCAATCTGAAAATTAAAAAACCTCTAGAACTGTATTGAAAAGTCAAAAAATTTTAGGCATAAGTCTTGTATTGTATTGCCAAAAATATTCTCTATATTATATGGTCCCAAAAATTCGGAACAGTTTAGTACGAATTTTCGGATCTTTCGGTGTTATACAGTGCAATACAAACAGTTCGGAACTCGGATAATATAATTGATAAAAATACAAAAATCTAACCACAATCACATATTAAGAAATTTTAACTAATATCATTGAACTATAATTTTATAGATTTTTCTTTCATTGAAAAATGAACAAAAATCAATCAAGACATTGATAATAAAGCAAAACTCTCATAAATAACAATTGCATTACCTATGTATGTTGATACTGATAAGTTGTGGTTTTATATACAATGAATAGCATCATTGTACACAAAACTCCCATAAATAGCAATTGCTTCATTTTTAATCTACATTTTTTCTATGTCCAAATTTTTCAATATAGAATTAACATACTAAAATGAAAAATAATATATCATAACCCATCAAAGATGACATTCCTTTTTAATTATGATATTCTAAGTGACATTTTTCTGAATATTTTTGGCTTTATTCTGAGATCTTGTATAATTTTTTCATGCATTATGTACTCATATTTAATTGCAAAAGTTTTTCTCCCTCCCTGAAAAGTTGCAATTCATTTAGTTAGACAATATTAGTGCTCTAATAACTTAAAAATCGTACAAAAATGCATCTATAGATAATTTAATAACTAAAAAATGATGTATTCTCATAATCAATCACTCCAGATAAATTATAAAAAGGGAAAAAAATAAAATAAAAAATCCAAAATTTACCTCAGTATAATAGTTAGTATCTGGTGTTCCATCCAAATTTAGTTTGTGAACCAATATCACTATAAATTTATCACCTACTGTCATGGGATAAATTTATGTGTTAACATCTAGGAGCATGAACATATCACAGTTATGATTGTGCACTTCGATACGGAAAACTACATGAATTCAAATATATTTAATAAATAATTTTATACTATTTTCTATTTTTAAGAGTTTAACTCTGCTAAGATCCTTTTAGAATTATGAAGTCTTAATTTTCGTGAAACCTACAATTTCAATTTCAATAAAAAAATGCAATTGAAATATCTAGTCGTACAAGATCCAAAATATTAGAAAATCAATAAGAGATTGATACAAAATATCTAGAGGCCAATAAACAGTCCATGAAAAATGTTTATGAATTGATTATTACATTAAAATAAATCTAATAACATTCAACAAAACATTTTATTTACAAAATGAGCTCAATTTGCTTTCTTTAATCAACAACTAACCTTTATATATAAATAGAAGGAGAAGATTAAAGCAAATATTGCTACAACTTCATTATCACAAGAATAAAAATTGAGTTTGAAAATTTATTCACTTACATTTATATCATTCATGATCGTAGGGTCTTAGAAATGACTCCATTATAGCTAAAGTAGTGTTCATTGGTTGATTTTCTCAAATTGATATCATTTGACAATCAAGCATAGACAAAGATAAATAGCAAAGAAATAAAAAGTACTCATTTCATTTCTATGATCAAATGAATATTAAATCGATTAATAGATAACTACTACATCAATCCAATTAGTGACTCACATAAAGATATTAGAAATAAATGTAGTGCATTAAACTCATTATCGAGAACTTAAAAAAAATTAAGAAATTGAAATCAATCATCTTAATTAGAGTGAAGAGAAAGTAACATTACCGTTTAGATTAAAGCCTAATATGAGAGTGAAAAAAAATTACAGTCAAAAAATAGAGAGATAAAAAAAGGAATTTAGGGTTTATGAAGTAAGAGATTTAAAAATTGGAGGTTTGTGCCCTGCAAGTAGACGCTAGTAATTGCTAGTGAGTGGAGGCTGCTGTGATGTTAGAGAAGAAAGGTCATTGCCCAGCCTAGACTGTAGGTGACGACAAACTAATGCTTAGCCTCAATTGCTAGCAACGACAAGTTGATGCTCATTCTTTCTCTAAAGAGATGGAGAAATGGATATGGGAGATAAAGTGAGTCTTATGGAAACACCATAATTTTATGTAGTGGAGAAAAAAGATGTGGTTATGGATGTAGAGAAAAAAAGGGTTGTTGCATGAAAAAATAGGATGGTTGAGTTAAAGATTTGAACTTAAACTTATATACTTAGATTTTTTTAATTTTAAATTAGTATTTTAAATTTTATTTGCATAATAGAATAAAAATTATTAGCAACTTTGATTATATTGTTTGATGAATTAATTACAACTATTTATGTAACTATTATTTTATTAGTTTTTTAATAATATAATTAAGGAAAATAATATTAGTAGTTGATAATAAATCAAAAAGATAATTAACAAAAAAAGTTAATAATATAGTTGAACTAATTAAATTAATAAAATAATAGTAATTAATGTAATTAACAAAAAAGTTTTAGTGGTTAATAAAATATTAAAAAATAAATTGTATATAGTTAAATTAGATACATGTAAAGTTAATATATATTGATATAAAAATCAACTTCATATAGCCAATATATATATTATATATGTTATGCAATATATTGATTAAATTCAATTTTGAATTCTCTAATTATGTGTTGAATAAAAATAAAAATATAATTATTATATATTAAAATTTTAATTTTAAGAGTAATAATATGATTAAAATTTATTATAAAATATGTTTCAATATTTTATTATTTTTTATTTATTAGTTCATCCCTAAAGCTATTTTTTAGTACATGAAGAAACCAAATATAAGCTAGTAATATATATTAATTCTGATTATATTATTTGATTAATTCATTACAACTATTTATGTGAATTATTTTTTTTTATCAATCATCAAATAATATAATCAAGAAAAAGAATATTAGTGAGTGATTGGGTGTAGTTAAATAAATTAAAATAATAAAAAATAATTAATGCTGTTAAAAAAATAGATTTTAATGGCTAATATATGTGAGATTAAAAAATAAATTGTATGTAGTTAAATTAGACCCATGTATAGCAATTGACTTCATACTTTATGGTAGACTTATAATTAATTTTTAGATAATAGAGATTTGATTCAATATTAGTGTATTTATAATGTGAAATTTTTTAAGAGTAATTATGAATATAGATAATTTAGTTTAAAAAATTTAATATTTTTTTGTTAATGATTTTTCCCTAAAATGAAATTAAATTGAAAAGACACTCAAATATTATAAATTTTTTGTATATAATTTTTCTTATAAATTAATTTATTTATTAACTATAATGTCATATATTGTTAGTTTTTAATTAAATCTCATTGTATCAATCAAAAGATAATTTATTTTATATATATATATATATATATATAATGAGAATAATTACCATTCAAAATGTATCACAAACCCATATATTAATATAAATATTAAATTCAAGATAATTAAGAGAATATATGAAAAACAAGTAAATATGGATTGAAAAAATCATAATAAGTTTAATATATTAAATATTTATTATATATTTATAATACACTTATCATAATTTTAGATTTATTACATAATATAATTAGAAAAATTATAAATACAAAAAAATAAATATAATTATTGATAAATGAATGAAAGTAAAAAAAATAAAAACTAGTAATATCTTATAATTATTTTTTATTTACTTAATAATATAAATAGTTAATTTTTTATGGTTAACTTATTTTAAATTTATATGGAGTTTATGAGTTCAATTCTCTAACCATCGTCATAAATATTTTAACATATTAAAAATTTTTAATTATTTAAATCCATTGTTATTAATTATTATAAATATTATAGTAATTTTATTAATTAATTAATAAATTTAAATTTTTAATTTTATTGATTAAAATATATATAATTATCAGTTTAAAATATTTGTATCATAAAAGTGTAAAAATTATATAAATTATTCAATTATTGACTTTAAATATTTAAATATTAATTCTTTCAGAATAATTCGATTCCATAATAGTTTAGTACAGTAATCAGTTTGAATATCACTATAAAATTCAGATTAAATAAATTTAAAGTCAACAACGATTATAATAAAAAAAATCAGTAATATTTTTTTTATCAATTTTTGGATTATATAGAGAAAGATCAAGACTCCTTTATATACGGCATTAATTTTTCACACCTAAACACACCCTTAGCTTTCACGAGGATCGCCACCATTTTGCTTATGAATTAATTGATAATCCACATTCATTTTTTTTTTAATTTATGGGTTCTTTTTTCATTTTACTAATTGCTGTTAAAATGACCAAAGTTTCCTTGTTACTGGAAACTGAAAAGCAGACTCACAAGCATGTCTGCAAATGTTCGCTTTTTGAATGATATTCTGACTTCTGACACAAAAAGACATGAATAAAGTTTGAATTGGTAAATTTACAAAACCATCCCTACCTATCACTTTTTCGACAACTTTATTCTTTTTATTTTCTTAGGTCAATGTTTCTCTCAATTTTTTTTGTCCTAAAAAAAGAGAAAGTTAATAAATACAATATTTTTAATATTTTAAAAGAAAATTCATAAAATTTTTCAAGAGATATGCAGTTTGAAATTTATTGTCAACCAAAGTCTTAAGAATTAGAACTTATTTAAGTCTGCAATTCAATGCTTTGATTATCTGTCTTTACTTAGAAAATTCAAAAATTGATAATGTTTATTGTTTCTTAAAACTTTTTACTACACTAAAAATTATAAAATTCTTATTGTTTCTTAAAACTTTTTACTACACTAAAAATTATAAAATTCTTATTTTTGTAATAATCAAAGTTATTTAAAAGAAAACCAATGAAATAATTAAAGGAAAATAGATAATTTATTTTGAATACAAAGAAATAATTGCAAAATTATAATTCATTGTATGGCCATCTCTAATTAGCATATAATTTATCCATCATCATCATCACCACATCAACATTGTTATTATTACAAACATGAATTACACATTTGACATTCCTATCTTTAATTCTTTGTGGTCAACTTGGAGAACTCATAATTTATAGGATATCAATTTTATTGCTAATGATAATGTCATTTAACTTAATTTCACTATGAGATAGCCTTGCTATTTAACCTATGAATTTTATTATTTTTACCAAATAAAATTGAAAGGCACCATCAATTTGTAATCATAGTCCATGCACCTAACACATGCCTCCACTTATGCTGATTTGAACTACTTGGGCAATCATTCTTTTTTTGCCTTTTCATTGCCCCAAAAGGAAAATAATGATTTTTTAGTGTTAATCACGTTATATATATTAATTTTTAAATAATTTTTTGTGCAAAATTTTTCATTTTTTTTAGCAATAAGCTGCTCATATTTTTTTATATAAATTTTATAGTATTTAAAGTAGATATATATGTCACTCAAATTATGTATAAGATAATAAATATAAGGTATTCAACATTTCTTATGTAAGCAAGTAAAATGATAATAGTTAGATGTCTTTTGAAAATATGATGTTAGAATAATTATTTTTAATAATGTTAACTCAAATCACAGTTTTTTTTTTTAATATTATCATCAATTTTTATGATTTTGTTATTGTATAAAAATTTTATTGGATATTTAAATTCAAAATCTCACATTATGATTATCAAATCAGTATTATTAAGCTAAAATTTATTGGTAATATTCATGATTTGTATTTAATATTGAAATATTTTAAGTTTTTCTTTTGATATTCAGTATATATAATTTTCATTTATGAAATCAAAAACATAAGTTTTTCAATTTTAATAAGCATTATATGTGGTGTTTTTTTTCCACTTTTAGTTTGTAATTAATTGATTTAATAAGTTTAATAAGAGCAACTATACTAATTAAAGTAATTATAATAAATTTATTACAATTACCACTAGGTAAAAAGAAAAATAAAATTTCGAATTAATGGGTAAGTCAAAACCAGGGATACTATTTATGTTGAGAATTAAAATTAAATTAATTATAAATGAATGCGCGATTTAATTTAATTACATGGAAATTATTTTTTAAAAGAAGGAGATTAATTTAAACACCAATCAAGTTCTATACATAAAAAATAATAAAATTTAAATGATCCATATTTTTTTGTTAATTATCTGAAAGAAAATGATAATTTAATCGTTAAATAGACATTAGCAATAAGAATTCAAATTTGTATAAGCACAGACATGGCTAATGCTCTACGTTCCTTGCCACCGCGGTTTTCCCAAACAAATTAAGTTCGAACTTGAAACCCATTAATCCTCATCTTTTCTCTTCTTCTTCTTCTCCTTCTCCTTGTTTCGTCTTCTATCAATTTTCTGCAAACTCCTCGTTGCTTTCTACTTTTTTCTTCTACGATCAAAATAGTAACTCCTCATCAAAATCTTTGAATCGCCACACTAATTAGCCACAGAAAAAAAGATGCTACTTAACTCTCTTCAGATCGCTGCATTTTTTCTTCTTCATGTTACTCCACTCACTTTCTCTCTTAGCACAGAAGGCCTTGCTCTCTTGGCTCTCAAAACTGCAGTCGCCACTGATCCGACTCAGGTTCTTGCTTCTTGGTCGGATTCTGACGCAACTCCATGCCACTGGCACGGAATCACTTGTGTTAATCACCGAGTCACTTCGATTTTTCTCCCGAACAGAAGCCTTACTGGTTATTTACCTTTCGAACTCGGTCTTCTTGACTCGTTAACTCGACTTACATTATCTCACAATAACTTCTCCAGGCCTATTCCTTCACATCTCTTCAATGCCACCAGTCTCCGCTCTCTTGATTTGTCCCATAACTCTCTTTCGGCTTCTATTCCTGCCCAGATTACATCCTTACAAGCTCTAACCCACTTGGATTTATCTTCAAATTTAATTAATGGGTCTCTCCCTGAATTTCTCACTGAGCTAAAAAGCCTCACCGGAACTCTAAATTTGTCTTACAATTCATTTTCCGGTGAGATTCCGGAATCTTTTGGGAATTTCCCGGTGATGGTTAGTTTGGATTTGGGGCACAATAATCTTAGCGGCAAGGTGCCTCTAGTAGGGTCACTGGTGAACCAGGGTCCCACTGCATTTGCAGGAAATCCCAGTCTCTGTGGATTTCCATTGCATACTCCATGTCCAGAAGCTTTTAATATGACCAGTAGCGGAAACCCAGAAAATCCTGAAAACCCTAGAAACCCTAAACCCGGTTTAGTTGCTGAAGTTGAAGATAAGCAGAGGTCGAAAGAAGGGTCGGCGCCAGTGACAGTTCCCTTAATTTCGGGTGTTTTGGTGGTGATCGGAGCCGTATCCGTCTCGGTGTGGTTGTTTCGGAGGAAATGGGGCTCTGCTGAGAAGGGCAAAATGGGAAATGAGAAGACCATAGTAACCAGCAATGAAATTAACGAGGGGCAAAAGGATAAATTCGTTGTGATGGATGAAGGATTTAGTTTGGAATTAGAGGATTTGTTAAGGGCATCTGCGTACGTGGTGGGAAAGAGTCGCAGTGGAATAGTGTACAAGGTGGTAGTAGGCGGGAGAGGATCTGGTACAGTGGTGCCTACTGTTGTTGCTGTGAGGAGACTGAACGAGGGAGATGCCACGTGGAAATTTAAGGATTTCGAGTTAGAAATGGAGGCAGTTGGGAGGGTCCACCATCCTAATATCGTGCGGTTGAGAGCTTACTACTATGCTAATGATGAGAAGTTGCTGATCTCTGATTTCATCCGTAATGGGAGCTTGTACACAGCTCTGCATGGTAATACTGCTCTCTCAATCTCCCACATATAAATTTTTGTTCTGTTTTCTATTTTTCTATTACTTCTTATCTTCTTTTATAGGGAATATATTGCTAACTAATTTATGTTTCATTTTCAGTGGTAAAAGTAAACTCTTGATTTGTTTGGTTGCCTAACATAGGACTAAAATTGTTAGTTTTATTATCCTTAAATTAATCATTTTCTTTTTAATTATTAGCCTAATGTGATTAAGCAATGGAAATTTGAAGTGATTATATGCAATGTTATACCAGACTGATGATGCGGTCAAGGTTCGACCAGTTCAAGTGGGTATTTTATTAATTTTTTTAAATAACTAAATATTTATGAAAAAATTAGAATATCCTGAATAATTTTATGAAAAGAAGTTAAAAATATAATTTTATGTTAATTTTTTTTTTCCATAACCGGCGTTCCCTTTGTATTAGAGAGGCCAGTTCCTGGTTATTTCATAAATTATAGAATGAAATTGGCTTGAATGGGGGTTGTGCTCACTAGTATGCTTGTCTTGTTCCCATGATTCTTTTTTCTTGTTTGTTTCATAAGACAATGTTGCTTTGATTTCAAAATTGCATTATCGGTATCATTCTCAAAAAATAAAAGGCGTTATAGGTAATATTTATGCTGAAATGAAATGAGAAATATTTTGCCTTTCGATAGATCCATGCACAAGATATTGCTTCTATGTGACATTTTTTTTTTTTAAAAAAAAGGGAAAAATGCAGACATTTTAATTTTGTGAGTCAGGTCAGATAGAAATGTTGACAAATGTTTTCTCATTCTATGATGTCATAATTATTGCAGGAGGACCATCAAATACTTTGCCACCACTATCATGGGCAGCAAGGTTGAGAGTTGCTCAAGGAACTGCAAGGGGTTTAATGCACATACATGAATGCAGCCCCAGAAAGTATGTCCATGGCAACTTAAAATCGACAAAAATCCTTCTGGACGACGAACTCCAGCCACAGATATCGAGTTTCGGACTCACCCGTCTGGTCTCGACTGCCTCCAAACTCGCAACTTCAGCATCCAAAAAGCAGTATTTGAACCAAAACATTGTAACATCTACTACAGTGGGCTCAAAAATTTCAGCTCCCAACAATATGTACTTGGCACCGGAGGCTGGAGCATTTAGCAGCAAGTCCAGTCAGAAATGTGATGTGTACTCTTTTGGAATCATACTGATGGAACTTTTAACAGGTCGACTACCCGATGGGGGACCAGAAAATGATGGGAAAGGACTAGAAAGTCTCGTGAGGAAGGTGTTTCGAGAAGAACGACCCTTGTCCGAGATCATAGACCCTGTATTATTGAGCGAGGTACACGCGAAGAAACAGGTAATTGCAGTTTTTCATATTGCACTAAATTGCAGTGAATTAGACCCAGAATTGCGTCCTAGGATGAGAACAGTGTCTGAAAATCTAGATCGCATCAAATTGCAATGAATTCACAAGGATGGCCATTGTAAAGTTTTGTTTGCTTGAGAAATTTTTTTTGCTGTTGTTGTAACTTGTAAGGTTGGTTAGGATCTAGATGCATGTCTTGTTCCAATTTTATTCTTGTATCCAGCCCAGGGGACTTGCCTCAGGGATTAGATGTAATGTATTATCGGTGGCCGATTTGTACTCTGGGCCTTCTGTCTTTCACATAGTTATAATTTAAAAGCCCTTTGACTGTCTCTGGGTGCTTAAAACATTAAAAAGTTATTGTAGGAAATTGATTGGAGAATTATTATTATTAGTATGTATAGCAATTTAGCTTAGAAGACCTACAATCTAAAATTTATAATCATTCTCTCATAATGAATACTAGTTAAGGTTTTATGAACCAAAAATAATAAAATTTTTATTTTTACAAGCATATAGTGAGTAAGCGAGGTCAGGAAGCCTTTACAGGTTTGATATTTAAAGCACCCAATGAGTCGGATCTTGTTCCGATTATATTTAAAAAAAAAAAAAGTCGGCTGTTAACATGATAATATGGGGTTTGACGGTGGAATTGGGCCAACGACCTGATAAGCCCATCTTATTTTCAGAACAATTTTGTAAAAGTGCATAGGCAAGATAATTTGAATCCTCATGTCATGTCATGTAAAGGAGGCACTAAATCATGTGGTCCAAATCCAATCGCTAACAGAGAAAATGAATATATAAAAAAATCATGCATAAATGCTCATCCTAATGGACAATTAAGAAAGTGAACTAATACTTAATCCAGATTGAATTTTTATAAATTAATTCAATTATATTATGACCATATATACATCGCAAGTAGTTGGAGTCGGATTAATATTAGTTTATGATATTTTTGGGTCCCAAATATCTCTACCCCTTTTTTTTTCCTCTCTTTAAATAACAATAATAATAATAATGTTATAGATATTTGCTTAAAACATAAGCCGGTTTATTTGTGTAGAAGAAAAAGCCCATTTCTTTTCACACTTTAAGTGAGAAAAAACCCAAAAGGAGTAAAGTTTTATAAAAGATAAAAATGAAAAGCACAACACTAGCATTGAAGGAAATGCAACGTCACGTGTACTTGTTTCCCTCCACACAAACCCACAACCACAAGCATCGTCTTGTTTCTCTCCAACTTTTATTTTATTTTTTATTTTTGACTTTGATTTTTTATAACTTTACTTTTGGCCCATTTTTTTTTTTTTTCACAGGTACCATGAGAACTGGGGGCGGGGTGCGACTACGAATGCATTAGGGGAGCACAGTGTTCATGTGAGGATGGCCAGTTAATTACTTGCAATTTAGCTAAATCATGGATTAGATTCGGTGATGAATTAAGCAAGACACAACATTCAGTTGAGATAATAGATTCCATTTATAATTTTACTTGTAATTCGAAATAATATAAAATAATATGTAAAAAAAAATTACCCTTTAAAGAATAAAGGCTCCACATTCATATCACCGGGAACAAATTTTAATATATATCGTTAATTGGATTTAAAAATAAACTCATTTAAATGATTTGAGGTAAAAAAATATTAAAAGGAAGTGTTTGCCCTTGTGTTGGGGTCTATTCATCAATTGACTTGACAAAGAAAAAGAAGTAAAACGAATATTTGTATGAGGAATTTTAAAAGGGCAAATATAATCTTTATTGAATGAATTTCAAACAGAATAAAAACTAAAGCTTAATTAAATAATATCCTGATTAAGAACATGAAAAGTCAAATAATTTTTGAAATGCATGAGGCATCCTCATTTCCTTGGATTAAAAAGATTATTATTTTTTATATTTGATCTTGGAATTAAGAGACATGAGTGTTGAGTTTGTAAAATTTATGAAAAATTATACCATCTTTTCTACCCAGTTTTTGCTATGAATATGTAATTATAGTAAGTCATTGTAATTTATATAATTAAGAATACGACTTTATCACTAATTAGCATGCTTGTCTATCTCCATCAAAGGAATCATCCAACTTTGTTCCAGGTTCTATGCTTATTTGACAACCAATGGGAATTATTTGATCCTCACCTTTTCATTCATTCTTCACTTTTTCTATCTTTTTTAAATTTTCCATCTTTTTTCAAATGGTATATAAATTAGATTCATTCGAGGGTTTGAAATTATTCTTCATATTATTTAGGAAATTTTTTCACACCAACACTTTTTTAATATTTACTTTACTATTGGCACACATTATCATGAAATTTAATTTATTAATTAAATCTTATGATAATATAGACCAATTACAGTGCCTATAAAAATTACGTACATTTCTCAATTTTTTTAATTAATTAATTAATTAATATTATTATAAGAAAATAAAAAGAAAAAAGTGCAGGAGAACGCTAGCTACAAATAGCCTTTTCATATGGCAACTCGGTAAATATGAACAAAAAATTGGGTATTAATGAAAAAGAAAGACGGCGCCTGTTACCTGTCAATGGAGGTTTGAGAAGGTGAAAACGACGACCAGAATCGGATGCGCCTGCGGTGTGATTCTGGCGATAAACGGATTCCAACGATGACGTCAATGAGATTGGCCAATATTTCTTAGGCTCTTAGCCGGTTTTGCTTCTTTGTTTATTATTATGCTCTCATCGCATGCATCAGTTACTATTCCCGAGGTTTAACGCCGTCAAAATTATTTGATTCTCCGTTTTCAATTTTTTTTTTTAAAAAGTTCAGTTAACATTATTTATGTTTTAATTATTTATGACCGCTTCAAATTTACTTTAAGTAATCTTTATACCTATTTCATTGTTTTATTTCAGCCCATATATTATTATTATATGGATTTGCGCAAAAACATTAAATTATTATACAAAATTGTAAATTTTATTATTAATTTTATATTATAAAATAAGAATTAACTCTTCCGTTTCATTTTTTTTTTATCTATGTTCGAAAAGATACCACATCTTTATAAAATTATATATATATATATATATATGTTCATTATTATATTATTGTTTCACGTGCATTGATATCAATAAATATAAATTATTATTTATTAATTTTTTAATAATATTTATAATTAATGTAGAATAAAATATATAATTTCTAACTATATTAAAAAATACATTGTAAAAATAAAAGTTAGCATATCTTTTAGAATGGATAAAACAAAATTTTTACATAAGAATATATTATTAAATTTTGATTTATAAAGCTCATTAGAATATAAATTGATTGATATTTTTTATTTATAAGAATTAAAAGAAGTGTCAAACAAGAATTTTTTCGTTATTATTCATTAATATTAGTAAAAATTTAATATTTTTATAATAAATATAAAAAAATAACTATCTCTATGGTATAACCACGGCTTATGACCCATATAAATATAATTAAGGAAAAAATTCAGATAAAAATAAATTTCGTCTGTATATAATTCTTGTGGCCAAGCCAACACATGTCACATGCTTCGTACAAAAATTTGAAATCAAAATACCAAAAGCAAGGGTATTTTCGTAAATAAAAGACAAAAAATGAAAAAAAAAAAAAAGAGTGGAAAAGATATCATATGTGTGAGAGATTGATTGCTGTTTGTACTTTCCCACTGGCTGCATCGTTGCACGGAAGAATTAAGAAAGAAGATAAATATTTGCTTCTTTCTTTCCTTTCCCTTCTTCCTCATCTTTAATAAGCTTCAAAATGTTCCTTGCTTTCGGTGCTTTGAAAGGCAAATCTGAGGCTCTGCTCTGTTTTCACATCATCACTTCTTTCTCTTTCAGTCTTTTCACTTTGCATACAATCTTCACTGATAGCCTTCAAATTCCTTTTATTTACAGTTCTCTCTATTCTCTTATTGGGTTTTCTTATTACCCATTAAGCTTTTATATGCTCTCTTGAAGGCCTTGACCATTTTCTTGGATTGCTTCCTCTTCAAGATCTTATCTTACTCTGCTTAAAAAATAAGCAGAAAAGAAAAAAATTTTCTTTCTTTCTGGGAAGAAAGGGATGCGAAAAATATTCCCAGAATTTCCTGGGAAATAAATTGGTATTACGGTATGTGTAACAGTTCCCTAGCATCAAATCTCTTGACTCGAGCCTACAATTTTAGCAAAGATTCAGAGTAAAAACTGAGCATTTATTCATGGATTCTAGTAGTAATCACGGTTTTAACCCCCAGAGCAATCAACCAACTTCTGGATTGTTGCGGTTTCGCTCAGCTCCAAGTTCATTGCTTGTTGATTTCAATGATAATGGAGTTGCAAATGATTCTGGCTTGAGTTTTCAAGAATTCGATGATAAATCTGCTGTGAGGATGAGGGAGTCAGCTGTTAATTATGCGAATTCCATACAAAGTTACACTGGCTTGCCTCCTCATTATCCACGACAAAATTCAGCTACAAGTTCTTCAGCCATGGATAGTTCTTATGGTTTGATGGGTTCAATTGCAATGACTCATCCCGAGCAACCCAAAAGGATGGATCCGAACCTTGCCAGGCAGAACAGCTCCCCTGCTGGACTTTTTGGAAACCTCTCAGTTCAAAATGGTATTTCTCTTGCTCTCAACGTTTAATGAATGTTTTTAAGCATGTTAACCTCCATTTGTTTATCTAGATTTGCATAATTTGAAGTTAGTATGCTGAATTTATTTGTTTTCTTGAGCTATATCCATTAGAGAAATTGTTATAAGCGCTCATTTCCTTAGAAAGTGGAGCAGATTTTCACACAGTCCTTAAAATATGAACCTTTTTAGGAATTACCTTCAGCTTGGAGGAACCAGAATTGTCTCAGGTGCAGAGCTTGTGAGTTTTGAATCCGAGTCAAAGCCCTATAAACCCCTCGGAGAAAAGGGGGAATTTTAGTATTATATAGATGTGTGTGAGTAATTGGCAGAGCTTAGATGCAACAGAATTGTGTAAAAATGAAGAATAATTTACTTTAATTTTAGCAACATTTTTTGATGATTAGTAGTTTAGTAGCAATATTTTCATTGATTGGTAAAATTCTGCCTCAAAGTTCCTTTTGTTTGTCATGATATTGTTGACTCAGCTAAGAAAACAAGTAGAGTAGAAAGCATCAAAGATTTAGCAGCTATTTTCCTTTCAAAGATGTGGAATATGGCTAGCTTAGTTTAGGTGGGTTGCTTGATACATATTCAATGCCTTGTCGGACATTTCACCATTTCCTCTATCCTCTTTGTTTTTTCTTTTTGATAAATTGGGTGATGAAAATACAAGGTAGAAAGAAATATTGAGGATTTCTCAGCAAATTGCAGGCTATGCCACCATGAAAGGTATGGGGAACTATGCTGGGGTGAATGGTACTAATGGAGAAGTAAATTCAAGATTGAAGAGTCAACTTAGCTTCTCACAAAGGGTACCTTCTTCCTTGGGCATGTTGTCACAGATTTCAGAGATTGGAGGCGAAAGCATTGATGCAACAAGCACTGATAGTGGGAAGCTCGGAAATAGCAGCATCGGCGGTCGATTTTATAGCAGTGCTGGCTTGTCATATGGTTCTTGGAATGATTCACATTTTGCTGAGAATTTTAATGCCATGAAAAGAGATCCAGATGATAACGGGAAGCTATTTTCTCATTCTGAGGTATTAGTTTGATCCTGATGGCTTCAAGTTGTGTTTTGATTGTTCAAACTCTGATTTAAAGTGATTTTTTTTTGTGAATTAGAATGGACAGCTTGGAAATCGCCTTCATTTATTATCGCACCACTTAAGCTTGCCCAAGACATCGGTGGATATGGTTGCCATGGAAAGGTTCCTCCATTTCCAAGATTCTGTTCCTTGTAAAATCAGGGCAAAGCGTGGTTGCGCCACTCATCCTCGAAGTATTGCAGAAAGAGTAAGATTTTATTTTTATTATTACTTCATATCGATGAACCAGCACTTTGTTTCAGTGAATGAAGTTAAAGACCGTACTGTATATATTTCTTTTTCAGGTTAGAAGAACTCGGATTAGTGAAAGAATGCGGAAACTGCAAGAGCTTGTACCGAACATGGACAAGGTAGAAAATTTGTTCATGATGTAATCTAGGATGAAAAATGGTCATGTTTGATAATTCATCACATTTATTTATTTTTATATTGTTGGCAGCAAACAAACACTGCAGACATGCTAGACTTAGCTGTTGATTACATTAAAGATCTTCAAAAGCAGTACAAGGTATGGATGATATAATCTTTATAATCTTTGGCTCACACTTAGCTGTTGATTACATTAAAATTTTTATATAATCTTTGGCTCACATTTTTGTATTATCTGCAGATACTAAGCGAGAACCGGGCGAACTGCAAGTGTTTGAGTAAGCAGAAGCTCGTGCAAAATCAAATGGTTTAGAAGGCTTCTGTACAGAAAATAAGGGAAATGGTTAGGAAAGAGTAGTTTTTTTTTTTTTTTCTAGTGTAATGAACTAGTAAGTATGTAGAAGCAAGCAAGATGTATTTTCTCTGTTTTGTTGATTCCAGTGGACAAGCAATGGCATATAAAAAAAAATTGGTAGAATTTCTGCTGCAAAATTATCATGTGGAAGCCAACAAAAGCTTCCAATAACAGGATACCAGATGAAAATAAAGAGAGATAAATGTACAGGACATGTCCTTGTAATGCATTAATTTCCTTCTTCTTCTCAGTTGAGCATCCCAACTCTAATAATACTCTGAAAAATAATTTTGTAAAAATATTCATTTATGATTTTGGTCTAAGTACCAATCATGTAGATTTATTAAAAATATCTTTGCTTATTATACTTAATGCATTTCTGAATGGTCCTTATCCCTTCACTGTATAGTTTACGCCACAAGAAGAACGGTAAACCAATTTGGATTTCTACTCTTTTTCCCAGGGTTTTCAAATTCAGCTTTGGCCTTTGAGCTGGATCAATAATTTTGTGATTTTCTTTGCGTTATTTTCATTAAGTTTATGGCATAACTTAAAAAGAAAATAAATACATGAGGATCATTGAATTTATTAAACTTCTTGTATTTGAATAACCTAATTAAATAAAACTATTATAAAAAAAAAATTTAAACAATATTTGATGCCTATTTCTTTAAGAAAATAGCACAATCTTATCTAATTCAGTCTTTGAGAAATCCAAATTTGACAATCTCTCACCTCTAATCTAATAATTATTTTGTCGTTCAAAGTTATTATTTTTAAGATTTATTACTAATAATCATTCACGACTTTATTTTTTTACTTTGTCATAATCAAACAATATAAACTGTTACATAATATTTAAATCGTTTTACTAAAAAAAGAAAAAAAATTTACATGGCAAATTTTATTATGAGTCCCTGTATTTTTATGTTTTGACTTTTTAAGTTTATGAACTTTAATTTTATTACATTAAACTCTTAAATAATTATTATTTTCTATATCTAACCTTCATTGGATTTAAAAAATAAAATTTTCTATGTATTATCAACCTATAATAGGTGTCTTGATTCTGAATCTATTTATTTATATTTTTCTTGTCTTCATGTGCTGTGAAGACGTAACCTAAATGGATAAAATATTTAAGCTGAGATTAAAAAAATCAGTGTAATCTAGATATTTGTTTCCTAGATGAATAATATCTTTAAATGTATGTAAGGGCAAAAATACTATATAATGTATTCAATTAAATATAAAAAACGTCATAATATATTTCTATAAATAAATAGACGAAGTAGTATATTTATCAAATCTTAGAAGATCGGAGTAATTTACTCTATTTTAAAACATTAAAATAATTTAATAATCACAAACAACCAACATTCCATGATAATGAAAAGAGAGAGACTGCCAAATATAATTTCACATAACAACATTATTACCAACAAAGACTAATTTTTCGTCCCAAATTTCAACTATTATTCTTCTTCAATTTGGATATACATTATTATTATTATTATTATTATTATTATTATTATTATTATTATTATTATTATTATTATTATTATTATCTTGCCACCACATCCTAGAACTATAACCCCTCATGTTGGATTAGGGCCGCGTCATCATCTTTCAAGTGCCGTCTTTGCTCGATCAATAAAGACTATAATACTGTCTTTTAGATTCCATCTTCATCCAACAAACAAGCCCATGTCACCCTCTTTCAAGTGTTGTTTCCACCCAGTAAGTAGGATTGCATTACCATCTTTTAGGTGTTGTCTCCACCCTAAGTAAAGTACAGATTTTTAAATACAATATCCATTTCTATTTTCCATTGCCATGACAATCACTTTTCTAATTTGCATACCAATCACCCCACATTAGGCTAAGACCTGGTAGACGGTTTTGTTTAATTCATTTTCAAATAATACTTTTATTCATATCATTTCACAATATCAAGCCATCTCACCATAAGAAAAAAATAATTTTCCAATAAATTTATATTTTCATGATAAGCTTTGCAACTTCACCACTTCATATGTATATAGTTAAGTAAATAGGTTTCTTAATCATCTAAATTAATCAACACATTGTACTCAATATTATGCACTTGACCTTACAATTCAAATAATCATATCAATTTAAATTTAGCACCCCTTCTACCAATTTCCTGTGGTTCAAATTATGACTCGAAAATACAAATTTCAAAACTGTTGATTTTGGATAAATTTGATATTACTCATTTTTAGAGACCATAATTTTCCTTATAGTTTTCATGAAAGTTAGACTTCAATACCTGGTTTTGAAGTCTAATTTAAGTCTAGTTACAACCCGAATTTCACTTCCCGGTCTTCATAAAAGTTATACCTATATGTTTAAGCTTTCTATAGAATTTTGAATTTCATCAATCCGAGTTTTGCAAAGAGAGTTATAGTAGTTTTAGTACAGGTTGCTCAATCCTAGAAAATTCAGTTTACATTAACTTGGCCTTAAACTTCGCCTCTTCTTTCTCTCTTTCTTGATTTTAACATGAAAGCAATTTAGCAACCATTAAAAGTTATTTCCAGCTACTCTAAATTAATTTCAAGCAGTCCCAAGAATCAAACTATAACAATCTCACACTTGCAATTAAAGTTTTAATGAAATTGAAATCAACCAAAGCAAAATTCAGATTTATGTGTGCACAAAGCTCATCACTAAGCTTCTCTTTCTCTTTTCTTCTTCACCTTCTTCAAGCCTTAAACCCCTTGTTTGGCCTTGTTTCCCTCTCCTACACTCTTGACAGTCCCATCACCTTCCAACAATCACAATTCACACAACTTTAATTCCTACACCAAATTTGGCAAAAAAAAAACATCTAATTTTAACAATAACCCACTAATTCCTAGATTTTGCTCATTTACCTTGATGAAGGAAAGTCAATTTCCCCAAACCCTAATTTAGTTATTGCTACTTTCTTTTCCTTTTAATTGAGCTAGAATTTATTTAGACTACTAATTCTAGGTCATTTTTCCTTTTGCTACCAATTTTAAATTCTAGGTTCTGGTGGTCTTCCTTTGGTGTTTCGGCGGTAGAAAAGTGAAGGAAAATGGTAGAGAGTTAGGAATGGGACAACTTGAAGAAAAATGGCTGTTTAGCCACTTTTGTTGACTTCTTGTTTTCTCCTCTTCTTTTACCTCTTCTTTGGCCGCCCACCTCTTTTCTTTTTCTTACTTGAATTTTCTAGAATTATCTAGATGTATAATTTCATTTATGTACCCCCTTCTTATTTCATTTCCCACTTGTTCCCCATCCTTTGCATGCTTTGCAATTTAGTCCATAGGTTAATTTTATCTAATTAAATTTTCTACTGCATTCACCCATATTTATACACTATATTTAATATATAGACTTATACATGATTTTGCATTTTTACGGTATATAAATATGTGAGCGTTAAAGGCTTCATATGGAAATATTAATTATTCAGAGGCTCAATAAAATAAAATCAAAATTTAAAAATTTAATAGTCAAAATATTAAAAGTTCAAAGGCCTCAAAATATAATTTTCCTATTTAAATGACGAAAAGTTATTAGAAAACTAAGTATTGTTATTATTATTTTGTTACAATTATTATTATTGATAAGAGAACCAAGTATTTTAAAATTTACTATTAAAACTTGAAACTTAGATTAATTAAAAGTAATGATCTCATCCGTCCATCAAATTTCTTCTTCCAATATCTACGATACAGCATGACCGTTAAATAACAAATCCTCAGTAGGCCCCAAGCTGGCCGTTGGACTGTCCTTTTTCGGTCCATTGCATTTCACAAACAATTTCTCTGGAATTAAACAACCGAAAAGATAAAAGAAAAAAACTACCATTTCCAGAATTTCCAATATTAATCGATTCAAAATTCGTACAATTTCCTATCGTTTTTCTAACCCATGTTCTTATTAATCTGAATATCACTAATTCATGTTGTGCATATTAATTATATATTAATGCATTGCAGATTCGAAAGGGATTTTAGTAGCGGGATTCGATTTTTGTTTTGAAAATGTCAAATTATGTAGATTTCAATCAAAAGATTGATTATGTGTTCAAAATTGTATTGATTGGGGATTCAGCTGTTGGGAAATCTCAGCTTTTAGCGAGATTTGCGAGAAATGAATTCTGTTTGGATTCAAAAGCCACCATTGGTGTTGAATTCCAGACCAAAACGCTCTCTATCGATAACAAGACTGTCAAGGCACAAATTTGGGACACTGCTGGCCAAGAAAGGTATGCTTCAATTTTTAACTTGCATTCAATTATATATCTTCAATTCCTTGCGTCCATTCAATGTAGAAATGATTAATGAAATATATGATCAAATGGAATAATTATATATGATTATGACTTGATAATGATACTGTATATGTTGGAGTTGCTTCTATTCTAGGGTTTTCTTAATTAATGGCTTTAAGTTAGAGAGATGACTTGATAATGATACTGTATATGTTGGAGCAGTGAGGAGGATGTATGTTGCCTAGTTTTCTCCGCTGCAACTTCTCTCAAAAATTTTGAAATAATTGCAAAAGGAATTGAGGGATATGATGTAACAGTTTAGGGAAGAAATTATATGCTTGGAATTCTTTTTTGTCATTAGGGTTTGTATTTATTTATCCATTTATCATTGATTGAGATAGGAGATTTTCATTGATCAAAGGTCAGTAAGCTGATTAAGAAGCTTAAGAACGAAGTCGGATTTAAAGGTGGTTGTGCTAATTCTTGGAAATGTATAAGTTGTTTAGATCCTATAAACAAAGTGGGAAAAAAGAGTTGTAGTTGGTTAGTGCTTGATTGAAGCTCATACATTAAAGATTAAGCGATTTATGTCGCGGAATTTCCTCATTATGCTCCCTTTGGAAGACTTTGGCTAGATTTTTCTAGGCAATCTCTGTACAGATGTATATAGATTATTCTATACATTTGTAATATTCTTGCAAATGTCTTAAAATATGCTTGAAATATTCATGAATTGTAAGGAGGTGGGAAGCTTATAAACGTTCAATTAACCTTTGTCCTTGGATTAGAATGATCTCCACATCCAATGAGGAGGTGGAATGCTTATAAATAGGTGATAGGCCATACTCGTAATCATCTAAGAATTGAATGCAATACCAAGTGTTCCTTTACAACTGTTGTGCTCTTTGTTCACTTTGTTCCCTACGCAAACTTCTCACAGCTTACATGAGTAAACTTTGGGAAGGCTTATTTGCATAGTGTGACTAGCATTGGGGAAAGTTTGCCAGTGCCTTACGAGATTAGCTTGTGTGAAAAAATCTAGTGATATTTAGGAGTTGCCTGAACAAGATAGTGTTGAAAAGATTAGTAAATGAATTAGTAGTAAACAAAAATATGTCTTAACCCATTGTTGGTAAGGGTAAGAAGAAAATTGAAAGTGGA
Source organism: Triadica sebifera (assembly GCA_023653625.1). Lineage (NCBI taxonomy): Eukaryota > Viridiplantae > Streptophyta > Magnoliopsida > Malpighiales > Euphorbiaceae > Triadica > Triadica sebifera. The sequence continues at coordinate 26,358,433 of CM042908.1, read as the reverse complement.
ACATAATATGTTATAACAGTCCTATGTGGGGGAAATTAACAAAAACATTCAATTAATACAATAATTCGTTGAGATGCATATGTGCAACGTTTGTTTCAGGTACAGAGCAGTGACAAGTGCATACTACAGAGGAGCAGTTGGTGCGATGTTAGTTTATGACATGTCGAAACGCCAATCATTCGATCATATGGCAAGGTGGCTAGAGGAATTGAGGGGACATGCAGATAAGAACATTGTGATCATGCTCATAGGTAACAAGAGTGACTTGGGAAGTCTTCGCGCTGTGCCAGTAGAAGATGCCCAGGAATTTGCCCAAAGAGAAAACCTTTTCTTTATGGAGACATCAGCTCTTGAAGCTACTAACGTTGAAACTGCATTTTTTACTATATTATCCGAGATATACCGCGTTATCAGCAAGAAATCTCTTGCGTCTGACGGAGCGGATGCTAATAGCACATCAGGCCTTTTAAAGGGAACAAGGATCATCGTTCCTGGTCATGAACAAAATCCTCCAAAAAAAGGAAATTGCTGCATTCACTCCTAACTTAAACTTACATCTTCTTTCTTAGGCTCCACTGTTCTGAACAAATTCATTCATACTTTTAGAAAACTGGTTTTAAATTTTGTTGGATGATTAGGGTAAGGCTGTCCATATATATGTTATTGACATGAGAGGTGAAAAAGAGATGAATATTGGAAGTAACTATCACTGTAATTCATGCGAAGATACTCTTAAATATGCAAAAAGAAGCTATTTTTCTTCTTTTCTTGTGTCAAGTAATCCAATATTTTTTCCATTATCTATTAGTTTGCATAATCAAAATAAAAACGGAATGACTACTTTCTATTTATGTACCTTAGTATCTTCCATTAGCTATATAGCCTTTTAATATATAAAAAAAAGTGTATTTTTAAATTTTTATTATCATTACCATCTTCTAAATCTCATGATCAAGAGTAAAGCTTGGCATATTATGGTGGGCTTATGATTATTTCTAATTTTTCATTGTTAATGCAATGAAGAAAATAATATAGAGGGCCCTTCTAATGAAGCTTGTTCTTTTGGAAGCCTTTCTAATTGGACCAGTCTGGAATTAAATATTGAAAATGGATTATTAGTTCAGTTTGATGAAGCTAAAAAATTATTGCAAGGGGAGATAAATTTAAAGTGGAAAAAAAATAAATTAATGAAAATTTCAAAGTTTAATTTGGAGGGTCACAATTAACTATTGTTATTTGCAGAAATATGTTATTTTAGCTAAATAATCAAATACTTAATTCATATATTGTTGAATAGAATTTTGCATAAAAAAGCATAAATATACTCTTTAATCAGAAAACAGAAATTACGTCTTCTATTTTCGGTCAGTTTATAATTTTCAAATTCTTGAATTTTTTTTTATAGTATTCTTGACCTAATTAGTTTGGACAGAATCGAATTATTTACATAAGATATTAAAAGGGAAATTACATTATTTATACTTTTTAAAAGTGCTTTATAAAAATGTTCTCCTATTTTTAAAAATTTTATTTCTACATTTTTATCTTTCAAAAATACATCTTTTTAAATTTTATCTTTTGAGAATACCTCTTTTTTATATTTTAAAAATTTTATTTTGTCATTCTAACCAAAAAATTGTATATTTTTGAAATAGTAAAATTTAAAAAAGTGTATCTGACATTTGCCTATATTTCCTTTTTTTAGTATTTAGAGGAAATTATATGAAATCTCCCTTTTTAATTTCTTCTTTCAAAAATATTTATTATTTTTGAAAAATGTTAAAAACACATCTTTTTAAATTTTTATCATTCAAAAATACATTTTTAAAATTTTATATTTAAAAAATACACCATTTTTCTATTCACCCAAATTTGTTCATTAATCCCCCACCATTCTCGACAATTCCTCTTTGCAATAGTTTCTCCCTTTTGACTCCATTCCTTAGACCCAAACAGCACTATCAACAGCAGCCAGATGACTTTCGATGCTGACCATCGTGATTTTGTTACATTAGTTGCACGATAATTAAACTCACCAAGATTGCACACAATACAGGCATGTACCTGGTTAAGGGAGAAGGAAACCTCTGGAGACTATCTCCTCCTATACAGGAGCGCGAACTGAAAACCACTATTGCATACAGTGCCATTGCTACTGGATCCTATATGTTGCAATCGACTGCTCGACACTTAAGATGGTTACAAGTGCAGAAGGCGGATTGGGTAATTAGGCTAAGATCGAACTGTGAAAGCCGGTTGGCCAAGGAAAACATGAAGCATCCAAGAACATCAATCAACCAGTTACCTTTTAGGCTAAAACTAAACCAAATAGTGGAAGGGGACAAAATCGAAACAAACGATAAAGGATTACTATTCCAGCAAAACCTTCTGTTACATCAGTCATAATCATAAGGCTGAATGGAGCTTGCACATTCACCGCAAATCGACAACGCATTATCAATTTTTCTTTACACCTCATCATATCTCTTTAGATTCTGATTTTCTTTTGCTACATTAAAAAAAATTATATAATTGTAATTTTATAAAAAATGAAACATATTGAAATAGAGATTGTCGATTTGGTGGAGGAGGACGGGGAAAGAGGAGATGAGGGTTTGGGAATTGTGCTGGCTCTAGAGGAAAGAGGGGAATGAGTTTGTTTAATATAAGGCTGTTTAGTCGAAAATGTGAATGAAAATAATTGATTTTGGTTATAAATTACATATGAAAGAGTTCAAAATAGAATTTTTTTATTAGTTTTGGATTCTGTCACTGTACTGTATGGGAATGAGAATTCATGGTTCCAATCATATCATCAATTTTTATTAAAATTTTAATATATTTTTTATTTTAATTAATTATATAATAGTTTAAATAAAAAAATATTTTTTTTTATTTTAATTTAGTATTATATTTTTATTTTATTATTTTTTAAAATATTTATTATATTAAAATATAACTATATATATATATAGCGAGAGATGTATTTATAATCCCTGCCATGTTTCATAAAAAAATTGGAATCGGGGTAGAGCACCACGATAATTAGTCTAATTATTATATCTAATTTTAACGAGTTGTTTGATTTATTTTTATTTATTAAGAAATGAAAATAAAATTTTACTTGCATATATTTAGTTAAATATTAATATAAAAATAAGAATCAAATTATTTTTTTCAATTTATTTTTAATGTATATATAATTTTGAAAAATTATTATAATAAAAAATAGTTATATTAATTTAAAAATTATTAAAACTTAACAACAATAAAATTTTAATGATACCTAATAAAAAATAAAATTACAAATTTAAATTAAAAATTAGAAAATCATCAAATACAATATTATGCAATGCATTTAGGATCCTTTATTTTTTTGGACAATCAGATCCTCTTCCGTAATTTAAATTTACCAAATAATAAAAGTAAAATGCAAAATTGAATCATATTTGAGCAAAATGGTATAAGAATTTCAAAGAAAATTAAGGATTTTTTTTTAATGTAAAACTTATAGTAGAACTCGACTTTTTCTCACAAATATGTGAACTTTTTATGTAAGATAATAAGCTCATATAATAATTTTATTCAATAAATTTTTTTGATTTGGATGGAAATTTCAATATCTGAATTAATAATAATAATAAAATGATTGTTATTAATCATAGGAGACACCAGTTGAGAATATGAAAGCAATGTAGATTAACTACTATTTGAATAATATTTTTGGATTGGTTTCCTAAAGAAAATATAGTACTATGGATAGATTGTTTAGAAATTCAATGATCTATTAAATATATTTTTATTTTAAAATGATTGTTGTTAATTACACAAGTCTACTGATTTAACATTATAATTAAATAAAATAATTGTAAAAAAAATAGAAACAAATTTGGCGTCACTAAATTTGAGATTTAAAATCATATAAAATACTCATGATTTATATAAAAAAAAACCATTTGTTAACTAGTTTTACTTGATTTTCATGGAAATAAAATATTTATTCCCTAAGAAGAGAGAGACTTCCATTAATAAAAAAATTTCATTCCTATTACATTTTATATTTTTACTAATCTAATATTAACAATTGGATTCACTTGTTCTTATCAATTTTTTTAACGAACCAAACATTTCTTAAAATTTAACTAATATGTTATAAATATATTTTTAATAAACTATATGTATACATATAATATTCTACTTGTACATTAATGTATTCTATATATAGTCTAATAAAAAATATTTATTTTTGAAATGATAAATTTAGAAAAATATATTTTTAATAGAGAGTAAATAAGGATAAATATTGTATTCATATTGTATTTACGTAAAATTTTCATATTAAAAACGTTACGAGCCCATTATACGGAGATCCATGGAGGCCCAAAGCGAGGAGCAAATGGTAATTTCGAGTCGAGCGCCTAAACCAGGAAATTTGAATTTTGAATCTTGCACGTACGTCTAACACGTGCCAAACATTTCGTTCAAGCTCTCAACTTTCATCTATAAGGCCGCCCAAAATTTCATTTGAAAATTTGCCATTTTGCTACCACCCAAACCTCTTATTCATCTCCTTCTTCCTTTAATTATCTGCGGTGAGCATCGATCAAAACTTCAATCAGCAATAATTTCAAAGGTAACAATCTTGTTTTTTGCTGTTTTTTTTTTCAGATTTCCATTTCTCAGTTCTTGTAGGAAAGGTTCCCGTTTCGTGTTTCTGTGGATTTTAAGATTGTGATTTTACTGATTTACTTACTACTCCTTTTCATTGCGCCGTTCTCTCAGTTGAAAACGATAAAAAATGCCGGAATCTAGAGACAGATTTTCAAGGGCCGTTGACGTAGCTGCCTTATTTGCGCGTAGACGATCAGGTTTTCTTGGTGTTTATGAAGACCTTCCAGACCTAGAAAGAGCCCTGGGTTCTCCGATCCGTCGGCCAATTGTGTCGACTCCGATTGGCCGTGGAAGGAGTGGTTTAGGAACTTCAAGAATCCAGACCAGGGGAGGCCGAAATATGTTTGGATCGCCGGTTAGAGGGAGAGAGAATGTGCCGATTGGGAGTGCAAGGCGAATTGGAAATGGAAGAGGTCGTGCATCGAACAGTATATTACCTTCTTGGTACCCGAGAACACCTCTTCGAGATATCACTGCTGTTGTTCGAGTAAGTTTAAACTAAATTTTAGTTTGTTTTAAATTTCAATCGATCTGTTCTAGAAATTTGCTTTCCCTAGGGTTTGAAGACTGTTGATTAACCTACAGTTTGTTTTTAATATTTACTCTGTCAAATTATTAGTTAGAATTTATCTGGATTGCGTTGGATGTGTGAAATAATCCTTGGTTCATTGTTGAGCTTTTACTTGTCGTTCTTGTTGGATTATTGAATTTTATAATTCGATCTATTGATGCCTGAACTCATTTGTGTTGGACTTTAGGTAATTTGCTCATCGTTTTGGTTTCTTACCCGGGTTGTATATCATTGCATAATTCCGTTTCAGTGAAGATTCGAGAATCAGTTCCGTAATTACTCTGGGTAATTGATCTAATATACATGTATGTTTTTCTTGTCTGCGATTGTATTCTGAGAAAAAAATAAAAGTTCTGTCAACGCCAGTTAGCCAACAACTGACATCATTGGCAAACCTTTGTGAAAATTTTTTATCTACTTTTTTGTCCGTGCTTATCTTTTGTGAACAAATACAAGCTTTAAAGGTTACAAGGTAGCATTGGACATCATTGACAAAGCTTCATGAAAACTTCCGATTTTATCTCTTTTCTAGTCTAGTTGTTCTCTCATTTCATTATTGTTTCTTTGTGCTGGTTGCTTTTGTTGTCTAATTGATTAATCACAGACTGGGTGAACAATTTAGAGGCCTGTCAATGAAGCTACTTGCCTTGCATGCAATAGTTTCGTGTTGTCTCTAGTTGGTTCCAGATAGTGTAGATTGACATCGATATATGTTTGATAGTTATAATGTGCAATTTCTCATATAGTAAATATTTTGATTTTAAGAATTATAATCTGTCAGAATGTCTATTACTGATGCTTATCTTTACTGAGTTAGATTATTCTATGATTTGCAACAATCAAAAGTCTAGCCAAATGGCTATTGCTTGAAAATGTCCCTCTAGCTTGCTAAAAAAAAAAATTAGAGATGCCTTTGCATTTTGTCTCATCTCTGCCCTCAGAAATTTCATTTAAACTGTTTTGGTGAATTCTGGTGGCTATTGTTCTGGATCCGCTGACTTATTTTTCAGAAATCTTTGCATAAATCTTTTTCTGAGATTGAGACTATATTGCTATTTTTTTGTTACTCCTCGGTGTTCCTGTTGATATCACATGGTTCCAGTTTTTCTCTGATTTTCCTTTTGGATTCGTATTTTCTTTATTTAATACTTTGGTTTTCCAATTCTGGTTGTTTTGTAATTGTATTCTGTTTATAAATTTTGTTAATTCTCAAAGCTCAGTGCTAACTTGATGGTTATAAAATTTGCATTCTGAGTTCAGGCCAGATGGTTGTTATGCGTTAATGTCATCTGAGTATTGCTGGACTTTGAATGCTTTTTTCTAAGCAAGTATGGTGCTCAACAGACCACAAAAACCAAATGACTGTCAAATAGCCCTTTTTGCAATCCTTTTTGTCAAGTGCCATTGCATTATTTTATCTTTCATGCTCTCAGTTTTGAGAGAAAAAGTGTTAAACCCTCATTTGATCCAAAGTCTTTTATTAGTGGTTATGCAACCTAAATGTTGTGAAAAGAACGAATTATGCTCCTTTTACTGTTTATCTTATTCTGGAGTAACTCTTTGACCAGGCAATTGAAAGGAGTAGGGATCGTTTGGGAGGAAGCAGGGCCCAAGAAATTGAGAGCCCAGTGTCCCACGCTTATGGGGTCGGTGACTCCGCTGAACCATCACCAGATGCTCATCTTGAGCAGATTGACACCATAATGTCTCCTGTTCCAAGTATTGCATGGAAGCGCTGTCCACCTACTGTAGGCAAGGTGCCAAAAATTCTGCATGATGTCTCCCACAAAGCCTCTGATGATTCTGAGTTTCTGACACCCCAGAAGAAACTCTTGAACTCAATTGACATAGTGGAGAAAGAAGTGATGGAGGAGTTGCGCAAACTGAAGAGGACTGCAAGTGCTAAGAAGGCAGATAGAGAAAAAAAAGTCAGAACTCTTATGTCATTACGGTAATCGATCATCTTCTGATGATATGTTTGAGTTGTAGAATGAGAATAGTTAGTACAAAATCAATGGAGTAGGAAGACAGGGCCCTAAATTGCTACTGGTACAGCAAGATCTATCATCTACTGGTGATGTCTTTGCACATTGACATTGATCATCTGCTGATGATGTATTTTCAGGAGTCTAGAACTTGAACTTGAACAGCTGAGGGCTCCAAAATTTTTGATGGTTGTCCTTCACTTCTTGCTGAAGGCCTTGCAGGATATGCAATTTTTGTGGAGTAAGAGACCATTGCTGAAGGTCTGAGCGTAGGAGTGGTGGCGATCTTCATATTCTTGTTTCCTTTAATCTCTTGAAGGGTTGTAACTTTTAACCAGTTTTGCCTTCATTCTTTTGAAGGAGTGTAGCGTAAAGTACGTCGAATTCTTGTCTCCTGTACATAAAGGGTAGATTTCAGATTCCATATGCTAGTTTTGTGGTATTTTTCCCATTGTACTTTTACGCAACTTCGGGTATAATGTGGAAGCATCGCTACATTTCTAACCAGTTGAATTCTTTTACATAATGTTGGTGACATGGTGTTGCTTATAGAAGAATATAACAACCAGATTACAGTCTATTACATAGCATTTAGTGTTGCAGTATTCCTTATTTGCTAAAAGATATCCTCCACGTGATAAACGTTTCCTTTTCCGCTTAAATCAAACTGGAACTTAATGCTAACGATTCATGTATATAATACAGAAAGCTAGTTACATAACATTATTTGGATGGTTGCATTATTCATATGCTGATATTGTACCCCTACAGATTGATAAAGACTAAAGAGTGGCGAAATTTCTACAATTTTTTACTTGAATCCATTGGAAATCAAGTGAGCTCTGCTGATTCCCAAAATTTTCATGTTCTTAAACATTTCGTTATTGCATAAAGATTAAGATTCCACCCTGAGAATAAAACTAACACAAAAAGCTCGATTAGATATGACCTAAGTGGTGACATTGATTTCATCCAATAATGCAAAAGGACCACAAAGAACTCCTTAAATTGGCTTATTGCATGTCAGTGATAATCTTTCCGATTATCATTACTAAATAAAATAAATTGAACTTCATTTGCACTGTTTTTATAATATAAAAATTTTAGCTTAATGTACCATATTGAATATAGATTTATATAATTCTTAAATTTGGTTTTAATTAGATTAAAAAATTTAAATAAAACAACAAAAAAACATTCTTTTTTTTCTAAAAATAAAAAAGTGTAAAATCTTAAGTATGTTTTTTTTGTAAAATATTTAAAATTAATTCTATTAATTCAAAATATGTCTAATAGATTCTGAAAAGTAACGAAACATTTAAAAGTATTTAAAATAGTTGTGTTTAAAAGTCGAATCTAAAACCTGTAATTAAACTAAAAAAATTATATATCAACTTATCTATGCCTATGCCTGTATATGTTTTTATTATGGGGGGGTGGATGAAAAAAGTTAGTCTTTTTACTTCCAATAATATTTATTAAAATTAGAATTTAACAATATTTCCACGGAGAATAGAAAAATAATCCAAAGAAATGTTTGAAAAAATTAAGATATCCCACACGTATGTACAAAAACACCAACTTGGCCAGAATGACATTATCCCACACAAGTTCAATATACATGCAATATGCAGCTCATACTACAAATAAAATTTTAATGTCACATCTCTATATAATACGTAGCATTTGTAATTAATTGAGATACGTATGTGGTCAGGACAGACATCATTAGCAATGCAATGCGCAATGTGAGAGCTATTCAACTATTCTTTGCGGGGACAGACACATCATCAACAGCAATGCAATGGGCAATGGGAGAGCTGATCAACTGCCCAAAGGCTTTCAATAAACTCAGAGAAGAGATCGAGACATTTGTGGGTCCAAACATCAGACGTCCCCAATCTGCCTTACCTCAGATAAGTAATCAGAGAAACTCCAAGGCTTCACCCATCAGCACCATTGATCATTAGAGAATGTGCAGAAGATTGCAAAGTGAACGGTTCAATTATTAAGGCCAAAACAAGAGTTCTTGTCAGCGTTTATGCAGTGATGAGGGATCCAGAATCTGGGAGCAACCCAGATGAATTCATGCCTGAAAATTTGATGAGCATCACATGGAATTTAAGGGCCAGAATTTTCGATATTTGCCATTTCGAAGTGCCTCACTAGCTATGGTGATGATGCATGCAGCCATAGGAGCATTGTTCAGTGCTTTGATTGGAAATTTGAGGATGGTGAGAAAGTTGATTTGAGCCCTGGCTCTGGATTTGCAGCAGAGATGGCTCATCCACCTGTGTGTTATCCTGTTAAACATATGGAACCATTCTAATCATTCAGAATTAATTAGCTTGGGTATATAATAATAATTGAATTTATATTTGTTTACTGGGGTAATTACACTTGTTTGAGACCTTATGAATATTAGATGCACTCTAATTTTCGCGACGCTACCAACCTATGATTATTTCAAACACTTGCATACTTGCGACGTGTAGAGTTTTTGTCGTTGGTTTAGCACGACCGCACGTTGAAACTAATGTTGGTCGTTATTCAGTATTATATTGGCAAGCCTTGGAATCGTCGCCTTTATATAAATAAAGTGTCGCCAACTGTTTTTTCTTTTTCCTAATAGGTTGATTAGATTTTGATTTTGATTTTAATTTTGAGTTTTGATTTTTTTTAATAATATAAATCCTTGAACTGAGGATTACCTCTCAAGTCTGAGTCAATTGAATTTTAAAAAAGTGAGAATTAATGGTGCCTAATGAGATTTATTTGAGTAATTTAGATAGAACTTAAAATCCTATAGAGAGAAATAGTGGGGAAGCGTAGAAAGTTGCATGAATTAAATCTGTGAGTGCATGAATCTGAGTTTTTATTTTTTATTTATCTTATTTCAATGGGTAGTATATATATGATCGATGCAACAATCGCTCCTTAAGCTTTGTATGTCGGTCGAATAAGTTAATTAGCAAAATGATCAAAATGATCGATTATAAATTAAAAACTGGTGAGATCATTATTATTATTAGCAAGAAATTAAATTAAAGAAAGTGGTGTACAAATTATCCTAATCAACCAATTGCATCCCTGGTTTACCCGCAACTCCAGCTCCTACACTACTCCTCCTTGGGAATCTAGCAGTTGCAGGTCAATATATATAGTTTTATCCACCATCATCTAACCAAGCCATTTTTTAAAGTCAAATTATTAGAAAATTTTAAAATTTGTTAGTAATGTACTACAATAAGTAATTTTATAAATATGTGACAAAGTGCATATATAATTTAATGATAAATTTGTTTTTGCATAAGAATTTCTCATGGTATTAGGCTATTAGTTAATATATTTAATTATTGATATCTTAATTAATCCTCCTGTAGAGCTGCATTCTTTCTTTTTTGGTCTAATATAGTCGAACATCTAGAAATTTATTGGGCTCTGACTAACTACCAGTTCAGATCAAATCACTAAATTGTAAAATTCTCTAGCACATATTTTCTCCATTCACATTGTTAATTAGTCTTAAAATATCTTTTAACAAATTAAAAATCACATGCATGCACGTTAATTAATTTCAAAGCATATGTATTATATAAGAGAATATCTAGCTGTTGTACAAATTTCTTCACACCATAAGCCCTAATCCGCAAGAGAAACTCTGCATTAATTCCCATTAGCTATGGCTGCCATTGACATGGCTATTACTACTGATAATACCATTTTCTACTGCCTCCTTTTCCTCTCACTCATCTCCACGTTTATCCTTCGTTTCCTCTCTAAAACATACATATACCCTACCAACAAAATCCGGCATCCACCGAGTCCACCGGCTCTGCCCATCATTGGCCACCTTCACCTAGTAGGCACTGCATTTCCAAAATCCTTTCAAGCCCTGGCTCGCCGATACGGCCCACTCATGCAACTACGCATAGGTCCCTCATCAACCTTTGTTATTGCTTCAACTGGTTCCGTAGCTAAAGAAATCTTCAAAACCCATGATATAAATTTCGCCTCCAGGTTCGAAATGGGTCCAACCGATTACAATATATATAAAGGCAAAGGATTCATCACGGCTCCATACGGTGCGTACTGGCGTTTCTTGAGGAAACTATGCATGAGTGAGCTGTTTGCAGGAGCCCAATTCGATCGGTTCAACCATATTCGAGAGAAAGAGATCATGAATCTCTTGAACGCGGTAATGAAGTGGGCCAAAGAAGGATCGGTTTGTGATTTGAACGCGGAGTTAGAAAAGCTGACCAATAACTTGATATGCAAGATGGCAATGAGTAAGAGATTTTGTAATGATAATAATGATAATGAAGCTAAGCAGATGAAGAAATTGGTGGCTGACATTATGGATAAGGGAGCTAAGTTAGGAGTTAGTGAAGTCTTTGGAATTCTAAAGAGATTTGATATTTTCGGACATGGAAGACAGCTGGAAGATGCACTCTTGGAGTATGATAGGGTTATAGAGCAGATTATCAAGGATTATGAAGAGAATTTAGTACATGGAGACAAAGATGTGTTGCATATTTTGTTGGAGACTCACAAACACCCAAATGCTCAAGTGGAGTTAACTAGACCTCATATCAAATATTTCATCCTAGTAAGTATTTATATAAATTATTTTTATAATGTTATCTAATCATTTTCATATACTACTACATAATTAAGATTTATGCAACGGATTGTTGGCAGCAGATGCAAAAATATTATCATATTAATAGTATGACAGTCAGATTAGTAACAGGTTTAAATTCAAACCGTTACGCTGTTATAATAGCATAGGGCGACGGTAGCAAGAGAAAACATTTATAGCTCTTGTAAAATTTGTTGCCATAAATCAATTGCAATAATTTTAATATATATGGTATAACAATTTGCATCAGCTCATGTCAGTTGTAGTGATGGAATGCCTTAAGCTGATAATATCTATATATAATTAACCTTAATATATTCATCATGTAGGAACTATTTATGGCTAGCATTGACACTGAATCAGCAGCAATACAGTGGGCAATGGCGGAGTTAATCAACCATCCAAATGTGTTCAAAAAGCTAAGAGAGGAGATTAACTCAGTTGTGAATTTCAACAGATTGGTCAAAGAATCAGACATTCAAAATCTTCCTTACCTACAGGCCGTAGTTAAAGAATCCCTAAGATTACACCCTCCAGTGTCTCTCATACACAGAGAATGCACCAAAGATTGCAAAATCAAAGGCTACGACATAAAAGCCAAGACAAGATTGCTAATCAATGCCTATGCTATAATGCGTGATCCGGACACGTGGCACGATCCTGACGAGTACAAACCGGAGAGGTTCTTGGTCAACCCAACGGGGGAGTTTGACCAAGAATTCATGGAAAAGAGAAGGCATGATTATAGCTATCTTCCATTTGGAGGTGGAAGGAGAGGCTGTCTTGGGTCTACACATGCTTACACTTTGATGTATGCAGCCACTGGAGCACTGGTTCAATGCTTTGATTGGAAACTCAAAACTGGGGACAAAATTGATATTAGCGTCGCTAGTGGGTTCTCAGGAACTATGGCGCCTCCTCTTCTTTGCTATCCTATCCCACATTTTAATTCATTTTAGCTACATATTTATATATATGAATGTTTTAATTAATATATATTGAGTATTTTTCTATATATTTAATTAATTATAGTTTTTTTTAATTATTTCAATGTACTTATTTGATTATTATAATGAAAATTAGTCTCGAATTCTGATTCCAGTCCGAATTTTTTGTTAAAAAAAAAAAGAAAAATATTGATCTCCATGTAAAGCTTATTAGACGCCGCATTGCTAGTAGAGAGCAAGAGGCGCACATGATACACTTTTTTTTTTTTTAATTGACTTAGTCATACATTGCACAAAGTTTAGAGACTCGTTTATTAATTTGTTAATTAATTTAATTGAGTATGATGAGTAATTAGTTCAGCCACGCTAGGTACAATGCATTTGGGAAATTGATTTAGTAAGCTACTACTAATTAACTCTTCCTTTTCTTTTGGAAAAGAATGAACTCTCCTATTTTAATAAGTAAGGTAAGGTGCTGTTAATCATTAATTAACAGCAAGCTGGGAGACCATTAATAATAGAATGTTAATAAGTTCAAACATGTTAAAAATATTTTTCATTTTATAATACTCAATCTTTTAATTGATTGGTGAAAAAAGATAATAAGAATAGAGAAAAATTATTTTTAAAAATTTTTCACTTTTCACCACACAATTAAAAAATGAGCGTTGAAAAATGTTAAAGATGTAAAATATTTTTAATATTTATTGTTTAAATATCCAATCCAACCTCTTGTGTAAAAACAAAAAGATATCATATTACAAAAAAGGCTTATATATGAATTAGTAATTTGTAACCAGGAACCATGAAGATTGTTCCTACTTACAAGATAAAAACTCTATTCCTAATTATTATTTTGAGTATATTTTTACCAAGTGCCAGCAGTTGGCTTAATTAATTAGTGGAGTTATTGCTAACCGGCAACAATGGTGATGATTATATAACTAGTGAGTAGGACTACAATATCTGGAAATCCTGACTACGTGATAGAGTACTACTAAGTGTCATTTACGTGGAATCCAAGATCCTTCTCTCAACTTCCTATTTGTTTGCTTTCATATTCATATATAATTAATTACGTGAACATATATATTATTTCACTTATTAATTAACAGTTTGATAAACTAATTATTTCGATTGATTTTCAAAAATTAATTTAGAAAGCGTTGATGCTTAACTCTGAATTTAAATGTGATGTAAGAAGGGAATCACAAAAGCATATATTCCTTGCTGGTCCACTTTAACTTGGCCATCTCAATCATCCAACTATTGTGTACATATCCAAATAATTTGAAATTAGATTATGATTTGAATTGAACCAGGAAAACAAATTACAGGGTTTATACGTACATGCTGAATTGCTGATGTGAGTGAGAGAAAATTAATTAAAGAACAATTTCGTAATTGAAAGGTGAAATTATAATTCTATTATTTATTTATTTATTTATTACAAAACTGAAGTTTAATAACTCTTATTAATTTAATTAAACCGTTAAAATTTTCATCTACTTCTGGGTGGAAATCCAATATGAATATACTACTGAGGCATGAGACCCACATTTCAGAAGTTCTTAACCTCTTCTTCTCTGCAATTGTATTAGTATTATTATTGTTTTTCTTTTCAAACTCAAATTAATTTAAATGTCATCAAGTAAATCTATACATGTAAAATTTAATTTGATGAAATGAGATGTGTGTATATTTAATTTCTACATCACTCTGATTATAATTTTTTTTTAAATTATCCTCATAAAATTATTTGCTTAAAGACATAGTATAAGTATAATGCGAATTATCTCAGCCCATTTACACTTATGAAAACAGTACATAAAATTACATTATTCTAATCAAATATATATTATAAAATTTTAGAGCTGTAAATGAATCAAACCGCTCATGAGCTATTCGGGTCTCAATTTAGGAAAAAAAAATTATTTGAAATTGTTTATTACTGTTAACGAACTGAACTCGAGCTCATATCCAAATTCAAAAACCTTATCAAACTCGAGCTCGAACTTAATTTTGTTTGGTTCGTCAGCTCATAAACACGTCCGTTTACGAGTTCGCGAACACGTTCGTTTAAAGAGCTCACGAATGTGTTGTTTAAAAACTCGCAAATGTGTTCATTTAAAAGTTTATTTTTGTCATTATTAGTTAATGAGCGAGTTTTTGTCATTATTAGTTAATGAATCAAACTCAAGCTTTTGTCATTATTAATTAACAAGTCGAATTCGAGATTTTGTCATTATTAGTTAACGAGCTAAACTCAAGTTAAACTCATTAAACATAATAAACGATTTTTTTATAAGTCGAGTTCGATCCGTTCGCGAACTTGATAATTTTTAAACGAATCGAGCTTTAGCTCAATTCAAGTTTTTATACTTGATATTTGTCTGCTTCAATTGAGGTCGTGTCTATAATAAACTTAAACGAGCTGAGTTCAAGCTCATCAATATTCGGTTCGGTTTGTTTATAATCCTATAAAATTCTCTTCGTAATAAAAATTCATAATAAATGAGTTTTTTACAAATTGAACTCTCACTGGTCACAAACTTGATAATTTTCAAATAAGTCGAGTTCAAACTTGATTCAAGCTTTTATATTTGATATTCGACTCGATTTGGTTCATTTATAGACCTATAAAATTCTCTTCTAAATAAAAATTCATTTCTCATATCATCATGAGATTTACGCAAATAGGACTTAATTTATTTTTTATAATGAGATTTACGCAAATGATAGGACTTGATATTCGTTTGCTTCAATAACACCTCCAGAGGTGGTTCTTAAAACTGATAACTACAAAATGATACTTACATATATATTAATCCTGACATCTGATCCTGAGAGTCATTGATCTGTCTTAATATGCACAGATTTTTCCTCATTGATAAATTGACAAGATTCTTGTCAAAATTAAATCTACTATCTAATCAGGGGATGGAGTATCTGTTCATATTTCATTATTTCTTCATAAACCAAATCACTATTTAGATTAAAGAAAAGTGATCTATGAAGCTATGAGTTTACTTTTACAATGCACCTTTAAAGGACTACAATCTTTAACAGTTTTAACTATGGCTGAACTCAGAGATTATGCTCTACCATTCCTGATTTTCATAGCTTCCATGCTGGCCAAAGCTCGAACCAGATGTTGCTTTCCGCCGAGCCCTAGAGCTCTGCCAATCATAGGACATATGCACCTATTAGGTGCTATCCGTCACCAAGCTTTTCACGAACTTTCAAACCATTATGGACCTTTAGTTTACTTCTTCATCGGCTCAAAACCTTGCGTGCTCGCTTCCACTCCTGAAATGGCAAAAGATATTCTCAAAAATAATGAATCTAATTTCATGAACCGTCCTAAAGTAGCTAATCTTGATTATCTTCCCTATGGTTCTGCTGTTTTTGCCACCATACCCTACGGACCACATTGGAAGTTCATGAAGAAACTCTGCATGACCGAGTTGCTAGGCAGTCAAACGCTCAATCAGTTCCTCCCTATTCGACAGGAAGAGACGAAGCAGTTTTTGAAGGTAGTATTGAGCAAAGCTGAAGCAAAAGAAGCAGTAAGTAGTGGTGGAGAACTTATGAGATTGACAAATAATATAATATCAAGAATGGTGCTTAGGATGAGGTGTTCTGATAAAGAAGATGAAGCTGATGAGGTGAGAAAGCTGGTGAAAGAGTTGAATGATTTAGATGCAAAGTTTAATTTTTCGGATACAATGTGGTTCTGCAAGAATTTGGATTTACAGGGTTTTGAGAAAAGGTTGAAGGATGCTCCAGACCGGTATGAAGATATGATGGAAAGGATCATCAAGGATACATCTTCTATTACAGTAGAATGGATACTAGCAGAGCTCATTAACCACCCACATGTGATGGAGAAAGCAAGACAAAAGATCGACTCTAGTGGGAAAGAGTAGACAGGTACAGGAGTCAGATATAGCTAAGCTTCCCTACCTACAAGCAGTAGTAAAATAAATACTCAGGCTTCATCCTACTGGCCCATTAATTGTGAGAGAATCATCTGAAGATTGTACTGTTGCTGGCTATACAATTCCAGCAAACACCAGACTGTTTGTTAACGTCTGGTCACAGGGCAGGCATCCAAACCACTGGGAAAACCCACTTGAGTTTAGGCCAGAGAGGTTTATTGGTGAAGAGTAGATTGCAAAGAGTAATATGCTTGATGCGAGGGGGCAGCATTTTCATTTTTTGCAATTTGGAACAGGGAGAAGTTGCTGCCTCGGCGCTTCACTCGCATTGCAATTTGTTCCCACAACTCAAGCTGCTTTAATTCAGTGTTTCAAATGGAAGGTTGGCGATGGAGAGAATGGTACTGTCGACATGGACAAGGGACCAGGGCTTACCCTTCCCAGGGCTCATTCCCTGGTTTGTTTCCCTGTGGCTAGGTTCACTCCACATTTTTCAATCTAACCATGGTTTCATGAAGATGGTAGTGTTCTGTAACTTTTACAAATCATTTTAAATGATTCAAATATAAGAACCATTAGAAGTCTTAAATCAAAAATAAAAATAAATCAGTGTACGTTTCATCAGATAACAAATGAAAATATAGATTATGTTTGACATAAAGAACTAAACCTAACCAAAACAAGAATGGAATCAAATAAATAAATATAGACGTACAAAACAAAAGAGAAGAAGCATATGACCTGGATAGATAGAGAACAATTACCTACGTTGCCTGTAAGGTAGTAAAAAATAACTGAATAGCACTTGGAAAACGTAAAGCAGGATGGTGATGTGAGGACTTCTTCAATGATGGATTTTTCTTCAGCACTAGTTGGCCGGCATTGTTATTCAGGTTTGAATAATTGTCGCTCATCTTCTGAATATGATTTACCCACAAATTACGGTGAATCAATTGCAGTCAGCTTTGATCTGACCAGCCACTTGCAGAGAGCACCCCAATGCCATTGTTTAAAATATGCACAGACAATCAGGTTAACACAAAAAAATACAATCAGAGTAGGGTGAGGCTGTCATTATATTCAGAGGCACATTCTCAAGTATCTGTCAACCCCATGGCCCGCTAATGCTCGTCAATTATCAGATTGGTCGGTGGTCAAGAAAAAGAATTATGATTGGAAACCTTCGATGAATATAAGTTTTGGCAATTAACGAAAGTCCATAAGCCTTTCACTAAGTCAATGTTGTTGGCCAAAAATTCATTCCTCGATTGTATATTCTAATCACAGTTTGCAATATAATATGTAGAAAAGTATGTATATATATAATGGAACCAGTTCACAACCAAAATGCCTATTAAATTGCTTTGTCAAATATCATATGTAGCTTTTTGCTTTGAGTACGCTAAAATGTTTGTGAAAGAAAATTACAAAAACAAATAGCTTACGTTAATAATGAATAAGTTTTCAAATATCAGTTCAATTTTCTATATAATCAATTATTCAGCACAAATATCATGCCGTCTTTGGAATCCCTCTCCACTCTTTTCAACCCACACCAAAAAGAACTTCTATTAATAAAACAAAGGGCTTCTTTTATATAAACAGCTATCAATCACCTTATTCTCAACTAATGTTACAAAGATTGAAAAACATGGCTGATTCACAGGGCCTGATGATTCTTTTTTTCATATGGCTAGTCTCTGTGATTGTGATCAGAACTATACTAAACAAATTTCAAGCCACACCTAATCTCCCACCAAGTCCACCAGTCCAACCAATCATTGGCCACCTTCATCTCATTGCTCCAATACCTCACCAAGCTCTCCACAAGCTTTCGACCGGCTATGGACCATTAATTCACTTATTCCTTGGATCTGTCTGTCCCTTGTGCTGTTGCTTCCTCCCCTGAAATGACAAAAGATGTCCTAAAAACCCATGAAACCTCTTTTAGTGATCGTCCAATAAATGCTGCTGTTGATTACCTTACATATGGCTCAGCTGATTTCTCCTTTGCTCCTTACCGACCGTATTGGAAATTCAAGAAGAAACTTTGCATGACCGAACTTCTTGGAGGTCGAATATTAGACCAGCTCCTACCAGTCAGGCATGAAGAGATAAGGAGATTTTTACAGTTAATGCTAAAAAATGCAAATGCAGGTGAATCAGTTGATTTTGGGGGCCAGCTAATAAGGGTAACCAATAATGTAATATCAACAATGCTTATGAGCCAAAGGTGTTCACATAATGAAGATGAAGCAGATGAGGTAAGGAAGTTGGTGCAAGAGACAGCTGAGCTTACAGGGAAGTTTAATTTGTCAGATTTTATTTGGTTCTGAAAGAACATAGATTTGCAGGGATTTAAAGGAAAGCTCAAGCAAGTTCGGGATAAGTTTGATGCTATGATGGAGAGGATCATAGCAGAACACGAAGAAGCAAGGAAGATAAAGAAGGAAATGGCTGAAGGAGATTCAATCGAAGAAGTACTTAAGCAGACTAAAAGTTTGGACCGTTATACTTTATCAGTGTATATACACGAGTCGTATATTATCAAATAATGCCAGCTTCTGGAGAATAACAACAGCAATAAGTATTATCGGTAACCAATTCCACATTTCTCCAGAGATTAATAAATTCCGATAACTACAAGCTGCAAGAATTAGTCTGTTCCAATATGGAATATATCCAAACATAGTCATTCTAACCAAGGTAAGGAATCATGAGACTCGAATCCTGCATAATTTATAATGCAATCAGAATTCAGCAATCAGCTCTACCTAATTTGGTCTGTCATCCTTAAAAGCAGCAAACTAAATGACGGCTACTGAAAAACATGTTTTCTTCAATGATCCCAATTTAGTATCTCCACCCTATGACGATTTGATGTTGTCTCAAAACGTCACAAGATTTCTTTCATACCACAGGATATATTTGCAGCTGGAACAGATACATCAGCAATTACAACACAATGGGCACTATCAGAGCTAATCAACCAACCAAATATCATGAAGAAAGCAAGAGAAGAAATCGACACAGTAATAGGAAAAGAAAGACTTGTAGAAGAATCAGACATTGCTAACCTTCCCCACCTGCAAGCAATAGTAAACGAAACACTAAGGCTTCACCCAACAGGGCCATTAATAGTGAGAGTCAAGGGAAGATTGTACAATCAATGGGTATGAAATCCCAGCAAGAACAAGACTTTTTGTGAATGTGTGGGCAATTGGGAGGGACCCAAATCACTGGGATAACCCACTTGATTTCAGGCCAGAGAGGTTTATAATTGCAGAAGAAAATGAGAAGAGTCAAGTGGATGTAAGGGGGCAACAATTTCAATCTATTTCCGTTTGGAAGTGGAAGAAGAGGATGATGCCCTGGAACCTCACTAGCACTATTAATGATACAAACAGCTCTTGCTGCTATAATTCATTGCTTCGATTGGAAGGTTAATGGAGGAAACGGTACTGTTGACATGGATGAGGGAATTGGGCGAAGTGCTAAGTGCTAACCCTACCTAGGGCTAATCCATTGATTTGTATCTCGGTGGGCCGGTGGCTAGTATGGACACAAAAACGACGTCGTTTACAGATAGTAAGACTTGGGTTCTGAATTCATAGCCCAATCTTCTCCGGCCCTTCCATTCTATCTCTCTCCTTTGTAGTCATTTTCATCTTGTAGGCAATGAAAATAAAAAGGTATATTTGATATAATTATATATTCCCATATTATTTTACCAGTAAACATTGTCTTCCTCAATCTATGTCTCATTAAAATTAATTAATTTCATTTAATTTATCATGGTAATTTGCTGATGTCTTAGTAATTCATTTTAACCTTAAAAGCCTTAATTAAATCATCTTAGTATCGTGTTGAGTTAGTTCTTTAACTAATTACGCCCTTTTTTTTAATGCATGCTTAATATCTCATATAGTTATTTGCATTGTGTTTAGTATTTCATGTCATATTTTCACATAATAATTAGTTTCATTATTTGATAGTATTTCGTCTAAATATTGCTTGCCAAATCTTAATATCTTGTTATAATCCAATTTCTTAATTAATTTGTATTATCTTAAAATTTTGCATGATTATATTAATTTTAGAGAAATTTCAGTCTACCATTTTATCTATAAATTAATTCAATCAGATATTAATATGTATTTAATTGTTTTACTCATATTGGTTGAAGTGAATTTTTCTAAGTATGTATTATGTTTAATTGGATTAGTTTATAAATAATATGGTAGACTGAATAACTTCTATTAATTTTAATATTTTGTAAGTATATCATTTTTTTAATCTATTCATATGTTGTCTCCTTCTCTTAAATTTTAAATATCTTGGTGCATTGTATTTATGTCATTTTTTTTTTCAAAAACTAGTTCCTTTCATTTATTATTTATATTTTATTCAGATTAAATTTTAGTATCCTAATCCCCCGGCCCCCTGTATAATGTTTTTTTTTATCTTCTTGATTTGAAAATTAAAAATTGGACGAATTTAATGTGAAATTAAACAAATTAAAATTTATGATAAAATGAAAAAAAAAAAAGAGATCGAGCTTACGAGGTAGAGGAATAATAATAACGAGGATGGTATCTCTGTGGTAGAAGGGAAATGAACAAAATGCCAACTTTTTACTCAATTGCAATTGAAATTTAGTCTCAGGTGTCAAAATCAGCCATATTTTTCTAATAATCAAACAAAATATGTGATGATACAACTTGTCAACATCTAAGAGCAGCATTTTAGCCACTTTGCTCTAAAGGAAATCTTCTCATCAAGAGCCGTCCTCCATTTTCATTTCCTTTTTTTCTCTTTTTCTTCATGTCTTTCTCATGCACTAGTTCCTTGTGCTTTTCCGTGGCTTCTTTTAGAATAATTTTCTTGTGCTTAATTTGTTTACATTAAAAAGAAATTCAATTGTAATAATTTGTCATAAGATAAATTCATTTGTTTCATTTTTATTTTCTTTTTCTTTACACAAGTTACATTTTTTTTTAAAAAAAAAAAAGTCATTTCGAGAGTCTTGGACCGTAGACATTTTATGTTTATCATCCAACAAAGATTAAAATTAAGAAAATACAAAAACAACTTTGTCTTCATTAACTTTTCTAGTGATTGATAAGTGAAATCTTTTCTGTAAAAAAATAATATATCAATCAAGGCACCGAAAGGGCAAGAGAAGTAGAGAAGTCAATCTTGCCTCAAAGACTTTCTCTTTTACATTTGTGCATATGAGTAGGCAAGCCATCAGCTAATAATGAGAACAATGGTTGAAGCACTACAGCCGGGAACAAGGGTATAAATGAGTGTTAAACTTTTGCTACGTAATTACTTAAGTCTTTAATTATAATTTGAAGAGGCATGCATAGTAACCGATCGTCTGATATGCTATAAAGATTGGAAAAGTCTGCATAAAAAGACAGCATCTTATTTATCCATCTATAATTCTATACACATCTCATGTACATATTCCACACAAAATTCTCAAATCCAACTACTTGGATTTGGAATCCACCGACGAGGTTCCAATTCCATGTCCACAACACAACCCACTAAGAAAAGATCACAAGATTAACAAAATGTTTTAAAACAAAAACTAGCTGTCAATAAGATAAAAATGTATTAGAATAATAACAACAATAGAACTAGTTACATCTTTATCAACTTTATTCTCTCTCCGAATTACAATACCGGATCGCCAGTTCCAACCGCCACATTTATAAGCTCCAAGAACTATTCCGTTTTTCATTAGTCTAATGGCCGTCTATTTGGATTTTGAAGGCCTAAGTCAATATAATGGGTCACAACATAGTAGTTTAGTTATACATTGTAACTTGAACATGTTGCTCATCGTTTAAAGGATAAAAAATGACAATAATTGAGATCTAAGACTTGAAAATTTTGGAAGAAAAAAAAAAAAAATATATATATATATATATATCGAGTCTGGGCCTAATGATTTTGATTCTAACCCAGAGATTATCTCACCCTTCTTTTTTTTTTTTGGTTCTCTAACTTCTGCTGTAACAATGAAATAGTGAAAATGAATACGTTCCTTTTCCAAAGTGACCTTTCTCACTTCCCCTTCCTCTACTATCTCTGTTACCTTGAACACAACTTACAACAAAACCTGAGAAATATTATAAGTATTTACCAAAACCTGACCTGTTTTTACTACCTCAGGACTCCAAAAAATTGATATCAGTTTTGCTGAGCCACAAGTTGATCAATCTGCAATTGCTCAATCCATGCTCCAACCACAAGATCAATTGATTCAACTTGTGAATTTACCTTTGAACTCTCACTCGAAGAAGCATTATCTACAAAACCAGTGGTGATGGGCATGCCCAATTTTTCTTTCATCTCACCGGGAGATTCTTTAACAAGTGATTGCACCCACGACAGATCAGGCTCCTCCCCATTACCAAGTTCAAATGAATTTGATCTGCCAAGCTTGCCCAGCTCATCAGCAATATCAGTCCACTCCGGTTTCCCATTTGAAAAACCCCATTTTGACCAAGAATGTACTGGAGAGCCAACAATGGCAGCAGAGTTGGACCCTAGTTCGCGAGAACTGAGGCTGCGGAGCTGCTGTTGCTGCTTCTCGCGTTGAGCCAGCATAGACATTCGAGAGCTCATAGGAGATATGGGTTCCACAGTTCGAGGCGACATCCTGCCTGAGGCAAAAGAGGCCTGCAACAGAGAGTGATCAACATTCTTAGGAGAAAAACTTGTGTTGATTGGGGCTAACATGCTTTGCTGCTGCTGGAATTGATTCAGAACAGCAGATTTGTGGCTAGGGGAAAAAACTGCTGAAGCTAATGCTTGTTCAGCATACCGAGGAGAAGCACTTTCTGCAGAAAAGAGGTCATCAAGATTGGAAGGGGTTAAGGCTTTCAAACGACCAGAACGGTTCAGGGAGCTGTTACTCAAAGACGGTTGGGTGAGACTGGATAGTTCATTAAGGAGTTGCTGCGGCTGCATATCAAAATCAGGCAGCAAAGTGTAGTCCTCGGTGGGAATATCTCTTGCATTAAAGGAAGATCTCAACCGACTAGACTGAAGATTGCTCCCAGGGAGATGCAAAGCTGGGACATTTGGTTGGGGCCAAGGCACAGAATTGTGTGACATGCCATTGGCAGATGGAGACATGGGTGGAGTGAATGGTGAAGGAGACATAACAGAAACTGATGAAGGAGAACCTGGCAAGAGGCTCATGGCTGCAGCAAAATCCATGGCCGTAGCACCAGATGTGCTTGAGCGAGGAGAAGGAACAGCAGAACCCGTGGACACATATAATGGACGGAGTTCCTCCATAGTGTGTGCAAAGAAGCAAACTCTCCTCGCACAACTGGTACCATCTTTGCAAAGTCTTGTGCGGTATTGAGCTGGATGAAGCCAGCACTCAAAAACACCATGAGCATATTCACACATATCTCCACGTCTACATGCCCCTTTCCTAAAATCTGGACATGGAACACAACTGTAGTGGAACTTCCTTGGGTCCCTTCTTCGAGCATTTTCCCCTGGATGGACAAATGGGCACTCAGTCCAGTCATGAGAGTAGGCACGTGAACAAGGCCGCACCTTGAATGAATACATTCGGAATTCATCAGTTGAATATATACTGTTCTTGATATCAGGCAGAGACGGATCCATCGGGTATTCTTTTTTCTCTGATGCAGAGAACGAAGGTGGATCATTTAGCTTTGGCTTCCCTGGGGAATCATGTGTAGACATTGGAGAGCCATTTTCCAAGGAAGGTGAAAGTGGTGGAGAATTTGAATTCAATATAGCTGTGGAAACTCTTAGACTGGGCTCAACCGTAGAACCATCAATGGCAAGAAGTTCTTCAAGAGCAAATCTCACAACTGGGAGCTTTGGTGGGACTACAATGACATCAATTGGACGAAGACCATTGGCATCTACCAAATTAGGATCAGCACCTGCAGCTAAAAGCAATTTCGCAACATCCACAGCATTCGCTGGCCCACCTGAGGCAGCACAATGAAGAGCAGTGCTCTTATCTAGGCCACAAGAGTGATTAACATCCGCATCAGATAGAGAAAGAATCAACTTTATAACATCAATGCTACCATACATAGCAGCAACCATCAATGGGGTCCTGTGTTCATTAACCATCTGCTTGGAGCCTTTCTGACGACCATACCATAGTCCAACCTCATCAACACAAGAAGGATCATTCTCCATTGATCTCTTAAATCCCTCAACATCATTATTAGCTGCAAGCTCAAGCAAGCTTGCAAAAGTATCTTCAGTCTGAATAGTCAAGTGATTCATGTCTATATTGGAGGGTCTACTTTCTTCAAAAGAAATGGAGGCAGCGTAGGAGATGATGTAGGCTTAAACCCCTCCAATCTACAGCACATGCTTTTATTAGCTAAAAGTGCATCTGAAATTGAAAACCAAGCCCATTAGAACCAACCTGCAAGAACATACAGCTATAGTGCTATTATCATGTAATCAGACCAAGGAACATCAACTAATAATCAAAAAGACTAAAGAACAAACATTCTGATGAGCAAAGTTTCACTACATGAATCAATTTCTTTCCCACGCATCCATAGAAAATTACAACTAACAACAGCAAGAAACAACTGAGAAAGAAAATGATAGACCCTTATACTAAAAGATTTTCAGGGGTTTAGGACTGCATAAGGGGGTACGAAATATGGTAAGCAGAATAACTTTGCTATCTAGGATCCACGCAAAATAAAAAAAAAAAAAAGTACTAAATGACACGAATGAGCATATGAAGATGCAGAACAATTAGAAAAGACTAGGTAAGGGAATACTTTGTCTTAGATTTTCTAAGAAAGCTTATACTTCTGTTTTAGATTTGGCCATAAAAATGTTCACGGAAGAATATCCCAAATATGGCTTACTTCAAGTAGCAGTTTCCCTCTCCTATAATTAAAGAACCAAATAGAGTATAAACCACAATGATGTCATAATTTCTTTTTTTCAAGAACACCAATTCCACCAGAGAAAGTCTAATAAGTAAGAACAGATAAATAAAATAGATTGAAAACTAGAATTTCTATTTAATTCACAAAAGAAGCAAAAATGCAACTATTTTATTTTTCGACTTCATTTCCATCTCTTTTCTCAGCATTCAAACCAGAAGCACAAAAGAAAAATGAATATTCAGAAAAAGAGGAGAGAAAAAAAAGAGGGTTGAACTAAAAGAAAAGCCAAATATCAAAAACCAAATCAAAGATCCAACGATTGAACAGTTAGACACACAAACCCACATGTAATCAACAGAGAAATGGGAAAGTCGGGAAAAGCACAATTTGACAGTAACAAAACCCCACAATTTCAGCGAGGATTACAGTTGAATAAAAAGAAAATGACCAGAGCAACAATAAGTAAAAGATCTGGTCTTGAAGCAAAATAAACATCGATTTTAAGTCAAAAAATAAGTACATAAATAAATAAGTAAAGATGAAACAAAACCCGAAAGAGATAACACACCCGTCACAAAGATCTTTTATATAATCAAATGAAGGTAAATAAGGCAGTTCAATTCAGAAGAGAGAAGATATTTGTAGAAAGAAGGAGACAAGTAGGTGATTAAAAGTACATGTAAAACAAGCAGACGATGGTTTTAAAGGTTGCAAGAGAATCTTACCGCTTCACTTTGTTGCAGCTAAGAAAGTGAATACAAGTTTCACAGATCTATATATACAGACTAGTAAAAAAATGAAATTCCTCCACAAAGTTAAACTTCAAAATTTTCCCTAGAAAATTTTTGTCTACTGCTGGAGAGATATAAAGAAAGAAACTTTAGCACACAGAGAGAGAGAGAGAGAGAGATTCTTCTTCTTCTCTCCGATTTCTATGCTTTCTGCTTTCTTTCTTTCATTGAAAAATACAAACAGAAAAAATTAAAAATAAATAATTTGATTTTTAAAAACTTGCCCATCCAATATGAGAAAAGGGAAAAAAAATTAAAAAAAAAAAAAAGAAACCAAATCACTTAAGCGTGATATTTGAATATTCTATTACTGTGTTTACTTTTTAATCAACCATAAATTTCCTGCCACGTCGCATTCGTACCTGACATATTTCACCACTGACATTGTTGGATGAGGTGGCGAGATTCTATTGGTTAGTGATTAACAATTAGGGTGTTTTCTTTCTTTCTTTCTTTTTTTAATGTATAATTACAGTATTCGTTGAGGTGATGAAAATAAATTAGGTTTCTGTAAAACCTCTGATAAAAAAAAAAAATTTTCTAAAACTTTTTGTCTAATTCAATGGAAATTCAACCTAAATTCACCCCACATGAAAGTCAATCATCGTGGGTTTACAATCAAATACATCTCTCCTTTCAGAAAGAAATAACGTTGGCTCCACTAATTGCTGACCTGTCAAGATACGATTGGTTACATCATAAATGAAAGACGTGGTACATGTCATTTTGTGTACTATTTCAAGATAAAATATAAATTTCTCTTAGAATCGATCAAATATCAAAACAGACACTTAAATATTATTTTAAAAAAACAAAAAACAAAATTCCCTCATTATTTTAGTTAATTAACCTTTTTAATCTTTGAAATTTCAATAAAATAACATATTTCGATATCCATTCTTAACCTTTTAAGAATAAACATATATATATATATATATATGTTATCACAATCCAAGGCCATCAAATGCTAATTTGTTTTTAAACAAAACTTTAGTATTAGTCAAAGGAAAAAAAATATTTAATCTTTAGCATCTAAAATGAATGCATATTCTTATAAAAACAAAATGTAATGAATTAATATATATATATATATATATATATATATATTCAGAAAAAAAGAATAATATTGATTATTTTTTAAAAAAGCAATTTTAATTTTTTTTTCAATTGAATTCATGTAAGTGATCTTTGAAGCTTTTACTTATTCACCCTATAATTATCACATCAAAGTCAATATTTGAATCTATTTTAATGAATGAGAAACAAAAGGGAAATTCATACAACTTTTTTTTTTCTTTCGGAAAAATGTAATATTAAGTCCCTGTATTTTTTTTATTAAGTTCATTTTTGCTTTTTTAGCTATTAATTAAGTCCATGATTTTTTTTCACAATGCATTATTAGAAATAGCTTCATCCAAACCAACTTGTATTAAAGATATCATGAATTACCAATAAACTTTAGGTTAATAGTACTAATTTGATAATTATGAATGTGAGATATTGAATTCAAATTTCCAATGACATTCCTTGTATTAAAGAAAAAGATATCATAAATTACGTCTACTACCGCTAATAAATGAGAGAAAATTAATAAAAATTTATAGATTTTTCTCTTTATATGTAAATATAAATTACGTCTTCCCCCCCCCCCCCAAGATAAATAAAAAAATAAATAAAAATTCATAAATTTCTCTCTACACATGTTATAAATAGGAGTGCAATTTTATTAATGCCATAAGACCTTTAAATTTTAATAAGCATATATCTCATTTTGCATGGAAATCTTAAAAATGACCGATATTGTAATAAGGACAAAAATTGAAATACATAAATTTAATAAAAATCCCAATGCTGTTATATTTGTTGCTGCAACTGTAAGTAATGTGTCTTGGTGTCACCATATTATATATATGTAAGATAATACTAGAGCAGCGGATACTTACTTGTTGAGCGTGAATCGTGCGCTTTCAATGCTTTAGGCGGAGACAAATTACTAGAACTTGACTCAATTCCACAGTACGAACGCTTTTTATTCTCTTGTTGTTGAACGGAGATGAAGAAATTCACTTTTCGAGAATTTCCGTATTTCAGATAAAAACTTCTGATGAATAGTTATCTCTTTTCTTATATCTTTTCGTTATATTTTTATCTTCTTAAGTTATATCTTTTCATAACTTTATATATAAGAATATATGGGTCTGGGCTGGGTCAAGCCCACATGGGCGGCCCAATACCATAAAGCCCAACATCTCCCACTCGCCCAAAGTGGGCTTGGATCAATCCAAATATCATCTCACATCTCAAACTTAAACAAAGAATCTTTCATACAAGAGAACGGACCGTGCGACCCAAAGCACACAAATTGTGGGAGCTCCAATACAAATCTAATTATAGGTCATATAGGAGACATCAACCCAAAATTGTAATTATTTTCGATAATGTGCTTAATTACCCCAAGTATCTTTCTCAATACACTTAATTCGAGTATCATTCAATCCCTCATGAATCTATACTCAAATCATTCTTACAATCTCTTGTATTCTAAGTTACTTCTCGCTTCATCAAGCGTAATAACCCCGGCCGGTGAACACAATCTGTGAGTGCATAAGCAAAGTACTCTTTCTTTTGCCCGCATATCAATCAGTTTTGAATTAACTCGCTTTTTTAGAAGTGTTCCGTTAAGTCGAATCATTCCATGACTATAGGATACATCCTAAGATAGCCAACATTAATTCATCACATCATGATATAGTCAAAAGTCACAAAGGGCAAAATTGTTTGAAATCCATTTTTAGGATTTCTAGGACTCACATAGCGAATAAGCAGGGATCCATTCTTTCGCTTCCTAATAGGTCGTATAGCACATGCATTATGAAATACATGCTATGGTGGAGCTACTCTTTTCTTATCAAAGATAAAAGAGTGTATGTCTTGCTCTTAGTTCAAAATAAATAAACACCATATGAGTATTAGTCTTGTCGCTCTCAATGCGCCAAACTTGAAACTTTTATTTATACATTCAACAATGTTAAATAACAAATTTCACACTCAGCTTCCTCTATATAGACACATGAATGGTGGGGAAGTCATTCATGTTGATTCTTATATATATTAAGAATCTCATCTTGATCCTCATCAAGGCGACCTTATAAAAATTTAATAAAACTAAGACCGCTCCCACTGCATCTTAGTCATTCAATTAATGTCTCTGCATTTATGGTCTCATCTCTGCTCACTCTATAGCGCCAGAGGCGATTACTCATGTGAGTGAGTCAATCTAAGTCTATCGACATACTTATTCGAATTGTGCTAACTGACATTTGTAATACATTCATATAATTGAAAAATCATTAATCAATTGAAATGATATATCAATTGTAAAAACCAAGTGATCTGACATAACATATATTGATTACATTCTACATAAGCCTAGGGATTTGTAAAAACCAAGTGATCTGACATAACATATATTGATTACATTCTACATAAGCCTAGGGATTTTATGTGCCTTACAAACGCATCCCTAGCTATTGGTTTAGTAAATGGATCTGCTACCATTTTGTTTGTAGAAATGTGTTTCAGAATCACTTCCTTTTCTACAATCATGTCTCTAACATAGTGATATCTAATTTGGATATGTTTGGTCTTTCCATGATATTTTGGATCCTTAGCATAAGCTAATGCAGCCATACTATCACAATAGATTGTCACAGGTTCAGATGCTGACTTGACAATCTCTAAGTGCTGCAAAAATCTTTTCAACCAAACTGCCTTTTGTATAGCCGATGAACATGCTACATACTCAGCTTCCATCGTCGATAAAGTTATACAAGATTGCTTCTTCCTACTCCATGAGATTACGCAATCATTAAGCAAGAACGCATATCCAGATGTCGATTTGCGCTGATCTATATCACCTCCCCAATCAGCATCAGTGTAACCAATTAAGCGCAAATCTTTCCCTTGATAACATAGAACATAGTCTAAAGTTCCTTTTAGATATCTCAATATTCTCTTGACTGTCATCCAGTGTTTTATACCTGGATTAGATTGAAATCTGCTTACTAGCCCAACAACATAGCAAATGTCTGGACGTGTGCACATCATTGCATACATCAGACTACCGACAACATTGGAGTAGGGTACTTTAGACATTCGTTCTTTTTCATCCGATGTTTTAGGACACATATCTAGACTAAGGCTCAGATTCCTTTCGACAGGGGTATCCATAGGCTTCCATTCATGCATATGGTAACGCTCTAACATTTTCTTTATATAAGTCTCTTGAGACAAACCCAGAAGTCTTTTAGAGCGATCCCTTAGGATCCCTTAGGATCTTAACACCAAGTACATAACTAGCCTCACCCATATCTTTCATTTCGAAGTTCGATGATAACCATTTCTTGGTAGTATCAATCAACTTCTTATCATTTCCAGCTATTAAAATGTCATCAACATACAAGGACATAATTATAAAACCATTGTTAGAACGTTTAACATATACGCAATGGTCTTCCTCCATCATCGTAAAACCATCCTTTAATATGGCTTGATGAAATTTGAGGTTTCATTGTCTTCATGCTTGCTTAAGATCGTAAATGGATCTTTTGAGCTTGCAAACTTTGCGCTCTTGTCCTTTGAGTTCAAAACCCTCAGGTTGATCCATATAGATCTCTTCATCTAGTTCTCCATTGAGAAAAGCAGTTTTAATGTCCATTTGATATAATTCTAAGTTCATTCGTGCTACTATAGCCAGAATGAGGCGAATTGATGCAAACCTGACTACAGGTGAGAATGTATCTTCATAGTCAATTCCCTCTTTTTGTGTGTAGCCCTTAGCTACTAATCGAGCTTTAAATCTTTCTATTGTCCCATCCGCCTTACGTTTTATTTTGAGAATCCATTTGTTCCCAATAGTCTTACGATTAGACGGTTTCTCAACCAAATCCCAGACTTGATTGTATATCATCGAATCCATTTCCTCTTTCATAGCTTTAATCCATTCTTTTGCTTTAAGACCAGAAAGAGCTTGTTGAACTGTTTTAGGCTCTTCTTCATCTGGAGCAATCATAAAAGCTTCCCCCTCAATCTCAAATCGACGACGGGGAATCTTGTCACGATTACTACGTCGAGGTTGAGATTGTTCATGGTCTTGCTCCATTGGAACAAAATCTGACATTCTTTCACTCCCACTTGGTTCAGGAGGAGCAATAAATTCTTGCTCTGTGAGTGCAAAATCAATTATTTTTGCACTCCCACTAGTCTCAGGATCTTCCATTTCATAAAATTGGAAAATCCTTATTTATCTCACCTCTTTCAGGAAAGTCCTCTTATAAGAAAATGACATCTCGTGACTCAATTTCTGTTATTCTTCCATTTGTATCTTCCCCCAAGAATACATATCCTTTGGAGAATTCTAAATATCTTATAAAGATACATTTCTTCCCCCTTGGACCAAGCTTTCCATATTCATGGGAAGTATAGTGGATATAAGCTGCGCAACCCCATGGGCGCATATGGCTTAATTCAGGCTTTTCGCTTTTCCACAATTCATATGGGGTGGAATGAACAGATTTTGAAGGTACACGATTTAGAATGTAGGCAGCAGTCATTAATGCATCTCTCCAAAAAGAAATTGGTAAATTAGCTTGTGCCATCATTGACCTAACCATGTCCAATAGGGTTATATTTCTTCTTTCTGCTACGCCATTTTGTTGCGGAGTAGAAGGAATAGTTAGCTGCCTAGCTATAACCTTATCATCACAATAACTTTTGAATAAATCAGATAGATATTCACGCCCTCGATCGGTCCTTAATGATTTTATATTCAAATTCAATTGATTCTCAACCAATTTACTATAACGTATGAAGCAATCTAATGCTTCAGATTTATGAGAGATCAAATAAATATGACCGTATCTGGTGAAATTATCTATGAAAGTGATGAAATAGTGAGCACCATGTCTTGCTCTAACATTCATTGGGCCACAGATGTCAGAATGTATAAGCTGTAAAGGAAATGTGGCTCTTTTGGCTTTTCCAAATGGTAATCTTGTTGCTTTTCCAGCTAGGAAATGCTCACAAATAGGTAAATCTATTTTCTTAACAGATCCTAAAAAACCAGCTTTTGCTAATCTTTTTAAACGATCTTGCCCAATGTGTCCTAATCTAGCATGCCATTTAGTATCATCAATCAATGAAACATTATTGGAATTTCCAACAAGAAATATAGATTGCTTAACATCCATAAAAATAGTGTCTAACACTATAAAACCATTCAACATATATCCATAACCATAAAAAACTTTGTCTAAAAGTATTTTAACACAACCATCTTCAAAAATTATTTTGAAACCAAGTCCAAGTAAAACAATAATAGAAACTAAATTTCGTCGAACATCAGGAGCATAAAGTACATCATGGAGATAAAGCGTGCAACCTCCCCGTAGCACTAGCCTGCAGGAACCGATCTCAAGCACGTCAGCCGAAGCATTATTCCCCATATATATTTTTCTACTCCCCTTTGGAATTCGACGAAATTCTACAAAGGCAGATCGGTCCCTCGCTATGTGGTCTGTTGCTGCTGAATCTACAGTCCAATAAGGAACAGTTTCAGCTAACATCAAGCAACTACTTACATATAAATTTGAGGGACTAATTTGGTCATTCAATACCTTTGGCTCAGTGCAATCACGAGCAAAGTGACCGTGCTTCCCACAATTGAAGCAATTCATGTTCTTGCCTTTCTTTCCGCTGTGTTTCCCATGCTTGCGCTTATTTCCATTAAATTTTGTCTTATTTCCTCCCTTTCCTTGTCATTTGCCCTTACCTTTCCATTTCTTTTGCCCAGAGCTAGAAGCCCCTTTGCCTCTAGACTCAGTCATATAAGCCTCTTCTTCAGGCTTATCAGCGAGAAGGCGATCCTCCTCTAGCTCAACATGTCGGGCAACATCATCAAAAGTTTTTATATTATCATTATGGGTAAGGTTGACACGCATGTGTTCCCAGGCTTTTGGAAGAGAGCGAATCACAGCTTGAACTTGTTGCTCGTCAGTCATCTCATGGCCAGCACCTTTCAGTTCACTTATCATGTTAGACATGACAGTAAGGTGTTGCCTCATTGTTCGATTAGAATTTTTCTTATATGCATCAAACTTTAGAGTTAACTGACGCAGTCTTGTTGTTGAGGTTCCACCAAACTGAACCTTAACAGCATCCCAAACTGCTTGGGCTGAGCGGTGCTTCTCAAAGCGTAGCATCAAGTCATTTCTCATGCTACTCAGCATCAATATGCGAGCAACTCTGTCTTTGCGCTTATAGGCTTGATATGTTTCCATATCCCGCCTATGTTGAGCAGTATTTCCATGCTCAGGCTCAACCATTGGTTGTGTTATTGTTTCTAGCATATCTTGCTCTTCCAGGAGATACTGAATTTTACGATGCCAAATGTCATAGTTTTTATCATTCAGTTTATCTCCTTGATTCAAGTCAGCAATAATGCTTTTTATTGCAATCATTTCAACTATTTAGAAACTATGATTATAATTAGGATTAGCACAATTTATTATTGCTTTTATCAATTTCAAGTTACAATGCTTTAAATTAATCAATAATAACCTAACATAAGTAGTAGAAACAAAAAAACTGCATATTCAGTTCAATCAATTCCTACTAACAAAGTCCAGTTATCATTGTTTAATTTAAACATGCGCCAATTAATTCTATATTATATGAGATTCATCAATCTATCAATCTAATATTCCCACATTACATTGATTATATAATGCAATGTAACAATAATAATATATATGCATTAAAACAAGATAAACATCAATTACATCTTCAAAAATAACAAATTAACATGTAATTATGTTCCTATTTGCATATTTTTCTCCAAATTTCTCATCAAAACCATCAAAAAAAAATTTTCAAAAAATATCCATTAAATTGGAAATTAAATTTTGAGAATTTTACAAAAAATTTGGACCAAAAATAATTTTCACGCGCTCCCACGCTCCGAATAAATATGTCCCACGCGCTCCACGCGCTTCACACGCGCCACACACGCTCTGACACGTGTTCTCTCCACGTCATCATGGTGGACCAATCCTAGGAAGCCACGTGGCTGAACTGCCACGTGTCATGGACACGTGGCACGACCCCCCCCGTGTCATAACCGTCGGAAAACCGTTGCCACGTGTCATGCATATGTGCGTGACACGTGGCAAACCGTCAGAAACCGCTTGACACGTGGCATGTACACGTGCGTGACACGTGGCAAAACCGTCAGAAACTGTTTGCCACGTGTCATGAACACGTGCGTGACACGTGGCAAAACCGTCAGCAACCGTTGCCAACCGCTAGCGCGTCACGCGCCGAGGTTGATTTTTCATCGGTTTTTGAAATTTTACACATTTTTTACGGTTTTATAACTACTGAGACCATTTTTATTCCGTTTAAAAAATATTTTGGCCGTGTTTGAACAACACATATACGATCTGAGAGTGAGAATAGTTTTAATGATAATTTTCTGAAAAAATATTCTCATAAACTTTGAAAAATCATAGAAATTCAACCACTCATCAGAAAATTATGCAAAAATACTCGTTAGAAAGCTTGTGATGAGAGCTTTCCAACGATACCAAATTCGAACTATGAAACTGAAGAATCAATTTTCGAAAAATTGAAGAAATTTCGAATTTGCATAGTAAATTTCTTAAAAATCATCACAATTATGATTTTAAGCACAAAAACGCACAAACGGGGCTCTGATACCAATGTAAGATAATACTAGAGCAGCGGATACTTACTTGTTGAGCGTGAATCGTGCGCTTTCAATGCTTTAGGCAGAGACAAATTACTAGAATTTGACTCAATTCCACAGTACGAACGTTTTTATTCTCTTGTTGTTGAACGGAGATGAAGAAATTCACTTTTCGAGAATTTCCGTATTTCAGAGAAAAACTTCTGATAAATAGTTATCTCTTTTTCTTATATCTTTTCGTTATATTCTTATTTTCTTAAGTTATATCTTTTCATAACTTTATATATAATAATATATGGGTCTGGGCTGGGTCAAGCCCACATGGGCGGCCCAATACCATAAAGCCCAACAATATATTTCCAAGTTGGTGTTCATTGTCATTTGTAGGTTTTCAGACCCTATTTATTTCCTTCAATTTTTCCCTTTTCCAATCAGCATTTCACTACTCTATGATGATATATAACTAATTTATGCTATCACATGTAGTTGTTATTGTACAGAATTGATTCGTGCAGCTTCATTCAATTTTTGCTACCATTGTCTTTCTTCTACCAGTTACCAAATTTAGACAGTGTAAATTTGTTAGTCAAATGCATTACAGTGTGATTAATTGGATTAATCCTCACTCATCTGCCTCCATCAACTTTTATATTGTTATCTATATATCCCCTCCCTCTCTCTCTCTCTCTCTCTCTCAGAGATGAGCAAACAAAAATATCTGATGTATGTCT
Organism: Triadica sebifera; assembly: GCA_023653625.1. Lineage (NCBI taxonomy): Eukaryota > Viridiplantae > Streptophyta > Magnoliopsida > Malpighiales > Euphorbiaceae > Triadica > Triadica sebifera. Next base: position 26,322,457 of record CM042908.1, on the reverse strand, counting down.
TTGCCATTTGGTGGTAATTTAGCACGCCTATTGCTTACTGCCAAAAGTAATCGATGAACTTCAAGCATTTCACGAGATGATATGGCATGCTATTCACAATGAGCCGCTGTAGAAAAGTTTGTTCCTTTTGGCATATGAGAAGTGTGCATTTACAATATAAATTGTTCAGAGAAGTTATATTTTCAAATTCAGTATTATTATTTATCTTATTGAATTACAATTATGTATTTTAGGATGATGGTTACATACCAAAACATTCTGTTTTGGAGCTTCAAAAGGCTTGGCCAGGATCAGAGGTGAGATGGGTTACCGGGGGGCATGTCTCATCCTTTCTTTTGCACAATGGCGAGCTTCGCAAGGCAATTGCTGAGATGGGCTAAACCGAGTAGAGTGGAACGAAACTCATTAATTTGCAATAGATATCACGTATGAAGAAGACTACAATTATTTTCTTTGGTAATCATCTTCAGCCATAATTCTTGATGAACTTGTAAAATTTTCTGTCAATGAATACCTGTTTCCAAAACATTTTGTTTTAGACACTTTTTTAGTCTAGGCCTGGTCCAAATTCAAAAACAAGTCTGACTTTACTGATATGGGTTTGAGTTTGTTATTTTTTATTTCGCTAGGTCCGATATAATAAAATTTCATTTTTTTGTAATATATAAATTATAATAGTTTTGTATTTAAATAACATTTTAATAGCATATATTAGATATTATCATTTAAATTAAATATTATGTTGAATATTTAATTTCTATTAATTTTATGATTTTTTAAATAATATAAGATATTTTCTTGAATCACATATTCTTATATATTATGTATTTCAAGTAAAATTTAAATTTTTTACACTTTATGACCGGCCGATTACTATAAGAAAGTATGCATTTAACGAGGCTAAAAATATCATAAAATAAATTAGCGATGTAAGAAAAGTGTTGTCAATAGCATTACTAAAATTACCGTCACGAATTTATCCATGATGCTATTGCTTAGTGTCAGTATTTTTTATTTTGTGACACTTTTTTAAAATGCATTGTTAACATTAAAAGTGGTCACGCTATTTTTTATCACTATTTAAAATTTTCTACATTATATTTTATAAACCTTGCTAACACTAATCATTTATTGTATCACTAAATTAGATATGCTTTAGGAGTTAGCGTCGTTAAATTTGCATTACATAAAAAAAATGACTTTAAAATTGTGATGCTTTTAGAATTAATGTCCTTAATATTGTGATGTTTTCTACAGTTTATGTCACATAATTGGTGACACATTTTGTAATTAGTGTCTCACAATTAGTGATACTATTTACAATTAATGTCCTTAAATTAGCAACAACTCTATTAGTGTCATTAAATTAGAAACGCTTTGAATCAACATCCTTAAATTGACAACATTCCATAGATTTTGTCTCTAAAATTGGAGACTCTATAATCAATGTCCTTAAATTGGCCATAAATTATAAATATTATTTATACCACAATAATTACACAATTTAAAAAATATTTTCTGAATAATATTAACAAAAATTAAAATCAAATAAATATATATGCTAGAATATAATCAAATCTACTTACAATTTAAAATAATATAAATGAAATATAACTTAAATCAAAAGCATTGCTTAAATACATTTAAAATTATCTTCATAAATTTCTAATATTCTTCATTATAGGAATAAAAAATAATAAGAAATCATGTGCTTTCAATTTCTTATGTCACATTCTAATTTCTTGTTTCAATTCAATAAAATATTTTATTAGTTTTTTAAAATTTAAAAGTATTAAAAGCAAATATTAATCAAGAAGAAAAAAGCCATATCAAAAGCTAGTCAGTCAATGTAATAAGATTTAATATAAAAAAAATAAAGTAAAATACATGATGCAACATATGCCAAAAAAGGGAGAATAAGAGTGCCAAACTGGAAACTAATCAAGCTTAGACAATAGGCCAAAAGCACTGATATATTTGATATCATAGGAAAGTGAGATGGATACAAATAAAAACTATTCGCAAATGTGTTATGCAGTCCAAAATTTTCTAGAATTGCACAACTATTAAATCAAACATGCATATTATCTGCAAATGTGTTATTTATTTTAAGATGGACACATTTTCCCCTTTAAGTAGAGTCCACATAACTTGAGCACAGGTAGCTTATTGCTTTTTATGCAATTCGCCTTGTACACCTAATTATAAATTTAGATAATTAAAATTTATTTAATTTTAATGAGTCTAAATTTTATAATGCATTCATGACCTATTTCAAAATTTTTGAGTGACTAAACGACTATTGATAACTTATTTCTATACCTTGGTAAGAGGGAAATGGAAATCTTGTAAAATATCTTACTTATCTATAAGGTCAATTTGTCTAAGGAATGCCTTATTCCTTTTGTTATACAAGTTAAGTTGATGGCTTAATAGCTAAATGGGAAGAAATGCAAATATGATACGTGACTAATTTTTAGATTTAGTAAAAAATTATCAAGTCTATTTGATTTTTTTTTAAATGGATTAGAATCTAATTTTTAGATCAAGTAAAAAATATCAAGCCTATTAAAAGTTGTAGTTAAAAAATAACACCCTAAATGCAAATGGATGTATATATTTTATTTTTTTTAGTAGATGTTGCAAGCTAAAAAGAAGTATATAAATTTTTATAATTTTAAGCAGCCAGATTTTTTAACAAAAGAAAAAAGTAAGCAAACCAAACTTAGGGTTAGATCTGTCGTTGGAAGTCATAAATAAAATTAGAAAGAAAAAAAAAATATTCATGATCATGCCTCTTATTTCAATATCATCGTAAACCTCATTCTCAATCTTATCATCTTGTTCTTCAGTGTCATTGTATAGAATGTCAAATGGTTGGGTATCATCATCGGAATTTGCTTGATTAGCTTCCACTGTTTGTACAACATTAGGCTCCAAACTAATTAAAAAATCACAAAGGCGTTTGCCTTTTGCAATGAAAACAAATAAAATTTACAAAATTTAATTAGAACTATAAAAAAAAAAAGTTGTCTAATGATGATTAACCATGGACAAAAAGTATTGTCACAGAAATAAATATTACTTCTTGAATATCAAAACCAAAGAAAAAATAACAATGAAAATCTTACCTATATTTTGACATCTTTTGCCAAATGAGTTTTAGTTGAATGAATGACCAACAAAATAATGAAATAAGTGGGGAAGGTGATAAGTTTTTTGAGATATATGGGAGATGTGTGTTAAAAAAATAGAGGAAAATGAAATAAATTGTCGCCTTAAGTTTTTATAAAAATTGAATTTCTTTTAATAGTAAGATAAAGTCTTATTTGAAAAATATCAATTAAAGTACAAGAATTTTTTTTTGTATTGTGACAGCCCTTAATTATAGTTCATGAGATTTTTTTTTGAAAGAATTACAGTTTTTGAGATGATAAATATCAATAGATGAGATGGGTAGATGTAATTTAATTTTAATTTCTTTTGACTTTAGTTTTAAATTAATTATTTGACTAGTTTGAAAATAATTTGATTAAATTATTTTTTAATTATTAATGATAAATCATTTCAAATAGAATTATTAAAAAATAAAAAATTTTATTATAATTTTAGAGTCATATAAAGATAAATAAAATATATTTGAAATTAATAAAATGAATAATATTTTTAGTGGAAAAATATTAGTAATAAATGATGCTCCAATTTCACATCAACACATTAATAAAATGAATTATATTATTTTACTATAAGAATTTAACTAAATTGTCCATAAATTTAAAGTGACATTCTAATTATACAATAGAATTAAAAAATAATATATTTTTTAAATTATACATATTTATTTATTGATTTTGAATTTTGATTAGTTCAAATTAAGACCTAACTTAATTTTATTAAAACTAAACTTTTTAATTTTTATTTGGTTATATTGAATCTTCCAACTTTTGGTTTATCTAAGTTAAACCTTATAGCTTTAATTTTTTTTTTTTTCAATTCGCTTTCAATCAATAATTACTCACACACTTTCAAGCAAAAAGACATAAACAACATTAACTCCAATTGGCCGATAATAACATGATCTCCTTCTTTCGCACGGAAGGAGGGGATATGTGTGCTAGGTATTTGATATGAAATTAAAACTACAGATATTTAAAAGTTAAGAAAAAAAGAATAGGATTATTTTAATATAAAAGTAAAATTACATGTTTTGTATGAAAAATTGACCAATTTATTATTAATAACTTGTATATATTTATGAAAATAATGTTTTGTCGAGTGAGCATTATTTGTTATAATACTCTCAATCAATTATAGCAGAATAAAAACTTAACGTATTTACTGTGTAAAATAATAAACATCCCCAATTTTGTGGCAATTTTTTATAAAAATCGTCATTTTAATGACACAAGTAATAAAATTGTAATTCTTGTTGAAAAAATAGTTACATTTTTATAAAAAATATTATTAGATTGTTAACACTTTATTATTGGCATCACTAATTAATTTTAATAGCCTACAAACACTTGAAAAACGTCATTAAGTTTTGTATTTTAACGATACTTTTATTAGTGTTATTAAATTATAGTCAAAATAAAAAGTGCAATAACATGTTATTTATTTAATTTACTACACAAATTAAAAGCGTCATCAACTTTATAATGTTTTTTCTCTGAATGTCGTTAATTTATTGATACAGACAATAAAAGTGTAAGTAAAATTTACAAATAATTTGACTATTATTAAAAAGTGTCAGTAATTTTAAAAAAATAGTGACATTTTTGTTTTATTGTAAGCATCATTAATTTTAATAACTTACATACATTTAAAAAAAACCATTAAATTCATATTTATAACAACACTTTTAATAGCATCATTAAATTATAATAAGGATAAAAGTGTCATAAAATAGTATTGTTAAACCTTGAGGGGTATTTCCGTCATTTTGATGATAACAAATAAAATAGCAATATTATTTTTAACATACTTGTTTTTTTAAGTCTATTAAACAATGTATGAAATAAAATAGCAAGAATGGAGAATAAAAGATCAATCCTTGAATGATAACATTAATGAAGTAGCATGTTCACGCTGTGACCCTATGTGTCACGCCCGTGAAGAAACTAACCGTCAACAAAACTAACATTTGAAGTTCACAGCTATGAAGGAAAACAACAAACCGTGAAATGCACATTTAAGTCACGTCCGTGAACCTTCTTGACAAATTCATCCAGAGAGCTTCACGACCAAAGTCACCACTTGGATCACAGTTGGAAAGTTTGCCACGTCTGTGAAGATATATGTCACGCCCGCGAAGATATATGTCACGCCCATGACCCAATATTTCAAAACCTTCCAGAATGCTTCACGACCAAAGTCACCATTTCAGTCACGGCTTGGAATAACAATCATGCCCGTGACAAACATAGTCACGCCTGTGAAAAATGAAAGAGAAAAATGTCATGTACGATTATTTGGGTTGGTGCAACGACTAGTTTAGTATTAAATGCATTCTAACGGCTATAATTCGCCATGGAAGTATAAATGCAAATCATTTATGCATTCAGTACAAGAGAATAGCTAATACTTTGAATCAAAATTTTATTACAAGCTAGTTGTACATTTAATACTTTCATAACAAATATCTATTCTCTGTGAAAATCTTTTTGCTCATCATTTATTGAGTAACAAAAATTTATAAGTGTTTCTCTCTGTAATCATTTATTACTTAAGTGAGTTTTGGGTATTTCTGGGTTAAGAGTAGAACACTTGTAAGAGTTAGTTGTGTGAGCCTTTAAAACACAAAGAAAGGTTGTTTGTGTGAGCCTGTAAAACACAAAGTAAAGGTTGTTTGTGTGAGCCTATAAAACACAAGGTAAAGGTTGTTTGTGTGAGCCTGTAAAACACAATGAATTGGTTATTGTGTGAGTCATTAAAACACAAGGGATTTCTGAGTTAGGTGTAAGGCATTGTGAGAAACACCATAGTTTGGAGTGAGTTTGTAAAACTCCATTGGAACATTTTGTGTGTTAGTGAAACTCCCAGTTGTGATTGGGTAGAGAAGTAGGGTTTGTTAACACCTGAACCTCTATAAAAATCCTTGTGTCAAATTTATCTATCTCTCATAAACTTAACTTTTTATTTTTGCACTTTAAAGTTAAATTTTTAAAACTCCAATTCAACCCCCCTTCTTGGCTTAATATCTGGACAACAATTGGTATCAGAGCTTTGTCTAGCATCTAAGCCTAAAAAGATCTAGTAAAGATTAAGATATGGCCAGTAAAGGATTCCAAAGTCTCAAACCTTACTTTGATGGAGCAAATTATGCCCATTGGAAGTTTTGGATGGAGACATACCTGGATAGTGAAGGAATTGAAGTCTGGGATAGTGTACAAAAAGAATGGACACCACCAACCAGAAGAGGAGCTGATGGTGAAGAAGAAATCTTATCAAGAGATGATTGGACAGAGCCTCAAAGAAGAGCAAATTTCAAAAACAAGAAGGCAATGACAATCCTCTCAAGCTCATTATCTATTGAAGAATGTGGAAGAATACAATACTGTCCAACAGCCTACAGCATGTGGAAGACATTGGAAAATTATCATGAAGGAACGAAACAAGTCAAATCCAAAAAGATTCAACTTCTTACCTCAGAATATGAGCTTTTCAAGATGAAATCCAATAAGTCAATCACTGACATGACCAACCGTCTTCTAGCTATTATAAATGGAATGAGAAAACTTAGGAAGCATCTGAGCTTGGAAGATGTAAACAACAAAATCCTGAGAAGTCTTCCTCTTAAGATTATGGCTCAAGAGTTGTTGGCATAGAAGAAGAAAATGAAGACATGAGCATCATGAATACTGATGTGTTTATTAGCAAACTTCTCACACATGAAATGGCAGTAAAAAGAGATAGAGAGCTTAAAGCAGAGCCAAAGAAAAGAAAACTTTTAGCACTCAAAACCTCTACTTCAAAATCTCAAGAAGAAAGTGAAGATGATGAAGAAATGAGTGATGATGAAAATGAGGATGTTGTTATGCTTTCAAGAAGACTGAAAAGAATCATTGAGAAAAAAATGAGCAACTCCAGAAAATTCAGGCAAATAAACCTCAAACAAACTTCTAATGATGCACAAAGAAGTAAGGAAGAGGTAAAGTGTTATGAGTATGAAAAGAAATGACATATCAAACCAGAATGTCCAAAGCTCAATAAGCATAAGAGCAAATACCAAAGAGACAATGGGGAGAAAGGTCACAAAGCCACATGGGATGATGAAAGCTCTTCAAGTGAAATAGATGATAATGAAAGCGAAGAGGTCAACCTATGTTTCATGGCTATTGAGGATCACGTCTCGAATAAGGTAAGATCACTACACTCATACTCTTTCAATAATGATAGTAGTGATAATGATAATAATAGTGATAGTGATGATAATGATGATGAGCAAAGTCTTATAAAAGAATTAAATTTAGAACTAGAGAAATATATGACTAAATTCAGTACTTATAGGAATAACATTTCCAATTTGAAAAACAAAATGGATGTTTTAGAAAAGGAGAATATTAAGCTTGAATCATCTAATGAATCTCTTCAAAAGTCATTAGATGAATATTCATCATGACCCTCAACTGCTTCCTTGCTTAAAGAAAATAATACTTTGAAAAATGAAGTTGAGGAACTTAGAAATTCCATTTCTAAATTTCACAAAGGTAAAGAGAGTTTAGATACTCTCATTGTGTCTCAAAGACCACATTTCATTAGACATGATCTAGGATTTAAGGACACATCATCATCTTCTCATAAAACCATTTTTGTTAAGTCTAGTGAACCTCACATATCCACAATTATTGGAACATCACTAAGGAATAATTATATTAAACCTTTTATACATAAAAAGAATAATCATGCTTTTATGTATAAGAAGTATGCATCTAAAAAAGCATCAATTAACCATGACTGTACATGTCATTGTTCTCAAAATCAGTTAAATAGAGATATGACATTCAAATATATTGTAAGACCAAAAAGCAATTTTATACCTAAACAATGTAATCATTGTATGAAGATTGGTTATATAAATAAACATTGTTGGATAAGGAAGGCTCATTAGGAACCTTCATGTGCTAACCCCCAAGGATCCAAACTCATTTGGGTACCTAAAAATCATACTTGAATTGTGATTCTATAGGTATGCCTTAAGTTCATAATAAACAAAAATGTTTGGCTAGTAGACAGTGGATGCTCAAGGCATATGACAGGAGATAAAGAACTCTTCAATGAAATCAAAAGTATTGATGGAGGTAAAGTTACATTTAGAAACAATGCTTAGGGTAAGGTAATTGGCATTGGTTCTATTGGTATTGATGGTACTACTTTTATTAAAGATGTCTTACTTGTTGATGGCTTGAAACATAACTTGTTAAGTGTTAGTCAATTATGTGATAAAGGAAACAAAGTAATCTTTACTTCAAATGAATGTCTTGTAACCTCTATTGATGGTCAAAAGATATTTAAAGGAAATAGATATATCAACACATACATAATAGACTTACATGAATTATCTAATCATTCCTCTAAGTGTCTTGTGACTATTAGTGATGAATCTTGGTTGTGGCATAGAAGGCTTGGTCATGCTAACATGGACTTAATCCAAAGCCTCAGCACAGGAGAACTAGTAAAAGGACTGCCAAGAGTCAGATTTGAGAAAGACAAGACCTGTGAACCTTGCCAAAGAGGGAAGCAACACAAGTCATCCTTCAAAGCCAAAAACATAGCAAGTACCTTAAAACCTCTTCAACTCCTGCATTTAGACTTATTTGGACCTATTAGAATTGCTAGCTTAGGAGGTAAACATTATGCATTTGTCATCGTAGATTATTACTCTAGATTTACTTGGGTAATTTTCTTAGTTCAAAAGAGTGATGCTTTTGAAAATTTCAAAAACTTTGCTAAAAGATTTCAAAATGAAAAAGGATATTGTATTTCAAATATAAGAAGTGACTATGGTAAAGAATTTGAAAATGAAAACTTTGAAAGCTTTTGTCTTGAACATGACATCTCACAAAAATTTTCATCTCCTAGGACACCTCAACAAAATGGGGTAGTTGAAAGAAAAAATCGAACTTTAATTGAAATGGCTAGAACAATGCTTAATGAGTATGGTCTACCAACTTACTTTTGGGCAAAAGCCACAAACACTACATGTTATATTTCAAATCGAGTTTTCAAAAGATCTTTTTTAAACAAAACCTCATTTGTGCTATGAAATGGAAGAAAACCCTTGATATCACACTTTAGAGTATTTGGATGCAAGTGCTTCATATTGAATACCAAAGACAACCTTGGAAAATTTACCTCTAAATCTGATGAAGGTATCTTTTTAGGATACTCTGCAACTAGTAAAGCATATAGAGTATTTAATAAAAGATCATTAACTGTTGAATAATTTATGCATGTTGTTTTTAATGAATCTAGCAGACTTGATCTTGTGAAAGGTAGTATTCTTGATGATGTTACAGGAACTATGGAAAGACTTGATCTTAGAAATGGAAAAGAAGAAAATGATCAAGAAGATTCACATCAAGATAATTCTCCACCTTTAGCTTAAGAAGAAAATGGGCAAGAACACCCAAAAGAATGGAGAATGACAAAAGATCATCAAAATGAGCAAATCATTGGTGATCCTTAAAGGGGAGTAAGTACTATATCCCATTTCAAACATTTAGCCACTGACCTTGCTTTTATTTCTCAAATTGAGCCTAAAAATGTTGATGAGGCTCTTAATGATGAAAGTTGGGTGATTGCAATGCAAGAGGAACTCAACCAAATTGAGAGAAGTAAGGTATGGACCTTAGTACCTAGACCTAAGAATTATCAAATTATAGGTAGCAAATGGGTATTTAGAAATAAACTAGATGAACAAGGTTCAATAACTAGGAATAAGGCTAGATTAGTTGTAAAAGGATATAATCAGGAATAAGGAATAGATTATGATGAGACCTATGCACCTGGAGCTAGATTAGAAGCCATAAGAATACTTTTAGCATATGCACGTCACATGAATTTCAAACTCTTTCAAATGGATGTGAAAAATTTCTAAATGGTTATATAGAAGAAAAAGTTTATGTAGAACAACCACCAGGCTTTGAAAGCTATGATTTTCCAAATCATGTTTTTAAACTTTCAAAAGTTTTATATGGTTTGAAACAAGCCCCAATAGCTTGGTATGAAAGACTAAGTTATTTTCTCTTAGAAAATAACTTTACAAAAGGGAATGTTGACACCACATTATTCATTAAAAAGCATAAGTATGATATACTAATTGTTCAAATTTATGTTGATGATATAATATTTGGTTCTACTGATGAATTGTTTTGTCAAGAATTTGCTAAGTGTATGACTAGGGAATTTGAAATGAGCATGATGGGATAGCTTAAATATTTCCTTGGTTTACAAATAAAACAAGGCAATGAGGGCATATTCATCAACCAATCCAAATATGCCAAAGATTTAATTAAAAAATTTGGAATGGAAGGATGCAAGAATGCCAAGACTCCTATGAGCACATCAACAAAATTGGACAAGGATGAAAAGGGTAAGAGCATTAATGAAAAACTCTATAGATGTATGATCGAATCACTTTTATATCTTACTGCTTCTAGACCCGACATAATGTATAGTATTTGCTTGTGTGCACGATTTCAATCATGTCCAAAAGAATCTCATTTACATCCAGTAAAAAGAATTCTAAGATATTTACATGGATCATTACATTTAGGTTTGTGGTATCCTAGAAATTCATCCTTTTATATTGTAGGATATTCAGATGTAGACTATGCTGGTGGTCTTTTAGATAGAAAAAGTACTTCAAGTACTTGTCACTTTATTGGAGAGTGCTTAGTTTCTTGGTTTAGCAAGAAACAAGTTTCAGTTGCTCTTTCAACTGCTTAAGTATAGTATGTAGCAGCAGGATGTTGTTGTACTCAAATTCTTTGGATGAAACAACAGCTTAAGGACTATGGTCATGATATGAACCATATACCTATTAAATGTGACAATACAAGTGTTATAAATCTTTCAAAGAATCCCATTCAACATTCTAGAAGTAAGCATATTGACATTAGACATCACTTTATTAGAGATTATATTCAATATGAAGATGTTGCATTGGAATTTATAATCACATAAAATCAATTGGCAGATATATTCACTAAGTCTCTAAATGAGGAAAGATTTAATTTCATTAGAAAAGAATTTGGTATAATTGATGGATTAACCTTATGATTGCCAAATTGTCAAATCTTAAGTGATAATCTTGTTTTTGTATCATATCACTAGATATACGGTAGTAAATTTGATGAAAATTTTTATGTTATAAGGGATAAAATCTTCATAGAAATGATTTAGTCTTATTTTAGGACTTAATTTTATTTGATGGAAATTTTAAGCATTTCACGCCCGTGACATATGTTCACGTCTGTGAGTTAAATAACCAAAAGAACCAGTGTCTTTCACGACTTGATTCACGACATTGTTCACGGCTTCAAGTAGTGAAGTTTATGTTCATGACTTCATTCACTCCCGTGAAAAGCCTTGTTCACGTCCGTGACGCATTTTCACGCCCGTGAACATTTTCACCAAAAATTCACAGAGACGTTGACACTTTGAGTCACGCTTTGTTTCATTGACATAAGTAGTGAAATTCAACCTTTCACGCTCGTGACTCGTCTTTTACCACCGTGATAGTTCATTATTCACGCCCGTGATATTCAAATGTCACGACCGTGAACCTTTTCAAGCCTTTATTCACGGGTAGAGCACCCCTTCAGCAAACCGTGAACATGACTCATCATGACCACGACTACATATTTCACACCCATTAATGCATCAGTTATATAACAATTATGTCGGTTATTCTTCACATTTCAACCTTTCAACTCCTTGAAACCGCTCTCATTTACACACATTGAATGGTACATTGAAGATTTCGGCCCCCAAGTCACAAATTTCTGCTATAAATACCATCAAAAATCCCTTTCTTCATCAAAAATCATCATTCCTTAAGGTTTCCTCAAAATTTCTGTCAAATTTTATCCAAACTCTTCAAAGTTCATTTCTTTAATCCATATGGAAATTGGCTCATCAAAAGGTACTAGGAAGAAATCTCATGCTCCCAGAAGGTACTCAGACTACCTAATGAACAGAATCCCTGAGCATTGTCATCGTAGGTACTCAACCCTGAAGAAAATGCCTCTCATTTCTTCAAGATCTTTTGAGTGGCAAACGATGCGCACTCTCGGGCTTAAAACAGCGATGACAGAGCAACTCCAGGCCTGTCATTTGAAGGAGTTTGTGGACATTCATCAACCTACCTTGAGGGAGCCAACCTTGGAATTTTTGAGCACTTTACAAGTGTCTCCCATTGGAGTAGTGAAATTTCAACTATGCAGCAATCCGAATACTCTCACTGCCATAGAATTTGAGGACTTATTCAACCTACCCTCGGAAGGCATCCTCAACGACAGCGAAGTGGAGTTCTTCATAACTCGAGCATGGACTCATTTTGGTTCGGATTGCAGCTGGGATGTAAAGAAAACCAAGAGCACTCATCTCCAGTCCCAGTGCACAAATATTTGTATAGGTTTCTAACCTATAACATATTTGTCGAAGGAGATAGCAATGACACCATTCGGAAGTATGAGCTCTTTTTTTTAGATGGCCCAAAAAAGGTCTCACAGTGGTGCTTTTCTCGATGGTTTGCGAACCATCTCCTGTCCATTGCCACCAAGCCCTCCGGAGACATACTTATTAGTGGGTATGTAACCCACATGGCCTTGAAGCTTGGATATTTGAAGTTGGATGACCATCACTTTAATCTCATCCCAGGGCATCCTCGAGATCGATTGGATGTAAAGTCCTTCATTAAGATGGGAGCGGATGTTAGAATTGTCCATGAGAACAATATTTACTACCGCTTCACTGACACTGCTGGCGAAATCATATGGGAAGACAATGACTCGGAGGAATTCAAAGTCAGCCTCTAAGGAATCCAGCAGAGGAAAAGGGCTCGGGTTGAGGAGGCACCTCCAGCGATTGAGCAGGACATTGGACAATCCTCGGCTTCCACACCAAATTTGGCGCATCAGGATGTTGACCTTCTAGCACCACAATTTGAGCAGCTGCAGGCTTCCATGGATGAGAGGTTGGAAAATCTCAAGGACTTCATAGAGTCTAGGATGGACCACCTTGAGGCTGAAGTTGCTCATCTTAGGGACATGATGTCCGAATAGATGTTAGGTTAGATGGTAGCCTTGATATGCTTGTTTCTTTGTTTTGTTTGCTTGTTTTGTTTATATGTAGGAAATTTTAAATTTCCTTCATGAATTTTTATTATCTTTGATTGTATTTCATTTTTTATAACATATTTGCTTTGTTTTTCCATTATGGTTTATCTTTATATTATTTTTGTTGATGACAAAAGGGGGAGAAACTAGCAATATATTAAGATAAATGCAAGCAATACTTAATTTTGGATCAAAATGAAGAACCTACAAATATATTGAGTTAAGTAGGGAGAAAATATCAATATTTTGAGTTTGAATGCAATACTTAAATTTTGATTCAAAATGAATATACAAGTATGTAAATTGAGCTTTATACACCTTAAATATATATTAAGTATACTTTGCATATACCTTAATGCAAGTTGCATAAAAGAATATGCACTTGATATACTCTTAATATACCTTACATATACTTCATGACTTAAAGAGAATTTTGGTATATATTGGATATATTTTACATATAATTTGCATATACTTAAGATTAGAAAATTTATTTCAATGCTACATCATTTTTTACAATTCTTGCATTTCATCAATTTTTATCCTAAGTATCTTTTGAGGGGGAGACTTCTCAAAAGCACATATTGCTATATTATTTGTCACCATCAAAAAAAGGGAGACTGTTAAACCTTAAGGGGTATTTTCGTCATTTTGATGATAACAAATAAAATAGCAATATTGTTTTTAACATAATTGTTTTCTAAGTCTATTAAACAGGGTATGAAATAAAATAGCAAGAATGGAGAATGGAAGATTAATTCTTGAATTATAAAATTAAAGAAGTAGCATGTTCACACCGGTGACCCTATGTGTCACGCCCGTGAAAAAGCTAACCGTCAACAAAACCAACATTTGAAGTTCATGGCCATGAAGTACATATACATACATTCATGTATACATATATACATTTACCCAATCTTGTTGTACATTTAATACTTTTATAACAAATATCTATTCTCTGTAAAAAAAAATTTGTTCATCATTTATTGAGCAACAAAGATTTGTAAGTGTTTCTCTCTATAATCATTTATTACTCAAGTGACTTTTAGGTATTTGTGGATTAAGAGTGGAACACGTGTAAGGGTTAGTTGTGTGAGCCTTTAAAACACAAAGAAAGGTTGTTTGTGTGAGCCTTTAAAACACAAAGAAAGGTTGTTTGTGTGAGCCTGTAAAATACAAGGTAAAGGTTGTTTGTGTGAGCCTGTAAAACACAAGGTAAAAGTTGTTTGTATGAGTCTGTAAAACACAAAGTAAAGGTTGTTTGTGTGAGCCTGTAAAACACAAGATAAAGGTTATTTGTGTGAGCCTGTAAACACAATGAATTGGTTATTGTGTGAGCCGCTAAAACATAAGAGATTTATGGGTTAGGTGTGAGTTATTGTGAGAAACACCATAGTTTGGAGTGAACTTGTAAAATTTCATTGTAACACTTTGTGTGTTAGTGAAACTCTCAGTTGTGATTGGGGAGATGAGTAGGGTTTGTTAACACCCGAACCTCTATAAAAATCATTGTGTCAAATTTCTCTATCTCTCCTAAACTTAACTTTTTATTTCCGCACTTTAAAGTTAAATTTTTAAAACTCCAATTCAACCTACCTTCTTGGCTTAATATTTGGGTAACAAGTATTTATTACATTTACAACGTAAATTAGAAAATATCATCAATTTTATGACTTTTTTCTCTAAACTTGGTCATTATAATGACACAATTAATAAAAGTGTAAGTAAATTATATGATATTTACAAAAAAAATTGTTAAGATTTTATAAAAATAGTGATGTTTTTATAAAAATATCATTAAATTATAGAATATATTGACACTTTTTCTAAAAACATCACTAGTTTTTAAAACTTAAATACACTTTATAAAGAAAGCATAGTTAATACTTTTAGTTTAATAACATTTTTTTAAAAAGTGTGCTTAAGACACTTAATTTAACGATATTTTTCAATTAGATATGTCCGAATCAGACCGATAAGTATATCAAGATATTTTACGTATTACCAAAATTAATTTTATTTAATAGGTAAACGCAACCTATTTAACACCAGTACAACAACAGCTATAGCTTATGAAGTATGAATGTGTGCCAAATCCGAAGACCGGGAAATGCTTGTCCGGCCACCACCACTACTTGCAGCTTGGAAGAGGAGTGCCACACAAGCACCGGTTATGAAAATACGTGGAGTAATCGAAGCTCTGCAACTTACCACCCACTGGAATCTGCCCGCAAAGTCTATTGTAACTCACATTCAAGAACTGCAGATTATCGAGCTTAGTCAATTCCTCAGGAATTCTACCATAAATCTTGTTGTGATTGATATCCACCGATGTCAGGCTGGTTGAAAATAGAACTTTTGACAGATCAAACTCCAACAAATTCCTCGAAAGGTCAATTGATTGAGTAGTTTTGTTGGGTCCAAACAACAGAGAAGCATCTCCTTGGAGTTTGTTTCGAGAGAGATCAATGACATCAAAATTCAAATTCCCTAAAGATTTAGGAATTTCACCTGAAAGTTGATTGTGAGACAAGTAAAGAGATGGCACTTTGCCTCGAAATTCACCGAATGAGGGGGGTATAGTCCCTGTAAGCTTGTTCCTGTCCAAATGAATAGCATCAAGATTTGGGAGTAAAGCAAGTGAACTTGGTATAGATCCTGAAAGACTGTTGAAGGCCAAGTCCAAGAAAGTCAGATTCTTGAGTTGGCCAAGAAATTCAGGGACTGAACCAGTGAGGCTTAACCAGCTAAGCCTGAGAAACTTGAGACTTTTAAGCTTAGCAATGGTGGGTTGTATAAGGCCAGTAACGTTAGTTAGCTTGTGGAATTCAAGGGTCTGGAGATAAGGCAAATCACCGACGGCAGGAGGAATTTGACCTGAAAGGTTGCCGGCGAATATGGTGAGGGAGATGATACGGTGGGTGCTGGAATCACACTCAACCTGATACCACTCAGTGCAGCAATCAGTGTCTGATTTCCAAGAGGCAAGAAGGTAAGGATTGCCGAAGTCTTGTTTGATTTGAAGCAGAACTTTTTTATCACGAGGATTGCAGATTTCTGCGAGGGAAAACGACAGGAGGGAGGAAATGAGGAGGGAAAGGAAAAGGGTCTTCATTTTTGGGGTGGGGATGATGATGATGCCTTGCAACCCGAATTATCCAATCAATCCAACCTTACTAAACATTAGACCAAATCTCAAAATTAATGTGTCGACTCGCCACTTTAAAATATTGACATTACATATAAAGAAATTATAGACTGGTCAAAGATGGAGGCCTTAATCAAATTCAATTCTATGAGTTGTATTTAAACTATGTGCTTATATATATTAATATAATTAAAAATTATGAGAAATATTTTTTATATATTAATTTGTAAGTTATTTATAATTTTTTTTATTAAATTTAGTTATTATTTATATATTCTTAGTTTGTTGTTCAAAAAATTTGAAATCAAGCTGGAATTCTCCATGGATAAACATCACATCTCCTTTATGTCTTATTCTCATATATTCCTCCACCACACATGATTTCACCAAGTCATCCCTCATGATTTAATTAAAGTACAAGGAATATAGGTAAACTTTGAGCTAGGAATAGCATACTCCTTTTCAAGTCTCTTTCAGCTTTTGACCACTTAAAATTTTTAGGTACAATAAAATTAGAATTTATCTCTTGCCGGAAAAATAAAAAGCCTAACTAATTATTTATTAAATCATTTTATTCAGCTTAATTCAGTAATTTAGCTCTTAAACTCCTAAGAGATTTCGATTTTAGCTTGTATAGAGTTACTTAGGTGACCAAGGGCTAAATGATAAGGATATAACAATTTAAATGGTAATTACATATATATATATGGGGCCATCCCACTTTTCAAATTGAGCCGTGTTGGATTTTGGGCCTAAAGTCTTTGAGTGAGTGAGTTCTTATTTTAGGGATTAGGTTTAGGCGGATCCAATGGATCTCCAATTTTATGACCAGCTCTATTTAAATATCCTACCAAGACGATAAGAGTTCAAATTTTCAACAGGCCTACTCTAAAATAACTATCAAAATTTGATAGGGAAAATTTCAAAAATGTAAAAACTTTTCAAATTTACCTTCATTGAAAATTCTTTTAAAAATATCAAAATCCACTTTTTAAAATTTTAAATCCATCAAAAACTAAAATATCGCACGAAATATTTATTTTTTTCTTTATCTGGATCATTTGAATGGAATAATAGATTTATTATTTAATATTTACCAAAAATTTATTCTGATAAATAATATATTTACACAATATTTATATAATATTAACTTACACTTATAGATATCAAAATATTTATTCATAATTTACCTAACATTTACCCGACGTTTATCTAACATTTACCTAATATTCACCCACAGTTATAAATTTTAATGATATTAATTGAGTTATAGAACACCTAGTTTAGAAATAGAATTTTGGATAGTTTATCATGTCAATCAGGGGAACTATTAATATCTATGATGACACAATTAATGAAACCGGTGATGACACTTATATATATATATATATATATATATATATATATATATATATATATATATATATATAATGACAAGCTTGTTATCCTTGTTAGTGGTTCATAGGTGTTATGAGTATAAATTAGTTAATAAAATTAAAAGAGTTCATGATAAAAAAAAAATGAATATAAGAAATATATATATAGATGCTAGTGAACAATGAGATAATAAATTGTATGAAAAATATTTATCATAAAAATGCATGAGTTTTTATATGTTATGAACAACATGATATAATATATTGTCTAAAGTATATTTGAGAAAAATAATTTATAAAATATTAAAAAAATCAGTCAATTAAATCAAAAAAATTTTAAATATATTTTTTGAACAATCAACAACAATGACAAATACTCACTTAATACTTCTTGTATTGATATAGTTTATGTGTCGGATTTTTAACAATATTCTATTAAAACTTTTTTTTGACATATATATATATATATATATATATATATATATATATATATATATATATATATTCTTATGGATTAACTCTTTTCTTATAAAATTTTTAATATTAATATTGTGTATCTCTCATAATAATAATGATATATTTAATGGGTATTATTTAGGCTTATACATGGATCTTGCCTTTTTATGAACCCAAAATAAAGAATCGAAAAAATATATTTAGAATTGAATTATATCGCTAAAATCTAATTGAATTGTACCATTGACTATATGTATATTATCTGAAAATATTATAATAATTGTATTAAATTATTCTGAAACTAAATTATATTAAAAAATTAATATTAAAATATTTGTAATTTTACTACATATAATAGCTGATGAAAATGAAATATTTTATATATAATATTATTTATAATTTTTATAATTATATTATATAAATATAATTTAATTTAAATTTTTATACAGTTTTATCCATAAAATTAAAATTATAAATCTGTTTATTAGTTAACAAAATCAGTATGACATTCATATCTTAAAAAATAATTTTATATGTTTAAAATTTTATATTGGTTATATAGAAAATTGAAACTGTAACCTCTATATAAGTTTAAGATAAACTTATAATCAAACAATCAACTATCATTGTTAGTATGTAAACAAAAACAATATTTATAAAATATTGTTAGTTTTCATTTGTTACTCTAATTTTTTTAATCACTAATTATATTTTTTTAGCATTTATAATTTACTTTAATTGTATATATAATAAATCTAAATTATATTAATATATGATTTAGTAAATCAATTTAAGTGCAATTAATCAATTATAAAGTAATCTAATTTATATTAAGTGTATTATAATTATATTATAAATCAATTTAAATTATTAGTTATTCTAATTATATTATTTGATTTTTTTTATCAAAATAATTGTATTATATATATAGATATCAAATATTTACCTAATATTTACTCAATATTTTATTTTTTTAATCAACACTATATTTACATCATATCTCTAAAAAAATAATAAATAATAAATCTCAAGAAAAATATAGTAAATATTGAGTGAATAATATTTAAATTTTATTTGAAAAATAAATATACATGTTACATATAAAAAATTAACAAAATATAATAAGTCTCGAGTAAATTTCAGGTAAAATTCAAGAAAATATACAAAAAAAAAATGCAGGAATACAAGAAAGTAAAGGAGGATAAAAATAAGAAATCAATTTGAAAACTAAATGACTGAAAAATTGATATATGAAGAAAACCCAAAGAAATGGAAAGTTAAAAAGCAAAAAAAAATTCAGTAGAAAGTTATACTAAAAAATCACGCCGCGATATAAAAAATCAATTTTGCTTAATTAGAACATGAAAATTTGATAAAAATTTTAATTATAAAATAAAAAATGCTAAAAATATGTTGGTCAAAGAAAAAAAAATAGTATGTAGTGGATTGAAATAAAAAATATAAAAGGAAAAAATAAGAAAAATTGAAATGTGACAAGAGAAATTGAAAAGATAAGATAAAATGGTAATTTTGAAATTGAAAATTGATAAAAATTGTAAAACTAAAAAGACATATTGGTAAAAATAATAAAAAAATATTGTGAGTATTTTTGAAATAAAAACTTTAAAAAAAAAAAGATAAACAATGAAATTTCCTCAATTTGATAATCAATATTATTGGAGTTGGGAGTTCTACTTATCGCAACTAATTGTTAACACATATTTATATTTGGGAAAATCTCCTAAAATTCTCAAGTCTTAAAATAGTTCAAAAGTGATTAATAGAATATTTAGAAATTTCTAACTCTTATAAAAAATGCTCACCTTATTAAGCTTTCTAATACTATTAAAATACTCATACAATAATATTTTAAAAATTATTTTTCACAAATCAAAAAGTAAAACCATACGTATTAATCAACTTTTTAAACCAATTTTTACCAAATAAATCACTTATTTTATTTGTAAAAAAAATTCGAACAATATTTTTCTATTCAATAATTAAATTAAAATATTTTTGAAGCAACCTAATATATAAAATAGAGTATAAAAGTTAAAATACATAAGTTAGAAATCTGAATTTATAGTAGTTCAATCCTTTTGCCTACATTCATTCTTTAATATCCAATCTTGAGAGTTTTTTCTATTAATGATTATTTTTAGGGACAAAAATCAAGACAAATATAGTCTAGAACTTGCTATGCTATCCATCAAACCAAAACTCATGTTTTTACAAATTAAAACTTAAAAACACTTGAATAGCTTATATACCTAACCTGCTAAATAACCCACAATCAAATTTTAAAACTTAATTTAAAAATTTTAACATAATTAAATCACTCATAAATTCAGAAAATGAATTCTACAATGAAAAAGTGGAGTTAAGATGAAAAATATTTAAAAATGAAGTTTAAATTGAAGGAAATTTTTATCTAGCAATTTAAAACTCAATTGTCTTAAGAAATAAAGTTTTTCCAACATTTTTTGAACCCATATTTATAGGCTGAAATTTAAAAAAAAAAAAACAGGTGTGTTTTTCACTTTTTAGCTTAAATTAAAAAACTAGTCGCTTGTAGTAAAAATCTGTTAGTTAAAAAATAAGAATACTAATTAAGTTCAATTTTTTTTCAAAAAAATATTTTTCTAACTCGTGTAAAGTGATTTTTTATTAGATCAAATTGACTTTGCATGATAGTCCTAATATATATTTTCTTTTATATGTGTTTTTTCTATTGAATAATGTCTTTTTTGCTTCCAACTTTTTGTATAAAATAATCTGAAAATAAAATAAATATGACAAATTCTAACATATTAATCATAATTTTATTATCATTAAAATTTGGGATACATAGATTGTAGTCTTTGAGCCAACACTTTTGATTATGTATTCAATTAATTCACACAAAAAAATTATTTTCCAATTATGTCTCCCATTTCACCATTCAAATGAAAATTTGTGCACGTAATTGAATTTTACTCGTAAATATTTCAAAAAAAAAAACCCATACTAGCTATATTGAAGCTTATTATCTTCCATGAAAAGAGAACTAGCGAGTAATACTTTCGAATATTTAAAGCCACAACTTGATGTATAATGCATGAGAGGGATGGGGAGTACACCCAACTCCAATCAAGTCACCCAAATGGCTATTTATCTATACACAGGCATTCCTGAAAAATCTTTTCATCCTTTTTTTTCCCATTAATAAAATTTGAAAAAGATTAAATAAATTAAAAGAAACTAGGGATAGAAAGGAGACACTTCTATTAAAGCTGAAGCATTATGAAAGTTACCAACCTTATTGAAAACCATCACCGTGAGCATCCAGACCTAAAGCTACTTCTTCTTTTAATGACACAATCATATTTCATAATAATAATAATAATAATGTCAACAATAATTACCAATATCATGCAAATCATAACATCTGAAAATTATAATCATAGATAAACCACACATATTTAAATTAATAAAATGTTTTTCATCAAGCAACACAAAATTCATGATGTACTAATTATGTCCTGGCTGAGAAATGAGCCAACTGCATCGTTCTGCTATAATTACAGTTAAAGGTACAATTATTTCCTCAACTATTTTAAATACATATCGGTATTCTCTCTTTCATTGTAAGAAATTCCATCATTATTTATTGTAATCTAAAAGCAGAATTAAGATGCTCTTCTGTAAAGACACATTTCGGGGTTCAAAATGACTATCGACAACAAGACTTTTGCACACCCCACTGATTCCATGGCCACTAACAAGCTTTTTGACCAAAGTACTAAACAAAAATTTTTACTTTATTATTAAACAAAACATCTAGAAATTAATTAAACTAAAGGAGAATAAAGATGAAGAATATTAGATAAAGCACTTTATCAGCAAGGCCTCACTCACAAGCTTTCTGTATCGCTATAACCTTTTGCTTTGTTGAAGGTCACCAATTTTACTTTGCTATCTGTTTTGCTTCCTTTTCTTCATATTGACTTTGCTGCTGAACCCACAAAGAGGATATTTGTGTCTGACAAATAGACAAAGCAAAGAATCTCAATGTTTAAAAATCTAAAAAGGCTAAATTTGTTCCTAAGATGTAGTGGGATATCAATCCCATTCCCCAATTTCCTGATTTGGCTAATTTAATTATGGACCATTCCTATTTGAAAGAAATCAAAAAGCACACAGCTTAGTAGTACTGGTGATTACAGTTGTGAAGTGTCGAATTCGAATATGATCCTTTAAGAAAAACACACACACACCCCTTCCCTATAACACTTCCTTTTACTCGACCCTTGTACAAAAAAGAGAAAATACACACCTTCCCTATTACACTTCCCTTTGCTACAATATCTTTGCAATCACTTTCTCATCAATGAAACTATTGATCATGGCCTCCCTCTTCTCTTTTTTCTTGTAAAATGAAGATTCCTCTGGTGTTGAAAGCAACCAAAAAGGTAATATCAAGCTGTTAATGGAGTTGGCACTGGCAGATGCTGTTATGAGGAATATTATATCAACTTATTATTAGGAATTTGTGTTCACAAACCAGACTACATTCTGCACTTGAAAATCAACTGAATTCTGTTTGTATGTGGAGGTGATACAGTTGTTAAACACCAAATCTCTAACCTATCAATATCGAATGTTAATTGATATTGGTGTTTCTAGTTTAGGTACTGAAGCTGCAACAAGAGAACTGGCAAAATATTGAGCGATGAATCCATTGGATTCTCATAAAGAAGACTTCAAGTTGAAGGACACAAAGCCTCAGCTTGGAGAACGGTGGCCACATGGAGGAGCACGCAGTGGAGGTGGGTGGATTAGTAGCGAAAGAGCTACAAGCACCTATGATCTTGTAGAGCAGATGTTTTATCTGTATGTTCGAGTCGTGAAAGCCAAAGATCTTCCGACAAATCCTGTGACTGGAAACATCGATCCATACGTGGAAGTGAAAGTTGGGAATTACAAAGGAAAAACAAAGCATTTCGAGAAGAAAACATACCCAGAATGGAACCAAGTGTTCGCGTTCTCGAAGGAAAAGATTCAGTCTTCGATGGTTGAAGTGTTCCTCAGAGACAGAGAGATGGTGGGAAGAGATGATTATGTGGGGAAGGTAGTGTTTGATATGCATGAAGTGCCAACAAGGGTACCACCGGATAGTCCTTTGGCACCTCTATGGTATAGATTAGAGGATAGGCATGGCGATACCAAAGTGAAAGGAGAACTAATGCTGGCAGTTTGGGTGGGAACTCAAGCTGATGAAGCTTTTCCTGAGGCCTGGCATTCAGATGCTGCATCGGTTCAAGGAGAAGGCGTTTACAGTGTTCGATCCAAAGTTTATGTATCCCCAAAACTTTGGTATCTAAGAGTAAATGTGATTGAAGCTCAGGATGTTGAGCCACATGAAAAAGGCCAATTGCCTCAGGCTTTTGTTAAGGTTCAAGTTGGAAACCAGGTACTCAAGACCAAGCTATGCACCATTCGCACCAACAACCCGATGTGGAATGAAGATCTCATCTTTGTGGCAGCAGAGCCTTTTGAGGAACAGCTGGTACTTACGGTGGAAAACAAGGTAACATCTGCAAAAGATGAAGTTATGGGGAGGTTAATTCAGCCTCTTCACAACTTCGAGAAGCGATTGGATCACCGCCCAGTTCATTCAAAATGGTTCAACCTCGAAAAGTATGGATTCGGAGCTCTCGAAGGAGACAAGAGGCATGAGCTCAAGTTTTCAAGCAGAGTCCATCTCAGAGTTTGCCTAGAGGGTGCTTACCATGTACTAGATGAATCAACAATGTACATAAGCGATCAGCGGCCGACAGCCAGGCAACTATGGAAGAATCCTATTGGCATCCTTGAAGTAGGAATCCTAAGTGCACAAGGGCTTCTCCCCATGAAGGCACAAGATGGTAGAGGATCCACTGATGCTTACTGTGTAGCTAAGTATGGTCTCAAGTGGATAAGGTCTAGAACAATACTTGAAAGCTTCAACCCCAAGTGGAATGAGCAATATACATGGGAGGTTTATGATCCTTGCACCGTGATCACGCTAGGAGTTTTCGACAACAACCACTTAGGTGGTGGAGGCAAAGGTGACTCGAGAATTGGGAAGGTAAGAATTCGACTATCCACACTCGAAACGGATCGAATTTATACACACTCTTACCCTCTTCTTGTTCTGCAACCATCTGGACTTAAAAAGATGGGAGAACTGCAATTAGCAGTTCGATTCACATGCCTATCTCTTGCAAATATGATTTACCTCTACGGCCACCCATTGCTACCAAAAATGCATTACTTGCATCCATTCACAGTAAATCAGCTTGACAGTTTGAGATATCAAGCCATGAATATAGTAGCTCTAAGGCTGGGCCGAGCAGAACCACCGCTGAGGAAAGAGGTTGTGGAGTATATGCTAGATGTAGATTCTCACATGTGGAGCATGAGAAGAAGCAAAGCTAATTTTTTCCGAATTGTGTCGTTGTTTTCTGGTGTAATTTCAATGAGCAAGTGGCTTGGTGAAGTATGCCAATGGAAGAACCCGGTCACTACAATATTAGTACATGTTCTGTTTTTCATATTGATATGCTACCCAGAGTTGATTCTGCCAACCATTTTCCTGTATATGTTCTTGATTGGGATATGGAATTATCGGTTCCGGCCAAGGCACCCTCCTCACATGGATACTAAACTATCATGTGCAGAAGTAGTTCACCCGGATGAACTAGATGAGGAGTTCGACACTTTCCCTACATCGAAACAGCAGGATGTAGCCCGCATGAGGTATGACCGGCTTAGAAGTGTTGCAGGAAGAATTCAGACAGTGATAGGAGATATGGCAACTCAAGGGGAAAGATTTCAGGCTCTACTCAGCTGGAGAGACCCAAGAGCAACCAGCCTCTTCGTAATTTTCTGCTTCATTGCTGCCGTTGTGCTCTACATTACCCCTTTCAAGATAATTGCTTTGATTACTGGCATATTTTGGCTCAGACATCCTAGATTTCGAAGCAAACTACCATCGGTTCCCAGCAATTTCTTCAGAAGATTACCGTCTCGAGCTGATAGCCTGCTCTGAAATGGAGATTTTTTAATGCTTTTAATTCGTCTGTTTGCAACTTCAACTGTGTTTTTTCAATTTGGATTTAATAAATTACTATTTCCTAATCTCCATTCGAATGTGTTTTTTCAATCCACCAATAGAGCTTAAGGTCCTTAGCTTCTACATCTCAATCATAATTAGTTAATTACTGAAGGTTTTGAAATTATGGAAAGTGGAATTAAGAGGATGAAAACAAATGGAAAGGGAAGCTTATATTAGATTTTTCTTAAAAAACTTCAAACATTTAATTTTCATTCTCAATTTCAATACATTAAATCTGCCATCAAAGAGAGAGAGGGTTCCTAGAGTAGAAATTTTACAGCGGAATGTTACTTTGAACTCCGCACATTACCTATGGCGAGGTACTTTATGGCAAAAAAAAAACCTGATAATCTCATTCAACGTGATAATAAACTACAATCGATAGCTGACATTACAAACCTTATCATTTCATGAAACATGGACTAATCTTATTGGAACTACGTATACAATGTAAGATCAAAATGGTGAGTAACAAAGAGACTTTTAAAATAAAATTAAAAGATTAGATGATGGTACATCCAGTCCAGTGAATCAAAATCAAAATAAGTCCATTTTAAAGGAAAAACAACAACAATTGAAAATTTCATCTAAAAAACAAGCTCATAAGGTCTAATGCCTGACATGTGAGAGAACCTTGCAGCGAAGTTGCTCTTCATATCTGGCACTCCTTCAATGGACTCCATCAAAGCAGCATCCAAGGCTTTCTGATCATTCTTCTTCTCAGCTGGGAGCTCCTTCTTTTGCTGAAGTTGGTTGAGAAATAATCATCATTAGAAAAGACTCCAAATACCCAAAGAAGAATACTTTCATCTAAAAATCGGAAAAAAAAGTAGGTACTACACAATGATCCT
This sequence comes from Triadica sebifera, assembly GCA_023653625.1. Classification (NCBI taxonomy): domain Eukaryota; kingdom Viridiplantae; phylum Streptophyta; class Magnoliopsida; order Malpighiales; family Euphorbiaceae; genus Triadica; species Triadica sebifera. The sequence continues at coordinate 26,296,145 of CM042908.1, read as the reverse complement.
TGGAGTAAAACATGTCTAAATGTAACTGGACAGAATAAATGTGATATGATAAAAACCTCATAAATATAGCTCTCAAGATTTCAGTTTGTAGACCATATCATCAAAAAATTGAAAAGGAAGGTTAATGCCAAAGTAAACCTGATCTGCTATTCCATATGGAATTCAAGCAGTAAAGAATAGTTCCCATTTCTTATTTACTTGGCATCCTTGGTAATATGCATGTCTGCTGCACTTTCCTGAATTTTTCTCAATGTCACCATATAGAATTGGACCTAATAAAACTATGACGAAAATTAAATTTAAAATTTAACACATTCTCAGCCTTAATAAAAGTTTAAATTGAACACACACAATTAACCAAATCAGCATTGGTAATAGAATTTCACATAACTTCGTATTTAACCTCTTTCTCGGCCTCAAAAAATTCTCTCCCCCTTCTTTCTCTTCTTTTCAACTTCCTTTGCAAATTATTCATCAAATTTTTGCCACATTGACCCCAGATATGCCCACTTTGGTGGAGGTTGCAATAACATAGGATTGGTTCACACGTCTTAGTGGAACACAATTTATCTTAAATGGACCTGTCATGGCATGAGAAATCAACATCTAAGCAAAAACAGTTCATAAACCACACAGGACAGATAAAAACAATTAAGCTAGCAATATATAGGATATTAACAAAATGGATGCAAATACAATAGATAAAAGAGAAAAAGAAGAGGGAAGAACAGAAAGAAGGGGATTAGGAAAAGGGGTGAGGGTTGAAGCATGTATACACGCATGCAAATTGAAATATATTTCTATCAATAATCTCAAGAACAGGGGAACATTTGGGAGATTAACAGAAATAAATTTTAAAATACATATATGTAAATTAAAATGTTTCACTGGCCAACATGAAGATATTTCTTCCCCAAGTGATAATGAAAATTGGAAAAAAAAGTTAAAATTTTTCAAGTGAATTCAATTACGATGATCAGATTAAACTGACGGCATTTGGTAGAGGGGAGTAAGATGAGTTCATTGGGAATCATTTTGCTAAGTATAAGATATTCATGTTTGGTACAAAAGTATAATTTTCAGTTGCAAAATGCTATAATCCTAGGAATGCTCTACTCATTTCAAAGATAGGCATTGCTGCCTTCATTGGTAGCTTTTCCGGTTGTTTCGCTGGTAAGAAAGTAGCAATACCAAAAATGACAAAGTACAAAAGGCTTGCTTGCAAAGTGACTTACTGCAAACAGATAATAGAACTGAACTAACTCTCTTCATTCGAACTTGCAATCCTAACTCTAATAATGAAATCCCATATACATTTTCAGATCATCCTAGTAAAAGGGTTTCCTGTTCTAAAATAAAGATTGATAGGGGCTTTCAATACGAGTAGCGCAAAATATTCTGAAGCAAAAATAAATTGCGTCCACAACCATTACTAAAACAATCCAAAAATGCAATCTTCTTAGCAATTACAAGTCAATAAATCAAGATCTGAAAAAGAAAATGCAAAAACAATTTTAAAAAAAACTTACCAGTAGCCAAAAGCAAACCCGAATAAAGCTCATTCAAGAAAACAACTCTCTTCCCCATAAATATCCCCGCCAACAAATCAACATAGTCCCTGGCGTTATGCTCTCCCCAGCATAAAACCAAAAACAAAATCAAACCAAAAAGAAAAAATTGATTTTGAGAAGGAAGTACCTGAGCTTGGTGTGCTTGGGCTAGTGGATAAATGGTATTTTGTATGGGATTAATTGTTACAATACCCTTTTTTAATTATGCATTCATCTTTTTTTTTTTATGGATATATATATATATATATATATATATTTTTTTTTTTTTAAATTTATTTTTAGAGAAAGAAAACTTTTGAATTTATATATTTAATTTTATTTTTAGTATTTTGAATATTGTTATTATTATTTGTAATAAAAATATTTAATTTTAATTTTTTTAAAAGAAAATAAAGATATTTAAATTAAAAATAAGTAATATATAGAGAGAAAATCAAATTATTAAAAGTTGAAGACAATAAATTTGCTAAAAATAATAAATCAGTAAATAATTAACCTATAAGTTATAAACAACGAATGTATGTGATTAATATATAAGTTTAAAATGATAAACATGTAATTTCAAAATATGAATATATAAGTATAAAACGATAAATCTATAAGTTATAAACGATAAATCTGTAAATAATAAAACAGTAAGTTATAAATAGTGAACCTGTAAAATTTAAATGATGAAATTGTAATTACAAAATAATAAATTTGTAAGTTGTAAATGATAAACTTATAAGTTGTAAAAAATATATTGCAAGTGATGATACAACAAGTTTTAAATAATAAATATGTAGTTTCTTCAAAACGATAAACCTATAAAATTCATACTTATAGCTTATAAACGACAAATTTTAAAACGACAAATTTATAAATTAAAAATAATAAATTTATAAGTTTAAAATGATAAAACTATAAATTATATATGATAAATTTATAAGTTTACGTAAGTTATAATTAATAACTTATTTTATATTTATTAGTTAACTAAAATCTAATTCCACAAAAATATATATTTTTGTGAAAGAATTAAGTTATAATATAATATTGATTATAACAACCTGCTAAAACCCTAAAAGCATATATGGTTTACTGGGGCCGATTCGATTTTCGGGTTGAAAATGATGTCCACATGGACTATGGTCTACTACTCTACTTTGTCGAACTCAATCATTTTCATTTTTTAAAATTATTAGTAAAAACAATTGATAATGTTTTCTTAATTAACACTCTATTTAACATAATTTATTAGGTTGGGTGAACTTGAGGAAATCTTAATTATTTTTTTAATAATTTAAATTTTGATAGTTATCGAAACTCCAATACTTAGATTTAACATACAAATAGGACTTCAGCTCAACTTAATTAATAATTATTATTACCCATATTGTTCCAAAACCATCTAAATTTATTTACAATTATATATCTTTATTACTTTTTTATATTGTTAACGTTGTAAAATTTTTATAGCAACATGTATATGTTGGATCTTTGTTGGTATATGTTTCTTGCTCTTGCACACAGTCTCAAATCTCGATTTCTTTGTCTCTGAATTTTGTAATTAAAAGGATTTTAACTCTAAAAAAATAAAATAAAAAAAATCTAATTTAATCCTTGAACTTACAAGTGAACTAATAAGAGAGGGTCCAATTTAAGTCATTTGACTATGTTTTCTTCAGTTTTTAATTAGCAGAAGCAAAATAGGTTTAATTAATAAGAATAATAGAAGAAGAAGTTTTCAATTTTTAGTTAATCACATTCAAGCTTTTCTCAGTCCCTTAGTTTATAATGACACCTTGATGTTACTCGTTGTTATCAAAACTAAATAAATTTAAATATATTAATATAATTGAATTAAAATTTAAGTGATCGAATTTTATTGCGGAATCCATGTATACATCTGAATAAATTTTAAAATAATGGGACTTCTTTGAACTCAATGTTTTGAAATAAATATTTTCGTTTTTACATTACATACATCTAAACAAAAGTGGTTTTGTTTGTTTTTAATTAATAGAGGTTCTATTAAATTAATATATATGTAAATAAGGGTTTTGTATGAATATTTTTGACTTTTTATACATAAAAATTGATATGCAATATATTTTAAAAGAATATGTTCATTGCTCGGTTGACATTTTTAAGAGTTCAATGCAATGGTGTATCCAAAAATTTTATACAGCAGAGTCTATATATATTAGAAATTACAAAAGGGCGAGTTTAGTGTGGAGTTTTCCGATTCAATTTCGTTTTTCATCGAATTTTTTTTAAAATTCCTGTCCCTACACTATACGGAGATGGCGGGAATTCTCGATTCTTATTAAATTTTTTTATTTTATTTTAATATTAAAAATAATTTTATTTTAAAAGAATATTTTATTTTATTTTATTATTTTTGAAATATATTAATTATGTTAAAATATAAATAATATATATATCATATTTAGGTTGGGGTGGGATTGGGGCATGAGATGTATGTTCGGTTTCTGAAACAAAAAATTTTGAGGTCGGAGCAGAGTATAAAAATTATAAAAGAAACCCGTTTCATCTGGTTCGGAATAGAATCAGAACAGATCCAATTGTAATATCTAATATATATATATATAAACTTTAATTATAAAAATGTGCATACAATGATAAAATAACAAAAGATTATTATAACGAAAAGGACGGCATAGTGTCACGGGGCCATTACTCTCTCCCCAAAAGACCGATCTAGCAGAGCGTGCAGCACTTCCGCGTTGGTGGGCCCATGAGCCAGGTGGGCCATTACCCTCTCCCGCACCTGGGGTGTGCAGCGCACCACCTTGGCTTAAGTACCAATCGTGGAGTCATTACCCTTTCTCCACAAGACCGATCTGGTGGGGTGTGCAGTGCCACCGCTTATAGCCAGGACTCATTCCCTTCACCTATCCGATGTGGGATTGAAGTCTGTGACATTCTCCTCTACCCAATCCTGTGACGCCCTCGTCACAGTGGGCCCCCCTGCCTGCCCCAAACCCGGGGTGCTTGGCGAGACATTGGAGTCGGATCTGGGTCGGCTCTGATACCACTTGTCACGGGGCCATTACTCTCTCCCCAAAAGACCGATCTAGCAGAGCGTGCAGCACTTCCGCGTTGGTGGACCCATGAGCCAGGTGGGCCATTACCCTCTCCCGCACCTGGGGTGTGCAGCGCACCACCTTGGCTTAAGTACCAATCGTGGAGTCATTACCCTTTCTCCACAAGACCGATCTGGTGGGGTGTGCAGCGCCACCGCTTATAGCCAGGACTCATTCCCTTCACCTATCCGATGTGGGATTGAAGTCTGTGACAATAGGCTGTGGGAGGATGACGATCCAACACCGACGTATAAATCTCCTGAGGCGTCGGTAGGGAATAGCATGAATGGAAAGAAAAGTTTCACTTTTTTGCTTAACAATTATTTTATTCATAACCTTTTTTAACTAAAAAATTCAAAATTTTAACTTAATTTTTTCATAATAATTTTTTTTATTTAGTCAGGATTTTTTTCCATAATTTTTTCTATTTTTTTATTAAAGTAGTTACAAAAAAAAATTTGTTTTTTTATATTTTTCTGGGTTCTTTATTTTCTAGTAGGGTCCATATATTATATTATACCCATTACTATGAGACTAAAAAAAACTATGGATTCATTGGACCCCATAACCTGAAGGAGTGCGTCCGCCCATAGTCAAAACTTGTGGGTATAAATAAATCGATATTATACAATATCAAAATATAAAAAAAAAATTACGTTAAAAGCAATTTTGACTAATTAAGTTAAAAATAAATTTATAAATCAATTGAATTACAATTTTCTGTTTATATAAATTATCATGCAATAAAAAGATATATTAAAAACTGTTTTTTCTCGAAATATATTTCAAGAATGTTCTTATTTCTCAACGCTTTTCGACATGCATCGCCATATTAAAATTTTTACGTTGCTTTAAAACAATGTTTACATTAAAACAATTTTCCGCGACACATTTTTTAAAGGATCTCTGTATTAAGAACTTCAAAATATTTCCAAAAAAAAATCTCCACATATTAAAACTGCCTTTTAATAAAAATAAATAAATGTTGGCAATATTAAAAATTTTGTCAAAATATATTTCACCTATTCGTCGATGTCTATAATCTAATTTTATTTACTATTAACGACTTTCTGAGTTCTGAGTCCAAAATATCAAAAAAGTTTCATCAAAGGCCATGACATAAAATGAAAAGCAATTATGCATGCAGCTACACAGTACACATCTAAGCCAAATGGAACGTTTCAGTTTCATTTTTCTAACACCCGGCTTCTCCTTTCTCTCTCTAAAACCAATTTGTTTTGTTTTTTACTCTCCAGCTCTAACAAATCAACTTCCTCCTCAATTCTTCTCCACTTTCAATGCCCTCTTTCCCCTCCTTCATCTTCAACTATTACGATTCTTCTTTCATTCCTCTATATATTTCAAGGCAAAAAAATGGCTGCCAAAATCAATGCTTCTCTGAATTTTCCAACCTTGAAAAAATTATAAGTGAAGAGAAAATAGAGGTAAATTAGGGATTGAAAGATTATACTGCTTTTAATTTATTCTAATTAAACCGTTTGTCTATCTATTTATACTTTGATCCCCGTAGAAAGTAAGCAAAAGTAATAATCGTGAAAACAAAGGCATTAAGATATTTTTTAATCATTGAGAGTAATACTAAAACAAATATATAAAAGTGTCTAATTCATATATTAATTGTTCTATCTATCTAAGTTTTTTCATTTTTCATTTTTTTGTTTCTTTCTTCCTATTATTGTTAAGTTATTACTATTCCTGCTGTGGACGAGCTAACCACAAAGAGCTCAGCGCTCGGAGACGATGGAAATACTCTGAAATGGCTAAAAAACACCTTGCTGCTTGCCGGGTTGTCAAAATTTGATGCAGCCGATGAAGAGTTTGATGCCTCAGATTTTCTGCCTGTGAGTGTATTTAATTTCTCTTTTAATATCATAAACAATACTTTATAATCTTCTTCAAGAAATATGAGAATGAAAATGATCATCAATTAGTGAAACATAATCTTGCTTATACTTGAGTTTTAACACATAGGCACAGTGCAGTCAAGAATTTCCTACAACCTGATGCTCACATTAGATTTTATATATTATTAAACTTTACATTATTGACTTCTAAGAGCTGCATAAAAAATAATCTGGTTTAAGAGTTCAATCTTTGACATGAAAAATGGTTATCTACCATGACTTTTATGATACCTGGGGGGCTTCATTGTCAAACATGTTAAAGGAAGAAATTTTATTGAAAACGAAATATGGATTTGTTTTCTATTCTAACTAGTGAATAATATTACGAGGTTAGTAGGGATCTCACTATCATTAATGTGTAAATTAAGTCTGAAAGGAACAAAACTATATATATATATATATATATTACTGACATTATAAAACTATCAATTTTGGACCCTCTAACCTTATCAATGCATCAATTTCACACATGTAGTCCTTGTTTATCTCTAAGTTTTGGTGATTTATTTAGATGTTTCGATGGATAGAAATGTCGTTCATGTATTTAGACAAACGGGCCATTATTTCAATGATTCCCATGACTTTCTACAGCATATTATCTTAAATTTCTTCATTACAATCCTAGTAATTGGCAATGCAATTAATTTTTAACCCTTCTTTTATATTCCCTATTCATGGTTTAAATTTTCAAAGGTTAGAAAACCTAGCTATCATTCCCATTGGCCCTATCTACCCTAGCCACATATTCAAATCATCATGTAGAAATTTTATTTTTTTCCTCCTTATGTTAATCTTGCTTCTTGTTAATTAGTCTTTGACATGTTAATCTGTCATTTTCTAGTCAAATTAACAGCACTTAAAATAAAATTGAGTAATTAAATTCATATTAAGCTATAGAGCATATTCATTAATGATGTGCTTTTAAAGCTGGTAAATCAAATCTGGTCCTTACACCTTAATTAACTAAGGTGGGTTGGTAAGTTTTATAATTAATTAGAATTCTAAACTGTAAGCCAAGTGAAGTCAGGACCCATAGTTAATGAAGTTATGAAAGGTTTGGGTTTTTCAAGAGTCAAAAAATGGAGTAATGAAGAATGGATAGCCTTTTTCCTTTTTAAAGTCAAACGGTTGCGACCCTGACATCATAAAAACATGGGCTTTATCATATGTTCTTTATTTTTTGTTCATATCATATGTTCTTATATCTTAAGATGTTGATATGCATAAAGCTTATTTATTGTCGGGACCACCTCTGCCCACTTGGCACTAGTAACCATTGTCGTATGTCACTAAACAAACATGGTGCTCTATTAATTCTTGCTATTTCTAACTAACTAGGATTAGGAAAATATTAAGATCACATCTAACACCTAACCTAATTAACACAAAACACTAATAAGTCTTCTTCTTTACTTCCCTTAAATCAGAAATTTTAATATTTTGTATTCTTAGACGAATATTAATTGAAGCATTCTAAAACTAAGATTTTTCCATGGCAGTATAGAAGATGTGTTAATTTGTCGATACTATGAAAAAACATGATGAGGGGTAGACATTGAGTAGTTTGTGTGTTTGGGTAGGTTAATTTCCCAACCGAATAGGAACAAATTCTTGCTCTTGGGACCCACTCCATACATGATGATGGGTCCTATAAATCAATTTAATTGCAAAATGAAGACATTAATTATATCAACTTTTGGGTTAATTAGGATGATATATATTAATTTTTATAGAATACGAAAAATATATGGTACGTACCTGTCTAACAAAACCTTCAAGTGTAGATAGCTTGTTCATGGCCACTGCCATCTGGCCCATGTAGTTAGCCATAATAGGAGGGCAGCTCAATGAATCAGAAGCTATAGTATCTGATAAAGATTGATTAAGAGCTTCAAGACCTTGTGATAGAGCTTCTTCAGCCTCTTGTGTGGATTGTTGTAATCCACATATACCCAATATTTGTTGCTCCGTTAAAGGCTCAATTTGGTTAAGTATTATCTGCAAATTAATAGTATTAAACAAACATTAACAACATCTAATTAACTAATCCCTCCCCCCCCCCCCCCTCCCCCACACATTTTTTTCCTTCTCTTCCTATGCAACAAAATCAAGCACATCACTGCTTGTGATGTTCGGATGAAAGCTACGGAAAACATTGAAGAACAATAATTCACAAGAAACCAAAATCAGAGATGAAGATGAAAACAAAACACAAATTGTAACTATCAAGGAGAAACAAAAAGAAGAAGGAGAAGACAGAGGGACTAGAGAGAACCGTGCAATTGTATCTTATCTACCCTCTTTCTATGGCAGTGATCATATAATATAAGTTGTATTAGCAGACATGAACTTTATTTTATTGACACTCAACTCTACCCTTTACTAGAAACTTTCACGGCACCTATCGTCATTCAATGATTTTCATCTTTTTCTGGTTTTTAATTTTTTTTCTCTCTATCTATCTTTATGTCTTCATTTAAATTCCAAGCAATGATAATAACGTCCTATACCACCATCTCATTGTCATTATTTTTTATGTATCTTCTAAATTTATAGTTGTAACTTACAGGCTATAGATTAACACTAGTTTTCTTTCCGCTGTATGTTTCATTTGGAAATTGGGGTGGGATTAGAAATTATTAAGGTAAATGAGTTACCTTGATGAGCTCGGACGGCCGAAAACCACCCATCCACATGAAGCAACGTTCGGCTGGAGTCTTCCACGTGCCGGAAACTAGATGGAAGATATCCGTTTTGGCAACCATGCCTTTGAGGTTCATTACTTCATCATAATGAGCCAAATAATTGTCAACAAAGATCCTCAGCTCGTTTTCGGGTAGATGCTCTTGTACGGCCGCTCGAAGCTCACACGTGAGACGATAGTGTTCTTCCACCCATCTGGCATACTCCATATCGAAAACAGCAGCATCTACAAAATGAAAAATGAAGTAATATTTCATTATTTTAATTAGTACCCAAGAAAATTAAGAATGAAATAATTATGGATGAAAAAGACCAGATATATACCTGAACTAATGTTTGCTATACCTACAGGAAGGCCTTGATCTCCACCTAAAAGACCTCCACCAAAGAAAAGGCCCTAACAATTAAAATGACTAGGTTAGATATATATATATATATATATATATAATATGTTATTGTGTCCAATAATCTAACAAGAAATTAAATTAGCTTACTTGAGCTCTAGATCTTTGTAGCTCTTGTTCCAGTTGAGTCAGCCTAATTCTGCTTGACTCTAGTTGCTGAACGTAAGCCTGTAATCATAAATATAAGAAAAACTAAGCAAGAATATCCACCATTTTATGGTTTGAAATTATTACCAAAAAATAATTTTCAAATGACCGACCTTTTTTCTTAACCTGCTTTTCCTTGCTGCTTCTCTATTCTGAGCAAGTCTCCTCAATGTCTGCATACAAATTATCCAAATCAAACTATTGAAATGTAAGAATTAATTTTATAGCTGAAAGAATTATTAGCATTACCTTAGGGTCTGGTGTCTTAGGCCCTTCTTGCTCTGAACTTGAAGTTGTTGGACCTTTACGGTTCCCTTCACGCTGCCAGAAATAAGATTTTAAAAATACAATTTGTACAACATAGAATCTCAGTTTTCAATTAAACAATACATATATTGAGAGAGAGTTTGGTGGTTCTTGATATAAATATTGAACAATGTACTTTTTTTATTTAAATACAATAGTTAATAACTTGTGTGATCCTAGCTAATTTATATTACCTTGATCGATTTAGCTGGTTCAGGTCCAGATGCAGCAGCATCATTTCTTGTGTTGGCCAACTCCATGGACGGCTCAGATGGTCTCTTGGAACCACTAGTTGCTGGAGACGAAACTAATCCCGTAGTTGTATTATTATTCTACCAAATCCATTATAAATTAATTAATTAAAAGAAATTAGGTTTTATAACTGAAAAGGCATGAAACAAAAAGAATATATATTAATTAAGTTATTAATGGTTTGGTTAGATTTGTTTGTAATTAATACTAATTACCTTAGTTGACGATGGCTCTACGACGTGCATAGGCTGAGAAGGGAAAATATTCAGAGTTGGAGGTCTCATTCCAGAATTCTCTGCGCACATACACAGAAATTGATCAATTTCTCACAAGCATTAATGTTTTTTCTTTATATATATATATACATAGACAGTAGGAGAGAGAAAATAAATTGGGAAATAGAAGAGAAATAAGAAGGCAAGAGAGGTATGAGGGCATAGGAGATCGTCATGCGATTATAGCTTTAAGCCATGAAAAGAGAAAAAAGAAGAAACAAGTGGTAAAAGGTGAAGAACACCCATACCCTATTCATACCCCTTTATTTCAGTACATGTACAAATTAGCAAACAATTTATGAAATCTGTGTAAGTTAGTTTGTTCATGGTCCAAGCTCCAAACAACAAGAAACCGTAATTCATTGATTCCAAAATACACCACAAAGATCCATTTCCTTGTTCTTGTTTTTTTTTTAAAAAAAAAAAGAAATTGAAAAAAGGGGGGAGAGAGGGAGAGGGAAAAAAATCTGCGGCTCTGTGGTTTGTTTCAGGTGCAAGGATATGGTCAAAGAAAGTACGAGCAGAGAGCAGATTTAATCAGTTGAACATGCTTTCCCTGTGAACCAAACGACCCTTTCCCATAGAGAATCTCCACAACAGAATTACATCAAAGTAAAAAGAAAGAAGAAAGAAAAATATGGTTTTTCTTTTTTATGCTTTCTTGAAATTTTCAGAGAGAGAGAAAACTAACGTCTTTGGTCTTGAATAGTAGAGGGGTCTTGTCCATCAAGATATAGAAAAAGGACCTGATCCAATTCTCCCAAATCGTAAGCTCCAGCATCTTTGCTTCTGCTCACACCAAAAGTTATCAAAAACCCTTAATAAATATAACCAATATACATATGTATATTTTCACTGTATCCATAAAGAAGAAGAAGAAGAAGAAGAAGAAGAAATAGAAAATGGGGTTTGGACTCTTTTGCTTTGTATTAGAGAAATTACATGAAGCTCCCAGGGATTGAGGAGGATGATGATGATTGCATCATTCCATAAGCAATCTGCTGCTGCTGCTGCTGGTGCTGATGATGATGATGTTGATGCTGCTGTTGTTGATGATGATTATGTTGTTGTTGCTGCTGCTGCTGCTACGGCTGTTGTTCTAGTTGAGTTAAGTGATTGATGATTTTATTGGTAGCCATGAAAGAGCTTTCAACAAAGCTTTCTTCCTAATTGCTAGCTCTTGTATTTACTAATCTACTACTTCCTTTCAGCTGAGCTTAAAAACTTATTAATGGCATAACCGCCTTGCTTTTGCTTCTTTCTAAGTTCACACATGGAGAGAGAGAGAGGAGAAAAGAAATAATGGAAGAAGGGAAAAAGGAGAAGAGAAGACCTGAATGCAAAGAAAAAGACAAATTTATTTTTAACTTTCTCTTGTCTTTTCTCTCTCTATAATCTTTAAATTAGACTGACTTTATATGCACCCAGAAAAAACCATACTATATAATAATAATCAGAGATAAAGCGGTCTTAAGAAATATTGTTCAATTTTTTCTCTCCTTCTCAATATTCTACAATGAGGGAGGAGACCTTATGAAAACCGCATTTGGCTTCCTTTTCTAAGTTTCTTAAGAACGAATTGGCGGAAATACCCTTAGCTGTTTACAACTTCATTGTTGACGTTTCCATGCAAACCTACACGTAGACAGAGAGGCGGCTGTTTTATTCATGGCCTTTGGCTTTTTCTTTTTAATTTCCTGGATAAAATGGTTTTTCTTTTTTCTTCATTTTACATTGATCTTCTGCGTTGAAAATAATAATAATTAATGTTTTCCCTGAATTTTCTATTTTTATAGTAAGAATATAGTTTGAATAAAATCAAGCTGATGATACATTTATTTTATTCAAGAACATAGATATCTCATAAAATTCATATTTAATAAGCTATAAACAATCTATGATATATCATTGCCTATAATAGAGAATTGAGCCAATTTTTTTACGATTTGGATTCACAACCGAAACCTAGCTAATGGACAATTCGATCCATGCCATTGAACCAACCTAAGGCCTAATGACCTTGTTTAATCAAAATTTAATAAACAACTAATTGGGTTAGCTCTGTCGGTACACATACATCAAGGGACTGAAATGATTGTACTAGTTAATTACCTGTATTTAGTTACCTTTAAATACTACTTACTATACTAATTCAGGTTATATATATGCACTTAATTTTCCTATATATATATATATATATATATATATATATATATATATAATTCATGTTTGCTACTTCTAGAAATGTTCAACATATAATAGCCTAATCCTAGGCTAGCTTCTATAGTATATGCAAATTATGAAGTCTTCATTGTATTTATTATTGTTAATTATAAATAAAACAACAGCAGGAATTACCATAGGCAGCTGTCAACCAGGCTATGCTGTCAGGACCGTTTACTGTAATACACGTGTCATGTTAGAGGTCCCAGTTCCTAGTTCTAAAATAAGGAGCGACGGAGGTGGGTCCCAGGAGATCGAGTCAACGGATTATTAAAATATCGGACAGCTGCAAATTTCAGAGGTAAAAAAAAACTCCTTTTCTTCTATTTTTTTGTATATTGACAAAAAAGGAAAAGAGTTTGTCAGAGACAGGGATGGGGTGGGGTGGGGCCCACATTAACAAGCCCACACATTTGTATCGATTTTTTTATTCTCCGGTTTTACAACCACTCCGAAAATCAGGATTGCCTGCTAACCGCAAAGAAAATGATGCAAAAACTTCCATTTTAAATATTCCCAATTTCTTATTATTAAATTTTATTAATATAAATAATCGCCTTATTTGTGTTCTTGTCAATCCATCACCCAGTCACCAACCCCTTTTTTTTTCTTTTCTTTTTATTTCATTATGGCTGAAAATCCATATATTATATGTGTAAATGTATGAATATATCGATTCAAATATATATTTATAAATATATATACATATATATAATACAAATAATTAAAATTAATATTTTATAAATATATATTAATTTTTATAATTTATTAATAATTTGTTATGATATAATATATATATATATAATAAAATTTATTAGTATAATAAAATTTAAACATTTAATTATATATATCATTATTACTAATACAAGTTATATCACTATTACTAATACAAGTTATATCACTAATTTATTAATTTTTATTTATATGTATTAATTATAATAGAATATATTATAAATTTATTCATATATTTAAAAATATTAATATATAATTAATTTATATATTTTAAATATATTTAATTGTGTCATAATCGTAAAAAATCCGTATTAGTCAGCTCTACTTTTCATTAATTATTACAATATTCAATATGAAATCATATCCTCATATAAGATTATTATATTTCCTTCAAAAATTATTAAGTGCGAAATGTACTATTGACTACCTATACACACGTCATATCATGTAAATTTTATTTATTTTTAATACAACAAAAAATGTGTTTTTCACTTTTCATGATTAATATATTTATTTTTAATGAACATAATAATTATATATTTTGCCTTGAGATCATAATTTAATTATGATTAAAATTTGAGATTTGTGTGTATTTTTCTTGGTAGAGAATTTATAAACTGAGTGTTGAAGAACAAATGTAATTATCAATTAGCTTAATAGTCAGAATAGCTTCAAAGTCCGGAAGAGTTCAAAAAAAAATCATGTTAATAAAAAAATATCCTAAATTAATTTAGAGAAGGATGTGGTTTTTATTAATTGATTATCTCCTTTTTGAATATATAATACTGAAAATACTGAATTTTGAGGTTTAATTCACCAACATGTACTTTTCATTTATGTTCATAGTTCCTATGTGATGAAATCATGATATAGGGGAATGGTGGCGTTTATTTATTATTTTTGCAGGAATAGGAGAGAATATTTTATAATGGCGAAATGCAAATATTGACCCTTTGTGTGTATGTCTGTATATATACTTTGACATTAGATAAGAACAACTTTTTCTCAAGTGAAAATAGAAACTGCTGTCTGCGTCTTTTAGACTTATTTACATATGTTTGATATAAGTATCTATTTCAACATTATCATTCCCATTAGTTTTTAATTTCTCATTTGAATAAATCTATTAAAATATTTTCTATATATGTAAAGTGAGAACAAATGGTAATTTTGAAACTTCTTGACACCTCATAATTTATTATTGATTATTTAAAATGTAATCTCCAACAGATTTTTTTAATTATTTTTTGCCTTCATCTTTTCACCTCTTTCATTTGCAATAATTACAACCTTTTTACGACACCGTTCAATTAATTATTACATAAACACTAATAGTTAATAGAGATGGATTTGATCATTCATAATCATTGCCACAAATTTGGTCAAAATGGGTGAAGTGTGAAACTAATTAATGTAATTTATAGTTAACTGTTTAATTAAATAGCTTACTATGTTTGATAACATGACAAAGTTTCTGGTCTTTGGAGGTCCATATATAATTGTGTTTTGCATAAAAATCTTAGTACGACAATTACAATTAATTTGATCACTTACATATTTATTCGAATAACAGATAAGTTTAATTCACAATTCTAATAAGAATAACTGACCCTATATATACAACCACTAAATTAAGAAGGGCGAAAAATGTTATATCCGAACCCGTTTAAAATTATAATATTAATATTTGTACTCGTCTCAAATCCAATTAATATTCTAATCCTCTTAATTATTTATTTATTATTAAAATAAAATAAAATTCAAATTTAACTAAATAATTAAAAATTTAAAAATATACAAACAATCTACCATAAATTAGTACAAAATCAAATAAAACAAATAAAATGAAATATAAAATCTAATTCAACACATTTAAATTAAAATAATTCATCAAATTATTCAAAAATAGCATTAAAAACAATAAAATAAATATTGTTCATTATAATAGAAAAAATATATTTTAAATCTTCAACTCTCATTACATTTGTAATTAATCAACCTATAAAAACATACAAAAAAATTAATTAATCATATTATTACATTCAACAAATTACATTAGAATAAATTGCATTATATATATAATGCAATTTATTCGGATAGTGGGTATTCAAAAGTCTCTATCCATAACTTACATAAATTCGTGACGAATTTAAATATTATTAACTAAATTTGTTTGAAAAGTCTAATAGAATTATCTATTACAGTTTAAATGGATTCGAATGTAAAATTCTAATTAGCTGTCAATATTTGGGCAAAATGGTTTCCTTTTTTTCATTAGCAAGAATCACAAGTTCTTTATCTATTACTCTTTTCGTCTCTTTTTTTTAAATGCTTTTAAGATAATTGAATAAATATTAAAAGATAATTAAATAATTTTAATTTTATGAAAGATATTTATGATTTATTGTAATTTTTTGTGTATTTGATTAAGTAAATTAGAAATAATGAGAAAAAGATAATAAAAAAGAAATCAATATTATAAAAAAAAAAACAAAAAATGAAGGGATAACAAAAAAAATACTTATTTAATTTCTTAAAAAGATATCTCAAAATCGTGAAGTGATCTCTAATAAAACGCATCTGTAATAAAACGCGGTTAAAAGTTAAAATTGGAGGGGTAGAGTAAATGAGTAATGAACAGTGGGTCCATTTCTTGGACATGCTCTTACATTAACAAATGTGATTATCCTACCCAAAAAAAAAATACAATGGTGATTATAATCATGAGAAAGATCAAAGGGTAAAAATTTATTTATTTTTAATTAGTAGTCTTGAATTTAAATTTTGAATATAGAATATTATTAAATTGAGAAAAAAATGTTTTTCCTTTTTAATAAATCTATCAAATACGAATTTAAATTAAAACAAAACAAATCTAATTATAATCATTGGTATAGTTTTGAATTTAAATTTTGAATATAAAATATTATTAAATTTGAAAGGAAATTTTTTTATTTTTAATAAATTTATTCATTGCGCATTCAAATTAAAACATATCTAATTATAGTCAAAGATAAGATAATAGAAAGTAAAAGTTATGAAAATAAAAAATCCTCCGAATCAATGTTTCAAATTAATCACCATTTTGTTGGAGATTTTGTAGCCATTAATTGATGTCGATTGTATTTGGGAACCAAGTGTGTGTGTGTGTGTGTTCTTTTACATTGCCAACGCCCATATATTCATCTTACAAAATATAATATTAATATACGAAAAGTGTCATATCGACATTTGAAAAATCATGGAAAATGTACTGTCAGAGAGACCCATTCGATTGTCCAAAGCGTAATCGAGTTTTATAGATTTCATTGGAAAATCAAGAATCTTTTCTATATTTAATTTGAATGTCAAGAAGAGGGCAAGGAGACAGAGAGAGAAGCATGCATCCAAATTTAGTGGAAAGATGCATAACAACTGGCCTTCTTCTTAATTTCTTCGTCAATCATTAATTCTGATCACTTGCATCATGCTATTGTCACTCCAAACGGATTATTGTACTAGAAAATCCAATATATACATATAATCTAATGAGATTTTTATTTTAGTGGTAAAAAATGGAAGAACATTAATTTCACATTAAAACGGAGAAGAATTAATGATCAAAATACAAGGGGTGCTGTTGGATATACCAGTGAGATTTTGATCTTTCCAAGAGCATCATAACATAATATTGCACATAAAATTTTTGTTTCGGTTAATTCATAACATAAGATATGATTTGTGATGCACATCGGTTGTTGTTTTTTCTTTTTTTAATTCTCATCAATTTGTTGCCTAATCACATGTATATATGGATGGAAAAATAAACTTCTTAGTATTGTACTGAGTTAACATTTATATTTTCACTTGATTATTCAATACTCATTACTTAATTAATTGGCGAAAAAAACAAAATAAATATCCAAAAATAAGGAGATAAAAAATACAAAATTTATTTTAGGAGTTTTCTTTTTTCTCAACAACTAATAGGATAATCAATGTTGAATAGTCACTTATATATATGGATTGAAAAGCCAATTTCTGAGTATTCAATTAAGAGCGGTTATATTTTCAGGTGACTATTAAATACTCACTATTCTATTAGTTGGTAATGTGAGATAAATCTCAAAAAACAAATAGATAGAAAATACAAAATTATTGTAGAAGTAATTTATCCCTTTTTACAAACTAATAGGATGATAAATGTTAAACAATCACTTGAAAAGAAGACTGTAATTTATACTCTCATTGTACTAAATTATTCCCATTGAAGCTAATTATCTTAAAGAAACTTTTCTGTGTTAAATCAAATTCAGGCTTTATTTTGATTTTGATTTGAAATCAGTGATAATTGCATGTTGTAGCAAAATCAGAGGAAAAATTACTTGGATTATGCATGGCAGAGGAAAAGAAAAAATCAAAAGGCAATTTTTCAAAACCGGTATAATCGAAGCTTAATTTATTAGATGGCAGCATGATATTATGGGCAAAGTCAAAAGATAATAATAATAATAATAATAATAATAATAATAATAATAATAATAATAATAATAATAATAATAATAATAATAATAATAATAATAATCATCATTTTTTTTTTACATGGAAAAAGAAAATCAAACTTCTTTTTTGTTTACATGTACAGAAAGGAAAAATCGAAGTTAAATGTAACTCAAGTCGATGGATTATGACATTTTATTGGTTAGTAATATTCATTTGTTAATCAAAAACCGTCATTATATTTACAAGAGAAACTTTTTCTGTTTTAAATTAATAATAAATTAAGAGGAAAAGAAAGAGATAAAACCCTTTTTATATTCACATATTCAGCACAGTAGTAGGATTTGAATTCTATTTTTATTATAATATTATAATATTAGTAAATTAGTTTATAATAATCATATATATATATATATATATATATATATATATATATATATATATATATATATATATATATATATATATATTGTGATCCGATATTATTAAAAAGGATATTCAAAGTAGCAACCAGTGTGGTTTCCATCAACTTTTTTTTAATTATTTTTAATTAAGAAAATAAGTGGTGATTTGCTCTTACCACATCATATTTTCTTGAATATATATATTTATCCGAAAATAGAACACAATGAGCACTTTCTTTTGGAAAATATAAAATTAGCTTTAGCAATAGCTTTTCCGGTCTCGTTATTTAAATATAAAATCCTCTAATTAAGATCTAAATAGCCCCTCTAATAATAATAAAAAAATCTTAAATTCACATATTTTTGTTAAATCTTTGGTGTTTTTTTTTTCATTTTGATAATTTAATATTATTTTAAAATCTTACATAATTGTTAATCAATTTGATCAATAAGATTGAAAATTTCTATATAAAGAAAAATATGGTTAGTAATAAAACTAATATATTTTTAATTACAAAAAAAAGTCAAATATTTTTAAGAAATTAATTAGAATTAAAAATATTTTATGTGCAATAAGCCGATAATATATAATATAAAATAAATAAATTATTTTATTTACAAAATTAGTTGATTGTGGTCTTATCAGTCAAATTTGATTAGCAAGAGAGATAATGAAATGAATATTTTTGGTCTGATCAATCAAATTTGATTAGCAAGAGAGATAATGAAATGATCATTTCCCATATATTTATGAGATAAGAAGATAATTCATATTCCAAACATATTAGTTGAATCAAAGACTAAAAATAGAAATATTTAATATTGATTTCGATTTGTGAATTTGTTTAATTATATTCAAATTAAACGAGACCATAGTTAATAAGTTGAATTCGCAAATTGACTTTCTTTTTTTTTATTATTCTACTCAAGGGCAAAGTTTCATATGCTGGTAGAGCTTTTTATTTAGGCATTCCAAATTTACCTTTAGTAGATATTTGGAATTGGTGTTAATTATCAAAAAATATATTTAAAATTTTTCAATTTAATTGATTGATTTTTTTTAAAAAAATTGACCGTGATTTACTCTATATGTGTATCCAACTTTAAATTTGAGCACCAAAACTTTATTCTTTTTTATTTTTTTACTTATTTTCTATACTGACTCTCAGCTTAATTACTTATTTTTTTAAATTATAGTATATTGATTAGATAGTGAGATCATAAATTTTGTCAAACCTAACAATGGGACTAAGGTATCATTTAGATTAATTTGTTAATAAGATAGTTGGTATATATATAGTTATTATGATCATTAAATCCATATACTAGCTATATGTCAAGGAGTTTATTATAAATTGTATTTTGATCTATAAATAGTATCAGTTTTATCATCCTACTCCATTAATTTTAGTCATCATCAATTGCTATATATCCTTTTTTAATTTTCCCATTTTTTTTGCCTTAATGCTGTCAGTACAAAATTAGGATTAGGTCACCCAAATCAGCAATATGAATAAAAGGAACATGAATCATTATATATATATATATATATATATATATACATATATTTAATAATACATTCTAAAATTATTTAAATATGAGAATTTATATAATTTAACTACCATATGGTAACAAAATTATCTAGCATACTTAAGATCACCTTCATGAAAAAAGGACTTCAGTTCTCCTAGCTAAAACTATATAAAACCAACGTCATTTATGGCAATCATCACCCACTTATACACCCATGCATGACCATGTAATAAAAAAAAGTGTAAAATTTAATTATCTTTTGGCCCATCAATTTTTCTATTAGCAAGATTTTTTTTAGAATTTTTTTAATAGAATGAATAAATTAACAATAAAGCACACGATAACGTATCAACAAAATAATAATATATGTTTAATTTACAATATGGTTTACTTTCTAATAATAATTTTGCAGTAATTGTAATTAATATAATGACAATGATTGAGGAACAACATGATAATCAGATTCGATGTATGCTACTAGCTTGCATTGGAAAATTGCATAAAAATTTATTTAGACTGAGGATGGAACCCATATTGGTTGACTTTGGCAAATGAACATTTGGTCAACCAAGTTCATATTATTAATTAATTAATTGAAGTATATAATTAAAAGCTTTGTTTAATAATTAAAAAGTTATAGCTAATTAGACAACATAGCTCCCAAGAATGCAAATTGTTGTGATTCTTCTAATTTAAGGACTTGTAATTATCATATATATATATATATATATATATATGATAACGTCTGTTAGGATATTTTCATTTAATGGGTAAATAAATTTAATTACTTAGGTGTCGGAATTAAAGTCAAATACTTGAATTTGCCTAACCATTTACATGTTACCTCACCTCACCCCTGGATGTTTACCTAATATACATGAAGAGAGATGCTAGTCCTCTCTGCTCCTTCACCACTTGACATTAAAGTTGAAAATTCTAATAATTGTTTGTATTACTGTGTAAACAATGAAAAATAAAGTCCTACACATGCTCATTGCTCCCTTCAGGGTTAATGGGTTGAATAATTCCCGTGAGAAATCAACAAAGCTAATCCCCAACAAAATTTCAACAATTGTTTTTTTAAGCTTCTAGAGTGCATCAGGTTTATACATAAACTTTAGATTTTAAAATTATTATATCATTTACTTTTAATCTTAAATGTTAAATGAAATTAACAGTTATCTGCTGAAATTGTAAATAAATTTCAATAGTTTAATTTGTAACTTATTTAACAAGTTATATCTCATTTTATTTGATAATTATAATCATTTTGCTTTATATTATTAACTAACTATTTACAAATGAAAATATATATAAAAAAATTCTAAAATAAGTAATCAATTTAATATTTACTAGTATAATATTTTCTAAAGGTGATTTTGACTAAAATTATAGCTAACCAATTACATTAAAATAGGTTATCAATTTAGTATTTACTAGTATAATATTTTTTAAAGGTGATATTCACTAAACTACTTAATAATATATATATATAAATAAATATATATATATATATATATATATATATATATATATATATATATATATATATATATATATATATATATATATATATATATATATATATATTAAGTAAAAGAACATATAAATTCCTTATTAAAATATAGCTAACCAAATACACTTCCAAATCCATTTTTTTGTGATGTAGGGAATGCAATTAATGCACGTCTTTTTTCGCCAAAAATGGGAAAAGATTAATCTTTATTTTTCTCTGAAAAAATAAAAATTTTCTTCGTCTGGATAAAGTTTTTGCTATTTATTTATAGGATGGATTTTTCTGATTTATTCAAATTAAGAGGGATCTATAATTAATCACCCATTATTTTTTCATCATCTTTTTCTTTTCTTATTTTGTTTTACCTCTTTTTAGAGTTGTCGTCCATTTTTACTACTGACAACAATTCTCTAATATTCTGTTTTTTTATGTTATTATTTTTTTAGCTTCTTAGTTTATTTAGGTTTTTTTATTATTTTTCTTAGTGAATTTTTAAATCTAAACTTACTATTTTTTATTTTATTAAAATAAAATAGAATGTATGTTAAATTTTTTATTAATAAATAAAATGAGTATTTCGCTGGTATGTTACTGATCCCAACTATTTTCATTGGGAAATTTATATTTTTTCATTTTATTATTTTTATGAATTTTATACTCTTTAAAATTATTTTATTTTATTTTGAGAATTTAATTTGCGAGGGATCCATAATTCGAGGTAGGAAAGAGGGGCCATTTTGTTAATATTGATTGATGGGCCTTAACAATTAATTTTGTACACTTCAACTGAAAAAATTCAATGTGGGGTCCAATGAAAAAGCCTTTTCCAGTTTCTAAATATAGTGAATATTAATTTAGTAGAGGAGCTTTTTTCTAGCATTTCTGTTTCGGCTGTCGAGCAAATTGAATGGAAGTTTTCTACTTCATTTATCTCTCTCTCTAGTATATAGATATTAGGGACAATTATTGTTTATCTATAGTTTGATATATTACATTAGTTATTTTTAGATTTTAAAATTATATTATTTATTATTATATTATATTATATTATATTAATAGATCAGAAAAAAATTAAATTTTTAATAAATGATAAAATAATTTTTTTAAAATAAAATTACTATTTATCCTATAAATTTTTATATATTATATTAGTATTTTTTAAAATTTTAAAATTATACTATTTATCTCATTTATTTTATTTATATCGGACTATATTGTAATTTTGTAAATTTTTAATAGTTTTTATCGTTAATGTCAAAGCTAAATAATTAACAAATGCTAAAACTATCTCTTAATCTTCTTTCTTTATAATCTTAAAGTTAAAAATAGTAAAATGTATTTCTTTTTCATATATTTTTACCTTATATCTTTTCATCATCTTATATCTTTCTTTATAATATTTCATATAAAATATTAAAATCGTAAGTTGATTTCATTTTATTCATATTAAATAATATTTTACTAAAAATTATTAATTATTAGTATAAAAATATTCAACTAATTTATAATTTTACTCTAATTTTTAAGAAGATAGAAAGATATATGAAAAAGAAAGACATTTTACTTTTTTTTTGCTTTAATAGTATAAAGAAAGTAGATTAAGAGATAATTCTGACATTTGTTAATTATCTAACTCGGACATTAACAATAAAACTATTAAAAAAATAACGAAAGAATTATATAATTTGATTGAAATAAAATAGAGGAGCAAATAAAATAATTTAAAAATTTCAAGGTATACTTGTGTAATATGTCAAACCTTAAAATAGCCCTTTTAAGAAAAAAATATTATTTTAAAAAATATATAATTGTTTATTCGTTAAAAAAATTTTAACACAAAAATTTAATGAAATAACTTATTAGTATAATATGATAAAATAGATAGAATAAATAATATAATTTTAAAATATCATAGGAGTAGTAGTATAATATGTCAAACTATATGAATATTTCCTTAATCCTCCCTGGATATTATACAGAAGAAGATGTTTTGACTTTTTAAGCTTTTCTTTCTTCTGTGATGAAAAATGAAATGGAGGCATGACTGACATATTTTCACAACTTATAATGAATATTACTTAAATATTTATATTTACTTCATCTGTATACATAAAAAGAAAAAAAGAAAAAAAAACAATATGATTAAGTTTATTTTCTTTTGTTAATATAGGGGAAATGTTGAATCTATATATATGTACGCTAAATTACTAATACTAGCAACTGAGATTCATAATTGGAAATATGGTGAGTGGTGACCTAAGGAGCAAGGAGCATTTTGTTTTCTTTCCTCTCTTTTTTTTTTTCTTTTCTTTTTTAAAGCAAAGAAAAGTAATTTGTAAATGAGCTTTTTTTTAGAAAAAATTATATGCACAATAATATTATTAATTTTTTTAATCTGTGTCAAAATAATAAAAAAAAAATTGGATGGAGAGTATTTATAGAGAGATTAAACATTATAATTTCTGGGTCGTCAAGCCCACTTTAGAATATTGTTTCAGGCCATAAATCGATAAATGGGCCATTGTTAGCCCATTTTGCATAATAACTTAAAATTTTTGTTTAATTTGGGCTATCATGTTTTACAAATTTTGTTTAATTTGGCTATCAATTTTTTGCTTCGGATAGTTTGGGTGTTATTTATAGGCAAGATTATTAGATCCGGTTTGGTCAATAAATCAAAAAAGACAATGAGTTAAAGATTTAAGGTTTAACTGAGTTGAACAAATCTATGTAAAATTTTCTAAAAATAGTTTCATACATAATAAAATATAAAATAATTTATACAGACTTGTTTCATGCACAAAAATGTAATATTCTTAATTTAATTAATATATAATCACATCCAAATTAAAATAGAATAAAATCAATACTAAAAATTAAAAAATTAATTTAAGAGCTTTTTCTTTTGTTACCATTAATATGACAATAATTATTATTTGAGTTGATTTTAATTAACATTCCCATTAAGTTTATAGTTTTTTTTTAAATTATAAAATTATTATTTATAATATTTAATCTCAAAATTTTTTAAATAAATTTATTTTTATTTTTATATAAATCTCAAAAATAATTTATATTATTATTTTGTAGTATTGTATATTAATAATAAATAAATAAATATATATATATATATATATAACTCTTGAATAATATAAATAATTAAAATTAATATTTTTATGATATATATATTAATAATATTAAAATTCTATGACAAGAAATACTTTTAACTGTATATAATTCATTTTTAAATGATTTTTATAAATTAAGAACAATTTATTTGAATGATTTTAATAATATGTATTAGTGATAAAATATAAATAAATATAAATATTATTTCTATATATATTTTATTGAAATATAAATAATATTAATATAAAATATTAATAATATAAACAATATATTAATTATATATATAAAAAGTTGTAAAAGATAAATAAAAGGTGGCTTTTTTCAATAAAAATAAAAACCGTTCAACGGGTGAAAGAATCAGCCCGGCTAAAGGGCAGGTTTTCAGTTGTACCAGCTAGATCGGGCCAGTTTTTATAACTATGGTTATAGGCATTAGTTTCTTTCTTTTGAGAATTTTGCATTTAAAAAAAAATAGAGCTTTGCTCACTATGGTGTACCGGTGTACCAAAGAAAAGAAGAATGAGAGAAAATTACGTCTTTCGAGAAAGTACAGCAAACGTATTTTTTAAAAATTAATTACAATTTATAAAATAACTATTGATAATTGTATTATATTATTAATATGATACATACATTAAATTTTTATTTATTTATAATACATATCATATAAAATATAAAAATATAATTAATTAAACAAAAAAATAAAAATAAGATATCTTTTTTTAATTAATAAAAATTATTATAAATTTATATAAGTATAAACAATATAATAATAATAATAATAATAATAATAATAATAATAATAATAATAATAATAATAATAATAATAATAATAATAAGAAGAAGAATAAGAAGAAGAAGAAAAATTTGAGTTTTACTTTGACTGAAAGGAAATGACCAAAACTTGTTATCCTGATCCATCAATTTGGGATCATTTTAATCAATAATATTTTTCTTATAACTTTTTTTTTTATTAATAAAAGAGAACATAGCATTACCAGGAATTGACGGTTCCTCAAATTATAATTTTAATATAAAAATTCAAAATCTAATTGCATCAATAATTTAAAAAAGAAAAATTGCATTTATATACTAAAAAATCAAATAAGTTGTGTTGAATTATACCGAAATAATTAATATATTATTATTTTATAAATACAAATGAAATCATGTGTGGATGTTAGTTTATAGGATCAAGTGTATGATATAAATTAATTTTTTAATTATATATAACTCACGAATTATTAATGTTTATATAATTCAATTGAATATTAGTTAAATTAAATAATTTATTTGTATTATTATCATTGATGTAAAATTGATATAATCTTGCATGTATTTGCATATTTTTATCTATGTTTCGAGTATGTTAATTACAATTTGGAGATTATATTATGAATACAAGTTTTTCAATTGGAAATAATATTTAGATTTTGAATATACATTTATATTTGAAAAAATCAAAAAAATATCCTTATTATGAGAGTTTTCGGGCAGCGAAAACTTATTTATTGAATGTATTTCATATGTTTTCAATTCTTTGGACGGAGTTAAATTACTAAAACCTGATTCGATTCCACAGTACAAATGTTTTACTTTACTTGAGTTTAAATGGAGATAAAAAAAAATTTCCAAGAATTTTTGAATTTCAGAAGAAATTTTTATTATAAAAATTACGTTTTGTCACTTATGGGAAGCAGTTACCTTCTAAAAAAAATTCTCTTATATATTAAAATAAATGGATTTGGATCGAATCAACCACACATAAGCGGCTCAATCCCACAAAACTCAATATCTCTCGTTCGCACATAGTGAGCTTATCTCATCCCAAAATCTTATTCCAAATTTCAAACTCAAACAAAAAATCTTTCATATAAGCAAACATACCGTGCGAACTAAAACATACAAATTGTAGAAGCTTCAATATATAAATTTAAGCATATGTCATATATGAGACATCAATTCGAAAATGTAATTATTTTTGATAATATGATTAATTACCCTAAATATCTTTTTTAGTACACTTAATGAGTATCATTTAATCTCTTAAGAATTCATACTCAAATAATTCTTATAATTACTTATATTATAAATTATTTTTTGTTTTCACAAGCAAGCAGCGAGTGCATAACCAAAATACTTATAATTTATTAGACCACCAAAAATAAAGTGTAAAAGCTGAACCAAAGGCAATAACTCACATTTGCATTTTTTTTTTAAATTTTTGGGTAGACAAAACAGAAATTAAACTTATCAAAGTAATCAATGATTAAATTAGTTCAAAATTAATAATCAATAAAAATTAAGTGAAATATATAGCAAAATAAAATTTTAATTACATAAATTAGTTAATTACCGATTTATTTATTGCATATTTATATAATCCACAGCGATTACAAGTTGAAATACATTACTGAACCTTAGATGATATTTTGACATCATACTACAAATATGGAGCTACCAACCTACTAATAACTCTACTTTTTCATGGGCAAAATGTGAGTTACCCAACAAGTTTCATCGATACGCATTAAAACTTGTTATCAAATTTATCCAATAAATGCCTCAAAAAAGAAATTATCTAATAAATATCCATTACTAACACCAAAAGAAATTCGCCAGAAAATTCGAAAATGTTTATCGAATAAATCCATATATATATATATATATATGTTATAAGATAATATCATCAGTTAAATTATTAAAATTCTAAATCAAATAAGAAAGATCTGAAGATTAAACTAATAATTATCTGTAAATCTTTAAAACTTAAACGAGCAAATACGCTGCTATATGCCACATTTTCATAAAAATATTAGCTATTTATTTCAAAAATTGAAATTGAAAAAATATAATATATATATATATATATATATTAAAAAAAAACCTTCTATTATTTTTGCAATCCATTTTCCTATTCAAATCATTAAATAACCAAAAAAACATATAATCAAATATAAAATTGAAACAAATTATCAAATTATTGAGACAAAAACCATAACTTTAATAAATATAATATGTAAAATAAATTCCCAAACTTGGAAACAGAAACAAATGAAGCTCAAATGTAAACGACAGGCAAGAAGGATATACTGGAGTCAGCCTGCTTGTTTGGCAACTACAAAACCACAGGAATCCTAACAAATGATTACAAGCGCTGCTACTGCTACCCACGTTCCATAAATTCAAATTTTGCCTAAAATGTACTCCAATGTGATGAAACTTTGAATTTAGTACAGACAAAAACTCCAGAATCCATGGTCGTCATCCACAGACCACAGCTCGTAATTTAAACATCAAACTACATCCTCTTCTTCACATCAACAACAAATTAGTCATCCTTGATTCTCTTTACAAGGGTTTTTTTTTTTTGTTTTTCGCTCATCTATCTTGGTTAGAACACTGCAAATAAATTGATGATTCTCCTAATTCCGGATAACCGCTGCTTGTGGGGGTGCCGCTGGAGGTTGTTGCGGTTGTTGTGGAGCTTCCTCTATCAATGGTGCGTTAATTTCCATCGATGCAAGCTCTTCTAACTCTTGAATTGCAGCTATTGCGGTGATTGCTGTTTCGCTCGTTATTGTTGGCTTTAGCAGCCCCACAGCTTGCTTCACTCTTGATTGCTGCAAGTATCATATACATATAAGTTTTTTTCAAGGATATGAAAAATTACTGCACCTTCAGTTTTTGGGAATAAAATGCAAGTTTTTTACACTTACAAGAAATTCAAATTTCGTCTTAAGATCGCCCAATGCTTCTTGAGATGTTTCAGTTGCTGCCTTCTTGTTTCCAAAATGGTAGAACACACAGAAAAGAATTAATTTAACATGTGTGTATAAACCAACTGAATAAAATAGTAACCCATAAGTTAAAAAAAAATTAAGTACGTTTAAAGCTATTTAATAACAAGCATCATCGTACGATATGCATAATTACAAGAATCTCATAAATAACTACCTTTTGAACTAAGAATTACTCGCAAACAGAAAACATGTACACTTTTGGAAAGGTAATATACCCTTTTCAGTTCTTCTACTAAATTTTATAACTTTTTTCTCTCCATAATCTCCATTTGTTTTTTTGTCTCCATAAAATCCTAGTATGATTAAAGAATAAAGAATAATTATTTTCTCAATATTTATATGATAACTCTCTTTACTTTGAAATATATGGAAGTTGCAATCTCAGATGTTGTTACCTTCTTAAGTAGGTACATATCCGATAAAGTACATATAAAACAAATGATAAATAAAAATTGCACATAAATAGATAAATGAAAATTAACAAGAAATAATGCAGATTGCTGTCTCATAAAGAAACACAATTTACAAAAAAACAGCAAACAGAGTATCTAAACACAAATTCTTTCTTATATATTACAGAAAGATCCCAATTTTATCCCCCATATTGTCGGAGGGGAGCCGTTGGGGAGACCTTTTTTAACATCATTATTTACATTTAATCTCATATGAAGTGTTATTTCTTTTAATAATCTTTTATTAAAGAGTAGAATAGAATGGAAATAAGAAAAATGAAAAAGAAATGAAGTTGTTTAAATTATTAATTATAAAAGAAATGAAAGCATAAAAAATTAAAAAAAAATAGTACATATTGTAACCTTCAACAATGAAGTTATATAACACATGAGAAACATTTTACTAAAACTTCACTATTTAAGAGAAGTCCCATTTCCTCCATTTTCCCAATAATTTGGTGGGAAACAAGAGTTACTCTTTACAGCCCAAAATTTCCCTTATATTCCCCTCTTTTCTCCAGCTTAAATTTGGTCCAAACAAGGAAATTGAGCCGATTTTCTTTTCTTTTTTTCTTGTCTTCCTTCAAAATCCCTTAAAACATAGTGTAATGAAAATTTTTAAAACATAGGAATAGAATTTTAATTATAACAATAGCCTATGTTCTATATAACAGTAACAAAAAAATATAAAATAAAACCATAAAACAAAGTAAAAGGAAAACAACAACACATACATACCTTCTTAGGTCGGCCAACAGGCCTCGTTGGCTTAACAATGCCAGCAACCTTAGGCGGCCGTCCTGGTCTCTTAACCGGATCCACCACGCCTCCGCCTGGAGCAGTCAAGACGGCGCCTTTCTTGGGGCGGCCTCTAGGTCGCGGCACATTAAGAACAGCTGCGCCACCGGTAGCATAAGGAACAACAACCGACTTAGGCAAGCGCTTAAGACCTTTCTTAACACCATTAGCAGCCACAGACTTGGGCTTCCTGGGTCTCCCGGGACTCTTCTTGGGTCCGATTGACACACCCTTAGGCGGCCTCCCTCTTCTCTTACCAACAACCATAGCACTACCTTGTCCCGCAACCTTCTTGGGACGGCCTGGACCCCTCTTAGCCTCCATCTGCAGCTGAGCAGCTGCACCAGCATTGGCATTGGCAATGGGGAGATTATTAGCAGGAGGAACCACAGGCTGAGTGAAAAGAGTATTGGGCTGGGTGGAGATTGAGAGGCCAATAGGAACCATAACAGGCTGCAAAATAGGAGGAGGCACCGCATTGGGCTGAGAAGAAGAAATGAGATCGGGAAGAGAACTGGGCCTGGGCTTAGGTGGCCTGCCACGACCCCTTCTAGGCCCAGAAGGAGAAGAAGGGGCAGAGACGGCAACAGGATGGGGTTGAGTAGGAGAAGCTGTAGCAGGATTGTCGTTGTTATCATTGGTTGAATCAGATCTAGGGAGCTTGTAAGATTTCTTCACCATCTCGAGTAGACCAGTGTTCTTCAACCGCTTCAGGTGGTGAGTCAACAACGCCGAATGAGTCGGCGGTAACTCAGTATACGCTCTCTCTATATACTTTGCTATCGCCCTCTTGCTCGACCCATCTCGTTCTTTCAACGCCGTAATCGCTGCATAGATCATCTAAAACAAAAAAGAAAAGAAAAAAAAAACCCCAAAACCATCATCAAGATTAGGGCTTTTTACCGAAATTTTTCAAAAAGAAAGCAACTCTTTCAATTTTTTAAACTTACATCAGCATAGGGTGGGTGGCCGAGATTTTGGGTGACGGTGGGAGTGGCGTTAGCTACATGTGCTATGTGGTTGTGAGGTGCTTCGGTGATGATTTGAGCTGTACTGATGGTTGGAGAGGCGGATTGAAAGATGGCCGGGACAGCGGCGGCGGAGATTGTGGCGGTCGGCAGTGGGGGGAATGGTGATTGGGGTTGGGGTGGGTCCATGATGAGAGAGTGTGAGAGAAGAGAGAGAAAGGGAGGTTCTTTTTCTTATTTTTCTTATTTTTGTTTCTAAGACGGAAAAAATATGTTCTTTCTAGAGAGAGAAAGAAAGAGTAGCTAAATTGTATCCGTTTGAAAAACAGAGAGAGATTAGGTAAATGATATTGTAAATGGGAGGGAGGAGAAGGACATGGTTGTCCTTTTAAGTAATTAATTGGTGGGGCCCACTTTCTGTCCATTTCTATTCTTTTATTAATTCCAGTCAGTATCGTTAGAGGGCAATGCTTCTTGCAACTTTCCCCACTTTTTTGCTTTTTTGAATTTTTTTTAAACATGTCTTATCCAGAACCCCGCCGTGTGCGGTGGCGCTTCCTATATTAGATCGGAGTTGCGTTAGCGCTTCCTGGGAAACGCCATATATCTGAGTTGCTGACACTGAACTTATTTTCTGAAATTTTAAAACATTCAAGTTTTCACCTCCAGTACTCCGCCAAACTCAAGATCTGGGTTGCCAACACTGCACGGAGAAAGAGGAGAGTGGAGTCCAGGCTGGCGGTTTAATAATTTGGCAAATGAAAAAAAAGGATGATCCCCATTTTGAGCGGTTTTTTTTTATTTCTTAATATGACGGAATTGCCCATATGCAACGTATTGAATTACAAGTTGCCATGGAATATTATTATTATCTATGCTATATATAATATACAGTGTATAAAAAAGTAGGGTATTTATCTTGCTTTCACGCGTGGACTGTGTCACAGAGGTTTAAGCATTAAAGGTCCTACTTTTGTAGGATTGGTTAATTTTCAGCCGTGTGATGATTTGGTTGTACGATCTGTTGTATGTGTTTGATTGGATAGGATTGGTACTTTGGTGGCTGTGGATAAGATTGATAAGACACGTGGCTTATCGGTATGGATTTTGCCGATTAGAGCCCGACCCATGACCCGACCACCGGATCAATTTGAAAAATTTAAATTATCTGATGGTGATGTCATTAGATTTGTTGATTAGATTATTCATGACAAGGTCATTTGTACGATTATTATATTACATCAGAAAATTTGATAATTTTAGGTTAATATAATATTTTAATAAATAGAGGTTAAAATATTTATAAAAAAAACATATGGTATATTCTCAAAACAAAATATGACTAACTAATTGTTGTTCTTAATTGGAAATTATTATAATTTTTTTCAAAATTATAATCATAGATTTTATAAAAAGAAAACACAGAATTTTGCGTTCTGGTAATTAAGGGTAGTTCCTATGTTAGGTTTATATTCTCTTTATTCCTATAAAAGTTATCATATTAGATTTAGAACCTTTAGGTTGGAATCAGATACTTATGATTACCAATCCACTATCTTCTCTCTTTGCTTTTTTTCCCACTGTAAAAAGCAGGGAAACAAAAAACATTTTGCAATTTGTAATTCATTGAGATGTTGTAATATTGTAAATCAAGCCTTCACTACCCTTTTAAAAGGAAAAAAGAAAATTTTCTCAAAATGTAGGACATGAAAAAAAAAGTTTATATTCTTAAAAATATTCAAAATTACCATATACTTAAGGGGTTTAAAAACTTCAAAATTTTACTTATATTTAATCAGCACCGTATATATATATATATATATATATATATATATATATATATATATATATATATATATATATATATATATATATATGTATTATCAAAAAACATTAAATATAATCACATTTTATTGAATTTAGAAATAACTATAAAAAATCCTTCTTTTTTTTTACTAAATCGAAACATCAAATTATAAGATACTCTTTTGTAATCAGGGTATGAAAGTATATATAAATGTCATTAGGAGGTATAATATAATATTCTTGCATAATTACTATGATATTGATTCGATTAGAAAATTTTATGTTTGAATTCAATTTGAACTCAATCGATTTTTTTTAATTGTTTGAAATTCGACTCAAAAAATATTTGAATTATTTGAATTCAACTCAACAAAACTCAAATTAAATAAAAAATTACTAATTAGTGTATTTGACTCAACTCTACTCAATTAAATTTGAACATATTTAAACTTAATTTAAATAATGATGGTATATATGTAATTTAATAAATAATAAAAAGAACAACTAACTCAATTAAGCTTGTGAGTTTTAAAAAATAAGTATTTTGATATTCGAACTCAACGTGATAAACTATTTGAGTTTGAACTTAACTTAATTAACTCTAATCTGAATTCGAATATTTTATGAGTCGAACTAGAGTAGTTCACGAATATTGTTCAACAAATAACACTTGCATATCTATCCACCACACAAAAAATATTTAGACAATTTCCATTGTTCGAAGAATATGGTTGAATATACTCTGCCATTCTCCATTGTATTCCTACTTCTGGTGCTTGCACTAGAAATTCTTACATGCATATATGGACGGTAGCAAATAACAAAAGGATCAAACAAGACAAAATTTAAATAATAATCATTAAACAAGTAAAATTAGCATCTATGCATGTAGGTGTTCTCCTCAAGCAAAAAAAAAAAAAGGACTGGATAACCTCAGCCCATCCCCAAGATTTGGACCGGCACATAATGGCTTTTGAACTTATTGGGCCTATGTTGGTGAGCCCCTTCTTGTCAAACATTTCCTTAGGCTAATAGGTTTATTGCATTAATTTACATGTCGGCCTCTTGCTGGGCCTGCCCTATTTGGGCTGCTTAAACAACCAGAAAAAAAACTTGCAATAAAAATTATAAATTTATTTTCATTTTTAAAAATTTTTCTTAATAATAACTTAATCATTGTTTAACAACTATACTAGTCATATTTAAGATATCAATCTATTATCATTTAAAATTAAACTAATTACATACATATTGACTGAAAAAATTTGTTAACAGCTAAACTAGCTATAGTTAAAGATATTTTTAATCGGTTAAAATAATTTCACTAAGTTAAATAAGTAATTTATACTGTTACTATAAAATGAAATAAAAATTTAACTCATGTGAAGCAAATAACATAAACCAAAAAATATCACAATAAATTAACATAAAACACAACACAGATATATAAAACAGGCTAATACAAATTTATTTTTTTTTAAAATAAGTAACTTCAAATTTCAAATTTAAGTTTTTAGATGATATCACAAGCAAACTCTAATACTTAAAAGTATAACGAAGCATTAAAAAAAACCTCTAAATTTTAATAAAAAGATGCAAACTCTTCAAAGGTAAGAGTATAAATTTTTTTGAAAAAAAAAAAAAGGAGTTTCGAAATTCAAACTTTAAGTCAGAAATAACTCTAAATCTTAAAAAAAAATGTTTTAAGCTCTTAATAGATATCTTTGATAATATGTTTAATATGAGATCATATAGTAAAATAATGGATGATTTCAAGAGAAAAAAAATGATGCAAGACTTGTTTAAAAATTGAAATACTTAAAATTCAAATTTCAGTAAGGAGAATTCGTTGATCGACATAGAAGATTTAAGGATCATAAAAAGTAGAAGGGATTTAGTATGCCATAATTATAGCCTCATGGAGCATGGGACATCTCGATACCAGAATATTTAAAACCCAAATTTCCATTAAAATCACCTATACATAAATATGACAATAATTGTTTGATATGTTATGTAACAATTTTATACAGTTATAATACGATATCTAACTGATATATTTTTACTAATTGAAAATAGCAATGTAATATTATTGTATCATCTATTATAAGCAATACAGATGATATAAATTAATACGGGTTTAAATTTATTTAAATATTATTAATTTAATTATAAATATAATTTTTTTAAAATTGTTTGAATGAATATATTATTTTTTATTTCATTTTCTTATATTCCAAAGAGAAATTATATTAGTTATAAGTAATTACTTCTATATTTGTAATATACATATATACCCATAAATCCTTAAATTTTTATACTTAATATGTTGACTTTGATTGTTTTAAATTAAATTATTATAAATTTAAAATATGAGTATCAAGTTAATCCTTATATTGATTATTTTGTTCTCCAGTTTTATTATAGGGTGAATCATACCTCAGATCAATTTATCTTATAACAAATGAGATTAAGATAAATAATACTCATTAAAATTACAAATTCAATACATTTGATGAAATAAGTTCACCGTTTGACATTTTTTTATATGAACAAAATATCAATGATCATCCATGATATTTTTTCTGGTGATAATTATTAAATTTTGCAGTATATGTATTTTATAAATATATTTTTTAATTTAATTTTATATTGTTTAGTTATATAAAGAATTTTTTACAATGTTATTAAATACGGATTGATCCTGCTGGTTCAACTGGAAACCAAGCCTTAGACTGATCTGGTTGATTCACCGGGTGACTGGATGAAAATTTTCTTGTATTTTTTTAAAAAATGGCGCATTTTATGCCTATTGGTACTCTAACACGGGCCACTATTATTTCTCTGTAACAATGTATAGACTGAATAGAAGCCTTTGTTACATTTTTTACAAATTTTATGATAGTTAATTACATATTATTATTTATATTATTTTCAAATATATTATCCAATTTATCTTGCATTTACTTATTTGTATTTTTATTAATAATACGTATTATTAAAATAATTCAAATAGATTATTCTTATTTTATAAGAAATTCATTTAAAAATGTATAATATGTAATTAATAGTATTTCTTGTCATAGAATTTTAATATTAGTAATATATATCATAAAAATATTAATTTTAAATATTCATATTATTCAAGTGTTATTATATATATGATAAATTTAAATTTAAATATTTGTATATTTTAAGCAGTATTACTAAATAATCATATAGATTATTTTTTATATTTATATAAAAAATAAATTCAAATTTTTTAAAAAATATTTAGTATAAATATCATAAATAATAATTATCTAATTTTAAAATAAAATTAATAGAAATGTTAATTGCAATCACCTCAAATAATGATTATTATATTGGTTGGTAAAAGAGAAACTCTTCAAATTATATTTTAATTTTAGTATTGATTTTGCTCTATTTTAATTTAGATGTGATTATATATAAATTAAATTAAAGATATTATCTTTTTTTGTGCATAAACAAGTTATGTATAAATTATTTTATATTTTATTATGTATGAAATATATTATATTTTTAAAAAATTTTACATAAACTGATTCAACCTTATTGTTTTTTTAAGTTTGTTGATCTAACCAGATCTAATAAACTTGTTTTTTTCATCATCTTTTTCTTTTTGAGAAAAATAATTTTTTTCCATATTCAATAAAATATCTATTTACTTATCAAAAAAATCTAAAATATTATTTTATAATAAAGTTGTTTAACTTAATAGTATTATATTATGTAATTTATATTTTTTAAACAAAATAATATTTATTTAAATATTTATTAACTTAATATATTATATATTAAATTTTGTTGTTTATTTTAATAATTTTGTTAATTATTTTTAAAATTTAAAGCGAATACCATCCAATGCAGACCTATATTGTTATACTGGTTCTAATACAAATACAAATACATTATATCATCGTACTAATATTTAAAACCCCGTTCCCACATTTAAAGCTACTTCAATTAAAGTTCCACACCCCTAATTGTCAATCGCACACATGGTCCCAAATAACGGTCCAAAATTGAGAGCAACAATAAAAGAAATCCCACCCCTTATTCCGAGACTTTTGTCACATTGCTTTCTCATGCATTTTCTCTTCGAAGGGCTCCATCGAAACAGTAATTAAAGACAATCCCAAATTTGCACCATTATTTCCATCACCATTCCAATGTATACTTCGCTCCTTCGATTCAAACTATTTAAGATTTTTATTACTAAGTGATATTAGAAATTGCCATATCTACACATGTGCACACATAGAGGTAGAGACGAGAGGGAATAAGAGCAACCGACAACGACAAAAACATACAGGAACAGGACTTGTTTACAGGCTGTAAAGGAAAAAAAATGGAAAATAGGCAGAAGATAAGGTCCCCCACCAACCTAGAATACAGAAACTGCCACAAAATTCCAAGAATCAATTAACATATTATATGAACTTACAGTACAGGCCTTCTAAACAAGTTATAGCAGTCAAATAACTGCTGTTCAAAATCGGACAAGCTCGGTATAGAAGGCACTTTAATCAACTCCACTTTCAACTGCAGGGCAGAAACTGGCAACTTCGTCTTTACCGCATCTCCATAAATTTTTACCCTGAAGATTGTTTCTACTTTCTACATCTATTTTAGACAATCAAAGACCAAGTAACATAGAACTAAATAAGAAACATATTCTACATCACTACCACTCAAAATAAGAAGTTTTTTTTACAAAATTTGTCTATGCAACCATGAATATACATTATACAAATAGGGTAGACGCAGCAAAGTTAGATAAAGGTAGGTGTCAAATAATAATATGAATACCAACATAGATAAATAGTTTTATTACTTGTAGTCTAATCTTAAACTAATATAAGACATTCAGCAACATGGAGGAAAAAATCTTCAGATAAGCAAAGAATGTTGCCGAACCCATAAAATGCAACAATTTATAGTCATTATGTCCACGCCTAGTCAGCCAAAGAAGAGAGAAAAAAAAAAAAAAAAAAAGCGCAATTTGTTATAGAAAATAGCAAAACAATGTCAGTTCTAAAAGATCAACTCCTCAGAACTCGGCTAGGTTTTCTTTTCTTTATCTAAAATTTCATAGAAAATTATACTTCAACCATGAATGTTGAATGGCAAAATTTTTCTTAAAAAAGAATTTATTTCATCCAAGGAATGATGAGAAGGTTGAGACCAGAAATCACACAGGGTAATATCCACAATAAATGCAGGATCAGAAAAGGTTAAATTGCAATCACAATGATTACCATGAAACTCAAAAGCTTAAAACAGAAATTCCATTAAATAACTTAAAATGACCTGAAAATCCACAAAATCTACTACCTTCAGAGGAAGGTTACACCATCATACCAGAACCAACATCCGCTGGTAAACATAGATAGCAAACAAGCTCCAGTAGTTTCTGCATCTTGTTCACCTACATAACAAGAAGGCAAATAAAATGCTAAACAGAATTGCAGATAAAACCCTTTTTGCTCACAACATGCAATCAGTTCTTGCAGGCAACCGACGGAAGAAATTGAGAGGCACCGAAGGAAGCCTGTGCCTAAACCTGGGATGTCTCAATACATAAAATCCAGTGAGAAGTGCCACAACTTGGAAAGGAGTAATATACAGAACAATGGCAGCCACCAAACAAAAAATCACAAACAGAGCTGTAGCCCTTGGGTCTCGCCAGCTCAGCAAAGACTGCAATCTTTCTCCTTGAGTAGCTAAATCCCCAACAACAGTCTGAATCCTCCCAGCAATACTTCTCAACCGATCATATCTCATCCTTACTATATCAGAAGGCCGTGAGGTTGGGAATGTATCGAACTCTTCATCCAGTTCATCAGGATGGGCAGACTCTGCATGTGATAAACGTGTATCCATGTGAGGAGGATGTCTTGGCCTCCATCTATAATACCAAACACCAATCAGGAAGAGGTATAAGAAGATAGTGGGTAAGATAAGCTCTGGGTAGAGCACTAGGATTATGAACAATATGTGAATCAGCACCGTAGTGATTGGGTTTTTCCAGTTGCAAATCTGATCAAACCATTTGCCTACTGCAATTAACCCACTCAAAACCCCCATGATTCTGAAGAAGTTAGCTTTGCTTCTTCTCATGCTCCACATGTGAGACCCAACATCCAGCATGTATTCCACAACCTCCTTCCTTAATGGTGGCTCTGCACGACTCAGCCTCATTGACACAATCTGAGTGGCCTGATGCCTTAGACTATCAAGCTGGCTAACTGTAAGTGGATGAAGATAGTGCATCTTTGGTAGCAAAGGTTGTGAGTACATGTGCATCATATTAAGCAAGGAGGAGCATGTGAATCGGACTGCCAAATGAATTTCTCCCATCTTCTTTACACCATTAGGATGCAGGACCAGAAGTGGGTAAGAGTGAGTATAAACCCGATCAGTTTCAAGAGTGGAAAGACGGATTCTTACCTTCCCAATTCTTGCATCTTTTGCCGCTCCAGACTTGTCCCCTCCATACAAATGACAATTATCAAAGACCCCAATGGTTATGACAGTACAGGGATCAAAAACCTCCCAAGTATATTGCTCATTCCATTTGGGCATGAAACTGTCAATAATTGTACGTGTACGAACCCACTTTTGGCCATACTTGGCCACACAGTATGCATCAGTTGTTCCCCGACCATCCTTTGCCCTCATGGGCATCAATCCTTGAGCGTTGAGAATACCTACTTCAAGTACCCCTATGCTCTGCTTCCACAGCGGTTTGGCTGTAGGGCGAAGATCACTACTATAGTGTGTTGATTCATCCAGAACATGATAACCACCCTCCAGACAGATTCTCATGTGAATCCTGCTGGCAAACTTAATTTCCTTCTTTTTTTCCCCTTCTACAATAACATGTTTCTCCAGATTAAACCACCTGGTATTAACAGGTCTATGATCAAGCCTCTTGTCCACATACTGCAAAGGAATTGCACATCTCCCCAATACTTCATCCTTGTTGGGTGCAACTCTATCTTCCACACTCAAGATCAA
The DNA here is from genome assembly GCA_023653625.1 of Triadica sebifera. Lineage (NCBI taxonomy): Eukaryota > Viridiplantae > Streptophyta > Magnoliopsida > Malpighiales > Euphorbiaceae > Triadica > Triadica sebifera. Next base: position 26,256,586 of record CM042908.1, on the reverse strand, counting down.
AGGCTCCTCAAATGGTTCTGCAGCCACAAACATAAGGTCCTCATTCCACATAGGATTGATACTCCTGCTCAGAGAAATTCTTGTTCTTAAGGCTTGGTTGCCCAGGATAGCCTTCACAAAAACTTCCGGGTACCGACCTTTATCACTTGGTTGCAAGTCTTGAGCTTCAATGACATTGACCCTCAAATACCATAGTTTTGGAGACAGATATACCTTTGATCGAATATTAGCAAGACTATCCATTCCACTGACAGAAGCTGCATCAGAATGCCAAGCTTCTGGAAAAGCTTCATCAGCTTGTGTACCCATCCATACTGCTAACATTAATTCCCCCTTGACTTTATCTCCTTTTCTGTCCTCCAATCTATACCACTGCGGAGCCAATGGACTATCAGGTGGCACACGTTTTGGTATCTCATTCAAATCAAATAAAACGTGACCCATGAAATCATCCTTCACAAAATCCTTATCCTTTACAGTCACCTCAAGCACTGACGCCTGAATTCTATCCTTAGAGAATGCAAACACCTGGTTCCACTCAGGGTTAGACTTCTTCTCAAAATGTCGAGTGGTACCCTTATAGTTTCCAAGCTTAACTTCTACATAAGGATCACAGCTGTCTGTGATATCTTTCCCAGGCAAGTCCTTGGCCTTAACAACCCGGACATAGAGATATTGCATCTGCTCAACGAGATCATAGGTGCTAGTGAGCTTATTACCAGTGACCTTCCCTCCTCCAAGATGGGGATGGGTCTCCTTCAATACAAATTCCTCTGGTGGAGGCCTCTGCATCTTGTGGGAGCTTCAAATGAGAGATAAACCAAATCCCAAAAGTTAGAACCACTTTAAGTTGAAGAGTTCAAAATGTTAATGATCCAGCAACAGTTTGGATTCGAAGAACTTTAAAAACCCTGAAAGAAAGGAATTAAAAATTCCAATTAGCCGTTACAATATGGAATGCCAGGTAAACTAAACTCTTGGGGAAACTGAAAAATAGGAAAGTAATTCAAACATTCAAAGAAGCAAAACTAACCTTAACGGACAGAGATGAAAGTTATAGAGAGAGAGAGAGAGAGAGAGAGAGAAGGGGGAAAAATGAAAGTTTTAAAATGAGATAGTAACAAGTCGAAACCGACACCGATAATTGTATATAAAATACCAAGTCATTCCTAAAATGTGGTGAGATATCTAAGAAGAAAAAACTTACAAAATCTACTAGCAGAAAAATCTTCAAATCCTCAGATCTGAACGCTTCAAACCTCAAAAAAGAGACCAAATATATATTACTTCAAACAAGTAATGTAAGAACACTTAGTCTGAAAAAAGTTTGTAGCCGAAAACAGATACAAACATAAAAAAGAGTAACGTTGAGTTTCTGTTTGCGTGCCGAGAAAATGCAGAAATGTATGTAGGAAAATATAAAACTTTGTCAGAATTTTTTATTTCCCCTGGCAACCAAATGCTCCTTTCATCACCAACTTGATAAAACAAGAGAGTATTCTTAGCGTTTATACTTCCTCACCAACCAAACAGAAGCGAAGAAACACTGAACAATAACCGTCAAAAATAAAAATACAATTCCATTACCTGAAATAGCAGGAAAGATTTGTATCGCAGGAAGAAGAAGAAGAAGAAGAAGAAATACAATGAAGATCCCAAACTTGGTTTTACAGAAACAACAGAAACCCTAGTTTCATTATCAACCAAAGCACGCTCTTTCTTTCTCCTACTTTCTTTCTTTTTTTCTTCCAAGAGAGAAACAACATAAAAAATATATATATAAAAAAAAACAAATGGAGAGAGAAAAATAGCTCTAAACTCTAGAGAGAGAGAAAAATATAAAGAAATAAGAGAGAATGGTATGTTTGTGCTTTAGCTTTTATAATTTTTTTTTGCTTTTTGGTTCTAATTAGGATCTGATGAATCTGAAAGAATTACGCAGAACCTTTCTCTCTCACTCACTTTATTTTTTATTTTCTCTCTGTTGCTTTTGTCGCTGCGTGTGTAACAGTGATGGAGAGAGAAAGGTGGAGAGTGGGGACAAGAGTCAAGCGTGTGGATGGACTGCGGTGGTGTGTCGCACGTGCAACCACCGCATAAGGCGTCGTTTCTGGAATTTTGAAGCGGTGGTCGTGGTGATGTATATTATCAGAAACCGCTCACTGAGCTGAGGGTATGTTCAGAATTCACTTCAAGACCACTTTCGTCATTGGATTCCCCTCTCGGCGCTTCACTTTTTAGGCGGTGAAAATGATACTTCAGCATAGTACGGTTTTCTTTTTGTGTTATGCGTTTGCGTCAGTTTAATTTAGAACTATTTTCTTATAACTATTTAAAATAAAGAGGTATTATATTATTCACACCTACCCAACCCATTAAATTATATCCATTGATAATAATAATCTATTTGTAACTTAAAAAATTTACAATTCTGTTCTAAATTTTTATAAATTATAATTATAAATAAATTTTTAAAAAATAATATTTTTTGGTATTTGGTAAAATATTTTTTTAGATAACAATTATAAATATAATAACTTAAATGTACTGATTAATCTGTAGTTACAATCGTTTGTAATTAACAGAAAATTTAAATATTTATAAAAAGTTATTAGATTGTATATGAATTTTAAAAAATTTATACAAAAATATTTTAAATATAAAAAATTATATCATATATTGCATTATAATATTTAAAATTTTTACAGTGTCAAATGAATATTATATTAAATGAATAAGGGTAAAGTATTGTTCTATGTAAAAATATATGGATAAATTCATCTATTGTAAATTGTAGTTTTTCTAACAGTATAAGCTGGTAGAATATGAGATTATTTTGTCTGGGTTTGATGGAAAAATATACAAAAGGGCCTAATTGTAAATATTTTTAAATGTTTTGAGTCTAACTACTTAAAAAAAAAAAACTATTAAGAATGAATTTGCAAAATGAGTTATATGATAGGTAACTTTTTTAGTTATCCCCGTTAATTATTTGTAAAATGTGAATTATTGAATATGGGCCGAGATTCGTTTTCTGTTGAAAGGATAATAATGCATCCATTGATTTTAAGTTAATAATATTATTTCTTTTGGACTTTTAACTTAAAATAGTAAAACTCTAACGCTCATGGATATATATATATATATGTTTGTACATTTGACCCTTATGAATTATTCATGAAAAATATTAGAGCCAACTTTATTTATTTATTTATTTTTACAACAATAAATGAAGTGATGTATTGCTTTAGTTAGATTTACTTTGTTTAATCACCCAAAATATTTGACTGTCCATTAAACTAAAATATTTACCAAAAGAATTATGCAATTGTCTTATGTAAACATAAACTAAAAATATAAGAGCCTTTAAGTGGCTTGCATCATGGTTTATAAACATGTTTATCGAAAGATCAAATGTATTTTACAGTTACAGTTGCATACTAAAGTACTTTTTGACTAGGTACAACTTTAATATTTTGAAGCAAAAAAAATAATTAAAATTACAAGCAAGCCAAAGGAGTGATATTCGAAAAAAAAAACTTATTACTTTCTATATTCTTAAATAAATTAATATCATTTTAATTTTTATTAAAAAATGGTTATCCTTTTACAGTTATTTATAAATATTCATTAATTTTAATTTTATTTAATAATTAAAAAATATTTTTAGAAATATACAATAATACTCCCTAATTATTGATATCTATATTTAAAATACGCTGCAGTAACATATATTTAGAAAAGTAATCGACAAGCAAAGACAAGTGTTTAGCTGTACTTTGCTAAATATTTTCTGGAATCGTGCATCTTTGTTATAATACGAAATAATATATTTAGAAAAATAAATAATATTTTTAAATATAAAGAGTAATTTTTTTTTTAAATCTAATTGATTTTTATTTTTATTATTTATTTTATTTTATCTCATACAAATTGATATTTATTTTTAAAAAATAACAATTTTATTATAAAGAAAGATAAATACATTTTTTGAAAAACACACCAATAAAAAATAATATTCATACAAAAATTATGTGTATTAATTACAATTAGAATAAAAAAGTGAGATTTTACTTTCTATACGTAGATAATTAAATTCTTTTTTCTAGTCTAAATTTTAAAAATGAAAATGCTTTTTTAAAGAATGATTATTTAAAATAAAAAAGTATAACTAAAATAATAGTTTATTGAGACGCTTAGAAATGTAAATGAATCAAACCACTCATGAACTATTCAGGTCTCGGTTTGGATAAAAAGTTCATTCAATATCGTTTTGTTACTATTAATGAGTCGAACTCAGATATGAACTCGAAAACTTTTTCGAGTTTGAGTTTGAGTTTCATATTATTTTGCTTGTTAACTCACGAATTTGTTCATTTATAAGGTTGTGAATGTGTTCATTTACGAGTTTGCGAACTTATTATTTAAAAGTTTACAAATGTGTTCGATTAAAAATTCATAAATGTATTTATTTAATATTCACTTATATTATATTTTGTTATTAAACTCGAGTTTGAACTCGAACTCGAACTTTTGTCGTTATTAGTTAATGAATTGATTTTAAGTTTTTTGTCATTATTAATTAATGAATCAAACTCGAGCTAAACTCGTTAAATATAAATGAACAAATTTTTTACGAATTGAATTCAAAACACTCGCAAGCTTAATCATTTAAAAACAATTTGAGCTCAAATATGTGGTAAACTTAAACGAGCTGAATTTAAATTCACAAATATTCAACTCAATTCAGTTCATTTGCAGTCCTAAAGATGCTTTTTACTTTGACATATATTTCAATATTACCAAAGCTGACTCAAGGCTACATGATTTAGGCATTTTTATGTAAACTCCATCTGTTACGTGGTGTCCATGTAGCCAATATATATTAATGGCATACGCACACCAATGTAGAGCATAGAAATACCATATCGGGGAAAAAAAATAATATGTATTGGATTATAGTGCTAAATATACTCATTTACAAGTGTCATTTATTATTTTTTTCATTTTCAATAAGAGGAATGGAGGAAAAAGATAAAATTTTGAATCCAAAATTTGTTATCATCATTAATTGATGAATCATATTTAAGTTAAATTAGTTAAATATAATAAATAATTTTTTTATGAATCAAGTTCAAACTATTCATGAACTTAATAATTTTAAAATGAATCAAACTTGAGTTTACCAATATTTAGTTTAACTCAGTTCATTTACAAAATTATAAATGCTTTTTACTTCGATATATATTTCAATATTACCGAAGTTGGCTCAAGGCTACATAATTTAGACAATTTTACACAAATTTCATCTGTTATGTGGCGTCCATGTAGCCAAGATACACATTAATGGCATATGCACACCAATGTAAGGTATATAAATATCGTACCAAGACAGAATAATATGTATCGGATTATGGTGTTGAATCTGCTCATTTACAAGTGACTTTCATCTTTTTTTATTTTTTCAGGCAGATGAATTGAAGAATAAGATGAAAATTTTGAATATGAAGCCATATATCATCGAAATAAAGAGGAAAATTATATTATGAATCCAAAAATATGATATTTCTTATGCCTCCGATATTATTTTTTAACTAAACATTTATCATGTTTTGTTGTTCTTTTTATTTTTCTCTTATTCTTCTCCTTATTTCCATAGATAAAAAAATTATATAAATTTTAAATGTATTTTTAGAGAGATAATTTTTTTTAATTTGCATATTTGATTTTATTTTTAATATTTCTGAATATTGTAATGATTATTATTATTGTTTGAGATAAAATATTAATTTAATTTTTTTGTGAAATAAAATAGTTAAAAATACAGATATTTTAACTAAAAATGAGTAATATAAAGAGAGAAAATCATATTGCTGTAGGTTGAAAATGATGTATTTGATATAAATAATAAACTTATAAGTGATAAATTTATAAATTATAAATGATAAACATATAGTTTATATATAATAAATTTGTAAGTTTAAAACGATAGACCTGCAATATATAAACGATGAACTTGCAATATGTAAAATACGAATATGCAAAATCTAAAAAATGAATCTATAAATTCTAAAGAATAAACATGTAACTTCAAAATGATGAATTTGCAAGTTCAAAACAATAAACTTGTAAATTATAAACGATAAATTTATAAGTGATAAAGTATTAAGTTATAAAAAATAAATATATAGTTTCTAAACGATAAATTTGTAAACTCAAAATGATCAAACTATAAATTATAAATAATAAATCTACTATTTCTAAATAATAAACTTTTAAATTCAAAAAATGATGAACTGTAAATTATAACTGATTAATATATAAGTTCAAAATGAGAAACTTGCTGATGAACTTATAAATTAAAAAACGTTAAATTTATAAGTTATAACTGATAAATTTATTTTATATTAATTAGTTTATTAAAATCGAATTCAAAAAAATATCCACTTTTATGAATAAATTAAATCAATAATATAATATGAATTTAAGTTGATAATATAATAAGCCAGGCTTCCGTGATTTAGTAGCTTTTGGATTCGTGGAATTGGAGTTGCTGCATGGGCTTTGTTGCTTTGCAATTTAGTTTCTATTTCTTTTAGCACGCAGCAGACACTATTGAGTTAATAGTCATGTTTGAGTTCTAACTTTATCAACTTGAAATGTCTTAAAATGTCAACAATGAGCTACTTTATTTCATTTTCCAAATCCTATTGACAAACATGAATGATAAATTTTTATTTTTATTTTATCAAACAATGATATAATTATTGAAAACCATTCATAACATTTAATATCGATGATTTTCATTTTGCTTCTTCTTGTTCAAACTAAATAAATAAAAGAAAGGAAAATGAAAGAAAGATATAAGTTTCAATAATTATGTAAACATAAACTAAAAATTGATTTTCCCTATCAAATGGTAGAGATAAAGTTGATGGGTTATCTTTCATTAGGTGCAGGTGAATCCATGGAAAATGGATAATGATGAGAAAATAAAAATAAAAATTATAATTGGATACTATGTTTATTCAAGCAACACATAATTTTAAAAAGTATAATATTATATTACAATATTTACTTAATAGGCACAACAATATAAATAAAACTAATTGCATAAAAATATTACTTGAATGACCTTTCATTTTTCAATAATTTTTTCCATCACAAAAAAAACTAACTGAAAAAATATAACAAATCAAATCGAATTCGATTATTTACAAATGGATGATTGGAATTTTGATTAATATCATTTTTTCACCATTTCGATTGAATAGTTTTTAAATTTTTTTTATATTTGTGTCCAGTGTAAATGAATAATTATTTCAATAATTGTCATTCATAAATAAAAAATAACATGCTATTTTTGAAAATTTAGCTAAATGTTAGTTTTCTAATATATTTACTATACTTGAGTTTTTCTGAATGCTATTTTTTTTGAAACTTATTATAATTAAGTTATTTATCAACTTATAATTAAAGTCATTTTAATTCATAACTTTTAGTTTATATAGTAAATAGTGTTTTAGATTGACGTTGGATGTAAAAAATATATATTTATAATTTATTTAATTTAATTGATTGATTTTTTAATTTTTTAATGTGTTTTTATCAAATATATTTATGAAAAAAGTATTTATATGTTTATCTTTAAAAATAATTTTTAAAATTAAAAAAATAATTTTTTTTCCTAAAAAATATATTCTTTAAACGCAACAGGTAAGAATTAATTCACATATATAAGAAATATATAAGAAATGTAAGTGTTTTTTTGAAAATATCAGAAATGAAAAGTTCTTATAACTCATTGAGGTATAATTATTTCAGAGGAAAAACATTGTCTTATACTAAATATGTATTTTTCAAAAACTATAGTCGCATCTTAGTCTTTTATGATCCATCAAGAAAAATTAATAAGATCTTATTTTCTCATTAGAAGAGTACAGCCATAACTACCTTACACGTGTCAAGAGCCCGTTTTCTCATGCTTTATTCTCCAACCAATAAAATTGTGCCACATTTTAGTTTTGTACAAATAGCCGCATGGAATAATATCTCATCACTCTCCTCCCTTCTCTCTCAAAACGCTATTCTTCGTTTCCTCTCAAAGATCTACACAAAAATAGAAATTTTCTTTCATTTCTCTCTTCAAAAACGCTTTTTTCACTTTCTTTAAGTCATGGCGGAATCCGTTGAACCGCCTTCGACGTCGGCCGGTGATCCTAATCCTAATCCCAACCCGAATCCCAACTCTCTAATCCATCCCCGCCGTGAGCCTTTCGAGCATGGTCTTCTCCCAATTCCCAAGCTCATATTCCCTGACCCAACCCAAGCACTTACCCAACTCAGGCAGAAACTCGCCTCCCACTCTCGTATTAATTCTGCCATCCTCGCCGACTCGCTCCAGATCTCCAGCGACCATGCTAGGCTCGTTCTTGACACTCTCGCCTCGGTTCTCCACTCTGAGGGCGACCCGCTTGTCAAGGCCTTACCTGGAGAGATTGACTCTGTGGGAGCCGATATGCGTGATCTGATACTGCTTTTGTATATTCAGTCGTATAAGAGGTTGTTGCCGAGGACGCATAAGGATTCTGCTTCGGTGGCCGATGTCTGGCCCTCTACCTCAGCTTTCGATGGGTACCTGTCGGCTTTGTCGCCTCTTCAGGTATTTTTGGTTTTCGGAGCATTTAATTGGTTATTTATTGGCTGAACTATTTAAATGTTTGGATTTTTTTTTTGGTAATTACGTGAATTAGTGTCTTTATCCGCATGTTTTGATTTGGACAAGGGTCAGATTGAAATGGGTTTTTTTAGATAATAGTTGCTACATTTCTGGGAATGAGATAATGATTCAATGTGTTTTTGCTGCGTTCTCATTTTGCGATTGTATGAATTTATGAGATGTTTTGTCAGGGTTTGATTTGGTTGATTATCACATTGGTTCTCTTCTTCCTCTTTAGTGCTAATTGTTGGTTGTCCTGGAATTTTCTAATGTGGTTTGGTATTTGTCTGTTTAATTATCTGTTGTTTAGTTACCAATGCTGTTAAATTTAATTGGTCCCTTTATGCATACAAGCGAATTTGCATATAATGGCATTTTGATAGTGGTGAATTCTGTACTTGTTGGTTGGTTATCTGATTTATTTAAACTATTCGGTGAATACTGTAAGCATTTTTATATTTGAAGGAACAGGTGCTTTATCAGTGAATCAGTCATTAATATACTTTATGTTGAAGTACAAGCTAAGAGAAAGTTGGAGCATTCTCAAATTGTGTATTTCACTTATCAATTTTTCTAGATTTTTTTAAAATGAAATTATGGCCGAAAAACAGCTTTTGATTGTATCTTTGTGTTTTTGACATCATGAACTCCCATTTTCACTTATCTAATAAATTTAACGAAATCATTGTTGTTAGTTAACTTTAGGTTGTGTGCATTTATTTTTCCCCTCGTGGGCAGCCTATTTTAATTATATAGAAGTATATGATTGAAGAAAAAAAATTTTAAATGCTCTAACTTTTGGCTTTCTGTTTTAGTTGTGCTGGTTATAAGAGTGAAAAAATAGATTATAGATTCTTGTTCACACTTACCACATGATATTATGTTTCTTTTGTATTTTAATTCTTATATTAGTGAATAAGCTTTTTTTATAGAGCATTGATATTAGGTGAGTGTTTACTATTTTCATTTTTTATTTTTCTAATGTTTTATTCATGATATCATAGAACACTTGGTGTTTAAATTTTTATGATATAAATTATTAATATTAATAAAATAATGAATTAAATATTTGCAACTATCACTGTCTTGCTAACTAGTATTTATGACCAATTAAGAAAAGGGAAATAATAAATTAAATTCGTTTTTTAGCAAGTTATGAATTTTTATACCTAGTTTTTGGTCATCTTTTTAGTCTTTTATTATAGCAAAAAGTTATATATATATATATATATATATATATATATTTTCTATAATGCTTGGACTCGGGTATGCATATCGAATATGGGTATATATCTAAAAGTTTGACTTTTTGTTTTTTAAAATTTAGGATATATGAGTACGGTCAAAAAGTATCCAAAATTAGGATAAGCGTAGGAGAATATATATATTTTAATTTTTATATATAATAATTTAAGTTAAAAGCTAAATCAAATTATAACTTGTAAATTGCTAAATAAAATAAAATTGCAATACTTCATTTTACTTTAAGATAAAATATTTCAAACTATAGACTTAAAAATCCAAATTGCAAACCACAAAAACAAACAACAAAATGATATTACATAACTTATTGACATTAAACAAACTAGTAATGACTCATTTATAAAGTTCAAGTAACAAACTTTTATACTGGTAAGTATCCACTCTTAAAATGAAGGATTCAATAAGGATCTCATACTCATGTTGTAAGTATTCGGCATGGGTACTTCCTCATTTTTGAAGTGTCCGAGTAACATAGATTTTTTTATGTGAGATGCGGTGATTGGTTTTTGTCTAGAAATATAATTCTGGGTGGTGGGTACATTATCATGTGTTTAATTTGATTCTAAATGGAATTTCATATCTTGTAAGTGGGCCTTCCTAATGGTCACCTCTCGGGTGCATTGTATAGATTTTAATACATGGCAATAGTTTGACCTGCCAATTTGTAATTTTTCTTTCATCAATTTTTTGCTGCATGATGCAAAATGAGTTGATGTGGTGAACCTAAGCTTTTATGATCTTGTTTTGTTCTGTTTGATCTGTTAAAATGTATATTGTATAAAATACTTGACTTCAACCAATTGTCAACGTTGAAACAACATTTCATTTGTTTTTCTAATAATTTTTGTTGTAAACTTTGAAAGTAATTTAGTTAGGTTGAATTTTACTGAAGCTTAGTGGTCCAATTTGTTGCAGCTTGTGCGTAGCAACAGCCGTCGATTTATGCCATCACAGGCTGATGAAGAGGCTCATCAGTTATCCTACTTACAAAAGCACATGGCTAACATCCTCTCTCTTCTCGCTGAGCCTGTGGAAGGAGAAGGCGAAGAGTCTCTGGTTTGTGAAATTAATTCCTTTCCCTGTAATTTTGGTTAAATGAACTCCTTTTAGTTTTACAAATGAAAATTAATATAAATGAACTTTGAGGATAATTATAATGCTTCTTCTTTTGTTTCCTTGAATTTTCTCTAATATTCTTTTTTTTTTTTTGCCTGAAATTTTAAATGAGCAATGAGGCAATTCTTTCTATAGTTTTATAATCATGCTACTGTTACTTTGTGAATCCACTTGTTGTGAATGTTTGAAAGGTGAATTTCATAAACCGTTTTGAATCAATGCTAGCAGATAAGAAGAAAGTTGTTTTTGTGGGAATTTCCTCCCAATTCTTTATTGTTTTGGGTTATATATTTAGTCCAGTGAGTGAAAAGTGCACAGCTATTTAACTGAAATGGAAATTTGCAAAAAATTAATGGCATTGGCATATATGTGGTGAATTACCATTTAAATCTTGGTTGAGTTGGGTTGCATTTTTTAAATAATTTCTGTTAGATACAAAATATACTTTTGTCAATTCTCTTTTAAGTTACCTGGTAACGTCAAAAGCTGAGTTGACCACAGAAAGTGTAGAGTAGTGCCCTACATAGATTTTGTTTTATATTAAATCTGTAAGTGACTGATCGACCTCTTTGGAAAGGTTTTCCCTGGAAAGCAGGGTGCAATCTTTGTTGCAAAGTTTGCTAATATGTTTGCTTAGGAAAGTTAATGATTTTGGACTTTCAAACGTTGTAGAGTTTTTTGTCAACTTATTTTTCTGACCAAGGTTTCAAATAAAGCATCTCATTTGCTCATTGTCTGAACATGCCTCCATTTGTCAGTTAAAAAAAAGAGGAAAAAGAAAAGGTCTCCAATGTGGCTTTTCATTCTATTGTAGCTATTCCATTTTGACAATGCCTAAAGATAGGCACATGATATGATGACATTGCGTACCCTCTTCTCCCTTGTGCAGAGTGCACTATCATTGCACGGACAGATGCTGATTTTCTTTCTATTCTGACCTGTCTGTGAAAGAGTGGTTTCTAAATAAAAATATTTTGGGAAACTTTTTAGATTTTTTCAGCTCAGTAAGGTTGCTACTAAAACACTAATGTCTATATGTTTTGTTGTTCACCTTTCCTAACTTCAAGGTTAATCTCACTGTATTAGGTTTTGACGATGGAAGGATTTGAACATCTTGGATTTCTGTTTCAATTTGGTGATAAGGCATCTGAAGGAGTTCCATTAAGTCAAGCTGCTCCTTTTTTTGCCAATTCAGATCCTGACATGCCTGCAGTTCCTGTTCCTGCTGCGGAAGTCCATGATTGGATTTCACAGAGTATAGCCTCTGCTTTAGAACATATCACTGAAAGAGTTTCTGCAAAAGAAAATGGACCTTCTAGTGCATCTGATCAGGATGTTGCCATGGCTGATGCCTGTACAAGTTCAATTAAAGCCTCGCCAAGTACAAGGGGATCTTGTTTTATTGAGGGGATCTCCAAATCTTCGTATGTAAAGCAAGCATCTGATCTTAAAGGCTCTTCTGTAAAGGTTAGTGTTGGAAAGTATTTTCATCTCTTTTATGGTTAATATACTGTGATAATTATCATTCTTAAGATAGAAGTTGTCGTTATTGCAGAATTTATAAAACCTAAGATGCCACTGCCAAGTACCTCACCTTTAGTAAATTGCAATTCTTATTCTCTTTCATTGTTTCAGTTAACGTTTTATTTTCTTGCTTGAATAGTCCATTTTTTCATTGAATAAAAAGAACATTTGTCTATGCTAGGGGCAGATTTGAATGTGTATGTCTTGTCCAATAAATTACTTTCTTTGTTTTTATTTTGTGCTGCTTTAACAGTGTTGTAGGGTTGTAGGCTTATAAATTTCTTTCTTTGTTGTTTTTCTTTTGTGCTGCTTTGACGGTGTTTTATGGTTTTAGGTTTTGAATTGCCATGATTCCGTCCTTTACATCTTAGCGCCCTTGAGATATGCCACTGTTTATGGATGCTCTGATGCCACTATAGTTCTTGGAGCTGTTGGCAAGGTAATAACTAAACCATTGTTTTTGTTAGTGTGACCACTGAGAGTTCAGATCGCTTATCAATGCCTCATCCACTTAAGTCTGTTTTTATGTATTTGAATATGATGCATGGCTTGCAAATATGCTTGAAACCTTTCTCTGGTAAAATTGGTTGAGAGAGAAAACAAGATCCACTTCTATGTTTAAATATAATGCAGTTTTCATAATGAATAGGTTAATAAGCATAACCTTATATTACCTCTCCTCCAATTTTCCTAATAAACAGGGTTGCATCAATGTAGATAAATTTGTGTTCAAGCATAAGGCAACAAATATACCTCAATTGGTTTGTGAGGAATTAATGGCATAAATGTCTTACCTACTGGTTGTTCAGCCTTATTGCTGCATGCATCTCTATGGCTTAGAAAACACATTTAGTGTCTCGTGGCAATTTGGTATTTTTGTACTTTTCATGAAAGGATGTAACATCCCACATTTTGAAAGTTTGCTTGTAGTAGCACACAGATGTTAGGATAGCATTAAATGTTCTAAGAAATGCCTTTTATTTTATTCGATTCTTTATTTGATCAATAGAATTAGATTTTCCCTGAAGCAATTAAACAACATCTTGTAGACCTATTTCTGCAAGGAACTGCCGAAGACAAAGTTGGAAAATGCTGGCATGCTCTTCTTTGATATTTGTCTGAAAGTTGTGTATTATTTAGCATATTTTGTTGTTTTTCCTTAATGGGATTATGAACTTGTTATCAGTTTGACTTTCTTTTATCAGCAAATATATGAGCATTTTATTGGTAAGATTTTGCTGGTTCATGTCTAACTATTTGTGCTTTTTGAATTTAGTATTTCCCCTTTTAGCTGGTTTGTGTAACTAAGATTTTAGATAGAAACTGACATGGACATATCTTTCTTGCTCTGGCCAGTAAATGCTTTGTAGCTTTTTTTTTCCCAGCTATTTAACAATGCTGATGTCTTAAGGTGAAAATATTGTAAAGTTTACTTTGTTTAGAATAATTTCTATCGAATGCTAGACTTTGTATGATTTCCTGTGAAGTTTCCTTTTCTTTTTGCATCTTCTAATAAAAAAAAAATTGAAAGCATATCTTATATGCTTTATTCCTTTTTACAGGCTTTCAGGATTGAACATTGCGAACGAGTTCATGTGATTACAGCAGCTAAACGAGTGTGCATTGCCAATTGTCGTGAGTGCATGTTCTTTTTAGGGGTTAACCAGCGACCACTTATGGTTGGCGATAACCATAAACTGCAGGTGTGTTTGTCACCATTCCCTTTTTGATTATCCATTCCTTTTTTAATTAATCTTCTGGTGAATATAGCATGCTTAGCTTTTCACTCTTACTTGAAAATATTTTCTAGTTGAACTTCTATGCTGTTAATTGATCAAGATAATTTGAATATGGAACTTTCTATCAACTCCTGTTCTACAGACTCAGGATCATTGGCTAGATGGTTCTTCGTCAATTTTATTTAAGAAATATTGATTTTTATTAGGAACTGTTGTGAGAATTGCTTTGTTTCATTTTTGGGTATCTCATGAACTAGTAAACCTAAGAAACTGGGACTAGAGTATACGTAATGGGCACAGGCAAGACATGCCAGTAGTGTCTCCTGCATGCAATATCTGGTCAATCTTTAAGTTTTCGTTTGAGGAAATAGCCATTCTTTGATATAATTATGATAGACTTATTTGTAGTTCAAGGAGATTTAACTAGGACTAAGCATTCTGTAACAATCTGTGAAATCATTTGGCCCTCCCTGCATTTTAGTTCTAAGTTGATTGTTGATGTAACTGTTGACTGGATGATCCATGGAATAAAGTTGGAATATCCATATGCTCATGATATTGCTGTTAAGTTTAATGAACATGTGCAGTTGAATGAATGGGTCAAATGTTATTTATATCATGATTTTTTGGAAATATGCACATGTGAAAGGTAAATGCTTCGGTTTGATGTCTGTCATGTTATATTGTTGTTGTTTTTATTATTATTATTAGTGAAGGCATCAAATTACCTGTTGAATAAGTTTACTTCTTATTCTTGTGATCAAATATCCTTATCTTCTCAACATTCACTTAAAGTGCTAATGAGAAATAATATGTTTGGAAATTCTTCCATGTTGCAATCAGGTGGCACCTTACAATACATATTACTCAGAGTTGGAGGAGCACATGGCTGAAGTGGGTGTCGATGCAACTATCAACAAATGGGATGATCCTTTAGCGTTGGGAGTGGTTGACCCACATGATTCATTATCTCATCCTGCAGGTGTCTCGGATGTTCAAGCTGAGTCAGCCGCACGCTTGGACCCTGATCAATTCACAAATTTTCTGGTATACATGAACTTGTCCTATTATGCTAAGAATTATTGTTGACTGTAGTTTTTACTTCAACTCTGTTTCAGTTTTAATTGAGTTCCTGTGTGTATAATGGATATTATCAAAATAAGTTTGAAGTCGTCCTTGCTACTTGCTGTTCCTCTAACTCTTTGTTATTATATACTTCTTGGAAGAGGGGGTAAGAACATTGGCTTTATTTTCTATCGCATGTGATAACAGTTGTGTTCTTTTTCTTGTTGCGCAGATTCCGAACTGGTTTGGTGGCGAATCTTCTGGGTCAACAAAAGATAATCCATTTCCATTACCAGAAGCGTACATGTCATCTCAGCAGAGAAACGTATGTGATTTTGATTAAAAAAGATGATTCAAGCTATGTAGTATATAAGTTTGCACGGTCAATGTTGTCCATAATGCTTTATAATTTGTTCAAAATTTGTTTACCTGTGCCATAATGTGGTTACATTTCCTTTCTTTTCATATATCAGCAAAATAATTTGGGGGAGATAAAGCAATTATTGAGGGAAGCTCCTCTTGAAGAGAATCGGAAGCGGGAACTGTCTTGTACGCTGCATCTATTATTCAAGGATTGGTTATATGGTAATTTTCATTATCTCAATGGAATATCCTAAATTTTGATAGCGTATGCAGTCTTGACCATTTTGAAAGTTTATTGATGTGTAATGAAATATCAGCCTATGCATTAATAACTTCCCCCAATATGTCTGCCTTTGGGAAAATGTTCGAGACAAGGAAACAAGGAGAGAGTAAGACCATTAGGGGGCACTGGTTTTTATGATAAACAAATATGATTTTATGTACCTACGAGTCTCACTATTATTTTGCTTGCAACCTCAAGCTGTCCACTAATTGCTAAAGGTGCATTATTTTCCAGATGCTCATAAAGATTGTTTTTGTGGTTTTCTTTACTGAAACAAAAATGTTGTTCTTCATCAAGATTTGTGAAGACTGAGTTGTTAATTTACCATATTCCATGCATAGGAAAATTACTGCTGTCAGATATGAGGTCATAACTGCATTTGTTGCATCTCTTATATTACTTGCAAATGCATGCCCAAATCAGTGAGAGTCTGAATGTTCTGGGAATATATGGGGCCATGGCTAGAGGCTGTCCTTTGTGTGAAGTAAAAATGGATGATGACATCCCTTGTGCCAAATCTTCGTTTCGGAATAATCTGATACAAGTGTGTTTGATTAGATCTTCTCATGCATAATTACTGTATGGCCCATGACAGAAATCATCTTTGCACTTACTGGAGTCTTGGTTGTATTCAACTTGATAGTAATGGCCACTTTGGAGGACGATTTGATAAAATCAAGTTTCATTGAAGAGGAAATTTTGTTTTGAGGATTTTAAGTGAATTAGATGATATTGTTTTTGAGGAATTTAGGATGAATTAGATGTTATCTACTATATGTTTGATCGATATTTATAACTATTGTTCTCATACTCGCTCTTTTTAAGCTAGGCTATATCAAGTACAAGGTTTAAATTTTATTTTCTCAGTTGTGCTTCTTGAAGGTGGTTGACGAATGTGGCTTTCTAAAGGACTTCTTCTTCTTCTTCCTCTTTCTTATTTGACTTGGTTTTTGCATGTGTTTCTGATTCCAGGCTAAAGAATCAGTAAATAAGAAGTTACTAAGAATTTTCTGGGGGCTAAGTTGTTAATGCTTTTAATCCAGTCAGATTATATAGATAAGCTAAACTATATCTAAACTGCATTGGGTTAATACTTGTGCTTAACGTCCTACTTCTGTTATTGTATGGTTATGAAATCTGAAAACAAGGATCTACAATTAGAACTCAGTGGATGAACTATAGTACAGTTGTCTTTGTTAGGTTTAATTTATTAGTTGATGATTTAACAAGTTGTTTGTTGATTGAATACAGCTTCAGGGAATATTCGTCAGCTTTACTGCCTACAAGGCGATTAGTGTTGATTGGTGAAAGCGTGACATAACAAAGATGGTAACAGGAGGCTTTCAGGTGCTCATTTACTGGAGCCCCAAATCATCCTTATGTACTTCGGTATCGAACACATTTGCCTGATGACAGTGGTGCACAGAATACATTTGCTACGCTAATCTCACTGTAATATATTTTTTTTTCTTGTAATATTTGTTAACCTTAGGTTCGTGATCTCGTGAATTTTTTTCCCTTCCCTCCCTTTTTAGCATCCCTTCCTAAGTTAATTGTTGGATATTTTTATTAGTTCATATTTCATGTTTCCCCCATTGGTTAATATTCTATGTCATTCTCTGGCATGGGTTTTTTCTTTTTACAATGAATTAAAGTGGAATTTGCTGCTTGCTATTAGATAAGATCTTGGTAGTTGCTTGCTGGTGTAATGACTTCCTAGCAATGTTTTGAATAGATAAAGTGTAATGGGGATATGTTGGAAATAATATAATATTTGAAATCACTTTTTTTTTTTAAACTATATTTGAAATCATTATATTAAAGCTCTATTGTATCAAACCATACAATTTTCTTAATGATGCCCAAGTACCTTGGAAAGAAGGGCAGTTATCTGCGTCGTCGTTAACAATGGTCAAACCGAAATTGAGTTATGAATAGTGAAGCATGAATTGAGTTGTCTGTTATGACCCAAGGTCATAACCAGTGAGTAGGGGGGAGTTTAGAAGAAGGGAGAGAGTAGAGAGAGGTAAGAGGCAGAAGAGAAGGAGGCAGAAGCAAGAGTGGAGGAAGAGAAGAAGCAGAAATAGAAGAAAAGCAGAAGCAGAAGAGAGGCAGGAGAGTGAGACTAGAGAGGAAGAATTGAGAGGGAAATTCAGTTTTTACTCATTCATTGCATGCCAAATTCTGTTGCATACCTCAATATTTATAGATTCGAAGAGAAATATTAAAAAGTTAGACAGCTCCCAATCACACCTCATGACACTTATTACAATCCAGTAATATGCTTTCTTTTCTCCAAGTAAGATGCCTGCTAATACAACTCATAATGATCAATAACTAACTTAACTAACTTTAACGACTTAGTAACAACTAATTCCAGCTGATCCAATCCAGCGCCCGCTGCCACACAAGCATTGCCAGCTACCACAGAAGAAGCTTCTCGTGCCTTCCCGTTGAGCAGGGTTTTTCCCACTTCTGGCTCTCCCATTTCTTCCTTCAAGCCTGCTTCCTTCTGCCCATCCACAGCCTCGCTTCCTTTGATCCTCCCACATCCTGATGTATCATGACATTGTCACTGGAGAGTGAAGCAGGCAAGAGGCTGTGACAGGTGAAGCTATCCATTTCTAGGGCGATGAATAAGAATTACAAAGCCCACAAAAGGCTATAGATAAATTTGGTGAGCAATATACAACATGGATTTGTTAAATTCGGACTAAATTTAGTTATGGCTACTTTAGAATTAATAACATAAAATAATTTGAAAATTAGGAAAATCTTTCCAAAACATATTCAAAAAGAATATTTGAGAATTTGAATACGCGGTTTTGAATAATTTCCATTTCAAAATATTTTTAACTCTGTGATGCTCTGCTGCTTACATAACTTTAAGTTATGTAGATTCTGTATTTTTAACGTATGAAATATGAAACTTTATTAAACTATCCTTATAATTCATGTTATTTCAAGTTGAGACAACTGGGTTGAAATTTGATCAATTGGGTGAGTATCCTTTCCAGTGGAGTTTAATTTGTCATTAAAATGATTCTGCGAGTGGTAAAAAAGAACTAAATAACCATAATGAAAATATAAACCAAAATAAATCAATAAATTAATACCAAAACCAAGTTAAAGAAAATCAATTATTGGTAAAGTATGATCAATTTAGAAAATATAGCTTTTTAGGATGGCTAACGTGTGGTATGGGAAAAAAAGAGAAAAACAAAATCGCCAACATGCAAAAAATATATATATTTTAATGGTTACAGTCCTTAAAATACTTTTTTTAATCATTTAGATCAAAATTTTAATTAGTTCTATAACAATTTTAAACATTTAATGCTATTTAACATTAATAATTATAATGGCTACTAGTGGAATCGTAACATAAGAAAAATCTTTATATATATATATATATAGGTACAAGATTAATTTTTGCTTTGTATATAGGTACAATACATAAATCAAGAATTTCAATCGTTATTTTCTTAAGAAATTATGCTTCTTCTATAGGGTGCTCGGATCAACTTGTGGAGATTTTTAATTGCATGAAAACCAATTCACATTTTATGTTGTTGGTTTTCTATGATGTTGATCCATTGTGAAAACAGACTAAGATCTTTGGGAATTCCCTTGCTAAGTATAAAATGTTGAGAAAAATTAGAATCGGATAAAATAAGGTAACAACTAATAATTTGAGAAAAATTAAAGATAAAATAAAATATACAAATTTTAAGTGAAAATCTCTAAATAAATCAAGATAAAAATTACGGGCAAAAAGAAAAGAATTCACTATAAAAAAATAAAAAATTACAATTTCTCTCTAAAATTTAACAAGAAAATAATTATATTCTATCTTAAAAATTAAGAGAATAACAATTTTTTTTACTCTCTTTATATTCTTTTTTTTTTCTTTAGTGAGTTGGGATGCTCACTTGTTATATATCTTTGCAAGAATAATTAGCCTATTTATAAGCACAAATCCTTGATCCAAAATGAACCACATTTGACCACGTCTGTGGCAAGTTTAGGCCATATAATTTATTTCAATAATTTGGTGGTAAGGTCACTAACTTTTCTAACAAATATTCCACTTGAAAATTTAAGTGAGTCAATCATAACTTTATATTATTCTTTTTTCTTTTTCATTCCATATCACTTATATTTTTGCTAGGCTGCTAGAAGATCGACACTAAATAAAATTATCAACGTTGATTGCTTTAGTCATGAAATTTTCTAGGTTTGTCTTCTGTATAAATTTTCTGCATATCTACTGTTCTTTCTTTTATTTTTTCATGAACGAATTGGTACTGAACTCAAATGTATTTTGTTATTGAATGAAAGACTGAATTTTTTGCAAAGTGCAAAATACTTTGATTGTCACAAAATAGATAAATTTTCTCTTGTTTATGCCCGAGTTCTTCCAATATCATTTTCAATAAAATTGCTTCTTTTATTAACTTGTGTAATTGCTATATTTTTTGTTTATATTGTTGATGTTAATGTTGATGTAGCCACAACTGACTATAATTTTGAAATCCAGCTTACAACTTCGTTAGCAAATACAAACATATATCTAGTGATAGATTTGTTTTTGTCAATATCACATGCATAATCGGAGTCAAAATATCATCTAACAAAAAAGTCTGATCCTCCATAATACAATATAATATTTGTGGTCCTCTTAATGTATCTCATAACCTTTTCACTGCATTCCAATGTTATTTACTAGGATTTTCATGTGTCGCCTAACCAATCTCACTATTTGTGTAATATTTGGTCTTGTGTAAAACATAACGAATATTAAACTTTCCAGTGTTGATGTATACGGAACTCGAGATATTTTCATCCTCTCTGTTTCTATACTATGACTCATATTGGAGGATGACTTGAAATTAATGGAAAGTATGGTAGAAATTAGCTTACAATCTTGCATAGTGAAGCGTCACAAAATCTTTTTCAAATAATTATTTTTTGAAAATCAAATCTTTTTATTATTTCCGTCTAAGTAAATTTGTATCTCTAGAATTTTATTTGATAGCCACATGTCTTTAATTTCAAACTCCCTAGCTAATTGTATTTTCAATTCTACAATATAATCTTTATTGAGGTATGCTACCAATATGTCATCTACATACAACAATAAAATAATAAAATTATTTCCACCAAACCTTTTGAAATATGCATAAGAGTATGTATTAAGTATGTTGTATCCAAAACTCATGATGAAAAAATCAAATCTCTTGTATCAACACCTCAACGCCTTTTTGAGATCGTACAAAAATTTGTTTAATCTACAAACTAAGTTCTTTTTTTTTTCCAAATCTTTCTGGTTGGAGCCTGTAATTTTTTTTAAGTTCTCTATGAAAAAAAACAATTACATATCTAACTACTCTAAAAGTACGTTAAATGTAGCATACATTACTAGAACTACTCTTATTGTTGTTAGTCATATCACTGAAAAAATATCTCATTGAAGTCAATGTCTTCTTTCTGAGCATATCATTTTACTACTAATCTTGCATGATATCGCTCCACTTGATATTTGCCATTACACTTAATCTTATATACCAATTTGTTACCAATATACTTTTTTTCTTGTGGTAACAAAACAAGTTCTCAAGTTTTATTCTTATGAAGAGTTTCCATTTCTTCATGCATTTTTTCCATTTATTGAAATGCATCTGAATTGTTTATTATTTTTTTTGGAGAGTTGATGACACCTTATCCTCTGTCATAAGACAGTATCTAACATTACTCTTCATAATATACTCTGAATGCCAACCTGGTTGTCTTCTGGAGTGATATGATTGTTGAGGTTCTGATGCCTCAGAAACGACTGGTTATTTTTTCCTGTATTTTTGTGCTGCTTCAGATAAATTATTTTGCTCAACTTCCTTTTCCAAGTACATTACTGTAGTTTTTGAATTTTCTTTCACTATGCTATCATTATTTTCTTATTTATGTAATTTATCTTCTAAAAAAATAACATATATGCTGATTATAACCTTATGAGCAGTGGGATCATATATACGACAACTCTTTACTCTATTAATATACCCCAAGAATAAATATTTTATGGATTTTGGATCTAACTTTGTATTTTTTTGGGCATTATATATCACATACACAAAACTTCTAAATATATAGAGGTTTGAATAATCAGTCTTTTTTTCAGTCCATATCTCCATCGGAATCTTCAACCCAATTGTTATTGATGAGACCCGATTTATCACATAACATGCGGTATTTATTGCCTCTGTTTAAAATTTTATTTTCAAACTTGCATTTTTCAACATTGTTTTTGTTTTTTTTAACAAGGTTTTGTTCATCTGTTCTGCCACTCCATTTTGTTAGGGAGTGTATGCTATAGTGAACTATCTTTTTATGCCTTATTGATTACATCGTTCCATTATCTGTCTTTAGACACTTAATCTTTTTTCTAGAATCAAGTTCTAATCGCGTTTTAAATACTTTGAAGACTGGAAACATATCTACTTTTTTCTTGATAGGATACACCCAATATCTTCTAGAATAATCATCTATGAAGTATGCAAAATATTTTGCTCATTCTAGAGACGTTATTGGTGCTTGCTCTACATCAGAGTGAAATCATTCTAGAATATTTTTACTTCTGGAATTTGATATGTTAAACTTCGATATGTGTTGTTTACTTGTAACATAATGCTCGTAAAAAGGTAAAAACACTTTAGTGAGACCTGAAAGTAGATTTTTCTATGCAAAAAATTTCATTCCTTGCTTAGATATATGTTTAAGTTTCAGATGTCACATCATTGTATATCTTTCATTTGAACTATTTGAAACAACCAATACTTTTCTTTCAAGCAAAATCTCTCCTTTCAACATGTATAAGTTGGTAGCCACCTTTTTTTCCTCACCTTAAATCACCTTCATGATTTTATTTTCGGCTTCAATTTTGCAACCAAGATCATTTAGTTGACCTAACGATAACATATTTTTTCCAAGTCCTCCACATATTACACTTGTTGAATAGTGCATATTGTGCCATAATGAAACTTTAACTTTATGGTTCTAATACCAACAATCTTTAAGGAATGATCATTACAACTATACACATATCCCTCAGAGACAGATTTATATTAATGGAACCATTCACTTTGAGAGTTCACATGATATGTGGCTCCCGAGTCAATGAACTGTGCATCAACAAATGTCTTTCTACCTTCACTAGTTGTCGTTACTTCACAATACAAAATATCATCCTTTTTGGATCTGCTTGTAACATTTTCTTGAGGATTGAAGCTTTTCTTATTTAAACTCTAACAATCTTTCTTAAAATGACTATTTTTACCATAGTAGTGACATTTAAGGTTATTCTTACTTATAAACTTTGATATACCTTGATCTTGGCTCTCACTTGAGCGACGTTTTATTGATCTCCCTTTTATCACAATTAGGGTTTTTGCTTATTGCGAACTTATTCTCTTTGTTCTTATGCCAATTTTCTTTTTCAAGAATAGCAAATGCAACATCATTAAAATTTAGATGATCTGTAAGGATATTGTTTGTTAGATTGATGATAAGTTGATCATACGAATAAAGTAGACTTTGAAGCAGAAGTTTAACACATTCATTTGACTCCATTTTATAATCTAGTGATGTGAATTGAAAAAATAAAATATTCAAAATATTAATATGCTTTGTCACTGAAGTAGATTTTGACTTTGTAGAGTACCAATTTTCTTTTAAGAAATTTTTTGTTATGAAGTGATTTGACCTCGTACAGTTTTGTAAGATAATCTTAAATCTCATTTAAAATTTTTTTCTCTTCAATATTTGACAACACTTTATCTACTAATGCATGATAAAAATTTGCAATAACATTTTCATCCATCTCGTTCCACTTATCATTATCTGTGAATTCCGCTAGCTGCTAGATAATTATTTTTTTTAAAGATAGTCTTTATTTTTAATTTCCACAATGAGAAATTACTCTTATTGAATTTTGCAATCTCAAATTTTGCCGTTATTTCTTCTATAATAACTTTCAAGGAAAAATAATAATCTAACTTATTTTCTAATGTGGATGGTTCACTTATCAATGACAACTATAAAACATACAATAAGTAGATTTTAACACCTAAGTCAGATTTTGATACTATTTATTGAGAAAAATTAAGACTGAATAGAGTAGAGTTGTACCTAATAATTTGAGAAAAATTAAAAATAAAATGGAATACACAAAATTTATATGGAATATCTCTAAACAAATCAAGGTAAACACCATGAGTAAAGAGAGAAGAATTCACTAGAAAAGAAAATAAGAGATTACAATTTCTTTCTAAAATTTAAGAGGAGAATAATTATATTCTTTTTATTAAAATTAGAAAAATAACAATTTTTTATCTCTCTATTTTTTTCTTTACTGAGTTGGGATGCCCACTTGTTAATAAACACAAATTCTTGCTTCAAAGTGAACCACAATTGGCCACGTTTGTGGCAAGTTTAGGCCGCACAATTTATTTCATTAATTTGATGGCGAGTCCACCGACTTTCCCAACATGAACAACTTTTCAAAGAAAACATCCAAAAAGTGCAAAGATGGAGAATTTCATCAATAACATTTGACTATCTCTCTGGAAGGGATTTACAAAACATGTTTGATTTTTTTTCTTACTCGAATCATGATTCAACTCATAATTACTTGTAAGAGTAAATGATATTCATTTTTCTTGGTCTACTTTTGCCATTAATAATTGTTTTAAGAAAAATTTTGTCCGAAATTTGCTTAACATAATCAAAAAGGTCCTTATTATGTTATTAAATTTCAAGTTTTTAACCAAAGTTTGCTCGTAAGATTTTATTTTTTTATTTTGTCTCATTATATTTTATTATTTTCAAAATTCATTATTAAGGTTCAACTTAATTAGGTTTAAAAAGACAAAAAAAGGGGAAATTTTGACAATTTGATTTCAATACTCAATGAAAAGTACTTGAAGTAGGGGTGTCAAATCAAGTGGCGTGTCGTGTCGACCCACTTTGATGATATAATTCATTTATTAATTGGATTGACATGAACACGATATGAAAATTAAACAGGTTACGTGTGTAACACGTTTAATACGAATATGACACAATTATGCTTTTCTATGTTACCCGACATGATACGATTATGCTTTTTGGATTAATTGATACAATACGATATGACCAACAAGACACGAAAATAATATTTAAATATTTATTTTTTTTGTAAAATGATACTATAAACCTTCATATTTTAATAAATTTACAGATGTTATAAATAAGTTGTGTTGGATAGACACGATACGACATACAAAAATTAAATGGATTGTAACAGGTTCGCCTGTTAACCCGTGATACGATCTACTTTGAACCGTGTCATAAACGGGTCGACCTGTTTATGACATAAACGCATTTATGCTCAATACTAACACGCTAATTTTAAGTGTTACGCATGTCAAGTTCGCGCGTCATGATCCATTTTGACACCCCTAACTTGAAGTGATGCAATGCAGCTGTTTTTTTTTTGCAGTATTTATAGAGAATTTTTTTAGTAGATTCAATAATTGAATTAGTTTATGAATAATATAGTAGATTGAATTTACCTAATAATATTCCGTATGTATAAATATTTATATTTTTTCTTATTACTTTTTAACTAATATAAATAAAAAAAAGGAGTGAAAATTGGACGTTTAGTTATTTTCTTGCTTTGACATTAAATCAAATATAAATTAGTTTTAACTTTCAAACTGATCCCAAAAAAGAAAGACAAAATAATGGTATCACCTGCTTAAATAGTTTTTTTTTTCATCCAAAAGGCCACAAACTTATTAGTATATGATAATTGATGCATCTGTCAATTTATGTTTGATATTTGTTAATAAAGAAAAAAAATTCTTTTGCTGAAAAGAAGTTCATTTATCAATTTTAACAAAACCCCAAGTTTGGAGTTTCTCTCCCTCTCTAAGACGCAATTCAATTATTGTTGCTTTACAGGAATGAGTCGGAGCTTATGGAAGAAATTGTTGAAGAGGTGGTAAAAAAGTTGAGAAAATCAAGTACTAAATTTTGAAGCAAAGAAAATAAATTTGTTGGAATGAATTCACGTTTGGAAGAAATGATGAATTTATGTTTAGGAAAAGGAGAGTTGGATGGTGTTGAGATGGTGGGAATTTGTGGGATGGGAGGCATCGGTAAAACCACCATTGCTAGAGCTGTTTATCCAGAACTATCAAATCAATTTGAAGCAAGTTGTTTTCTTGCAAATATTAATGAAGTTGAAGAGAAACATGGGTTGCTTGCTTTGCAGCGGCAACTTCTTTCTGAAATCCTTATGGATAGAAACATAAAAATTTGGGATACTCATGGAGGAATCCATGGGGTCAGAAATAGGCTCCGCCATAAAAAGGGTTCTCATTGTTCTTGATGATATAAATCAATTACACCAGTTAAAATCATTAGCTGAAAAACATGATTGGTTTGGCAATGCAAGTAGGATAATCATAACAACCAGAGAACAGCATTTGCTGTTAAGCCATGGAGTAGAAAAAAATATATAAAGGGATTAAATCATGATGAAGTGTCCTTCATCTCTTTTCCTTGAAAACCTCAAGAATGATTATCTTGTACATGACTATATAGAGCTATCCGATCGTTTCGTGGATTATGCTAATGGCCTTCCTTTAGCCCTTGATGTTCTTGGTTCCTTTTTGTTTGATAAGTATATAGATGAGTGCCATGTAGCAAGGACACACATAATCACAAACGATATTTATAAAAATTATAGAATACGAATATGCGGGAGAAACGTGTAAATATTAAAAATATAAAAATAAATTTATAAATAATTAAGTTCAAGAGATATAATTTCAAATTATCATTTTTATATAAAATTAAATAAAAATGACATACAATTAAATATATTAAGCAATAATTGGTATAATACAGAGGTTTTATATTTTCTAGAAGAGAAAAACGTATTTTTTATTTAAAAAAATCTATTTCTAATTTTTAGAAAATTACAAAATGCTCCCAAAACATTTTGTATCGGAGTTTGATAAGTATCGATATTGAAAATGTATCGGAAACGTGACATGGTATGCAGTTGGAGTGTTTGTGCTTCATAGGAAGAATGTGGAAGTGCATCGCATAGGCTAAAGTAAATTCCCAACAAAGAGATTCTGGATAAACTTTATATAAGTTTTAATGGTCTATAGGAAGTTGAGAAGAAAATATTCTTAGATATTGCTTATTTTTTCAAAGGGGAGGATAAAGATCATGTGATTGAAATATTGGAAAGCTGCGGTTTCCATTCGAATACCGGAATCACAGTCCATGTCAATATGTCTCTCATAACCATTTCCAATAGTAATAGAATATGGATGAATGATTTACTTGAAGAAATGAGGCACCAAATTGTTCGAAGATCAAGCTACGAAGAACCAGGAAAACGAAGCAGATCGTGGCCTCATAAGGATGTGATGTCTATCATGTCCTGTCAAATGATACGGTAATAACTAACTTTTATGAATCATATAACTTGTTTGTGATTGTCTTTCACGCCTAATTATATATAATATATCATTGCCTTTTATTAGGGAACCGAACAAGTCGAAGGCTTAGTACTAGATTCATGTGAGCAAGAAGATGATCATTTGAGTGCTAATGGCTTCAGCAAGATGAGAAGGCTCAGGTTGCTCTAACTCCCAAATTTACACCTCTCGGGAAACCTCGATTATCTTTCGAATAACTTGAGATATCTTGATTAGGATAGATACCCTTTCAAATCCCTTCCAGCTACTTTTCAGCCAGACAAACTTGTTGAGCTCCATTTGCAATCTAGCAATATCGAACAATTATGGAAGGGAATAAAAGTACGTTTAGTTGCTCTTGCTCTTTCTTGTTTCGAGCTTTGATTATGTATTCTAAATTTACTTTATAGACATATGTGTGTGTGTGTGTGTGCGTGTGTGTGTGTGTTTGCAGCCTTTGAAGATGCTGAAGGTGATTGATCTTTGTTACTCTGTTAACTATAAATCAAGACAATGGGCTTCAGAGAGGTACCAAACCTTGAAAAGCTGAATCTTGAAGGTTGCGCAAGATTATTTGAGGTAGACAAATCCATTGGAGTTCTGAAAAGGCTCGTCGAATTGAATTTGAAGGATTGTAAAGGATTTGTCAGGCTCCCAAGTAGCATATGTGATTTGAAGTCTCTTAAGCTGCTTAATTTGCATGGCTGCTAAAAACTTGAAGAAATTCCAGAGAGATTAGGGGAGATGACTTGTCTAGAGAAGCTAAACATTGGTGGAATTGGTGCAAGACAACTTATATCTGCAAAACCATGGGATTGTCTTCTACTTTCGCGGTTAATGCCAAAGAAGAATCCACATTTGATGGCTTTTGTGCCTTCTTTGTCAGTTTTATGCTCTTTTAAGATCATTGAACTTGAGTTACTGCAATCTGTTTGAAGGAGTACTACCCAAGGATTTGAACTGCTTCCCATTATTGCAGTCTATTCTGAACTCGAAGATTTTTGGGTTGATAATTGCAAGAGACTCGATTCATTGCCAGATCTTCCATCAAGTATTTTGTATCTCAGTACAGTCGGTTGTTCATCCTTGGCAACCTCATTGACACTTCCCAATACCATCAGCAGACATTATGAACTGGAAAACCTCCATTTTCCTGATTGCAAAAGGCTTCACTTTTGGCCAGATCTCTCATCAACTATTGTTCATCTATGTGTTGAAGGCTTAACTGCAGAAGAAACTTTCCCCAATTCAATTGAAAAGGATGATTCAAAATGTTCGGCATTAACTTTTGTAAGTCGCATACAATTAGTTGAAATTCAACGCAAAAACTGTAGAGCATTTTCCAGGCTGACAAGATACCTGAATTACCTGCTAAAGCACAGCTCTCAGGTTTCTTTCCTTGGTTCTTTTCAATACAGGGATTGTTCAATCCTAGCTCTCATGTGACAATGTGTTTAGATGGAAATGAAGTCCCAGAATGGTTCAACTATCAGGGCATTGGTTCTTCTTTAGAATTGCAGCTGCCTCCACATTGGTTTATGACAGGTGGATGGGATTTGCTATTTGAGCGGTTTTTGAATCTCCATCATTATAAACTCCTACAATTTTCTGTGATTTACATGCATGGAATACCGCATATGAACTTTTGTTCCTGGGTCGCCCTGCTACACAACTCACTACACATATGGGCATTATGTCAGATCATCTTTGGTTCAACCTCGTGCCTCGCAGCTCTCTAAACTGTGCAGATTAGTGGGAAACATGTGCAAATCTGAAAGCAACATTTTTATCAAACGGATTGAAGGTGAAGTATTGCGGATTACGAATAATATATGATCTTGATATTGGTGAGTTAATACAATGTAATAGACCTGCTGAACATGTGGTTCTATCCTCTCATAATATTTCTGATCAAAACAAAAGAAGCTATGATGATTTCTGCTCTGAGAGTAGAGGAGAAATGAATGAAAGTGGCAACTTTGTTGATGGATCGAATCCCAAGAGGTTGTAAATGTAGGACAGGCTGAAATCCAGAGAGGGAGATGGCTCCAAGAATAAAGTAATTGATGTTACTCGCAGATTAGGATATTATTTACTAATATGTGAATCTGAAAATTATCTTAGTGTTGAATACCGAGCTTACGTTAAAAAGGATAAAAAAATTTCAGTAGTTGACTATGAGTAATCTACTTCTCATTAACAATCTGATTGTATCAAGAAACTTACTCTACTTGAATCAAGGATAACACAATATTTCATTGGCTATAGATTGCCACAAAAATCTCTCATTCTCTATCCCCTGCTACATAACACAGCCAGAAATGGGAACTTAGCCAGCTGGGGCTAGTTGAAACAGCCTCTCTGCTTGCTCTGGAAAGAAGGTGACGAACAAATATGCACCTGTATCCATTTTTGCAGTAGGAAATGAAAAATCATTTAAAGAAATAAAATTAAATCATCATGCAAGCTCTATCAATGCGTTAAAGGACTTACATATCAGAACAGTTCCAAGAATAGCCGAGATCTTTCCTTGAACTGTGATTAAACCAGCTTTGCCAGCATCTTGTAACTCAGAAGATCCTTCAGCATCGAAAGTTCCTGCTCAAACAAGAGCCTTTGCTTCTCTTATGCCTATTGGACAAAATTGTCACCAGAGATGATTTTTGAGAGAAAAAAGAAGAAAAAAACTTAACCTGGTTTTACAGATTGAAGTCCTGATGTTATGCATGCTATATTCTGGAAACCAGCTTGCTCTAATTTGTTAGCAGCGGCTGTAGACCTTCACATCAAGAAGACGCAATTTTCTCTCAAATGTTATCAACCAAGGCAAAAACAATCAAACAAGATTGTTTGTCATTGAGGGACTATCAAGTTATACAACTATTTTGGCATATAGTAGCCGGTTAGGATTTTCAAGAGTATTTACACAGAAAAAGAAATGCTTCAGATATCAATGTTCGGAAAAATAGTTCTACATTATCAGGTCATACAATCAGTGGCAGATCAATAACTAACCTTAAGCCTTCTTGGCATACAACTAACAGTTTAATTTCAGGTGAAAATTGCCTCTTTACAGATTCCACAAATTCAGGATTGGGCTTAGTAAACGGCAATCCAAAGAACAAACCCGAAAAATTGTTGTGCACAGTCCTTTTTATGATGGTGCCTGCATAAAATTATTGTGAGATGATGCATAAACAAGAACAAGTGTGGAAGACACATACAAAATAAAGAAGAGGGATTACCTAAATCATTGTCTTCGTTTAGAATAAAAAGAGGAACATGAAAACAAGATTTTATACGAGCTCGATCATATTGAGTTTTGTCTCGAACATCGAGTACAACATATCCTTGCGTGGACAAAAGTTCCTTTGCTTCTTCTGCATTCACATAATTCACTTCAGCTCTAATTCCAAACTTTCTCCGACGATTTGGTTTCCCTGGGATGTTTCTTGCACGATGAGTCCCAAATTCCAACCAACATGCCTGCAACTTGCTGAAAGGATACCCTTAATGCCTTATTCCCATTCTTACAATTATCTAATTTGATATTTCCCTTCAGATATTGAATTCAACATCTTTCTCAAATAATTATAGCAAAAATTATGAGAAGACCTCATCAACAATATCATAATTGTGCAAACGGTTGATTTTCACACATGTTGGTTACCAAGAAGAATGATAAAAGCTCAAGATCTTATTTGGAATCTCAATGAATCTTGAAGGATAGACTATTAATGAAAACTTCAAAAACAAATATGGGTTTGATTAACATAAGATTTGGACATTCAATAGCATGACACATTTTTCTTAAATGTTGCCCACATAATGACAGAAATCGGAAGGCTGAAATAATCAAATTGAAAGATCATATCATAAAATCAAGTCAAATTAACACAACCCATTATAACTATAAACTAAAACATCATCTTCCACATTTATCACCTAACAAGTTCCTTAAATATGAAAACTCAGTATCTAAGTAAGATAGTGACCATTAAAAAACTGGGAGAAAATAAGTAAGACCAATTCAGTTTGGAAAAGCGAACCACGCATACTAAAAGGAAAAGAGAATTCCAAGGATTTGCAGTATAGAAGAAGAATTCATATGAAACTTGCAATGGGTATTACCTTCTGGCAGAGATAGTTAGACAAGAAGTAGCTATTCCTGCCATCGATACAGTTCTAGCACCCTCTCTTGTTCTTCATGGAGAGAACGTATCAGTTCAATTTATAGCAATGGCCCATGAAATTTGAAATAGGCAATGGGTTGCTGCCATGTGGCATTTGCTCAATCTTACAGCTACAAGATCTTGTATCATAAAGGATTTTTGTCTTCTTCGTCTTATATTATTATTATTATTATTATTATAAGAACTAGTCACCGACGCAAGCTTTGATTAATATAAGGGGTTTAAAAAAGAGACTTAGATTTAATGCTAAATTCTACCATCATTTACCGGTTAGACACAAAAACAGAATATCAAGTGATTTAAAAAATAGAAAAAATTTCAAGAGAAATAAATAATCCAACGTATTCAGAAATTTTATTATAGCCTGGGAGAAACATCATCTATTTTGGACACCGTTGCATTTTGAAGACACCAAAGACAGTTTCGTCAGAGTCGGTTTGCAAAAATCTATAATGCTTTCCCATCTTAAAACTATTAAAAGCATAAATTGGCCTTTTCTTTATTCAAATACCTACGTTCTCACCGAACAATGATGAGTACTAAAGATAACTAAATGCAATATCTGCAGCAGCATACTGCAATTCTTTTTCTCCTCCTGATTATATTGATTCCAACAGAAAAGTTATGATTGCATAGGACATAAATTCATTGTATAACTAGCCGCTACGGCGTCAGCATATTATCATAAAATTCTCCACAAGAAATCATTATTTGCTTCAAATAAGAAATTAAAGATTTCACTAATTTTCACCAATAACTTGGAATCTTTGAACAATGCGAAGACAGTTCTCCCATTGTCCGTCTCCCACCTTCAAAGGTATCTTGATCATTATTTTTTAATCCCAGTTTGGATTTAATTTTATCACAAACCAATATCTGTCTCAAACTGATAAATGAACATCTAATAGATCCTTAACAAAAAACCTAAGTGAGTTTATTTTGATTACTCATCGAGGCATCCAGAGGTGATAGTGAGATAGGAAATCCAAAATGTACGAGAACATCTGTTAAAACAAACACAGGCGATTTAGGAAATAGCAAAAATTCCTTTCCCAATAACTTGCTAGCATTTCATTTTTTCCAAAGGGTTTAATAGTTTAACCCTCAACAGTGGATCTTTTCTTGGTGGTGTAGGGGTAGTACTCCTTGCCAGTATCTAATCTTGTTGTCTGATGGCCAGCATCAATTAGTGCAGAAGTGACAGCCAGAGCTGAGCCAGCTTGAATAGCTGTTTTAATGCTCCTTCCTGCAAAATGAGCCGCACAGTGATCATTCTGATTTACAAGTATAACAAATATAATCAACATGTAGTAGAGCTTCAGGAGAACTGCATTAATTTCATACTATTCAACCGAGTAGATAAGCATAAAAAGAAATTTAATTAGAATCTTCCAGTAGGATAAAGATGTCACAATACAATATTTCAAATCTTCAAACATGCTCTTTGGTCCTCACAATAAAAAAAAAACCCCGTCAAAGCTACATGCACCGCCATCCTCACTTTCTACAAGACTCCATCTATGGTCATCTGCAGAAAAATATATATTCTTTGGTTTATCGAAATTTTGTGGCTAGTTTTGCTGATTCAGACTGAGATATTGGATTTAAACATGATTTCGAGCATACACAAATAAAATCCTTCTACCCCTCTCTTAAACATCAAGTGCAAGTAGACATGCACAGTTGCTTATATCATATATGAATCACAACTTTACAAATTTCTCACTATCACAAGATCTACTCTGTAGTTCTTGTTTCATATATAAGAAGACCAGAGGACTGTCAAAGATTTACTAAGCAGCTTTCTTCCAAGTCTTATGATACGTTTGTTTCAAAGGAAAATTTCAGACTATTTGTCCATTTACTTGATTGAGTTTTCTTCCGAAACATTAGCACCTGAAAAGACCAAGAAGCCAGTGAAGGCCATATTTGATGACGCCACTATTTGTACAGTGCCTTTGATGCTGTTTCATTCCATTAAGAATTATGTTATAGATCTCATTATGATTACTGTAACCTTAAAATTTTGAGGAACTTGTGGCTCACTAACTAGTCTTTAAGTATGTTGGTTTGGAAGGACAATCATAAGTTGTGCCGTTGTTAATTGTGAAGGAGTTGTACTACGCATATATAGAAATGCTCCAACAAGGACATAGCAATGAAACATAAAGTCATTATGGCTCCAATTATTTTTAGTACTTTAACAATGACCAAGCGACTTTATATAAACAGGGATTCTAAGGAAAATATTGAGATTTGGGCAAGGATGATCACTAAATTGTACTAGCTTTATCCAAAAGGAAATAACTGAAAGAATAAAATAAAAAAATTTGATTTTACCTACACCAGTCTGACATAATACAAAGAGGCTAAAAACCAAAATCACCAAGCCTCAACAATAAGAGCAAAATGGATCACAATGTCCTACTCTATGTTATAACATAAGACTTAGTCACACTTTCTTTGAGAAACTAAGGTCTAAAATCGATCCACCTGTATCTTTTCAATTAAAGAATGGCTCCTATATTGGTGTATGCAGTGCTATCAGAATTCATCCTGGTATCAAACTATAGAAGCAACAACTTAATGTGTGACTAATTCTACAATTATATTAATAAAAAAAGGATATGTCTTTCTCAGCTGGAAAGTAAGTACACAGTGGAAGTGTTTGTGTTGATTAAACTTCAGCAATAAACTTTTCATCCACTAATTACACCATATCAAAATTTCCCCTGAAACTTTCGTTCTTATGCATGAATATTGGCCAATAGACAAAAGCATATAATTTAAAAGTGCCTCAGATAAACTTAAAATAGTTCTCAGAAAAAGCATTAAGTGTCAAATGGTCAACCTTCTTCACAATAAAAGCTTTCCATTCAACCAGTGTCTAAGGATCAAATATATCTAGAGTGAAGGCATACCCCATGCCTCATTTTGTATCTCAAGACAAACCAAAAACAACTTTTTTTTTGCTTAATTTCATTAATTCTTGCAATAGAAATTCAATAAGAACTCATATAAAAAGATGCACCCGCTTAATTTAGAATTCTCACCTTTGAAGCCTAGAATGGAAGCCCCAGCAACAAAGCCACCAACAGTTCCATTGACAAAATCTCTCTTCATCCTAGCATTCTGCACCAGCTGCTCAACACCGATATAAACTCCTCCAATTGCTGCAAAAGTCATGCCATAGTTACCCATCATCTTGAGTGTCCTTATCAGACCTGGAAGAGCAACATGTTTCTCAACCCGAGGCACATCGTACCAAGTGGCAACAACAGTCCCCCAGATAGTTCCAGCAACTAAACCCATAGTTGCACCCTTGATTGTTTTCATTGTGGGTGTATCATCATCCTCCAAATACCTTTGTTCTGAAGGATCCATACTGACTTGTAACTGGGGACATAACACAGACAAAATGATAAACAAGTTAGCACTTGCAAATTTCCCTCTAAAATGAAGAAATTTTTCCAAGATAATCCCCAAAGTACAGAAACTCAATAAATCAACCCCATTTTCCTAGAAATCCAAGTCTTTCATGAAATACAGCATAAGACTAACTACGGTGCAATTTCAAACAGTATTATGTTAACAATTAGTAAGGACTAATTGAAAAGCAATTAGTAAGGACCTGGAAGAGCAACAAATCAAAGCTAACTCTGCTTTTATATTTGAAAAGCAATTGCAAGCACATATAAAATAATAAAAGAGAAAAAAAAGATGTAGCGTAAGCAAACAATACCCAAACGGGAAAATAGCTCCAACGACGATGAAATGCCTAACAAAAGACAACGCCCAAAATCCGAATTGCTTCGACTTAGAGGATCAAAAATTAGTTCCCCAACAAAGAAAAAATTCACAACATTTCAATGTCTCTCCCTCTGCCGCGATTACAAGAAACACACAGATCAAATCGCCTCATAGTCAACAACCCGCACGCAATCAAGATTATATTCCGATTTAACCCTAGATAAACATATACAAGCATATAATAACAGAAAGAGCAGATTAAGAACGAAATTAGTTCAATAAAATGCAAAAGATGAAATTGGTTATGGAAAGTCACCTTCGAATTCGAATTTGATTCTGTCTAGTGAGGGCAGATATAGAGCTATCAAGCGTGAGGAATGAAGTTTTGAGCTAACTGTTATAGTACAGAACCAGTAATATTCTGTAGTTACCGTATTGCCCCCACTCTTTTCCAAATTTACCCTTATATTTTTCTTTTCTTAAAAACAAAAGATTTTTGAGAAATAAATATAATGGAAAAAATTCCATAAGTCTCTTCAATTTTTATTTTGGACAAATATGTTTTCCACATTTTACTTTTTCCATTTTGACCTTTTTCGTTCTCGCACCCTTAAATCTTCAGAATTACTGGTGCTTCTTCTCTTCCACTATCTCCTTCTACATGTCTTTCTTTCTCCTATTTTCTACTGCCACATGACCAAAATCACTATACACTTGTTTAATTCAATTTATTTTGCTTAAAAATGCAAGCTTTTTACTGCATATCCATCATTCAATTTCATATCTTCTTCCACATTATTTAGGTTTTCTTCTTTGGTCTAATTTTTTTTCTGGGATATTCTCATCTATCTTGTCGGCATAATTTAATCTATATGCACGGCTACAGCTGCTTAGGTAACGGCCGGTCTGTAAGTTCCACCACCACTCCGTCGCCTCCATTATCTCTCCGGCTTCGTCACAGCCAGGGCAATTTTAGTGGGATTGGTGGAGGTGGTGGTGCTTTTGTGAGTGCTGGAAGGTCGAAGCAGAGTTTATTGGAGAGGCTATTTTTTGTAGTGTTTTTAAGGGAAGAGAGGTGCTTTTTGTTTGCTCCTCTGCTGTACATTTTCTGGGATGTTGATGTATATGGGATCTCTAAATTTTGATGTTGATTTAAATTGAAAGAATGGTGGTGTTGTTGTACGGAAGCGTCCTCCACCTGGGTCAGTGTACCAGAGTCCACTGGTTTTTAAGAAGCTATGGCCGCATATGGAGGCTGAGAGCAATAGGAGCTACAATGCGGTTATATGTTGTATGTATCATATTTGTTGATTGAATTTCCCGAGGAGTTGTTATTGGGGAGCTGAATCTGATTATGTTTGTTGCTGAAGTTTATCTTTTTCCTTCATAAACCAGGATTTTCTAGTTTGCCTGATTTTTTTGGTGGCTGTTATGGTTGACTTGGGTTTAGAATCTGCCATATGATGGCACTTGGGATCTGTTAATTGGAAAATTTAATTATTGATTCTAGCAACTTGATGCTCTTTAATGCAATGCATGTGAGATTTTAAGTCTAACCTTCGGTTCATTTATTTAATGGTTAATCTTTTTCAAATCTAATATTAGATATTTGGTATTATTTTACTAATCGCACGTAAGAATGACAACGGAATGGAATTATCCATTTCCGATTCCAACATTTCATTTTGTTCTCCAATATGAGAAAAATTTTAAATCTCGATCCTTAACTTGATCTCCGATTTTTATTATTATTTTTATTAATTTTAACGTTAAAAATATTTTTTATTTTAAATTATTAAAAAAAAATATATAGTGGGAGCGGGATAAAAAATGTATATACGGTTTTCATAAAAAAAAAATTCGGAATTAGGAAAGGAATGGAAAAGAATAGAAAAATTATAAAAAAAAAGGTCCGAAATAGAATCAGAACAGATCACTACAAAAACGGATCCAACAGACATCTTTACCGATATGGAGAATTTCTCATAAAAGAAAAAACGACTTTTAGAATCTTAGCAGGGACTTTGAGTTTCCTTGTTGTATAACTTTATTTTCCTTTTCTTATGGACTCAATAAAGACATAGGATATTATTTTCTTTTGTGTTCTATAGTATCCTTTTTTATTATTCCTACCTCTAAGAGGTCTTGATATTGAAAAGAGAAAAGGTTAGACAATAGAAGAAAATTGCTCATATATTTCCAGAGAAAACTGCAATTTTGGTCTAAACTGAGAAAACAGGTGATTCTTCTATTCCAGTGAAATGAATACTATATTTTTCGGGAGATGTTGTTGGCACATTAATTTTATCATTATTTACATTTTTTTAAATATTAATATGCCCTATTAGATTATTAATTTAGAGAACAAAATAAAAATATTTGTTATATCAAGGACCAAACCATGAAACCAAACAATTAATTTTATTAATTATAAGTATTACTTTGATTCGTATATTCAAAATATGAAGTAATAAATAAGAATTTAGAGAAAGCAATAGTATTTTTGAAGTATACCTCATATATACTCACATATATATATCATATATCTTGTATATACCTCACATGTATCTTTATCTTTTATCATAATTTTTTCGTATATTTAATAAATAATAACTCTTAGATACTTCACATATAGTAAATATATATTTGTCATATACTTTTCTATGCATATATATACATTAAAGTTTATGCTGATTATATATATAACATATTCTGTATATATGAGTACCATATAATTGACATATACTTTTACGGTATTCTTAATTTAACTCCATTTTGTAAAAAATATAAAGATGTAGCAATGAATTCTAGATCACACTTAGCACACATGTCATATATAAAAAAATAATTATTAATTTATACATTTTATAATTATTATTTTTCTATATACTAACTAATTTTTTTTTGCAAAGAGTAGACTTGAAATACAAAATTCATTTAATATTGATTAAAAATATATTAAAATTTGTCCTTCAACATAAGGTACATGAAATAAATGCAACCCTTTTGTTTAACAGTCTCATTAATAATATATTATTCTATAAAAAATAATTTTAATTTATTAATTATTAACTTAATTAATGATATTTACAAAGTTTTCTAATTTAAAAGTTTATTATTTATAAAAGAATTATTTTGTTGTATGATTGAATGAGCGAATAAATTCATTTATCGATAAATATAAAATATATATTGTATATATAAGTATCATATATTTATTATATACTTTTTATTGTACATTTAATAATTATGAGTAAAAAAATATATAAAATATATACTATAAATAAACTCGAATATACCTTTTATTGTGTAACTTTTAGTATTAAAAAAATACATAGTAAATATTTTTAAATTTTTTTTGAGAATGTATCTTGTTTAATTGATTCATTTAAAGTCATAAAGTGACAAATATAAAGAACATATAATATAAATATAAGTCACTTATACCTTTTACAGTATGATTTTAAAAATTTTAAAAAATGCATAATATATTATTTATTACCTGTATAATTTTATAATAGATACAGCTACAATGTAGCATAAATATACATAATAAATATATTACGTCTTCATGACACTTT
The DNA here is from genome assembly GCA_023653625.1 of Triadica sebifera. NCBI lineage: Eukaryota > Viridiplantae > Streptophyta > Magnoliopsida > Malpighiales > Euphorbiaceae > Triadica > Triadica sebifera. Next base: position 26,217,456 of record CM042908.1, on the reverse strand, counting down.
ATTTATTTTGTCACATAATATGTAGGCGTCTTTCTCTCTTTACTTTCCTTTTTATTTTCTTTCTTTCTATACATCCATCAATTGCAAAATAAATAAAAATACGAAAAAAATAAAATTGTGGAATATTTTCAACTTAGGGGTTAAAATGGAAAGAGGTTCACAACCAAAGCCCAATACTTGTGTTACTTCAACCCCTCCATAAAAAGTCTCGGTTTTGAGACTCCTACAAACCCCTAAAAAAAAAAAATTAACACACTGAAAATCCTCTGTACACTGCACTCTCTGTGCGAGTCTGATTCCAAAATTGAAGAAATGCAAACTCAAGAGGAAATTCGCAATCTCCCAATTGACATCACATTTTCCCGTCTAGGAGGTGTCCTCATGCTCTCATCCGCCAACACTGCTCCTATTTTCATTTTCGTTGAATTTTATGATTTTATTATTTTCATTTTCAATTTTCCTTTTTGGATTGATAGAATGGCTGGTTGATCGAAAGAGAATACCCGCCGATTGGAGAAAACAGATTGCCCCCATCAGAGTTCGCATTTCCAAGGAGTTATCTTCTTTGCCTAAGCATATCGATCCCTATTTTCAAACTCTTGACCCTGATGGTTCGTTTTTTATTATTTATTATCAACTTGCCTTGTGTTTTTAGTTTTATTTTGATTTCAGATTATTTCATTTTCTGTTTACCCTGTGATTGGAGTGTATGGAACTTAAATTTGATGGAAATTGAGGTAATAAGCTCAAGTCTTGGGCTGATTTGGTCGGATTGGACTGGTCTTACCTTGTACAAAATGTAGCCGAGTTTCCAGTTATACTAATATTATGTGGTTATTACATGAGTGCTCACTTGAATGCCTTTAGTCTCTGTTAGTTCATCGAGAGGATTGAGTGGGAGTAAATAATATTCAGGTTTTGTGATTTAGCTATGCGACAACAGGTTCTTAAGAAATTGAAAAGGAAAAGCTTATTAATTAGAAGGGGCTTTAGTTTAGTGTATCACTGGGGGAACCCATGAAGGTTTATTATTAAATTACTTGAAAAGAGTTTTACATTGTTGAATTGGGCCTCTTCCAATCTTACTTCGGGATTGTTTTTAGCAGACGCTTTTATGCTTGGTGTGGAATGCTGAATGCTTTAATTAAACTAATTGGAACGGAGAGGTTGGTATGGATGATACAAATTGATTAGTCCTAGGAAAGGTTTGAAGCTCAAGAATAGGGCAATTCACTTTTTCTTTACTTTTGGAGAATTCTACTTGTGCAGCTGAATCTATGATGTTTATTGCTTCCAAGACATCCCCTTCTCCACCCCTCCCCCTACAATCCCACCTGAGAATAGCTGCACAGGTGCAAATGCTTTGGATATTTAGAAAGGTGGGGAAATATTTCTCTCAGTTTGATGGACTAATTAAACTAAATTTGCACAGCATACTCAACCATTATAAGAAGGTGGAGTTCACACCTCTCCTTCACATTCATAAAACTGAAGCAGCATAACCAAAGTATGATCAATTTAATGATTATACTTACTCAATGAGAACTGATTCACTTTTTTCTGTGTGGATATCATGTATCAGTAGCATATCTTATAGAATAAATTATGTATTAGGAGCATATTGCATAGGATACTTGTGATTAATCTTATGGCTCATTGTCAAAGACTGAGTATTGGTTCGGATTTTAAATGTTGGCTTGAGATATTTTTGGAATAAAGAGGCATAGAGTTCTGAAATTCAAGTTGTGGTCATACAGGATTTTCTTTTGAAATTTTTAAATCTATTTTCCACTAGAGATCAAAGGATCTCAATGTTCTATTTCTGAGATGTTCATTCCTAAAAGCTTTATGGTGTTTGATCATTGTATACCATTTTCAGGGATTGGGTACTCAGAGGCAAAGAAAATTTATGATATTCTTGTGAAAAAAACTCCAGAAAGCCGGAATATATTTGGCCGGCTATCAGGTGCTGCTGTAAGACTTTCATCTCTCTTTCTGTCTCTCCCTGAACCACCTAGCTACCCTCTATTTGATCTATTTGATGACTGTTTACTTATTTTTCTGTAGGGTGCTTGGGAGGCAATTGTGCATTCTTTTGAGAAAGACTATATCTACCTAGGTGAGGCTGCACAAATAATAATTCAAAATGTGAATTATGAAATGTAAGTATGATTTGTCCAGTTGTCTCCTTGATTTTTAAAAAGAGAGTATGATACTTGTGCTACTTGGATTTTTTTTCATGACAATTTTTTTTTTTTTAATGATGAACGAAGACCATATCAGAAAAAGCAGGTGCAAAAGATTCAGCAACAATTAGCGGAATTAGAACGCAAAGAAGCTGATATAAAAAGAAGTGCATCTCTTTCAGCAGCTAAATATATTGAGGCTTGTCAAGAGCTTGGATTGCAGGTCTGATCTTATCCATTTTAATAATAGTTGTAAAGATGGAAAATGTCTTTGATCCTATGATCTGTAATTTACTAATGCTATTTAATTCTGCAGGGAAACAATGTTAGATCTGAACTTTTAGAGACTGCAAAATCCCTTCCAAGCACATTTAGCCAGATTCTAGAAGTTATAAATTGCAATTCTATGATGGAGGCAATAGAGTATTATTCCACTTTTGTTAAAGATGTTCACACAGAAAAGGATGTAAGATGAAGGCTTTTCATTTTACCCTTTGTTCTCCTAAGTATTGCGATATATAATCTGTTCAAGCTTGCATTTTATTCATATACAGCATAATTTTTATTTTTTTCATTCAGATTTTATAAGTGTTGTTAATCTGGTCCATGAAAAATAATTTGTTACCATTAAGGACTTGAACTATGAAATATTAGATAATTCATGCCTTACATTTACTTGAAAAACTATACTGAGTTGGCTCTTAGATAGCATGATCTCAAATAGCTGGCCATTCGACTCATGTTTGATATATCTATAAAATTTCTTATGTGGCACATGGGGTTATTTTTAGTACTCAAATTACTGATGAAAAATAATTCATCTTTTTTTTTTTCTTTTGGTATTTGATTTATCATGTTTTATTATTCTTTAGTGGCCCCACTTGATTGTCTAATGGTTTTAACTAGGTTTCATTTCCTTGACTCACATGGCATTTATTTATTTTGAAGGACTTTACAGCTATTTAAGATTGTGCCCTCTAATTTTTATTTAGTACGGCATTTATTTTCTTTTCATGATCGAAAGTTATTAGCTGATTGCAGCAAGTTATTTTTTAAGAATGGCATTTTAAAAACTTAAGTTTGAAGGGAAAATATTAATTTACAATCATATTATGCTGATGAAGATTGAATATATGGTTTCATTTCACAAATTAATTTGGCTGTTTACTGTAATTGCAGAAATCTTCACAGACAGTGTTGTCAAACTTGAAAGAGATTCGTGAAAAACCCCCCTCTCTAACCGTTTCTGCTGTTCCAGATATTCTTAATGCTGAAAATGTTCAATTAAGTTCTGATGAGTCCAGCCATATGAGAGCGGAGATGAATCTTGCTGCTGATAATATTGACTGGGATATATCTGTTGATAGTGCTCAGATTGACTGGGACATTGGTGTTGTGGAAGATACAGATGATGGTGGAAATGGTTTGGGCCCTTATGAAATTGTAGATGCTAGTGACATCTTACAGAATTTAACAAATGAAGCTGGTGAATATGAGCTAAATCCAGCAAATAAAAGAGAAGACAGCTTGAATCCGGAGATTTCTGTATCAGAAATATCTTGGGATATTAGTGTGGAAACACCTCAAGTTGATGTGATTGATGATGTCAATTCACCACATATTAGCCTGGAAAATAAGCCATTAGTTCCAGATTCTTTAATTCACAACCGAGAAATAAAGGAAGACCGGAGCCAATTTTTGGAGACTGAGTATAGGAACAAACTTCTTGATGACTTGTATGAGGTATGATATTGTTTATTGTATTTCATACCTGGTTGGTTTATGTTGCTGTGCTGCTATTATTATTATTATTTTCTTGTTTGGTACTTTTAAGTAACTGTTGATGTTGGGCAGTAGATCAAAGCATTTCTGAGCCAACGATTGGCTGAGTTGAAAAATGAGGAGACTTTGTCCTTGCAACACCAAGTTCAGTCAGTTTCTCCATTGGTATTGCAGCAGTATACTCCTGATGCCATTGAGAAAATGTTATCTGGTGTTTTCTTGGTCATTTCTTTGCTAACAAATCGAAAAACCCGAGACCTGATCATGATTCTCAACTCTAAGAGGTGCTGACATGCAATTTACGATTTGTTTTATATCTCTTGCTATTTTGCATTTTTCTACAATCATAATTAAAATTTCAAGAAAATATTCTCTTGTTATCTGTAAAGTGGTTAGAATGGAAAAACAAGGAGGTAGGCCATTTGGGATTTTCTTTGCAAGTTCAAGAGAATTTATATGTCAGCATCACATAAACAAACGTAGCCTTTACGGTTTGAGAATCACTTACTGGTAACCTGACCATGGCCATAGTAATCAGACAATTATCTTTTTGAACTGCAACATAACCTATCAAGTTTTTTTTTTTTTTTTTTTTTTTGCATATTACAAGTTTAAAGATGGGAAAGTGGTAAACAGCAAGTTTATTACCAGTGCTTTTCTTTCTTTAACTGTAAATTTGGGATTCAGGCTTACTTGAGTTGAATATTATTATTATTATTATTATGGGGGTGGGGTGGTAGGATGCTTTCAGAAGTAATCCTCACAGTGACAGATTTAGTGACCACAGCTTGTTTAGCTACATCAAATTTCTTTTAGCGAATTAGTTTTGTACTATAATGCGATCAGTTCTATGCCTACTTAAGTCTAATTTGTCTGCCTGAATTCCAGATTTCTGGACAGGCTGGTAAATACATTGGAGGAAAAGAAGCACCGTGAATTGAAGTTAAAAGAGGGGTTGAAGGACTTGGTTGCTAAACGCATGGAGCTTCACAATTCATTATCATCATCATGGCCAAAGCAGGTGAGTTTTCTTAACTTTACGATATAGATTGTTCTTCCAAAGAAACAAATACTATGTATTGTATCGTATTAAGGAAATCTTTAGTAATGCATTGCAAATTACTTTGGTTCCATTTTAATCCCTTTTCATATCTTTGATGTTGGGTTTTCATTATTTGAATGTATCCTTTGCACTTTTGCAAGAGTATATTATCATGATGTTGAATTTTGAGGAAGAACTATTGAAGAAATGCTATTTCAATTGCAGGAAGCAGCTCTTGTGAAAACCAGGGTGCTGAAGAATCTCTGTGAGAGCACACTTTCATCCATGTTTGATGGAAGGCCAGTTAATATAATCGGTGAGATAAATACCTTATTGAACAGTGGCGTTAGTGCATGAACTCCTGTATAGCTTTTCTTGGGGCAAGAATGTTACAATCAGGATGAGGTGGTGGATAATCACTGCTAATCATTCAATGTTTTTTCATTTTTGCTGTAAGCTGAAGTTCATAGTATGTGGATGATAACTGATAACATTCAATGTTTTTTCATTGTTGCTATAAGCTGAAGTTCATAGCATAAGAAATATCATTCCGATTCTGTTTTCTTCCATTTAGTTCCAAACTTCTGAAAATGAAAAGGGGAAAAATTTGAGTGTGTGCCTCTCGCCAGCACTACTTTTACATATGATCTCCTGTATTTGCCTTGTTTTTTTGGTGGATCAGTTTTATTTAGATGACAGATTGTTTGCTTAATGAATGGTGCAAGAAAAAAGAAAAGAATTCTGATTTTTCCTGCTTTTTCACTAAATTGGTATATGGGAAATGATTTTGGCCTTCGAAGGCAAATAGAAAGTTCAGAGTTTTCTTATTTTTAATGATTTTCCTTCTTCATTTAGTGGTAAAACCGGTGAACTTTCTTTCCTTTTTTTTTCCAATCCAATTCCGTTGAAACGATCCAACTTTAAAAGAAAGTTTGGAGGATTGGAGTCGTGGAGTGTGTTGGCATCGATCTTAACTTGCAGATTTATTTGTGAGTATGCGTACAAGTGTAGTAAAATTCACAAAAATAATTGAATTTCTCAACGAAAAGTGAAAAATGATATTTTATACACAAATATAATTCATTGACATTTATTTTATTCATGGTTAAAAATTCATCACAAAGGAAATCTGATGTTTCATCACCATTGCCAAGATCTGAAAATAACCCCAAATTCATCGAAGGAAGAGAAAGGGAGGAGAGACCGTACCGATTGTTTCAAATTAAGAATTGACATTAAGAATTGGTAGGATTTCTTCCAATTGACTGATTCCATGGGAACATAATCGTACAGCTGCCACATTATATTGTGGCAAACTGGGCAAAAGTAGCATTTCAATTACGGTAGCATCAGTAATGAAGAGTCATTGAGAAACTAAGGAATCCGAAGTTCTTAAAGTGAGGAGAACGAACGTCCATTTCATTGCGGTAGGGAGCCGGAGATATTTTTCCTGTGCTTAAGAAATGGTATTACATTACATGAATAGAGAACTAAAATATTTCTGACCGTGAGAGTTGTGCTATGAGTAGTCATCTGCAGTTACAAAAATCTTACTTTCGGAAGTGATTCAGAAATCCAATCACTGATTATGAATCAATCACTTGCTCTATGAGGCGGAGTTATAGCTCACTGAGGGAGAGCTTATTATGCAAGAATTGGATGTGTGGAAAGACCGATCAATGGGATCAACTTCAACAATATCTACAGCACTGGCTTTAGCATAGGTGAACTTTTGCCGCAGGGGTGCCAGAGATTCTACAATTTCAGACATAGGTGGCCGGAATAACTTCTCAGGCTGTTGAGGTTTTAAGACAGTAACAATTCAGAATGACTAAAATGTAATAATTTCAACTCCAAGTTTTGTAATCAATTTTTTTTTTCCTCACAAAAAGCAGTTTGGATGTATATGGCGGTACCTGAATACAAAGGGAGACCACATCTGCATATCGCGATAGCACCTTAGGTGAGAGTGTTCTTCTGATGCTTGGGTCAACCATCTGTGCCAAATATGCACTATCATGAAGCCGAGATGAAGCCCATTTCGCCAATGATTGCTCTTCTCTAGGTTGTGAGCTGTGTTAAGAGACAAATGTTCGAAGTCAACAAATATGTTAGAACTGCAAGAGATGGGTTATGAAAACAAGATAAGACACAAGAGGCATGAGCCACACTTATCAAAAGGTCTCCTTCCTGTTAATATCTCTAAAAGCAAGACCCCAAAAGCATATATGTCACTTTTTGTGTTATCTTGTCCTGGTTCCCCATGTTCAGGCGCAATGTAGCCAGTATCGCCAATGGCAATTTCAGATGCCTGTTATAACAAGTTGCAACAATAGATGAGTCTTATCCATCCTAACCTCTTACATATGCAGTAAACTCGATTGGATGTACACTTAACGCAGCCTGAATAAAAAGTAAGCAGCTTGAGCATGAAAGATCATGGTAATTAACTCCAACCTCAAATTTTCTGTAGCAAGAGCATTTAAAAGGGTGCCATTTTCACAATTCTCTAAATAGAGTGTCTCTTTGCAAGACTTATATGCCAGACAATAAGGCAACTTTATATGTGCTATTATTAGCCACTTCTTGCAATTCTGTGTTAGTAAAAGACATGGTTGAGGAGTCTAACCAAGTAGTTACCTTTAGCTTAACACTGTTGCTTGTCAGTGGCCTCAAAATTGCAATCCCACAGTCGCAGAGATGAGGCTTAAATTCTTCATCAAGTAAGATATTGGCAGCTTTTATGTTGCCATGGGCAATAGGTGGGGAGAAAGTAGAATGCAGGTAACTGAAACAACCATTTTAAAGACAGGAACAATTAAAAAATTTGGGAAAGAAGAATGTCCATATAAACCAGGTCTCCTGCTTCATCTTCCTTTTGAGCAATGCAACATTAACTAAGCTGTTCATAATTCAAATTCCCTTTTTTCTGCAAGATTCTGAACTATATAATCATATACCTCAATTTAAGAGTAGTAGTGTGTAGCACTCATTTATCTGGTACTACTTCCTTTGAGAATGTTTCATGTTATATTATATGAAATGATGCCTATTCCTACAATCCTCTAAGCTGAACTAAAAGATAAGAATTGTGCAGGGAATTAACTATGTTAGATTCTTACTCCAGGGCGCGAGCAACACCTAATGCAATATTGAGACGAGCAGTCCATGACAATGGTTTGTATGCTTCACTGTGCAGCACAGCATCAAGAGTGGAACTTTTGATATACTCATACACAAGGAGATGATGTCCATGTTCCACACAGTAGCCAAGAAGTGATACAATGATTGGGTGCCTCAGTCGAGATGCAGTCCAAGTCACATCCAAGAATTGCTCTTCTTCTTGGAAAGATAGAGATACCATGCTGATATTTTTCACAGCCAATATCTGGGCAGAGACGAAGAGGGAAGGGAGGGTAGGTTAGGAGTTAAGGACTTCTCATGACTTGATTGAATATCAAAGTTAAAGAGGCAATTAGCAAGTTCAAATGCATACTTGGCCATCAGGGAACTCCGCTTTGTAAACAGAACCAAGAGATCCCTTTCCAAGAAGATTTTCTTCATTGAAACTGTTTGTCGCTGATTGGAGCTCTGCCACTGTGTAAATTTTGGCACTTGCTGGAGCTCTGTTTTTATTAACAAAGCTTTTTCTTCTGGATATCTTTTCAGTTCTAGTGTAGCGAGCAAAAGGCATAAGGCTTAGGCCAAGAACAGGTGGAGATTTGACTGGCAACAGCTGTGGACTTGCTTCAAGTGCTGTTGAAGAAGAATATATTAAAATGCAAAGAGAAAAAAATTGTTAAAAATTATTAATAAAGAAGTAAGAACACTTGATGCTGAAGAAGAGCTATAAATGCATTAACGGCAGACTTTAAACAACAGACAACTTGTGAACCAATGCAGTTTAGATAAACATGATAACTTCATGCATGATTTACAACCTCAGCTAAAATGCTGTATTTCAAATGCAAAAGAAATAAAAGATAACAAAAGCATACCTAATGCAATAATATAGTTGCTAAGCATGCTCAGAAGGTGAATGAAAAGAATTAACTAAGCAATGCAGGTGAAAGGTTCAAAGGAATATATAGAATATTTTTGAGTTAACAAAGAGCTTAATTGAATTGAAAACCTTGGATTATAAAACAATAATAACAAAAGATAACTGTTATAAGTGCTTAAATGAATACCAGACATCGCAAACACAAAAAATTATAGTTACTTCTGTGAAATACAAATTGCCAACTACCTGGTAAAGTTAACAATTATGACCAATTATAAAGAGATTATGTTGAATGTCAAACTGGGAATGCAGTTTTGACTTCGAATAGTTGATTTAGTCATATTAATACTAGTAGTTTACATTCAGGAGTCTCACCTCTAGTTCTACTGACTGGAAGAGCATGGAATCGCTGTAGACGGACTGCAACAAAAATTGCTGCACAGGTCACTGCAAGAGTTACTGCACCTACCGTACAAGCTATTCCTCCAGGGCCTAACCTTTTCTTCTTCTTTGTTGCTTCCTTAGGCTTGGAATAGTTCTCAATGGCACTTGATTCTGTTGTGGGGGGGCTACTAAAATTTTGGCTAATTGACACATTTTCCAGAGGAAAATTCCAGGGTGGAGAATTTACTGCTCTATTGAACCTATTCCCGTCCATCCTAGCAAGGGGTTAACCACAAGGGAATCAACAATGGCATTTCGTGCGGACAATAAAAACTAGTAGCAGTTAAAACCTCTTAACTACTTACCACAGATTTGGAATTGACTGAAATTGAATTGGAATAACACCACTGAAATGGTTAGATTGGATGTTCCTGAGAATAGAAATGGTTGTGAAAAGCATCAATTGGTCATACCAGTCTAATTTTGAAAAACACTAAAGGGAAAAAAAACATGGAGAAACCTACAGGTCAATAAGGGAAAGTTCAGACAGGTATAAAACGGAACCAGTGAATTGGTTGTTCTGCAAGAACCTGCGGATGTGACAGGGAAAACAAATAAGAGCCATTTGGCGTGTGAAATGAGAAATTCATTATAATGTTTAGTTTAGAGAAAGTTGCATTGAACTCACAATCTAGTAAGATTTTTCAAGGTTCCAAAAGAAGGGGGTAAATCTCCAGTAAATTCATTGTATGATAGATCCCTGCGACAGCATGTCGAGGTTTTCATAAGGATGAAAGAGTATCAATATTTGCACTACAAACATAAATAATGCCGGGAAAAAGAAATGGGAAAAACTTGAATGCTCATCATGCACTGAATGTTAAAGATGCTATCCAACATGTGACAATTGACATCCTAGCATGACTGCAGCTCAACTGTTGTATCATTTAAATACGACATTTTGATGATAGATGCTGACAAGGAAATTAAATAATTTATTATTAGTTCCTTGTGATCTAATTAATATAACAATGCTAATGCATGACCATTGTTTTAACCAGTAAGTTTCTTCTTTCTTAAATGTGATCTAATTATCAGAACAACAATGATGGCCATAGTATTAATTCATCCAAGATTTGTGCAGACAGAACGCCCTTTTTTTTGTGAAAGCACCTCCTAGCCTTTACAGATCATGTCTGCATATGAGCTCCTGCATAAATATTTTTAATTGCATAAAACCCAAAAAGGTGAAGAAACATACATCTCCTTTAGATTCTTTAGGCCAGTGAACACATTCCCGATAGGTCCAGACAACAAATTGTGGCTTAGATTCCTGGAGACGAAAAATCAAAGAGTTAATGACTTATAACTGAACACTCTTAGTAAATAGAAAAATAAGCAGCAGAGAGCAACGTACAAATGGCGGAGAACTTTTAAGCTTGATAGAGAATGGGGTAAATTTTGGCTCAACTTGTTGCAAGCTAAATTGCTGCATTGATGAAGAGTCAAATATAAGTATCCATGCATGAGTCGACAGAGATCTGTATAATGTCACTAGGTGGAAATGTAAATTAGAATGCAGAATTTAATCATATGCATGAACGACATATACAGGAGAAAAGGCGTACATGTGAGTGGCTTTAGGGGGGAGGGCATATGGGATTTCCCCCACAACACCATTGGAGCTAATATCACTACAAGGAAAAAAAATATATTAAATAATATACAGAAGGTAGTCCTTTATTTGATATCAAAATTAATGACAGAAAAATTGCTTACAGGTGCTTCAAATTATGGAGATGGTCAAGCTGGGTTCCAAGGTTCCCACTGAGGTTTAGTCCCTGAAGTTCACTGTATATAGCATAAGAGTACAAATTATGGCAATGTAATTGGTGGCAGGTGACCAGATGAAGGTATATTAAAGACGAACTTTTTAAATAGGAGTGTGTACCCTACAGGTATATTATAGATGATCCATCACATGAAACTCCAGTCCATGACTCCTTACAGGGATCTCCTCCATCCAATCTCCACCCTTTAAGCTGTGGGTTCTTGTTCAGGGTTATGAACATATTTTCAAGTGCCATCACTGCATAAGGTTGAAGGACAATATAATTATTGCAATTTAAGAAATAAGTAAACAGTTATATAAATAAACAATAGATCTGGTATAAAAAAAATAATAAAAAATAGTAGACAACTAAAACAAAGGTCAAAAGGTGCACTAAAACTATTCCTGGAAAACAAAATGATTTTATGGTTACATTGTGATTTACCCTGGTCTGCATATTTAATATAATCCTCACAGTTGATTATGGAGCCGCATGGATTGCATATGATTAACAAGCCAGCTAGGACGCACTGGATACCTGCCCTCATGTAAGTACAGGTATGAGATAATGGAACATCAAAATCCGAATCTGTTATATTCCCGCCATTTCTTCCCCCTTTTGAGCCACTGTTTCCCGCTTGGGCATATTTACAAGAAAACCACCCACAAAATAAAAATAAAAATAAACAAATAAAAACAAAAAAGAAAAATCGTAGCCTACATGACCTTCTCTTTGGTTGCTGAGAAAACATAGAAAAGAAAACTGAGTTCTTAATCTTGAGTAGTAATCTTCTTTTTTCCAGTAAACCAAAAGATTAAGACCCAAATTTTCTTTATCGGTCTCCGAACAAATTTTCCCGTATCAACAGGGATCCAAATAGAGGATAGTCAAGGTTAACCGTTATGAACACAAATTCGCAAATGCTAAGTTGAACAAGGAAACTTCATGATCACGAGAAGAACACGACGAAGAGACAAAATTTTAGGTAGTAGATTTTACCATCATTAGGATCTGTTAACGTCCAAGCCTGCGAAACCAGAATCGCCGAGACGATGGTCACGATAAAATACCAAACCAGTATCCCTTTAGCCATTAGTATTTCTAGAACCAATCTTTATCTCGGGCCCTTATTCCTAGCACCAAAGAGCAAACAGTGTTAATTGTAAGAAAGATTAGCAAATAGTGTTTGTTCATAAAGTCCCCTGTTTGGTTGCAGAGAAAATGACGTACTGAAAAAAGAAAGAAAGAAAAAAAATGGAAAGTGACAAAAGTTTGAGTAGAGTTTCAAAAGCGGAAGTTTTCGTTCATTTTCCTATTTGTTTTCTTAGAAACCAAACGAGGAGACAGAAATGTAAAGGAAAATGCAAGAAAAAGTAGGGTTTTGAAGTACCTGTGAAGAAACAATGTTCACTTCCTAGACTTAGAGAAAGAGAGAGAGAGAGCTTTTACAATTTTTCTCCTTCCTTTTTTTTTTTTTTTTTGGTTTTGGTTACAGAAGAGGACTGATCTACTAGATTTGTATAACCGAATCGGATATTTTCCACGTCAGCAGAAAACCGTTATGGTGGTTGAAGACACATGCCGCGCATTTCTTTAAGGCGCTCTCATGGACTCAGTTTGGGCTCCTCATTGGCCCAATCTTGGCCCATTTACTGCACCCTCGAGTTTTCTGCGCTCTCTCCCCCTCTCTTTCTACCTAAAGTCTCAGTAATATCCGAATCAAGAAATAACCGAAAAGGAAATGGAGGAAAAGAAGCGGACAATGAAGTGGAGGATTACGTGGTAGACCTCTCAAGTTCCTTCCTCCTGAAACCTCTAACCCTCCCAAGTTTTCTTCCAAAAAGGTCAGTATGGGCTCCTTTAGTAATCTTCAAGAAATTTTGTGCACTATGTGATTAAGGTTCGTTTATGCCCTTATGATTGTTTCTTTTCTCTTATAAATAGAGCTTAGAATGAAGCAATTTCATGTTTGAAAATTTTAATTAGATATAAGCATTTTGCATTCATCGCAGTTCTCTCAGTAACAAACCCTAATGCTACTTGATTTTCCATTCTGACAAGTGGACTGTGTATGAAGTTTCTGTTAGGGAGGAACAATGTTTGTGAGCAAGCATAAAACCAAAAATAAATTTAGTAGAATTGAATAATATTATGGTATATGGTTAAGTTTAGGTGTTTTGATATATGTGCTAATGTAGATGTTAAAAGTTTTATATTGTGGGGGAAATTGATTTTGAGGGGTGGGAAGAGGAGGGCATTTATTCACAGTAGATGTCATCAAACTATGGAACATTTATATCTAATATTTATATTCATTTCCTCATCTTTTAGCTACTGAGGCAGGGAGTGATCATCGTCATTTGTGCAGATATCAACCAACAGAACTTCAGCTGTTCAGTCATCCAAGAAGAAGTCCAAAAACCATCAGCTGGCAAGAATAGCGTAGACCTGAAAGAGAGAGAAAGCAACAAGAAGAGGATGAACAAAACCTTGTCAAATAAAGAGGCTCCAATTCCACAATCTAACATTGGGTTTAAGTTGTTAAAGCAAATGGGTTATTCCCCTGGTTCAGCTCTTGGTAAGGAGGGTTCCAGGAGAGCTGAGCCTGTGGGAATTGAGATTTGGTGGACATGAGTTGGGATTGGAAGGGAGGATCCAAGTAGGAGAAGAGGAAGAGAAAGGATCTTGAGGCTGATAGGAGGAGAAGGATGTGGCTTTGATGGAGGACTTTGGGTCTAGGCAGAAGTCACAATGGCAGAGTAAGAGGGTCGTCTTGTGAATTTCAGAAAAACAAAAGCAGCTCTTGATCAATTGGAGAATAAAGAAATTGTGGAAACAAAAAAAAAAGAGGATGAGGGTGAACAGGATGAAGAGGAGGAAGTTATAACAGAAGAGGTATGTTCTGCAGTCATCCTCTTCTCACATTTTAGAAGTTGTTTGAAAGCTGGGGTTGAAATCAATTGAAATGTGTGTTCAAACTGATGTGTTTGTAACAATACATTTGCCTTGTACATGCAATTTGGCTGTTCACTCACCAAATAACTTGTTATTAACAGTCTATTGTTAGGGGCGCAGAAAATTTCAGTATGTTGCATATTAGTATATGATCAAATTGTTGGGTTGGCTACTAATCTTTTATGTTGATTGAGTTTCTTATGAACTTGAGTTGTTTAATTGAATCGAGTGCCCATTTGGGTGTTGGGGGGAGAACTGTATTAATTTACACGTTATTAACATTATGAAGACATGTAAAGCCGCAGTAACGGAGCCTTTAGTCAAATTTTAAGAGATCTAATGCTATCCCTTGACTAATCGGTGATAATGTCAAGGAAAAAAAAAGTTTAGCAAACAGTAATTTACCTTATCCCATTACAACTTTACATGAATGCGTATAGCATCGCATTGTCATCATTGACCAAAGATAGTAACCTCTAACTCTAATATCCCAAGTGGCAAAGAGAATGTGGATGCAGGATTTGCAAGAAATATTGACGAAACTGAGAGATGAACATAGATACTCCCTATTTTGTGGATTTCAGGTAAATAAATATCTGACATCTAGCTGAATTGGATCATTGCAAAATTTTTGACAGAAATGCATTGATGCGCATGCACAAACATCCATGTCACTTATTGCAAATTGCAAACACTGGTAAATAACTCTAGACTTGCTACTTGTTTCAGTATGAAACAGGGAAACATTTTTGTCCAACTGCCCTGGAATGGATGAAGATGACCATTAGACTAAACTCTGCTGTCCAGTGGAGCTTCCAAGTTGCAAGTCCTTCACAAGATATGGGAGTTAGACAGTGGAATGTATTTCGGATAAACCTGATTCCATTTCTCTCATTTTCGCAACTAGGTGGAATTGTCCGCATTCCAATGGTGCTTTATGGAGAGGATGTTGATACAATAGCAGAAAGGCTACAAGTAATCTCAATCTATTTGGTTGCACGTTGATGCAGAATATCAGATCCATGGTGAATCTCATTAACATTTAGCATATACTCTTCCATGATGTAGAGATGGATAACTGCGCCAATTGTACTTGTACAATATGCTGAGCACTGTTAATTAATTAGACAATAGGAATAGGATTTCATTTTTGCCAATACTGAATCTAAATATTCATGTTCAATATATACTATCATCTCTCACTCCCTAGTCAATGACCCGATCAGCTTTGCTCTGTTGGATTTTGACAGAGGATTAGATATCATACATCATTAAGGCATATTATGATGAGAGGATCGATCCACTTATGCAGTGCTACAGACTGAAGGTTTTGGTGATTGGAACAGTTTCGAACAGTTTCCATTATTCTCGTATATCTGTCACATTGTACGTTGTTAATGTAAACAGCTCAGCGCCCTTCAAGTATTTCGTAATCTATGGCCTCTACTTTTTAAAATGCAACTTGATCCAGAAGGCAAACCTATCCAAAACATGAACTAATACATAAGAAATTTCAAACCAAAAGCATAGGCTAATACATAAGAAATTTCAAACCAAAAGCATAGGCTTTTTTATTTAAGTTATGCTTTTTATTTTAAATAGTCATTTTATAAAAAAAACTTTTAATAAACTTTTCATCTTCAAAATTTAGAATAGATAATGAGATTGATTTTTTATATATAAAAAGTTAAAATTCATTATTTATTCTAATTGTAATTAGTATATATCTATTTTCTATGCATATTCGATTTTTTATTGATATATTTTTTAAAAAATATTTTTCTTTTTTTTTATAATAAAAATATTAAATTGTATAAGATAAAGTAAAATAAAGAGTAAAAAATATAAAAAATCTATTGAACTTATAAAAAAAATTTATTCTATATTTAAAAATGCTCTAAAATATTATTTATTCTACTAAAAATGTTCTTTAAAATAAAAAAAGACTATTGAAATGCTCTCACCCTTATTTTAAAGCTTCAACCTTTTAAGCAATTTTTAGATTTTTTTTTTTTTTTTGGCTGATTAATATCAAGAAAGAAAATTATAATTGATGAAACCCGCACCATAAGACTGATTTTTTCCACACCCCATATTTTTGTAATAGGATTCCGATTGATATTTCTTATTTGTAATCTCATAACCCCAGAGATGATTATAGAGGTATAATGTTAAATCTTGCCGAAGGATAGAAATCCATGTTACCCTGAATAGGGATGCACAATGTAGGGTCACAGTAAAATATACCAATTCTTAGAAGCTCTTCTTCTTTTCCGTGGACAGTTATCAAATGAAAACAAATATCTCACAATCAGTTTCAACGAATTTGGGATATTACAAAAAGAGCATCCAAAATCCCATCACCCTTTGCTTTAACTTCCAAAGCAAAATTAAGAACTTGATTACCCAATTTCCAGAGCTGTGTATTACCTCTAGATTCCGTTGTAGCCCAATTTTCTTTAGCCAGTCCTACTTTCAGATAATAGTCGATAAACAGTTGCAAATTATTTATTGGTACAACAAGGGTAATCCCTTGCTGAAACCGCCACAAGCAAAATAAAGTTCCAGGGACCAAAAGAGTCGGTACGGGTTTCATCCCTACAAAAGATTACCTACCCCACATGGATATTCCAAATTATTATTTAAAGTGGAACCAACAACATGAAGATTGCAATAGTAACAGCAGAAAATTGACCGCTTAAAGCAACCAATGCATGTGCTGAGAAGAAGACTCGTATGTCCTGGAGTGATCCAGTTCCATGTACTGCTGGGATAACTCGAGCTCACCAGAGAAATGACTGTTTAGAGGCTGTGAAATTTGACCCAGACCAAGACCAGGGCACATCTCATGCGAACTGCTACTAGCTTCGCTGCTCTTGAAACCCCACGAGTGGTTTGGATATTGATTCACATCTGCAGCATGATGAGCTGTTGTTTGAGCTATAGGTGCTTCCTGGGTATGAACCAAGTCCTTCACCCCAAGCCCTGATGCTTGGTTTCTCGAGCCCCATGGTTGATTTGACAGAAGAGAGAGAGCACAGTTCGAATCAGTGATGCTGACTCCTGTGAAGCATTCTCCCGAAGGAATTCCGGAACTGGCAAAACCAGTCCCACTTGAAGAACCTTGCAGGTAAAGGTTGGATGGAGGATTCTGAGAGCTACTCTGCCATGGACTAGGAATAGACCTTCCTTGATTACCAGCTACACGCTCAGACAATCTTGCACTTCGCCACGCATCTCTCCCAGTATGCCTTGAGTATGCACTGAAATCAACAAGAAAGCCCCCACTTCTGCTGCTGCTGCTATCTGTCATCACAACGACCAAACAGGTAATCTTATTACATCCCAAAACCAAAATCATATGCTCTGAAAATGATTTCACTGGTAAAGCCTTACCAAAAATTGTTGAAGGGAGTCGACTATGGCGTGATGACAACACTGATCCAGGTGGTGGCTTCCTCCGTCGCTCGTTATGGCCAGCTAGGCGTCTGCGGCAACTTCGTTTTCCTTGGTCAAATTCAGAAAGTAGATGAAATCTGATTGCAGACTAGCAAAGAAGTTGTTAGTAGATATCATCACAGTTAGCACTGCATAGAAATAAGAAAACAAACAAACAAACAAATAAAGGAGATTTGAGTCAAAGAGGGCTTTTGCAATCCACGGAACCTGGGAAAGTTACAGTTCAAGAATCCCTTCTTTTCATCCAATGTTAAGCACAGAGATTCATACAACAAAATAAGGCATTAATAACAATAAGAAAAATCTTCATAGCTCAGCCTAAAGACTAGAGCAAAGATGTTGTAAGTATGGCCCAGCCAAGGCAAAACGTGCAACCAAATCTGATTTAGCAAACATATCACTATCATTATCTAGAAGTTCCTAAAAAGACCAAGCTATTTATCATACAACAATAGAACAAGAACAAACTAGAATAATTAGATACCAAGGAAGAATCCCAAAATTAAGGGTAAACATGCAGGACTAGACACAGTGGTGATACTTAAAAAGTTGAATAAGAAAAAAAGAACATAAATTTGAAGCTACTGAGAATGGAATTAAATCTTCTCAGCTCTGCGAGCCAATCAATCAAACAAACTACAAATCATATCAGAGAAACATCAGAATGTGAAAATGGGGCTGTCAATAAAGACAAAAAGACAGCAAATCAGAATGAGATGCCCACAATCTGTTGAAATAAATAAGCAAACAAGGTAGAACAATAAACTTCCATCAGCTGACTGTAGCAAGTTACTCTTAACTCTGCTCATTTTGCTGATTTCACACTTCTATCTCAGATACTCTTAATGTTTATAAAAGAAATAACAGGACAAAACATTTTAGAGATCTCTTACGTAACAAATTTCAGTAAAGGTCAGTGAAACCTAGAATCACAGGAACAAAGCATCTTTATGTTAAAAATGTTAAAAAATAAAACCAATAAGGAAAATCATTTTAATTAAAATAAAAAAGAAGAAAACCAACAGCAGTGAAATGATTATACTACTGGATTTAGCCATACATCACTATTGAAGAATTTTCATGAATAAGCATTTTTTTTTTAAAAAGAAAAAAGAAACTGCTAGTCAGATCATTTAAAATGGCTGGATTGTAGGACTCAAAGTTCCACCATAAAACCATTCCTTTCAATACAATTTCTGCGTCAAAAAAAAAAAACAGAAGACTTCCAGAAAGATCTGAACTTCTTATTCTTAAGTAACCCTTTGAGCAATCTGAACTGAAACTTATTGACTGGTATTTCCATATAGATCCCATGCTTAAACATCATAAGGGAAGTCTGGAGTGACCAGATGACCAAGTTGCAATAACAGACATTCAAATTGAAATTTACTACTGGAATCCATTCCATAGCGAAAGGACTCAAATATTTTCTCCAATGAGGTATGCTTGCACCTAGTGGTTTTAGTATGATAAGAGATGCCATGGTTTAGGAACTAAAGGATGAAGGAAAAAAATTATTTCTGTGCTTAAATTTAAATGCTCCACATGAACTCAAAATGCAAATTTTCCATTACACATTTCACATCCTATCCCAACTATCCCGATTAATTAAGAACAGGGAAATCTTTATCACATATTATGTTCCATTACATCTTTTGGAACCTTGCCAAGGATTGGAGAATATCTTCCATGTGGAAAGGGTTAAGGAACGTGACTATGTGACAACCCAAATAACGGACACACTTCAAATTGGAGAATGATTGATGCCAAAACCAAACTTGCGTGAATGATCTTGGACACATCCCTCAATTGGATACAGTACCTCGCTTGCAATGCAATTGCAGAATCATTTAATCAAGTTGAAAGTAGACAAGAATGGACCAAAACCATCTAAGCTGACTAAACTTTCAACCAAACTTTAAATAGAATGTTCTAGGATGACAAGCTTCAACATTGGCCTTGGCATATTCTCCTCAGCATGATAACTATACTTATTGCCATATGATAGAAACAAGTATCCATATCAAGTGGAACAAAAGCATCTGATCACGCTAAGACTTGGCACAAACAATCTCCAAATAGGACAAATCCAATGATATGTCATCCAAAATAAGTATTGCCAATACTATCTTAGAATTCATGCTACGTCTCAGTATAAGGATGATAGCTCCACATTCATGAATCTTTGAACATCCAAAAAAGTGGCAGAAGCTTGTTACAGAAGCATACTATCTTGTAACTCTTACATTGAATTCCTTAAGAAACCTGTATCATGCAAGTCAAAAACTGTTGAATATATAAATTTCTGTCCAGTCTGCATTTATCCAAAGAAGTATTTCATACAGCTAACAACACTAGTCTGAGACTCTGAACTCCATAAGCTCCACCATCTTTCTTCCTTTCTTTATCAATCAAGCTTGAATGCCAGTTGCTGTATCAAACACAATTATAATTTGCTACTAGAGGTATTTGATCCTTTTAACTTTGTTAGCATAATGAAAAATGCAAGAATCCACAATATGGTGTTAAGGAAAAAAAATCCCCAGTGTGCTTAAACCTTTTGGGACTTGCATGGACCAAGAACCTTGATTCAAAGAACACCCCACCCCAAAAAAATAAATAAATAGACAAACAAATTACCGTCAATTAATCACAGCAATTCACATCATCAGGTATGTAGGTTACATTTGGAAAGTGACCCATATCCCAATGAGGCATCTTATCAGATGTCTTCAGGAAGTAAGAGCATGTTTATCCCTACAATTGCATGCGGTCACTACTACCACATCAACTAATTTGCAATCACTCTATCTAAGAATCTTTATCCATGCAATTGTCATCAATTTCAATATGTCAGACATGTTTAACATTTTAATATATTTTATTCACATTTACATTAAAATTTTATATTTTAGGTTTATTATCAATATGATGTTAATAAATTGAATTTTATTGTTAAAATTAATTAATGTTATCGAAGTTCGCTAAAAAATTATTTAAAAATTAAGAAATTTTTTAGCATATTATTTAAGTGTATTTATTTTATCAAATATTTTTACTCATAATATGTGTTTATTGTATTTATATTATCATGGTTAGTAATGATATTTAATTGCATATTAATTTTATAATAATTATATTAATATTAATTTATAATTATTATATTAACTTTATTAATTAAGTATGTTAATTTTATAATAATTACACATTAATTAATATTAACTATATTGATTTATAAAACACATATTATTTATTTATTTTATTTAAATTTGTTAAAATAAGAAATGTGGGAGCCATAGCTTTATTTTATTCATTTGAAACTGTCTCTCTCCTCTTTCTATATTTGCAAGTTTGCAAAATTGCAATTAAATGGCATGCAATTGCATTTGCAAATGCCACATAGGCATTTGCAACTTCATTTGTAAGGGGGATAAACATGCTCTAAGGAAGGAAGGATATGATGTCATTTGCATATCTAAACAAGCCTTCCATAAGCCTTCCCTTAAACATAGAAACCAAAGAATAAACTTCCTAAAGGAAATATTTAATTCCAGTGAAAATAATTAACTCTGCCATATCAAAACTACACAAAAAAAAAAAAAAGAAAAAAAAATGAAGAACAATCTAGGATCAACGTAGGAAGCCTTGATAAAACTTTTGATGTGGCTGCCGGGGCCAATAATGTCATACAAAAAGAGTACTAACGTCTCTTCAGTGTTCATGTTAATGTTGATTAAAAGCACAAACAACGAAAGGGATAATTATTGCAATTAGAATTGTGTCATACCAGAATTACATACAATCAGAACAGACAAAGAAAAGTCCAAAAGGATAAGGCATTATGACAGGATGACTCCTTGATTAAAATTCTGGGCCACCTCTCATATAGCACCAGAGAATACAAGGTCCCACACTTCAACATTATTCTATATCTATCTAAAATAGTAGCATTTAGCATATCTGATATCATTTAGACAATTTTTTAACATATAGATACACTATGTAGCAAGATTTCCCTAAAATTGGGTACTAATGCGCAGTTGGGTGCTTCGTCTATTTCATAGTACAAGCTATGAGGTATTTAAACCTTTCATTCCCCTTCTGCCTCCTTTGAACTTAAAAAACAGAAGTATTGAACAAAATAATAGAAATTTTTACCTCCTTTGTCACTTCATATATAAATAAAACCAATAACCTGTAAACAACTCAAACACAACTATGCCAATTGCTCGCAAGTCTATGACAAACATATGAGATAAAAATTGAAAAAAAAAGCATTCTACTATGTGCATGTTTATCAGAAATTTCTTAAGACAGCAATAATTAAAATTTAGGATCACTATGTAGACGTTTCAATTTTCAAATTCGGGTGGGATGAACAGATTGTACAGCCTAATCAACTGGCTCTTGATAAACCAGAAAGAAATGTTTGCCATGAATCATGAGCTTTTAACTTTCTATTCATAATCAAGCCGTTCTGGTCTTGAGATTCTCAAAATAAATAAATGAAAAATTATGGTAAATTTACAAAAGGAAAATGTCAAAGATTTTAAAACAAAAATTATTTAAAACCAATAAAAAGAAAAATTATCAGCCCCAAATTAGAAAAAAAATTAATGTCATGACCAAAACTAAATTTAACTTTCCAGAGAAAGACTTCCTAGTAAAAATAGAAGGCAGAAGCTAATGAGGCCAAAAAACTTGGTCATCAAAAAAAACAAAACAAGTTTCAACTTCATTATCCCGAAAGACAAATGTAGATTCAATTAACACATATGCCTAAGATCAAAACCATTTACCAGCAATAACCAACGAAATCAAATTTGGGACATGGCCAATTTGACACGACGAACTGAATACTGATAGTAACTTTTACAACAATAAAGCATCAAAGATACATCCAAACACAATAAAAGAAAAAAGTTAGACCCAATAAAAACTACCCACTCCATTTCCCTTTAAAGTTTTTGATTTTACCTAACTTATTGGTCTAATAAACCCAAAAGTCATCGCTCAATGATTAAAAATAGGTAAAACGAGAGTAGGAAGAAGTTACAAAACACAGCTACTAACTAATAATTTAGAAAGTACCATCTATGATGACAATGAAAAATGACCCCAAAACCTCAATAAACTGAAGAACATACTAATTTCCAAACCAGTTCAGGCAAAATTCTTGTGCTTTCTTCAGCAAATAAAAAAAAATAAGAACATCAATCCAGAACGACAGTGAACCACCAAAATAAAGAACCATTAATTCCAACAAAGAAACAATATCCATAAAAAAATCCACCAAAATCAAAATTTAACAATGCAGAAGGCTATATATATATAAGGAAAAAAAAATTATAAACCCAACTGACCTACTACACTGTTGGCAAAATCTTTGCTCCAAACCAGCAACAATGACCTTAGGAGACTTAGAGTGCATACCGCAAACTTTGTGCCTCGAATAGTACGCCTTAGCATCACTCAGATCCACTCTACACCCTTCAACTTGGCACCTGGGTGGTTGCTGCTGTCCACCATGAACCTTCCTTGCCGGGGCCCCGGACCCGGATGATGATGATGACCCGGGTGAAGACTTGGGCGGAGCCCCAGCCCCTGCATTCTCATAATAGATCTTTTGGCCAAATTTCAATCCATTTACTGAGTCGGAATGTGTAGATGAAGAGGAGTTGGAGTTACCTGACTCGGTCAAAGAGCCTGAACCCATTTCCATAAGTGGTGCTTACTGTTCATTCATGACGGTTTTGTGGGTCTTTAACAAAAACTGAGAGGAACCCCTGTGGCTTCTTTACTCTGTGTTTGTAATTGTCAATTAAAATAAGTACACAGGAAAAATTAAAAAGAAGAGAGAGAGAGAGAGAGAGAGAGATGGGTTTCGTTTAGGCCCTTCAGTAAGTGAAAAAAAAAGTAGCTAAAAAGCAGACACCTGACACTGGCCCTTGCCAGCAAAGGGTATTATTAGTACACTGGCTGACTGAACCATGAAAGAAAGAAAGAAAGAAAGAAAGAGATCCTCTTTCTCTTTCTACCCTTTCTATCAAAAATTATTTAACTGTTATAATGTACCGAGAAAAGAAAAAAAGCAGATATGGGGAAACAGAACAGAAGGGGACGGAGAAAGAGAAAGATTGTAACTTTGAGGAGTTCTAGGAAGAAATTTGCCTTTTTTTTCCTTTCTTATATAGAGGGACTGACTCATGGGCAACTAAACTCAACTGTCGTTCTTTTTTTTTTTTTAATTATGGAGAGCTTTTTCCTGTTTCTTCTCGTTGGCTTTGTTGTTTTTCTAGTTTGTCCTCTCTCTTTCTCCTCGATTGTGGATCACCGTGACTGTACATAAAAGAGAGATACTACAGTGGTATGAGTGCCCCATATCAATGGCATATTTTTATTGTGCATCGGAATTTTGAAAGGTAAAAAACGCCCCTTCTTGGCTTCTTCTCCTCTCGTCTTCTTGGCTGAATGAGGGATATGGATTTTGAGTGGCAAGGATGAACACAATGAATTTTATAGAATATTATATACTAAATAAAATTAAATTAATGAAAGAATATTATATAAATTATTTTATTTATGTCACATTTTTCAATTGACTCTAACTAAGGATTTACTATCTACAACGTACATGTCTTGATTTGGAAATCTAATTATTGATGTCTTTAAAAATTTACTTTTTATGTCTTTTTTAATTATAAATAGCAGGGGATAAAAGTAGTAAAATTAAAAAAAAAAACAGTTGGCTCTTTTATGAGGTTTGATTTTCAGTCTAAATAAATTAATAAATAAAAAGGTTTTTTTTTTTGGTTAAAGAACTTTTTTGAATAATATTAAAAATAAAGCTAATTACAAAAGCAAGTTTTCCTGCACGTCAAAATCTCCAAAATTTTCATTGCGTTCAACAACATAAATTTCACATCCTTCGATTGCTCTTCTTTCACTATCATATGTACACAATAATGAGGAAGAAGAAAGGTTCCAAGAATGAAAAATTAGAAAAGAAGGAACATAAATAAATTTTTTTTCTGAGATAAATGTATAATAGATTTTCTTGAAATCTAAAATAAAAATCCAATTAGAATAATTTAAAATTTTATAATAATTACATATTAGATTTATAAATTAACTTTATTGGTACGTGCTTTACGAAATAGACAGATTATGGATTCTATTTACAAACTGTGAAAAAAAAAATCATAAACTAATAATTAAATTTGAATTAAATAAACTGCTGCTTATAAACTGAAAGGCCAAATTCATATCATTCAGCCATACATATGTATATTAGTCAATCTCCACTTTGCATGGCCAGAAATGATTTGGAGGAGGTTGTCCACTTAATGGTTCATGTTGGGAAGTCCTAGTGGCTGAGGAGGTTGTTGGGAGGAGAAAGGAGAATGATGACGAAGAGATGGAAGAGTTGGGACACTTGGATATGGTTTTGGTGGATTTATATAGAGAGAGACTCAGAGAGGGAGAGAGAGATCGATGGTGTTTATAAATAAAATTTATGAATTAATTTCAAATTTTATTTTTATCTTCGAAGTGTTGAAATTAGAATCCCTGGACTTTTTTGTCAAAAAAAAAGGGTGGGGGGCAAAATTGTCCAATAGTAATTGAGAAGGGAGAAAGGTGTATTGAGAAGGGAGCACTCACTCAGTCCTCCTCAACAAGATATTCCATTCAAAAAAGGTAACGAGGATATGTGGAGCGTTATGGGGAGTAGTGGGTGTCGGCAACTCTGAGCCTTAATTATTAGATTACTCGAAAATTGGTTTCTGTTTTGCGTTACATTACTTTTTGCAATATTATGCATAATCAGATTTTTGGGTAGAACAAAAATAAATAAATAAATATGGGAAAAGATCGATGATTCAATTGTTTAAAAAGTGGAGACTAGCTAGTTAGTTGCCTATAAGGCCTAGATTTTCTTAACACCCTAAACACAAAGGTTACTACGTTAGGCTTCTGGTTGTTGATTGTTTAGTTTGGTAACCCTAAGCCTAGATTTTCGAACACCCTCAACACAAGGTTACTAGGTTAGGCTTCCGGTTGTTGATTGTTTAGTTTGGTAAGCTTATATATATATATATATATATATATATATATATATATATATATATATATATATATATATATATATATATATATATACACTCTATAAACAATTATTTTATCGTATGATTCTAATGTAAAAAAAAAATTGTCTTCGTTCACTTATAAAATACTATTATTTTTATGATAAAAATGATTCTTCTATTGAAAATATATAATGAAAAGTGGATAATATATATATATATATATATCAATTTTTTAAAATATTATAGATTGAAAAATTTTAGCGACTTTAAAATCATTTAATAACTCATTAAAAGTTGAATTGTTTTTTTGGGGTTTTATTTTCCAATAATATAGAGATCTCATTTAGTATTGAGTTATCATAAAATGAAAAAAAATATACTTATTAACTTTTGATTATATTTTTATTATCTGAGTAATATGTACCCTTATATTTTTATGTGAGTCTAACAGTATTAAAAGTAGGGAATGTACTACTAACAGAATTGGAAAATTAATAAAGAAGGTAATAAAAAAATAAATTAATAAGTATTTCCCAAAAAAAAAGTTATAACTATCCTCTCTATATTATCTTCTAGTTCACATTATTTATCCTTTTGACTATATTTCACTTCAGTAAAAAAAAAATTGTGTTATTTACATAGTAAGAGCATCTCCAATAGAATAGCTATTGAAGTTAAACTTTTTATTTTTAAAAGTCATACAATAGAAAACTGTTCTAATATATTATTTATATCTAAATTTTAGAATATACAGTGAGTTTGACTCTTTATATTTACAGAGTCAAACTTCATTTTTTATTTTAATCGTAGTCAATGCATTTCTAACTTTTTATGAATATATTTTTTTATTGGTGTATTTTTTTAAAAATAATTTTTTTTTATTACAATAAAAGTCATTTGTTTTTTTATAAATATTAATTTATATGATATAAAATGAAATGAAAAGTAAAAATATAAATAGTTTATTAGACATATAAAAATATTTTACTTTCTATATTTAGATATGCTATAAAATATTTTTTATTATACTAAAAATATTTTTTAAAAATAAATAGCGCTATTAAATATGTTTTAAATAAGATAAAATAAATAATATAAGGAAAGTAACTAATATTATTAAAAAAAAATTAACCTGAAAACTTGTTCGCTTGAACAATTCCTATGCGGATGATAAAATGAATACAATCATAATCTTCAATTTTTTTTATTTTTTATTTTTTTGGGAAAATGTTGTTGGACAAGAAAATACTTTGATATTAATAGGCATGCTTCCTCATAGGAAGCATCGATGCCGCAAAGGCAGTTGCACCAATCACTGCAATATTTTTTTCTTTGCCATAATTAGTAAAACTGTTCAAACCACTAGAATTATATTCCATACCTAAAGACTCTATCATCTTTTTTTTCTTTTTTCTTTTTTTCATTCCTAAAATCCTATATTACAGTACTACTACTCCATGTGCTAATGCCAAATAATCATTTTGCTTCTCTAATTCCTCTATATATTATAGATTTTCTGTTTGTTGAGCAACTAATTTTGACTTAGTTTTCACTTGACAGTAATTAATGGAGATGTAATATAATATTTGTGGATTGGTGATAGGAATTTATGGTTTATAAATTAATTATTTTAGTATTCTCACTTGTAATTTTAGATATAATTTGAAAACATATTTTTTTGATTTTTTTTTATCTTGCTTTCAAAATTTTATTAAATTTGATTTTAATATCTTTTATTTAAATTTAATGTCAAATGAATCACATTATTTTTTGAAAGAAAGAATATAACATAATCATCTCTTTATATAAATACCCTAAACGCTATATTTCAATTTCCAAAGACAATTAAGGTCCATGCTGCTGTCTGTATAGTGCATAGTCACATGATCTTGCATTTTTTTATTGTACCTAATTGTACAAGACCTAATATACTTATTACTAAATATTAAATTTATTATCTAAATTTCTCAACCCAACTTTTTTTACTTAGATCTGATCTTAATTTTAAACAATATAATAAAATGAATCTTATTGTAAATGATTAGTTTAATTTAAAATTAACTAGTATACAGTATTTAAAAATATTCTGAATAAAATTTTATTGTAAAGGTAGTCATTTTATCCTCAATATTTTGATTGGATTAAATTGATCATGAAATCAAAATTGGATTATAATGTAATGATAAAATTAGTTTTGAATTAAAATGAACTTTGGTGGTAAGTTAAAAATAAAAGTAAATTGATATCATTTTGTAATCTGCTAAATAATATACTCTAATCAAAAGTGATTTTTTTTTAAAAAAAAAGAATTTGGAACATGGAACTATAACATGGTCAAGCCCATAAACATGTTAAAACCCAATATCTGACTCTTGTTCCAGTAGCTGTTGAGTCCAAGGTTTTCTTGTTCTATTTCTAATAAACGATGCCAAATTCCAGTTCAACTTTAGTTGGACAAAATATCATCTTCAACAGAAAGAGTATAAGAATGAGTTGATTTAAGTTACTGTGCAATTAAATCCTACTTGATTATGTTTAATAATCAAAATTAATGAGAGATCTATATAGACCAAACTAATGTCACGTAAACAAAATAAATTACATGACACTCTTTCATTAGTTTGATTTATATAGATTCGGTAAATGCAAAAATTTCCTTGTGGAGCAATTATTAGGCCACTTTGTTTCTATTACGAATCAAAACTAGTAATTGGTCAAAGCAAGAATCTCACAAATCCAGTACACTAAAATGTTAATCACTTTATATAGGTTATTTCAGGATAGTTTTAGCAGGATGGAGCTCAATAGTGTTAGTTTACAATTCTCATTGATTCAAGAGTTTCTTTGAAACGTTCGACAATGAGTTTGAATCAGAGTCAGACCCCATGATCTAATCCAGTGAAAAAAAAAAAGTAGCAAGTGTATTTCTCCTGCAAATGGAAAGCAAAGCCTTGTTTTGATCACGCGAGTCTGTTCCAAAGAAATATGAAGGATGATGAGTCGCTCAATCACCCATGGATAATTATCTATTCCTAAGAAATGAATCAGCCATTGCAAAAACAAATAGCATATAACTAATGAAATATCTAAAACCAAATATAACCTCCTCTTCAATGATAAAACACCTTACTTAATGACAGACAAGAAACTATGAAACCATTAAAACAACAAAATTGGAACTTCACTTGCACTCTACAACAGCTTCAGCAGCCTGACGGGGCATGTTTTTTCGTCTGTTTTCATTTCGTCGGAATCCAATACCAACTGTTGAGTAATCACTACTCAATCTTGTTCCGACCCCATTTTCCTGTTTGACTGAATCTGTATTTTCTTTGGTATATCCGGGCCTCTTCCTTTTCCATCCGTGTTCGGTGGCAGCCTGGCTTTTCGTATCTTTGTTAGAGATGGAATCCTTTGGATCCTTGCCATCCTCTTTAAACTCTGCAGCAGCTTCTTCTTCATTATTATCCTTCAATGGTTTAGTTGGTCTTCCTCTTCTTCTGTAAGCTGGAACTTTTTCTTCTTCACCACTGCCGGGATCTTCCTGTGAATCAATTACTGTCTGCTTCTTGCCTTTCCCTCTGCCTCTTCCCATGATCTCGAGTGATCACTTTAAAAGATAATCTTAGTCAAGTAAAGATTCCTACAAATATGATGGGATAGAGACCTGAATCAGAATCAACAATGTGCAGGATTACACTTACATTAGGCTCACATTTATAATTCTACAAAAAATTATGGAATGAACAATTCCAAATTGAACAGCAGGATTACGCAAATCAAAATAATTCACCTTTTGCCACCATCAAAAAGGGCTAAAATCAATGTGAAAGGCATGATAATGAGATCATTGTGGGCCAAACAGGGAGGCAATGTCATTTGGGCATTTGAGGAATTGAAGACGGTTGTGCAATAGCAAAGAAGTAGCATCTGTTTCGAATTGTGGGGCAAACAGGGCGGCAATGAAGGAGGCGGTATAAAGAGGGATGGGAGAGTCAGGTGTTGTTCAAGTGGATATGAATCTAGATAGAGAGAGCCGTGGAGGATTGAGAACAGGAGGAAAGAGAGTGGGAGAGTTGAAGAGTAGGGTCAGAGTCTGGGGATTTGGATTGTAAAAGAGGGGACCCAAAATGGCATTAGTCTCTTTTTTTTTATTCTTCTGTCCTCGAAATTCTTTTGTTTTCTTTTCAGTTATTTTTCAATCCATATACCTAAATTTGATTTTGATGCCAAACAAGATATCTTTAACTTAGTTTGGAAATCTACTGCTGAAAAATGAGATTTTATATAATAATTCACAGGTTTAGAGGAAAACTTGGGTAGAAATGCAGTAGGATGCATTATTTCAGGATTAGTGTAGCCAAGTATGGCAGAGCAAGCAAGAACTTCTCTTTTCTGAGTTGCCAACATCAATCTGACAAACTTTGAAAGCAGAGAGAGAGCACAAATAAGTTGAATGAGGAGATAATTAGTAGGGTGTTTTTTTTTGGGAATAAATTAAGCAGGACTTTTCCACTTCAGTAGTAACCGAAAACAAATTCTTCCACAGAACATGGAGATACCAACAGAATGTAAAAGATTAATGCATAAGCCAATATCACATTAGTATGAGTTAAATGCAACTGATAGTTACTTACATGGTTATAGATCTGCATTCCCTTGAACATTTCTATCTCTGGCTAGCTAACTATAGCAAAATTGCCTTCGACATACAATGGACAAAACAAATAATCAAAAGATTTCCAGCCTGTAGGAAAAACAGAACCGATGATCATCATATCTTTGAAGCAGCAGAACCCTAGAAAACATAAGTTATGCCCCAAAATGCTGTCATTTAGGATCAATTTTTTTTCTTCAGGTCCTGCCAAACTTCAGAGCCTCTAGGATGAAGTTCTACATACCGCTTGACAAAATTTTTATCTGAGCATCCAATTATGGTACTCAAGGAAAGCATGGGGTCAACTTTTCCTTGATTTTTCAGCCAATCGTACATTGTCAACTTCACCTTGATAGTAGGTATTGTATAGCAAAGAAATGCAGGATATGAAACTAATGATGATATAGGATAACCCAAATCATTTACAAGAAAATCAATCTTCATTTTGATAACCTCCTTTGTCTGATTAAGAATTTGAGGGCAAATTTTAATCATTTCAAAAACATCTTTCCTATCCAAACCAGCTTGCATGATGCAATCAAATCTCTCTTGGAGCTCCGATCCTTTGCCTCGGAAAACCTTGAGTGCCTTTTCCATTTCCTTTGAGTTCTCTAAAAATCCAAAGTCCATCAAGAACTTAGTCCTCAGCATTTTTGATTTTACCCACTCTCCTGTCAATGGTCCAACTTTTGATCCCATCACCCAGTTCTTCATTTCCTCTGGGTTCTGCAAGATGATATCACAAAGTCGCTTCTTCCCAACATTCAAAGCATTAAGCAAGCTCTTTGTTTTCTTCATTGAACATGAACCAAGCAAAAGTGAATGGGAACGGACAATCTCCCCTATCTCTACTGTTTCCATCTCAATCTCATTGAGGAAAAGAAAACATTGCCTCAAATTCAAAAGAAACTTCCCTACTGGCATTTCTGGAAACTGTAGAAACATGTAACATATCTGGTTTATTGTGGATCCAAATTTAACTAGAAATCCAATTATTGATAATGTGGTATCGCCTGATCTCTCTAAAATAATCCCTGGATGTTGGCTTATCAGCCCACCCAAGTCTTCATCACTGTAACCTGTCTTGCTAAACAAGTTTAGAAGTGCATGCAACTGGCTCCAGTTATAAGAAACATTCTCAGACAAATGCTGTTCAATCCAACAGCATTCTTTTCCTACTTTCCTCAATATCTCCACTGACTTGGTAAAGTCTACATTGACATCCCCAGTCAATAGATTGGGGCTACAAACAACCATTTTAGCCATAAAAGACTGCCCAAATCCCAGTTCTTTATAAGCTTTAAGTTTCAATGCCAAGACCCCATAATTGTACTGAAAAACTTCTCCTGCTTCCTTATAGATCTTCCCTATCATATTTCTCGGAATGCCATAATTACACAAAACGTGATAATTTTCCAGCAGCGGAGCATCATCATTCAAAAACATCAAATCACGCGGAAGAAGAGGCTTATACTGATCAGGTGTTAAACCAGAACTCTCAAAGAAAGGCTCAAATTCATTAATGGGGTGAAAACGCAAGAAACGAGTTACAGACCATCCAATACTCGAATCAGTACTATTAATTATCTGTAATAGCTTAACAAGAAAATCAGGGGAGTTTTTACTCATATGCTCTGCATCACCAAACTGAAAGTTTCTAGTGAGATGCAAGTAGTCAAAAAGTGCACTCTGAGTTTGTTTTTCAGAGGCATCATCATCAACTGCTTTTTTTCTCCTATAGAACCTAGGATTATTTGCAATGTAAAGGAACGACACATATGGCCGTAGTGGGATTTTGGAGCTATCAACAGAATTAGAAGAAACCCATTTCAAAATAGGAGGTCTTCGAAGTTTATGTAAATGGGTCATGGATAGCTTGATTATTTATGTTAAAGATAGCAACAACAAAAAAATCCGTTTTAGGAAAAAATGAAAAGGGGAAGCAAAAATTCTAAAAATTCTAAACTCGACGGTAATGGAGATGGAAGGTTTACAGTAGAGTTTCTTACCTTTGATTTTTTGGTGGGTGTGTAGAGTTTAATGATTGATGATGGAGATATGGAGATTCAGTTGCAGGGTTTCTTCTCCTTCCGCTAGATCAGTTGAGCCGCTCGGAGTTGTTAGTTGAGATATTCGAACGTTTGGGGTACTTTGGCTTTTTAAAAATATTTATATATATAATTGTTAATTTCCCCCAAAACACACAATAAAATCACTCATTTTATAATAGTAATATATCTCAATTTTAATATATAACAAAAATATTTCACTTATATGTTTTTATATATAAATAGAAGTCACATCATGACTATATCAGTGCCTATATTATAAATGCATTTATTAACTATTATTTATATGAGATACCTATTTTTTTTTTTTAAAGAAATATGCTTAAATAGTTTTTTATGCTTATAAAATTGTGCATGAATGATTTTTTTTTTTAAAATTCATTATATTATGTGATTATAATGGTATCAGTCTATTAAAATCATTGAAGTATATAAAAAAAAAATCATTAAAACAAATTTTTTAAAGAAAAATATGTATTCTATATAAATTTGTAAAAATAGATAAAAATATTTTATGTTAATGAATTAAAGTTGAAAAATATTAGGATTATAAATTTAAATTAGAGAACATTATTATGTATTAATATTAAGTTAAATTTTTTTTATGAAATTTACCCTTAATATTCATGTCATGTAGGTTGTATATCTTATGCACTAATTTTTTTTTGAAAAGAGAAAAGACAGAATAATTTAAAGGAAAGGTCCTTAAATTTTTTAATTATTAATTTACTTAATTGATTATTTTAATTATTAATTTTTAAATAATTTAGTAAATTTATTATTATTTATTAGATCTAAAGGGTTTCAATAAAGAATTAAATAAAATTTTTTTAATTGAACTTTTGATTAAATTACCCAAAATTAATAATTGAATAAATTTGTAATTAAAATATTTAATTGCATAAATTTATACACTTCAAAAATAAAAACATGTACTCCAATTTCAAACTGAATGAAATGATAATGGGTGAAAGCGACGGGAGCGTCAGTAAATTTGGTTGAAAACCAAACTGAATCGAATAAATTATAACTTTGCAGTTTTTGGGTTTTTATGAATTTAATCGAAGTCAAACTGATCCAAATTGAAATTTTCAATTCAATTACATTCAGTTTTCCAAATTTGGCCTTCTTTGACTTTTAATTACAGGCCTTCACAATCTTCCTTAGATAACAGAGCCAAAAATATTTTCTGTAAAATCTTAATCCTCAGGTCAAGAACCTAGCAATCTTCCTGAATCCACAACAGAACAAGGGCCTAGCAGTCTTTATTATTGAACACGGATAAAAATCCTTAATCATTTAAAATTTCAATAAATAACATAATCCCCCCTACATATAAATTTCCTTCAAAAAAAAAAAAGAAATGTTTCAACTGGGATATTATGATAAAAATCACTCTTAGAATTTTGCACATATTGGCCAAAAAACATGGAGATAATGCTGTAATGAAGAAGAATAAATTGCCAGAAATGGGGTCATGTATACTAAAATACATTGTGAACCAATTTATTTGGAGGGATGTCAAATACTCAAACAATCTACACCTGCTCTTATCTCTTATGCTTCATCTCTTTGGCTTTGTATGCTCAACTTTCAACTAGCTAACCTCAGCAAAATTGATGCATTATGCAAGAATACATTAGAACAATCAAATTTCCCCTGAAATTTCCACACATTCTCTGTTCAAATGGCAGAACCCACCGAAGTATAAGTTATGCGAAAGACAGCAACTACTGGGGATAAAGTTTTTTCTTCAAGTCCTGCCAAACTTCAAGGCCTCTGGGGTGATGTTTTACAAACTGTCTAACAAATAAGTTTTCTGTGCACGCAATTATAGTGCTCAAAGCATACGTTGAGAATCAACAGTTCCTTTCTCTTTGAGCCAATTATGCATTGCTAAACTAAGTTTGACTTTCTGTGTAGGTGACTAAGTGTGATAAAGGATATCCCAAGTAAAAATCAATATTCTTTTCAATAACTTCCTTTTTCTGGTTAAGAATTTCAGGGGAGATTCTGACCATCTCGCGCACATCCTTCTAAACCAGCTTTCATGATGCAATCAATTCTCCTGGAGTTCTGTTCCTCTGCCCTAAAAAAGTTTCAGTTCTTTTTCTATTTTGTCTTGGTTCTCAGAGATTCCAATATGCAACAAGAATTTACTCTTCAAAATTCTTGATCTCAGTTCCTCCCCTGAGTTTGGTAACCATTCGATTCTTGATCACAATCCCCATTTCTTCATTTCTTGGGGGTTGTCCTGAATGAGTTTACAGTCTTTTCTTCCAAACATTCAATTGAACAAGAATTGTGTTGGTTTTCTTCAATGAAAATGAACCAAGCAGTATTGTGTGAGAGCAAACAATCTTCCTAATACTGACCTCCATCTCGATCTCAGTTAGAAACAGAAAACATTGCCTCAAATTTGAAACAAATCCGGCAACTTGCATGTGAGGAAACTGTAGAATCATGGACCGTATCTGGTCCACTGAGGACCCAAATTTGAATAGAAACCAAAACAGAGACAATATTATATTCCCAGACCCTCAGATAGAATCCCTGGGTGTGGGCTTATCAGGTCACCTAACTGCTCCTCACTGTAACATGTCTTACTGAATATATTCAGAATTCGTAGCATCCGACTCCAGTTATAACTTTCTCCAACAGATGCCCCTCAATCCAACCAAACTCCACTCCTCCTTTCTTCAATATCTCCAATACCTTCATAAAGTCTAAATTTACATCCCCAATTAAAAGATAAGGGCTACAAGCAACAAGATTATAAACAAAAGACTGGCTGAGCCCCAGTTGCTCATAAGCTGGAAGTTTCAATTCCAAGGTACCACATTCACACCGGAAAACTTCTCTGTTGCTTCCTTATAAATTCTTCCTGTCTTATTTCTTGGAATCCCATAATTAAACAACACAAGACATAATAATTCTCCAGTAACAAGGCATCATCACCAAAAAAACATCAAAATGAGAGGAAGAAGAGGAAATAAACTCATAAGGTTTCAAACCCAGACTCTCAAAGAAAGGCTCAAATTCGTTAAGCAGCGGTACAGCAAGAAATTGGTAACAGACCACACAATATCTGCCTCGATCTCAACTTTCTGCAAAAGCTTTGCAATAAAATGAGGTGAGTTTACACTCATATTCTCTGCATACGTAAAACGAATACTTGTAGTAAGATGCAGATACTCTAAGAATGCAGCCTGAGCGCCTTTTATAGTGGCACGAGAGATTTTCCCAATTTTTTTTGGCTATTATCCATTGAAGCTTCAGGTAAGCTATCACAAATTTCAATTGGAACAATCCCCTCTCTACCATAGAACCTAAGATTCTTGGCAATACAGAATACAAACCCCATAGAACATAACTGGATTTGGTTTCTGTCGATAGAATTTGGAGATACCCATTTAAGCATGGACAGTGTTCTAAGTTCATACAAATGGGTCAAGGTTATCATGATGGGAAATCAGGTAATTTTGAGAATTTTTTTTTCCTTTTTCCTTTTAGGTAAATAAAACCATAGTTTAATAAGCTTACTAGGAACGAATAAATACTGTAAGAGCATGGCGGTAGAGTTTCTTAGTTCTTACCTTCAAACCCGATACCTTTAATGCCCTCTAAGAGAGATTCGAAGATACAGACGCAGGAATTCTTCCCTTTGCTGGTTCATAGAGCTTGGGCTGCAAAGGTGTAAAAACTAAAAAGTAAAAATCTTCCAAACGATGCCGAGGGTACTTTTGTCTTTCCACCTCCAGATCTGCACTGCATTCCCTCTGTTGATTAAATAAATTTTGAATAAAGACTGAAAATATGGCCAAAATAGTAATTAGGGTTAAGATGCAAAACAATTATTGAAGTACGGTATGAAATGCCATTTTGATTTTGCTATGATTTTGAATTTTTAGCCAATTCAGCATTTAACAATTCAAATATTTTTTTTTAAGCTTTAAAAATGCTTTGAAACTTTTAATAAAAAGAGAGACTCTTGTTATCTTATTTCATTTTTTGACAGTATGTTAAAATTTTTTTAAAAAAAAAAACAAAATTACAAATTTTGATCTCTAATCATTTGTATTTATTTTATTAAGTTTTTAATTTTCAAAAAAAATATTAATTTCTTGAAGTTTTATGTTTGAAATATATATATACAACTATTCAAGGAAAACTCTTTAAAAAAAATGGTCCTATGAAAGTTTCTCGTTTTCTCGTTAGGGTTTGCCCTTCAATGTGAGAGTTTACTTGGAGTCTTGAATGGAAGAAATGTACAGAAAAGATTAAATAAAAAGTTTTATTTACCTTTTCTTTTTTTTACAAGCATTAAATAAAAAGTTACAAAATATTGAATTATTGATATAAATTTAATTGATAAAGAAGGAATACCAAGATAACTAGAACAGCTCTATGATTGAGGATTATATTCTCCCCAATAACTAGATTAGCTGTATCATGAGTATTACCATCTGCCCCGAATCCAAGGTACCCTGAATACCATCTGCTTGATGAAAAAGGTAGAATAGTTTTTACTTCCAACCTCATCCGCCTCCAATTCTTGGCAGACACCTTGATGACAATGAATATTGCATCAAATACATCAATCCACATTGATTAATGTCAAAGACAAAGCTACTTCATGCATTTAATAAATAATCTAATACCAAAACTTCATTTTCACTCTCAACAAACAAAATCCCACAATGTATTGGAGATCACAACCAAGCATTTCTATTATTCCTTCCTAAAATTACAACAACAATAAAGCTACAATTCACTTGACGCAGAACATAACGTGCCTTTAGAGGCATGAAGACCAACCCCCGCCACCCCCCAAACAAAAAACAAAAAAACAAAAAAAAATAAAAAAGAAGAAAAGGAAATTCCAGCGACAAAATTTTAGCCGTTTCTCTACCATTCTGACTTCTAAGCATGCCACCACCTGCTCTAATACAATTATCCACAGATCTACTCAAAGACATAACTTACAGCACTAGCTCCAATTACAAGGATGGAAGAGAATCAGAGAAAGGGCAGGGAATCGAACATGGACTCCTGAAAGATTCTGTTGAGAGAAATCATTGCTTAGGAAAGTAGTAATGATACCCACCCATTCCCATGGGTGGTGGTGGTGATATTCCAAGTGGTTCTTTCTTCATACCGGTTGGTGCATAAGGAATCTGAGATTGTGGAGGATAAGGGGCAGGTGCTGCGGGTGGACTTGCATAAGAAGAAACAGGATATGATGCCACAGTCTGAGGATAGGAGTAGCCAGCAGGGAGAGCGCCAGGATGTGCTTTTCCAGGCTGCTTGTATCCAGTCGCTATAGGTATGGGCACTGGAACAACTGGTGCAGGCAACTGCATTTGTGCTGTTTTGCCCTTAGTATCAGCAAGCTTCACAATGATAGTTCTACCCTGAAATGAGAACAATCATAATAATGTTTCATGATATTAGAAAATATAAAAAAGACATGAGAATATCCGTAATTTTTTTAGCATGGGTAGAAACCTTTCCAAATGGGAACAAGATTGAACCTAGGACAACTAGTTAATGATCCACTGAACAAAAGTAAGTTTTCCAAGATGGCTCATCCAATTGGAAGCATATAGTTATATCTAGAAGAAAACTAACAATAAGAGAACAACAGTTTCGTTCTATATGTCAATGATCACGCCAAGTAAATATATGGTAAAAAAGAAGCCCGTCAACATTAACTCCCAATCACCAAAAGGGCCCATTTGGCTTCATGATTATTTATCCCATTCTTACAAGAATAAAAATTTCTGTTCAGACTGCATAACAGAATGCTATTATCATATAGAAGGTTATGATCTATCATTCAGCCACTTGATATCTTATTCCAAACTGCTAAAAGTTGGCATACTTTAATAAACTCAGAAGCCGCAATATTTAAAAAATTTAAAATCTAGCACTTGACAAATGAACTAATAGCAAACAATTACAATTATTTAAAGAACTTTATGCTTTGTCTTTTGTAACATCTCATAACATACAGTTTTTAGAGTCATCAAAATTAGATAGGTCCTGCTTCTAAGAATAGTAACTGCATTTTAACAAAAGAGAAGACAAAGCGCTCCAAAATAAATTTTTTGTTAGTGCCCAAAATTAATAGGAGCACTATAAGTCATATTGGAAAGCAAGCAGAAACAATAATGTAAATAGAAAATACAATTTTAAGTTATTTAATATAAGAAATTTCTCCCATAAAGAGATTTTCCCTTCTCAAAAAAGAAAATGAACAAAGATCAAGAACAACTCTACAGGGCACCAAAGGGCTGTCAACGGAATAAAAAGAGCATCACGAGACAAATAATTTCACATATTTAGCCATCCATCTTATAGAAACAGAGAGACAATTTTACTTCCCTTTCAAACATGCCACCCCACCCAAGCCCACTCCCTTCCCTCTTTCTCTCCATGACATCCAAAAATAGCTGAGCCAATCAATCGCTAAAGAGACATTTTAGAACTTAGATAAACAAAAGCATGATAATACATACATTAAAAAGAATAAACTGGTCTTATTATTGACATACCCCAAGTGTCTTTTGTGGGTCATCTATGGCTTTTTTTGCAGCCTCCACTATCTTGTATGTAACAAAACCAAACCCACTGCAAATGGAATGGGAAAGAGGAATAATTAAAAACTAAGAAAAATACAAGTTTTTTACCTACCAATAGAAAAAGCAAATGGTACGTACCGTGATTCATTTGTATCTTTGTCATAAGCAACTGAGCCTTCTTCAATTTCACCATGCCTTCCGAAAAAGTTGAGCAGCATCTCACTCGTGATCTCTGGTGACAAACCCCCAATGTAGAGTTTTCTGTGGGCTAAGTCTGGTGTAGTACTTGCCTCACTTAGTCCTTCACATGCTAGATTACAGACAGCCATCCGACCCTGGAGTTACAGTATTAAATTTAAGAAAGAGTAACAAGAAGAGCAAAGGGTAGAATGATATGATCAAGGGGATGGATAATCCATTCTATTATGCCTGCCCCTACATAAAAGCCCTCCAAGTATCAGTTTCCTATCTTTATCGACAATGAATTTTGCACTTAGACATTTCAAAGTGGCAACCATCATAGAGCATCTAATGAAGGAAGAACGTACTTTACATCCGTGAATACTCATCAAGGAAAGATTATCTCTAATCTAAATGTAGAAAATTTCCGTTCTAGTTCTAGCAAGTTTAGCAAAGTGGATGTGGATACTGTAATTGCTCTTAAGGGTGAAAAAACAAAATGTTCAAAAAATTAGCATGCTGAATGCTAACACAGAATATATGCAATACAATTAATAACATGAATAAGGTAATAGAAATAATCAAAGATGAGAAGAGAAATGTTATTGTATTGGTTTAGACACATCCAGAATAGACTAACAAATGCACAAATATGAAAAGGCTCATCATATCCTATTTACAGAAGTGAAAAAAGGAGGTAGACTTGTAATCTACCACATAAATGTAGCCCTAAGATAAATGGAACAGGGAAAAAAAAGTAGAAAATGAAGGATCCATGTATGCAAACTGAGCAAAGTTACTGTAACTATTTATTTGAATAATTTCAGTGGGTCCACTTATGTAATTTGCAACTGCAATCTCAAGTACAATGTTGAAGCAAAATTTCAAATGTTTCCAGCTCCGCCATTAGAATGATAATGTCATCTCATGACTTTTAAATAGCTTGCTCCAATTCTTACTTAGTAATTGTCATGAATATATTCTTGCCCTAGTGTATCCAGGTTAAACAACATTTATAAACCACTTCTTACCACATAAATTTTTATGTCCTTGAAAAGAATGTGAGAGAATGTGATAGAGAAGAGCTAGGAGCATGAATATTCTAGAAATAAAGGGAGAGACACGTGGGTGATGAGAGAAGGGCTAATTGGTAATTGAAGAACAGAAATTAGTTATAAAAAGGCGGGTCCGTGGGAGACAGTAGGAGGAGCAGGTCGTTTATTCTGGATTTTTCTGGGTCTTCGAGCTTTGCTTGGAGAAGGGGGCGCAATCTCTGGGCTGTGCGTCTCAGCACAAATTTTATTTCCATTGTTCTTTGTTTCTTGTTCTTCCTTTCATTTTCTCAACATTAGTTCTATTTCATTCTATATTAGTGAAGTAATGAATAGAACTTTTCTCACCTCTTGTCACTAATATGGTCATTAATTCCTTGATTTGTGTTCTTGTAGTTGGTTAAGAGTCGCATTTGCTATCATTGGTCTGACCTGCCGGATTCCGATGGGGAAATTTGACAGCAATGTGAAGATCAGAACCCAAACCCGCCTAGATGCTTAGGAAGAACAACTTAGAAGCATCACCGGGCAAGTGGAAGCCTTACACAAATAGATTACCACCACCTGTATCATTCTGACACTTCATTTTTGAAGAACTACCCATACCCTTTGGATATGACATTAGTATGAATATGAAATCCTTACTGGATTATTCACTTTAAAAGTAGGTACTCATAATCCTAATTTCATTTAAATTACAGGTGAAAAACAAATAGATTTGGAAGAGAACAATTTTGTGCAGTTGAAAAATTATCTCTTAATGATCCTCAATTGGAGACTATAATTTATGGTGGTCACAAAAATTAGTATATATTATATAGCAAACTTGGGATAATTTACAATGTAAATGGATTTATAATTATCATTTCATTATTTGTTTGTAGTTTGAATTTTAGACTTTAAGTTTGTAATTTAAAATATTTTTTCCAATTTTATTTTATTTCGCAATTTAATGTTATAATTTAGTTTATCTTTTAACTTAAATTATTATATATAAAAATTAAAATATTTACATTTATATATATATATATATATATATATATATATATATATATACACATCCTCATACCCGTACCCTAATTTTGGGTACTTTTTAACAGTATCCACGTATCCTAAAATTTTAAAAAATAAAAAATCAAACTTCTAGATATGTACTCATACCTGAGTCCAAGCAACATAGGCCACCACTCAACAGACCCAAGAACGCTTCCATGTGATGATTCAGGAATTCTAGGGACTGGTTATGCAATGGATGAAGCGAACAAATAAGCAACTTATGACAGAGGAGGAAAAGGGGATTCCAAAGAAATCAACAGTTTTACATGGCATTATAGAGCAATCTATTCCTTACCGCACGAGGCCGGCCAATGGGTATCCACCTTCAGGTTTTGGAAGACCAACACCATTAGATGATGTGACGCACATAACTAAGAAGGTGAAGTAGCCCACCTTTTCTGGTATTGATCCGCACAGGTGGTTGACCAGGCTAAAACCCATTTCCAGATTCATGACACACCAGAATACCAGTGAGTTCCCTTGGCCCATGTTTGCATAGAAGGTGTTGCAGTTCAATGGTTCACCATTGTTTGAGAGTTGTACACCAACCTGACTTAGGACCAATTCAAACAGGAGTTGTTGAACCTATTTGGAGGGATAGCGAATTGCAGTCTTTACGAACAATTAGCGACTTTGCAACAATGAGATAGTGTTGATGAATTTGAGCTAATAGCTTCCATGATTTATCATGAATCTAAAGCTTTGTGTTTGAGATACTTTTACGAATGGATTGATGGAACAAATCAAGAATTGGGTGGGGTTGTTAAGGCCAAATTCTCATTTGAAAGCTATTAACGTCGCCCGCAATGTAGAATTAGCGTTGGGGAATAAATGAGGCTTTGGGTCTGGTTTGCACAGCAACAATGAAGGAGAAAATGGAGAGGCTAGTCACATGCACAACAACAACCCATTAAAAATATATGGGTTTGAGTGACCGAACAACTGGATTGGAACCACACACTGACTTGTAACCCCATTTGCCAATTTCAGACCATCGCAAGTTGATTTTCACCACACCCACCTCCAAATCCGGTCTCAATTCAGCGCAATACAGAAGTTAATCACTTGACCTGTGCCAAAATGGAGGAACACCAGAGGAAGGGATTGTGTTTTAAGTGTGCGCAATAGTACAATCCCCAACATAAGTGCCCAGCCAGCCAACTCTGAGTGATTTTGCTCAGCAATGATGAAGATGTTGGCGAGAAAGGAAAAATTGTCCGTATTGAACAAGGGAAGGCAGATGACGTTGCTCCAACAGAAGGGGAGTCAATTTCCCACGTTCAGTCTTGAGGACAAGATTGTTTCAAATGGAGGGGCAGTGATAGAGAAGAGCTAAAAGGAGCATGAATATTCTAGAAATAAAGGGAGGGACACATGGGTGATGAGAGAAGGCTAATTGGTAATTGAAGAACATAAATTAGTTATAAAAAGGTGCGGGGCAGTAGGAGGAGCAGGTTGATTATTCTAGATTTTTCTCGGTCTTCAAGCTTTTCTTGGAGAAGGGAGTACAATCCCGGGGTTGTGTGTCTCAGTACATATATTATTTCCATTGTTCTTTGTTTCTCGTTCTTCCTTTCATTTTCTCATCATTAGTTCCATTTCATTCTATATTAGTGAAGTAATGAATACAACTTTTCTCACCTCTTAGTCACTAATCTACTCATTCATTCCTTGATTTGTGTTCTTGTGTTTGGTTGAGAGTTGCTATGTGCTATCAGAATGCATATACTTGGATGCATGGACACGTGCATGCAGGAAACGCACATAAAAAATTAGAAATTATCTTTTTGGGAAAACAATTAAAAAAATTATGCATATTTACATTAATCTAAAGGAAATATCCATGCAAAGAAAAATTGAAACATATTTGCTTACGTCAATCAATTTGCTAGGTGCCCTCAGCGCACTTTGTGTTGATTCCATATGCTTATATGTAATGAAACCATAGCCACGAGATTTTCCTGTAGTTTTATCATAAATGACAGCCCCTTCTTCAATTTCTCCATGCACTAGAAATGCCTGTACCAAAAACAAAAATGTGATCAGATCCCTAACAAAGCAAGAAGAAAGAGTCCTAGTCAAAGAAAATGAAAGACATTGAGATGTAGGGGATTCATTAGTCAACTTGAATAACATGGTTAGAGTCATAAGGAACAATCATCACCATAAGCACACAAAACACACTCAGGCAATCAGCAAATGCACTCACAGCACACAAGGTTTCTGAAGTGGTATTCCAGGCCAAGCCACGAACAAAAAGCTTTCGATGTACTGGATCTGCACTGGCTACACTTTTAATTTCTTCTGCAATGGAAGGATATTGAGACCCACTTTATGCGTCAACATGCAAACAAACACACATGCGCAGTGTCAATCACACAGCATACAGTGGAATAGCATAAGTTACACTTTCACAGCACCCTTTTAAGTTTTAATAGCTACTAGCAGACAATTCTCACAATTGCACCGGCCCAGCCCAACTCCCACCACAAGGTAACCGTGTGTCTATTCCCACACAGACCCACATATACACAACCGCACCCCCTCACATACACTAGGGCCTCACACACACACAGGTTGCTAAGCTATAAAAGCATCAAGTTTTAAGATGTAATTAAAGGAGCTTCCAGATGCATTTAATAGGGGAATGCATGAAGTTCTATTCGAATTTGCAAAAAATATCGAAATTGAAAATTTCCCCCCAAAAAAAATGCACTAATTATCAGTTTTCCGGCACCAAGCATCCTCAAATATCAAAGAGGCACTAATTCGGTTGCCAAGAATAGAAATTGAAAGCAATTGTGAATTCCATGGAACTAGAGAAATTTAATTCTGCCGTTCATTCAAATTAGTAGTCTTATGAAGTATTTGAGAATTCAAAGTCAGTCTCCAGTTATTACAATCAGTATCATGAAACAGAGAAGGTAGATGATTCAGCTAAAGTAAATAAAACCGAACAACTAAAATTCTAAATCGAATAATACTTGGCCTATAAATATGATAGAGAAAAAGGAAAAGGGAAAAGAGGAGGGAA
The DNA here is from genome assembly GCA_023653625.1 of Triadica sebifera. NCBI lineage: Eukaryota > Viridiplantae > Streptophyta > Magnoliopsida > Malpighiales > Euphorbiaceae > Triadica > Triadica sebifera. The sequence goes on along the minus strand of CM042908.1, from coordinate 26,173,094 downwards.
AGAGAATAACGCACAGTCTAGAGAGAAGATCGACGAGCTGGGATTTGTTTAAAGGATCAAGGAGAGAACGAAGATGCTCTTGGGTGGTCGAGATTTCACCGCCGTTGCTTGCCTCTTCCATCTTCCTCTTCTTCAAATCCTCCATTTTAAGCTCTTTTTTTTTTATTTTTTATCTCGCTCGCTCTCTCTCTCTCTCACTCTATCTATATATATATATATATATAGGAAATTAGTGCCTAAACTGTGTCTATCAATAACATAAATTAATAATTAATCGTTTTATTTATATAGCAGTTTTATTATTAATTCGGTCTATTAAAAAAAATTATTAATTATGCAAAACTTTCTCGTGTATATATATATCTGTGGGCCGTCTAACTCGGTGATCGAGGTTTTCGGTTTTTACATTCGCAGGGATTTTCAACCCTGCTTTTAATTAATTAAATTCTGTGTTTCGAATAAAAAAAATTAACCAAAAATGCGAAAACAACATAAATTTTTTTTCTTAAGAGTTTAGTGAAATGCACATTTTTACCCCTCAATTATATATATTTTATCTGTTAAATTCTTAAATTTTTATTTGTTCAAATTAAACCCTTCAACTTTTTATTTTATTAAATTTTAAGCCTTTCAATTTTTATTTTGACTAATATCATGCCCTTCAGTTTTTTTATTTTATTTAAATCACCTAACTTTATTTTTTTTTTCAGTTTACTATAAATTAATAAGAGGTTTAATTTTAACAAAATAAAAGTTAAAATGTTTAATTTGAACAAATTAAAAATTTAAAAGCTAAATACACAAAACCAAGCTAAAAGTTCAACCATTGAAACTTGCTAGCAGCTAATAGTCACCCCATGAAAGGTGACGTATATCTTTGTGCAAATCCATATATATCTCTGAGATCGGCCCAAGCATCAACGGCATTGTCCAGCCAAATGACACTATGCAAAATTGATGGTAATGTATGCTCCAAGATAACACCATGGTATTGCATCTTCACCAGGTTGCATATGATAGATCTGTGCTCTAGGGACCTTAACAAAGTTAATTACTAGTGGCATGCAGAGGTGATGATGCAGCCCCTTCTCCAATTTTTAATAATGTATCAGCTTATTGAGTTTGATGAGATGTGATTTTGTTGATTTGATTATCATTTGGTTCAACCATATGAAGTAGAATTAAATCTTGCAATAAGAAAGTGAGTTCATAAACTCTGAAGAATCTTTTTCATCAATTAAGATGGCTGGTCCTACAGAATTTTCAATCAGATCAAGACAGATACAAGTTGTACTTCCACCAACTACTCAAATTGTGGAAGAACCACAAGAAGAAAAAATTATGGGAGAATCTGAATTTTATTCTCAATCTCAATATCCAACTTTTATAGTCTAATAAACTAAGGTTCTGTTTGACATTGTGTTTGTCAAAAGAGTTTTTGGTGAAAAAAAAATTTATTTTTAAATTTTTTGAATTTTAAAAATTAATTTTGGAGAGAAACATGTAAATAAATGATTTTTCCAGAAGCATATTTGAAAAAAACAGTTTATAAAAAATTAAAAAAATCAGTCAATTAAATTAATAAAATTCTAAACCTGCTTTTTGAACAACTAACAGCAATTCCAAACATCTCATAATAGCTAAATTATATATTTGGTTAATTTAGCTTGAGAGCCCTAACAAGTAGAATTGGTTGTATTCTGACTATAATAGTTCACTTTGGCCGTTAACCACCACCTTGAACCAAATAGATTCTTAATTTGTCAATATGAGCGGACTTTAATCTCACAGCTGCACTTAGCTCCAGTAGCTATTTATTTATAATGTCCCCAGGTTAATTTATAATATCCGAGTTATTAATTATTATCTCAAGTTAAGATTTTTATTAATTTTCTGTTGCTGCTGCAGCATAATTTTTAGCTGCCTCCCGTTTTCCTCGATTTGCTGCTGTAAATGCCGCTGAATCTGTTACAAGAAACAGAAAAAAAAACATATCGTAGTATGTGTACAGTTGATTTATTTTCTTATTTATCCAAAATTTGGAAATTTTATATATATAAGTATTTTAATTAATTATAACCTCTAGCTGTTCATGGAGATGCTTCTGAATGTCTAGCTGCACTGCTGCAGTTGCAGTGCTTCCTCCATTTGCATGCTACTGCAAGTCCAAATAATAATAATAATTAAGTTAATAACTCAATGACAGAAAATCAGAAATGAAAATTTTATTATATATGTTCCTAGCTTTGTGACTTTCACAATTCCTTGGCAGTTGTACTTTGAATCGCCAAGCAAGGAGTTGAGTTCAATGCAAGTTGTAATTTTAACTTCACATTTATAATTATTTCGAAAATAAATAAATAATCAGATGGTTGAGCTTCCAAATAATTATAATTAAAATTAGAAATGTTAAATGATCAACAACTTTAATTACTTCTTCATGTAGAGCTGCAGTATGTCATTGATTCTTCTCTTAGTTTTTCCTGTAGAAAATCCAAATTCATTCATTTACCATATCAAACTTACTAGTAATTGTAGTAATTAAACCTCTTCTAATTAAATGTCTTCAATTAACCATGTATAAGAAATTTAATTACGTGCCCAATAAGACATTATCTTTTCTGCAATGATTTGTTTTTTCATAAGTAGCAAAAATTACACATAATAATAATAATAATAATAATAATAATAATAATAATAATAATAATAATTTGTAGGAATTTCCTAAGCAAGGGAAGCCACACAGAGATTTCATGCATTAGTGATTTGGGAAGAGACAAGATTATTCCTCTTTGCATCCTAAAAAAAATGGAAATAGAAAAGATTATGATTCCTATGTTAAATCCAGCCTCTTGATCTCATGACAAAAATAATATTCTAAGTTAGTTTTTTGGCCTGAAAATTAGTCCAAAAAAGAGCATGAACTTTGTCTTGTTCCTTGGCCTTGTGCATATTGTAGCTTCCTCCCTACTATGATATGTGTAAGTATACATTTAGTGCAATTTATTATTTATAGATATCCTAATTCCTGCCACCCCCAAAACTTACTTACAATTTATGTGTGTATAAATGTGACCAAGAAATTACTACAAGTTAGAGTTGAGAACCCTGTTCCACTCCTTCATCAGAAATAAAATGCTTAGGTATCACACGTGGAAGCACTTTTTTTTTCTTTTTGTAGTAAAAATTAAAAAAAATAAAGAAAAAAGAACATTCTGAAAGTTTATAAATTTGGGCAATTTCTATGCAATTTCCGGTGTATTGTACATTCATGATGACGTGAACTATTAAAATGAAGAAAATAAATAGTATGTCAATTAAAGGTTTCGAAATTGAATTATGTGTATAAATTATTTTTAAAAATTTGAGAGGCAACACTTTATCTCTTAATGAAAATGTCCCAAAGGAACATTCACTAGACGATCACCACATTGTCAACGCATAATCAAATAGCCAATTAATTTGCTCTCTTGTTTATATATCATCTACCTCCATTTATTTTTTAAATTGACTAAAATTTTGAACAATAAAAGTATTTTTTACATTAGGAAAAGGAGAAAAAATCATTTTCTTTAATATAAGTTAAATTTTATTCCATTTTAGAACAATTGATGATATGCAAAAAGGTATTAAACTTCCCCTGATATTAGAAAATGGAGGAGAGGAGGTTCAAACACAAAATTTCTCTCGATTTTAATAAGTAAAAATATCAATTAAATTATCCATCCATTGACAATTAAATTAACACGTTAAATTCATAATTTTTAAATATCTTTGCTTAGAAGCGTACATAAGACATGCCTTACTTTCGTTCAAGGACTGAAATTCTGAAATATTCAAAAACCGTATGTTGATTATGTATATGAAAACTTATTTCCAAAATTAGGAGTTTTCTTTTTCCATTCCCTTTTGTGTCTACATGCGTGTATTTTCTACATTGGTTAAAATTATATACTATTTACCCACTAGCCTAAGAACCCACATTCCTTTTTTTTTTTTTCTTTCTTTTTCCCTATGTTATTATATGAAAAAAAAATTATTAAGATTGAAGGGATAATAGTACTTAATTAATCTTTTTCTTTTTTATTTTAATTACGAGACAAGAATATAAAAATTTTCTAAAAGCAAGACGGTTGACCAAGTTTATCTGCCGCAAAAAAAATTCAGAATCCAAATCCAAATTACGCCAAACGTGAAGACGGTGCTCCAATAATTAATGAAAAATTAATTCTAATTTTTTTCTATTTTCTTTTTCTTTTTTTTTTTTGGTTTCCTACATTTTTAATGCGTCATTCATTATCTGATCGAGTTGGGTTCATAACTATGGGCCCAATCTAACATGGGCTTGTATTTTCACAATGAGAAAGAGAGAGTTGGGCCACGTCCTGAGTCCAACCAACTTTAAGGCTTCTCTTATTATCATAATTACATGATTTATACTTTTTTTAAATTAGTTCATCAAAAATGTTCTCCTATTTTAAAAAAATAATTTTTGTTCTTTTTTATTCTGCATATTTTTGAATTTTTTCTTTCAAAAATAAAACTTTTATATTTTATATTCCAAAATGGTTTTTTGTCCTAATAACCCAAAAAGTGTCTCTTTGAAATAGCAAATATAAAAATAAATTTATTAATGAAAGAAATTAAATAAGAAAGTATATTTATATATACTTATTTTTTTGTAGTATTTATGTACAAATCCCTCAAAATTTCAAATGCTCTTTTTTGGAAATAACAATTAATATTTAATAATTAAAAACAAAAATGCAGAGAAAATGAACTACAACTATGTCATTTGCTACTTAATAACATCTATTGTTTTTTCATGCATATACATAAAGTGGAATTTATATATATATATATATATATATATATATATATATATATATATATATATATATATATATATATATATATATATATATATATATATACACACTTTATAAGTGTGAAATAATGAAGTCAATTCGCCATCCCTAAATATTTGTATGTAGCCAAAGTTTATAAACCCAAATATCATAAATTTACTACAAATAGACATTACTTAAGATCCCTTTGACATTAAATTTTGAAAAAACACTTTTGGAGAAAATTTTTTATTTTTAATTTTTTTGAATTTTAAAAATTGATTTTGGAGAGAAACATGTAAATAGATGTTTTTTCTAAAAGTATGTTTGAGAAAAATAGTTTATAAAAAATTAAAAAAATCAGTCAATTAAATTAAAAAAAAATTAACATATTTTTTGGACACCCAACAACAATCCCAAACACCCGTTTAAACAGTTTTTCAATCAAAATCCATACTTCATTAATTATAAAAGGTCAAGAAAATGCCTAAATTGCAAAGTTCTGAAAACATACTCCATTTTCATATATATGACAGATGTACGTATAGTGCTAGTAGTTGAGCTGTTGTAGCATCATTACGGAGAAAAAGGAATAAAGCATCACAAATGGGTGATGCACCCATATATTCATTCCAATCACACATTCATCTGCCAAGAAACCATCAAATCCCATATATGAAAACGATTTTTGATTTTGATTATATCATCGTAAATCCTTGTTCTTAACCATCCCATGTGCAAATGATTGTTTAAAATGATATCATACAATAGTTGTTAATGATTAATTTTCTCTGCCCCTCATTCATTATAAGTTGCATTTTCCATACGTTAAAAGTATGAAGATACATTAAGATTTTGAATTTTCACTAGGAGTATATGTCAAAATTAAGAACCTGTGCTTATTATGTTAAGACTCTAAACTTTTACTATCTGATCAGCATAATTAAGGAATCTGTTGCTTTCTTTATCAATGCAAATCTCTAACCAATGATTTATACACTATTGTAAAAAAAAAATTCTTGGGATGGATCATTCTTAAGAGAAAGACATTAGAAAATAAGAAATGCAACTAATCGCACATCATTCTTTTCGAAATTTTCACTTTAAGTGGCTAATCATTACCTTTACTCAGCTTTTTGTTATATGCACATCATTCTTTTGTTAAAGTGCTTTAAGCATAATTTTTCTCCTAATTAATTAATGATCCATGGTAATAAGAAAGTGGAAATAAATTGAATTACGACAAAATTGTTTTAGGCAGAGTAACAAGTGTGAAATTGAAAATTGGAATAATTTGAAGCAACTTTGCAAAAAGAAAGCTGGGGGAATATATGTATGTGGGAAAGGAAAATGGGCCATCCTTCTTGAAGTACAATGCGGAAAACTTTTAAGCATTTTCATGGCTTTCTTGTTGTTTCTTCCCATTATCATTCACAAGGCTGAACAGCTCCAGATCTAGGAATTGGTTTTATTATTTTCGAATTCCAATTAGCACTTGTTTTTTTTTTTAAATTAAAGCAGCAACGAATATATAGGTAAAATAAATCTAAAAAAGGGTTGCTTTTCTTAAAATCTCATGACTGTCTTGAGAATTTAAATTAATTTTGCCTTAAAAAATTATCTCATATTGACTAGTGATACGGTGTAAATATTTTTTATAATATCCTAATTAAACATTTTGAATAAATTTTATTTTAATATGACAGACATTAAGTGAAAATTTGAGTTTTTTTTTATGGATGAAATATCATTCATTTAAAGAAAAAAAAAACAGAAATTGGCATGCCCATTAAGGCTCTGGAGGAAATTTCACTCAACAAGTTGTGGACAGAAAAAAGAACAGAAATTCTAAACTGCTTAAAGCGTAGAAAGTAGAAGTGTTGAATTACATGGGACTTTCTCTGAAATGACAAGTGATTCTGAGGGAATATATTAAAGATAAGAAAACATTTTTTCCAATTCGATTTGGTTGTTTCTTTTGGGCACAAAGGCCAAATTAAAGTTGGGTTAGGGATTATTTTTATTTTTTGGTTTTTACTGTTACCCCTCCCTTTTCTTTATTTCTTTGCTTTATAGATTCTCTCCTCGCTTGCAATTGCATAGCAGTTAATTTGAGAAAAGGAACACTAATTATAGCCTCTTTTTCAAGTGACTCATCACCTTATTAGTTGATGAGAAAAGAGATTAAATTTTCTCTCTTCTAACTAATCAATAGAATGATAAGTGTTTGACAATCATTTAAAAAAATAATTGTGTTTAGCATTGCACATTTGAGCAATTTAAAAAAGAACACAAAACAATCTTAGAGTAAAGTTACATTTCTCAATTTTATATGAAAGTAGGTTGAATTTGGTAAATTTTATCAGAAATAATTTCTTATTTATCGAAAGCAATACATCTTAATTATATTAATGTTAGTTTTGTGGTGCAAGTCATTTACTTGGAAAAAACTGAATCACCAACCACTCCACTTCATAGGAGGAGTGTGTGTGTGTGTATATATATATATATAAATTAAAATCCTGTATATGGGAAGACGACATTCCTGCCAAGTTTTGGTTGATTCAATTGATTGTGCTTTAATTTTCTTAGTATATTTTTATAATGTCATTTTTTTTATCAGTCTATTTTTAGTTTTCCTTTCAAGTCATATTTTATAGTTCTTTATGGATAGAATTGAACTTTAGATTTTTCCCCCTCCCATTACAATCATCACCAACCATGTAACCAACACATTTGTATCTGTCTCACTCCAAAATCAAAAAGTCAAAAGATTTTAATTGTAAAGAATTCATATGTTTAGTAGGACTAAACATCCATCTTAATTTACAAATTTAAAACAAAAAAAAAATAGTGAATTCTTGGTTAAATGTAGAAAACAAACTCCAATTTACAATTTCAGAATCAGAATCTGCATGAAATTGAATAAAATTGAGAAATTTTTATGTGGAAAGTCTATCAAATTTAATTATATAAATTGATCGAGCATTATATTACTGAACTAGTCGTATATCGTGGGATGAAAACATAAAGCGAAAAAAATTGAATTATTAATTTTTGAATAAATATTACTTTCCAGATGATGTTCAAAGAGCAATCTTCAAAATCGTTTATATAAATATAATGCTCTAATTCTATCTCAAAAAAAGTTAAATTACAAATAATCCATAAAGTTCAAATAGCAATCTTCGATTAAAAAAATAAAGTTGAAACAGAAAAGTTTTTTTTTTCTTTTCAATAATGGCAAAATTTTGTGGTTACATAGTTAGGCGGTAATTGCTCATTGTCAGATAAGAAATGAATTGCTGTGTTTAATATCATTCAAAATATTTACATCATAAAATAAGTCAATGAATTTATTCTCTTCTCGATCTGGATATAGATTCTGATCCCTACCTCCGAATGAACAAGAGTTACTATCATCAAAATAATATTAGTAATGATAGTAACAAAATTACAACCTTCTCTACTTCCCTTACCAGTATGCCATTTCAGCTCTGCATTTGCTTCTCTGCCCCTCTAATGCTCACGTTTCCCAGAAACAATTTGAATTCTTTCAGCCTCCTATCAATAAACGAATCATGTACATCTCTGCTAACCTTTTCTATCACGTAACCATCTCTGATTCCCACTAACCCTATCATCATATGGCAATCCCTTGAAGATCTATTTGAAGTGGATCCAAACTGACTGCTTCCATATATTCTAGGAAAAATTATAACTAATTTCATTAACTAAATTATAAACATCATCCAAAAAAATAATAAGCAATAACCCATTCTAATTTTTTTTAAAAAAAGAAAAATAAAGAAGAAAATGAGCAACTGTAGTTACATAATGTTCTTTACTATGCAATTTCACATGTTGGCTTGACATGGTGATGCCCTTGTGATGATCACAGTCCCAGACCCTTTTGAAGGAACAAAAATATATGTTATAGATTTTAAGACTTGATAATTATATAATAATAAGAAGAAAATGTCAATAGTTCCTTACCTCATCAGCAACCTGAGCGAAAGGCTTGAAGCTAAAGAATTTGTTTGCATTGTTCTCTTAAACTGGAGGCCAAGAATTCTTTTGTTTTTAATTGCAAAACCATTACATCGTCACAGAAATATTTATAAACGTGCAAATAAGCATAATATAATTACATTATACTCTCTTCTTTCTCCATGCTTTCCCAGCAGCCAAATAGAGCTTCAACTAAATACTCAGAACTCTATTGGTAATAATGTAATAGTTGTTAATTACAAGCAATTGAGTTACTAAATAAATAGAGTTTTGGTGTTTTATTAAAATCAAATTATTTTTTCGGTATTTGTCATGCATTATTTAACAATTCAAAGATTATAGTTTAGTTTATATTCATGCTGGCAGACCCATTAAGCGAGTAAAATACTCTCTTTCAAGTTTTAAATGTATTTTATATTATTAATATTAACAAAAGATAATATCAAATATTAATTATTGTCAGTAATATAATATATTAGAGATTTAAAAAGATTAAAAAATTTCAAAAAAATTTATCCTATATATATATGAATGATAATATCCTAATTTATATATAAAAAAACTCTAGAAAAAAACTATAAATAAATAAATGTCAAATACTCTTCATATAGAATCTCACATTAACATATTTTGTAATCAGTTTGATATTATATATTGATTGTCAGCAAGTTCCCCAACAATTTGAGCTGTTGAAATCAAACATTAGTTAACATGCATGGGCGTTAGAGTTTTAATGCACTTAGATCTTGATTTGACTCTTGCCACCTCCTCCTGTCATTTAGAAGAAAGAAAGAAAAAAAAGATCCACCAATCTAGCTAAATAATTATATCTACTTAATTTCAGATTATATTATATTATTATGGCTGGGATCTCTAGGTTGTAATTTTGTATCAGATTGCACATGATTTGGACTCTTGTTAAAAGTGCAAAACTTTCCTAACTAACAATTTCTTAATATTACATGTCTTTATTTATTTTGGATTATTGATGGGTATGGATATTCAAATAATTAATCCTCAAGAAGATGAAAGACTATTATAATTAAAATTTTGAATGTAATTATAAATAATAATTTCGCAAACAACCAGGTGTGAAGATCCCAGGATTCCGGGTTATCCACATCAGCCAACATATGAGTCCATATGTGTGAAAACAAAGTAAATTTTGTCAAAGAAATTAATGTAGCTATATATTTGTATAGCATTCATACCCAAAAAAAACAAAAAGAAAAAGAAAAAGGAGGAAAGAAAATTAAAAACCAGAAAATATGACATAGTGCTCGAGCAGTTAATGAACATATACAACTTAGATTAGAAACAACCCTTCATTTTTATTTATTTATTTAGGGAAAGAACAACATATTTTAATTACAGCATCACCAGGTGATCACATTATATTACTTCTCTCCTTCTTGGGCTTGTAATTTTTGCGAAGATTAAGCCTCAATAGCCGTCCTCGAGTTGCTTAATGAAATTAAACCAAAAATAATAATAATTAAATTAAACCAAAAATAATAATAATTAAATTAAACCAATAATAATAATAACCATACTCAAATCTTAATGACCCATTGACTTGGCCCGCTTGACTTTAGTTAATTACCTTTCTCATAATTTCCAACAATAAATGCCCATATCCGGTTATTTTAACTGCTACTTAGACTGATCAGGTTGTTGCCTGCTAAAGCAACTAAGCAAGAAGTTCAGGATTCGTCGATTCCAATAATATATCCCCTTAAATTTTTCACGCATTAAAATATTTTTTTTTCTTTGCTTTTCTACATTTTTTTTTATTCATCTGTGTGACTTTATGTGTCTTTTTCAAAAATTAAAATATATTTATCTTTTCAATTTTACCTCATTTTTATTATCACCAGTACATTTATCCATTTCCTTTATTTAATTTTGTTATTATAATCTTAAAAGGCACTTAAAGTCGATAAAACTTTCTACTATGGTATTTATGTTCTAATTAATTTTGATGAAAGATAGATCATTAATCCTACAAAAATTAGTAAGTTTTTATTAGTAATTCTACTTAATAAGATGAGAAGTAAATTGAATTAATTAATTTTGGGATTTGGTACACTCTCGAGTAACATGAAATATTGCCATAATTTCAAAAATTGTAAGCGGGTGGTCTACCATGTATAGGTTTAAATATAGAAATCTGAAGCCTTTTGTGAATTACTTAACCAAAAAAGTGAAAACAAAAGGATAAGAAATGGGTAAACATGCAAGACCCACCCATCTGCAAAGTATGGGAGACTCTTCTGTAAATAACCAAAATGTCTAGTGGCAGTTTGGTAATCAACACCCTTTATATATCTCCCTTCAACAAAGGCCCAATTAATAAGAAACCCCTCCGTTCACAAAGAGATTAAAGAGATTAAAGAAAATGGTGACCCTGCCTCCTCTTCGACTTTTCTCTACCAAGTCATCTTCACCATCTTCAACCTTAAGCTCTGTGAAGATCAAAACCCTAATCCACACTCTCATTATTTCACACGTGTGCCGCATCGTTCGAGCTTTATCCAAAACTAAAACCATTCTTATTCAAATCCTTAAAGAAAACCAACCCATAAGCTTGATTTACCCTACAAATGCGACAAAAAGAAAACATAGGCAAAGAAAAATATTTTTTGGATCATTCAGATTACACTATAATTGGTGTTCATCCCATGTTTTACCAGTTGGAACACCAGTCCTTGATGGGTTTTCTTCTGCACCATATTTTTACTATGATTCAACGTGGAATTCTATAATTACAGCAGCTGATGATAACACTACTGAGTCTCAGCTTTCAGGCTATCTTCAATGGCTGGAAGAGAAGAATTGTGGAAATAATGATAAAGAAGGAGTTGTTATTAATGAGATCGATCGGCTAGCGGATATGTTCATTGCTAGTTGCCATGAAAAATTTAGGCTGGAGAAACAAGAATCATATAGGAGATTTCAAGAAATGTTGGCTAGAAGTATGTGAATGGTGAAGTACGAGTCTTTTTTTTTTTTTGGGGGGGGGGGGGGGGGGGATGTGTTGGGCTTTCCCATTCTTCTATGTTAAATACATTGGTGGGGTGAGGAAAGTACATATATTTATTATGTGTAACCTATTTATCACAAGGGTTTATTTTTCTGGTCTTTTTTTCTTTTTTTTTTAAAAAAAATCTTCTAGTTCTTCTTTTTTTATTTTTTACTTCAATTTGAAATGATGGAATTGTAACAATGAGGGGGTTGATTGGGATGGAGGAAAAGGGTGAGGGATATGGTAATTGTGCAATTCTTTTCTTGAAATGGTACTAATTAACGCTTGCAATTTGGAAGCTTCGGGCTCATTGTGGAAGTGTGTTTGTGTGGGTGTTTTTTTTTTATGATATCCTCTAATTGTTAGTTTGTAATAATTTTCTCCATTTATTTATTTATTCATAAAAGAAATATATCTGATTTATCAACAAAATATTAATATCGTTGTGAAAAACCACAGATACACAATTAAATGGAATTCATAACATATAGAAATAAACAAGATATACACATTGATGGAATCGATTTTATACAAAATTTTGGCGGAGAAGAAACATAATGTTGCCCACTGAAACCCATATTTTCCTTTGAATGCATATATATTATATTAAATTAATTAATATTTTTTATTAGACAAAAATAACAAAGTTGTGCACTATTTATACCAGCTGGAAGGAACAGATGTGACGTGAGTAAAGCGTTTCGAATGGTGGAGCAGGCCAATTAATATAAATGAGAAATTGTTTAAGTTGAGAGTATACTGATCCAATAAAATTAAAATTTGCCAATTAATGAACTGTTTGGCCGTAGGTTCATCATTTGTTTTCAACTATACTCAAGTTTGATTTTCATTTTCAAAATATGTAAACCAAAAATATATATCAATTAATAATGTCAAATTAAGTTGTAGTAATTATTTTTTATTTATATGGTTGAAAAAAATGGTGGTGCTGAAAATCTTGGGTTCACCAAAAAAAATGTTATAATTATATTTATATTTAGAAGAATAAATAATTATTAGTTGGTGTGACATTATTAATTAATATGTATTAATTTTATTGAGTTAATAGTATATTATGTCTACCTCAGAAATCCAAAAATGTGCACATTTTATGCTATTATTAACTAACGAGAGAAACCTACTTTTGCAGTAATTTAAAACAATAGTTTTTTTAACCAAAAATATCCAAATCATCTCGATAAGATAGGCAAAATTTTTATAAGTATTTTCTTCGTTCTATTCTAACTGTGGTTTAAGATTTTTTTACGATTAAAAATGATATTTAATAGATATAATTATAGATAGAAAGTGATCATATTATTTTTTTTAGAAAGACTAGAAGAGTAATTAATTATAATTATTTTAATAAAATTTAATTCTCTAAAACTAAAACATGAATAAAGTTATAAATAAATAATTTATTTTATGTTGATGATCTAAAAAGTCAATTAAAATAAAATAAATTTTATTTTCTTATACGATAATTGGAATGAAAAGAATGGAGTATTATACATGCATAATTATCATAAGATATTTTCTTAAACCTCTGGATCACCAATTTACCAGAAACAAAAAAGAAATAGAATAATTATTTTAATTAATTAATTAGCACCTATATTTCTATATCAAGACAGTATTATTATGTGTGAAAAAACAAGGAAAATTGCTTGTCAGACTTCTTTCTTGAAGTCAAAAAGGAACACAAATTTTAAGAATCCAATTGTCATGAAATTTAGGTTTTCTAACTACTCCGTTGATTCTGATAAAGTACACATTTATTTTGAAAATGGCGTCAAATTGTCAATCATTAATTTTTGCAACGATATTCTATTTATTTTATGTTAAATGATAATTTTTGAAGAAAATTTTGGGTGATGAAAATTAACATGTATGTATGAGTAATGACTCCTCTCTTTAATAATCTGAAAATATATTAATTAATGATGTCCAAGCGGTAATCACTTTCATATATACTAATACCAGTTTTTTAATATTTTCAATTAATGTTTTTAATTTAATTAGATTCATTTTGGTCATGCATTGATGTATGTATATATTCATATGTGTGCAGCGTCCACGATTTGATTTCACAAAAATATTTTCATTTTTTTTATTTATTTTTGGAGTTGGTTTGAGGCATTCAGTTCCTTCTATAAGACAATAGGTCATTGTGGAACCCATCTCGTGCTTTATTTATAGTACAGTGGTACTAGGTTACTCCTCTTGTTTTTATCAAAAACTAATGGTGCAAAAAACTTGTCTCAAAATATTGTAGATTAAAGCGAACTTCAGAAAAAACTATAATGATAATCATAGCTTTACAAATTCAAATTTCTTAGTCTATTATATGACCAAAAAGTTGATAAGCACATTTGTATATATGCCTTCCAACCAAATTACATTTGGCAAAGTGGAGCTACTTATCCTTGTGTATGCTTTATTATGTGCGGAACATTGCATTGCATTTATATTCTATTTGTTTAACTTAATTATATATTCACTGCAAGAATCTTCTGCTACTTCAACCTGTTTGTTTTTGAAAAATATATATATATATTTTTAATATTTAGTTTACCTTCGAAAAATAAATTAAAAAAATTCAAATTAACGGAAAATATTTCAAAAACAAGAAAAAACTTCTCATTTTAAGAGCACAAAGTTATTTTTCACAATTTATTAGATACAATGAAGGAAAATATTATTTCACTTTTTTTCTAATTTTTCTAATACGTTGCAGTCGAATATAGAAAAATATTATATTTTTCTGAAAAATATTTTTCAAATAACAAATTATTTTCTAACGTTTAGTGAAGGAAAATATGGAAATTCGGGAGATAAATGAAGGCAACGGGAGACACGTCAGTTGGGCACTTAGCATGTCGCTGCAACATTCGCGACAATACTTCGTTACTTTTAACCGTCGCCAAAGACACAAAGTTACTGATTCATCGGCTAAGTTCCTGGCACTTTTAGGGATGTCCTCTCCTCGTCAATGATGTAATTTCCTTGTTCACGACTCACGGAATGTTTAGTGGGACAAAACCGGCCTCTCAATTAGTCAATTAGCAAGGCAAATTCTGTTCCACTTTAATTTCAAAAATAGTATATATTTTTTAAATTTTATAAAAGGATTTGCAAAACCCCCAATTATTAATTTAATATTTCCTATTAAGCAGAAAATTTATAAATAACGTAAGATTTTCAAAAATTTTCTTCTTACTTTACCTTCTGCATCATGTGAGATTCTAAAGAAAATTTATATGCCCAACCAAAATAGCTGATGTATTAATTTTCTTTCAAAAATATAAAATGTTCCTTACATTTTATTTTTCTATATATCTCAAACTTCGATGTATGTATGATAATAATTAATAATTTTCAATAAATCCAAAATTAAAAAAAACCAATTTTTTATTTTCATTAAAAAAAAACTAAACAGCTACTCCCTGAATTTTTC
This sequence comes from Triadica sebifera, assembly GCA_023653625.1. Classification (NCBI taxonomy): domain Eukaryota; kingdom Viridiplantae; phylum Streptophyta; class Magnoliopsida; order Malpighiales; family Euphorbiaceae; genus Triadica; species Triadica sebifera. Next base: position 26,157,754 of record CM042908.1, on the reverse strand, counting down.
ATGGTGGAAAGTAAATAAGAAATGCCTCTCGTTCTTGTGCGTAGACAGCGGTGTACACAGATATCGCTGTAGGCCATGTTTATGTGCAAGACAGTATTCCAATTCTAACTGCTTTATAGTTCCATTTCCATAAAGTGAAGCATCAACAGGGTCCCTTTTAATTTCTTTAGAAAATAATGACATCCTGGAAAAATTAGAGAAGAAAAAAACAGTAAGGCGCATGACGTAAAATTATATAATTAAAAAACATAAAAGGGAAATCTTTGGTGAATCTTTTTATGATCATAATAGCACATGCAGATGACAGGAGCATAGAGTACCCATAACCAAAGCCATATTACACATTCTTGATTCTCCTCCATCCCAACTTTTTATTTGCTAATTTGCTAACTGTCCCTTTATCTCACCCCAATGCCTTGCCAGTTAGCAAACTTTCTTTCCAACACAAGTTGACGACCATACATTTTCACATTTTGATTTTTGAGAACATCTGAAAGTCCCTAATTTTTTCACTTTAAATTTTCTATCAATCTCTCATTGCATAAGTCCACCAAACCTTAACCACAACAGCTAACCACAGATGACTAAAATGGTGTTTTAATTTAGCTGATTGGAGGACCTAATAGTTTTTTAGTTGATAGATATTTAAAGTCTCAATAGGTTATTCATTGAAAAACTTTATTTTGAAATTTTTTTTAGAAAAGCTAGAATTTTTTAAATAAAAAGACCAAATTATCCTTATACTAAACTACTTTTATATATAAAGATATAATAGATTTTGATAAGCCAAAAAAAATTAGATTTTAGATTTATTTTTTGTTTAGTTACTCTTACATAATATTCGTAAATTATATATGTTTTTTTTTGAAATTTTTTTATATATTGATTAATATTTAATTATTATTATTTTAATAAAATTAAAATAAATAATTACATTAAATAAGTACTATGTTATAATTTTTATTTATACATTATAAAAATATATATTTTGAATTAAAGAAATTATGTCCATATTGATAATTTTAGATTATAATATCTAAATTATTTTCACCAAACACTAAACACCCAATTAGCTATCAACCACCAACCATTAGCCACCGGCCATAGTTAACAACTAAACCAATAAACAAAACAGGCCCAAGGCAAGAAGAGTCTTGTGCCAAGGACAGAGGAGCAAGGAGTAAATAAAGCCAAGATCCTCTTAGTTACGCAGGGTTTTGTGGAGAGTTCTCAGGACTGTAAAAGAAGTTTGGACAGGAATTAACGGTGCTCCATTTTTTTCTCCTCTCAGATTTCCCTTTACTCCAAAACTTCGCCTTTTCTTCTTCTACATATGAGAGAAATATAGTAATAGGCTTTAGCAGGGCAAAATCAGTTCCTTTGATCTCACTGTCTCCTTCTATAGTAGACCCACCTTTTATCGAAAAAGTGAATGACCAAAACTCATTGAGACTTTGGCTTTGCCAAGACTAGTTGGGAATCATTAATGGGTGTGTTTCCAACTGCTTATCATTTGAAAAGTAGTTATTTTCTGGCTTCAACCTCAAGGTGGATTGCTAAATCTTACCTACAAACTCAAGCCAAGCATAAAAACAAGATGATGAATCCACTTAAAAAATATATAAAAAAATGAAGAGGTTATTAGGTTTATAGTTTCAATGTCTCACACTAAAAGCAAAAGAAAAAACCAACAAATTCTTCCACTTACACATTAATTCCAAGGATTTCCAATAGGATAGCTAGGAATCTTATACGTTATACACTGACATAATGAACTAATTTTTCTTGAATTGATTGTTTTCTGAAATTTTTTTGAAAGATATAGATTTGCATGCAATGGAAAACGCAGACAGACCAAAAGATGAAACAAGTTGACAACCATGTTAATTTGATTGAGATTACAGATTACAAGAAACTAAAACCAAATTCAGGAAGGGCCTTTGTAGTTCATAATGTGAATAATGTTGTACATCCTGGTTGACTTAGCAGCTTCCAAGAGCATCATAATTATCATAAGCAAAACCGCTAGAATTGGTTTCCATAAAAAATGAAAAGCTTAACAAATTTCAGAATTGTTGTTTAAAGCCAAAATTCTGTTTTCCACAATAAATTTATGAAGTTTTCTTTTGAAATGCACACTTAATTTTAACTGTTTGACATCTACATATCAATAAAAATTTCAACAAGCAAGATTTTCTTCAAAGGAACCATTTATACGCGTTAGGCATTTTAAGAACTCAAATAAATAATGCAGGTTAAAAAGAAAATAAATTCATTCTGATACCCCACCAAGAGAGGTTTGCAGATATCCAAACCCAGAACGCCAAGGCTTTGTCTGTTCCTTTTTCTTTAATTAGATGATCAAAATAAGAGATGAATATTCTTTCAATATCATATCAAAATAGCAACAGATGCTCATATAATCATAATATGTACACATGTAACAAACATCAAATGATACATCTCAGGAGACTTACCAGGCTCGATAGTGATGGCTGGGAAAACATGATCCTCTCTTGGTCCCAACCCCTAGGATGACAAAATGCCTGGAAATAGCACCAAAGACCATCGTAAAAATGAATTGGCACATAATTAAGCACTATGAAAGAGCCTTAGATATATTATCATTTATTAGATGCTTTAGTTTTGATTCCAAAAACATACTGGAGTCCTAATAAAATTTACTAATCAAGGATTTCTTTTCATTGTCATTAATTCATCTTCCATTTCTACCAGTGAACATTCAAAGGAACCTAAATCAGGCAAGAAAATTTAGGAAGATACTGAAATTTTGGATTATGCAGAAGAAAACAGCAATAAAACATCAAGTCTACCATAGTCTCAAAAAATGATATTAACACAAGAGAACATAAAATCCCTTTCTATCTTAATGGTGAAATAGACATTCATAAACACAGAAATTGGGGAATGGGATCAACTCAGCACAAATCATGCATCAACCAACAGGTTGGACAAAGCCAAATCAATATGAAACCTAAGTCTAAATCAAATATGAGAACTGGATAGGGCAAATGGTCAACCTGTATTCACCTTCGGTATTGTTTGTATAATTGCAGAAATAACAGGATCTCCATTTCTGTTCAAAATTTGAGAGAAAAATTTGCCATTGTGGTGTATTTCCTCAAAAGGAACCACAACAACATTTCCATGGGCAATACAAAAAAGTAAAGTGATATCATTCTTGAAAGCCTCAGTATAAATCAAAACCATATGCACTAAGAATTTAGACCAACTATAATTTTTTGGCAACTATAATCACTTGTTGCAGTATTAGCTCCACAATATTAGTAAACTTGATGCCGACATTCTTAAGGATAAAAAGGAGGAGGAGGGGTGGGGCGGCGAGGGAGGGGGCAAAAGAGACTATGCATTTGATCAGAATATATGATATATACATATATATAACTTCCATTTTCTTCTTGCACTAGTAGACCAGGGGTATTTTTGACCAATGGAGGAGCCTCACAATGGACATGATTATTTTCAGTGACAGTTTAACAAAGAGTCGGACAGTGGTGAGGCTATGGCAGACAAGTCTACTAGAAATAGGTTATGAAGGTGGCAGAGGCTGCACCAGATTCTTTTTTTATTTTTTTTCTTTTCTTTTCCTAATTTGCAATAGCTTTAAGTTTCATGTTCTGCAGAGAAACAGAACCTTTAAATTCGAAGGGCAGCTTATCAACAAATACAAAAAGTGGACAGCATATTAAGTTTTATACAATATCAACTAATGTTGAACTTCATTAAAGGAAAAAAAAAACATATATATATATATATATATATATATTAAAAAATAAAAATAAAAACTAACGTTGAACTCACAAGCAAATTTAATTAAACTAGAAGCCAAATATGCCCATAATTCATAAAGGAACACTCTTGTGCATATACGTAGAAAACTCTAAAACTTTGCTAAAAAATAAATAAAATTACTCATCTCAAATTTTATATTTCTTCAATGACATTAGAGATAAACAACCAAATAGGTATTTCTCTCCAAGATAGGCTTCGAACAAGACTAAGACTAAGACAGGCTTTGCATACAGAAGGTTTACAGGCTACTCAACAAAATGCAACTGTTTATTGAGAAGGTTACAACCTTGAAATTTAAAAAGCCAAAAATCCAACAAGTACAAAACTATGTATTGCGTATGTATGCTTGATCCAGTAAAAAGAACGCCAGTGCATCATTACTCGACACATTAACAACACATGGATATACATACCACCTATATAGGACATCTTAAGCTATCTTAAGTATGACTTTCATGTTTCAGCAGAGTTGTCTAAATGTGAGATTAACTGTATTTTGAAGAAATCTTTCTTGTGTGCATGTGCATTTGTCTTTTGTTATAGCAGCACTCACAATGAGCAGCAGAAACAAAGAAAACAAAAGAGAAGGCCAAAAACATAATTACCTAACTGGATGTTTAATTCTCATTCAAATATTTTCCATCTAGAAATGTTAAACCAAAGAAAAGAGATGTACATAGAGAACATTGGCTTTTCAGAGTAGAGGCTATCATTCTCAATCAACAGTAAGCTAATGTAAAGGAAGTAATGCAGGATCAAGTTCCCAACAGTCTTTTAAAAGGGCAGGAACCTCATCACCAGAAAGCTTTTTAGCAGGAATCTGATGCGAAAGCAAACAAACATCATCTTTCTGAAACAATCTAACAGCATGATATCCAACTTCACGTCTCTTAAATACAGTTTTGAACCCATCAACTTTCTCAAGGTAGGCCACGCTCAATCCATGCATTTCGCTATAAGTGGTCAAAATCACAACAATTTCAGAGCATTGCTTATTTCTAGCTGATGGATTTCTTTCTTCCACACCCAAATCCACTTCATTATAAAGTGCCCATACTGAACCCTTTCTCGGATATATCCTGTAAACTTCTCTTGCTGCCCTTTCACAATCCACAACATGTGAAAAGATATTCAGGGATTTAATCGTTGTCATTCTAGAAACCTTAAATTTACCACAAGATACATTAAATCCCATTTTCTCCCAACCAATCAACCGTTCATCCCCATTACTTTGAAGATCCAACCAACTTAACTTCACCTCAAAAGGATTGACCGAAACAACTTCATCAATCAAACCATAATGCCTTGGTATTCTGTCTTTATCATATGTAGCCCACACTTGCCCTTTTTTAAAACTCCTCTCTGCTCGATCTCTATCAAAGTCATGGAATTCTGAATCCTCCACTTCCATTATCTCCAACTCCGCACTCTTCAAACCCCTATGACGCTCAACTTTCAAATTCATATTCTTCCTTGATTTACCACGCCTCTCAATTACCAAATTCCTACTCTTGTCCAAAGAGCCTTCTACATCAAGTTCCATCACCCCACTCTTTTTTGAAGCTCCACTTTTCTTGTCCTTTGTATCTCCAAGCTTCTTCAAGTCCCCAAGTTTTTCCTTCTCCTCATTTTCTATTGACTTCTTTGTCACATTCTCGTGCTTCTCCTTCAACTTTTCCTTCTCTCGGAGAGCCCTTTGCTTTACTTCCAGCTGCATCTCCGCTAATGTCATCATTTCCTCAGCAAATTTTGCCCTCTTCGGCTTTGATTTCTCTAGAAATTCATCAAAAGTACTCGTTTTCCTCCGCAGTCTCCCACCACCCCAATCCCCAGAACCACCTTCTTTCACCTTCAAGTTTACACTCCTAAGTCGCTGACCTCCCATTTGATCACCACATATTTTCGTCCTTAAGCCCACACTGCTCGTCTCCTCACCACTCCTCCCCATCTCTCCATTCCCTGCAGCCCCCGATCCCTTGCCACCGGCAACTTTTCTCCTCAACCTCTCACTCCAAACTCCAACCCTATCCCCAACCTCATTATTCTCTTCCTCCCTTTCTTCCACTTCCACAGCCTCAAAACTCTTCTTACAACTAGGGCATACCAAATTGTGCCCCAAATATTTCCTCTCAAACTGATGCAAAAGCCTACACCTTGAACACGCAGTCCAAAATGTGTCCACTAAAGAATCATCATTAATCCTCTCCTCCTGAAGCTTAATCCTCAATCTCATATCAAACTCTTTCCTCCTAATCTTGTCAGACAAAACCCTAAATCCCTCACCCACATGCTTAAATGCCTCTTCACATCCTAAGTATGAATTTTTATCAGGGTGTAAGATTAAAGCCAACTTCTTGTATTGCTTCTTGATTGTGTTAATGTGAGAGAAGGGCTCTACATGGAGAATCTTGTACCAGTCGATGATGTCAGAGTGGGTCTTGGAGGCTACTCGGAGAATCTTGAAGGCTGTCAGCATTGATGATAGACCGTCGAGGTTTGGACAGAGACGGTGGGCTTTCTTCACTTGTTTGAGGGCAGATTTGAGGTTGTTGTTAGTGAATTTGGTCTCTGCTATGGTTTTTAGACGGAGTGCTTCTTGTTCTTGATCTGGGTCCGTTTCCATTTTGCCGGGCAGACTGACTGGCCAGAGTGTATATGGATAAGACAATGGTACACTAAATGAAGGGGAAAGCTTTCACCTTGCAGAAATTTTTATGCCGTCTCTGTTTTTCTGGGACACAACTAATCAACTCTCGAGTGTGAACATCTGAACTGTTTTTTCTTATGCAAAAATAATAACATTGAGCGCAAAATCCAACCGAACCGAATTCAATTGGATTTATTCGATTTTCAGTTTAATCAATTCTGCTGTCTAATAAAATTTTGATTTGTTAGGTTTAGTTTTGAATATTTAAAAACCGATTAAAGTGAATCAATAAAAATTTATATACATATATATTTTATATATTTTTTAATAATTTATTTTAATTTTTTGATAAAAAAAATCATAGTTTATAATAATTTATTTATGATTTTTGGTAGGATAAATCATCAATTATGGAAATGAAGGGGAAAGGTTTCACCTTGCAGAAATTTTTATGTCGTCACTGCTTTTCTAGGACACAACTAATCAACTTGAACATCTGAACAGTTTTTTCTTACGCAAAAATAATAACATTCATAGCAAAATCAAACTGAACCGAATTGAATTCGGTTTATTCGATTTTCAGTTTAATCAATTTCCTTGTCTAATGAAAATTTGATTTGTTAGGTTCAGTTTTGAATATTTAAAAGCCGATTAAACCGAACCGATAAAAATTTATAGACATATATGTTTTTTATATTTTTTAATAAAAAAATTACAGTTTATAATAATTTATTTTGATTTTTGGTAGGATAAAGTCATGAATTATGAAATTTTATTTTTATTTATATAAATTAATTTTAATTTAGAATAATTATTAAAGTAACAATAATTGATTTTAATTTATACTAATTTACAAATTTGTAATAATTGATTTTAATTTATTATAATTTATAAAATTATGATAATTAAATTAAATTTATAATAACTATGGCAGTTGATGAAATAATAGTTATGTTAATTTATTATAATTTATGCTATTTTATCTTAATTTATAGTAATTTTATAAAATTACATTACTTGATTATAACTTATATATTGTAATTGATAAAATTATGATAATTTATTTTAATTTATCATAATTTAATAAAGTTACTGTATTTGGTTATAATCTATTATAATTGATAAAATATAATTATAATTTATATAAATTTAATTAATTAACTGATAAAACTGATTAAATCAAATCAAACCGAATCAAAATATTTCAGTTAAGTTACATAAAATTTTAAATATTATTCAATTTTTATAATTAATTATCAATTTGATTCAGTTTTTATAAATTTGGTTTGATTCTAAATTGAACCAACCAATACTCATCCCATATTCAACTGTTTTGATTTATTACCTTATTATCGAGAAAAGAAAAACACATATTTTGATTGTACAAAAAAAAACCCATATTTTGACTCTTAAATTACTTATATTTTATTTATTGAATTTATTTTTTTATTCGTCAATGTTAATTTTTTTATTGTGTGAAAATTAAATTTGTTATTAAAAAACAAATTGAAATCTATCACAAAATTAAATTGGAAAAAATAAAAATTCGAAGGGTTTAATTTAAATAAATGTTAAAGTTGAATGTATAATATAAATATAATCAAAATTGAAATTTTTAATTTTAATAAAATAAAAGCTGAAGGTGTTTTACTTCAACAAATAAAAGACTAAGAGCTTAATATACAAGATGTATTTTTTTTGTTAAAATATATATATATATATAATGTATTTTTGCTTATTATATTATATTCCTGTTAATTATTAAAATTAACTTAAGATATAAATAATTAATATTGAGCTATAATTCTAAAATCATAATTTATTATGCTTATTTTAATTGATAGCGTAGGCGGGGACAACTATTAGAATATCGCAGTATGAGTTTGTGGTTTAGTGCGCTAGAAGGTTGTTGGGTTAAAATTACCAAGTCGGTTTAATTAGAACTTTAGTTCTAAATATATAGTTATTTTAAAATTTTTAAAAATATATTTTACTGTCTTGCAGGATTATGATTAATTATAATCTATTAAAATATAAACTGAAAATATATATTTTGGTAAAAAAAAAAACCTACTACGCCTTCAAGAATATGCAATTTAAAATTGTGGCTCTATGCCGCAAATTAAATTATTTTTATGAGATTTGAATTATGCTATAAAGCTAATCTGACTTGTCCCTGGTTTAGGTTCTATCTACACGTCAAAAACAAAGAGACCAAGCATTAGTCCTCTATTTTTCCATTATTAAATGAATATATATATATATATTAAGAGAAAAAAATTGACATAAAAATCATAAAAATTATTTTAATTAAAATATTTTAAAATTAAATAATATCAGTTAATAGTTACAATAATATTTTATATTTATATTAATTTTATAAGTAATTATTTAAATTAATATTATATTCATTTTATTACTTTAAATAATTATACATTAATTAATAAATGATATATTATTTATTTATTTTATACAATTTGATTGTAAAATAATATAAATGAGACCCATTAAAATTTTTTATACATTTAAAATTACCTCTCTTTTCTTTCACATATTACAAGCTTGCAAATTTACAAACTACACCACACTTTGCAATTTCTCTTTAAAGGGGATATTTTTTTTTTTACAAAAATTATATTTTTATACTATTTTTAAAAAGTATTTTCAAGTTTAAAGTGATTTTGTTGAGGTGACAGTGAAAGAGGTTTGTGCACCAGTCCAAAATGAAAGAATAATTTTTCATTTTTCACTTAAGTCCAGATTAAAAAGTATTTTATAATTTTTTTGGTAATTTTTTTATATATTTTTTTTTAATGTAAAGGGAAATGTGTTGAAAAACAAAATGAAAGAATGATTTTTCATTTTTCACTTAGCGTGTGACCCACAACATGTAAATTATGATGGAAAAATTATAATGATAAAAATTACTCTTACTTACACTCTCACGTGGGTTGTCAGCACACAAAGTTGAGCATGCATCAAACTTATAATTAACTTTTTTATGTTTTTTTTTTTTCTATTTAGCTAAAACACAGCTATTTGTAATAAATAAATAAATAAATAAATCAGCTGGTTGTATGCAGAGGTGAGTAAAATCGAACCGAAATCGAAGACCGAACTGAATTAAATTTAATTTATTCGGTTCAAATTTTTTCTAATACCTCGTTTATTCAGTGTGGTTCGGTTTTTGAACATTAAAAATCGATTAAACCGAACCAATCAAAATTATATATATATATATATTTTATAGTGATTTATTTTAATTTTTAGTTAAAAAATTATAGTTTATGATAATTTATTTTAATTTATGGTATAAAATTGTAATTAATTATAAAAATTATTTTAATTTATGTTAACTAATTTAAATTTAGAGTAATAAATAAATTTATAATAATTTATTTTAATTTATGCTAATTTATAAAATTGTGATAACTGAATTTAATTGATAGTAATTTATAAAATTATATTAATTGATTATAATTTATATATTATAATTGTTAAAGTTATGATAATTAATTTTTTTAATCTATTATAATTGATAAAATATATTAATAATTATTATAATTTATATAAATTAATTAATAAAATCAATAAAACTGAACCGAAATTGAAATATTTCGGTTCGGTTAGATTCAATTTTTATTACTATTCGGTTCGATTCAATTTTTTAAAATAATTATCGGTTTTATTTTTTAAAAAAATTGATTCGGTTCGGTTTTGAACCAAACCGATGCTCACCCCTAGTTGTACGCCATTTGAATTGATATATAACAATTTTTTTTTATATAATTTTGACTAAAAAATCATTCTAAATTTAGTATTTTTAAAAATTTATCCTAAAATTGTAAATTTTATTTTCAATCACACTGAGAAGTTTCTCCCTTTAAAGGCAATCAGCATGCTCTTAGTGAAACGAAAGCCCATTTGCATGTGACACATGGGGATCTTTGAAATTAATTACTTCCAGCAATGATTTTTTTTAATTATTGCATTAAACTTGCAATAATAGTTGGATGGAGCTTAAATTTGACCTCATTTGGCAATTCAAAGGTACACACTCGCGCTTTTGATAGTTAAATTAATGTCTGAAAAACATTATAATATTAATTGAATATATAAATTATAAATTACACGAAATTATTTATTGTTTTATCCTTTTTAAATTAGTAATCTACTTGCCATATATATTAATCCCATCAAAGCAGTAAGTGGATAATTTGATTAAGTATATCATTTGATTCATGATATTTCAAACTTAAACTGACAATCCAGCTAATAATCTGGACTTATTTATATATTTGGTGTAAGAAATTGTTCTCATGTTAACTAATTCTTTAATCATAGGCAGATCTTCTTATTTTTCTTGGATTTTAACCAGATGGAAATAAAATAATGATATATATTGTTTTTAAAAATAATAAAAAAAAGGGTCTCAGAAATAAGTTGTGCTAGAATTAAAGATTTCAAGCATATCAGCTAAAAATTATATGAAGTGAGTTAAAATTTCATAGCCCAATTATATTTTTCAATTATGTAAATTTATGAAAAATAAATAATCAGTAAAAATCACTAATATTCTTTTCATATTGATCCAAGTGTCTGTTTATGCTTTTCTTTAATATACATATAAAAGAAGGGCCTGCCATGGAAGACGAAAAGTAGTAAAGAATTAAATGAAGATGAAAAGCTGGTAATTACATATTCTGTAAGTTCTTCTCATATTCTGTAATTGAAGATCGCCATTACAGAATTTTCTGTAAGTTCTTCACATATTCTGTAATTGAAGATGAAAAGCTGGTAATTAAAAACACCAATTGGATAATAATTAAATGAATAAAAAAGGAAGAAAGGTATATAAAGAACATGTAAGTTTGTTGTTATTGAATAGGATTCACGTGCCTAATCACATGAATTCTTGTAATTTAATCACCATTTTCAGGATTCTTAGTGATCAAGTCAGAAAATATATATACTAATACTAATAATTAATTAAGTGGACTATTAGTCAATTCACCGTATCACATGATTAGCGGCTTCCAAGTTCCCTCCTCTTTCTTCCATTAATTAAAAACATTCATTATTCATATAGAGATCTTTGAAGGTTACTTATTTCGAATTCCAACTCCAACTCTTAGTATGAAACATTTTTAAAATTTGAGATAGAAAAGTTTTACATTTTTAATGAACATAAAAAAATATTCATCATTCATATCTTCCTACTTATTTTCAATTATTAAACCCACAAATATCTAACACATATATATTGATATCTGGACACTGTAGAATTAATTTCATAGTCTTTTTATTCATCAACTTATACATTATAATAGAAGTTAATCAAGTTATTTATCAATTAGTATTATGATTAGAATTGTTTAAAAAATAATAATAAGAGCTTATCTTGACAGGGGCATCCTAATGAAGTTTAAGGAATTTTTTTTAACGGCATTTAGAACATTACAGTTTTTTTTTTAAATTTAAAATTAACTTATTGAATCACTTTGAATTAATCCAAATAAATTATTAATAAATATATTCTATCTATTAAGTAAATTTTAACGAATTAAAACTTTATTGAACTGCACAGTCCTGATCTAGTGATCAAAATGTAACACAAAAAGTATATATGTTTTATGTTATTTAATCTATGATTTCATGAAATTCAAATGTTTTGAATTTATGATCATACATGTAATGCAAATATTTTTCAATTCGATGAAAAACTGAAGTTGCTTACGTGTTTATAATAAACACATAAAAAATATTTAAACACCAAATTTATTATTATTATTATTATTGTTGTTGTTATTATTATTATTATTATTATTATTATTATTATTATTATTATTATTAAATATGAAAAGGGATCATGATAGACCACGTGCAGCGAACACGCATGCATGCTGCCCCTATAAGCCCATTCCATTATTGCCATCTTCTAATTTCTCTCCTCTCTCTCTCTCTCCGTGTTAATTTCTCTCATCTTTCGCACAGTGATCATCACCACTTCTTGATGACGATCAATTGCAGAAAATTTGCAGCTCTGTTTGCCTTCATTAATCTTTTCCACATCCTTACATCCTCTTCTCTATGTCTTGGCCATGAAGATGATCAGATCAACACTATGCGAACAAATCTCCCAAGAAAGCTTTTATTAGTTCCAGTAATGGCTTCCATATATGCAGGAAGCGCTAGCAAAATGAAGATGATGAATAACAATAACAATGGAGCAGTGAAAGAGGCCAAGAAAGCTGTGGAGCAGAGCTTAAGGAAAGCACCACCAAGTGTCTCTAATCCTATACAAAACAAGTAATTTCATTTGTTATAAATATATTTTCAACCAGTATATATAGATGTACATTTAGATCTCTCCTTGCAAGAATTCATGGAGATTTTTGTCTTTTTGTAGTTTAAATTAGTTATATATATCTGTGTTTCGATATATAATTTTTTAGTTTAATTTGTCAAGTTTGAGACATTTTGTGTAATACATAGTTCTAAATTCCCATTATCCAAATATTCAAATTAGTGAATCATAATTCATAATTAAGCTTAATTTTGCATGCGTATACATATATACTTGCAAAACCTTTTTAATTACAAAAGGTCAAGTGAAGTGCAAAAAATTAGGAATTTGAATCTGAAATTTTTTGAGTTAAACAACCATTCAATCAATTGATAAATCTGAACCAAACATAACGAAACTCAATTTCACTTCTTAATGACTTTCTTTAACATAATAATAAATTTTATTCATAAATGAATTCTTGTTTGGTATTTATATAAAATTTATTTTAATATTTCACCAAATTCAATTATAAATGTATAAAAAAAGAGCGATCCGCTTTAATGTTACGGTTGTATATATTCTTTATATGTGAGGGTTTGATATAATTTATGTACTTAATAACCAAAATTAATAAGATCGACTCCTATTTCCCAGTGGATATATAGCACATTGGCTGAATCACATAATTAAATCTCTGTATTTATGATTTTATTTATTTATGTTGATTTCGTAAACATATCCCATTATCATAAAATTTGTTAATTATTTAATGAAAGTAAAGAAGAAAAATATTTCTAATTATGTTATTTATTACTCATCTAATATGAATAAAAAAATAATTTAAATTTAATTTTCCTCTGAATTTTTTTAGCAAAGATCAATTTAAAATTCAATTTATAACGGAATTGACCCAACAATTTTATTTTTACAAAAATTTTGACCCAAAATTTTGAAAAAAAAAACTCATTAAAAACGATCAATTTATTCCTAAAGTAATTAACTAAATCAATGTTAGATTTTGAGACGTTTTATTTAAAAATGTATTGTAAAATGAAATGTTTTCTACTCAACATTCTTAATTATTACTTTGTTGAGAATTAGATTAAATTAATCACAATTTGAAAGCAGTGAAGTAATATAATTATAAAATTAACTTTGAAGTAAATCAAATTTTATTGACAAATTTAAAAAGCAATTTGAATTTAAATAAAAGGAAATGTTTAGTTATATATAAAACTATATAAAAGAAATATAGTTAAGAGTGAAAGAGAGCAAAAAGGTGAATGGCAACAGAGGAGAATAATTGGGCAGCAAAACCACATGGATGGTTTAGCTTTTGAGAAATTAAATGAATGGAAATTTGGCATACACAATTTGTCTCATACATAGAAGAATTTAGAGAGCAAAAAGGCGCATTTAAGTGGAAACCATAAATAGAGATGGAAAGTGAGAGCCGCACGTTGCTTTATCACTTTCACATTTGTATTCATTTCATATTCTTAGCCAATGGCCTTTCCCACCTTTTAGGTATATATATATGCAAAAGATTTGTATCTTTACACACCCCACAATTTTTTTAGGATCAGATCCATGTCCTCACATAATTGTGATGATTAATTATTATTAATAAATGTATAATTATTTCTTATTGAATAATTATTTTTTCATATATATATATATATATATATATATAAGTGTGTGTAGGCAAATTCTTGAGGGATGAAAAGAATAACTTTAAGATGATGATCATATTTATCTCCACCAAATTGCTGTGAGCAAATAGGGACGGATCTAAGTGACTCCATTGCCTCCCTAAAATACTCTAGAAAATTTCTTTATATATATAATATTTTACTTTCGTTAACAATGAAAAAATTGTACAAATTTATTAAAATACGAGTATTTGAAAACAACAATTGTACTAATTTAAAATTCATATTTTATACCATTATAAATGTAAAAAAAAATTTATACAAAAACACATATAAATAATCGAAAATTTATATTTTTTTCTATACATCAATTTTTTTATATAATTTTTAATTTATTTTCTATTAAATTAAGTTTATCCCCATTTAACGTATATTCTATATCTGTCCCTGGAGCAAATCATTTTAAGTTTTTATTTTCTATGTAATTCTTCATAAATTATATATAATACAATATATATTTTTGTATAACACTGCAATTCATCTGTAGACTCGACTATCTAATTAGATATTCACTTGTTTTTTTTTTCGAATTTGAATATGTCAATCTTTAAGTTAAAATCCGTATTGGTTTGAACGTGAAATAAGGATCGTGTTTATTCGGATGAATTTTGAGTAAATGAGCATCCTATTTTTTACAAATTTTCATATTATATTGAATTATTTTATAGTCTTTGGTGAATTACTTTTATAATTTTTTTATAACATATTATATTTTTCTCTCTATGGGATTTGTACATAAATACTATAAAAAAGTACGTACACAAATATACTTCCTTATTTACTTTTTTTTTTAAAATATGTTTTATTAAATTTATTATTTAAAAAAATACACAGTTTTTATCGCAATATATATGAAATATATTAATATATAAGTAGATATTATATGCATACAAAGTATGTTTAAAGAATATTTATTATATATTTAGAGTATACTAATCAAATTTTAGTATATTTACAATCATCCGTGGTACCATTCCCAAACTCATTCTAACGGCAGCGTAAAACCCGACTGCGAAGACGGCATCGCTCACTGCTGTCCCCATCCGAATTCGAACTAGAAGAAAAGCATTAGCTGGGCATTTGAATTTGTATTAGTACGGACCAACATCGCTTCTCTTCCTTAATCTTCTTTTTACTCTTCCCTTCTCTCCCCCACAAACACACCATTGCCAACGTAACTGGGAATTTGAGGAGATGTGCCATCAAAATTGTTGTGTTCATTTGTCTGCAGAAGAGGCAGTTGCAGCAGATGAAAGTCTTCTAATTTATTGCAAGCCTGTTGAGCTTTAAAATATTCTTCACCGTCGTGCTCAATATAATGCAATCTCTGCTCTCCATAATATATTTAATTTATTATTATTATTATTTAAAATTCGGGTTTTGCTTTTGCACTCTTGTGTCAATCATGCCTTAGTTTTACATGTGAGAATTTGAAGCAACGAATTCTCTATTTGCTTCACGGGCTTGTGCAATTCTCCAGTCCTCGTATTAGACCCTCATATCGTGTTTTTACTTTCTAAATCAAAGTGCTTTTTTCTGTTGTAGCCTTCTTTTCTTCGAAGATGTTTGCCTTACAAAATGAACTCCAGTCCATTAACCCCGCCGCCCGCGTCATCGGCGACCACCGCTCTCCTCTTCTTCAAGTTAATCTACTTTTGGGGCAGCAATGGCAGGGGATATGAACGGCGACTTCTGTGGCAGCAATAACAGTAAAGAATTTAGATGGAGAGGAAAATTCGCCAGAGGAAAGAAGAAAAGAAAAGTCAGTGTTTAGAGATTTTAGTTTATTAGCAACTAATAACATTTTTAAACATAAAATAAAAAAAATACTTTTGGAACTCGAAAATAAAAAAAAAAATATATTTTTAAAAGAGAAAAACTATAGATATAAAAAATTTGAGAATTGTCGAGTGTATTTTTTAATATTTATTTTTCAATTGGTTGGTAAAAAATATATTTTTTAATTTTTCAGTACTATTTTTTGATTTTTTTTTATTAACACCAATAAATAAATAAAGAGAATTAAGTTTTGGAAAATATTTTAGGCTTCACTGGGCCTGACATCAGTTAATTTTGAAGGGGAAAAAAATATTTTCTTTATATTACTTTCATAAACACAAGGCAAATGGACAATGCAAATTTACCGATTATTGCATCACCGTACATCGGGTCGATCCGACCAAAGTGTCTCTATCTACGAATACGAGGTTTCCAGCCCACGTAATAACTAAGCCTATGTTTGGTGTAAAGAAATTATTATTCCTGAAAATTAAAAAAAATGAAATTGTATTTTTTTATTATATTTAGTTTACTTAATTTAATTATGAAAGAAATAAAAATATTTTCATGAAAAATTAAAAAAAAGGGGTTTTTAATATATAGAATGAAATTTACATTCTTAAAAAATAAAGATATAAAGCAGAGAGATGGTGGGAAATCAGAGTTCTCTTTCGGCTCACATTTTCCTTTTCTTGCTCTCTTCTCTTAAATAACGTTTTCCTTCAAATCCGAGCAATAGAAGTAAAACCCGAAATATAAAATAGACAAATATTGAAAAAAAGGGAGAGGCACAATTCGAAAAAGGATTCAAGTCCAAAATCCCTCCTCCTCCTCCTCCCCCGCTCCAACTGATTCACCTCCTTTCTTCAAAACCCTTCTCTCTTTCTATAACAGCGCACCACTGATATCGAGATCCTTTGATATTTTTTTAAACCCTTCTCTTTCTCGCTCTTTCTCTGTTTATATTTCTGTTCGAATCTCTGTAGCTCCATTTGGTTTAAGTTGCAATGCTTTAGAAACAGACCACCCTCCGGTGGTTCTTGTTATGGACTACGATGTTTCAGATAGTAGCGGTATGTTTTATTTTTCAAATTTTTCTTCATTTTTTGATTAATTTATCATTGCCTACGCAAAAAAGATTGTTTCTTATTGAATTGCTGTTATACTAAATGAGGATTAGCTTGAGGTTTAGGGTTTTTTTGGGTTTGAATTAATTGAACATTTTTTGTTTTTATGGAGTTGATAATTGGACTGGGATTTTTTTTTTTGGCTTGTGTGATTGAGCTTTTTGCGATGTATTAGAATTTTAGGTTTTGCATGGGCAATATAAGAACTTTATTATACAGGCTCAAGTTTTTTCTATTGGGTAAAACTAAGTTGTTGGATGTGATTAAGTGTTTGTTTTACTTTCTACTTCGACTTGTTTAGAGAGTGCAGTTTTGCTTTGGTACTGTTTGGCAGCGTTTTGAATTTTGATTATGCTATTTCAGAATGCAATTAGAGATTTTTTTTTTTTTTTTCAATTTCTATATTCATGTACATATAAGAACGGATTATTGAAGAGGAAAACGGAAAGGCTTAGTCTTTGGATTTGGGTCAAAACTTTTGTTATATTGCTTTAGACAAATTGGATTGTCACTTCACTGTCTTTTCTTTTTCAGAGGGTGTTAATTTAGTTATTGTAGATTAGGGGCTGGTTAGATATGATGGAAAGGTGAACTTGCATCCAAGTATTGCACTTACAAGAAGTAGAAAGGGAAGAAGCAGTTTTAGCGGTCAAAGATAATGTGGCTGGTGAAATTGCTAAGAATATAAAATATGAAGTGCTTAGATAGAGTATTTATAGCAGTGAGGGAAGAGCTGAGGTGAGGTCTACAGATTGATTTGGCAATGAACAAATAGGAAAATTACATGTTCCAGAGGACACACGACTGTCATTTAAACCCACAAAAAAATGTTCAAGACAGAAACTTTTTCAGAAGCTTCATTTTGACCTTACCAAGCTAAATCCCATTAATGTCTAATTAATTAAAAATCGTATCACTAACTTCAGAATTAAGTCAATTTATTGTTATCTTATATATAATGAAGCTACTGTCCTTCAAAATTTTGCCATCTAATCTAGTCAAGAGAAAAGAAAAGCACTTTCTACAACTGGAAGTAATGGAGTTTAAACTTGTAATGTTGGACAAAATAAGAAAAATGTGATGCGAGTTTAAACATGAGAGTGTTGCCCTTACAATATTCACTACAAGTCTTTGAAGCATTTGATCTGAACATTATGGCAAGACCAAATTATACACTTACTAAAATATTAATTTTATTTTTAATTACTAATATGTATTGCATCTTCTCTTTCTTTTGGAAAATTGGAGCAAATGAAGTCATAAATATGCATGAAATTTTTATCATACATCTGTATGTTTTCAACCATGTTGAGAAGTAAATATGTGACTAGAGAATCTTATGGATCTTCATGCATATCTCTGTATATGCACAAGATGGAAACATATGATGCATAGAATAACAACAGAAATCTACAAGTGTGGACATCTGATGAGCAGACTGGTTTTAAATTTACTAATCACAGAATGATAACCCTTCTAAAAGTTGTTTTACCCTGATTTTTGACATGATCTAATCTTTGTAAATTTTAGGTACGGATGATGATCTGCCTCCATCACATCAACAATCGATTTCAAAGGGGGAAAAAATTCTAGGAAACGTAAGATCCGCTGTAGGTTCAGGTGCATACACTAGAATTCATACTGACATGGAAGCTCAAATTCATCAGCTTGAGCAGGAAGCTTACAGTGCTGTGTTGCGTGCTTTTAAGGCTCAGTCCGATGCTATTTCTTGGGTATTTGCTTTCTCTTTGTTTGCATGTCTCTGCTTACTGGAGTTCTACTTTTTGCTGGTAATATTTTAATGTTCTTTCCTTTTTCTTATGCAGGAGAAGGAGGGTTTGATAACAGAACTTAGGAAAGAGCTCAGAGTGTCAGATGATCAGCACAGAGAACTTCTGATGAGGGTTAATGGGGATGAGATTATCAGAAGGATCAGGTTTGACTATTTGAATGCTTCCTGAAACTGGTGAAATTCAACAATCAATAGTGGGTGTAGTCTGGCTTATTTTCTAATGCTAACAGGGAGTGGAGACAGGCTGATGGACACCAAGCTACCAGGTCTAGTGCATCACAACCAATTCATGATGTTATACCCAGTCCTAGTGTTTCAGGCTCCCGCAAAAAACAGAAGACATCTCAATCGGTAGCTTCTCTAACATTGATGTGGTTCATTGACTTTATGTGTCTATAAGTCTTGTTTATTGGTGTCTTATCTAGTATTTTTTTTCCAGTGTTGTTCCTTATAATCTATGTCAGCAGCTCTTCATGAAACTATCATATGGAGCTGCAAACTGATGAGCTACTGAGACCCTAGTTTAGCATGTCAACATGCTGGTTATATTTAGTATAAACCGTAAAATTAAAATGTATCTAAATTTCCATTGGAATTTTCCTCTTTCTTCTTTCCTTATCAGGGTCAAGCAATTTCTGGCTTATCCTCTAAGAAATATATGCAATACCCTTCTACAGCTCCTGCTGGAAATCATCATTATGTCAGCCGTAGTTCTTCTGGTGCCCTTGTAGCAAATGAACCTGCTGAAGCAACAACTTCTGATCCGTTAATAGGAAGGAAAGTGTGGACAAGATGGCCTGAGGACAACAACTTTTATGAGGCTGTCATAACTGATTACAACCCAGCTGAGGTATGTAAAAATTGCATTTCCAATAGTTATTTTTGGGAGTTTGAGGCATCCAGATTTTAAGTTACTTTTACATGCATATGTGTAATTTTCCCATGTGCTTGATGAGCTGTAGCCTGATCAATGTTTATGTTTGGATGTATGAAGATATTCACTTGTGTGGCATCACCCCTTGCAATTCACTATTTTTGAGGAAAAATCCATATTAATGCCTATTCTTTTTTGGCTTTTGGATATCGGGTCTCCCAACCTGAATTTGTTACTTTCAACCCCTACAGATGTCAACTTTACCAAGAGACAATTTGATGTAGTTTAACTTCATGTGATATGAGTGCTGTAAAAATTTATTGGCGTTAATGGTTTGTCCAAATATACTAAGAGAAAGTGTGAACTGATAAGAGATATTTTAAATGTATTCTATTTTTTCAGAATATACTTTCAGAAAAAAGTGCAAAATTGTGTGGGTGATGCACTGGCGCTGTCACCTGACTGAACTTATGTGACCTATTTTGACAATCACCCTGTGAACATGAATCTTATCTTCATTCTGAAGAAATTGGATGCATGATTTAAAACTACAGGGAAGTGGACATATCAGGAGACATTTTTGCTTTACATTCAATTGCTATCTTGACTGGATAACATTTTTTTAACATTCTTAAGGCTCCGTTTACAATTTTTACAATTTGATTATTTTCTGTTAATTTGACTCACCATCCTCATATACATAAAAACAATAAGGGATTATTATAAAAACACTTGAAGTTGGACTGTTGGAGGATTCAATAACCAAAAGTTGAAAAATTCAATGGCCTGAATATGGTATTGCAGATCATTTAATTGCTGCTATTTGTTTTTTGGAATAGTAGAAATTTTATATGCTAGTATTCATGGTTTTTTTTTTATCATCTAACACCATTTTAAATAATGCCTTTTACCTGGAGAATTGCTATCCTGTATTAGTCACTTCATTTTAATAATCTACAGGGGCGGCATGCGCTAGTCTATGATATAAATACAGCTAATGAGACATGGGAATGGGTTAATCTCAAAGAGGTAACCTTATCATATATTTGCATTAGCTAACTTACATATATTGACCTGCTCATTTTGGTAGTTGCTACTCTTATGTTGCTATTTGAAAAGTTTGTTTGCAAGGTCAATTGATATAATTACATCTTCTATGATTAAGTTATTGTCATATGCTTACATCCCCATGTACTATTAGCACTGTGAGATTGGCTGTTCAAAGATTGGCATTACTAATGTCAGCTAGGACCCAGTGTAGTCTTGTGAGCAGAACTAATTGGACTGTTAGAACTGTTTGTAATTTTAAGAAATGTTGACTTGTATCTTTTGTTTTTGGGTTGGGTGTCTACCTCACTTGATTCTTAATTAAACTGTTGCTGCTGAAAAAGGTATCTTATGACATTCTGATCTCACAATAGCAAGGATGGAGGAAGTGGGCAGTCTGTAGAAAAAATTGATTTTTGGATTCATATGCACTTTTTTTTAAAGCAGGAACTACTGTCTTAGCAATACTCTGAACTGACAAGTAATCAAAGAAAAAAGAACAAATAGAAATTGAACTACAAAATCAGTAGAGTGATATAAGAAACAGAAGTTGATGGCTGGTTGGTGGGAAAGTTAGAATGCAATTGGAAAAACAATTAACTATTTAATCGTTCTTCATTGTATATCTGATTATAAGATGATAGTGGTAATGAACATTGGTATTCAAATAAATTGAATAAACTGTCCAACTTCGCAATTTAGCAGAATACTCTGTGCAGTATAAGGAGAGAAAATGCGTATTCCTTTCAATTTTAATTGTGATGGTAGTATGAAGCCTTCTATTTGCAACTTCTATTTTTTAAATACATTAGATGTTGTACATAGATCCAGTTGGGATTTTCATTCTTTGCAACCATGGTTGAAGTTTGGTTTGGGGAAGGGTTGTTGGATCTTAGTTGCTTTGGTGAAGTTTGAAAAGAAATACAACTTTTCTGATAAGAAAATGTAAAAGTGATTTCATGATATTGGATAAACTAAGCAACTACTCAATCATTCTCTCTATAGTTGATGTAGTTGAAAACCTTAAAGACAAAGCCCAGAGTCCATTGTAGGGATTGAGAAGGCCATGGCTCAGTTACAGGTTGAAGGTTGATTGGTGCATTGCGGAATTAATTCTCATTGCTAGATGTGGCTGCAGATGACCATATAGGCATCAGAAGTTCCCTATAATTTTGAATGCACTTTTGGTGTTATGCATGTCATTATGGTTATTTCTCTTTTGCTGTCTAAATTTGTGAGATAGATGGAAGGAGGGAAAGTTGACAGTTAGAATGATAAGTGGAAGATGCCTAATTTGTATTGGCATGATAACAAGTCTCTTTTGATTAAGAATGCAAAATTAGCCTTAAGTTGCTGATCGTGTGTGCATTACTCATTTTTCTTCCCCTTTCTCTCATGTATTTTCATGTGTATTTGCTTAGTTTGGACAATGACTTTATTGGTTTGTTTTCTGTTATCCTGCTTTTATCTAGGTAAGGCTTCCAACTATTCTTTTCTTTCCCAGGTGAAATATTTTTAAAGAGGAAAATGTTTATATCCTTCTGTTTACAGATGTCTCCAGAGGATATCCAATGGGAAGGTGAGGATCCCAGAATTTCTTATCGTGGTGCCCATGGTAGGCCAGGCCGTGGAATCAAGAAATCCATGAGCCATGGTGGTTATCCTAGCGCTGGAAGAGGGAGGGGATCCATAAGGGGTCAATCAAAGAGGGAATTTCACCCAACACAGAATGGCTTTGGAAAGACATTCCCCGAAGAAATTGAATTATTCAACACAGAGACACTGGTTCAAGAGGTATGCATGATGGCTTGGAATCTGTTTCTTGTGAGATTTTCAGCTTGTTCATTTTTGTTGTTGGAACATTCGTTTAACAGGTGGAGAGAGTTTTTGCTTTGAGTCATCCTGATCCCCTTGAGCTTCAGAAGGCAAAAAGGATGCTAAGAGTAAGAGAGCGTTGTGCTGAGTGTTTATGTTTTCTACAGGATGTAGACTGTAGGCTTGACTGTTTTGCATGATACAGGAGCATGAACAGGCACTTATTGAGGCAATTGCAAGGCTTGCGGATGCATCTGATTCTGAAAGTGGTAATGAATGCACGCTTACATGAGATACCTCTGTGTCTGGTTTTTCTTGCATCCATCCCTTTGAGGAGAAAATATATTGTTAAATGTTTACAAACCAAAATTTTTTTTTCTTTCTATTATCTTGGCCTTCAGAATTTTTTGGAGCACTGTTGTTAATGGTTAGAGTTGAAATTTGAGTGGAAAACTTAAAAGAATATACGGCTTCTTGGAAACAATTGGAGCATTATATCCAAGACAATAAGAATAGCAAATTTCTGTGTCCTAGAGAATAATTGAATGGCAGTCTTCAAAATGCTTGCATATCCTTTTAACATTAGTTTGTTTGATTGTTTTCTTCCCTTTATGCTTCACATCAGGTGAACACCAATACTTGCACGGGCAAGCGATAGAACAGGAATAGAGGTTGCGAAAAGGATTTGGCAGAAACGTTGTGTGGTGGTCAAACAACTCGCTGTTGAAATGTTGATGGAATTTTATCAAATTTGTTTGATGAGTGTTATCACATTGCCTCAACCGCTGAAGAATATGCTGACATTTTTATTCATTTTTTTCCTTGACTGGATTTGTACCATTTTCTCTATAATAGAGAATTTCTATACTATGTAACATACGCATGGCCCAACTTTGTATGCACGCTTAGAAAACTATTCACTTCATTCTGTTGCCTTTTAGTTTTAGGGATGTAGAGGGTGATATTTCTAATTGAGCAAATCGGTTCGTTCAAAAGTGTGAAACTTTTTGTACAATTATACTGGTAGCAGAAAAAACAAGTTAGAAGTGGAAAGATTTGGCTGTTGGTGTACGAGTGGCTTCCTTTTTTCATTTGTTGGGTTTCTTCTCTAGTAAAGCACTTTTGGCTCATCTCTGTATATCACAAAATCCTGCATATTCAGAACACAAAAATGAATGGACTTGGTATATAATTAGATATGTAAACATCAGTACAAATAAACAAAGATCATAGTTGAATTACATGCATTTTATTTTCACAATAGAATATAAAAATAAAATGACAACACTACTACAGGAAATTTATAGTTACATCGCATTATGTCTAATCAAACATCGCAATAAGCACTGCAGATGAAAAAATTGCATCAGGGTTTTTATCTATGCTAAAAGTCTAAAATCAATAAATGCTGTCCGTTGAGGCTGCTGACGCCCTACAATGAAGTGAGAAAACCCACAATGAGATCTGCCATGCGCGCATCATAAGCAGGTCCCTCCATTTCAAAGTGGCTAACTCCTAAGACAAGATGGGCTTGAACTCTGCCAGCAGCAGACCTTAGCTTCCTCTCCAATTGGTCTACGCTTGTGAACTCATCTCTTGTGCCCAAAATGAAAAGTTTCGGCTTTGGAGACCTTAAAATTGCATTATGGTGCCTCCCAAATAGAAATGAGGCAGCTAATCCAAAGGGGTACCCAATACTTGCATACCCAATTACTTCCTCTACCTGATCAACTGCTGAGCCAGCAATCGGAGCCCCTAAACCAAAAGAAAAGAAAAGAATAAGAATAAAAAATAAAAATCAAATCTTTTAGCCACAGAAGAAGAAATAACATGAAAAGAAAACTTGTATATTAATATACCGGCAGAGGAACCCACTAACAAAATCTTATTAGTAGGCAAATTTTGTGACACCCATTTGCAAACAGAAACAACATCTTCAATTTCAGAAATGCCAGTGACAGAACACCTGCCTGTAGATCTGCCAACACCTCTCATGTCAAAGGTGATAGAAGTGAAACCTTTGATGGAAAGTCTCAATGCAATGCCTTGCATAAGGCCTTGGCATCCACCCAATTTGGAGTACGGATGCACCAGCACTATTGCAGTTCTGCCATTCCCATTTTCTGTGCTTTCTTGTGATGGCTTAAAGATTCTTGCTTGAAGACTCTCCCCATCTCTGGTTGAGATTGTGCATGTTTCCATTGCATTCCTTATTGCCATTTTCACCAAGAAAAATAAATTGTTGTCTTTAATAATAATAACGACAGTATACTCTTCACATAATTTAACAAACATGGATTTTTTGGTGATGAATTTTGGTTTTGAAACTTCAATGTGATCGGAGAGGATAAGGACGTCCAGTTGCAAAGCAAAGGATATACACATGGATTTTACTGTCAAAAATGTTATTTTTAGGATATTTGTTTCTGTGGATTTCATCACAATGCCAAACCGTTTTGACAAGGAAACTGCTAATGATCTATCTAAATAAAGAAAAGGAAGATATTTAAAACCAAAAACACTAATTACTTCATACCCAATTCTTTCACTAATTACTCAGTTATGTAATGTATGCACCCGATAATTACAGAAACATTTTTATGGTTAATTAACTTTGATATTAATAATACAAAAATAATAATATTTAAATATAAAATACCGGTTTTATTATTTTACATCCATACATATTGCAAAATAATTGCTATTATTATTTGCAAAAAATATACGTTTTCTTTCTTGTGATTTAAATTTATTATATGAATTTCCATTGATTTTTGTCAAATATACAATGTTTTTTCCTTGTATATCAAAAATTGTTGTCACGTATAATTGAAAATTTAAATATTGTGGTTATATCTTTAGCTTTGCCAATGTTGCTTTTATTAGTAGTACATGTAGTTATCAAATCGACGGAAAAACAAATGATCAATAACTTTTTTTTTTTTTAATATAAAATGGGAACTTCATTCATAAAGTACCATCTACAGCAAGCGTTGCATAAAAATAGCCAGGAGGATTATCATTCCAGCAGACAGGATCTGAAACAGGACAGAAGTCTCTCGCTATGAGGCGAGCGACATTGTTCGTAGATCTTCTAACAAAGCAAAATGAAACATTACAGAATTCTGTAGCGAAAATTTTACAATCATGAACAATATAACCCGTAGCAGATTCATCATGACACGGTTAAGGCATCTCATTCCACAATAATATTATCCCAACTTTTGAATTTTGCCCAACTGAGACTCTCTCGGATACTTAAGCTTCAATGATTAGAGGATCTAAACAACCATCCACTGACATACAGCCACCACCCAGGAATTATCCATCATTGTTCCTTGCCACAAAGCCAATACTTGCAGTAATTAAGTTTTCAAATACAACACCATCCACATTTATTTTTATCTGGTTAGGTGGCGGAGCATACCAGCATACCAGTGGATCTGAGGGACGATGCGGAGACGAAGGGAGCAGTGGTGATTCCTGTGTCACTTTTCAGTCATTAAGTAGTGAGGAAGCTAAATGGAAAACATGGTCCACATGATGCTGTTTTTCGTCCCAGACTAAACAGTTCCTGTTTTTCCACAGAGCCTAGAAGATGCAAAGGAGTTGCTCACGCTGATCCATATTCAAGAATCCAAACGCCGCAACAACCCCATCCCAAAAACTCACCATATTGTGCCTCTGGAAGCTAAGACGGGAGTTTAGCCAAACACACTGTGCAAAACAGCAGTCCACTAATATGTGAAGAAGAGTTTCACTTGCTTGATTGCGGACTGGGCAACGAGTTTCAACGGTAACTCCTCTACTAGCTAACTTCGATCGAACCGAAACTACATCCCTCAGGGTGCATTAGAAGAAGTTCTTTACCTTCGATGGGACCTTGAGCTTTCAAAGGCGCTTCCAAACGAGTCAAGCATGTTGATGACCCTCAGCGCCTAGTGAATTGGTGATCTTGTTGTAAGCACTTTTGACAATGTACTGGCC
Organism: Triadica sebifera; assembly: GCA_023653625.1. Classification (NCBI taxonomy): domain Eukaryota; kingdom Viridiplantae; phylum Streptophyta; class Magnoliopsida; order Malpighiales; family Euphorbiaceae; genus Triadica; species Triadica sebifera. The sequence continues at coordinate 26,130,851 of CM042908.1, read as the reverse complement.
CAATTTATGGAGCATCCACAATCAGTGATCCCTCACATCATGCCAGCTAAGAGGAATATTGATAATCAAATTCAGGTCTCTGTCATTAAACATAGTAGCCAAGAGATCCAAATTCCAACATTTAGGGTTGGAAAGCAACAAATCAGAAACTGTCATTCGTTTCTCTACACTATGCACCTGAAACAACGCAAAAGGGAAGTCACTATCGGGAATCCGTGGGTCAGACCATACCAAAATGGTTGAACCAGAATCCGGCACGCTTGCAACACCCAGTTTTCACCAGATTCCAACCATCCATAATGCTTTTCCAGGCAAGGCTTTGATTAATGCATGTAGAAGCATCAAGAATGGAGCAATTCGGGTGATACCTTGCCTTGTATATTTGAGCTATCAGAGAATCAGACTGGGTGAGTAATCTCCAACATTATTTGCCAAGCAAAGTGAGATTAAACTCATGCACATGCCGAAAGCCCAAGCCACCAGGTGATTTGGAGCCGCAGATACGCTACCAGGACAGCCAATTAATACCTTTATTGGTTCCCCTTTATTTCCCCACTAATAGGTATTCATCATAGTCTCCAATTGACGACAAAGATCCAAAGGGAAGAGGAAAATTTCCATTGCATAGTTTGGAACAGGTTGGGCCACCGTTTTCAATAACATCTCCTTTCCGACTCTAGAAAGGTATCGTTTGTTCCATCCCTGTATATGTTGTCAGACTCTCTCCTTCAGGAAGGAGAAGACTTCTTTCTTCTTCCGGCCAACAAATGATGGCAAACCCAAAAAAAGTCATTAGAGTACCTCAGAAACACTTCCAACACATTACAAACCCGCTCTCTACAAGACTGACTTGTATTCGTGCTGAATTTCAAAGAAGACATTTGAAGATTGATCTTTTGTCCCAAGGCAGTCTCATACACCAACAGAATATTCTTAATAGTAGCAGCCCCTTACTCATTAGCTTTGAAGAATAGGAAACTATCGCATGCAAAAATAGGTGCGACAGAGGGAGCACCACGAACTATTTTATAACCATGAATCAGGCCTTCAACTTCTTTCTGTCTTACAGGCTTGATAAGCCTTCTGCACATCAATATATACTGTACTGATGTAACACACATCATTATAAAAAAAATCCAATCTGCAGTAAATCTCTTCTGTGCCATAATTGCCTGCAAGGAATCGCATTCCAATCGATCATATGCCTTGTTCACATCTATCTTCAAAGCTTCAAAGTCATCTTTACCTTGACTCTCTCTCTTCAAAAAATGCATTAATTCAAATGCAATGAGCACATTATATGTGATCCGGAGGCCTAGTACAAAAGCGCTTTGATTTTCTGAAATGAGCCAAGGAAGAACTTCCTTTAATCTATTTGTAAGAACTCTTGCCGCCACTTTATATAACACGTTACATAGGGCAATGGGCCTCAAATCACACATCGAAGAAACTCCTTTTTTCTTTGAAATTAATTTATTTGCAGTGTCATTTAAGAGGCGCATTATTTTATTTTCTCTGAGCATCGGGAAACAGGCAGTAGAGATATCAAACCCAACCACTTACCAGCAATGTTGATAGAAAGCTGGATTCACCCCATCAAGCCCTGGTTATTTGTCCTGATGCATTGAAAACAAACCCGTTTTATTTAATCACCTGTGAAGGGTCTAAAAAGAAGCTGGTTATCGATATCAGACACTCTAGCAGTTACACAATTGACCACAGAATCACAAAGAGAACCATGGAAAATGTTAGAGAAATAGTCAGTAATAAGATTATCCAACCCCGAATCCCAATTCCGCCAGACACCATCCTCTCCTTGCAACTGAGAGATACATTGCTGCCTTTTCCGCTTTGTGGCCATCGAATGGAAGTATCTTGAATTACAATCATCATCGCGAAGTCAAAATTGCTTCGCCCTTCGCTTCCAGAAGGCGTCGCGTTGAGCCAATACCTCATTATCGGCTTCTTGAAATAAAAGGATTGAGGTAACATCTTTTTCCTTTTTGTACATAGCCATCTTTGTTTTCAACTCAGTAATTCGCTTCTTGAAATTTACAGAGGAGAATTTTCCCCAACTTTGTAGCATAGTACCGCAATGCCATATCTTGTCTCGGATACCCCCCACGTTACGCCATGAATCAGCTACAACACTCAGTAAATCAGAATTCCTTGTCCACAGCTTTCGAAACGGAAGTGACGTTGCGGCAAACATTGAGTCACAACATCTGATTCGAGCGAGATAGGAGTATGATCTGAGGTAGTGATCTCAAGATTTGTATCGTAGTTTGTATGGTAGGCTACCTCCTCTGTTTTCCGCAGCACACGAGATTATTAAAATCACATGATACACCATGGTAGGGGCGATTTTCCAGCCAAGCTTTGCATCAATGTCCACGAATCCCTTCGACGCCGCCACTCCGGGAATCCATAGAAACCCGTAATCCGGATCTTCATGCTTAATCAAATTTTACATTTTCAATTGTCGTTTAATTGGTTAACCGATAAACCACGAAAATAGGGCAAAGTTCCAAAAAAAAGTAATATGTTTGCACGAGTGCGCGTTTCAACCCACACGTTTGCCCTTTTCTTATTCCTTGATGGCCAAGGCCCCAAATATTTTATAGATTAAAATTATAAATTGCGATCATGCAGCGCCATGAAAAGAAAACGGAATCCGACTCCCATTACCCGACCCATGAAACGCCAAATATCTACTAGTACAAATAGTACTGATTTGACAATGATGGAGCCAGCATTAGTGAATTGGGCACTCCAGCCATGTCCTGAAATTCAATTCTTCGATCACGGTATCTCGCCATGCAGAATTTCATTAATGGTTTTTTTTTTTTATTTACAGTTTTTCCCTTTGGTTTTTTATTACGAAATTGGGTGATCAAAGGGTTTCTTGAAAATTTTGATATTCTTTTTTTGTTGCTGTAGATGAGAGGGATGATATTGGAAGCCCTGATTCTGATTAGTTCCAATCGGTCTTTAATGAATTGGAAAGCTAACACCAGCTAGGTATTCATTTACTGTGTTTTTTTTAATTGATTGGGAACTTTTTCTTGAATTGTGTTAATTGATTTGTTATACAATCAGGCTCACACTAATCCATGTAGTTTTTCTCTTTATTCCCTATAAAATTTGAGAAATAAGTTCATTTGCAAGTATTAATCTTAATGTTTGGTAATCATTTTTTAAGCAGTTCATTAAAAATAATACAGAATGGGATTGTACACTGTTTAATTGCTGATCAGTGATTCTGATGGGAAGAATTTCCATGAAGACCTTTGATTTTTCAATACTTGATTATTGAAACATTTCTTTGAAATGTACCCGTTTGTGATTCCATTGCCTTCACATTTATGTACTTGTGATTCTTGGTAAATAATGATATTGAATTCTATTGTATCATATATTTCGTACAAGGAGTTTGTTTGTTTCCGTTGCTTCTACTTTTCTGCCTCTTGTGATTTTTCCTTCTGTCGTTTTGTCTCCTTTAAATGAATTTCAGTACGGACGCCAAGAGAACAAGTCGTTGATGCAGAGGCTTTTTTGAATATCACAAATTTATTGGTGACCTGCGTCAAGAGGCATAGGAAGGACAGGATAACCCCTCCGGATTTTACAACTTGTCTCCTCAAAGACTTCGGGCAAAAAGGTGGCCTATTAGTACCACAGAAGGTGGCAGAGATTCAATAGAGAGGAAGAATATTGGAAGTGCGGTATCACATTTATTCAGGAGCTGTCCTGGTTACGGCACCATGTAATAGCAGGAGAATCTTTTCTTTATTATTTTTTATTTAAGAAGTTTCGAATAATTATGGATCCACTTTTGTTTTTCCAGAGGATTGGGCCTATGAAAGAAGAATTAAAGACAAGAAAGGCATATGTTAGGAAACGTGTGCAATCAACCGAGCGTTCTAAGCCTGAAGAGGTGAGAGTATTTTAACCAAGCTATTCTTCTTCTTCTTTGTCTTCTTTTTTTTTTTTTGGGTCCAAATATCAGAAGAATAAGTACCTAGAGATTCTCTTATTCTATTTGCACTATTTCAGTAATATTCAATTAGATTTCTGCTTGTGCATGTGAAATTGTTGTCTTTATGTGCAACAAAAGAATAGAAAGACTGGTTTTTGTTTTATTAAGCGGGTTACTTGTACTATTGACGATCTTTTTCTACAACATGCAAACGCCTACTGAGTTTATATATATGATGATCCCATCACCCTACCTTGTAGAATTTCGAGCACTTAGCTTTCTTGTAACTTTGTTCAGGTTGATGGCTATTCTGCGAAAGGGAGAACAGATACTGACTAAAATATGGCAACTATGTTTAATATATTAAGGAAGAAAAAATGTGTCAAGCTGGATTTTTAGTTTTGAATAGGAATTCTTTTGCACAGACCGTGGACAATTTGTTTGCCTTGTCATTTCTAGCTAAAGATGGTCGGGTGGAAATAACTGTGAATGAGGATAGTTTCCATCTCCATAGGATTGTTAAATAAGTCTTGCTTTTTAACAATAGCACGTGCCAATGTGAAATTTGCAGTTGATGGCATCTTCTGTTGAAATTGAGGAAGTAATGCCAGATAGAAATCAAAGTAGCCTGCCACATAATAATCAACAAGATGCAGTGCCTGTAAAATCTCAAGAAGCAGGAGCTAACACTCTGATTCGGAAACTGTCCAGGAATAAGAAACAGTTGCGAAAGACTGAAGGCGAAGTGGCAATGGCAGGGAAGTATTACTAATTCTGAATTTTAGTAGAAAATAGGATTGCAAATGCCAGGGATGTACAGTTATTACAGAATTTTAGCAGAATTTTTTGCAGGAATCAGGATTGCCTCGTAAGTCATATTCAATTAGCTCTATACATGCGTAGTTCGCCAGTTTAATTTTAACTTGTGAAATTTTTATATTAAATTTGATCCATTCAATTTAATTCTCCCTGTGTTAATTTGGGGCTGTATATGTTAACTTTAACTGTGAAGATTAGCTGATGCAATGGCATGCTATAACTCTGTCTTTTCTTACTACATAGTTGAGACACTTGACCGCATCAACCAACCACAAATTTCATATGGCCATACCAATACGCAGAAACAGGATATTCTGCCAGTTCATAAGAAACAACTACTGAACATTAAACGGATTAGAAACTAGCGTAGGCACGAAGGAAATAATTCCTACTAGAACAACATTCCTCTCAACAAAAAAGTGGGGATTACATTAGCTTATTCCCCATGACATATACCGAGTCAAGTGATATATGAAAAAGGTATACAACAATTTATTTAAATCGAAAAATGATTCGAACTTCCAATCTGAAACCGACATTTAGTTATCCTTTGGAATGTTAAGGTTCTCAAAGATGGGGCTATCAACTCCCACTCCCATTGCATTTAGACCATTGTCAACATAAATGACGGCACCTGTGATAGCCGAAGCCAAAGGTGACGCCAGGAACGCATTCCCCACCTCCTCTGTTTCAATATGTTTAAGCTTGTTAATGTTCAAAGGAAGAACCATTGTGAATAGCAATGCATGCAACTGAAAAGCCGTATTTGCTTATAGAAGTGCGACATTTTCTTTTGTATATATCGATTGGTTTAATTTGCGTAGTAAATGACAAGCAAAATAAAGCATCCTTTTGGGTGAGTCAAAAAAATCATATTTCGACAGAAACCGGTACGACCTATGCAAACTAGCTGCAAGCTAATTCCTACTCACCTGCAGAGAGTTCCTTCTGCAGAGGTGCATTGGCCAATGAGTAATCAATCATCATATCAATAAAGCCAATAGCTTTTGCTGCACGACTTCTTAATGGACCTGATAGTTTCAGAAATCATGAAAATGTGAACGCATGAACAGAGGAAAAACACAGATTTAGGGCAGGTTGTGAGAATTAAGGTTTTGTCTAGCATTTGATGCAGTGGAGGAAGGTGATTCTCTGCCTGAACTATGGAAGGTCGTGCGCACTTTCAGGAACTATAAAATGTTCAAATTCCAAAAACTATGAGCCGCATCAGCACAAGAAAGCAACATAAGATCTGGTTCCACATAAAGATTGATTGGCAGATTCTTACGTAATCAGTATGCACACAATTCAACCTTCATTGAAGCCTCCAAACTATGACAGCTTGATTAATATTCAAATGGTTGCTTCCATCAGTTTGGCCATAATGCTTTAGTTATATGTCGCTACGTTTTCGTAAGATGGTGAAATTGTTTCCTCATTTCCACAATTAGAATGGGGAATCAAAGAGAAGCTAGCGAATTGTACCAAGCTAAAAAAGCACATTGGCATCAGGAAAAGGTGGATGATCATGAATAATTTATGCGTACATTCTACTACAGATCTTCAAAAGTGATAATGAGTTCTGGAAAACATGCATGCAGTGGATGACTACAGTTACATGAACAGGATATAATACAAAGTTTTGAGTTTGAAATCAGAAAATAACAATTATTCAGGAGTATGGGCCAGCACAGAAAAAATATAGCTCCTAGGATATGAGAACTTTCAATGACATAACCAAGATACCTGCAGAAATTGTGTTGACTCTGATTTTGTGCTTCCTTCCAGCTTCAAAAGCCAGCACCTGAATCAGTTACAGAAAAGAGTTGGGAACTTTTTGAAATGCATGCTGGAATATGATCAGCCAGTGATAGATAGTTACTGTTAAACAAAAAACCCACACATGTGTCACTCTCCAGAGCAGCCTTTGCTGAGCTCATGCCTCCACCATACCTGTGAATGTAGACCAACTTGATTTTTTTTTTTTCAAATTTTTTTAGTCAAAAAGAGAAAAATTGCTTGTGAACTGCAAGAGATAAAAAACAATCCTAAGAATGCTATACCCTGGAATGATCCTTTCGGAGGCAATATAGGTTAGAGAAATTGCAGAACCACCTGTAATATAAACACCAAAACTCAATTTCTAGCACAGCCACCAATTCTTTGGTAATATACTGTTTGGGTTTTTGCAAGAGAGTAGAGGATGAGGTGGGACAAATAAAGCTAGGGAGAAAAATACATGGAAAAGAAGTCAAGAAAATTGCATAAGAAGCATACCTGTTTTCATAATTGGAATGAAATGCTTCAGTAAGGAAATAAACGAGTAACTTGATGCAGAGATGGCTGCAAGATATCCATTTCTTGATGTCTCCAAAAGAGGTTTACTGACCTGAGCAAGATGAAATCGTAAGTATGAAAAAAGGATAAAGTAAAAGCAGCATATAATGAATACATCTTTGGCACTACCTCTAGTCCATTAGCAAGAGAGTGCACAAGGATGTCAATGTTGCCAAAATCCTGCTTCACTGATTCAACAAGCTCCTGAAAGACATTATTAAAAATCAACCACAAACCATAGTCCAGTTTTTAACCCAAACATATTCTTTAGGCAAAAACTAGTGATTATATCATGTTAGGAGACACTTCTGGAATTGATGTTTTTCCCCCCACTGGTAGCCACAAAACAATTGAATCAAATTTGGACTAAGAAAATTTACTAATAGTATGGTCATATTGTTCTATATCTTGCCCTGACCATCTTGAATATGTATGCTAATTTTTAAATGAACAAAAATCTAAAGAATGATTGATCACATTGTAAAAACGGCACTTAAGAGTTGTAAAATAATGATATCTTATATCCAATACTCATCGTGTATATCTAATCAGCAAATTTGAAGGACTAGGCTTGGAGAAGAGTGATAATTTCACCAAGCATGACAGATGCAATACAAAAATGATACCTGAACAGTCCATTTTGAGGCCCCAGAATACCTTTTGTTCGTTTTTACCTGCATAATCCCAATAAATAAGATCATTACCAAGAATAAAATATAATTCCACCCAGTCCATATATAAATTAAATGATAATATTATTATTACGTCTTCAGGAACAACATCGGGACTGTCAAAAACTGCATCCATTGGATAAGGAACCATCTGGCAATCTGAACAATCAATTTGAATATCAGTTAACAGCCAGTCAATGACAGATAATTAAACATTTAATGATTCGCACATGATTGACGAAATGCCAAGCATGACTTACACACGTGATTCATCAAATTTCCCGCGTCGTAAACTGCTTTCAAATATGTTTAATGCCTTCTCAAAGTAAAAATTTTCATCAGACACTGTATGGCTTTCTCTGAAGTTGAAAATCTAAACCACCACAAGAGAATTAAGTTCAATTTACATACAGGCACCCTTGTACCAACAATAATCTCAGCTCCTGCAGCAGCAAGAGACTTTGCTACTGCCCACCCATATCCATTGTCATCAGCTACGCCAGCAATAAATGCTCTTTTACCTGCTAACAAAAGTCCAATTGTTAGATATCCAGAAGAATCAGATTGATCCTATAAATGACTACCAAAAATAGAATGCACAATGCTCAAACAGTAAGTCAGTAGCCTCCTATTCTGCATACTTTAAAGACATACATGGCTAATACGGCATTGTCTGCTACTGTTAGATGTTTCTTTCCAGCCATCTAATTTAGATGTAATTTGTAGCTTGTAGCACTAATTTAGATGGAAACCATCAGGCAATCTGGTTCCTCGTTTGAACTTCAAACCAATATCATTGATTGACAACAGCCTTTAAGAAAAACTTACTAACGGGACTTTCTGGGCCCCACTGATATTAAAGAAAATTAATTCAACAATTTTATTTTGGTCTCATATTTCAGATCTCCTCAACATGAATTTAAGAATTTTTATTTTTATTTTTATGTGAAATTATCTTACACAATTACATTCCATTAATGTTCAGAAATGACTAATTTGTTACAATCTGAAATTTGGAATATGTGACGCGGACTCTCCCTCTATCTATCACTATGACATTATTCTCACAAGGTTGTTGTTTTTACAGCAAATCATAACCATTTATTCGGCAGCACCAAATCTGCATCTTATTCAGATGCATGGCAGCTCAAATAAACTATGTGCAACTATACTTAGGTAACAATATTTCCTGGCTACATAAATGTAGCAGAGACAGAAGCATACACAAAGATGTAATGAAATAGATGCACTAGAAGCAACATCAAGAAACTTCCAAGTCAAACCTAAGCACTTGTACACCCAGCCTAGATTTGCAGCAAACACAAACAGGACAATATTCATATGGGTATAGTGTCTGAAGCTGTTTTTTTTTTTAAATTTGTCTTTTGAATTTTTTTTATTTTCCATTTATTACAAATGAAGTATCATGTTCTTTAAGAGGTGAAATGCAGATCCTTTAGTTGCTTAAAAAATGAGAAGAAGTGCTAACAGAAATATATGACCTCTCAAATCAACAGGCAATCCAGGCAGAGGCTTGTCCTCATTTGCTGCAGACATTGCCGTTGTAACAACCTTTTTAATCAAAGGCACTGAAGTATGGCTTTGAAACAATGGCTTCCTTGAAGAGATGTGAGAGAAGCTTCTAAGCCCAGTCCAAGATGCCTCTTTAGACTCAGTACTAAGACTAGCTATGCTTGATGCAAGTACTTTACGAGAAGAAGAGAGACAGGAATTAATTGTTGCCATGTGTGTACTAGCAGTTGCAGCCGCAGCCATACTTTGTACCGTCAAAATACCACAATTTAAAATGGTCTGCAGTCATAAAATCTATATACGCTCATAGGATAACATAGTATCATCTATTTATACAAGAAAAAGTCTAATACATATTAACCAAAATTAGGTATTTCAAGAATAAAAAGGAGGAAAGAAAAAGCCAAAAAAGATACAATTTGTTTCACAGAATTGGAACACCATGAACAACATAAAGTTTGCAGATTTTAGATCATAAAAGTTACCTACAGATTCACAAGGCGAATCTATTTTATTTATAAGTCAAAAATGCAAATTTTGCAATCAAAGCACTAAAGGTGACATTGTCCAACAGTAACCAAAACAATTTATATTAATCAATTGCACAATATACAAGCCAAAATTATGAATCTGCACAGGGATATTTTTTAAAAGAAAAACAAAGAAGAAGAAGAAAAGCATGGCATCTATTATTCGAAGTTGAACAGCCCAAAGTTGTTTATAACAAGAAGTAGAATGAGCATTCCCAAATCTTTAAGCAGAATAATTGACAAAGAAACAATTTACGTCATAAATTAGTGAGACCTACTATTATGTCCCATTCAAGCATACAACTAAACACGAAATGGGTTCGGCTACATATAGAAAAGGCAGTAGCATTTTACTTCTTGATCAGTATCAGTCAATCATCAAACACAGAATACTCATGCACATGAAGCAGTGGAAGATCAATCATTAAGGAAAAATGCAATGAAATGATAATATCAAGCTCAAGACTTTAATAATGTAAACATTAGAAAGACATTTTACAACAACAAAGATAAAAACTTTTTACATAAAACATACAACATTGAACTGGGATCAAAGAAATACAGAAAACTGACCTGTAGAAAGCCAAGCTTTGAGAGAAGGGGAGAAAATATGCATAAATGGGCAAATAAGTAAGTATCATATATGCGATTAGTGAGGATTTCGATGAAACCGAAGCGTGGTTTTGTTTGGTGATGGTTTGTAACTGTTGGGGAGGATTTGGAATTGCCGAGAGCAATAGGCGGGACTTGGGAGAGTCTTCCCTACTTTTAGTTTTGGCGTCTAATGAAAGTACTGTTTTACCCCTCATGTGGCCTCGCATGAGGGACCGATGGGAGGAAGCAAAAATGGATTTAACGGACATATATAATAGAGGTTTAAATATATATATATCATAAACAAATTTTATTCACTTAAATAGATATAACACGATTAGAGATGTTTCATAATAATTTTAGTGTTATATATAAGTTAATATATAAATAAATTTATAATATTTTTTGTTAAAATTAATTTGATTGTTTAATTTATATAATTTTTGTGTATTTTTTATAAATAATAATGTCACATATTGTATTTAAAGATATTATTAATTTTATCTAATTGTACTAGTAAATGTAGTTTATAATCATATATAATATGATTTTTGATTTTATTATTATTAATTAATTGTATCGTATTTTTATTAAAGATAAATGTGTTGTAGACATTTTAGATGCACCACTTTCAAACAGAGAACTCTAAATTTTTGACAAAATATAACCGTTTAAGTTCTCCCTCAGATTTAATAATTCTTTTAAAACTTCAAAATTAATTTTTGAATTAAATAATTATCAAAATATTTTTTTTGGATTATTTATTTTGTATAAAGTTAATTCAACTTATTAACTACTCGTATAAAGTTAAAATATTTCACAATTTAAAATATTTCACAATTCTAACTTTATTAAAATTGAAATTCTGAAAATTTTTCTTTTAAACTCTGACTTAATGCCTTTTTTTAAGACAAATTTTATGCTATTCAAAATAGCAATTGGGTAAAAAAAATAATCTTCTTTATTTAAATAAAAGGTTTTTGAGAAAAAAATTGTTCTTGAAAAAATTCTCCTAAAGATTAAAATGCACAACATGAATGATGCGAACAAACTCCTAACTAAGAATTTGAATACAAGTAAAAGGAAAATTTTCAAGATTTTGAAGTTTTAAAAAAAAGTAAAAATTTCGAGATAGTTTAACCTTAAATAAAGAGTTATGGGTTGAATTGGCCCAAAAATTAACATCTTGGCAAATTGACTATCACTTAAAAAGGTCAAGGGCTATGATATTTGTTCGGACTTTTAATTTGTTACGAAAAAATAGCTTAATTTTTGAAACAAACAATATATAAATCATGTACCAACCTGCCCTTTTCAAGTATAATACAAAAGGCAGAAGTTAAAATACACACTTCCCAATTTAATTAATTTAAAAGTATGTGTAATTATTAAAAAATAGGAGAAAATCAAATATAATTTAGAGAGTTCTATTAATATATATATATATATATATATATATATATATATATATAATCCATTTACAACTATTATATAACTTCCTTCCCTAACTTTGATAAAGTTAAATACAACATTTCAGTCATAGCTATAATTCATTAAAATGTAAAAAAAATCGCAAAAACAAGTTGACCCAATAATTTTCTATCCTTCTATATGTAATCTTTCAAATCAGCGAATTGCTCAACATAATCTCAACTGCTCTTTCATTAGTATCTTCACTTTTGTTCTCTTTTGCGCAAACCTCGACTTATACTCTCATTTACCATCTTGTTCCTACTAACACTATAACACATGTTTTGAAAACTTTAAAGTGGTATAGATATATAGTCATTAGTTTTATCCTTGTTGGTGAAAATAACTTAGAGCACAACCCTTCTTACAAATAACTTTCACTCTTATTAATGAGTCCATTTTCTCCCCAATGAACTCTAGGACCCTTCATGATAACATACTTTGACACCATATATGGTAAACCAAAATAAATGGAAGAAAGAATTTAGTTAAGTTTGTTAATCAAATTAGAAATAAGAAAGTGGAAATCAAAAAATTATTTTTTGAACAAAAAAAAAGACAGTTTAACCACATTGCAAATCCAATCAATAGGAGGTCAAAAACAAGAAAGACAATCAATAGGAGGTCAAAAACACCCTTCTCTCTTAAGAGCCTCATTGAAAACCAATATGCCATCCTATTACTTTAAGCTTCAAATTTTGATTCCCCAGTTGTTTCCATATTTAATTTCCCAATTAAGAAAATAATTAATTTTCCAATTGTTTTTTTTAGGGAAGAAAATTTGTTTTTATATTTTAAGAGAAACCAGTACTTATTTATCTATTATTTATTATTTATATATTATTATATTAATATGTATTGATTAATATGTGAATAAAAGGTGGCGCTATTAATATCTTTGCATCTCCTGCTTTCTTGAGCTTTCCATATCTCGAGCCCAATCAGTTCTCTCTCTCTGGGAAAAACCCTTTTCTAGGGTTAGGGTTTTTGCTCCCTGCTATATGATTGCGTCATCCCAAGCTGTTAGGGTTGTTTCCTTAAAAGAAAATTTCAATTTTTAGGGTCAGTTTATTTTATATACTTTCCGATTCTCTGTTCAAGATTTTTTTTTGGCTTTGTTAAACTTTTCGTTTCTTGGATCTGGATTTGTGGTAGTGATAGTAACTTCAATGATGGATGTTAGAAAGAGAGGGAGGCATGAAGGCGGATTCACTGCTAATGGAGGACACAAGAAATCTAAGCAAGGTCAGATCCATTTTTTTTTCCAGCTTTGCTGGGATTACCAAAATTTTTCTTTTGAAGTTTTTGACTGAATTTTTGTTTTGAATCAGTCGGTAGTTGAGATAATTAATGGGTTAATTTGAATTTAGGCTGAGCAGTACTTTCTTTGATGCATTGAAGTCTTGATATTATCCTTTTGCAGTATACTTGCACTGTGCAGCTTATTTTGCATATGTTCTTGACTTGTTTTATGGACTCATAACTTTAGAGATAATAGTTATTGAAATTTGCCTGTGTAAGGTTTGTCTTCTAGAGAACACTTTCGAGGAAGGAAACTTTCTTCTTTCAGTTTGTTGTGAAAAATGAGTGCATTTAGAATACACTGAAAACAACAATTATGTTCTCAAGTGAAAGCCTGTTACTTCTGACAGTTCTCGGCCGTCTATGTCCATAGAACTTTGCGGTATGTAGAGAGAGAGAAGAAAGAGGGGGGGGGGGTGGACATGTCCTGGTTTTGAGTTTGCATCAGTTGGAGAAGAAATTCGCACCTTGAAACTGGTTTAATGTTTTCTTAAACAAGTTGTTTTTCATTTTCTGTTTCTTGTGCACTCTAACTAATGGAAAAATGTATTACTCTGTAAACGTTTTCTTCTTAATAGATATAGACTTGTGCCATTTTACATATGGTGTGATTTCTATGTTGTGTTAATATATGGTATTTGGTGCTCATAGCTATACTTCTAAGTATTCTAAGTATGTTGATGGCCCTCCTTGATGGAAGTTTTTTTTTTCTCACCTTTACTTTCCAAAAGAAAGGGAATGTGGTTTTTGGCATGAGGCTTGGATCTATAATAATAATAGTCTTGTTTTGCTTGCCTGCCTGATACTCTCTTGATAGGTATGGGAGAATAACAATCCACCCTTATGGTGTCAACCAAATTGATTTTTTCTTTTCAGAATATAATGATCTTCTCTAAAGTTTGGGAAATCAAAAACAGGGAAAATAAAGTTATTGGAATTAAGAAAACATTAATGGATGCTCTGTAAGGAAGAGATGGATCTTAGAACATAGGCATCAATATACCTTCTTCTTTACCTTAAAATTATTCCCTCTGTTATATTAGTGGAACACTGGAACTTTAGCTTCACTTGTTATTTATACATATCTATAGTGGGATTAAAATTTTGATAACACGAGAACAGTCGGGAGTAGGTGAGATTAAAAGCCTGGAGAAATTTTAACTAAGAAGAAGTAATTAATGTCTTGTAACAGAAATGGACTCCTTATCAACTGGTGTAGGAAGCAAATCAAAGCCATGCACCAAGTTTTTCAGGTTCAATTCTTTTCTCGCCTAAATGAGTATTTTGAATCGCGTTTTTAATGTTTGCAAGTTATTGTAAGAATTTAATTTAATATTTTCACAAGATAAGATTCTGTACTGCTCAAATGAAGTGGGTATTTATAACTGTTATACAGGTATATTTTCATAATTCTGCTATGATCAAATCAAGTTAACTAATGGATTTAACAGATACATGGTTTACTAATGGTTATGGAGTACAAAACAATGAACATTTGCTCGACGGTGGACCATATTTTTAATTTATATGCTGCTTATGGAACCATAATGCCCCCAGCCTCCTCAACTAATCTAATGAAGATAATAAAAAATGTAACTTTTCCAGTGTTAACACAACTCTCTGTTTGTAAGTTATAAATAAAGAACCTTATCAAACCGAGATGAATTACACTGGATTGTTTCTGCTATCAACACAATATTCTAGCAGTAAGTTTACACTTGAAAAGGTAATTTGTGAAGGGTTGATGAATTGTAATCAGGTATTATGTTGATTATTTTTATTTTTGTCCATTAATGTAAGAAGGAAATAATTAACATCTTATAAGACCTCAAATTATTGTTATAAATACTATTGCAGCTGATGCTGTGCTATATTCTATTTTATGATAAAGGTGTATTGTTTTAGATTACGCCATCTAATAGATCAGGTTGTAAATGAATCTTGTTTTAATGCAGCTTTGACTCTACTCCCTTGGTTCTGATTCTGAAAAGTAATCATTTCAATTTCCTATTTTTTATATATTCTGCTTTAATTGACTGCAGAAATTCGTGATGTGTAATCTGCATTGAAATAATTAAGAATAGATGTCTCTGGCGGTATTGCTGTTTGAGCTTGATAGTATTAGGGTCATTGCTTGTCAAGCATTTCGATCTCTGTTTATTGCTGATTCTATCTTTTGACAGTCAGGCTTGTTTCTTTTACTATTGTGCAGTCTATTTAGTGGCAGTTTCAGGCATTGTTTCTGTTATCATGTATTATGTTCTCATTTATGTTCGGTTGGTTCTGATTTGTTTGGTTATACTGCAGTACTGCTGGCTGTCCATTTGGTGAGAGCTGCCATTTTTTGCACTATGTTCCTGGTGGTTATAATACTGTGGCTCAGATAATGAATCTGGCACCAGTTTTCACTCCAGTTTCTAGAAACATGGCAGCCTCACCTGCTATCTCTAACGGTTCTGCTCAATCTGCAGTCAAGAACCGCATGTGCAACAAATATATTACTGCTGAAGGTTGCAAGTTTGGTGATAAATGCCATTTTGCACATGGTGAGTGGGAACTCGGGAAGCCTATAGCTCCATTGCATGATGATCCCCGTGCCATTGGAACAATTCCTGGACGTATGAGCAGTCGGATGGAGTTACCCCGACCTGGCCCTGCTGCTAGCTTTGGTGCCTCAGCCACTGCAAAAATCAGTGTTGAAGCTTCCCTTGCAGGAGCCATAATTGGGAAGGGTGGTGTGAATTCCAAACAAATCTGTCGTCAAACAGGAGCTAAGTTATCCATCAGGGAGCACGAAACAGATCCTAATCTGAGGAACATTGAATTTGAGGGATCGTTTGAACAGATTAAGCAAGCTAGTGCCATGGTTTCGGAGCTAATTGCCAGTGTTAGTTCAGCAAATGCCTCTGCAAAAACAACTGGAGCATCTGGTGGGCATGCTCATCCAGGAAGCAATTTCAAAACAAAATTGTGTGAGAATTTTACCAAAGGGTCTTGCAGCTTTGGTCAAAGATGTCACTTTGCTCATGGGGCTGCTGAATTACGCAAGTCGATTATGTAAAAATGTCTCATTTTTCGTAGATAGTTGATTGCACAAGTTGCTGTACAAACTTGTGTTAGTGAGAATTATGTTTTGAGTGCTGCCTGTGCAGTGGTACTAAGTGACACTGATGAAAACTATGATATCTGAGTTTTTTGAGCTGCTATGACCTTTCTTTTCTAGAATTGTTGTAGCCAGAGGAGCGTTTTCCACTCTTTGGAATCTGATATTATTGTGCCATGTATGTCCATTTTGATTAGCTAATGTAGGAGATTTACCTTTGCGTGCCTCCAGATAACGATAATTTTGTCAAAAAAAAAGAAGAAAATATTTCATTTCTTATGTTTGAATTTCTTGTTGAATTTGCAGTCGACTTTGTTCGACCTTTCTTTTGAGAATTTGTAAGTTGTATATATCCAAGCAAAAAGAGCCAATCTGTGTCAGGGTACTCCAGGAATGTGGGTTTCTTCTTCTTTAGCAAAAACCGCCAGATATCATAGTTTTCATCAGTCCCCTGACTGTGGTTTCTTTGAAAGTCCAATTTTGTCCTAGCAGACATGAATGTAAGCTGTTTAGAATAGGGGCGAGCGTTACTTCTCATAAAATGAACTTATCGGCAATAAACTATCAAATATAAATAAATGTATATAAATATTATTAAAACGAAGACTAAATAATTAATATATTTACGAGCTAATTATAAATGTAAAACGAGCTGAAACAAAATTTGATTAAGTGAGTAGATGAGATGAGATGAGGGTTCTATAATATAATTATAGTTGATAATAATTGAAAATATAATAGATGATAATCTACCACATTGAATTATGAATTGAATTAAAAGTATTTGGTAAAATTAAATGAAAATATAGTTAAAATGGCATGTTTATATTAACTAAAAATTCTATATAAAATTCATTTAAATACAAAATACAAAAAATTATATAAATATATATGTATATTAAATAATATAAAAATTATGTTAAATATCTCAATTTAATATAATAAATACGGTCCCACTTATCATCTAACATTTAATTATTATATATAATTATCCATAAATTTTGAATTAAGGGATATAATCTATCATTTGATAAAAAAAAGTATAACAAAAAATAAAAATTTTATTTTATCAGCTTATAAATTAAATACTAATTCTACTATTTTTTTTAGGAGATTATAATCTAATATTTTTTTTTCCAAATAATCTACTTAATTAAATAAAATTTATTAGTAAAACTAAATTAAATTTATGTTCAATCTAATTTTGTATTATGCGGAGCTATGCGATTACAAACCGTATGCCGTCTTATAATTATTCGATCTTATTATCTCAACTCCGTCTTATAATTATTCGATCTTATAATGTTTTCCGAAACCTTCGAGTCTCAAGCTCAACGCAATCGGATCAAACTTACCCATCTGCTTGTCATGTTTAATGGCGGCTATCCTTTACTAATATTTAGGCAAAATTTTGATTAATTCCTTACATTTTGACTTCTTAATTTGGTTTTCCATGGCTGAGTGAGCCTGAAAAGTACCTCAATTTTCTTTAGTTGAAACGACAGTCTTTAGCAGGCACGGACGGACGTTATAGCTAAGGCCTAAGGGGCTAAACTGTATTATTCCATTCAAATAAAATTCTTAAAGTGATTTTATTTTTTAATTCAAATAATTCACAACACGGTACATAAAATTAAAATTGTAAAGAAATTATAATAAAGAACTAATATTTATCTTATTATAATAATAATTCATATACAAATATAAAAATATTTCATATGATTGCATTAATTAATTCATCAAATTATATCAATATTCAATCCTTCCTCCATTGTCTTTAGGTCCATCTCTGTTTCTTTCTTTATATTTTTTGCTCAGATTTTCTCTTTTAGTTTCTCCTTAATTTACATTTTATATCCGTCTCATATTAATTTTTTTAAATTAATATATAATTTGACTTACAAATAAACTGAGCACTTCCTGATATACACAGTTTTTCTTTCAATTTTTCCTTTTATTTCATGTCAAACAGAAACTGAAGGAAAACAATACAATAGAAACAAGGAACAGAAAATACATATTAGAAAATAAAATTTACATGAGCAACAGAGGATAACACACAAGGAACTGGTTTAATTTCATAATTTACAGGTAAGTGGTCCTACTGGTGGGACCAGTCCCAGCCCCATAACCGGGTTCGGGGCCCACATGGGTATTATGGCCTGTAGTGTCACCAGGCAACCCAGTTGGGTGGGTCGTGGCTAGACCCGATGAATCCACATGGCCACCGTAGTGCTGACCAGTGCCGTGTCCGGGCATAGCCGAAGTCTGCTGGGTCCCAGTCGGATAACCAGGAATTCCGGTTGCCGAGTGGGTACGAGTGCCGCTTCCGCCAGATGTGTAATGAGGGTGACCACCAGCTGTAGCCGCCTGCTTCGATGACGCGTTCTTCTCACGCGCCTCTTGTTTGTTCATTTCCGCCTCCGCTTTTTTCATTTCTTTCTTCTCCGTTGCCCTTTCCTTCTGCATTGGGTCGTGCGCTGACATCTTCTCTACCTTCACAGTTTCATAATTTATCTTTTTATCAGTAATTTTCTCCAAAACCAAAAATGAAAAAAATAAATTTTCGGAAAAAAGCAGAGAGAGAGAGAGAGAGAGAGAGAACCTTTTCTTGGACAGTAGCTTTGGTCTTGTCCATTCCAGCCTTAGCAGAGGCTGCCATGTTAGCTGCAGTTTCCTTCATGGACTGCATTTTCACTTCGCTTAAAGTTTCTCGTTTCACTGTAAATCGGTTGGATGATTATTAGCAGACCAACGTACCCATGTTTATATAGATGTACATAGCCTCTGGGGTGTTAGGTGACACGTGGGTCGCATTTCAACACAATAATAGCAATTTTCTTCCACGTCGAATGTACGTGGCGAGTTCTGAGAAATGTGTGGCGACATGAAGCCGAGAGTTTGCTTCGCGTGTGGATGCCGTCAACCTGATCTGTTAGGGTCTCCAATGGACTCGCAGATTTCTTCAACGTAATCTTCTGCGATGTTAAATTATGATGGTTGATGTTCCTGTTTTTATATTATTTTTTCCCACAATTTTTTGGTCAGTGGGAATTTGCCTATAATATCTGGCATAATAGCGGAAAGTTTGCCTAAAGGCTTCAATAGGTCGATTTAGTGGTAATTAAGTGATTTAGTTATCAATCCTCCCCACCCCAAACGCACATCAATTTGATATTATTAACACATAATCTATAAGGATATTAAAGTCAATTTGACATATTGCACAGCAGCACAGCCATGCATTTCGACAATTTTGGAACATTGAATTGCACGGCTAGGCCAAGCCGAATTGGTAATTTGCAGTGCTTTTAAGTTTTCTGTTTTTGGAGGACACTTTATGTTTACTAAGTTAAAACCGCAATTAAATTCTTAAGATATTTTTTTTGTTTTTTGTTTGTTATATTATTTATTTAATTCTTTATACTAGGAAACTGGACTTGGTATTATTCTAACTTATTTACCAACTCAAAATATATAATATCCATGATGTATGTGTATTATTTATTTAAATTATAAATAATTTTATTTTTTAAAATATATAAAAAATAATGTCGAATTCATAATTCAAAAATCCATTATATAATAATTAATTTATTAATGTATAGGCTTTGGTAATGCTGTAATAGTCGTGGGCTGATGGGCCATTAGTGTTGTTTTCATTGCCAACAAAAAAAAATACAAGGTTTTCATACCCGCCCAATAAAAAGAGAGATGATTAACCATGATACCCAATCAAAATTGAATCCTTAATAAAGAACAAAGGTTATTTACAATCTCATGTTTAATTTTTAAGGTATGTTCGGAAAAATTAATTGATAATCTAGTTAATTTAATTAAAAGTGTTTGGTAAAACTAGCTAAAAAATATAAAATAATATATTTATATTATTTAAAAATATTATATAAAATCTATTTAAATACATAATACAAATATATGCATATTAATAATATAATATAATAAATATGTATATTTTATTATTATTATTATTATTATTATTGAAAAAAAATCATAATCTACTAGTTTATAAAAAAAAAACTAATTTTACTAGCGTTTTATTTTAGATATTATAATTTAATTTTTTTTTCAAAATAAGTTAATTTATCAAATACAGATTATTGATCAAACTATATTATTTTTATGCTCAATATAGATTATAATCTAGTTTGATGTTACCAAACAATTTCTTATTCCATCTAACCTAATTGTCACTTTTAGTTTTATATATTATCATTATTTTAATACTTGTTATTCCATTTTGCTTTTTGTTAATAATATTGGGGTAAATTTGAACTTCATAATTAACTTTATTTTTATGATGATTTCAATTAGTGTAAAATGAGCTATTAATAGAGATAGGTTTGAGATTTTTATTGTTTAAATAATGAACATATGAATTATATGTTTATTAAATATGTACAAATGTTTCGATCCGAACAAATTTTATATAAGTTTGACATGAAAATAATTTATTTGATGTACAACTCAACTTCGACGCAAAAGGGCCTAACCAATAATTCAAATTTGAATTCAATTTTTCTTTTTATCTAATTGATCACGTTTCAATAATTCTTTAGTTATACATGTTGATTTCGTGTTAAATTAGAATTGTGTTTAAGATTACTTTATTATTAAGGAATTACCAATAAACAAATCCACTTAGCTTAAACATGCATGATTAGGTGTGTTGGTTTCTACATCACAATAGACATAGAATTAATTGCTAATTTGCCATGTATATATGATAATGACGTCCAATAAATGTCCTAAACTTCACCACATCAATCATTGTGAAACAATATTCACTTTGTTATGTTCATATATATATATATAGTAAAATAATGAACAACCATATGAATTATAGGCTTGAAATACGTTGAATAATGCTTTCCTAAAAACAATATTTGCTCCCCCTTGAGATTGCTATAGAATTAATTACAAATAACTTTAGTGGATATAACAAACTTTAAAATTTTTTACACTAAGCTCCGTTTCGCGTTAAATTTAGAAAAATACTTTTGGAAAAAAAATATTTTTAATTTTTTTGAGTTTTGAAAACTGTTTTTAGAGATAATCAGATAAATATATATTTTTTCCATAATAATGTTAGAAAAATAATTTATAAAAAATTAAAAAAATCAGTCAGCAAAAAAAATTAAAACTTACTTTTTAGATACTCAACAACAATCTCAAACTCCTTCTAAACAAATAATAGAATTGAATTGGTCTTTTTGTTAAGTAAATAAATTTGACAAAGAAGATAATTTTTAGAGACAAAGGGGCTGCTGAAATTTTTTTGATTAAAGATAATAACTAATTTAATTAGGCAGGTACTAAAAAAGAGCTACAAAATACAAATACAAGGATGTATAGTTATTTATCAATTTAAACGAAATAGAATATCCTTTTATCTTAAAACATAATTTATCCTATAAAAAAATAACTAACAAAATAAATTTTAATTTTTAAAATTATATTTAAACAATTTCTCTTAACACATATTGCTTAATTTGAAATTGAACAATGCGTGACAAAATTGAATACGTATATAGTCTTAGGGTCTCAATCTTTCATTTTAAAAGACTCAGATTGTACTTGCCTTTAGGATCATGTTTTACAAGTCTAACATTTTTTTAAATTTTTTTGAGAAAGTCTAACAAAAGAAATTTAATTTCATACACATGCATGTGACACGTATTGCTTGTTTGCCTGAAATTGGAAAAATTAGTGTTTGGATGGAAAGAATATTACTGTATTAACATGACTAAAGAAGAATTAGAAAATCCCATCACCGTTATTGGTACAATAAGAAAAATACAGAAGAATGAATATACAGTACAATAGTTGTTCATGACTAAATTTTACCATTACGGACAATTGGCAAAGGCGCGAAGCAACTTCATCAGAAATTTCTATAGAAGAGGTTTTAGTGAGCCGAACGACACTGTCAAACCTCAATGAGTAATTTTGAATAGATTATTTACGTAAATAAACTCTTTCTAAAGTATGATGATTGGCCGTTACATATTTACTGCATTATAATTTACTCACAACAAATTCTCTTCTTCCAATTTAAGATTAATTAAGAAGTTAATTAATTTAGTTACCTGGAGTATTATCCCTGAATAGTTATAGATACTGAACTTTCATCTCTTATTTACTTTTCCATGTAGCCTCTTCTACTGTATAATTTCTCTATAAAATCATGATTAATGGTACTCATTTGTTTCTGAATTTCTTGATTTCTTTAGCTATAATCTAAACTGGTTCTTTTTTATATATCAAATCTGGTCTCACATCGATATTTTTTATTAGAATAAAATGAGAAAGATTTGATCCATATTTCCTTAATATCGAGACATGGAACACATCATTAATTTTGCTTAACTCTAATGGTAGAGCAAGTTGTAAGCAACTAATTCTACTCTCATAATTAGAATCTAATAAGACCTAATAAATATCGGGCTCAACTTACATTCCTTCTCAAATCTACATAATTAAGAATAAGTACGAGGAAAAACAAATTTAAATATTATGATAACTAATGTTTTTTTTGGGACATTTAAATTGACCTAACTAAATGAAATAGTTCCGATCTAGCCATTTATATATTTGTCTTTTACTTATTGTTGTATATTGATAATCTAGCCATTGGTGCCTTCTATTTATGTAAGAACATTAAGATTTTTTTTAAAAAAAAAAGTTAATTTTGTGGTATTTTGTTGGCTTAAAGATAGTGGAAATTTTTATTTTTTTATCTTCTAAATTTTTTGAATTTATTCTATTGAATTATTTTACTTGGATTTTTATTTTATTAAGCCCTGTAGTTTTTAATTTTGATTCTATTGGATTTTTAAAATTTTTAATTTTAATTATATTGAGAAGTTATTTGACAGAAATATAAATTAACATTTTTAAGCTAGCACAACTAAATAAAATAATTACAAATTAAGAAAAAAATGCATATTTCGTCAATGAAATTGCATCTCCTTGTGTTTTTTTTTTCTTTTATAGGGTCAAAGATAAATAAATTAATACGACCGGGGACAAAAAAAAAAGGTTAAATGGGTAGTTTAGAGGGTTGAAGGAAAATCTTAGTGGAAAAAGAAAAGAGAAAAAGGGGGCAAAGAAAGAAAATAGACACACACACACACAAAAAGTTTGATAATCAATGGGAAAAAAGAAGAATTGAATTGGAAATGGAGTTTAATAAGAATGGGTCACACAACTGAATAGCAATCAAGCTTTTTCCAGGAAGAGTGAAGAAAAAAGGAAAAAATTTGTAGGACCTATTTTATAAATAGAATTTTCATATGGAATTTTTTTTAAGTTAACAAAGGTTTTGAGTTACAAAATTAAAATTAAAATAGTTAATTATTATAATAATTTTAAAATTAAAATAATTAAAATAAGGTATGTGTAAATCATCCAATAATTTTCTATCAGCGGCCATTACCACGCTGAAACGAGATTCTATGACTCAGATAAAATAAAGATTGTAGATGCACAAAAAATGCAGATTCCGCAGAAAATGATACTCAACATCAATTCGTCTAATCACAATTTCATATTGGCCGTTGAATTATATGGGATCTATGTATACTCACGTGATATCTATATGATTCGGCAGCTCAGATGGTGTGGAATATCAATGTTCTATGAAGTACCATTAATAATTTATAATAATAATAATAAAAAATAGGTGTGGGCAATTAACGGACGGCATTTCTCAAATTTAAATCCTTATACATGTGTGAAACAATTACAAGACTTTAAATCGTTTTCTCATTAATCAATGAAATATCTCTTTTGGTTTTTTTTTTTCTTTGAAAAAAAAGATCATCAGTTCGCTCATTGATCACCTGAGGGTATTTCCGTCAATATGTCTGCCTAAACAAATATCTCCCTCAAGCAGACCTGCACCTTTTTATCCACAAAAACCCATAGCACTATTCACCGTTGAAAATTTCAAGCACACGGTCAAGATTGAATCAAAATTCAATTGCCGAAAATATATTGCTACGGAAAAACTATTATCCACCATTCATACGTTGACACGTATTAAAATAATATATAATTTTAATTTTTCTAAAATAACTAGAAACGTGTTACTGTATAATAATTAAATTAATATAATAATAATATGTAAATACAGGTAGGAAAGAATTAAAAATTAATAATAAATGAGATCCCAAAAGATAAAATAAAATAAATAAATAAATAAAGGGGGAAATTATATGAAGTGGGTCCCATTTGGCATTAGAGGAGGACAAGCGCAAGCTTAAGTAGCATTACCATGTGCATGTTGTTTGGAGAAGGAGAAGAGCTCTCTCTCTGCGTCAGCGATCCCCCACAGAAAGAGCAGAAGGAGAGAGAGAGAGAGAAAGAGCTTTGTGTTCTATATATCAGCTCAGGTAATTCTCCTTTTTCTTTTCATCTTTTCCTTCTTAAATCAGGCATTCTGTTTATCTTTCAGATTTATCTGTCTTTCTTCATGTTTCCTTTCTTTTTCACACACATTCTGTTTTTCGTGCTTGATTACTTCAACTTTCCTTCTATAATCCTTTCAAATTCAGCTTTAATCGTTTACGGAATTAGATCCAGGTCAAAACTACAAATTTCTGATTGTTAATCGATCGTCAGCCTATCTCCTTCGAGCTTTGATATTATTTAAAAGATTGAATCTTTTTATTTGTGGTTGTTCAGAGATTGTTTTCCTTTTGCCATCTCCGTTTTCCTCTCCACATCGAAAACTCGGTTATTCTATTTATTTTCTTATTTTACGTCGGTTAATTCTTTCGCTCTATTTCGAGGGACTATTTTTTTAGGTTTGCAGGAGTCTCGAAATCGAGAGTTTCAAGGAGGGGCTAAGTTATTTGGCCACTGGGACATGCCCTGGGCACATTTCATGTCTTTTCTCTAGGGCGGTCACGTGATCTATGGCTTTCTCTTGTTTATATTTTATATTTTTTAAAATATTAAACAAGTTGAATAAATAAGATATGTATATTTTCTGCCTGGATTGGGATTTTGCTCCCATTTTTTTCTTTTTTTTTATGATTTTTCTATTGATTGTTTCTCTTTAATTTGATTTGGTTGTTTGCAGAAAATCCAAGCATATCAGTTTTGTTTGATTTGATAAACAAAAATATCAATTTGGTTTTATTTGAGATTTTCCTTATTGTTGTTTAACAGACCTTGTGCTTATTAAGTAGATATTAATATAATAATGAAGGGAATCTTTATATGGCATCTTGATTTGAATAATGTTTGTTTGCCCTTTTTAATGCAATTTCCTGCTTTGGATACCTCATGCTTTTTTTTTGGGACCAAATACCTCATGCTTGGTCGCTTTGTTTATTGGCAGAGAAATGTGTTTTTCCAATAAAATGTCGGATCTCATAAGTCGTCTGTAAATTAATTTCTGAAATGTGTGGTCAAATTATCTATTCTTGCCTAACTTTCTCTCCGAACACAAACTTCTCTTTTACCATTTCAAAGTGGGTTGCAATAGCAGCTGCTTAAAGTGGCAGGGGTCAAATTTGCTGGCGCTGGTGCTGGTGCCGGTGCCTTAATAGCTGCGGTCAATTAAATTTGGGGTCTTTGTCATCAATTTACTGAAGCAAAATCTTTGTTTGTCGTCATAATGAGTTGGGTTGGGTGGGACTCATTTTCTGTCATGTTTTTTCTTGAGCTGTTCCATAGGTTTTTCTTTAGTGGCAATATGTGTGGTGATTCTAATCAGCGTGCTTCACTGATTTGGGTCTTAATGCGGGGCATCTTGTGTGAAAAGCTCCCTAGCTACTAGCTAGCATTAATACCAAGAAAATTGGAGGGCCACCAACACCAAGTGGCTTTTATTGCTTCACCTTTAATTTCTTATCCTTCGACATGTCATAAATACGTTCATATACTATGGACAAACAAAAACTTGTCTAACAAAATGGGCTTGCGACCACCAGTAAGTTGCGCAATGTGAAGTTGTGGACGTAGTGTCTACTCCATGTGTATATGGTCAGGACTGAATGCTGTGCACATACTTGACGCAGTGCCAAGATTATATAGGATGCGAATGACCCACCGCTAGTATAAGAAAAGAAGAAAATTTGGAAATATATTCACATTAATGGCCTGATCTCGCTTTTGCGCCCGAGTTGTTCTTTGGTGATAGCACAGTCCATGATCTAACTTGTATTCCATTGATTGGTGATCTCTTATTCCCCGAGTCAACTACAAACTAGTACCTAGGATTAGGAAATGGTCCTTGCGCCTCACCTAACTTTCCGCCCTTACCCTACCCCACTTTCCCTAAAGCAAACTCCATCTAGTTTCTTTAAGCAATGGTGTCATTTAAGTACGCGATTGGCCTTTTTGGATGCTCTACATAACGGTCTTTTCCCAGATTTGCCAAATAGGCTTGACGAGTAGCTGTTTAATTCTCTACTTGGGGCTTCGATTCTACTTCATCAGATGCAAGAGTTTTAAAGTAGCTTTCAGTCTAGAATTAGGATTTGTCCTAACTTGTATATAGAGGATACCGGGGTCAATTTACACATCGTTTTTTTTTTTCAATTCAGAATTTTAATTCTAAATATTTTTTTTAAACCGAAGTATTATTTTCTATTGTTTCAATCACAGACATTCTATTTTAAACTCTAGTTGTTGAAATCTAGTTACCCTACATCTAACTAAGCTACCAACATATGCCAGCCCCCGTATTAAATGCAAATTTTATGCTTGTGGCAAGGCTTCTAGCTAGATTTAGTCATTTAGCATCTTTAGTGAAGCCGCTATTTTTTGTTGTGTTGTGATGTGAATTTTAAACATGCAATCCAGCGTAATGACATTAAGATTTGTGCAATTATTGCATTGTGCATTTCCAATTTTAGGTCTGATTGCCATTTTTCTGAGGGAAAAGGAAAAAAAAAACTCCTTTGGTTCTTGTTGGAAAAGGGTATTTTTCTGATTGATTGTTTATGATTTTATTTTCAAGGAATTCTTTGTTGGAGACCCTTGGTCTCCAACAATGCTTTATCTAATCGGAAGATTTCTGCCAATTTTACGCTTTCTATTATGTGCTCGTATTTTGCTTGTGCATCCAGTTTTGAGATCTTATAGCTTGGTTTGCTGTTTCTTACATTACAGAGCAAAAATTGGCTAATTAAACTATTTTTTACGGACAAATGCTGAGCGTTTCTTTCCGATCTTGAATCCTTGATGCCTGTGCCCGTGTACTTACCTTTGATTATGACTTGATGGTGTTGTGAATTCATTATTGTTTGAAGTTTATTGTGGATGTTTTAGTTGTTATTTTGATGAGTTGATGATGCATCTCATCCTGCGGATACTCACTCTCCCCTCTTTTATTTATCCAGATCGAAGAACAATGGGTGCTGGTGGCAGAATGTCTGTTCCTCCTTCTCCAAAGGAATTGGATTCTGAAGTTCTGAAGCGAGTTCCTGTCTCAAAGCCACCATTCACACTTGGTCAGATCAAGAAAGCTATCCCACCTCATTGTTTCAAGCGCTCTGTTCTCCGCTCATTCTCATATGTTGTTCATGATCTGACCATTTCCTTCATCCTCTATTACATCGCCACCAATTACTTTGAGCTCCTTCCTCAAACTCTCTCCTATGTGGCCTGGCCAATTTACTGGGCCGTCCAAGGTTGTGTCCTCACTGGTGTCTGGGTTATAGCACATGAATGTGGGCATCATGCATTCAGCGACTACCGATTGCTTGATGACATTGTTGGCCTTATTCTTCACTCGTGTCTCCTTGTCCCTTATTTTTCATGGAAACATAGCCACCGCCGTCATCATTCGAACACTGGTTCCCTGGAGAAGGATGAAGTATTTGTCCCCAAGAAGAAATCCAGCATCCCTTGGTACTCGAAATACCTAAACAATCCACCAGGCCGTTTTCTCACTCTTGTCATCACGCTTACCCTTGGCTGGCCTCTGTACCTGGCATTCAATGTTTCAGGCAGGTCTTATGATCGGTTCGCCTGCCACTATGACCCATATGGTCCCATCTACACTGACCGCGAGCGAACTGAGATATACATTTCTGATGCTGGTGTTCTTGCTGTCACTTATGGTCTCTACCGTCTTGCTGCAGCAAAGGGACTTGCTTGGGTTATTTGTATCTATGGTGTACCATTATTGGTGGTGAATGCATTTCTTGTTATGATTACATATCTTCAGCATACCCATCCTTCATTACCACATTACAATTCTTCAGAGTGGGATTGGCTAAGAGGAGCTCTAGCAACTGTGGACAGAGATTATGGGATCTTGAACAAGGTTTTCCATAATATCACAGACACTCACGTAGCACACCATTTGTTCTCGACAATGCCACATTATCATGCAATGGAAGCAACCAAGGCGATAAAACCAATTTTAGGAGAATACTATCAATTCGACGACACTCCTTTCTACAAGGCAATGTGGAGAGAGGCAAGGGAGTGTATTTATGTCGATGCAGATGATGATCAGAGCAAAGGTGTGTTCTGGTACAACAAGTTTTGATCCTTCAGCATGGTGCCGCATTGATGGTGTTATAAGTGTATTATCTTTGCTCTTTAGTATCTTAGGCTGTTAAATCGTCTTGA
The DNA here is from genome assembly GCA_023653625.1 of Triadica sebifera. Lineage (NCBI taxonomy): Eukaryota > Viridiplantae > Streptophyta > Magnoliopsida > Malpighiales > Euphorbiaceae > Triadica > Triadica sebifera. Next base: position 26,101,898 of record CM042908.1, on the reverse strand, counting down.
ACTGAACTCAATTTTATCTTGGTTGTGCTTCCTTTTGAACAACACTTAGAAACAGTTGCAAAACCCCAAATTTGACGCCCAAGCTTCAACAATCTTGATGTTTTCATATGGTAAATGTTGTTGGGGAATGTATTTTAATTTGATTTAACACGATGGTGAGCTTTAGTTAATTTTCCTTTTTTTTAAAAAAAAAATCATGTTACACAAATTCAAACCGTAGCAGAGAGATTCAAAGCCGCCTCTATTATGAGAAACAGTGGCCACACGACTGAAGCTTGAGGCTGAGGAGACTTAACAGTGGCCTTTTCTATTTTATCTTATAGAATATGATATTGATATTATTGAATTGCTTATATTTTATAGTAAAAAATTGTTTCGTTAGAAGCATAATTGAAGAAAGAGAATGATGAGACATTGAATGGAGGATACTGTGTTCACAAAGATACTGGGTTCTATCTTTTCATTATTTTTATTTGTTTTTCCAGTTAATAAAGGTGAATTTTCATGAGTCTTTTTTGTCTTTTGAATTGATTAGCTTTTTTTTTTTTTATGTTGAATTATATCAATCGATAGAATAATACTATTTGTTTAATATCGATTCAAATGATTTGATCACGATTCAATATTAATTTCAATTTTTACTAGACAAATCATTTTATATGAAAATCATATTGATTCAAATAATTGGAATAAAAAATTGTACGATTCTACCAACAGTGCATGAAAGAAATTTATAATAAAATAATATTTCTTGTTTATAAAATAATTATTATTTTGCATATACTTCAAATTATAATTAGTTCAATGTATAAAATTATGCAAGAAAAATCCTTTCTTGATATCCCTATCCATGATGAATGTTGCCAAACTCAGTGGGCCCACTCCTAATTTGTGCCTAACATTCCCTTTCGCCCTTTCTAGTTTTAGCTAAAATCGATCAATTTATTCCCCCTTTTTTGGTGAAAAATAGACCCACAAAACAACAAAAATAATGGACACAGGACATCCTGAAAAAGTAATAAATTAATTATCTGCTAATGCCATTAGGACGATCACCAATATAAAGAAGGCCGACCGGCGACTCATAAACCAATTGTGAGAGATAATTTGTGTAATCAAGGCAGATTCTCGGTGGATATGGCACAAAAAAGAAAATACTATCCCCACCAGCGTGTTCATTCCCCTGCATGTTCATTTTCAACCAACTTGATAAAGAGCCCATAACTCTGCCTGGATATGGAACATTTGCCCATTTTGGAAAAGACCCATATGTATTTATGCAAATTATATCATGAGTTCAAATATATAATATGAACTCATTAATTAGTATAACATAATTTTTTAATTAGGTATTCGGTATATTCTCATTTTTCTTTTTTTCTTCTTCTTCTTTACAGAGATAGAAGAAAAAAAATTATATATTTTAAGTGTTTTTAGAGAAAGAAAATTTTTTAATTTGCATATTTAAACTTATTTTAATATTTTAAAATATTGTACTAATTGTTATTATTGTTTGAGATAAAAATATTAAGTTTGATTTTTTTTGAAAGACAATGGTTGAAAATGAAGATATTTGAATTAAAAATGAGTAATATGGAGAAAAAAATCGTATTATGGGAAATTGAAGATGAAATATTTAATAGAAATAGTGAATTTATAAGTTATGAATCTGCAATTTGTAACTAATGAACTTGTAAATGATGAATTTACAAATTTTAAACGATAAATTTGTAGTTTTTATATGATAAATCTGTAAATGATAAACCTAAAATGTCTAAATAATAAATCTGTAAATTCAAAACGATAAATTTTCAAGTTGTAAATAATGAATTTATAAGTGATAAAATAACAAGTTGTAAAAGATAAATATGTAGTTTATAAATGATAAATTTGTAAGTTCAAAATAATGAACATGTAGTCTTTAAACGATGATATGTAGTTTCTAAATGATGAATATTTAAGTTCAAAATGATGAACCTTCAAATTATAAAATATAAATCTGTAATTTATAAACGATAAATCTGTAACTTATAAACGATAAATCTACAACTTAAAAATTAATTTGTAACTTAAAAATAATAAATTTCTAAGTTCAAAAGATTAATTAATAACTTATAAACAATTAACTTATAAGTTTAAAAGATGAATCTGTAACTTATAAATAATAAACTTTTAAATTCAAAATATGAAATTGTAAATTCTAACTAATAAATCTATAAATTTAAAATAATAAATATATAAATTATAACTGACAAATTTATAAATTCAAAAATGATAAGTCTATAAATTATAACTAACGAATATATTTTATATTTATTAATTTATTAAAATCCAATTATAAAAAAATATATATTTTTACAAGGAAAAAAATATATAATACAATATAAACTCAGATTCATAGTATAACAAGTATTCACTTTTACATAATTCAGCTATAGTTATCCCTTTAATACTAAAATGGATAACTTTTAATTATTTGGGTGGGGAATAGATTCCTTTTTGGATTAATTAGGTATGCAATAGTTTCAAATAAAAGAGTTCAGATGCATGAATATTATTGTTCCAAGCACTGCAAATGTCTGATATATTAATATCATTAAAACGCGGTTAGAAGACATTGTAGTAAATACAGTGTCTGGACCGTAATGCCCCCCAATGAAAACAGTATCGTTTTTTTTTGCCCAGCCATTGAACTAAACGGCGCCGTTTTACTTTTTGCTTCAGTTCCGGTGTGTGAAATTACCCTCTTAACTTCACCCAACTCATCAGCAGCCCCCCATTCTTCTCTAAAACAGAGGTCTTTTCCATTTTTTCTTGGATAGAAACACCCTCAACGGAAACGACACCGTTTTACCTAGCTGTAAGGAAAAAAAAAGAAAAAAGGTAAAATTGAAATGTATAATAAGTCTGAAAAAAAACATTAAAAAAAATTGAAGTGTTATTTGATCACTGATAAAGTTTAGGTCAATGTATCAGCAGTACTACTAAAGCTAATAACCTGGGTTTGTTCATTCTTTGTTTTCTTTGTTGGAATCAAAATAATAATCAGCACTGTACTGCTGGATTGCAATCAATTGAAGTTGGATTTGGGCCCTAAGACGGAGCTTGAGATAAAAGGCCCAAGACCCTTCCTTTCTTCTTTTCTTCATTTCACTAAGCAACGCGCCGAATACGCAGCCCTTCATATTCGGTAAAATGAGTGTGGTCGATGGTTTCGTGTATATTTAAACAAGAAACACACCCTTTTATAGCACAAAGAGGCATGTGAATCTTAATTAATTTATTAATAATCTTTACTTAATTAGTCTAACCACGAGCATTGAATAGTTGCTATGTAGATATTTATGGATAATGATATTTTTGTGACCATTACGATGTACTTCGCACATGTTATTATCTTAACTTCTTTTGAAATAATAGTATCATTTTTATTTCATTATTCCATAGAGTATAGTTTTATTTTGTAAAATTTCATTAAAAAAATTAATTGATAGTATAATGACATTCATAATATTGATTCTTAAGCACAATAAAATTCCTAATTGTGCATTAATTACATTGCTGAAAAGTCTCTCTAACCATTGCTTAAAATACAAAGACAAAATATATATAGAGAGAGGTTCAAGTTTTACATATGAATCTAAACCCAAAAAAAAAAAAGAGAGAAATGACTGAATTTTTTATTTTTATTTTTATCTCCTGGACTTGAATCAAATTAGTCTAAAAAGCTCCATACTACAACTTGAAACTTGCAAGATATTGAAACTTGAAAATTAATTTTTTTCCTAATGATTTTATTGTGGAGTGGTTAGAAGACTCTTGACTTGTAATTGTCAAGGTCCTTCTACCCACCTTCTAAATTTCAAGTTACTAGATCATTTTTTTTAAGTTATTAGTTTATTTTCAATAAACTAACTATTTAAGTTAAAAAAAATTTAAAGAGTTATATAATTAAAAAAAAATTCAATATTTATCTCTAAATTACATAGTAAAAAGTGATTTAGACGTTCTATATTTAGATAATTAAACATTTTTTATTTTGATTGTAATTAATACACCCCTATTTTTTATATATATTTAATTTTTTTATTAATATATTTCTCTAAAAATATATATTTTTTACAATAAAAGCTATTTACTGTAAATATTAATTTTTATAGAATAATATAAAATGAAGAGTAAAAATATAAATAATTATTTGTAAAAAAAAAACTCAATAAAACACTGTTAAAAATATTATTATTAGTTAATGACGACGACTATTGAGTGGCTTCTTGTATGTCAAATCAGACATTTAGCCCAACATGACAAATTATAGATTATTGGTAATAGATGTTAAATTACGTAACTAAACAATATAAAATAAGTAACAAATGACACTTGAGAAATTAAATACACGATTACATATGAAAATTTCCATTCACACCTAAAACTTGACAACACTCCAAATGCCCATTCACGTAATTTTCATTGAATTCCCTCTTGCTGGTTGGAAAATAATGTTACTACGTCTTGATTCAATTGTGCTAAAATTATTTCTAAAATCAATAATAATAATGATAATAAAAAATAAAATAGCATATATTTATTTAAGGACAAAAATTGGTGGCTACGTACCTTTTTATTTTCTAACTAAAGAGTATATATATTTTATCAATAAATTTTCACTTAATAGTAGTTTTTGATAACTAAAACTATGTGATTTTAATTTTAAATTTACAAGTGGATCATTTATACCAAAAACAAATATACATATTTGCTTGCTATTTATATCCATATGCAAAAATGAAAAAATTTTATGCAGTTAAAGAGTTGAAGTTCGTAAAAAGCATTTCACATTTTAATTTCTAGAAGAAAAAAAAAATCTGTTGATCTCGCATTTTTTATAATTTATTTATTTATTTTATTTTTTAAATTATATTGGAGCAGGTTAAAAGTATGATTAGAAATGTTGCAGATAATGAGACTTGGTAAAATTGATTAGAAATGTTGCAGATAATGAGACTTGGTAAAATTTGTACGAACCCAACAAAAAATAAAAAATAAAAAACCCTCCCACCGTCTATATGGAATTCAGATTAATTTTCTCTTTGCTTAACAGTGGTAAATCAAGGTGGCCGGGCATGCAGTAAATATAGGTGGCCGCCGGTCCTTCGGTAATTTTTCGACTTCATTTAACAAGTTGGATTTTATAAACTAAAAATTTAAATTAACACGTAAATATATTTAATAATTAATTGATCAATCACTAATTTTATTTCGATTAACTATTTATTTTAATTTATAAGCATCAAATAAATGAGCCATCATTTTTCCCTAAATTACAGTTTTATAAGCAATCATGAATAATGTAAATCTTCAATTATTTCGATTAACCTTCTTTTTTTTTTTTATTTTCAAACCAAGCAGGGAACAACAGAATTTATTGTTATTTGTTTTCTTTTAACTATCCATTGATCAAAATTTTTGACGGATAGACCCATTAAAAAATAAAATATTATCTTTTAAATTAAATATACTCTATATTTAGAAATGAAACTTGAAATCTCTAGTTAAGAAATAAGAAACTCTTAATTAATTATCATCTCATCTCATTTTTTTTGAGTTACTATTATTATTTCTTACACAGCTTAAGTTGTAACATATTAATAACTTCAAATTAAAGATACTTGAATTACGTGGTAAATAAAGGATTAGTATGTCAACTAGGCATTACTCATTCGTGATTGAAAAGTAGGGAGATGATTGCATTTGTTAATACACATATCTAATCATTTTCATATATACATCAAAACATTTTACAAGAGAGAAGAGGCTCTACCTATTTTAATTCTTTTTTTTTTTTGTGTGTTATTATATCCATGAAGATTATTTTTGGAATTTTAATGCAAACACACAAAAAAAAAGATATATAAACAGAATATGTAATAAGAAAAAAATAAAACATTAGGAATACAATAAATATTAAAAATTTTTGTTACTCAATTATTTATTATCATAAAATGACGGAAATATCTTTCAAAATTTAACACTCGAATTGAATTAAATATGAATGATCAAAATTAAATACTATTATTTATTTTGTCGGAAATAATTATTTAATATTTTTATAGGCCATTCATTTAATTTGATAAAATATGATCAATCATTTTTTAACCCAGCTCAATAATTTAAAAAAAATAGATAGGAAGAGAGAGAGAGAGAAAATGGGGGAGCAGTGAGAGCCAAAGGAGGAGCGAAGCAGTCGTGCAGACCAAACAGGCCATTAAAAGTGTGGGTCCACACGTCTAGTCCTTTGTTTTTTGCCACGTGGAACTTGCGTGATGGCCTATACTCCAACATCATTGGTGATGTTTAAGTTGTGGACCCGGTCGGCCGGCATGAGACTCGTGTGTCCTGTTTTGCTGATGCGCTGCATCATCTGCCCTCGATCTCGAATCTCACCTCTTCACGTGCACATCCTACAGTTACTACTCCCTCTCTATTTCTCTCTCTCTCTCTCTCTCTCTCTCTCTCTCTCTCTCTCTTTCTCAACTCCAGATCTTTTCCTTTATATTAATAGTTTACTAATTAATATTGTTTTACGAAAGAATAATAATAATAATAATTATAATAATAATTATTATTATTATTAACTAATGAGTATTTATATTTTATATAAATCGAAATATGAAATAAAATGCAATCCAATTTGGGAAGAAAATTAATCTTAAAACATATAAAATATGTGTAACATATTTTATGTCAAAATATCTATTTATATAACACAAAGATGAAACATACAAATATTTATTAGGGAATAATACAAGTTTCACTGTAGTGTTTGTTGTACCTCAGACTAATAGTGTTAGCTCATGTTTTAGCTAAAGAGTCTCATTGTTTTTCTAGTCCTTATGTATGGCATGTGGTTCTTCAGTTTTATTGACTCTTTGCTTAATCTAGATGTTTCTGATACTGTTTAATGAAGATATTTCTTAAAAAAAACACACACACACAGATGAAAAAAATTACAAAATAATATAAAATAACTATAACTTATGTAATATTTGTGAAGGCAATTTATGTTATACTGACTGTTAGCACAAAAGCCGTCCCTAAGGATGGTAATGAGTCTGAATTTTTCAGATATCCGATTTTTTTTGGACTCATTTTAATTTTAATAGAATTTTGTAATGGATTTAAATATTAATATTTGAATCTGTTATGATTTCTAGTAGAGAGTCTCGGTTACTCTCTATTCGATTCCGGTTACATATAATATTTTATTTAATTTTATTATTTTAATATTATTTTTAAACAATTTGATAAATTATTTTAATTTTGATACATTGAATAAAATTTTATATTCTATCTTATATTATTTATTAGTAATTTATGAAAAATGCTAATATTTTTAAAATTTTAATTTATTTAGTTAGTTTAAATTTTTTAATAATAATAATCTGGTAATTATATGAAGTTGAAAATTAATTTTTGAATTGATATAAATATTAATATTATAATTTTAAATAGATCGAGGAGGAGTAAATATAATGAAACGGATACGACACTTTTCCACAAATATTCCATCCATCGCCACTGTTAGCTATCCATACGGACATCAAGAAAGTAAATAACTTGAAAAACTCATGAAGTGATTCGAATTGGAATCTCGTTGTACGTTTAAATAGGAGTTTTATTCACCTTTTTCAATGTACTAAATAATGAACTAAATTTAAAAGGAAACAAAAAAATAAAAGACTAATAGCACCCACAAGCTAACTTTTGTTTTTTTAAGAAAAAATCTAAATTTTGTAAAATTAATAGTTGCGCAGTTGAAACTCATAACAAAAAAAAAATCGAAGGTACAATTATTTGATTGCACGAGTTTATCATTTTTTTCGTTTTTCTTTTTTTATAAAAAAAATCAACATCGTAGAAAGTTGGATGAATTGTCGATTGTCTACTGCAATTTAAGCTAACTCCATTTGGTGCACTAATAATTTATTGATTACAGTTTTTTTTTTCCCATGATAATGATAATCAACAGTGAATTAAACTACAAAAATTAATTAATTCATACGATGTAATAATTTTTTTAATTGTTACTGTATTATTTATTCATTTATGCATACTATTTATAAACTATTAGATATAAAATTAATAATTTTAATTAATTTTACAATAATTATAATTATTTAATAAGCCTAAAACTATTAAAAAACTTTTATATATGTTTACTTTTGTCCCCGTATACATTTTAAGTTACAACTGTCACACAAAAAGTGGCATCTCCAAAAAGTGGTAATAATGTTCAATTTCAAGGAAGATTATTAAATATTTAGTAAGGCCATGGGCATTGAAATTAAAGCAATAAAAAGGAATTCAACTGTTAATTGGTTGCCTCCTTGACATCATATGCAAATACCTCAATACTAAAATCTTCTACTTGAGGACGATAATTGATAATTAATAAATTAAGAGTAGAATTGTTTTATAATTGTAATTAATATATGGGATTAATTTACATAATTGTATATGTTTATGTGATTGTTGATTATTGATAGCTCCATTAGTGTAAATCCCACGTCCGGCACATTAATTAGTTAGTACTTTTAGTGGCTAGAAGATGAAAGCAAAGAGACAAAAGAACAAATTCAAAAGGCATCAATATCTTTTATTTCTTTGTCATGAAATTAATATCAATTAATTGAAGTAAATTAAAATGCAAGTGAGATTCCCCCTATGAGCCAACTGATCTTTATTTTGATATCGATAAATAATTTTGAATAGAATCTAGCTAGTTAGAATTGATATTTTAGTCATTTCATATTAATAACTAAGAACAATTAAGTAATTTAAATAATTTTAGTGACTAATATACCTATGAATTTTTTCTTAATTGTTTAGAGTTTAAAAATTCTAGTCAACCATATTTATTGTAATCAATAAATGCTTAATTTAAAATAAATCATTAACATATCTAGTGTGGTTAAAATTACTTTCATTATGTGTTTTTTATTGTACAATCATGCAAACAGGAAATTAATAATGAAAAGAAAAATGGTACTAATAAAATATTCTCAAATTAATGAAAAAATTAGATTGAATATATATCTTTATGAATTACTCATTTTAAATTTTCTAAACTGATGTCATTTGTATTAGTATATATCTTTTAGTATATCAGTTATTATTATTATTATTATTATTATTTAGTTTTATTTTATTTTTTAGATCTCTTAATATTAATTTTGATTTCTATCAAATTAAGTTCTAAAAATCGAACAAAAAATTAAATAGTTCCAAAACATAATAATAGTACACATTGAATCACTAAATTATATTTTTTTTATTGAATTTCTATTTGGATGCAATATTCTTTAATATATATATATATATATATATATATATTTTTTAAATCAATATAATAATATAATAAAAATTTTTGAATTTTAAAACAAAAAAGATATAGTATTTGAAGAACCAAACCATGTTACTTACTCTCTTGGTTTCAATGAAATATTTTATATTTGATGTTAAACTATAATTAAACATATCATGAATAATTCAAATAATTGATTATAATATTTTTTTTAAAATATGAAATTAATAGAGTTTAAAAATTTATGAAATTTCAAAATTATAAAGTATTTATTAAAGTAAAGGGTGGAGTTAAAAAATTGAAAAATTATATATATATTTTTATAAATATGATCATTAAATTTATCTCTAATTAACCCTAAACCATTCATTTATTCATTTAATGTATCAAAATAATATATCTCAAATAACATATACAAATGTTTGTTAAAATTATATTTTAATTTTTTAATGTAAGGGTAAAATACTTTCATTAATTTGCTCTTAATTTTTTTTCGATTATTTATTTGTTCAAAATCAACTTTAGAATTTTTTTTGGTAAAAAGAAATCAAATTTAGAATTTAATTAATACATAATTTTTATTTTATAGTTATGTAACCCTATTTGATCATTAAAAAACTTATTTTTCCAAATTTTTTATAAAAATTAGAGATTCATTGCAATTAAAACGTAAGACTTGAGAATTATGAGAAAAATATTACTTTTTTAATGAAATGAGTTAAATAACTTCATTTGGTGGCCAAATGAAATTAATTATTAATAAGTTTTATAATTAATTTTGAGATAAACTATCATTTTTATAAAAAAAACAATTAGAGAGAAAATTTTACTTTTCATTCATTTGCAATTTATATCATCATCTTTAATAAACTTAATTTATAGATGTTGAAATAAGGGTTAAAATAATTCAAATTTATGAATTTTTAACCAAAATTAATAATTTTTAAAATAAAAAAGAAACAAAATAGTTAAAATGATATTTGTTGTCTATCAAAGTGTATCAATTATTTTCTTCACTTTGTTCATCAACCAACGACATATAATCAGTGAAAGATGAAAAATTTTATGTATTTTCTTTTTTGAAGGAAAAAAATTTATTGTAATTTTCAAAAAAGATAAAACTACTAGTGTTTTCAAAAAAGATGAAGAATGTCAAATAGTTAAAGAAGCAATGGTTTTTTTTCTATTGAAAACTATTTTTTTTTTCCAAAATATGTAATTTTTGACAGCAACAAAAAATTGATAATAAATATATATTAACTACAAAATCATATAACTAATTTTTTGTTATAAAAAATTTCAGAAAATATAACATTAAAAATTTATAGGTATTAGACCGAAAATACTTTATGTGTTCAATATTTTTAAAAAAAAATTATAAGCAATTTAACTAAAAAAAGGTTTTTTTTTAATTACCCAATCTAGTGGGCAAAAATCTATACCCAACCCATCAATGCCTATATATTAGTGGGTTAAAATGGGTTGAACCTACTTATTATCTATTTATATTTAAACTACTCACTTATCACTCATACCCTAATTTAAATGGGTGGATATGGATGAGTAAATGAGTATGAATAATTTTGTCATCTATAGATTTATTGAAATTAATTACCAGATAGTTTACTATCTAATAAATATATAAAAAATCAAATTTAATATAATTTGATAACTCTAAGTACCAAATCAATTTTCATATAAATACATGCACATAATATTATTTTTTCATATATAGATAATAAAATTAATATTTTATTTCACTATACCTCAGTATGACAATGTACAAAATAAATTAGAAATAACATAATTTGTATGTTTTTATTTAAGCAGATATACAGTTGAAGCATTAATTTATTCTTTTTTACATCCATAAATATTTTTTTTAGTGTATATATATGTGTATAAGAAAAACTTTCTAGGCAATGAATAATGTACAATAAATTTCATAATTGAAATTTTGAGAAGTAATAAAATACTATCTCTCGTATTTATATGTATATATAAGGTTAGTAAAATAATTTTATTTTTTTATTATAATTAATTAAAAACATTAATTTCATTTTATTCTAGCTAGATTTTAGCCAAATAGCAATTGACTTTTCATATTCAGTTAAATTTTGAGAAAATGAAAGTAAATGTCACTTGTTAATTAAGGTTTTTGACATCTATGCCATGTTGAATTTTATAGAAAGGATATAACTTCCTTCATCTCAAAATGATTGTTTGTTTTAGAGAAAATTTTTGTCATAAAATTTTATGAAAATAAATGTAATTTTTCAATTTCCTTTTTCTTAAAAAAATTTTACTCCTTACTTCGAAATTTGTGTTGTGTGGGATATAATGAAATAACTATTAGGACATTTCTTTAAAAAGGGTATTATAATTAATTACTTAATTTACTAATTTTTTTTAAAAAAATCTAGTGCTAGATTAAAACTAGACTATTATTTTTGAAAGGGAAGAAGTATATCAAATAAGTTATTTATCATGTGAAATAACTTATTGAAAATAAGCTGGATTTCCTTTGTTATTTATTGCCATTTGGTTACGAATGGGTGCAATATTCTTTTGTGGAATTTCACCCTCACCATTACTCAACGTGCAATTTGTGATTGTGATGTACAATTAGGCTTTATTTATATTTTATACATATTTGCGTAATATCTAATTACTTTTATTGTCGATTTTTGTGATTTGCAGGACGACTTGAAAATAAGATGTCTAAATTATATTGATTATTTAAAAGGATTAGAATGTTGTTTTAAATGGAAAGTTTTTCATTTGAGGCGAGTAATGAATATTTCTAAATTAATTATATTTCTAAATTCAATAATGCAATGGTTGTTAATTGGCAAAACATATAATTAGATAGACAGAAAAAGGAAAAATCACACAAATTAAGAAGTAGAATTTGGAAAATGAAAATATTTAAAAAAGAAAATCTGAAAATGGGTCATATATATATATATATATATAGTATGTGGTATATGGCTTATGCATGGAAGCCATGACATTAAATGATTTTATACTTTATTTATTTTCTATTCTAACTACGTGGATTCTCCTTCATTTGACATTCAATAAGGAGTTGTGGATTCACACTCATTTAAGCTTCTTTCAGCCCCTTTCTTTGTTTATTTTACTTTCTTACTTAGGGTGGGGACATTAATTAATTAAGAGAAGAAGAAATTAGAATGGAGGATATATATATAGGGCGAATTATTTAAGATTTTTGTCCAAAAAACTAAACAGAATCAAATTAACTAAATTAAGTTGTCATATATAAAAGTCTTCTCGAACTGAATGGATTAATTGCAATCAAAATTTTTATTTAATTTTAATTGGTTCGAGATTTCTAATATATGCGAATACTGTTTATGCCCCAATGCTCCAAAGCATGAGTATTGTTTCCACCAAACCTACTTACCTATTTTCATTTTCATCCATCTTTTCCTCATTTATGGCTATATATATATATATATATATATATATATATATATATATATATATATATATATATCACAAATTCACAATTCCTTCCATTTTTAATGTTAAAGACGAAAAATTTCTTAGCTGTTAAGATCAACTTAATTAATTAGTTGGCGACGAGAAGTGCATATTAAAATTAATTGGCCGAAGCATCAAATTAAGACCCTCAATCATTTTTAATTCGATCAAAACCCTTATAACATGTTTGGTATATTAAAAGAAAATGATTATAAGGGAAATGAAATCATATTTTTAGATTAGTGTTTTGAGATTTCAATATATCTTTCTGGTATGTTTATGTAATATAAACTAAAATCATATTTTTAAATTTAGTTTATTTTCTTTAAAGCTACTTTTGGGAATACAAAATATTTTATATAAAAAAATACGAAATTTTTTTTAAATACCAATAAATTTTAGATATTAAAAATTATTATATAATAATCAGAATCTTATTATAAAATGTTTTAAGTACCAAATTCAAATTTGAAATGATAATCTCAATTCTATTCCAAAATTTAAGATACCAAACATACTCTTAATCATGTCAAATTGAATTAATTTTGCCCTATTTTTGTAACAGACAATAACTTCTTTTAAACGCCTTAATTGTTTTCTTTTTTTATTTCTTTTCTATTGTTAAGCCCTTTCTGCTTTCTCAGCAGTCTTCGCGTTACAAATTATAAAATGAAAGGCTTAATTGTATAATCAAATTAAGAAAAGGCTTAATTGGTCTAATTTGAAAACATAGAGAGTATAATTAATATAACCAAAGGGAGATTTACAAAGCTAGATGATTAGGGGAGAATAACTCAGAAATTAATCTCTACTTTCAGCTATATTAATTTAGAAATTTTTTTTTGGGTACAAATTATATGGTTCTATGTGCTTTTTAATCAAACCAAGAATACAAGTTTGATGTTAATTACTTAAGAAGAAATATGAGGTGTCGGTGACCAATAATTGTTGGTTTTATACTTTTCCTATAATAAAAGGGCACAAATTAAAACACCAAGTGGCTCTAAATTAAAATTAACAAAGAACTCTTAAAAAATAAGGCCATTTTAGTCATTTCAATTGAATTCCTTCAATATTTTCCTATATATAATAGAAACATTAAAATATTCTAATTAATCTTCTAGTGGAAAAGATTAAATATTCATTAATTGTGTTCAGACATCTCTATTCTAACCTCCAAAAATGCACAAAACCTAATATAAAACCTAATTATCTTATAATTGGTAAACTTGTGGGGACCATTAGGTTCTATTAATTCATTGACTCTCTTCCCAAATTTGTTATACAAAGATTCATACAGCTTGTTTTTTTTCTTTAAAATTTCCCCATTGTCCTTTCACTAATTATTAATTAAATTTTTTGTTTAATAAAACAATTTAGTTTTATGTATATATTATCATCCCTCTCCTCTAATCCTCTAAACAACTCCATCAACCCCCCCTCTCTCTCTCTCTCTCTCTCTCCTTTCATTTATAGAAGAAAAGGAAAAATCTTCTTCATCAATCGAGGATATGATGATGATGATGAAGAAACAACCTTGTTTGTCTAACAGTAGTACTCAATCGCCATCTTCATCTTCTTCACCATTAGACATGCATAAAGATTCGCAAACAATTTCCAAAGTGAAGCCAAAGATACGAATAATTCACATATTTGCTCCTGAAATCATCAAGACAGATGTGGAAAACTTTCGAGAGTTGGTGCAGAGGCTCACAGGGAAACCATCATCGGCTGATCATTTCAAAGGTTGCAAAAATAAGAAGAATAAATCAAGAATTCCAAGAAAATATGGTCATCTACATCAGTCAAACGATATTAGCTTATGCAACAAGCAAGCTGAGCTAAGAAATGGGTTTGTGAATTCAGGTGGAATGGTGCAAATTCAGGTTAAGGAGGAAGAGGAAGAAGAGAAAATGTGGAGCACTGGTGCTAATTCAGGTGGTTTCTTATCTGGGTTTTCAGATTTAGATGGATTTATTCAAGAACTTGATGATTTCTCAATGCTGCAGCCTATTGAAGCTAATCACATGCATGGTTTTGGAGAGAGTCAACTTGCCGGATGAAATACATCTTAGGTTTTCTTTTTTAAGATCATTGTTTTTTTTTTAATAATTAGAGTTGATTTAACTTAATTCTTGATATATACATAGCTATTTGTTTGCTTATCTATAATTTCCTTGATTTCTACTGATTAATTAATCACTCTCTCCTTTATATGTATATACTGAGGAAGATTGGTATTGGTTAATTTTACCTGTCTGCTACATTTGGATGCAATAGAAAGAAATTATATTAATTTTTTTGTCCTGTTGATGATTAATTCTTAAATTGATTTTGTTTTCTTTCATTTGAATATTGAGAAATTCTTACTCGCCATTGTCTAATTATTTGGTGTGGGAATATCTCTTACTTGATGGACTGATCAGAAGAACATATAATGTTTGGCAGATCAAATGCAGAACCCTATATAAATTGATTTTGATAAGTAATTTACTTTTCTTGCAAGGTTTATTAATAAATATTGTATTTCAAGAATTAATTAACAATTAGTCTTCTTATCCTTTTTTTAATTTTTTTTTGTGACTTCTAGCTTACAGGTTTTACTAATATCATATAATTTAAATTATCCAAATTTTTGTAGAAAATGACAATTTAAATGCACAGTTCTTGAAATGATAACTATAATTTGTGAGACTATTAGTGACTTTTAATTAGTTTTGGAAAGTGAGACTATTAATCAAGTGAATTAATTAGCATATTATGAAATATGATGCTCATCCATATAATTACAATTCCATTAGTCATTTTCTTTAAAGTCACACAGTCTCTGACATAGTTGAAACAGAAAGTGCATATGCATGCATAATTGCATATCTCAAACAAAGTACAAATTTCAGAAATCTCTTACTAAGTATAACCAGCATTTATATGATAAAAAAACTTCAATTCCTATATATATACTTTATGACAAATTATCATCATTGTAAGTCATGACTGAATGATTTTCCTTTCAAAAAAAAAAAAAATTCTGTTCACGTGATGTGAAACTGAAAACAAGTTTTTTCTTATTTTTCTGAAAGAAAAGTGTTCTTTATTTTATTTGTAACATCACAACAGATATCCTACATTCAAATGAAATGTTTAATTAGGAACAAGTTTTTGCAGCACCTCATTCTTTCTGTTAATAGATTGAAAAATAATTTCAAGTCTATATTTTCATCAAACATTCAAGGTCAAGTTAGCGCCCCAAGAATGAGTACATTTAAAACTTGAGATGAACGTTTTATTTTTTTAATTGGTGTGAATTCAGATTAATCTATTGTTTAATGAGCTAAAAGATGCTAGGAAAAAAAAAAAGCAACAACTGCAATTTTTTCGTGAATTATTTTCAAAATATAAATTTACCAAATAGAGGACATCAATTTCAGTTTTATTGGCGATTATAAGATGCAAACTGATGCAAAGTTCTTTTTTAAGCACATATATACAAGCAGATTATTATATTAAAGTGAGAACTTATAAATAATTAATTAATAATTATAATAGAATCCACGCAAAGATGAATATTAGAAATGATTTACAAGTGGTTCTAAAATTATTACTTTTAAATAAGAAACCCAAGTTTACGGCTAAGGGTTTAAAATTAAATTATCATCGATATCTGACAAAATACAAGTACAGTAAAGTCAAAAATTTTAGTAATTGTTATTTGCAAATTGCAGCATATTAAATTATTAATATTCCTTGGGGCGGCAGATCCATAAAATCAATTTACCTCTTAAAATTTAATTAGAGTGACGGATGAGATTGAACCACCTCAACTGCAATTGTGGATGTGAAGATCTTCAATAACCTTTGAACAAACTGTACAATTACGTTGCAATTCTTATATGGTTTCATAAATAGTTTTTACTTGGTGTATTAATTAAATTTACCTTTAATAATAATAATAATAATTTTGTTAAAACATTTCGAAAATTTTGGCAAGGAAACTTTGTTCAAGAAAAATAAGGGGAACGAAAGTGCATATTGTTCTAATAAAATCATAACTAATGAGATAAAATTCGTGAACGAAAAGAAAAGATGCAAAAGCTCGACATATTGGCCTAATGATAACTTATTTTTCCAGCATTAACTTGTGATAAAGTTTTATTTGTGCTTTGCCTTCAAGAAAGCATAATGGGAAAAATCTCTACTTGGTTTCTGGAAATTCAGTTAATTATTAGAAAACATTTCAACCAATGTTGAAAATGGTTTTCAAGAAAAAGATTCCAACCGGTAGAAATATACTCAGCCAGCCGAGGGGGGAAGGGGACAAGAGAAGCTGTGGCTGAAAATCTTCCCATCTGCCAACAAATTAATTGCATAAAATTTGGGGTTAAGAAAATATAATGCTTTCCTCGAAAACCACAAAAGATAGAATTCAAAATTAGTTAAACATGTATAATCAACAATGGCAATCCTCTGCTGATAAACTTTAGCCTAATAGTTATGTCTCAAGTGAGATATTGAATTTGAGTCACAATCAGACTTTTTGTGGGGGGAAAAAGGGGCAATCCTCTATGTTCCTGCAGTTCCACCTGCAATCCCTTGGCCATGGTAATACAAAGACTTTGGTGTAATTGCTAACTAAGCTATATTTTGTTCACTTCCCAATGATGGTAATCTTTTAGGTAAATAAACTCAAAATTTCAAACCATGGGGTCCAATTATTTCAGAAAGAATAACTATTCCGAGCAGAAATAAGTGTGGGTTGGCGATCACCATCCGAGTTGCCTATCAGCTTCTGCTAAAAGTCAAAAGTTAAAGTTTACAAATTTTGCAAGTCAATAAGGAAAACTCTAATGCCAAAATCTTAAATAAAAATGCAAATCAATCTGTCTTCTCCTAAGCGACGGAGAACCTAGCCTATGGGAAGAGGACAGAATCAAATCAGCATTACATCAAAGCAACTTTTGTCAACCTCTTTTAGTCCAAAATATTCACAGCAAGAGCACCCTTGCAAATCTAATTGCATGAATGGGTGGGTTGCTTGCTAATATGTAAATTTTTAAATGTTGAAAGAAGAGAAAAAATTTCATATGAATAAAAAAATTTTGTGGGTTCCATTTGTATTATTTTATAATAATTTAAATAAAAAATTAAATAATATTTTTTATTCATTAATATATTTAAAATTAATTAATATGTAATTAATAGTTAACATAACTAATTAATTAAGTGGATATTTTAATATAAAGTATAAAATTAAGTTAATAAAATTAATTATATTTAATAATATAAATATAATTATTATAAAATTAAAGTTAATTAACATAAAAATTAATAATATCGTTAACTTGATTAATTTAATTTCATAATATAAAGCATAAACTTAAGTTATTATAATTATTTTTATTTAATAATATAAATATAATTATTAACATAATTAATATAAAACTAAAGTTAATTAATACATCAGAGTATTAAAACTAAAGTTAATTATTATAGTTAATTTAACAATAAAAAATATAATATTTTAATTGCTAATAGTAAATAAAATATGTTAAAATATTAACCAAGTCTCACAAATTGAAATTGATATCAATTGTAAAAATAAAATATGTTCTAATTAAAATTTGGTTGATATAGCAGTAGATAGTGTAAACACGGTACTTTCATCAATAATACATTCCAATCTTCAACAGCTGACGGTGAAAGCCTTCAAACCTATGATCTCTAGCGAGTAAAATACATATTTAAAGGCAATCACTGTTAATGGAAAGGAAAAGAATTCAGATTTCAGTTTGGTTGTGAATTCGATGGTCAGATAAAACCATAGCTGGTTGAAAGTTTGCCCAGATGGTGACCCTGAAAAAGGCCCTTGCAATATTAGAATTAACCATTTAACGTCCGTCAATTGCCTTAAATATCATAAAGAGCGAAAGTTTATCGACGCTTCTTCGGTGACCTTCCAGTTGATCCATTCCCATTTCATAGTACAAAAGAAAAAATAGAGGACAAAAAAGGTTGAAAATAAGGGGCATGGCTGTCTTATTGAGAGTGAAAAAATGAAACTGTTGATTCTACATGTTGCAATAGAAATTTCAGGAGAGAACGAGAGTCAATGAGAATGGATCTGTTAATTCTACACTGCAGAGAAGTTTGAACCATAAAAAAGAAAAAAGCAGTAAAATTTTAGCATCCCTAGCTCTCGTATTCGTCGCTGGTTTCTACCATGGGAGATGCAGGAGCATCCGACCTTGTAAGAACTTCAGGTACCCCAGCAGTATCCCGTATTATCTGTGTCAAGAAACAGGGCAAGAATTTATTATTTGATTAATCTGGCCTTTGAAGCAAACTACGAGTATTACATAATTATTATTTAATATTGAAAATGGTCGATTAAATTTGTAGCTAACATCAAGAAACACAAGATAATTCGTCATAAGCATCCCTTAACAAGGGGATATTTGGTTGTACAGGCTAAGTTTGAAGAAGCAGATGAACCAATATTGCATCTATAATGATCACACGATATGAGAAAAGCTTGTAAAAGATCAACAGGGATTAATCTTACGCATAAAAATCAAATCAAGATACTCAGGCAAAAAACTCAAATCAAGAGATTAGGTGCATAACAATGATTTACTTTATAATATTCATCCAGCCAAAGTACCACTAAATTTTTGATGCACCAAAAGGATACTACCACTAACAGACTCTTGGATTTCCTTGCCTTAGACCGGATCTTTATGGACTTATCTAATCATACTCTCCATTACATGGTAGGGTGTGCGATTGAATTTGTCCATGACAAACCCGGCACATACAAGTATTATCCCTAACTCATAGTGGCAGTTGTCCACCTAAAGAATCAGGTAGGCCTACCAATTGATCAAATTCAGAGCATATTTTATGTATATCCTATTTCAATTTGCCGAAGAATTATCTAATCTAATACAACCCATTAATCCACATTTTTGAAATCTGGTCCTCACTCGAATTCTAGTAGATTTAGTTAATCCAATTTGAATTTATGATCGAACAGCTTTTTGAAAATAAAATGAAGGAAATAGAATAACAATGTAAAGATGTATGCATGCCATTTGATAGACCATATATGTAGAAGTCTTCCAATTGATGGAAACAATAATACCAATATTATTATGTCAGCAATATACATGAATAAACACACAGCTACTTATATAGAAAAGGAAGATGTTGAACTTGCATGAATAAACACACACGTATGTATATAGAATAAGAAATGTTAAACTTGAAAGAGAACATGGCATATGTAATCACAAAAGAAACTTTACAATAATTTTACAAGCTAAAGAGATTCATTTTTCTGTTAGATAAACAATCAAAACTTATCTACCATATATGAATAAATTGATCGTGACAGATTGATAGCCATAGTTTCAGGCTTGTATCTTGAATATGCAAGCATTAAAAAATCTAGACAGATTATGGCACTCAGTCCATGATGGCATCCCTACTGACTTGTGTTGCTTTTCAGTGTTCTTGAAATCAACATTGGCTTTTTTACATCAATAGGTAGGAATATGGATCAAAGTTATGCCTGAGATTTCCATCTCTTGATTCCTTTTTACATCAAACAAAAACACTATTCCACAAGTTACAGAAGGCTTTCCACTTTGTGAGGATCTAGTGAGGGTTGTTTAACCTATGCAAACTTCCCTACTTTTTGCAGAAAGGTCACAACTGAGCAACATGTGCCAAGGCTTGCCCTCATTATTTCAGAAATGTTAAAATCAACAGTAGCTAATTTGTATATGCTATTCAGCATGAGACAACTAGGAAAGAATACGTGGGCAGCATGAGTGCAAATTACCAACTGACCTAGAAATAATCGGTAAAATACTTACAAGTATCTCCTCATCAAGATAAGAAATCATGAAGAGTCTCTGGAAAGAATCAGCTGCAAGCATTAAAAATTAAAATAAAATCTTAGCATGAATCTTCAAGGATAACTTTGAAACAAAATTGAAAAAGCGCAGCAAAGGCTTTGTTCGATATCTAAATTACTTCAACGGTCAAATATTTAAGGAGAGTAAAAGGCACTACCATAAACACAAAAAAGTAGTAAAACTTCAAAACATAATCATATCATGAGCCCAAACCACTCCAATGGGATACCGTTTATACAAAAATAGAATGTAATTTAAGACAGCACTGATATTGACTAATTTATCAGGCAAGGGGCTAAATCAATCATAAGCATCCCACTTCACTAAATTGCCAGTTGAGTCAGATTTTACATGCCAGTTCACAACTCAGCAAGCTCTCAGCTGCAAAAGACTATGCAGATCCCTCCAAAAAAAGTTTATTTTGGTTGGATAACTCTCTTTGAGTGTAGGAGGGATTGATTTAATGCAAAATCCTATTAGCAGTACCATGGTAGCAAATTGAGGAGTCTTCCACAATTTGGAAAAGAAAGACATCAGCGAAACAAGTTGAAGAGAAAAACAATTGAAACATCTCAAGAAGAAATCCTTTTTTCTTTGCTTAAATGGAGGTGAAGGAAAAAGCCTTGGAAGCTCTATATTGCATTGCTATTCAAAAATATAAAAAAACTTACTTAGAGGAACTCTTAGTCCACTGGAAACAGCATCCCTGATAGGAACTGGAAGTTGTTGCACTGTATTAACAGCCTGACCAAGTGCACCTTTTAGCTGTTCCGGTACAGTTTCTTCAATGATTGTTGGTGTCTCAATGATTCCTTCAACATATTCCTCTTTCATCCTAAGAGGTCCTTCAACGGATAACTTGGAGGACAGAATAAATTTGCTTTCTATCTGCATTACACCAGAAAAAAGAAGAATCATAATGAAGATCACTAAGAACATGCAGAACAAGTCACACAAAGATTATAGCAGCACTATTTATGTAATTGTCATCCATTGCTCAGCAAAGACTAAACACCATCATGATTGAATGATAGTCAAAACTTCACGTCCATAATTATACTCAAAAGCAGAAGAGTTGATGGAAGTTTAAAACATAAATTGAGACATCATGTCCTTATTGCAAATAAGCAAGATATTGAATTGTTACATATATCACTGATGAATTAGAGATTGGACTTAAGGTAGAGGTCAGAGATCATCCTCCAACTTCTGATTCTTAAATCACACCCTAAAAATTCAAAGTTGGCCATGTTTACAGCAAACTATCACCAACTGTCAATCTACCCTACTATCTAATAGAGAAGAGCCCAGAAAGGGGGAAGCTGAGAGCCTAGCATCGGAGCAGCCCAACAACACACTGCAGCCCACTTGGAATGTTTATGTTAGAAAGAAAGGGGTACATGTGGGGGAGTACCAGCTGGAGAGTGAGGTAACATAATTTGTTATAAAAAGTGGGCAGGGGAGAATAATAGGTAGATTGGTTATTTCAGAATCTTTTTGGGTCTCTGAGCATTTTGCTGAGAGAATGGGAGGAATCCCTATGCTGTGCTTATTTCTTGCACTCAGGTTTATCCTTTCTTTTGCTGTTAGGGTTCTTCTATTTTGTCTTGTTCCTCATACTTATTGAAATGAAGAGAACTTGAAGGAGAAAATTACCTTTTCTAACTCCTTTGCTGTGTTTGTGTTGATTGCTTGTTGTTTGGATTATTATAATTTCTCATCACAATCCAACCAATGGGTCTATAGCATCAGTTCATTTAATCAATGTGTGATTTGGATCATAAAAAGAAAAAAAAAACAAGTCACTTTATTGTTCTTTTCTCTCCATTTCTTTGTGTTCAGTGTCATAAAGCGAAAATAGAAGAAAAAGTAGAGTATGAGGAAAGAGAAGGAGAAGTAAAATGTCTAATTGGCATTAGGTGGTTTGGTAACAATGAGTAGAGTATTACCCAAAAAGGTTGTATATGGTCAACCCTATCAATGGTTGCATTCCTGTAACACTCCTTACAAAAATTAACTGAAAAGATTGTAGTGAACTCTTTTGATTACAAAAGAAAAATGAGCTATAGGACTTGAGATTGAGCAAGATAAAGAAAGAGATAAAATGAAAGACCAAACAGAACCACTCTATTCTAACTATTAAAGTCCCTCTGTTACCAACATATGCTAGATGAGAGCCTGAAGTAACACTTCAACCTGATGTGAGAAGGACCATACCTCTCCTAAAACAACTCAATCTCATCCAAGTCAGATTCCAAAATTACCTCCCGCCTCCAATACACAAACAATGAAAAAAGTCTTAAAGGTCATCAACGCCATCATACAAGTCATGGAAACAATGAAACAGTGAAGCAGAAATAAAAACAGTCGTGCAGTGGGTGATAGATTCAATGAAGAAGAATTGATACCACTTAAAAGTATGACAGTCTTAAAGTCTACATACATGAGCCAAGGTATTAGTCAATTAAATGAGCATCAAGAAAAGAGCTTGATATACTTTTCTTCTTATTGGCTGTGATTTGCCCTGATAGCTTGAAAGAAATTCATTAGGACTCAGTCAAAACAAAACCAGCCACTGTATTTATGTAGCATATGAGCAGCATCAAATGAATTATGCTTATTACGTGAGAGTTTTCCATTACATAATATCTCAAATAGAATAAGGATAGAAGATTACCGAGGAAAGTAGTTTTGTGATTGCAGTAACCTTTGCCTTTCCATCTTTAATCACCACTTCCATTTTTGATAAATTAGCCAAATTCGAAGGAAATCTTCTGCAAAAACAATCACCACATCCATTATTGATAAATTGGCCAAATTAGAAGGAAATCTCCCGCAAAAACATAGAGATTAGATTAACATTACCAACTACCACTCAAATGAAATAATCTAATGCGAGCAGACAACTAATTTTGAATGGAGAAAAAAAAATTCAAGATATAGATCCATCTAAAACTGGCACTGACTCGAATATAAATCTAGCAGCAAACAATCCTGGGCTTCCGGATCCAAACCACTCAAAATTCCATCGACCTTCCAAAAATGGCGACCTGAGAAGCAGAAGAAACTAGTAAACCTCTCATTAAAAGAAAACAAAAAGTAAGTGTAAATGGTAATGTTTTGTTCATATAAGCACCTACGTAGTTGGTCTAGGCGTTGGATTGAGCCGCTCAATAACAGTTATCCTTTCATTGACATCGATTCTCTGAATATCAGTCGTCTTTCCAGTCACTAGAGCTTCAAAACCCCCAGAATCTTGAAACTGAGTTTAAAATGCTCCACCATTAGACACAAAAGTTTTGAGCTATAACTGGATGAACCAAACCAATCAATTTTAAATTTCAATTAGCTAATTGCAAACAAGAAAATGGCTCGAAATATCGAATTCTGGATACTGCTCTCTTCAAAGAAAAATCATCAAGAAGCATCAAAACAATTTTAAAAAAAAAATAAAAAAAGAAAACAAAAAAATGATTGTTTAATTGCTGAGAAACTCAAATTGTGGAATTGAGGGACTTACAGCGAGAAGCAACGACTCCTTAGCAGAAAGGCGCTCCATCTCCTTGGCATAGGCAGCTGGAGGTCCCTGTACCTCCTGCTGAACCATTGCTGTGCAGGCCATGCTCCGGTTTCTCCAGCCAGTCTCCGACAGTCGAGGGAAGGAGATGAACGAAGTGATGGCCTTAGTTGAAGAGAAAGAAGAAGAAGAAGAATAGTGAGAGCCAATCGCAGAAATCGCAGGAATTAACCCCTGTATCAATGCCATTTCCGCAGCAAAATGTCGCTTTGAAATGTCCACACCTCAATATTTAAAGTTTTTTTTTTCTTTTTTCCAAAAAAATAAAAAATAAACAACCGAAATATTCAAAGGAGTCGCATTTGGATATATCCGCATGTACAGCAAGTATTCGATTCGAACCATCGAATTTTTTTCCTTTTTATTAATCATTCAATTCAATTTTTTCTTTTATTTTAATAGCAGATTTTTCATTCAATGACCCAAAATCATGAATACCCCATACACCAAATATACAGTAACAGTCGCAACTGTTCATTTAAAGGCTAAATTTAATAATAAATTACAAAATAGTATAATTTCAAAAATGTATGAAAATAAGTGAAATGACAAAATTGAAAATTTTTCTTCCGATTTGGTGCATAAATTACAAATAACAATGTTAACTATCCACGATGAAACCAAATATAAATTATGCTTTGAAACCAAATACAGATAGTTATTATATTTGTATTATATATATATGTTTTTTACAAATTATTTATCCAAAGTAAAATATGATTTCTTAATAAATTACTTATTGGGCTATAAAATAATTTAGATTCATGTTATAAAGATTTATTAAAGAAATAAATTGCATCATTTTAAGTTTTAAATGAGCTCAATATTCAAAATTTAAACTTTATTTATGAAAAAGTAACCCTACTATCCTATTTCATCATTTAATATTATTGATAACCTTTATTACTGCGAACATATAAAATTTTGTTCAACCATAATAATCGCATTTCCAATTGTTAGATCAGCTTTTTCCATTTTTTTTCCTCATTCACATTATTAATTTATTTGTTAAACATTATATTCCTTTACATTTGAAGTGTTGTATATATAGTACAATTCGAGACTCAATTTCAGAATATTTTCTTATCTATATATTTAAAGGAAATGGACAAATTAATCAAAATAATTTTAACTGATAAATTCCAAATAATTACATGAAAATTACAGTTTAATTTTGAGATTTTATTTATGTCCGTTATGGAATTAGAAATTAGATGATCGCAACCGCAGTTCAGTTTGCATTAATGAGTATTAGCAGTTTTCTTAAATTTCTTTAAATAAGTAAATAACCAAATACTCTGCCTTACCGTTCATTCTCTTTTTGCCAAATTGCCAACCTAATTTTTTGGCATTTTCTCTTAGGATACTTGTCGTTCTGTCAATTCATGCAAGAAACGGAGCCGAGCAACTAGTGGATTTCAAGAAAATATATTCCCACAAAAAAAAACCTTCTGTTTTGGGTAAATTAATAAAATAATGTAAAATTGACAATAAAATATTAAAATAGTTCTGATCTGATAAAATTTAAATGTATCAACTCAAAACAAATATTTAAAAAGAATTTTAAAAATTGAATGAATTCAAAAATAAGATAAATAATTCAGCTACAAATATAAAATAAAAATAAAAAATAAAAAATCAGAATTAATCAGAACCTAAAATAGCCGCCAACCCAATGGCGACCGGAGGTCATGGGGGGTATGAAACACCAAACTAATTACCCAATAATTGACTAATTTTATTCATAGAAATTGAAAAATGATAAAATACTATTTTATAAATTTTAAAATATTTACATATTTATCTCTCAAATTCAAAATATCAGATTAAACTAAAAAAACATACAACACTCTCATAAATTACAATAAAATTTATTATGCCTACTAGATGGACGCATTTTCATAATTTTTTTAAACAATAAAATAAAGTTTTGGTTTTGGGACATAATTATGTTTTTTTATATTGAATATATATCTAATATATAATATAAAATCGACTCTAAAGAATATTGATATAATATTTTATATAAACAGTATTTGATATTTTTTCTATTTATTTTTTGACAGATTTTTAGATTTTTATTCCAAATTTTAGATAATAATTAAAAAATATCATACTTATTTTTTAGGAAAATGAGAAATCATAAAAAATTTAAGAAATAACAACAATGGAGAATTATAAAAAAATTAAAATATTATACTTATCTTTTTACAGATTTCTTTACTTGCATTTTTTGTTTAATATATCTATTTCCATTTTTCAATATTTTCTCATTGTTGGATATTTTAATTTCCTTTAAAAATTTATTTATGTCATATATATGTTTTTATCTTAATAATAAAATTTAAGAAATAATTGATAATATATGATTAAAAAATTAGTAGATATGAAATAATGTAATATTGTGTAATTACAATATTTATGTAGTCTCATAAATTCAGAAAAAAATTTAATCATAATATTTATATTTATTTTTTATGAAGGTGAGCAAAATTCAACAGTAAAAAAGATTAACGAGCATATACACATTTGTCTAAAAAATTAATATTTATTTAAATTCATAAATTTATTTTTTTTATCTGTGTGCAGTGCGAAAATACAACAATTTTTTTTATTTTATTTTGTGATGTTAACTTCACACCAATATAACAAATTATTTTGAAATTACACTTTTTTTTTCGTGATTTATTATTAAATTCATATTATTTTAATAACTTACCCAATTTTTAAAGCCTAATTTGTAATTATACTATTTATTACTCTCGAATTAAATTCTCTCCCGAGTAAAACAAAAATTCGTAATCTATTTATTACTCTCGAATTAGATTCTCTCCCAATTAAATTTGTAATTATACTATTTATTACTCTCGAATTAAATTCTCTCCCGAGTAAAATAAAAATTCGTAATCTATTTATTACTCTCAAATTAGATTCTCTCCCAATTAAATTTGTAATTATACTATTTATTACTCTCGAATTAAATTCTCTCCCGAGTAAAATAAAAATTCGTAATCTATTTATTACTCTCGAATTAGATTCTCTCCCAATTAAAATAAAAATTCGAAATTTATTGGAGATGCGGGGTATCGAACCCCGTGCCTCTCACATGCAAAGCGAGCGCTCTAC
This sequence comes from Triadica sebifera, assembly GCA_023653625.1. NCBI lineage: Eukaryota > Viridiplantae > Streptophyta > Magnoliopsida > Malpighiales > Euphorbiaceae > Triadica > Triadica sebifera. Next base: position 26,074,408 of record CM042908.1, on the reverse strand, counting down.
CGTTTGAGCTACATCCCCAGTCGATTAGAAGTAAGAATATTCTAAATTTATTCTATAGTATATTAATAACAAGCCCTTTAAAGCACTCTGAAAGCGTTGCCTTGGTTCTCCTCTTTCTGCTTTCCCGCCATGGAAGTCGGCGCAGAGGAAAATGTCCAGAGAAAACAAGCGCATTACCACTTCTTGGTGAATACGCTTGTGTTCTCTTTCTCTTTTTTCTATCTTCATTCAATTTAGTTCTCGTTGAAGTTTCAGTACTTTTATTTTTTGTCGCACAATTTCATGTATTGTTATGTATGTATGTATGCGTTGAAAGTTCTGAGTGAAATTTTGACTCATTAATTTGCCAAAAAGCAGGATGAAGCGTTTGAGATACAAATGGAAACATACAGAGGCCAGCAATACAGTCAAATATACTTTGCTCGTCTTCACATGATGAGAACTCTGCTCTATTCTCTTGTTCCCCATTGGAAATCCCACTTGCCTGGTACACCTACTTTCTTTATCACGAGGAATTATTTTATGGCATTCACTTTCTTGAATTTAAGTAAATATTAGCTCTTTGTTGGACTTGGTATTGTGGGTATTGAATGTTTTTCATTTAGATTAATTATGTCCTTTCCTGCTCTTATTTGGGGTTATTTGTTAGAACTACTTTGTCTTAAATTTGGATTCTACTGTGATGTTGTGTGTGGGTGTTTTGTTATTCTGTTGATGGCTTAGTATGCAGGGTTTTTTTCTAAATTTTGCAAGTTTTAGGGTTTTGGCATGTGCACATTATTTGGGTTTCTTTGAATTCATTTTGTAGATAATTTGGAAGATTTATATTTTTGGATTTCCTTTGCGTAGCTTCTAATAAGATCTCTTTGACTTTATTGTAAAGGTTTGCGTTTGAGTTTGCATATTTTAGCTGATAGTTTAGGTTGGTACTCTCTAAAATACACATGATCTTCGTAAAATGCTAGGCTGTTCTGCTTTTGCATATGGTATTTTTATTTACCCTCTGCAAGTGCCAATATTTAAAGAAAGTGAACAGTTGTCATAAAGGTTTTCATCATTATTCTGTTTGAAGGTACTGCTAGTTAGGAAAACAATTGTGGTTGCCCTTTTTTCTTTTTAATTGTTGAATGTTATTTTGATGACTATGCAATCAGCTGTAGGAGTTTTTTTTTTTTTGTGAACAGAAAATGTAGATTTGAATAGGTGGTTTGAGTTTTACATTCTATGTTGTAATTTTGAGATTATTTACCAGCTTCTTTTCATATTGCAGTTTGTACAGTTCTGGGACTGGAAGAAGGGAAGGAATGTATCATTGTTGGAACACTGTACAAGCACATGAAACTCAAACCCTGCATTCTTGATGAGTACTCTAAGGAGGTATCTTTGTTGCAAATAATAACTAGTTTTATGTCATAACTCTTATTTCTTTTAACTGAAATTGGCATAGGAATTCTAGTTTGGAAGGATTTTTTAATTTTTTTTTACTTGTAAAGAGATCTGCAGTGCCGCTGGTCAAGCCTCACAATTTTATGCACCCCAATGATCATTTGGTTTTGGAAGATGAGAGTGGAAGAGTTAAGCTTGGGGGAAAAATGCTTTCACCTTCAGCATATGTTACAGGTACCTGCCACAAACAGGAAATTTTTTCAGGAAGGATTAAATATCCAGGGTTAACAGACAAAAACTCATTGCCTACTGTGAGTGCATAAAATGACAAACTTATCCTTTCCTACCCATCCCCTTGTTTTGTATTTAATTATTTATCTAAGCATTGTACTAGCACATGCTCTCTGTGTATGTGTTATCTTTTTGTAGAAATACACCTTATTAAACCAAATCATCTTTAATTTTTTGTGTTTGGAGCATATGATTCTCCATTGACACTTTTCATTGGCAGGCATTGTTGTTGCTTTGCATGGAAAGGAAACTGGTGCTGGTGACTTCTTGGTTCTAGATGTTCTTGAAGCTGGTCTGCCACCACAGATAGAGCTGCCAGTCCAGTCAAGTATGACCCTTCTATTTTTCATTGTATTTCTACCTTGATATAAAATAGATGGCAATTATTACTTGGTTATGGACACTCTTGCATGCACTTTCATTTACATTTATGCGAGAATGTAGTCTTATCTATATTTGCATTGGAATTAAACCACTATCTACAAACTCAACGATACATTCAATCTACAGAAAGGGAAAGTATTGTGGAAATTGTGTGAAGTTTACATTAAATAGGCATGAGACATATGATATGAAACATATTTGGACTTAGAGTTGTGAACCTGATAAGAACCGCCTATCTCCTTCTGCAAAAAAAATAATACCACAACCAAACACAACAACACAGCAAGCAACACAGAGATGAAAGGGAGAATGAAATTGATTCAGAAAAAGAATGAAGCTAATGGAAATACAATGGGTAGGAGAATTCGAGAGCTCCCTTCTCTCCACCAAAACTTTTCACATAAAAATTCCCATCCTCACTCACTCCCTAAAACCCATTTTATTCTCAATAATTCAGATCCCAAGGCCTAACTAACTCATGCCACCTGTATCCCCTTTTCCACCCTTACCCTTTCGCCTGGTATAAGTAACCTTAATAGGAGACCTATCAGAACCTTAGAATGATCAATAACCACCAAGTTATGTATAGAAGTTTTGAATTTTGTACATCAAGTTTCTTACTTCACAGAAGAGCTACTTCACAGGTCATTCACCATTCTATGGACATTTATACTCCATTCGTTAACATCTGGAATTTGTCTCTCAAATTCTAAGATACATTTTGCTTTTTAAACATGGGATGTCTGTGTTTGTATGCATGGCCTTAAAGTTTTATACTGCAACTGTGAACAGGAGAGGACAAATATGTTGTTTTTGTTTCTGGACTGAGTGTTGGGAGCAGCACATCTAACCCCCTCCAATTTCAGCTTCTTGTGGATCATATAACAGGACATCTGGGTGATGAAAAGGTTCTTTTCCACTTTTTTTTTTCAAGTTATGTTAGTCTATTTTCTTGCCAGTTTTCTAGCCAACTTATTTTCTCATCTTCTGAACAGGAGCAAGGTATTGCAGCAGAGATTGTTCATGTCGTGATTGCTGGGAATTCGGTTGAAATTCCTTGTGGACTTCTTAATGGACAGGTAACAGTTTTATGTGTTTCCTATCATTTTTGTTTTAGCCAGTGCTCAAATTCACTCTCTCTTGATGATCTTTTGTCCATTCTTTTTTTATGGTATCCTTTTCTTCTTGTCCTTCTGAGTTTTTCTGATTTTGAAATACATGCTTGTTGTTTATCTTTTCATTTTTCAATGCAAATGACATTCTTTGCTCTCTCTAGGAAGAATGATGACATTCCTCATGGATTTTGAAGTATCATTGCAACTTCCTAGTTTTTCTCTCTTTCTTCATTAAAATGTTAGATGGTTGATTTAGGTATAATTTGTGTTTCTGGTGTCTGCATTGTTTTCTTATTTAGTGCTGATTGCATATGGATCAACTCTCTTGGACTGCTTGGGAATGTTTATCAAAGCCCGAATTTAAATATTTATGCATAGAAGTTTTTATCCCAGTCTCTATCACCTAGATATGGTTATGATTTCTCCCTTGCTGATTACTTTTGCAGAATTTGGCTTCAAAAGATCAATCAAGACTATCTGAACCTATCAAAGAGCTAGATATATTTTTGTCTCAGGTTTTCTTTATTCCACTCAATAACTTCAAATTAACTTTTTGTTCCCTCTTTTTCTTTCTTCTGGAAAACCTCATTTTGGTCATGCTGCTTACTGTTTGTGTTTAGATTGCTGCAGGTGTGCCTTTGGATATCATGCCTGGACCCAATGACCCGGCAAACTTTTCCTTACCTCAGCAGGTTACTATACAATTTCAATTATACCATCACAATTTCTTTCTGCTTTTGTTAAATTCCCATCTCTTTCAGCCTCTGCACAGATGCCTTTTCCCCGGATCAGCCGCTTATAACACTTTTAGGTCCTGTACTAATCCCCATTGCTTTGAACTTGATAACATCAGGTAAAATATGAGCATTCAATTTGTTGATGTATTATCATGAAATTATTGAGATATATTCAGACAAGACAACCTCAACTTGTAATACCATTTTGTTTGTATAGATTTCTTGGAACATCAGGTCAGAATATTGATGATCTTGATAAGTATTCAGAGGGAAAGGATAGGCTTGAGTTTATGGAAAGGACATTAAAGTGGAGGCATCTGGCACCAACAGCACCTAATACACTTGGTAGGGATATATATTCAGCTATAAATTTTTCTACTGTTCTCTTGTCTTTGGTTTTTTTAATTATTTTCTTAGGCCAAATTGGTTCCTTGAAATATGAGATAGTATATATACTTAATAAATAATCAGTTTTGATATTTTCATGAGCTGATCTTCTGTGATCCTCTATCACTGATGTCTTTCAGGGTGTTATCCTTTCGCTGACAGGGATCCTTTCCTTATTGAGAGCTGTCCGCATGTATATTTTGTGGGTAATCAAGATAAATATGGAACTCTCCTCTTAAAGGGTATGGATTTCTTGTTACTTGACAAATGTTAAAGGAAATATTACTTTGCAATTCGAGGGTAAAAACAATCTGTATAGTTTCTTCCAAATAAAAGCCAGATTAATGGTAATGTAGAAGTGCAGGTTCAGAGGGGCAGCTGGTGAGACTCATTTCCATTCCAAAATTCTCTGAGACTGGAGTTGCAGTCATGGTAAATTTCTATATCTGAAGATGCTGAAAATTATTCATGGGTCCAAACAGACTTAGAAATCTAAATAGATAATACAAATTTGTTGCTTCTGCAACAAGTGTGCCTGTGGTCATATGCATGTCTTGCATCAACTCTTGCGAAGAATAGGGCTGAGGACATCAGTTCATGTATGACTTAGTAAATCAACAATGTGTTTTTTCCATTGTTTAATATGATATGCAAATCAAAAGAAGCAAAAGAACAATTGCAATAAAATAGAAAATGGTAATAACTACCTGCTTAAGTATATCCGTTTGAGAGAGAACTCTTTATCATTAAACCTGCATTTGGGACGTCTCGAGTGATTTTGTGTTGGTTTCTTCAAGGCATGTAAACTACTATGGAAAAGATGAAGCAAGAGTGGGATGAAATTAGGAATTGATAGGTGTTTTTGCTCTTGTTTGTGACAATATTTTGGTTTTTTGAAAAATGAAATTGTATTATCTGTCATTTCTGCTTAGTCACAGGGATGCTATGCCAGTCCTCTTACCTTGCTATATTTTGATTAAATTGCATTACGTTCTAGAGGTGAGAACAGGATTAGATTTATGGGAACTCAGGACCTTTTTTTTGTTCATTATTCTTTGATCTTATTCACCAGCTAACAGTTGATTTCATTTTTCTTCTTAATTTGGCAGCTTAACATGAGAAATCTTGAATGTCATACACTTAGTTTTGGGACTCAAATTGGCTCATAATCCAACATGGTACAAAATCGTATTTCGTAGTAGTTAGACAGGTTGTGTCACCATTGCCTAAATGTTGACCTCTGTCGTGTCGATTTTGTCCTGTAATTTTGTAGGAAATACATACGTGGTGGCGCCTGCCCCAGTTTGATTCTTTCTAGCTCGCAGATAGTGTTATATAGGCAGAGAATGTTCATAGATAGGTTGTCCATTTTAATGAAGTTGGCTTTTGATGGCAACCCAACTTTGTGGAGGTTCACAAAAGAAGGCAGAAGTAGGCACTATTTCCCATCGAGATTCAATCGGAAAGCATAATGTTTGTTGTATCAAATTTTATTTATGATGTCGTTTTGCATGTAATTTGAACACATTCGTAAAACCAAACAATCAAGAATGTTTGTCTTTTGGAGAAATTGTAAGCTTTCAATAACAATAAAAGATATTGGTCCATTTAATTGAAATTTTTTTCTTTGTTTATTGTGCTTTGTGGAGAACGTTTGCGCCCCAATTTTCTATGTTTGTAAACAATTTTGTCAGCCATGGACTAAAAGCGAAGTAAATGAGCCCATATAGTTATGAGATTTGTCATGGCTAGAAATGAAAATGACCCAATTTGAGTTTTTTCCATAAGAAAGTTTTCCGTTGGGAGTCCCAAATCTTTTTGAAGCCCACTCCATAGAATTCAATTTTGAATCTTAAAAGCCCCAACTCATCTCCATCCCTCCAATTTGAAGAGAGAGAAAGATGATGTTGGGCAGTGAGGTGACAGACAATTTGGTCAGAAAGGGAGGTGGGTGGTGAAGTGCAGTTTTTATTTTCAAAAAAAAAAAAACCCAAGTTGGATTTATTGTATTCTTATTCTTTATCATTCTTACACTAAATCACATGTCAATGCCAATTCCTTGTCCTATTAAAGCTCCATTATTGAATATTCCCTCCCCAAACTCAACGGCTACATTTCCCCTTTGCAATTATTCAAATCATTGGATTACCTTCAACGGTCCATTTCCCACTATACTACAAAAAATCCCACTCTCTATAATACACATCCTTTTCACCTCACACCCCTCCCACTCTCTCTCAATTCTCTCTTTCTAAGAAAACGAAAACACAAGGAAATGGACACTACTGCTACTGCTGATAATAAGAAGACCGCCACGGTCCAACATGTGACGAAGAAATCTTCGGATGAGCTGCTGAGGAAATTTGCGGAGCTTGGGGATGATGGAGATCAGGGAAAGAAAGAGATAATTAGGCTACCGAAAAGGCGAAAGAGAAGCAAGACAAGGAGGGATCAACTTGCTGCTGAACGTTCATCATATGATCAAACTCCATCACATTACACTAATATCTTAGTGGAGAGAAGATCACTTCTTCCTCAGGTTACAAGGAAGTCACTATTGCTGAGGCAACTTGGGATTGGAAGGTCACAGCTTAGAGCTAGAGATTTCAATAACAAATCCATCTTGGTTGCCATTGAAAAGGTAAGATATATGTCTCATTATTTGCTATTATTAATGATTTGAGAGAAAAAATTTAAAAGGATTTAAGTAATAGTAGTATAGTTTTAAATAATTAAATATTACCTTTGGCGTGCATGCATGTTCTAATTAATCATAACTCAAAATTTCACCGTTTAATACACATACATATATATAAGCATATGCATAAGCATGCCTTAAAATAAAATTTTGAAATATTAATATATTCCATGTAATCATAGAGCTAAAAGCTTGAAATTTATAATTATAAAGGGTTTAATTAATCAAATAATTTTTTTATGCAGACATGGCGTAAGACATTAGAAGGAGCTTCAAAAGTACTTCTGGAGAAACATTACAATCGACATAAGCGCTTAATTAGTGACGTTGTGTAAACTCCAGTAGTTGTCATAATTAGATATCAAAGCCTAATTTGCCTGTTTAATTAATTAATTATTACTCTTGATTTGTATAAATTGTGCTTTTAAATTTTACATGAAATTATTTCCCCTCGTATATTCTTTTTCCTTTCAAAATGGAATAAAATTGAAAATGGGCTATGCTTTGTCTTGGAATTTTAATTCCCTTTGTTTCTATTCTTGCAATTTTATCAATTAGTGCATATATATAACCAAAATTAAATTTAAAAAGTTCAAATAAATCAAACCAGTGACTTAATTCAATTAGTTTTTCCAAAGAAAAAATGCATTTGAAATTTATAATTGACATTTTGCAATGATGTATTCGTGTCAAAATCGATTGTTGGGTATGTTTATAAATTACAAACTCCAGACTTGGGACTTTATGAGCTATGTAATCCTGGCAAAACTGTTGGGTAATTAACTTCCTTGGTATGATATTAATTTATAATTTATAATCTAATTGTTGTTATTGATTTCTAAGTAAATATTTATCAATGAGTCTTATAGTCTGGATCGAGTATAATTTTATTTAACATTCCATCAGTAAGGGGTGTTTAGAATTGGTGTTGGGTGTACGAAAAACAGATTTAAAATTTTTTTGATTTAATTAATTGATTTTTTTAATTTTTTATTAATTGTTTTTTTCAAATCTGCTTTTGAAAAATTATCTATTTATCTAATTCTTTTGCTATTAATAATATAAGAATAAATACATCTAGTCATATGTAATTGTCCTTTTTTTTATCCACTTTATCATTTATATTTCGTTTCTTTGTCCATTTCCTTTGTTAAATATTCAAATTTCCATCATAATATATATTCTTTTATCAGTTGAAAATTATCCAAAAGTAGCACATATATTTTAGTCGTGGACGTGTGTGTTTTATGGCAAAAATGGATAATTATAGGCGGCTGGATATGCTTTTTGCTATAATATAATATTTTTCTTGTAAGTGATAATATGAAGTTGGGTGAATTTTGTGCGACAAATTGGAATTTAAGGATCAATTCTTTTATATCTTTTAATTGTTGCTATTGTTATAAGATCAGTCATGATTTCGTTTCCCGATTACTCTATTTGGTTGGTTTCAAATTTTACGAGTTTGGACATAACTTTTTTAATTTAAGTTCGGCCTGACTTGAAAAGAAAAAAAAATCAATTTTGTTTTAACTCTTAATTAATTTGAATATTTTGGCATTTTTTTTACCTAATATATAATTTTTTGTTTAATTAATTTCTTAAAAAATATATTAAATTAATTATTTTAAGCTTTCCTGATTTGAACAATATATTAAATTATGATCTAATTTTATAATTTTTGCATTTATTTTTTTTATAAATTCAATTATTTAGGTTTTGGAGGTCTATATTTATAATTTTTTATAATATATAAAAAATATTTTTTTTTTTTTGAGAATTTTTTGAAATATTCATTGGACCGATCCAAATTCAATGGAACCCGCTTTTATATAATCAGATCAGGACAGACTTAGACAAATACAAACAAAATATTTATGCCCAGTTAAATCCTGCTTGAACTTCATCTAATCCATTGTTAAAAATTTTCTGGTTTTCCCAATGACTATGAGCAAAGAATTTTTTTTATATATATAAAAAAAAAAACGTTGAAGCATCCTTCCATCAGCATTCAAATTTCTCAATTAATAATAAGTTTTTCAGCCTCTTAAATCCAAACGAGCAAAAGAGAGGAGGAAAAACTCCCTTGCAAAACTGTCACTTGCTGTATGAATATGGTTGGGAAGATTCACAGAAGCTACAGCAAAAGAATATCCAAAGAATATCCCATTATCACTCACAGTATCAACTTCAGCTGTCCTATGTGATAAATAAACAACAAATGCTCCTACCAATAAAAAAAAATTATATATTAAGTTGTCATATTGGTAGGAGCATTTGTTATTTGTCAGCAAAATGTCATTTTCATTTTTTAGGTCATTGAATCCATTACCCTGTATACATATAATATGTGCACAATACAACACTTTCTTTTAAAATTGATATAATCAGTTGGGTCATATTAAACAATTATTTTTTAAAAAGAAAATAAAATTAATTTTAAAGAAAGTAAATAATATAATCAAAATGGTCATTACATCAATTCTTGATATCTGCCAATGCTCCGATTTAAGCACAATGGGCAGAAGAAGTGCTAGAAGTAGAGAAGTGGGGTCTAAGTATGAAAAGGGCAAATGGAGAAGGTGGCAGCAGGCAACAACACAACTTTATGGCAACTGTATTATTATCGGTACCATTATAGCTTAGATTTGAATGATAATGTAGGTGAAACTACAAAAAAATCACACTCTTGTCTTGTGACACCCTAAGTCTAAAGACCCCAATTTTCACATGTTTCATCATGTAAAGTTTTTTTTTTTTTTAAATAGCTTATAAGGTAATTTTCTTTTTATTTGGAAAACAACATGCCTCTACCACCTCCTTTTCTTATCTCATTTCCTCTAATTTCTTTTTCTTTTTTTTTTTCTTTTTAAAAAAAATTATATGTAGCTTTAAGTATAATCTTCTCCTTCAATTTTAGCAAATTAGTATTAGCATATGACATTGACGAAATAATAGTTGTAACAAATTTGTATCAGTCATATGAATTTGACACAAAGGATAAGGTTTGATGAATTAGCATTAGCATATAAAGTTTTTTTTTTTTTACACAAGATAAATATAGGAGATTATATTATAAGGAAAATCTCGGTTTGATCAAAATCTAATGGATGACATGAGATTAAAAACATGTCAACAATTTTTTGGTGACATGAGATAATTTACTTGTAAGTGAATGATTTGATGTTGAGTGTATATAATAGATGAGATTATCTTGATTATTAAGATTAAAAGTTTGAAAGACCACTAAAAGTTGTGATCCCATCAATCATAATAGGAGCCATTAATTAACCTAATTATTTTTTGATACAAATTAACCTAATAATTAAGTGCTTAATTACGTGACAGTTTAACCCTTCAAAAGTTTCCCGGCCACAGTTCAGAGATCTTTATTTTTGGTTAGAGACAAGTGTCGTGTTGAGCTAATTGACATTAGTGTTAATTTTCTCCTATTCACATCTAATTTATTTATTATCTTTGTAATCTTAATATAATTATTGTATATTATATATTTTCTCCAATTCATCTATTTAATATATTTATCATTATATTATATAAAATAATATTATTTTAAACTATTTATTATTTTTATAAGCTTAATATAATTATTGTAAAAAATTATATATAATTATTAAACAATGATAATAATACATATATTTTATATTTTATATTAAAAATATTATTTAAAAATTAAAAATATATATTATTTTAAATGTTAAATAGGTTGTTATCGTCTTATATCCGTGTCAAATAATTCAACCTAAATCCAATTTATTTACTAACTATATCATTTTAATGAATTGTATTTATATCTCTACCTTGTGTCAGTAGAGAAAAAACCTTCTAAACCGGAAAAAAAAAAACTAATCCTGACTCTCCTACAATGACTATAATTAACTTTTTTTTTCTTTATTAACTACTCATAAAATGAGAGCTTGCTTACATCTCAAGGTAGTTACCCATAAAAATGGATTTTACATTTGTTATAAAATCAAAATTCCCTAAATAAAATGATATTAGGAAATATCATTTTTTAAAATTTATATTATAAAAAAATATCAAAATAAGTCAACAAACCATTTAACCAATAAAAAAAACTTTTTGTTTTATTTTTTTTCATTTTTTTGTTGTAATCTAATAGGTATTGGAACGATTTTTTTTTAATAGAAATATCTTCACTACTAGCAATTAAAATATAAAGAAAAAAAAGGTAAAAGAATTTTTTTTTAAAATCACTGCAGAGTGCAACAACTAGCCATTAAGGAAGCGGACGAAGAAAAGAAAAGAAAAGAAAAGAAAAGAATGAAGTAAATAATTTTTTTTTTCAGTCTCACGCATTGTCAACTTTCCCCTCTCACCGTTCTCTCTCTCTCTCTGCAACTCCTCAACTACTCAGAACCCAGATGTTCCCTTTCTCTCTCCTGTTTTCTGAGCAGTAGTTTCTCTCTCTCTATTAACTCACAATCTCAAATTTTCACTTTTTTTGCAGAATGATTCATCTATCTCTTCCCATTTCTTGTTCTTCAATTCCAGTATTCCTCTTATCTTTCTTTCTGTATTCTTTACTCTATACTTCGATTTGACTTCTCTTTTACTGGTTATTTTCTCCAATTTCCAACTTTCTTTCTCTCTATTGACTTTGATCACCCCTTACTGACCCGACTCTCAAATCATCTAAATCTTTACCGTAACAGAATAAAAAAAATCTTTAAAGTTGATTTCTTTCTCGTGTTTTTGGGGTTTTTTGGCCTTCTGGAAAGTGGGTTTTCCCTTGAAAGGAAATGAGGGATGTTCTCGTGGCTGGCAAGGGTAGCAATGTCGTGTTGGAGACCGGTCAGTCGATATGCCCGTATGAGCAGGGATGATAGTATCCATAATGATGAAGATTCTTCTATTGGTGACTCTCTTCTCTGGTCTAAGGACCTTGAGAAGCACTCTTATGGGGACTTCTCGTTCGCTGTTGTTCAAGCCAATGAGATCATTGAAGACCATAGCCAAGTGGAAACTGGCCGCGATGCCACCTTTGTAGGTGTCTATGATGGCCATGGTGGGCCCGAAGCCTCTCGATTCATTTGTGACCATCTGTTCCTTAATCTCATGAGTGAGTGATTATTCTTCTTTATGGTATAAGTTTATCTTTTGGGTTTATGCATATGCATTTTGGATTTTGGTTTTGAAGTGAAGGGATTTTTGTGCTTTCTGGATTATCGGTTTCTTTGTGAACTGGCTAATTAATCTCATAGAAGGGAGTTTATGCTTTTATTTGTGCCCCGTTGAATTGGTTTGTTTTGAGCTTCTGAAGGAAAAAAAATAAAGAAAGAAAGAAAAAGGAAACAGCTTTATATTTCTCAGCCATTTTTTTTTATTATCTGAATATCACAAAAATGTGGAGACTCAACTGTGTCTTTTCCTTGTGAATATGTTATATAATAAGTGAGTATAGGTAATTCTTTCTCTAGTGGCTTCTGCAATAGATTTTTTAGCAATTCCAAAAGTCTTGTAGTGTAAATCTTTGTACATTATTTTGTAGGGCTTGCTAGAGAAAGAGGAACTATCTCTGAAGAAATCCTTAGGAGTGCTTTCTCTGCAACCGAGGATGGATTTCTTACTCTTGTGCGTAGGACTTGTGGAATAAAACCATTGATTGCAGCAATTGGATCTTGTTGTTTGGTTGGACTTATATGGAGAGGGACCTTATATGTTGCTAATCTGGGTGATTCTCGAGCTGTAATTGGTTGTTTAGGTAGATCTAATAAGATAGTAGCTGAACAGTTGACTAAGGATCATAATGCAAGTATGGAAGAGGTTAGACAAGAACTTAGATCTTTGCATCCTGATGATTCACATATTGTAGTAATGAAGCATGGTGTTTGGCGGATCAAAGGAATCATTCAGGTATTCTTCTCTTCTAATATTGTCTGCTGCTTTTCCTGCTTAGCAGTTCGGATTCATGGATGATGTCTTTTACGTTTTACTGGAGGTGGAAAAAGTAATTTGCAATGTAAACCAACATTCTTTCAAGTTTAACCTGGAAAGTTCTATGCTTCTTGAAATTAGTGCAAATTTAATTATCGATTCTCAATCAGTTATCTTGTCAAGACTTTTGCATTTTTACAGATTTCAATACGGCACATGCCAGACATGCATCATTTTGTTATTATTGTCTTTGGTCGCACAAGTAATTAGTCACCACTTAATAAGAGATTAATATTGTCCAACAGAGTTATGAAAATCTCATGATATCCAGTAAGGTTATATTTATTTTATTGAATACATTTTCCATGAGAAAATAGTTGAAATGGATATTGGATTTATCTTAAGGGAATATGAATTCAATGGGTATCACCTATGTTTGAATGGACAAATATTGACTTGCTTATGCCTTATTCTGAAGAAAGAAGTTGGGACAGTGATTACAGAATCTTTAGAGAGCCTGGTCTTCTTTTCCAACTTCCCTTATTCACCTTTTGAGGCAACCTTTGTATATCCAACGGCTGTTTCTTAAGATATTCAATGACGGAGTTAGTCTAAAATTGCATAATAATTGGAGTTATGCTTAAAGATTCTTAAGGATCTGTATCAATTTTAACATAAAATTCCCTTCGTTTTGTCTTAAATATAGTTAATTCTAAGATGTTTTAGAATGGATTTGGTTATAAATAGGTTTACTGAGGCGATGATGTAGAAAAGTTTCTCTGACGAACTCCAGTCACTGCCTTAATGGTGTTTGGCTACTATTATGTTTTGAACTGTTAATGATCCATGTCGGAATACTTAGAAACAGTGAGTAAAAGAAAAATGATTCCAGCTGATATTTTTTAGATGTTTGCAACTGAAGTTTGCTGGCTGGAAAGATCCCCATAATTGGAGGATGCTTTTGGAGTTTTGACAGTCAATGGAAAGGCAACTCCTCTATGGTTGATTTCCTAGTTATTGTTTTCATTTATCCATTTTTGACCAACAAATTGGATCTGATACAACCTTTCAAATTGTATTTTGTTGCATGTGTCACTTGTGTGCCATGTTCATTGTGCAAGCTGTTACTTGACTTTTGATGTTAAATTCTAACGTGTCAACTCTGTGTTAATAATTTTTTTTAATTTTAAATTAACAGTTGAATTCTTTTATTCACGAAGGACATGTGTTTGAACTTATTTGCTATTGATCAGTATATATATATATATATATATATATATATATATATATATATGTTTTTTGCTTTTGTTTTAAGATGCTGTTGGTATGTTTATATCAGGTATCTAGATCTATCGGTGATGCATACTTGAAGAGGCCAGAGTTTTCTCTTGATCCTTCATTTCCACGATTCCACCTCCCTGAGCCCATCCGCCGCCCTGTGCTAACATCAGACCCGTCAATATGTTCGAGAGTTTTACGATCCAATGATAAATTTCTCATATTTGCATCCGATGGGCTTTGGGAACACATGACAAACCAGGAGGCAGTGGAGACAGTGTATAATTATCCACGTGCTGTATGTATTGTTGTAATGTATCTGATTCTTCTTTATGGTCTTTGTACTTGAAGCACTCATTTTATTTATTTTTCAAATGTTAGGGAATTGCAAGAAGACTTGTCAAGACAGCTTTAAAGGCAGCAGCTAGGAAGAGGCAGATGAGGTACGATGATCTGAAGCAGATTGGTAAGGGAAGCAGGCGGTTTTTCCATGATGATATTACAGTGGTTGTCATCTTTATTGATCATGACTTGCTGAGTAAAAATACATCTGCACCAGAGCTGTCAATACGGGGTTTTGTTGATACTGTTGGAGCATCAAATTTTAACATTCTCCACGGAATTTGATCCGAGAACAAGATCCATTGTAATCACTAGAAATGGTGACTTGGATTGGAAAAACGCGGCAAGCTTCTGCTGTCATTTTCTCCGCTCTCTGGCAAAACATCTGTTTCCATTTTTTTTTTTTTTTTAAAGTTCCTGGGCTTGACTTCTTTGCTGCTGTAATATGTGTTATGTGATGATAATCCTCAGATGGGAAGCGGCTGATTTTTTGGTCTAACAAGCTGGACTATGTATACTCTCAAAAAGTTTGTAAAATTCATACACGAGGTTTCAAATAAATCTCTGCTTTTCATGCTGATTTATGAAAATGCAGTTAATACAGGCTTAAGAATCAGGATTCAAACACTTTCTGGGAGAATTTGAGAATTAATTATAAAAAGTAAATATAATAAAAAATTAAGAACAAGTAGTGATACCGAAAGCACTTTTAAATTTATTGGAGAGTAGACTGACAGTTCCATAAAATTTATATCATTATCTTAAGTACATTGTATTCAAATGAAACTTAATTTTTGAAAATGGTAACTGGCTAATTAAAATAAAAAGACATCACCAAACCCAAAACGATTCTAACGTTTAGCTTTGCCAGTGTATGCTCGAAATGTAAACCGAAAGTGAGAGTTGTATTTTGCTTTTGAGTGTTATATTATACCAATTTTCTCTTTGTTGCTGAAACTTTGTCTTAGAGAAAGCTATTTTCCTCTACTATCGAGGATTGATTTATCTGATTTTGGCTCGATAATTTTGGATTGTGCTTATTTATTATCTAGTTTGAATTGTCTTATTAAGTTTGTAAAAAAAGGAAGCCAACAAAGTAGTTTATTATTTGGCAAGAGTTGCTTCTTTTCTTTTTGGTCCGAGTCGTCCTCCTTTTTTAGAGAATCCTTTAGCTTATGATGTAATAATATTTTCGGATTAATGGCATATATATCTTTGGCTTAGTGCGCAAGGTTTTTCCTGAACTGCGATAGTATGCGCACACGGCTTCACCATATAGTTTCTCCTAGGCGTTAACTCTTTTTACTTTTGCCACCTACTTTCCCTTCCCCCATAGTGACCGTTAAAAAAAAAGCATTCAATACTACCTCCACTGCTACTATCGCCGCTGCTAACTCTCTTCCATCTCGCGTTCCCTACGTCCTACTTCACCAAAGAACCGCTTCTGCTATCGCCACCGCTGGGGCTGGTTGCTCTCAATCGGTATTTACATCCCAACAAAGACTCCAATTCTCCGTATCTGCTTTTTCTTCAAGTTCTTAACTTTGCTCTCTTATGCTCTATTTCTGCTTCAATTATTGGTTTGTTTTATTGATGTCGATAGATTTTCAGGCTTTTATTTTGTGTGTTGAAGTTCAGGGAAACTCGTTGAGGTCGAGCTCTACTGCCATCAAAGCCATGACTGAGTCTCAAACTATTTCAGTTCCAAAGAATGAGCCTCAAGCCTCTGCTTCTGGAATTCCTATTTTAAATAGATTTCGTTGTAATTATTTATTCCTTCTAATAAATATGTTTTCTACAAGATGACGGCTTTTGGTTTTCAGGTAACAACCAAGCATTGATATCTTTATCTGAGAAAAAGGACCTGACTTTTCTTGGTACTGGTCTCCAGAATTTAGGGTAAATTTCTTGCTACCTTTTCATTGTGTTTACCATTTATTTATTTTCATTTCGGGATAATTGCTTGCTTTTTGTTCAATTTTTGGAGCAAAAAATGCCATAGGTAATTAAGGAAACAGAAAGCTTTCATATATATGCTGAACTATCTCTATCTCATGATATTGTGTTTGAAATTGGATTACCAAGTGCTCCACCAACTTGCATTTATTCTTCTTCCTTTTCCTTTTTCTTTTCCTAATTTTTTTTCCTTTTATCATTTTTAATTTCTTATGCTGATTTCTTCTGTAAATTGGAGGTACACAATTGTTTCGACTGGAGGAGCTGCATCTGCATTGGAAAGTGCTGGTGTCTCTGTAACTAAAGTGGAGCAGCTTACTCGTTTTCCTGTAATGGTAAATCGGTATTGTTTTTTACATAGTTGATATACAACAAAACTCAATGCTGAAAATTACTGGAAATTTTTTATAATTTATCTGCTAAGAATTTGAAACAAATATTTCAACTTTAAACCAAAAGGTTAATGGATAAAGAATGCTTTTCTATTGGAAAACCTTACCAAAAAACATTCTAAAACGTTTCAAGCTTGTCTCACCATTAAATTTCCCATTGGACGCTTATTTTCCATTCAGAGCTTTGATTGGCTTTATTACCTTCTTATAGCTTGATGATCGTGTAAAGACTTTACATCCCAACATACATGGGGCCATTCTTGCTAGAAGGGATCAAAAGCATCACATGGAAGCTCTTAATCAACATGGAATTGGTGAGTTGTGGTAAAATCTAAAATTTTATATATTCAATTAAGTTTTTATTTTTGGCACTGAATCTTTTTGTGCCACTTGTTAATTTTTTTTTTTCTGATAAATCAGTTGCTCTATAGGTACCTTTGACGTAGTAGTGGTGAACTTGTACCCCTTCTATGATAAAGTTACTTCAACTGGAGGAATTGAGTTTGAGGATGGCATTGAGAACATTGACATTGGCGGCCCTGCAATGATCAGAGCTGCTGCAAAGGTTGTTTATCTTAACTCCATTGCTGATTCATTGTTGATGAGATTGCATCTATGATCATGTTGGTTTCTCTCTCTCCCTCTCTCTGCACATCTAATGTTCATGTAAAAATTTTACTGATGGTATGCAATAGCTGATTGCTTCATATTGAGTCTATTACACTCTATTCTTTTTTGACATTTTACTATTTTGGAGACTGGGGGTAGCAAAATAGCAATATTTATTTCTTTTAATATGTGTATGTATGGTTTTACTTGTTAGCAGCAGGGCATGCTACTGTCATGAAACAAATAAATAATAGCGTATTATTTGATAGAGACCAAAAATGTTTCTAGTGCAGTGCTGAATGAAAAAAAGTAATTAGTTACGTGATGTGTCTTGATAACTATGATAAAATAGTTGATTTTATTATAACTATTTCATTAACTGGCCCATGTGTTAAACAGAATCACAAGGATGTCTTGGTTGCTGTTGACTCACAAGATTATCCTGCACTGCACTCCTATAATTTCTCAAAGGAGACCAAGATGATCATCAGTTCCACAAAAAGCTTGCCTGGAAAGCTTTTCAACATGTTGCCTCTTATGATTCCGCAGTTTCTGAGTGGCTTTGGAGACAAACTGTAGGAGGTACACTTTTGATCCTCGTTTTTTCAATCTCAGAGGTTGATGCTACTCTTCTAATGGACCAATTAAAATTCACATAATTCAAATTTGTAATAAGCACCAAGACATTGTAAATCAAAATAGTCTCCTAGATTAACATTTTATGTTTGAGAAAAAAAAAAAAGAAAAAGAAATGGAAAGAGATGGTTCAGAACCTTTACAGGTTTTGCAAAAATGAAAAAAAAAAAAAGTAGCCTATTATAATGTATAGCAATGAATTCATTTTATTTTTTCTTAGACCTTAATAGGCTATATTGAATAGTAGTTGAAACAGTTCTTTATATTTTTTGAAGCCTAACAGTTCCTCTCTCACTTAAGAGTTCTCTCCGTTATGGTGATTTCCACATCAAAAGGCTGCATTTTACATTGGCAAGAGTATTTTTGAGGTCAATGCTGGTGGCATTGCAACAGCTATTCAGCATCATGGGAAGGTGAGGCAATCTTGAAATATTTTGTTCATGAGCTTTATTTTCATTGTACTCTGAAGTTTACTTCTGTTGTTGATTATGGGCTCAAGCTAGTGCCTGCTTCTACAATTATGGCTGCTGTATTCCGTTTATGGTAATAAAATTTTGATTTTGTAGTGAAAATGCATTATCATATTTGTGTGTGTGGTTCCATTTGGAAGCAATATTACCAGTATTGTCATTTCTTTACAATTGATGTTAGAATCAATTGTAGTTGGGAAGCGTATTATAAAAGAACTTTGATGAGAACTTTTAATTTACTGATGCTTTCTTCTAATACTATGCTTTCTCTCCCTTTCTAATGGGATCTTTGCCTGCAGTTCTATGATTAGTACAAATTAGTTATTTACAACATGATTATCCTTTCCCGTTTCTCCTTAGGTGAAAAATGAAAATTATGAACTTTATTGCTATTTGAGGATGCTGTTACTTTGATAAAATATAGTGCCAATGGCATCAGCGGCATGGACTTTCTAAATTTTGTAGTTTCTTTTTTTTTTTCTTTTGGGTAAATATGCATTGAGATTGGAAATCCATTTTCTTTTGAAAATGGCTTCACTTAGGGATGCGTGCCTGCAATGCAAGCATTTTCTCATGATTTCTATTAGGAGAAACGTTTATTTCCCCGTTATTTTATTCAGACCTCTAATTTAATTTAACCCATTTTACTATTGTACTTGCTCAACTTTTATCTGGCAATTTGGAGTCTAAAGTCGTACGTCTAAGATAATGTTTATAACTCAAAGCCTTGCTCCTTTTCACTTTTTTGGATTTTTCCAATATTGATGTTTCATTGGAGTTCTCAGCATTGTTATGTTTATGCACTGAACATTCTGCATTAACGCACTTATGGAGTTCTTCTTGGTGCAGGAGATATCATATAACAACTACTTAGATGCTGATGCAGCATGGAATTGTGTGGCAGAGTTTAAGAACTCAACTTATGTTATCATTAAGCATACGAAGGGGTAGCTTCTCGTAATGATATCCTTGAAGCATATAGGTTGGATGTGAAAGCAGATCCAGCAAGTGCATTTGGCGGTATTGTAGCCTTCAATATAGAGGTTGATGAGGTAAATTTTGGCTTATGTGTTGAAGGTCTAACATTGAAAGTATGATTCCAGTTTGTAAAAGGGTTGTCGTGTGACTCGTGTAATTGATCAAATTGAAACATATCTCTGTTTTGTTGGGAGTGCATCAGCAATTAGCTGAGCTTTTTGTATCAATGAAACTAAAATCCTCCATGACCAATTAACTTATAGTGGTATGTTTGACCCGACTTCTTGATAAGATGGCCCAAAAAGAGGAACTAAACTTATATAACTCGGTTTTTATTTTTATGTGCTTCTAGACTCTTGCTAAGGAAATTGGGGAGTTTTGATGCCCGACAGATGGTGAAACTCGGATGTTCTATGAGATTGTGGTTGCTCCCAAGTATACCAAGAAGGGGCTTGAGCTTCTCCGGGGCAAATCAAAGACTTTGAGGATACTTGAGGCAAAAAAGAACAAGCAGGGAAAGATTTCATTAACACAAGTTGGTGGACCGCTCAGGATTCAGATGACTTGACACCCCAGGATATCCAATTCAATGTTATATGTAAGAAGACTCCACAAGAAAGTAAAGTTCATGATGCAGAGTTTGCATGGCTGTGTGTCAAGCATGTAAGGAGCAACACGATTGTAATAGCAAAGGTTTTCATTTTCTGATATTAGATCTTAGAAAATTCTGGTTAAAAGAAAATGTGGGTGCATTTTTTCTCATCTTTATCTCAAAGTTGGGCAGAATAACTGTATGCTGGGCATGGGAAGTGGGCAGCCAAACCGTCCCAAAAGCTTGAGAATGGCCTTGAGGAAAGCTGGAGATAAGTTCAAAGGAGCTGCTTTGGCTAGTGATGCTTTCTTCCCGTTTGGTAAGTGTTTCCCTATTAGGTAACTGCAAATTGATGTCTTCACAATGCTGCATAAATCAGCATTATGGATAACCTTTACATTGGATTTTATGTTAAAGGCCCTTGTTCTTAAACGGCTTGGAATGATGCAGTAGAAGAGGCATGTGAGGCGGGTATTGGTGTCATTGCAGAGCCAGGAGGAAGCACAAGGACAAGGATGCCGTAGACTGCTGCAACGAGTTTGGGGTTTCGTTGCTTTTTACCAATGTGAGGCACTTTAATAGATTATTTCCAGCATTCTGCTTGGCAATTTTGAGTTGAACCCAGTGCTTAAGCTAAGCAACATAGTTTTAAAGTTCTAGTTCCAGTTCTAGCATATTCCTCCCGAAGAATAATTCCCTTAAGTTTTCATCACAAGGCAGCATTTTATGCAAATGTGAAGTGTAATGTAATTCAAGGGCTTTTTCTGCTTCATTGCTAAAAATTGTGTTGCTGCTATAATCCGAGTTTTTCTCACATTCTCATCTCAGTCAATCATACTGGTTCTGTCCAGTTTCCTTTTCTTTTTTTCTTTTGTTTGCAAGACTCGAGAGTCACGGATCAGTCCCCAAGATAAAAAAGTAGTTTTTGATTTTTATTTTTTTATTTTTTTATGCCTTAGAAAGTGCAACTAGAAAATGTAGATTTCCATTTGTTATAACCCTAGGTAATTTATCTGTGTATAAAGATCATCTTAGTAATATGGGTGGTGATCGGCCATTAAGCACTGCAATGCGACGGCCGGAGGGGGGGGGGGGGGGGTGGGGGAAATGACGTCTGGAATTGCAGACGTGACTTTGCTCTATAAAACTTGGAGAGGTTAGCACGCATCGCTATTACTATTAAATTAGACCTTATACAATTAGCTCTGCGGTGATGTTTCTTTGCGTCATTCGTGTCATTCATTATACTCTCTTATGCCACAAAAGATTACTTTTGTCTTTTTAATTATTTCATATTATAAAAATTATTAATAAATACAAATTATAAATATATTAAGAAAAATATATATAAAATTTATAATTTTAATCATTTTTTAGAATAATTTATAACTTTAATGTTTTTTTTTTGTAAAAAGTTCAAATAAGTCTATTTCTATATGGTGATGGGGAGGGAGTAACGTTAATAATGGGATTCGAATTCGTCTCATTAGTAGAGAAATATTTATCATTTTCTTTATTTTCTTCCTCTTCATCATAAGAGTGATACATAACTCAATTTTTAATGTCATAAGAACTATACAGAAAAAATATGAGGCAAGTGTCCCTCAATAAAAATAGTATTATGAAAAATATAATGAGCACTCGTATATCCTGTATTAGTTATTGCTTAAGGTAATAGAAAAAAAATGACAAATTTAATGTATTAATATTGGACATTGTTTAAGTTCAGAATAGAACGATAGACCCTTAATTGCGAGATCGATGGTCAGTGAAATTATGATTTTCCAAAAGCTGATATTGAATTAAATTAGCAGCCATTACCGAACGCCGGTGTGAAGCGTTGGTCGATGTTGACCAAACTTGGAAATTTTGAAAAGCGTTTTCCCCTTTGATAAAGCCCAAACTCAATATGCTAGACTCATACTCCGACAATATAAATATAATTTCAGAGCGAGACTGGATCAAATTAGAAATGAAGATCGAGTGAGCGAGCTCATCCTTGATGACAAAAAATAATTGGCGGCGAATTCAAGCTAGATTGATGACTTGTCCTTTTATGGAAATAAAAATATTTATTAGGATTTAAACGGATTCTATACATATTCAGATATCACAATTACTTTATCATTTGTGATCCCTAATCCACATGTTATTGTTTGATTGAATGTTGCTATGTCACTTTTAGGGACTCAAATACCCTTATGTTTTTCTGCATAGGCTTTATTTCTCTTGTCGGATTATCCTTCTTATTTTATGGTCTAAGCCCATTAATCTTTAGATAAAATTAATTTTTAAATTTTCAAATCTATTAATTTTTTTCAATAATTTCTTTCAAACAAATCAAACATCATCTCTAACATATATATCTAAAAATATAGTATTTTTTAATCATTATTCTCAAATCATTCACAATTTTCTTCAGAAAATTATTCTTTTTTATTTCTCAAAATAAATTTCTGCATTTATATTTATTTTCCTACAACAACATTAAGACTATAAATAAATATACTATTGTTTATATTTTTTTTAAAAAAATATATTTGATAAATTGTATATAAATAATAAGTAAATTTTTAATAAATATTGAGTAAATGATAATTAAAAAAATTACCCAATATTTATCAAACGTTGAGTCAAAATTTACTTAAAATTTACTTAATATTGAACTACACTTATAAATACAAAATATTTACCCAAAGTTTATACAATATTTATTCAATATTTATCAAACGTTTACTCAAAGTTTACCCATTATTTTTTATATATGATATACTTATATTTTTTATAAATAATATATTTACACAACAGTTATCCAAAATTAAATAAAAATAATAATAAATATCATATAAAATTTAGACAATTTGTCTAGTGTTTGATTTTCTAAATTTCTCATTAATTTTACTAAAAAACTTTATTATATATAAGAAGAGAGTTTCATCAATAGAAAATATACAAAATATTGTGGAAGAACGTAAAATAGGAAGGAAACCAAAAAAATAGGAAGTTAAAAAATACAAAAATTAAATAGAAAGTTACATTCATAAATATTGCGCTAGATAAAAGACATTAAAGTACAAATATCATAAAATGGTAAAAATAGGATTCAATTTGGGTAAAAATGAAAACGGAAATATTTATCAGTATTTTTAAAATTAAAAGTTAAAAATAGATAAACCGTGAATTTCTTCTTAACAAAATTGTATATAATTCAACAACTGACATTAACTTGCAAATAACTCATGAAAGGAATAAAATTGTTGGCTTTATTTAATTTAAAACAATAGTGTAATGAATCCCTGAGATTAACCCAAACCAAATCAGTTACAATACACTACTCTTCTACAATCAAATAACAAATTAAAAAATCGAATCTTAAAATTTGATTCACTCGCCCTCAATTTTTGTTATACGAAAATTCACATAGCAATACGTAAGACAATTAACAAAAGATAGGAATAAAACAAAGAATTTTTTTTTTTGCAACCACTTGATTAGAAGCATTGTTGCAACAGAAAAAAATAATGGGATGATGCGTTTCGTCTCTAGCCTTTTGCTTTGAATGATTAGAAGCACTTCCTGTGGACAATTGATGGTCCAGATTCATCATATTCTGCCTTTGCAATCCACATCTGCACGCATAAGAATGGAAATTTCTCCAATCAGATCTGGATATCACAGCCGATTATTGGAATGCCTAAATAGCACTAAATTGGTTCATAACTGATGGTTGCTGATTAAAGCGTCTATTAGTAGCAAGATAATGCTCATAAATTTTGCCAACAATATTGGATCACTCAAGGGTAGCTAAATGTAGAATCAGATGCAAAAGTTCAACTCTATTTGCAGTCTTAAGATAAATAGAGATGCAATACCTGCTGGAAGGTAAAACAAATAGAGATACAATACCTGCTGGAAGGTGCTGAGGGATGCCAAAATGGAGCCTCCTATCCAGACACTGTACTTCCTTTCTGGCGGTGCCACAACCTTAATCTTCATGCTACTTGGAGCTAATGCTGTAATCTCCTTGCTCATCCTATCAGCAATGCCAGGAAACATGGTAGTGCCACCACTGAGTACAATGTTGCCATAGAGATCCTTCCTAATATCGACATCACACTTCATGATAGAGTTGTAGGTGGTTTCATGTATGCCGGCAGCTTCCATCCCAATCATAGATGGCTGGAATAGGACTTCAGGACAGCGGAATCTCTCAGCTCCAATGGTGATCACTTGTCCATCTGGCAGTTCATAGCTCTTCTCAACAGATGAGCTGGTTTTTGCCGTCTCTAGCTCTTGTTCATAGTCAAGAGCAATGTAGGCTAATTTCTCCTTCACGTCTCTTACAATTTCCCGCTCTGCAGTGGTTGTGAAAGAGTAACCACGTTCGGTCAAGATTTTCATTAGAGCATCAGTGAGATCACGGCCTGCCAGGTCAAGACGCAGAATGGCATGTGGGAGGGCATAGCCTTCATAGATGGGAACTGTGTGGCTAACACCATCTCCAGAGTCCAGAACAATACCTAAAATAGCACATTGGTGAATAAACATATTAGTTCATACAATTTTCTCTATCATCAGGAGAGACACCATGTTAGTGGCCAGCTGTACAAAGCGCCTGTTTGCATGATTATAAAGTAGCTGCAACAGGTGTGTAAAATTTCCAAAACAAATTAATGGGATCAATTTTTTTCTTTAGTCTGGGAGTATAAATCCATTGGATGGCAACTTAGACAATCAAAGAGTTGATGATTTGAAATTTTTTTTGAGAATATACCTTTTGTTTGTATTCTATGAGATTTTTTAGGTGCTCGTCATCAACTAAAACTTCTGTATTTCCTAATTCAAACATAATAAATTATGATCCCTGCTTATAAATATCACATGTTTCATTAGGTAATTCAAATTCAATTTTTTGATTGAAAAAAAAAAGAGAAAGAAAAAGAAAAAGAAATCCAATGCTTTAGCTATATATTCCCCCATACTTGCAGCATTGGGAAAAAAAATATAGATGATGGAATATATCACTCACCAGTGGTACGACCGCTAGCATAAAGGGAAAGGACAGCCTGGATTGCAACATACATTGCAGGAGTATTAAAGGTCTCAAACATAATTTGAGTCATTTTCTCACGATTGGCCTTAGGGTTTAGAGGAGCTTCAGTGAGGAGCACTGGATGCTCTTCAGGAGCCACACGAAGCTCATTGTAAAAGGTATGATGCCAAATTTTCTCCATATCATCCCAGTTGCTAACAATACCATGCTCAATCGGGTATTTCAAAGTCAAGATACCTCTCTTTGATTGAGCCTCGTCACCAACATAGGCATCTTTTTGGCCCATACCAACCATCACACCAGTGTGGCGAGGGCGACCAACAATACTAGGGAATACAGCCCTTGGAGCATCATCTCCAGCAAAGCCAGCCTGAAATTTGAGTAATCACAGCAGAGATCACTTTCAGAAACCAAAATCATCATAATTTAAAATAGACCTTTGGATGTGAAATATAAGGTTGATAAAAGAATGTAAAATATACCTTGACCATTCCGGTGCCATTGTCACATACAAGAGGTTGAATGTCCTCACCTTCTGCCATTTCCTTGTCCCTGCCAGACAAAAGGTAACTTTACATGAGGATGTTTCTTATTTTGTCATTTAAAGCTACAATCATTTAAGCAAATAATACAATTTGTAGCACTAATTTGACGCAAGATTTCAATGATGCAAAATCCGCAGCCCACTTTACAACGCATTGATGGGAAGATTGACGACATCATACTCCACAGTTTATTTCTCGTAATAGAATCCAAATCTCCAATGCAATAAAAAAGAAAAAATAAAGAATGTAAAAGCTGGTTGAGATGGTAACTAGGGAAGATAAGCCTTCAAACTGCTTAATTATTATCTAATTAAGCACAATTACAGTTTAATAGCAAGATCAAAAGAAGAAAGTCTTCTATTCTGGAGTCATCATAATTATATAACACAAAACTTGCTCAATTGAATTGAGTTGTAAAAGGATGAAGCGTCATGAATACGAAATTTCTTAGAAAATTAAAAAATGAAAAAAAAAAGCATTTGCAACGAAATTTAATCACGAACTAAAAGAAAGATTAAAAATCCAAAAAGTCTGAGCTGAAATCATAGCGTATTAGCGTGAACTAGGAAAGACGATGAGAAACTCATCAAATCTTTTCGTAACTAAAAACAATCTCCACGTTTCCAATTCAATCTCTCCATTCATAAATTTTAACAAAAAAAAAATAGAAAGCAGGATGTAATATTCCAATTAAAACTGAATCAGAAAACAACAAATTAAAAGAATGCAATAAATGCACAGATAAATTAGGCCAGCGAATTTTACCAGTAAAATTCCAGAAATTTTCTAAATCGATGAACAGAGAAATGATAACAAATTTAAACGACAAAATCAAATTGAAAAAAAAAAAAGAAGACGAAATTAATTACCTTTTAAAAATACTAAAATTTTCTGCTCTCTGTGTGTTTTTCTTTCTTTCTTGAGGTGTGTAACGGATGCTAGTGGCTCGGCGTTAAGGTACCCGCCCTCTTGATTTAAAAATGAGAAGAGGAGGAAAGCGTAAGAGAAATGAAATTGGCCTCAAATGAAATTCGACTTAAATGAACCTCAAATTTGCTTTCTACCCATCCTGGCCGTCGCTTTAGAATATCAGATCTAAGGACCCCATGATGCGTCACTATTATGCTGCCAACAGCTGGCTCACTTTCGGTTGCTGAACTCCAAAAGACAGATGTACCCCCTCTCAATCCGTCCAGTTCCCAAATTGGACCATCCAGCCCTTTTCCGCCCGGAAAAGGGCATTTTTGAGTTTCTATTTATAATGTATAAACTTTATTTGTTTATATTTTAAGTAAAAAGCATTTTTAGTTTTTATTTAAAATGATCGCCACTTTTTTTAGGAAATTCTATGGACTTGATTAACATGAGAAAAACATATTTAGAATAGACATTTTTTTGTGTAATTTTACGAAAATGCGTATTTGGATAGATATATGAAAAATTTGTAAATCAAACAAATCAAAACTTATTATAGTTATAAAGTAGTTATTATTTTACATATGATAAATTGTGATCGGTTTTACTTGAAAAAAATTAATTGGATTTCTATTTTTTCTTGCGTTCGTGTTATGTGTAGATCAGTTAAAAAAGTAGAAAGTCTTTTAAGTGTGATTATATGCATAATATGCTGTAAATTTTGTAGTTTTTTCATCATTTTGTATTGCTGGTTTACCCAGGCCTCCATTGAACAAATTTCCAGTCATATGGATCCCTCCACCTACGGGTTGGCTTAAACTCAATATCGATGGAGCTAGATCTCCAGGGGTTTCCAGTGCAGGTGGTATTTTTAGAGGCAATAGAGGTATTGCAATAGGCTCTTTTGTTGCTCCCCTTGACACTCTATCGCCGTATGAAGTTGAACTTATGACAGTTTCTTTTATGACTGTAAATAAATCAAACCACTCGCAAATTATTCGAATATCAGTGCATAAAAAACTGTTTTAAAATTGTTTATTAATATTAACAAATCAAACTCTTCAAATTTGAACTCAAATTTAATATTGTTTGGTCCATTAACTTGTAAATATATTCGTTTAAAAGCTCGCGAACATATTCATTTAAAAATTCGTTAATATTTTTATTTAAGACTCATTTTTATTATATTTTATTATCAAACTCGAGTTTTTATCATTATTAGTTCATGAACCGAATTCAATTTTTTATCATTGTTAGTTAATAAATCGAATTCAAGTTTTTATCATTATTAATTAACTAGCTGAATTCAAGTTAATCTCATTAAGTATAATAAATGAGTTTTTTAATAATTGAGTTCAAGCTGTTTGCAAATTTAGTAATTTTAAAATGAGTCAAATTCTAACTCAAATGTAAAAATTTGAATTGAGTTCGAACATCTGATAAATTTATACGAATTCAGTTCAAATTTACTAATATTTGGCTTGACTCAACTCGTTTGTAACCCTACAATTATTATTCCAGTGAATGAGTGGGATTTCAGGCCAATGCCAATTTGGTTAGAGAGTGGCAATCACCAATTAGGTTACAAAAATATTGCCATATGGAAAAATATGGCAAACTAAAACATTTATATATTTATTAACTAACAATTATATATAGTCTAATAACAAACTAAAAAACTTAAATAAGCATTTGGTAAGTCACTTTAAAATTTAAAATTTCAAAAAAAATTAGAGTTAATAATTGACACTTGATGATTGACAATTAACCACAAATACTGAATCAAATATGCACTAAAATTTAAAGGATAAGGTGCTATAATTATATATTTTTCCATGAATATCCTTTCATGTAGAATCATTATAACCACTAAGAATTGAGGATTCAAGGTTCCAATATTATTTCGAGATGGGCAGATAATGTACTGGAAAATGTCCCACTTTTAAAAAAAAAAAAAGGCAAAAAATTCGAAACTACGTGGCCTTTTTTCTTAATCATTTCTATTGCGTTGGGGTCGGAAGGAAGTATTATTAACGGGAAAATAAAAAATGAGTCCATTTGCCAACTCAACATTCTGTTAATAACTGTCTGGAGATTATGTCGGTGTGTTTGTTCAGGTGCGCTCAATTCTATTACCACTTGTCCGTTACACCTTCATTTCCGCCAGTTAAAACCAAGTTTTTCTATTTTCCAAAAAGGAAAAAAAAAAGAAGAAACAAAAATCTTCATTGACCAAGCAACTAAGTCACGGATCAAACGGTAGATACGGTATTCGCCGACGTGACTTGCACAACTACCAAAAAATAAGCGCACAACGTGGTTACCTATTTGGGACATAATTAAATTAACGGTTGACCCGCTTCGATTAATTTACCGCCAACTCTGCGCACTGTTTGTGTTCCTTGCCCAACATATTTGGAAATTATGCTCAACTCAACTCCTACATTACAATTAATTTTAGGAAAAAAAATGTAGTTAATGAACATTCGAGAATAAACAAAAATTAATTAAAGAGGGGAAAGGAAATCATGCATGATTGAATTTAGCAAATATTATATATCAATAATTACGTGTTTTTTTAAATATACTAGCTACTTATTATTTATCACCGCATATTTCAAATGATAGGGGAAAATAGAAATCTCTATTTTCTTTCGGATTCCTAAAATTATATTATTTGTCTCTCTATTTTATCATATTATATTAATAAGTCATTTCGTTATATTTTTCGTTAGAAAAATGTTAAATTTTTAACAAATAACAAAATAACAAATTTAAGGAAAAATGACTAGTTATCCCCTAAAATTTTAAAATTATACTATTTGTCATCTCTATTATATTTTTGTTAAATTATATAGTTTTTTTGTCAATTTTTAATAGTTTTATCATTAATGATAGAGCTAAATAATTAACAAATATCAAAATTACCCATTAATCTAATTTATTTATACTATTAAATATGAAATAGTAAAGTGTATTTATTTTTCTCATTTTTTTCTATCTTTATAAATATTAGAGTAAACTTATAAATTAATCATATATTTTTGTACTAATAATCAATTATTTCTAGTAAAATATTATTTAATATGAATAGAATGAAATCAACTTATGATTTTTTTTGTATGAAATAATTAAATGATTATCTCATACTTTTGAAATTAATTTCAAAAATTGAATTATGACATTTTATAATCCAAATTCATATATTTTTGCTTTGATTTTAACCTAGATTATGAAAAGAGAGAATATAGTGAGAGAAAAAAAAAGCATTTTACTATTTTTCACTTTAATATTATAAACAAAATAGATTAAAAGGTAGTTATAACATTTGTTAATTATCTAATTTTGACATTGACAATGAAACTATTAAAAATTGACAAAATGATTATATAATCTAACTTAAATAAAATTGAATGGTAAATAGTATGATTTTAAAAATTCAGGAGACAATAGTGTAATATATCAAACATCATGAGATAAATAGTATTTTTTTTCTTAAAATAACTATTTTTTTCATTTGTTAAAAATTTAATATTTTTTTCTAATGGAATAATCTATTAATATAATATAATAAAATAAATGAGCAAATAATATAAATTTAAAATCTTAGAAGGTAATAGTGTAATATGTTAAACTTTAAAGGTAAATAGTAATTGTCTCTTAATTATTTATTCAACTTTTTGATGTTTTAGCTCATTTACAATTTTAGTATTAGTTAATTGTTAAAATATCAATTTGATATATATTTAAGTTGGTAAATCAATGATATTGAATTAGTAATTCTTGCTGATTTGACAGGTTAATCACAACAAGAAAACAATATTCACTTTAACCAGAAATCATCAATAACCGAACAAATGAGATTCTTATGAAAATGATCGTTAGGCATGTTTATAGGAATAATCTGTCTTTAAAAATGGGAGATAATGTTCCATGATTTTTCTTGCTTATACATTCCTTATAAATAAATTAATTCATAGATTGTGAGACTTGTAAAATATTAAGGTAGACGTATATATAATATTTAATTTTGATAATTCATTGATTTATTTTGTTTTACTCAACATCAAAAAATCTTAATTTATATATATAAGAACAAATTTTCAATAATTATGATTTTATTAGTAACTATCATAATTTTTAATATTAAATAATATTAAATATTTATAATTATTATAGAACTAAGTAGGTTATTACTGTTTTTATATATTTATATTTATATATATATATTTGGAAAGAATCTATTAATATGTATCAGACTCGGATAAGTGTTTTTCATGATTGCGAGATTTGTTCCGGGCGGAAATGTCAGCAGAACTTTTGCTTTAAGCGTGTGTATGGCCACTGACTGACTCATTATAGCGGTCCAGCTATATACTGCGGGGAACAGAGAAGAGATGGCATTTTATGTTAAAAGTTCGGGACAAGAAAATGGCTTTAAGCATGTGTGGATGTCACAAAAGTGCTTTTTTCCTTGTACGATAACCAACTGGGTGTGTGTGTTTAGTGTGAATGGCTGAATGCCCTTTTTGTGGTATTTTAAGTAATGTTGGCAATCATTTAACACTATAAAATTATATTTATGGCAATATACACTTGCCATAATTATGAATTTATTTTTTTAACGCTCTTTAATACTTAATTCATGATTGATTAGTGTGGAAAAAGATAAAAAATAAAAGAGAAAAAAATTATTTTTTAAAATTTATCACAACTTAACAATCAATCAGAAAATAAATATTGAATAATATTTTTAGCATTTATTTACAAAATATATACTATGTAGCTTTTTACTCTAAAAAAACGAATATTTCTACTTTCATTTAAATTAAAAAAATTCAGTCAACATGATTGAAATTATACATTTTATATAATATATTTATTTATTAATTCGGAACATTATTGAAAAACTAATATATTATATTAAATATAAACGTAATAAAAAATTAGCAAATAATTATATTTCTATAAAGAAAAATGAATTATCATTTTGAGACAAATAAAAAAATAAGTGTATATTCTTAAAATGAAGAGAATATAACAATTTATTTTTATAAAACTACTGTTTGTATATACATATATGCCACTAATCATAATTTAAAATAAAATACGCTTAAATAATAATTTCAGTTCTCACTAATCATATCTCACATAGACATATAACATATTAGAGTGAGAATAATAATCGTTATTTAGTTCCCAGTCTTATCAAACTTAACTAAAATAATTTGATTTGATTTAACAACTAAATTTATTGTTGAAACTTTTATAAACTTTATTGTGATTTGAAAATTTTATTAATTGATTGAAACTTTATTTAGACTGAGTTCATACTTTATTCAAAATTATATTAATAATAAAAAAAGTAAGAAACAAAATAATTTTTATTCAAATTTAATATATAATTTTATTTGTGAATTAAATTAATAATAATATTTTATATAATTAAAATAAATGATAATAATTTATTTATTTATATGACATTTTATCACTAATTCAATAATGAATTCATGTAATTTTTTTTATTTTCTTACTCGACTTGTACTCCTTGTTTGGACTTGTTGTACTCCACCTGGGCCTGTTTGGAGGCCCACTAAATTCTTTTAAGGACTTTTGTTAATGGACCTATTCCTTTTTTTTGGGCGTGTTTTCATTAATTAAATTAATTTTGATCAATTAATTTGGTAAATAGTAATATATATAAATGAATATTTTGATTTAGTTTTATATATTACTATAATTCGGATTTGGTTTATGTAAAAAATTTGATCAAATATTGGATTTTTCATAAATTATATTTGGTTTAAATTAAATTATAAATTGTTCATCTATACCTCTATCACTAAAAACATTCAATTTTGTTTATTTGAAATAAATTTTTAAATTTAGTTTTCTTAATTAAAGATGTAGAATATTGACAAGTATAAATATTTTAATAAATGTTTTGATTAAGGTGATTTTCGAATATACGTATATATTTTTTTGGGTGGGTTAAACAAAAAGCAATTAAAAAAAATAAATTTCTTAATAAAAAACAGAAAATAAATTAATTTTCTTTCCCGAAATATATTATTTACCACAGTAAAAAAAAACCAATTTGTGGTCACTTTTTAATTTTAACCCTACTTACTTACCCGAGCGAGTTATCGAAGCTATTCGCCAATGTCAGGTGAAAAGCTAGGTAGTTTTGGTCGATCTTCAAGACCGCGACTTTCAGTCTCTCTCTCTCTCTCAGAATTCGAATTGCAGAATCAGAGATGATGAATAGCCGCGCCAAAGCAGCCATTTTCGTGCCTCAAAGCAATTGCTTTCAGCTTCGGTTTGCACTTTTTCATTCAACTCCTGTCCTTGAACGCAAAAGACGCAATTTTTGGGATTGTGTTAGTCTCTCTCTCTATTCATAGGCACACAAGAATTTCTTTATTTTACAATCTTTAAATCATTTGTTTCCTTATATTGATTTGGTACTCTAATATCTTTGTTTGGTATTCAATAATTTTGATGGTTTGTGGGATTGTTGGGGTTGACTGATTTCATCGTTTGGTGGGTCAGAAAAAAAGGGATATTTGGATAATTTTTTTTTTTGTTATTTTATCGTGAGATTTTAGAATTGCATGAAAAGGAATTCAGTTTTGATTTTGTATCCTATATGTTTTCTTCAACCAACCGGATTTATTTGGTAAATGTTTGAGCTTCACTTGGAAAACGGGATGGAACAGCTACTTTGTTTTTCCATTTATTTTCATCGTGGAAACCCGTGAATGTTTCTTATTTTCAATTCATTGTCTGTTTCAAAGACATGATCTATTGTATAAGGGAAACTTTTAATTTCTTTAGGACACTGGAATAGTTTCATGAATGCTATTTGCCATGTGCATCTAGTTGATTCTAGCTGGAATTTTTTTTAACTATAATTTCGTAAGAATGTTGCCTTGAATTTTCTTTTCGTTCGTTAATGCTCTTTTTTTTTTTCTAATGGAACCTGCGTGGGAAATTAGTTCTCTAAACGTAGATACATTTTTGTTATATTTCAGTGCTCACTTTGTAAATTTGGTCTATCTAGGTTGAGTTGATAATGATGGTGTAATGTGGAAAATAAGCTTCAATTATGTTCCGTGAGCAGTTTTCTGTGTCTGAAACATTTTGTTCACCTGCAGAAAGTACTGTCTTAAGATTGATCAGAAATGTTTACGTGAATGCAATAGATGTGAATAACTTAGTGAGTCATTGAGGGGTTGAGAAAACATATGGTAATAGACTGGCACTTTGCGAAGTTTGGTACTTAGTAGGCAGAATGACTGAATAGATATTTTGAATTATTGGAATAGGGGTATATTAGTTGATAATGTAGGTACTTTGACTCTAAGCATTGGTCTAAATTTTCTATGTTGTTAAGGATAGTCAGATATGAATGTGACAGTTTGATCCTACAACTAAGGAGAGAATGTGTTGGAAAATAGTTGTGTTTAAGTTTGGATGTGGATTTGCACTCAGTAATTATGCTCCAATTGAGTATTATGTTCTGGAAATAGCTTTTGGTAATTAGTCAAACCATATCACTAAATGTGGTAAAAAATGTGTTATTTACTTATTTGCTTGTTTAGAATGCAATATGCATGACGGATAGCTAATTTATTTTTATGTCGCACTTAATCTGCTAATTGATGGAGCCATTGCTTTTTGCAGCTTGCATTTTTTTGATGATAACTGCTTTCCATTTTTTTTTTGGCTGTGGTGCAAAACTGATGAATAAGATACTTCAGTAAATGTTCTTGGAAGGAGAGAAACAATTGTTTATAATATCAAAACTTTGATTTATAAAGATGAGGAAATTCATGGGTTGCCTAAAAGATATTAGGGATTGCAACAGGGTGGCGATTACTTGTTCATCATGGGGATTGGTCTTGAGTGGAGCAGAGAATCTCCCTCCCTCGTGGGGTCGGA
Organism: Triadica sebifera; assembly: GCA_023653625.1. NCBI lineage: Eukaryota > Viridiplantae > Streptophyta > Magnoliopsida > Malpighiales > Euphorbiaceae > Triadica > Triadica sebifera. The sequence continues at coordinate 26,039,784 of CM042908.1, read as the reverse complement.
ATGAGGAGTACATTCATGTACTTATATTGTTCTTTTTAAATGGTAACATTAATATTTTCATATGTATTTCAGTCAAACTAAAATTAGATTTTTTTATAGAAAAAAGCTAGGAATAGAGGTGGGGACGGGATTGGAAGAATTTTCTCACCATTAGAATCACAAGAAGTGAGCAGGGAATTGCCCTCTTGCTTGGTCTTCTTCCATCATTAAATGAGATAGATACTATTGGCTTTGTCGATTTTCAAAATTTTGGCATCATCGTTCATATAATTGTTTCATCAACCTGTTAAGATTTAAGATACTACATTACTAAGTTGCTGATATCTCACGCAAATGGGAACTACATAGGTACTCTAGGCAGGCTTATCGAAATTTTTTTCATTCATCTTTTATTTTTCTTTCTTTCTTTTTATATGTTGTTTCTGTTCATCCTTTTCTTTTTTAAGTTTTTGCCTGTCTTCTTTCTTTTTATAGATCTAATTGACACATACTTTTTAGTATTGAAGTCCAATCTGTGTTTCTTTTTTCGCTATTATCTTTCTTGCTTAATGCTTCATATTTTTCTTGTTGTTTGTCATATTGCCGATTGAAGTTGTTTGCTTGTAGAGATATAATGGTTATTCCCGGAGGTTGAGGAGAATGCAAGGGAAGCAATCATTGTTGCGAAATGCCAATGCTTATGCAGAATACTTACTCCAGGTTTCGAATAATGATGTTGCTAGATTGTTATATACTTTGATAATTTTTTGTTCACTTATTGATCATTTGTTAGATGGTATTATTTGCTTCTTCACTGTCTATGCATGTTATTTACCATTGATATGTTAATGAACATTACTCAAGGCAGTTGTAATTATGGAAAATTGATCCTTCTCGTAAGAAGAGCAGAATTTGTATTTGACTATTATACAGTTAATTATTATCAACTGATTCAATTAGGTTTTTTACTTTTATCCACATAAGAAGCAAGAAAATTGTTTCTTCTTCCTCATTATCTTATGTTGTTACCCCATAAGAATGTTGTCATGCTGCTTGTTAAGTATTTTTCAGATTGGTGCTTCTCTGCCTAGGCCTAGTTAACCATGAGACACTGGGAATGTGTGTACTGTTTTTATTTTTCCAAGTCCTCTTATAATTCTGCTTGTCAGAGTTCTTTGAGTTCTTGCAATCATTATTTTCCCGGACTTTGCAGAACTGGCAGAATGATTTTGATGAAGACGATCCATCTTCAAGCAGAGGCACCTCGTGGTTCAGAAAGCAATACTCAAAGGGATCCAGAATTAACTGGAGTGGCAATCAGGGAACCTGGCGATCTGGTAGAAGTAAGGATAATTGAAGCCCCTGAACACTTAATACAACATAATCTTGTGGTTATGTCCTCATGGAATGAAAATCTATTAATTTATTTCGTTGTAAGCAGACTCTTGGAAGAACTCTCTCCAAGTAATCTGTTTGGCTGAAATTGTCTGAAATTTTTTTCTTAGATGGGAGGAGAAACATTATGGAACAGAAAATGCACTTTTGTAGTATAGATCCCCCAATCCTGTGGGACAGGTTAAAAATTTTTCAATGTAATGCTTGCAGTTGCAACATCGTCCTAAATTGTTATTTGGTAAAAAATATGGTGGTTATTTCATTTTGTTTCCTATTGAACCATTGCATACTATCATTTCTTACTGAGCTGCATGGAATCTCTTCTGAATGAATTGAATAGGATTATTGCCAGTTTTTATTCTTTAGTGAAGGCTTATATTGTATGCATTTGTGCTTTAGTCTTGGAGTATCTTTTTTCCCCATTTTGGAGTTGCATGAGAAATTTATTCAGTTTTGTTCTTTTATTCAGAAGGTTTCCAGTTTTGTGGAGATGATTTTGAAGTTGAGACCATCCTTCGATCTGCTTTTGGTGGGAATCGATACTCTTACTTTTCTTTCATAAATGGAGAGAATCCTCAATGGAGGAGTTCATCTGGCTTCTCTAGTTACTATGGATGGAACTCAAGATTCCGGGTTGAATATGACTATGATTCCTCATCAGAGTCAGATAGTTTGGGATCAGATTTGGCTTCAGATAGGCTTGCCCTGGGCCTAAGTGCTTCTGGTCCTCTTAAACTTGAAGATATTAAAGATGCGTGAGTTCTTAGTAGACTTATTCTCCATGGTATATGTCTCGCTTATATTATAATCAAAACTTGTGTGCAAAATTATTAGTTAACAAATTCTTTGAATTTAATCAATTTGTATTTCAACATTTGACATTATTATCAATTAGCAATGTGACTGAAAATAGTGAACTAATTCAAATAAAACATTTCATTTGAATAAATAATAATAAACAATGTATTCCGATGGGCAACTGTGAAACTCTTTTTCATTTCTTTTGTGGTATTTTATGTGCAGATACCGAACATGTGCGCTGAAATGGCATCCAGATCGTCACCAGGGCTCTTCGAAGGTACTTACTACCTCTGTCCAACCCTTTACCAGGCCTTGTATTGAGCTTTTCTACTTGTATAACTCAAACAAGGTGGTTATTTTGGTTGATTGTTTTGTGGAATATTGGCCAGGCGCCCTAAGCATAGCAAATGGTTTTATATATTTTATCAAAGTTCGAATCAAAGTTCAAAGCTTTTATATATAGTGTGAAACAAAATTTCATTCATATACTCAATAAACCTCCTGTATTTTTTTCTGTTTGATTGCATTCTGCTTCGAATATTCTGAATAATGCTTTATATTAAGTCTATATTATTGCTTGTCAGATAGTAGCAAATTAATCAATGTTGTTTGATAGGCAATTGCAGAGGAAAAGTTCAAGCTGTGCAGTGCAGCATATCACTCTTTATGCGAGAAGCTGACTACTGCTTAGCATATTAATATATTCTATTGATGTATTTCTTTTGAAGTTCAAGAATAGTTTAATTCCACGCATTAGGTGTACAGTGTAATAATCATCAAATTATGGCCATGGCATGCCAATTTTGTATTATTTTTCACAATTTCTAGTTTATAAAATTCAAGTTAGATTCTGAATGTCTTCTTAAAAATTCATTGGTAAATATTTAAATAATTTTAAAAAATAATAAATTTTGCTTAATTAATATCACAATTAGATTTATGGTCAAAAGAGTCAATTGACACAACGATTAACACCATAATGAATTTTGCTTAATTACCACATAAAAATTACGATTAAATAGTTATAAAAAAAATATTATTTTTCATAAACCCAATTTTTAAAATTTTTTGTTAAAAAAATAGAAAACAAATATTATTTAAGATGGTAGGATAGAGGCCTACCATGGTGGTAACGGGTGACGGAGAATTAGGGTTCGATTCCGGAGAGGGAGCCTGAGAAACGGCTACCACATTTAAGGAAGGCAGCAGGCGCGTAAATTACCCAATCCTGACACGGGGAGGTCATTATTTTAGAGAAAAATTTTGTCGTAAATATTTTAATAATTTAAGAAAATAAATAAAATTTTCTATTTTAACTCCTTAAATATATATTTTTAATGACATTAATAATATTATTTTTAAAAAAAATTAAAAAAAAGGATTTATAAGAAACCATTAAATTGTATTTTTTGCTAAATTTATTATAGTGTTAATTAAGCAAAATTCATTATAGTACTAATTGTGGTGTCATTTGGCTCTTTTGACCATAAATCTAATTATGATGTTAATTGATCAAATTTTATTATTATTTTAAATTATTTAAATTTTTACTGACAAATTTTCATGAAATTTTTTATCACAAAGTTTAAAAATTATTAGGGATGCAAAAATTTGTATTAAAAATTATAAAATATTTGTTGACAATACTTGTAGACCATATTAGTTTTAGTAAGACCAACATTGGATGAATAATTCCATTCATATTTAATGAAAAATTGAACATAGGAATTCAAAAAAATCAAAATATATTGTACCCATTGAAAATTAAAAAGAAAAATATTAAGGATCTAATTAAAAAGGAGATGAAACCGTTAAAAGTATTTCTGAAATAATTCCTAAAATTTTAATAGCAAGCCAACCAAAAACGAAACAAAAAATAAATAAGGGTGGCTAAGCTTATAAAATAATACATAAAACAAATTTACTTTAAAACATAGTTAAAAATTATTAGTATTTAATAAAATAAAAACAAATAATTGAAGTACTTAGTAATACGTTTTGCATATTGCAAATAAAAATATAAAAACAATTAAGTTTACTGAATTAAATCTTTAAAATGTTTAATTACCCGGTTGGATTCGAAAGGTTGAACTCGGAAATAATAGTTATAGTAAAAGAATTAATTGATTTCGAGTATTAAAAACTTTACAAGCTTAATAAAATATTTATTTAACTTGTATTTTTGCTTAATTTCAACTATAATTAATATTAACTTAAATTTGATAAAATTTTATTCAAATTTTGTGATTATTAATTATTAATCGAATTGAACACTCAAAGAAATCGATCTAATCAAGTAGAATTTCTGAATTACGAATTTTCGAGTAGGGTGGAGGTTGAAAATTGAAATTGCTGGTTTAGCGATGTGTTTACTCAACTCGGATTATACCAAGTTGCTCACTGTAATTCGCTACTGTTCGTAATAAAAACATTGATAAATCCAAGCAATCAAGTGTTTCTCGTTTACTTGATCTTGCAGTCTCCTTCCCTTTCTCTCCGTGGAAATTTTCGATTCCATATATTTTTCCAATTGCTCAACTTCAAGTTCCCATTTTCAATTTGAATCCGTAATTCCCCAAAATCTAGTCTCCATTAAATTTCAGCTGATTTTTTTTTTCTTTCAAATTTACGATTTTTTATTCAAAATCTCGTATCTCTGATCAATGAAATTCATGGGGCTTGATTTCAAAATTTTATCCAAATTAGGGTTTTTGATTCTATAATAATTGTCTTGAATTTCAATTCCGGTTTCCGTTTTCTGTCTGCGATGGAGAAGAGCTACTCATTTAAGTATCAGACTCAAGATGCTCACCCACAGCATCCATGGACTGGAGATTTCGGATTCAGCGCTAGTGATCGTAGGTACGCTTATTCGCGTCAGCTTTCAATTCATCAATCAGGAGAGCCTCGCACTCCGATTTCTATTATGTCGAACGAGACAACGCTGCCTCTGCTGACGCGCACCGTATCGAGCATAGATATGCCGCCGGAGATTTACAAATTTGACTACGAAAGTGACAGCTTTTACGACACAAAGGACTCCATGAAGGAGAAAAAGAATTTAGCTGCTTTACATTCACTTGTTTCGATGGTTAAAGTTGTAAGCTCCGGTAGTAGACAAATGAAGAGACTTCTGATTATGATTTCGCTTAATGTTGCATATTCTACTGCAGAATTAGGAATTGGGCTACTCACGGGGCGTGTTGGTAAGAAGTTAGTTAATTTGTTTGATAGTGTCTCTGTGTTTGTCTTTCTTGATGCTCAGGTTGTTCATTTTTTATTGTTTAGACATGATTTTTTATCAGAAGTAATATTTTTTCATTTTTTGGTGCTTTCTGGTTCCTTCTCAGGTTTGGTTTCTGATGCATTTCATTTGACATTTGGCTGTGGTCTGTTAACGTTTTCTTTATTTGCCATGGCTGTTTCTCGTAAAAAGCCCGATCGTTTGTACACTTATGGGTGAGTTTTGAATTCGTTGCCGTAGTGAAGCCTTACCATTTTGTTTTTGATCCAGTGTATTTTATATCTATATGATTAGGTGTCTTGATATTGATTCATAATTTTGGTACAAGTTATCATGATATATGAATATGTAGTTTTTGTTTAAACTCTTAAATTTTTATAACCAGGTACAAAAGGCTTGAAGTTTTGGCGGCTTTCACTAATGCTGTAAGCTCTAGTTTTCTTGCTTGTCTGTTTATATATCGCACAACTTCCTGTGGATCATAATTGACATCAAATGAGATACAAAATAGTTATGTTGTTGGTTCTGTTTCCTCATTTTGTCTAGTAGTAATATGGTAGTTAAGTGTGTAATTAATATTCTATGGGCGTGTCAAAGGTTTTGTGTAATTGAATAACTTGGCTAATTGGGCCTACACTTCCATTGTGGCCAAAGTACCTATTATGATTATCTGGTAAAATTTTGCTGGATAATTTTAGAATGATTTTACTTGTACAGACATAAGTACGCATTCTAAATTACAGTTCTTAAATTTTCTAGATTGAGAGATTCAAAATTCACAATATATGTTTCAGTTCCATAGCTAGATTTTTTGTTGAGTTTATAGATACAAACCGCTCTCCTTTGGCTCAAGCATTTAAGGAATAGATCAGGGTTGACTACTTCAAGGTTGGAGTTTGCATTCAGCTCAGTGAATCATAGTTGTGTATAATACTGTATAATCACTACATTCAGGGTGCTTTCTTATTTATCTTGCTAGATACATTGTTGTTTGATTGCACTTCTGTAGGTAAATTAAGTTGTGGTACTGAAGTTATTAAGATGCTTGCTTAGATTGATGAAGTGGAACATTAATAATATGCATCAAGGTTGTGGGTGGTTGAAATATTGAATTGATATGAAAATATAAGAGTGCATCTTACTTGATCAAAATTTTATGGGGAAGTATTTTCTCTTCCCATATAAAAATAGTGAATGAGTTTGCTTGTTGGTTCATGACTTTTTTACTTAATTGCATTCTGGCAACAAAGGCGCCCACCTAATTTGAGAATTGCTTTTGCTTGCAGTTTGTTTTCCTAATATACTGATTCTCATTTAGCTGTTATTGCATGTAAAGTTTTCAGGACAATAGGTAATGCCTTTATCTGTGCTAACATCTGGATTTTTTTTTCTATTTTGCTGCTTGTAGACAGCTGTTTCTTTTGTTCATGTCATTTTCCTTATCTGTGGAAGCGCTTCATGCATTCATACAAGAAGAATCTGAGCACAAGTAAGTTGGTCATCTGTACTTTGAGATCAGTATGCCAATTTAAGTATATATACTAATCCATGCCTTGAAGAGATTATATGCTTAGTGGTTACATGCTGGACGCATAATTATCATGAACTTTTGTGATTCTGTGTGTGAAGATATTTTGTTGATAAAATCATCTTGCAGGCATTATCTGATTGTTTCAGCAGTGACAAATCTTCTTGCAAATCTTATTGGCGTTTGGTTCTTCAGGAACTATGCTCGCATTACTCTTGGTGAGTTTTCTTTTGCAGGTTTTTTTTTTTTTCTCAGGATATTATCTTATGTAAATTTTAAACACCATACATGCATTTTTTTTTCTGGGGGCTGGAGGTAACCGTTTAGTAGGATTCATGTGTGAGTTTATGCTGATTGTCACTCTTTGTGCTAGTATGCAATAGTTTTCCTTCCCTTAGCGGATGTCTTCTTATGCATATTTCCTTGCAGTCTACCGAAAAGCAGAAGACATGAATTACCACTCTGTTTGCTTGCATGTTCTTGCTGATTCCATTCGCAGGTCATCTCTCTTCTCCCTCTCCCACTCTCTCCGCATAGATGCACATTGATGCACGACTTTCCTTTGGGCATGCTTTTTCTTTTCCAAAATGGCTTTCTTTTTAATATATCCATGTTAAGCTGGTGTACTCTTGTTGTTCTCAGTGCAGGTTTGATATTGGCATCCTGGTTTCTGTCCCTTGGGTATGTTGCTTGACCTCTCATCTTCAACTATCTTATCCTCTCTAAATATACATTCGCCTGGTTCTTCTTTTGTTTTTAATTTGTCATTTATTTACAGGGTTGCCAATGCTGAAGTATTATGTTTGGGCCTAGTTTCAGTTGTAGTCTTTATGATTGTCATGCCACTATTCAAAACTACTGCCGGCATCTTGCTACAAATGGCACCACCTAGTATTCCATCTTCAGCTTTGAGCAAATGCCTGAGACAGGTGAGGTCCTGAAAGGCTGCAGCTAGGTTTAATTTGCTTTGGTTGCATTTAGCATGTACATGGAGAAGAAAATTTAATCTCTCGTTGACAGTAAAAAATCGAGGGTGTAATGATTAATGTCAATATGACTGGCATATGTTGCAGTATGTTCCAGGGGATTTCTCCAACAAATTTGAATTGTTGCTTAAATTTGGTTTAGTGAGTATATATATATATATATATATATATTGTGGATAAATTTATATAATTCTTTCTCCTGAAAACTCTTTGGTTAGGTTTCTGGTCGTGAAGATGTTAGTGAAGTTTCTCAAGCTCGTTTTTGGGAATTGGTCCCTGGTCATGTCGTTGGCTCGCTTTCACTTCAGGTAGATCATTGGATATGTGGCACATCTCAAAATTTTTGTCATGCATTTCAATTTTTCCTTTTTTTTTCTATTTTTTTTAAAAACAGTTGGATGCACATGTTAAAAGGCTAGTAATTAAGAAAGTTCTTTTGGTGGATGATACCTACAGGTAAAGAAAGGGATGGATGATAGACCGATATTACAGTATGTGCATGGTTTATACCATGATTTGGGCGTACAGGATCTGATAGTGCAGACTGACTATGACTAAGTCTCATTTTCCCTTTTCCTCTTAACAGCGTAGATTAAAAATCCATTTTGTAATATTTCTGTTTTTATTGCATTTGTTTCTTCATTCTCATTATTATTAAACATGGTTATTACTAGTAGAGGGAAATTTTCAATTTATATTCCCAGTGTAAAATAATTTATTTTAATTTATATTTACAATATACGATCATCCTGTTTCTGCAAAATTGCTCTGTTTGTAATATTAGTTTGCTTCCCTTTTGTTTAATTTTGTTGGTTTTTATTTTTTGAGATTTATATGCTTTGATCTAAATGATATTCTTTTGCTTTTCAAATGCAAAATTGATAGAACCAAATTGAGATCTTTCATGATGATAACGTAATGAATTATTACGGTAAAGTTATAGTGAAAATTAATTCTTTTTTTTATAAAATTTTCACTTCATTAATAATAATGTATAACATATATTTGATTTTCTTTAAATTTGGTGTCTCAAGGTTTTCAGAAAAACATAAATTATAGTTTTTCGTTTAATTAATTGGAGTTGATTTTCACACCTAACCGATCAATTTTCAGCCTTAAAACAGAGATCCAAACACAAGTGCATTATTATTAAATGCAGCTGACGTGTAACGAGTTTTTTTTTTTTTAAAAAAAAAGAAGAAAAGATAAAACACGACCTAACTCAACTTTAAACTTCGTGGAATTTTTCTTCTTTCACTGTATTAACTTTTCTGCCCACATGTTTCATCTATTTTCTTCTTATTTTAACACCTTCCATTTAAGAGTGTTATATATATATATATATATATATATATATATTTCAACGGTTGCGGCTGTTAACTACCATAAATATTAAATAATATTAAATATTTATAACTATTGTAAAACTAATTAGAATTGTTAAATTTATGATATATATATATATATATATATATTTTGAGAGTGAAACGATGACTTTTCTTAATCAACGACTGCCAAGCCATTTGCAAAATCTAGTTATATTACCTTTCCCATAACAGCAATTTTTTTCATTTTCCTTTTCCACAAAAAATCATCTTACATCTTTGTGAAAAGGTTTTTTTTTAAACCTAAAAATGGGTTTGAATTAAGATCATATATTATTATTATTATTATTATTATTATTATTATTATATTGTGTGAGGAATTTTATTATATTTTAAATTTAATTATTTCAGTACATACATCTGGTGTAGATGGGTAACAAAATTGTCATTTGTTCAAATATAAGACTTAACATATAATCTATCAATATACTTAATATATGATAAAGTTTCTTGACTTGACTTATTTTGAGTTGAACTTAATTAACTTATGAACTAATTATAATTTTAAATGATCATTAGATATTTAAACCTTGAATATAATATCGTATTTATCTAAAATTTTAAACTATTTAGTTTTTTCAAAGTTGAATGTACAAGTTAACACATTTATAATATTCAATTACTCCACAGAATACATGGGCAAATTATGTGTTAAGACTTAAAACTATTTAAATAATTCATTCTCAGTAGAAAAAAAAAGTTATTTTATTATATATAATTCTAATTAAAAGATTATTCATACATGATATTATACTAACAACCATTTACAATGCCAATTAATTCATGCTGAAACTAACTATAAAATGGCAAGTTCCTCAACTCTTGTGACTCCACTGATGGGTTTATGTACTTGAGGATATTTTCAATTGTAATAGTTATGCTAGTTAAAATTGCGGTATCATAATTCAGTTTAGGCCTTTTCTATGTTGAAAAATAAATTGACAAATTCCAGACAACTTGGTTTGTGATAGATGGAAAGTGTGACTTGAGGAGTTTTCTCTCTTTAGATTTTCTGTTTCCTTTTCTGAATAATCAAATTTATATTTTGCCGGCAGATCTGTATTCAAGAATTTTTCAATCACCTTTTTGTATTTATTCTATCAATATATATTTTTTTTTTCAAATGTAGTCCTTAATTTTGTTGTTAAGCACTCTCAATACGGCAAAGAATTTGCTGACCATTTCTTCAACTTGACAACATGAGCGGATACACCGAGAGAAAAGACTTTCCCCTAAAAACGTTAATTTTAAACACAATTTTATTTTTCTAATTTATATACATCAACTTATAATCAATTCTTTCAAAACCCATATTGAAATGAAGGAGTTCTGATGCAAGCGAGGAAATGGATGAAGCAGAGAAGCATAAGTTGAATCATTTTAGCCATCAACATCCACTAGAAAGCATTGTTTCGGATTCAACCGGAAACCTTACCTGCAACGGTTGCAACCTCGAAATTATGTCTTGTAAGGACTATTACCACTGTAAAACATGTTCATTTTCTCTGCATAGGATATGTTCCAACATGCCTAGAAAAACCAGACATCCTTCACACCCAAATCACTATCTAACTCTCTTAGTTTCTCCTTCATCTCTCAATAATAACATTACCACCTCTAAGTGTAACGCTTGTGGGCATCACATCTCAGGCTTCTACTATAATTGTGCAGAATGTAGCATTTACTACCATATCTTATGCTCAGCTCTGCCTCTCTCTGTTGCAATCTCTTCCCATCCTCACACACTCCGAATCGAATTTTCGCCTCCGTATAATTTCTGCTGCGATTTGTGTGATAAACCAAGCCATTTTGGGTGGCTATATAGGTGCAGATTCTGCGAGTTTGATGCTCATATTTCTTGTGCTATTTCGGACCACAAAGCTCAACCCGTGCCGCCGCCAAACACATTGTCGAGGCAGATTTTATACTCAGCTTCTATAATGGAGGCGAACCGAATGATTGATTATGGAACTGAGAGTAGTGAACTGATGCAATTAGTAGTACAGGGTGTTGCATTAGGCAATCAGTTGCAAGAGAGTAATGGCCAAGAATTAATTGCTCAATCTTCAGCGGCAGTAGGATGGGATGAGAGATTGCAGAGCCCAAAACTTAATGATGGCATTGGGCGTTTTCGGTTATACCAATCGGAATCACAAATGTGTAGCAGTAGTACAACCCCAAGTTACCAGTTCAGTGACTTGTGTTTTTCAATAGATTTGCTTAAATCTTATGCAAGTCAAGATCATAATAGATCATTGGCGGTAAATAAAGAAGCTAGTTTTCGAGAATCGGAGGGGGTCGGTAATAACGAAGTTGAAGCAAAGGTTGATCATGATAACAAGATCAAACAACAAGAAGTAGTTGATTATCCAAATGGACCAGTATTCAATCCCCTTTACAAGGCTCCGGAGAATTGGCTGAATGACGAGTCCTTATTTGAAACCGTCAAACATGGTAATGATGGCTGTAGGCAATTACCAAAAAATGAGGATAACGGTAAAGTAAATAGATTTGGAGTATTAAAGCCAAGGATTAATGACCAGACCATGAAATCCAACATGGTAAGCTCAAATTTCCCGGTAATTAATATTGCTTAATTAATTTACTCGAAAATATGTAATGAAATGAAAGTTGATATGCATCACATATATATATAAATATAAAAGAATATGCAACATTAATGGGTTTCTACTTCTTTTTTTTTTTTGGGTATCTGCAGGGGAGTTCAAGGTGGTCATGTTGGTGGAAACTCCTGGGTTGTTGTTATCCTACAAGGTATGAGAAATGTTCTAAAAGCTTCAAGAATGGAGGCCTGTGAAAACTACTGCTGCTAACAGATGAGGATGTCAACAAGGATATAACTTGCTCATACTACATAGGTGAAGCAAAGGAGAAACATGTCTCAATCCGTTAATCAGGTTTTTTATTTTTCATTTTGGACCCAATAAAAAAAGAGCGCTAATTTTGCATAGTTAAAATTCATTTTCTTGTTTGAAATATACAAAAATGTCCCAGATCTTCCTTTTATATATATATATATATATATATATATATATATATATATATATATATATATATATTTATTTATTTATTTATTTATTTGGAGAAATAATATTTTGAATTTTTTTTAAGTATAGTTTTCTCGAGTGTTATATGTATAGTAATATATAATAAAATTAATTTGATAACTAAACAATTGTACAGTAAAAGAAACTAAATTAAAAAAAATGGTGCAGTAGCTGCATTTTCAATCTAGATGCACATGTCAATTGAACTTCTCTCTATATTTAAGGTCCCGAACTAAAAAAAAAAAAAAAGAAGGAAATCATTCACTTAAGGAATTTGAGCCCTTTTATTTCATTAGAGACCCTTAGGGCTGTGGGCCACAATAATGGGCAGTCATTCTTTGTATTTCCATCGATATTGATGGATAGACGATAAAAAAAAAAAAAAAAAAAATCGATTATCTTCTTCATTTCTTACCAAAAAAAATATCATGATTGGATTCAGCTCTTTTCTTAATGAACCGAAGACAATAATAAAAGATTGAATGCATTTACATGACAAATGACAAATTCCAATATAAGCAGACAAAACAGAATCAGTCATTAAAAAAATTCAAGTGTGCATTTAAGGACGGCATGAATAGATAATTCCAACAAATTTAAAATTCATGTTGTCGAACTCCACTTGGAAACTTGCAGTCTTATGCACTTGAATTGTTGATGATTTTCTTTCTTTTTTTTTCTTTTTTCTTTTTGAGAAATTTGACTATTTCTTTACAAAACGTTTAATTTCAATATGGATTGTCTATTTAATTAGATCATATTGAAAGCATGAAGTTTGTAATTTACTTTAAGTGAAATAATGTACTTTTAATTTTTTAAGAAAATATTGAACTTAATTATAATGTATAGTACCTTTTATAAAATCCAAATCATTAGGAACTGCACTGTGGAGGACTGGACGGCAGGATTAATCTTTGTCATTATTAATTATATATACAATTTTACCTGTAACTATCGTAACAACTTTGTCTCATCAGTTATATATATAGTTTGAATAAAACAGGTTCAGAAATATATTAAAAAAATTACAAATAATTATTCAAATGAAACTATAAAAATGTCAGAATATTTGAATTGTATCATTAATTAGGCCTTCATTCTAAAAATACGATATTTTTTGGTTTTAATTATAACATATGCATATTAAATAACCCTTTGATTTTGATAAGCTCGTGTTACAAAAAAAATATTAACTCTTTGATTTTGATTTGATCAGTTACTAATGATTATGTAAATAAACTCTAATAACAATGTTGAATTAAAATTCAAAAAAAAGAAAGAAAGAAAAAAATAGCTACAAATAATTTCATTCCGACAATTTTAAATTTCAAACCATAAGATACCCAAAATTAAATTAGCATATTAAAAATTCTGATGACTTAAATATACAAAATGCCAACCTCAGAACTTCGTCTGAATCGATGTTTGCTGGTTTTCCTTGACTTACAGTAGAAAATATATGATTTTTTATTTGAACAACCAAACATTTCTGTGCTGTGAGACAAGAAAAACATCATCTTGTTGACAGAGAAGCTATTGTCAGGAAATGTTTTCACATCTTCCTTCTGGCTTCATAAATTAATTAACTTATCATCGTAATTGTGCACTTACAATTAATGATGACAACCAATTAAAGATATCATCAATAGTTAGTACTACACCTAATAAACAAAAATTGGGAGGCTTGATGTGGATGCAATTATACAACATTTCAGCCATCCACATGCCTTAAAGCTACAGAATTTCAACCCTGAAATCATCAAGGCATCAGCTTCATCATGTGCAGCCTGCAAACTCCCACCCTCGGGATGGATGTACACCAGCAGTTGCTGCAACTTCTACCTCCACAAATTAAGCTTGCTCGCAGATGCCTCAAAACAAGAAGCATGTGGTTGATCCTTACCCTCACTCTTCTTCCATCTCCACTGTATCCTCAAGGTTCTTTCAAGTGCAATGCCTGTGGATCAGATTCTGGCACAGGCGGCTTTTGCTACCACTGTAAGGAGTGTGAACTTGATTTTCATACCCTTTGTGCACACATGCCATCATCTGTCAATATATACTATCTTCCATGATCATCTTCTCCATCTAATTTTCTCCCCGCCCTACAGTAAGAAGGCGTTTCGGTACTGCGATATCTGTAAAGGGTCTGGTTCCAACCATTGGTTATATCACTGCGATTCTTGTAATTTTGATGCTCACTTAAATTGTGCTATTGCTAATAACATCCAACAAAATCAGGAACATAAGCAACAAATAGTTAAGTCCCTAAGCATAAGTACTCCGCAATTCCCAGCTTCTACAAATATAATGCATCAAATTTCTGCAGCGGGATCTTCACTAAACAGGTCTTATTCTGCGAATACAAATCCGATGAATCATAGAGTTCAATCATCTTCATCATCAACTATCCGAAAAATTCCTGTAGTAGGATCCTCATCAAGCTGGGTTTATTATCCATGGCCAACAGGAGTACCTTGTCAGTATGTTCAGCCTCAAAAAACAGGCAAGATTATGGACAACAATTTGACAGGAGTTTTGGTGAGAGGAGTGCTTGATGGTGTTGCCCAGCAGGCCGGCCAGATTCTGCTTAGCAGCCTCCTATTGGGGTTTTCACTCAATTAATCATATAAATTTATATATATCAGGAGCTTTTTTTTTTTTGAGCTTTCATTTTTACAGTTTTCTACTTTTCAGCAATATATTTTCTGGTTGAAGATCTTGTTTTCTAAAAGTCTAGATTATGTTGTGTGCTTTCTATTGCCATTCCTATTTTTATTTATTATTAAACCTATCTAATTCTATTGATCAAAATTTAAAGAAGAGTAGATGAAAATAATACATCTCCAGAGTGCTCTCGATCAATTCATATATAGATCATAACAATATTGAAGCAGCAAATAAATATATTTCTTGCACTGCTACATTATTTTTCAATTTCGGTTATTTAGAATTTTATTTTTTAAAAAAAGAAGGAAGTGGATTCCAAAATCAAAGGGGAAAGCAAAAGAAGACTCATATCCTTAGATTTAATATAAACATAAACAAAAATGAAAAAAAAAAACGATGATCGGAGGATTATTATCGGCAAGCAACAATCCCTAGGAGAATTAAGAATCTATCCGAATGCTTACTTTTTTCTATTATATTTAATGATTAAGCGAAGCATTGAAGGTGATTTATGCAATTACCAAGATTTTGCTATTGACCTAGAAGTTGATATATATATGATATGCCTTCTGCTTTAAAATTTAATGGGCCAAGAGCAAGATTCTATGATGCATTGTATGTTGAGTCTTCAAATATTAGGGTGGGAAAACATCACTCTTTTGTTTTAACTGATGTGATTTAAAGTTTAAAACCCTGCAACTGTAATTATATATAAATTAATTCTTTAAAAAAATTATATTATAAGATTTAGCTAGGTCTAACTTGTGATTCCCAGTTAGACTTGTCCAATGGGAAAATGATTAGTTTGGTGTAAATTAAAAATATTTTACAAATTTAGGTAAAAAATTAAAAAATTCTAAATTTAAGGTATTTTAAATTTTTATTTTTAGATTATTTTGCTCGGATGGTATTAGAGAGAGTATGTATACCACTTAGACTAACACTGAGGTGCACAACCCTGATTCTTTTTTTTATAAATTAAAAGTAGGGGACAAGTCTTTTGCAGGAAATGTTGTGTGGCGCAGTGGGTCTGCTTGTTTGCTGATGACACTATTTGATAAATTATTTTATCAATTCATTATTTTATAAATTATTGTTTGCAGGTGGCATGATTTCGTAACAAGTCTTGAGGTGGCATTATTTTATCAATTATTTTATAATTTGAGTGGGGGCACTAGGTCTTCTTGTTTGAGTTTGCAGGAAATGTTGAATATTTGCTCATGTATTTTCTTCTTTTTGACCAGCTCTTTTGCCGTTGAACATATTTCTTATGTTGTGCACCCATTAATGTGCTAGTTTAACTTAGAATTTTTCCTTTGTCCAATACCATACACAACAGAAGGAATAAAACCAAACTGTTCCTAAGAATACTACTTTGAAAACAGGAAGATTCCTTTGATTCTGTTATAAAACAAATTCTTATAGTTTCTCTTTTTCCTAAAGATAAGCTGATCTATTCAACTTACACCCAAATTAAATGCCATTCAGCATAGTAACAAAAGCAGTGGAACTCTCTGATAATATATAGAAAAGGGCAAAATATTTAATCAGCCACGAAACGGTGAATCGGCACAATGTAGATTTTTGTTCAACTTGTAATCCTGCTTGTCATTGATCCCAAATCTTCTGTCTATGAAGTCATAATTACCTCGTTAGTGAGTAGTGTCAAATCAATAACAAAGTACATAGTTATCAAACGAGTTTGGTTTAACTAGCTAGATTTTGCAAAATAATTATCAGGTGTATATTTCCAATTACTAAATCACTCGTTTATTTTCTTGGAAGAAGCTTAGAAATACTATACGTACAATGATACCAACGGTTTGTACATGAGGTTGGTTTTCATTCTAGCGACTACTTTTCCTTACAAAATCTTTGTCTTAATATTATTTGTTATAATATCTGTAGGATTGAGCCTACAAACAAGATCTGTTGAGCTAATTAAAAACGAAGAAAATATGACTACTATTTTTGTAAGTGAAAAATGCAACGCTTAAAATTTTGCTAGGGAGAGTAAAACTAGATTTGGTGCGATTCTTCGAGATAGTACTGGTATGTTTATCAGTGGTTTTTCTGCAACCACTTCAGGGTGTTTATCTCCAAAAATTGCTGAAGCTTGGGCCTTGAAAGAAGTACTTGGCTGGCTTCCAACAAAATGTGAATGAAGTTGATGTTGAGATGGACAATCTAGATGTATTCTATGCTTTTCATTCAGACCAGGTTAATATTACTGAATTTGGTAGTTTGATATCTAATTGTAAGCAGCTTTGGAGTCTTATTCTTAGGCTAAAGATCTTTTGAGTTAGAAACACAACTGTTCATACTCTTGCTTGGGTAGCTGTGTCTTCTGCTAACCCTCATTTTTGGCAATCCTTGCCTTGTTTTTTAGTCGATATTCTGTTTTGGCACCAGAAACTTAGGTTGGGTGTAAGTGGAGAGAACTGCTGTATGAGAGTAGCCTTGTTCCTGTGCTCTTGCTTTTGTTTTGTTTGTGATTAACTCTCAAAAAGAAAAAGTCTCAGATACATAGTGAACAATACAAGAAAATCAGATGCTGCTTTTAATTCATATATCGGGACGCTTTTTATATCCTTAATTATAATAGTTGTCGCTTGTCATGGCGCCTTTTGACTATCTTCAAGCAGCCACACCAACAGAAGTTCTTGGAATGCCTCTATCATATTTTATATCAGCATCTAGTGACTTTTCACTATATTTAATACGTATGCGGTCCCAACTATATCCAAAAAAAGTTATAAATTAATTTTTAAGAATTATAATAATGGACTAAAATATTACAAATTATAACTCTAATTAAATAATTTAAAGTAGTGCTGCACAAAATGTGGGCTAGTCTTGACTCGGCTCTGAGTTTCTTAGTCCGACCCCGAGTGGGCCGAGTACAAAATAGTTGCTCTTAAAGAAATATTTTTTCAGTGCATTACTGATTGGTCTTTAAAAACTTATGAAGTCTGATTAATATAATTCAAGTTAACTATTAGTTTATTATAAGGTATAATTCTTTTAGTACAAATTTTCTTCATATATAATACTTGAATTCGATTTGTTATTTAAAAATAAAATGTGTCAACCATTTCAACTAACATCAATTATTATATATAAGAGAAAAATATAAAAAGAGGGTCGTTGTGGATGGGCGTGGCCACATGCTAGTGGAATCGGACCGGTCCAATCCGGATTGGAACAAATTAGACCGGTTTTGAGCTCATCCCGAACCATGGCCCGATAGGGAAATTGTCCAGCCCAATCCCTTCCGACGGCAACCGGAAAAAAAAATCAACAACGGTCATGAGACCGTTCTTACCGGCCCTCTTGCACTGCAATGCACATGTGCATTTTGCACATTTTTTAATAATTAAATATATTAAAATATAAATATAATAAAAATGCAAAAATATATCTTATAATAGAAAAATAACAACTATAGTATTATTAAAATTTAAATTTTCAATTTTTTTCTTTATAAATATTAAATTTATTTCAATTTTTTTATTTCCTACATAATCTCATTCTTAATTAATTCTCAACTTCTCTCAGCTTCTCTAAAATTCAATCTCAATTCTCTCTACATATATTCATAATTTCTTTCTAATTATACTTTCAATTTTTTATCTCTAATTTCTTTCTAATTATAATTCTACATAATCTCAATTTTTTCTTCAATTTTTTCTTAATCCTATAAATTTTTTTCATTATCTTTCTATACACTTCTTTTTAATATTCTCAAAAATTTTCACAAAATTTAATTATAAATAAAGACAAGACATAGTGGAATGAGCAATTCTTTTGATAAAAATATAGTTGACTTAGAAAATTTTATTGAAAATTTAAATGAGGAGAAGGAATTCAAAATTGTAACTGAAGAAAGCCAAATGAATAAGAGTGATGAATCAGCGGCATTATCATCTGAAACAAAAATTCAAATATTAGACATTTTTCAAATTCATTTCAAGAAAAATTCAAAAAATTGATGGGTAATTTGATGTTTTGTACATTTATTATATACAAACATATAAATTTAAAGCTAAAAGTAGTTATTACATATTTCAAATATACTTGTAAAATAAATATATTGTTCAAATTGGAATAGAAAAAATACAAAATTAAATTTTCAAGTACTTAATATCTTATGCTTCTCAGTTATTTTCATTATAATGATGGAAAAAATTTGGCAAAAATGATAAGTAAAAAACATTTATTTTTATTATTAAGTATTGTTAAAATGTATTAAATTCATCTGCTAAACATGTACTTATAAATACCCTTAAACATTTTTTATATAATTTATAAAAAAATTACTTAAAATATTTTCTTTTTTGAATGGTCGTGTTTTGTATTTATAGTGATATTTGGAACTATCATGGACATATGCATTCTTATATGAGTCTTACATGTCATTAGATTGATGGTGAATGACCATTATAAAAAAATTACTTGCATTTAAAGTTTTTGATAATTGATATATTGCCGATAATACTTTTAAAATGATGAAAAACATTTTAGAAGAGTACAGATTAGTTAATAATTTTTTTCAATTTCTTTTGATAAATGTGGCGATAAATATCACTTCAATTTAATTTATTCAAACATTATATCAACCTAAAATTGGAATAATATTTTTTTTATATTAGATGTGCATGTTATATATTTAATTTATGTATTCAAAATGGTTTGAAATCTTTGTGTGATATAATTGCTCCAATTAAACTATCAAATTCATTTTTATGGTCACATCCACAAATAATGAATTTTTGGGCTCTATTTTATCATGAAAATGGCAAAAAAATCTAAAAAATTTCTAAAATATGTTTCTGCTCATTGGAATTCAACTTATGAATTACCTAACGAGTCATATGAATTTAGAGAATTATTGTGCACATTTATTTTCAATAATGTGCCATTAATTAATTTATATTCATAACATTGGGATATTTGTCAATAATTTTTAGATATTTAAAAAGTTTTTCATGATATAACATATATTTTAAGTGGTATTTATTATCCAGTATAACATTTATTATTATATTAATATATTAATATTATTGATACATTTTAAGATTATATTATAAAAATTATTTTGGAAGTGTATAGATTAGTTAATAAAAAAAATTTAATTTCTTTTGAGAAATGTGGTAGCAAATACCGCTTCAATTTAATTCTTTCAAACATTATGTCAACCTAACATTGGAGAAATATTTTTTCATATTAGATATACATGTCATGTGTTTAATTTATGTGTTCCAATTAAAATAACATTTTTTTTTATATAGTTACATTCACAAACAATAAAATTATGAGCACAAATTTATTGTGAAAATGATTAAAAAAACCTAAAAAAATTCAAAATATGCTCCTATTCGCTGAAATTCAGCTTATAAATTACTTAACGAGTTATATGGATATAGTGAATTATTGTGCAAATTTATTTTCAGTAATGTGTCATAAATTAATTTATATTCACAATATTAGAATATTTGTCAATAACTTTTAGATATTTAATTTTTTTTAATGATGAGTCATATATTTTAAGTAGTATTTATTATCCAACATATCATTTATTATTATATGAATGTATTAATATTGTTAATGCATTTCAAGATTATGTTAATTATCCAATTTTGCATTAATATATTTGTATAATAAAAAATAAATAGTTGAATTATTTTAAATTTATTTATTTAATTAACCTTGTATGCTGTATTTTGTTATCCTATATGTAAAATAGATGGTTTATTTGATTATTTGAATTTTTATTATTCATTATTAGATTTAAGTGTTGATATTAGTATTGACTCCATTATTAATTATGTAAAAAAAAAAAATCATTCGGTTCACCTCAATTTAACATTTATTTAATAAACATATTTAGGTTTTGTGATAGTAGGACATGTAAAATATTTTCAATATTTGATTGGTGGAATCGATATCAAAACGCTTATTTGGTACTCTTTCAAACTATAAAACAAAAATTTTCAAATTCAGTTTTAATTGTTGCGGTTGAACAAATTTTTGGTGCAAGAGTTAATATTTTGAATTAAATGATATTTAACTCAACTCCCAAATCGCTAGGAGCTCAAATATGTATTGACAATTAAACCAAAGTGATATTAAGACAATAAAAATTAGAAAAAGACTAATTTGAGAACCAATATGAATTTACCACTAAAAGAACGACTGTCATATCAGGTACTGGTAGTTTCGATTAAAAAAAAAGTAAAAGGGTAACAATTAAAATTTAAAGAATAAGAGAACTACGAGACTTTGATTTCTCTAAATACCAAGAGAATATGTATCCAACTTAATTAATAATAAAAAAATTAAGTTTAACCTCAATTATTAATATTATAAATTTTTAAATATAATAATAAAATCCAACTTTCATAATTAAATTATTTTTTAAAATAAAAAATTAAATTGATTAGATTTTTAATCTAATTATAATTTATTAATTTATCAAATAAAAATAAATTTTTCTAAATTAAAAATTATAATTTATCAAAATCAAATTTCTTTTTTATTTTATTTTATAACAATCTAACTTATTAGTTATTACATAAAAATCACAAACTAATAAATTATTTTTTTCTCAAAGTTTTCATTTTTTTTTATAACTTATTGGTTGTAAAAATTTATAATTTACATAAATTAATGTTTCATAAGTAAATATTTTTTTCTCAAAATTTTCATTCTTTCTAATTAATTTATTCTCCAATTTTTTCACTTATTTCTAACTTAATATATTTTTTATTTCATTTATAAACAAATTGATAAGTTAAATTATTTTTTTTTCAAATTCACTTAACAATTAAATTAAATTTCTGAATTTTATTTATATTTATTTATTGTATTAATTATAAAATTTTTAAAAAATTTAGAACTGCCGAACCGTTAATTCATCAATCGAAACCGGTCGGTTCCAATTCAGCCAAAAACCGTCCCTTCTGCGGTTTCGAACCGATTCAAATTTTTTTCCCGTGGCGCACCCTAGCTTTAGAGGAAAATGGGACCCACTAACTTTTTAAGCTTACACTGATTTTAAAAAAAAAAAAAGTAGAGACGATAAAACTAACCCACACCCAGCATTTTGGTATGCTCTCTCTCTCTCTCTCTTCCAGCCTGGCACTCTTCGTCCGTACTCTGTCTGCTTCATCCTCTCCTTTATCTCTCTAAAGCTAGTTACCATTTAAGCCAGTAAATCCCACACGTGCCCGTCCCCCACAGGTGCAAACACAGCCCTCTTCCCAAACTCAACAGTGCTATTCCTTATTCCCTTGCCTTTCTGTGGTGCAATAAATAAAAGTTAGAGAGAGTGAAAGAAAGAGAGAGACTTGATAAAAAAAGATAGTAAATATTTTTCTTGGTATTGGTGTTATTATACTTCAGTGTTGTTGATTGGGTTTTTGCACACATTTATCCATCTCTCTCTCTCCTCTCTCTTTCTGATGAAAGGAGTGCCTTTGGCTGAGTTTTTTTTTTTTGTTTTTTTCTGATATTTTCTTTTTCTTCTTCCTCTGATCAAATCTCGCTCACAGAACAAAAGGGTGTGGTAAAAATCTAATCTTGCACCTATGAGGATCAGAAAAAGAGAGGTTCCATTTTCTCTCTCCTCTCTCTCTTCTCTTCCTCTTTCAGATCCCCACTTAAGCCGGTCTCCGGTGGTGCAACTTCAACTCAACCATTACCCACATCCAATTCTATCCCAAGAAGATGATACCGCTGAGTATTTTAATCCGCCCTCGTCGTCTGATCAACAAAATCAACCGATCGGAGTTGGAAGCAGCAGCCTCCTTCCAGAGTACCTCATCTCTAACCAGGACACCAAGGATTGCCCGGTGAGTGAAATATTAACTACAGCCCATTATATAATTTTCTAATTTGCGAATTTATTTTATGGTAACTATAGCTATAAGACTGCACTCGTACTCAATGTAACCTAGAAAGGCATTTTCTTGGGATTTAGTTTTTGTGGTTTAATTTTGGACGCATTAAGCATATATAAGTCTGATTAGGTGGATCCTTCTAATTTGTTGCAGAAAGATGAGAGAGGAAGAGAAGCAGGAGAAGGTGAAAGGAGTAATGATACCAGGTAAGAAAGAAGGCATAAAGTTAAAAATCCATGTTTATTCTCTTCTTTCATGAAATCTTGTAGCAGTAAAAATGAGAAAGAAAAAAAAAGGGTGAAAAAAGAGGCAGACCCATTTAATTAATTTTAGTATTTTACCATCAAATACAAATACTGTAAGTGGAAATAATGTTTGTGGGCATTTATCAATTACCAGCAAGCATTCGCTACAAACCATATACCTTGCCATCTGATCCGATCTCAGTGACTATTTTTATTTAATATATATATATATAAGTAGAAGCCCATTCGGTGCATGTTAACGTGGGATGCTGGTCCCCATCCATATGATACGCATATTCGTCTAGACTTGCTCTCCTCTTTCATGTTACCTGCTTTTGTTTTCTTGTTTCTTGTGGCTGTGGATCGATCTAGAGGACGCAGTTTCTTGGGTACAAAAACAGATTCTTTACATGAACGATCAAATTCTTTACAACAAGGTAGAGATCAATGATATTTGATGATTTCAAAATCTCACAAAGAATCGATATCAAGATATTAACTTATTTACTTTGTGCTGTTGTTGTTGCGCTTGGTTGTGCTACTATGTCACAGTAGGTAGATGGTGTGAGGGGAAGAAAGCATTTCCATTAAAGAGGAGAAGAGGAAACTTCGAAAAAAAATCGAATGAAGAAACTAGTGTGGAGAAAGATAAGAAGATGAAGACCAAAATGAACAAGAAATGTCTGCAACGAAATGGTAATAATCAAGAAGTAGAGCAAGGCAATTATAAGGAAATCAAAGAGAGCGGCGGTGTTAATGCAAATGGTGGGGGCACTGCAAAAAAGAAAGGTAGAGGTGGTGCACTAATGGAAGGATCAAGGTGCAGTCGTGTTAATGGGAGAGGATGGAGGTGTTGCCAGCAAACCCTTGTGGGCTACTCTCTCTGTGAGCACCATTTGGGTAAAGGAAGGCTCAGAAGCATGACCAGTGTTCGTAGCAGTTCCATGTCTACCACCATCACCACTACCAAAAAAGCTGCAGTATCATCCATGCTCCCATTATCATCATCAGAGGAGGAAGATAAACAACAGATGAGGCAAGTGTTGCCAGACAATAAGCTTCTTGATGAAGGAGATCATGAAAAGAAGCCATTGTCAAAGAGGAAGACGAAGCTTGGCATAGTCAAAGCTCGATCAATTAGCAGCTTGTTAGGCCAAGAAAGTAATGCGATTGCAATTGCAGAAAAAAACTAGCGCATTAATGATATATAATTTTCATGTTCTTGTTTGAAAGAAAGTTTTTTAAGGTTTTCAGGCTCATGTTACACCTAGTGTAACTATTTTTTTCTGTCTTAGATTCTTTACGATTGAACAGATATATGTTTGATGAAGTGATTTCTTATATAATTTTATTTTCACTGTTTTAATCTTTTCTGATGCTCTTTGTGGGTTATATACTTGGCTAGAATGTTAATTAGTTTAAACTAACGAATATATATGTTATTTTCATTAATGAAAGATTATCTGGCGTATATATATATAGACACTTTAACTCTTTAAGTACTTTGTAGTGTACAAAAATATATAATATGTAGAGAATCACTCCAGGAGACCATAATTTAACTAGGATGACTTCTGTAGAACTTTTGACCACGGCTAACAGGACTCAAAATAGATACGGCGCCTGTATCTCCTGGAAGTGCATGCAAGCAGTTCGTTGACATTTAGAAATTATATAATATGCAACTCAAAACATCCACAAAAGAGATAAACCTACATATTTAGATGTAGCCCCTTTGCTATATTTAATGTAAGATTGTGATTAGATTGTTTTTTTTTTTGGGAAATAATTGGTTTTTAAATTTATTCATAGATCTTGTGTAGATAATAATAATAATAATTCATCAAAAGAATATCGGTTTCTTAGTAGAAATACAATCTGGTTGATAACGTATAAGTGCACTGTTTCACTTTCACTGTGGAATTGGAGATGGTAAATTTTCTTAAATTTTCAATTTCATCTTATGTATATAATCTGCTATGTAATTATGTGGAAATTTCTTATTCAGATTTGGTCCATGGATATATCTTTTTATGGAGATAGCTATATGCAGTAAATTTTTTTTATTAAAAACACAAACTAGAGGTAATAATATAAGAAAGAGGATTTTTTTTTCTAGCGAGATTAGATCTTTATACACCAATTCTATCAATAATTAACTCTTTATATATATGCTAGTGCTAGTGTGATTAGATATAAAATAGAATGTGATGCGATTGAATTTAATCTAAATAAGTATCGTCGATAAGTAAAAAGAAAATAATACTTTTTTTTGGCAATATCATGATCGATATGCTTTGAGATATATAACTTATAATAATTTTCTTCCTCACTGAAGATAAGTTAAGAATTTTTGGAACAAAAATAATATCATTATGCGAAACAGGAGTACAACAATGAAAAATGTAAGGGACAGAGCGCAGAATATATCTTACTTGACATACTCCTTTTACTACCACGCTGACTAAAACTTGCCAATGGCTTCTGCGGTAGTGGCGTAAGGGGTTTTGCCCCAGTTGGAGGGTCTCAGATTTGAGACCCCCACCCTATATCTACAGTAGATAGAAAACTACCAGCTTTCCAGGGGAAAAAAAAACTAAGATTTGAGAAAGGAGAAACAACCGAATAAATACAGCGATGAAAATTTAAATAAATCCCTTGGAGTTGATTTGGGGGGTAACACAAACGCATAGATTTTATAATTATACATATATATAGCCAGAGCTGAAATTTTCAACCAGTAAAGGTGCCATCATAATTAAGACAATTTGTTCCTAGCTAGCACATTTTCATTGTTTGGGCAACTGCAATTTACAACTTAAAAAGATGCTAAAATAATGAGAAATTATTAGCATCTAATATATGCTCTTCTTATAAGCTATTATATTGTAATAATAATTCAAATACAGAAGATAAATTTCTGCATGCATGCAGTTTATTTATATTGTCCCGTAATCCTAAAAGCATAAATAAGTCCAAGAGCAATCTTGAACTCCGAGTTGAAAATTGACCAACATTATTGATGCAATGAGTTAAAGATAACGTTTTTTTTTTTTTCCTTTTGGTAAGAAATTGAGTTAGTGATAATTTAAGTATCATGAAATTAAAATTAATTATAATAAGGCTAAAATTAACTTAATTAAAAATCAATTATACCCAAGAATATATATATATATATATATATGACGCACTACACTCCACTGGAATATTAGTGGACAATTCGTCTGGTCAGAGAGAGATAGGTCAGAAGTTGATGTGGGGTATGGCTGGCTGCTAGCTATTATTAGACTCTACCTGAAAAACTTTATACATTGGTTCTTCACTTCAATATCCATTTTTTTATTATATTTGCATTTAATTTCAATTTTCAAATTCACCAGATGTTGATTACTGCCCAATAAAAAAAAAAAAAGTCATACTTACTTATTAAGTTACTTTGGCAAAAGATAAAATCAATTAGAAGTGTAAATTTAATTTACCAATATTAAGATCTTATATGCTTCCCACTACAAACAGAACACATAGATAAACTGTGATTTACATATATCATGAATAGATTATACGAATACAAATATAAAATGCAAAGCGTGATATATGTGTGTGTGTGAATGCAAAAAGTGTACAATCACAGGGAAAATCAATTAATCCGAATTAGTTAGGAATGGCTTATTATAGCCAGGAAAAGGGCATCAATGTCTGTTTAAATGAAAATTTCGGCCCTAAACATTTGGAATTTTTATTAGAAAGTTCGAAGTTTAGGAAAGAGAATAATTCATTTTTATGATATAGCTCATCTATAGATATTGACCAAAAAGAAAATAAGAGAAATATTAAATTTTTTCTCTATATTACTTTATTTTTTTCTTCTTTTACTTTGTTTATCTTTTTAATGAGCTATATATAGGGCGACAAAAATTAAAAGTGGTCTAACTATTTTGTTTAAAACTCAAAATTAAGAGGGGTAAATTTGAATTTTGCAAAATTTTTTAGTGGATAAGAAAGATAAGGGGAGGCAATTGCACCTTATCAAGAACATGGCTCCACGCCTATATATATATATATATATATATATATATATATCAGTTTCACATATAATAATAATAATAATAATAATAATAATAATAATAATAATAATAATAATAATATAAACGTCAACTATCTAATTCAATAAGGGAACATGCATAAGAGAAACGGAAATTCTTACCACACTTTACCCTAAATATATAGAAGCATCCAAGTTTTTTTACTTTTATCTATTAGAGCAGCATCCATATATATTTGCAACTGAACCCTTGAAATGTACTATGCGGATATGTACGGTGCAATATTTCCTACGAGGTTGGAATGTGCAAAGATAGTTTGCCTGTGCGGATTCATTTGTTTTCTAATATTGGTATCTTGCCAGTTAATTACATGTTGTAGTTTATTAAATTATTGATTTTTTGTAATTTTATATGCTCAAAATCGTGTTTGATAATACGATTGAGTAATTTATCTTGAGATGTTATAATTTCAAATCATGCTTTTTAATGTGCATTATTAATTTAAATTGAAACCAGTCATGTATTAGTAAATAGGAAAAGGTTGTAGAGATCGCGATCATAAAATTATTAAAAAAAAAAAAGAAAGGGAAATACGACTAGCTAATCTTTCTTGGGGATGGTGTTGAATTCCCATCTCTCTTCTAAGACATAAAATCATCATTATTTAAAAAAAAATTATTATAATGGGGTATAGATGAGATGACCGTAAGTATCTTATAATTTAATCAAATGTTTCGAGTTCGAATTCTAATTATACAAATATCTTAAAATTCATAAAATATTATTTTACTGCAATTAAGATCCTAACTGATATAAATAGAATTAGTTTTAGTATGTAATTTTAATCGAAAGAGTGAAAATATCTATTATCTTATAAATAAATAAATAAAATTGATTAATAAGTTGCCTATTTAACCCATCACATACGAATACTACTAAGAAAGTGGAATGCCTTCTAACCACCCTATCTCGCTGTCTAATGTATGTATGTGTCGTTAATTACTAAGGTATATAATTCTATATTTTGACTTTTTATTAATTTTTTTTTATTTTGTGAATGACGCATAGTATTTTTACGTATATTGACTGTAGTTTATTTTTTATGGGGATTAAAATGAAAAATAAATATTATGTACAGAATGAAGAAAGTAATAATAAATAGTTAAAAAATCAAAAATTTTGTGCATTTTACTAGAAAAATTAATTGTCTTAAATCTAACAAATTTGAATGAACTTATTAATTTTATACCTGAAACTGACAGTATATATAATTATTTTATTCATAATATTAATAACTTAATTATATCCTGGCATGAATTAGCCCCATAATACATACATCAAGGATGGTATTATTAGTCATCTTTTAAGAAAAATGTACAAAATTATATTATATTATGATTTATCTCATTAATATATAGAGGGTCGTGTTTGACAGTTTGTCTTAAATTCTTAATACTATTGATCCATACGATGTGATTGAGCTTTGTGACAAAAGTGTACATTTTTTTTTTCATAAAAAACTAATTTGGTCCCACCTGACGAAAATATACATGAATAATATGACGGATTTGTAAAAAAAAAATTATTCTTATTATTTATATTAAGAAGGCACAAAGAATATTCGATTAAAAAAAGAGAGAAATTTTTATTTGAAAATATAATAAGACACTAGTTAATTTAATATAAATAAAATTACAACCCTCAAAAGATTAACTCATAGAATAGTTTTTATACAGAAAATTATTTCCTTCCTGTTAAAAACTTAAAATAAATAATTGAATAAATAAATAAAAAGAGGCTACTGGTCCAGACAAAGTTATTGTCATAATTAAGCTTCATTAAGGTTGACTAGTACAGTGATCTTTGATGTCAACTGCCAAACAAGAATGTCACCCATTGTGCATTTGTGATCATGTGAGATAATGCCTTAGAGTTATATATCATTATTTTGTTTATTTATTTCACTTAATTATGAGGTGGACATGGGCCTTACCTAAATTTGAGCCACATAGGCTCATGGGTGAATCAGCTAATTAGAGTAGTTTTTGGGAACACAGGTAGCAAATTTTAGGTTAATGGGCTTGTTGATGACCTGAATTCAGCATTGAGAAAGCAGAAGCACTGAATTGCGTTACACCCTAATTCTAGAAAAGTTATTGGATGACATTTGATTTTTTTTCCTTAACCATTTCAAGATTGAAAGACTAATTTAAATTTGAGTCGCCCAAATTTACCCTTTTCAATTGCTTACAAGTCAGCATAGTTGTTTAGCTGTTGTATTCTGGCTCCACTTGGACACCAACGAAACGAATGAGACTATTTTTAGGTAAAAGTTAAATTTATTGGTCTGTATATATAAATTTATATAGAAACACACACTTAATTAGCTATAACTAATATAGTAAAACTCTGATAGTTAAATGGTATAAATTACTGATACAGTTGCTGCCGTGACTAAGCCATTTTATGATGATGGAGATTTGTGAAGATGGAGACACCCAAGGATGGAGACCATTGCCAAGCCCCATTTCCACAAGTTGATACCCTTTCCCCTCTATCTAGCTGGCTATACATACCTTTAAGCACAATGAAGGTAAAGATTAATTATCAAATATTCACATATATGATGATTAATGCTACCTATCCAGCTATCCTTAATTATTTTTTAAGGTAGTGAAATTAAACCGCTTAACTAATATTCAATAATTACACTCTTGCGTTGGCCTAATCATGATAAATTAAAAGAATGCTCAGCGACCTTATAACTGAAAAAGAGAAAAGAACAACAAACCTTTAGAGATGATAACAGTGATATTTTAAGAATTACGAAGTTACAAGTTTGATCTCCAATCAAATCTCTATGAATAAAACAAATACGAAGAAGCTATGAAGAATATATGGAGCGCTCTTCTTGTTTACTTCAAAGCGAAAAGGCAAGATTAATTATAATTTGATTATGATTACTTACAAAATTGTATATGTTCAGGGTATGCGGTGTCAATAATATTTAATATTAAGCTACCGGCCAGCAGAATGTACAAAATTTCAGCAGCTGGGGGGGCCTTTGAGAAGGATGATATAGCGTAGAGCCAGGCTGGCTAGTGGCTACAGCATCAGCATACAATAAAGAAAACAAAACTGCTTATTAGTCTCCATTAATCGTGATTAAAATCACAATCATTGGATCGATTCAATTTTAGCTGCTGGTGGACCCTTGTGCTTGAAAAACCCTTATAATTACTCTTCGTGGTGTATGTAATATTGTCCTTACCTAAAAAGCAAGTGTTTTTTACGAGAGTCAGACCAAAAATTTAAATTAAATTCAAAATCTTACCGTTTTAATCACTAAACCGGTATTATTAAGTTAAAATTATTGGATAAAAACAAATTATTTTGTGCATCAGAAATACTTGAAAAGATTAGCATGTTAAATTTTGAATTTCTATGATTATCCAGGAAAAAAAATTATCTAAGATCCATTCCGTAGCTTTTATTAATTAATGAATTGAGCCAAGCAAAGTCGATATTAATTTACTTAAATTACATGTCATTTTAGCACTGATTCAGTTAATGATTAAAGTCATTTAGCCAAGCATTGTCTGGCCAATTCTCAATCATTAACTATTAAATAATTGATGGTTGAAACGAGTACCTATATATATATATGGGTTCCTTCTCGTGAATTATTGTATACCTAACTTCATTAGAATGGCAATTAAATTACCTTAGTGTATACTTGTTTATATATAATCAGATGACAGAAACAATAACGGGCTAGCCTCATCTTTTATATATAGTTTTTACATAAAAATGTTATGTTTTATTATCTAGGAGAAAGGAATTGAGTCTTTCCAAATATCCAAACTATATAATAATACATTAGATGAGACCATCATATGAAATTGGAGTAATCAATATTATATATATAAAAACAGAATGATAATAATAAAAAAGACAGTATAAAAAGTGAATTATATGTATAGAGAGAGAGAGAGAGAGAGAGAGAGAGAGAGAGATTTCTTCCAAATAATGTATGGAAGTTGACATAATAGCTGATGTGTGTGGGCGCATGGATAACCCAGTCTATCAACTGCACTCGCTTGCATCATTAACTACCTAAAGGCAATTGAATATCAGAAATTATTCAATAAACCCATCTCATAATATCACTTACACATTCTTAAATCCAATATAATATTGAAAATTCTGTAATGGTCAATCTGTTAAAATTAGTTGTTTCATCAGTAATTATATGATAATTTATCATTAAGTTGTCCATAGATTTAATTATAGACCCGTTTCAGATTAAGAATTTCGTCAAATTCAAGAGGTTTAAAAAATTATGATGAAAAAGATGATGAAGAACTGGGTAGGGACGAGGAATATTCAATAATGAAGACTAGGGAACAAAAGCTGCACTTCCTTCAAGAAATGCACTGTCGAATATTTAGTTACTGTTCTAAAGTTACAGTGTCAAGCTAGCATATTGTCACGACCCTAGATTTTAACTAGCAATCGTGCGGCACTTAGCACGGTCCGTTGCACTAAGCCTGCCTTCCAAACCGATAAAAGCACTCCAAAGAGAATAGAACGGAACTTAGAGATCGAGAAGATTCAATAGCAAGACAAGAACACAAGAGAGTTTGAGAGAAAAGCTTTGTATTACTTGAAATGCTTAAATTGATTGAATTGAGTGAATGATTACAAATAAATTTACATAAGGTATATATAGGCCTCCACCTCCTCAATGAATGACCGAGATCAATTCCCACCTACCAGATGGATGGTTAGGATTAACTCCCACCTACCAAATGAATGGCTAGGATTGATTCTCACCTACCAAATGAATGGTTAAGATCAACTCCCACCTACCAAAATGGATGGCTAGGATTGATTTCCACCTAACAAATGGAGGGCTAGGATTAATTCATACCTACCGAAATAGACGGCCATGATCCATTTAATCTAACGGTTTACAATGGCCTTCTAGAATATTACACATTTGCAGAAAAATGTAAATTTGTGGGAAATCTTGTATGAACCTTTCGGTGCGTGACATTCTCCCCCACTCAAGTTCGCGACGCCCTCGTCGCGCCTTCAAGCTTGAACCTTTCTATGTCATCTTTGAACTGCCACAAAGTGTCTTCAGGTTCCCAGCTTGCCTCTATGTCCGGGGCATTCTTCCATTTGACCAAGTATTCCCGATAACTTGGTACACCTCTACGCCGAATTAGGCGATCTGCCAGAATGGAATCCACTCCTCTATCAAAGGAGGTTACTACCGCAGTGGGTGCCCTTTTCGACTCACCTCGACTCGCATCTTCCACGTCTCCATGATAAGGCTTCAACATACTTACATGAAAGACTGGATAGATCTTAAGCTTGGGAGGGAGTTGTATTTTGTAAGACACCTTACCAACCTGCTTAAGGACAGGAAATGGCCCTTCGTATTTCCGTACCAACCCTTTGTGAACCTTCCGCAAGGACTTGAACTGTTGTGGTAATAATTTGACAAGGACCAAATCTCCTTCCCGAAATTCGACCATCCTCATTTTCTTGTCAGCCCACTTCTTCATCTTTTTGGATGCCTTGTTCAAATAGGCTCGGGCTAACTCAGCTTGCTCATGCCATGCCTTAGCAAATTTGAAAGCTGCAGGACTCTTCCCTTCATAGCTTGTGGCCAAAGCATGAGGAGTCATAGGTTGTTGTCCCGTAATGATCTCGAAGGGACTCTTGCCAGTGGATTCACTTTGCTGCAAGTTATATGAGAATTGAGCTACATCCAGCAACTTAGCCCAATCATGTTGGTTGGCACTAACAAAGTGCCTCAGATACAACTCCAGTAGTGCATTGGCACGTTCCGTCTGCCCATCGCTTTGCGGATGAAAACTGGTGGAGAAGTTCAAGTCTGATCCCAGCAGCTTGAACAATTCTGTCCAGAACTTCCCAGTAAATCGTGGGTCTCGATCACTCACGATATTAGATGGAATTCCCCAATGTTTCACAACATGTTTGAGGAATAACCGTGCAGTCTCATCTGCAGTGCAATCCGCCGAGGCAGGTATGAATGTTGCATATTTGCTGAAGCGATCAATGACCACTATTATACTGCCAAAGCCTTCTGATTTTGGCAAGCAAGTGATAAAGTCCATCGAGACACTCTCCCATGGTCTCTCCGGAATAGGCAGCGGTTCTAGCAAGCCACCGGGTGCACGCTGCTCTATTTTGTCTTGTTGGCAAACAAGACAAGTTCTTACATAGGCTTCAACATCATCCCGCAGTTGAGGCCAATAGTAAATAGACTTGATCAAGGCAAGGGTGCGTTTCATGCCTGGGTGTCCAGCCCATAATGAATCATGGCATTCCTTGATCATCTCCTTTCTCAAGTTCCCCCACTTAGGAACATAGATGCGATTTTTCTTGCCATAGAGTAGTCCGTCACTCTGCCAAAATCGCCTTGTCTTTCCTTCCTTGATGAGGACAATGAGGTTTTGAGTCAGGGCATCATGCTCCAACCCTTCTTTGATCTTTTCCAGCAAGGGACTGCTTGGTCTACTCAAAGCTGCTAGTTCCGCCTTTCGACTCAGTGCGTCAGCCACCACATTGGCCTTACCGGGCTTGTATTCGAGCTTGTAGTCAAATTCTGCCAAAAAGTCTTGCCACCGAGCTTGTTTGAGACTCAACTTCTTTTGAGTTTGAAAGTAGCTAGTTGCTACATTGTCTGTCATGATCACAAAGTGAGAACCCAACAAGTAATGTCGCCATACCCTTAGACAATGGATGATAGCTGTCATCTCCTTTTCCTGCACCGTGTAGCGGCGTTCAGTTTCGTTGAGCTTGCGACTCTCATATGCTATTGGGTGCCCATCTTGCATCAATACTCCACCAATGGCAAAGTCTGAAGCATCTGTATGCAACTCGTACATCTTACAGGAGTCTGGCAAGTAAAGCACTGGTTCTTCGGTAATGGCCTTTTTCAAGTCATCAAACGAGGCTTGACACTTGTTTGTCCACTCCCAAGTATTGTTCTTCTTGAGTAGGTCAGTTAGTGGAGCTGCTCTTGCTGAATATGACTTGATGAATCTCCGGTAGTAATTCACAAGTCCAAGGAAAGACCGTAACTCGGGGACCTTAGTAAGAGGTTCCCATTCTTGGATGGCTTTCACCTTGTCTCCATCCATCATAAGCTTCCTATCTTTTATCCCATGTCCTAAGAACATTACCTCATTTTGGGCAAAGGAACATTTCTCCCTTTTAACATATAGCTCATTTTTCCTAAGTACCTCGAACACCTTTTTCAAATGCTCAAGATGTTCTTCCATAGTCCGGCTATATATTACAATATCATCAAGATATACTACCACGAACCGATCGAGGTAGGGATGGAAGAGTTTATTCATGAGAGTGCAGAAGGTAGCAGGTGCATTAGTGAGACCAAAGGGCATAACAAGGAACTCATAAGCACCGTACCTTGTTACACATGTAGTCTTCGGCTCATCCCCTTTTGCAATGCGCACCTGGTAGTATCCCGACCGCAAGTCCAACTTGGAGAAGTATCTTGCGTTCCCCAATTGATCAAACAAATCAGCAATGAGAGGGATAGGATATTTGTTCTTTACCGTGATCTTGTTTAGAGCGCGGTAGTCAATGCACATTATCAATGAACCATCCTTCTTTTTCTGAAAAAGCACCGGGGCGCCAAATGGGGCTTTGGATGGTCTAATGAAACCAGCATCCAACAGCTCATTGAGTTGCTTCCGCAATTCTGTCAACTCTGAGTTTGCCATCCGGTAAGGACTCATGGCTGGTGGTCTTGTGCCAGGCTCCAGCTCAATTGCATGGTCCACCTCCCTCCTTGGGGGTAACTGTTTTGGCAATGCCTCCGGCATCACATCCTGGAACTCATCCAAGACAACTTGCACCTCCGTTGGCAAGCTTGGTTGTGGTGATGCTTCATCATCATCATACTCCTTTAGAATGGCCAAGTAACTCACTTCTTCCCTCTTCAATCCTTTCTTGAATTGAAGTGCTGAGAGAGCTTGGGTAGTAGGCTTGGTGGTCCTCTCCGTCGGTACTAGACAAGCCTTTGGTCCATCCATAATGCACATAGAGTTTGAACATGGAACAAGGAAAGCTCTTACCTCGTCCAAGAACTCCATGCCAAATACCACCGAGAAATCATCCATGGGTGCCACAGATAAATCCACTTGGCCAGTCCATGCACCGAGACTGACCTTTACTCCGCGGGCAATTCCTTGGAGAGGTTGTGCCGCCGAGTTAACTGCTTTGAGGGAGCCACCTCCATTGGCAACCTTGAGACCAAGTCTTTTGGCTTCCTCTAGTGAAACAAAGTTGTGAGATGCACCTGTGTCGACCAGGGCTTTGGCGACTTTCCCATTGATGGTTGCATCCACAAACATGAGTCCCTTGGGGGACTTTGGGGCACTTTGCAATGCACTAAGCAGCCGCAAAGATCCCATCTTCGCACCTTCATCTGCCTCACTTCTCTCTTGATCATGAGTGGAGGCAACTAAAGCATTCAATGTCTTCCTTTTGGGACATTCTCGTGCCCAATGCGGTCCGTCGCATATGAAACACGTCACACGGGGCTTTGAGGCACCACGTTCTTCCCTTTCCTTCCCTTTGTCTCGGGACTTGAATGAGTAGCCTTCTTTGTGGTTTTTATGGTTCTGACTCTTGGCATGGCCTCCCCCATTCCTTGCTCCAACAAACTTTCTATCAGATGACCTCGAGCCTTCTTTGTTTGAGGAGTAATCAATAAGACTTTCAGCAACGGCAATGGCCGAAGACAAGTCTTGGACACCACATCGTTTGAGCTCAAGGTTAGCCCATGATTGGAGACCATCCATGAACAAGAATAAGGCATCCTTGTCCGATGTGTCAGGGACATCTAGCAGCAAGGTTGTGAACTCCTTCACATACTCCCTTATGCTACCCATCTGCTTTAGTCGTCGAAGCCGGCCCCTCACCTCTTCCTCAGCATTTACGGGGAAGAATTGGCTTTTGAACTCCCTTTTGAAGTCTTCAAAGGTATCAATTGTGCACACCCCACGTTGCACATCTCCATGCCTTCGTCTCCACCACAACATAGCAGTGTCGGTCAAGTACATGGCAGTAGTTCGGATTTTACTGGCATGGTCCGTTACGCCAGTAGCCTCAAAGTATTGATCCAGCCCCCATAGGAAGTTCTCAACTTCCCTAGCATTCCGAGCACCATTGAAAGTCTTTGGCTTAGGAACTTCCACTTTCTTGGCCTCAATGATAGTGGTTGTATTGGTTCCCGAGGCCATAGCCCGTTTGCATAGTGCTAGATCACCACCCATATCCTCAACTCTAAGTAACACATTAGAAATTTCTCTTTGGAAGAGATCACGTACCTTAGAAAGTTCGGATTTCAGCCCATCAATCTCTTGCCTTAACCCACCGTCTAGCTCGTTGAGGGACATCTTGACCGCTGCATGGATCTCCGCATCCTCGGCCTCCAAGCCGCTGCAACGTTCCTCCAAGTTGTCTACTCGGTCGAACAACTCTCCCAAGTTGTCCTGAGCACTCACAACACGTGCTTCCAAGCTAGAAATCATGTCTTTCGACTTGGCTCGAGATTCTTTAGATGGTTTCCGAACTTCCTCACGACCACGTTCCATTGATGGAACTTCCACACTAGGTGTAGCTGGGGCAGTAGCCTTCATTATGCCAAAGGTAGTAAAGCTTCGAACCTTGGCTCTGATACCAACTGTCACGACCCTAGACTTTAACTAGCAATCGTGCGGCACTTAGCACGGTCCGTTGCACTAAGCCTGCCTTCCAAACCGATAAAAGCACTCCAAAGAGAATAGAACGGAACTTAGAGATCGAGAAGATTCAATAGCAAGACAAGAACACACGAGAGTTTGAGAGAAAAGTTTTGTATTACTTGAAATGCTTAAATTGATTGAATTGAGTGAATGATTACAAATAAATTTACATAAGGTATATATAGGCCTCCACCTCCTCAATGAATGACCGAGATCAATTCTCACCTACTAGATGGATGGTTAGGATTAACTCCCACCTACCAAATGAATGGCTATGATTGATTCTCACCTACCAAATGAATGGTTAAGATCAACTCCCACCTACCAAAATGGATGGCTAGGATTGATTTCCACCTAACAAATGGAGGGCTAGGATTAATTCCTACCTACCGAAATAGACGGCCATGATCCATTTAATCTAACGGTTTACAATGACCTTCTAGAATATTACACATTTGCAGAAAAATGTAAATTTGTGAGAAATCCTGTATGAACCTTTCGGTGCGTGACAATATGCTTATTAATTTTCTTATACAGTATACTTACCATCTGATCTCCTCATATATATATATATATATATATCATACATGCATTTTCAAGAATTTGTTTTGAATAGATAAAAGAAAATTTGGAGAGTAGACATAAAAAAAAATCCTTTTTTTTTTTTCAGGTTAAAAATTCCTTCTTTAATTATAAGAAGAATATCCGTAAAGTACAATAATAGATTAACTAGAGTTGAATATATAATTAAATTGAACGATTTGTCATCCCTTTATATCTAATTAATTAATTTATTAATCAGATAACTTATATACACTTTGAGGGTGTCATAATTAAAAAAAATTATTGTGTTTAAATAAGGTTTAATTTTAATTTTAATTAAACTAATATTCATGAATTTTCATTCATAAAGTCGATCTTCTCTTTTTTTTTTTTTTTAAATCTTCAGAAATTTTGACACGAAGATTGAAGAATGAAATTCAGGAAAACTCATGTGGTGGAGATTGCACCGATCTAGAGAAACCAGCTACCGGCAAATTGACAACGACACTGGTACGGACATCTTCAGGGTGGATAATAATACTCATGTCTGTGGGTCCCCCGCCGGCCCATTGCTTTTAGGCTATTCTTGTTTGTTTTTTTAAAAAAAAAATTATCAGCATATTTTCGTATTTGCTAATGTTTTGTTACCTCGTTGTAAAAAAAAAAAAACTAACCGAGTTAAAAAAAAAAAACAAAAATAGTCAACTTACCAAACAAACAAAACCATTAATTTCCATTTCATTAATTATGCTATATGCATACGTAAAGAATATTTATAGAATACATGAAGTATATTTTTAATATATTTATTGAAATTTAATATATATATTTTTTTGGTACGTTACTGCATATTAAAAATTTAAATTTAATATCAACTCATTCATACTTTATTTGGTGAAATTTAGTATATTTATATTCATTAAATTCATTCTCTTCAACCATGGTCGCGCCTCCATAACATCCACCACCCGTGCCCCTTCCATCACCACCATCCACATTATCTCATCCCATTCATATTTACTACCGATTCCTTCTAATAGATAAAACGAACTTCAACCCTAGATTACGAGGACGATAATTAATTAGCAAATATAAATTAATGTTGTCGGATTGGGTGGATACCATGTACTGTTAAGTAGCAACGAGACCCATAATCTCAACAAATTCACCAGGTGTCGCCGGCGAAGAGGATTGGATATCAAGGATATGAGTTCCATTTGCCCTTCGCCTGCCCTGTTTCTTGATGCCGAGAGCAAACTCACAAATGCCAAGAAGAGAGGGAACTGCGATAGCGGATGGCTAGACAAAGGGAAGAGAGCAATGAAACCATTTGGAATAGAAATAGATGGCTGTGAGGACGGAGATATTGGTGATATGAATTTCATCTCGTGTGGTTCCATATCGGTAATAGGCCAGCGGCGATCCATAGAGGATGTTGTGGCGTTGGTTGGGGGTGGTGGTGGTGTTGATAGTTACGACTTCTTCGGCGCTGTATGATAGGCATGGAGGAGCCAAGGTGGCGCACCGCTGCCGGGATATGATGCATCAGCAATGGCAGATTGGCAGCAATGGTAGTGATGAATTTAGATGGAGAGGAAGAATAAGATGCAGAGGAAAGAACAAAAGAAAAGTCACCGTTTAAGGTAAGGGTTTGTAGAGAGTACATTTAGGGATTTTACTTAATTTATTAGAAACTAATAATATTTTTATAATAAAAAATAAAAAGAAAGATATTTTTGAAAGAGAAAATTAAAAAGGTGTATTTTTAAAAATAAGAAAGAAGTATAGACATAAAAATATTTAAATCATGAAAATATTTTTGATATAGAAATTAAAAAATATATAAATAGTGTAATTTTTTTTGAAAAAAATATTGAATTAAATAAGTGATAATTGAATGACAGGCTAATTGTGCTTGAGTTAGATAATATTTCTGCAGTATATCTTCTGATAAAAGAAATCAAAACAGGCATGTGAAACTGAAAATCCAAATTACAAGTTTTATTAGCTCAGCCCGAGGGGTCGAAATTGAATTATGAACTTCTGCTCTTTAGCAGTAATACTGATCATTACATCAATGACACCTATCCATTTTCCAGTGGATATATCAGTGTATAAATTCTTCATATCAATTGATGATTTACGAGGCTATTTCATGTCAGGAGCAAAGATTATCAATTTTCCTGCTGAGAGGCATAATTGAATTTCTTCTTCTTCTTCTTCTTCTTCTTCTTCTTCTTCTAAGATAATGATCATGTTTGAATGATGAAAATTGTACTCTTACGTACTAAACTAACTAGGATAAAACATGAATAATTTCTTAATTTCTTGTTGGCTAACAATAACTATGCATAGGGTTATACATCATTTTAAAATTACTCTGAGATGATTAAGTATATTCAGAATCATTTTTATTAGCGTAGGAGTAAATCTAAGAATAGTTAAAAAGAAATTTCCAAGAAACAAACATCAAAGTCTGTTATAAAGGGGTGTTTATTTTAGCTATATATAAGAGATGAAATATTTTATGATAAATCAATGCAATTTTGGAGGAATCAATGAATCAACATAAATCAAAATCATAAAAGTTTGAACTGAGAAATATTAAAGAGATATCAAGAATTTTTACTATTTTTTAGATTCATATGGACCCCATCTGGAGCATCTTGTTTTCACACAAAAGAATTATTATTTCACGATCAATGATGTATACTCTGTGTTGTAGTGGTCTTTCTATAAAGTATTAACGGGCTGTAAAAGCAAAAAAAATATCTATTTCATAGGCTTTCTATCAACTTCATTGGACTAAAAATGATATAATTAGTTATTAGTTTGATAATGTAAAAAATCAAATACAATGCTAATTTTTTTTCCTTTTATATATTACCTAGTTTTGGATAATCGTAAGAGGGGGCGTTTCTATTATATTTTATCCTATTTTTCATTTTGAGGACTGTGGCTCGTTAAAACTAGCATTCAGCCAAGTATTTGCCTCCGTTAATAACTTTTTAATTCTCAATAGCTAAATTCTAATAAAATGACAAAATGAGTCTTTTTATAATAAAATATATCATATTGTAATTCTTTGCGATTAAAAATAAAATACATATATTCAAAATAACTTTATTCAACATAAAATATATTATATTAAAAATATATTAAA
This sequence comes from Triadica sebifera, assembly GCA_023653625.1. NCBI lineage: Eukaryota > Viridiplantae > Streptophyta > Magnoliopsida > Malpighiales > Euphorbiaceae > Triadica > Triadica sebifera. Next base: position 25,999,018 of record CM042908.1, on the reverse strand, counting down.
TTAATTGATTATATTTATAAATTATAGATATACATTTGTGAAAAAATTATTTATAATTAATTATATTCTATTATTGTTATTATTTTAATCATTAAAATATATAATTATATCAAGTAATACATACTATTTTATTTTTTGTTTATTTATACATCATTGAAAAATATTTTTTAAAATAAATTATAACTCTAATAGTAATTTCACATTCTAACAACAATAACTTAATTAATTTTACCACCTACTAACTACTAACTATCGGCTATTATTTGCATCCAACGGATAAATCAAACTCTCCTTTCATGTGCATGCCCAATAAATAAAAATAAAATTAAAGATATGATAATGAAGCATGAACAAAGAAAATTCTTGTTAGTTCCAAGCTAAAATTCTGTGAAAATTCTTAAGGTAAAAAAAAATGTTTTGGGTGATTTCAATATATATGAATTTCCCACGCACTTGTTCTCAAGATTTCGTTTTTGCTTATTTCATTCATTTCATCATTTGTTCAACATGAAACAATAGTCATTTACTCTTTGCCAATATATGTTTTTATATTGATTTTACATTTTTTTTTATTGCTTAGTCATTGAGCTACAGGCAGCCAGGGATTGGCTGCTGGCGTAACTTTGGTAAAAGAAAATGCGAAGGAACCAGGAGAATCTCATAAAAATTATTATTGAGGTCATTGATTAATTTGACAATACTTATTTAAATCAAATTAGTTATGAACTAATTCAGTTATATCTATCTTGTGTTTTAAAGGAGAAATATTTTACAACATGATTGGATATAATTGGTCCATGAATATCTGATTTACAAAAAAAAAAAAGATTTAAAATTTCTTCAAGGAAAATCTAGGACTACTAGCAAAGAGATGAAACTGAAACTGAAAATAATTATGCTTCCCAAGCATCTTCTTCTTTGTTATATATTGTGTTATCAAAAGCTTTAAAATTAATTATCATTGCACTTCATTAAGAACTCCAACACCGAAAGGAACTGATTAATGATATTTGCACTGATGGATAGAAGTAAATCAACCTCGAAGCTTTAAAATGAAATGAATCATATAATTCCCCTATTCAACCATCTCTGAAATTTCAATAGCATTCATTGGTTGGCCCAACAAGCTGCTTATTGATCGAGCCTTCACCATACCAAGCTTCTGCTTTTTCTTCGACATCAGCAATGGCAGCTGCTTCTCTTCTTCGTATCTACAAACAGCAACAACTTTATGATCCTTTGTTTCTTCTCCATTTAATGAAAATGAAGTGCCTGATAACGGGTGGGACTCAACCTTCTTTGGTGTAGCATTAGCGACGGATCGGCTTCGAACGCTAGTCATGCTTCTAAGCCTTCCTTTGCCCAAGTGATGCTCGCAAAGAGAGTAGCCCACAAGGGTCGGTTGGCAACACCTCCATCCTCTACCATTAACACGACTGCACCTCGATCCCTCCATAAGTGCACCACCTCTAACTTTCTTTTTTATACTACTAGTACTAACATTTTTTTTGCTAATTTCCTTATAATCTCCACTATCTTCTCCTTCTTCTTCATCTTTTCGCTTCGTGTATTTCTTGTTTATCTTCGTCTTCATTTTGGTTTTTATTTTCTTATCTTTCTCCATTACAGTTTCTCCATTTGAGCTGATCCTCCCGAAACTCCCTCCTCTCTTCTTGAATGGGATTAATGCTTTCTCTCCTTCACACCATTTCCCATCTGCCATAGTGCAACCAAACAAAAAATAGTAACTTTCGTCTTAAATTGTGGGTTTTTGAATTTGTTTAATTTCTTGAACATTATCCTCGATTGATTACCTGGACGGAAAGAAGTTAATTCTTGAAAAACCGTAGAAGGTGTTTTTGCACCCAAGGAACTTGCTTTCCTAAAAAGAAACCACGCCCGGAAGATCCACAACCAAAATTGCAGAGATTGAGAGCCTCAGTAAATAAAAACCAGCACAAATTAGAAATGTGTGTGTGTGTGTGCGTATAGGCATATTGTGAATGGTTGGGACCAGCGTCCCCATGCTAACGTGCACAACCCAATGCGTATAATATTAGTTAGCCAAAATAGAGGAAAACAGACACAATGATTAGATTAGATGGGAAGGTCTATGGTGGCTAGCCAAAGTTCATATAAAAAAACATCTCAACAGTATTTTTCCACTAACAGTGGAAGTTTTTTGTCTGGTTAGTAAATTAAATAAAATTTACCTTTTACGGGTCTCCCTCTTTTCTCCTTTTTGAATACAAGAATGATTTCATGAATGAAGAGAAGAAACATTTGGATTTAACCCTATTGCCTTGTTTCTTACCTGCTATTATTACTCTTCTCTCCTTTTTCCTCTCCTTTGTGATCCTCTCTTCCTTCTTTCCACAATACCTGCAATTAAAAATCACAACAATTAGAGGATCCACCCAATCATAATGGGGCGCAAATTTTACCGTAAGGCTAAATCCATGAAAATCCCTCTATAGGTCACAGTACCCAAGTGCACTAATATAATAATTAATTAAGCACCCATCAATCACCAAAAAAATTTAATTCAAGAGCTAGAAATGATAAGAACCAAGTTGTGCTTTTGTTTCTTTTATTCAGTGCTCACCTTATTTTGCTGTTTCTTGCAACCAAAATCAGAGGAATCTTGGTCTCCGATCGGGTGATGTGGTTGATCAGAAGAGTAAGGACCAAAGTATGAAACTTTATCATCCTGGGGAGAGAAATTTGGATGTGGGTTGCTTTGAAGTCGAAGTTGGTAGGCGAACTGGGGATCTGAAAGAGGAACTGGAGAAAGATATGAAAGAGGAAACGGAACCTTCCTTTTCCTGATCCTCATCGGTGGAAATTAAGATTGTTAGTCTTTATCTTTCACTCAACAAACACCAAAAGAGACAGCAGCTGCAAGTGATCTTTTGAAGAAGAAGAAGAAGAAGAAGAAGAAGAAGAAGAAGAAGAAGGAGAGAGAGTGCAAAAACTGAAAATACCAGAACAAGAAGAAGAATAACAGCAACAAGAGGAAAAAAAATTTATGGTTTAATAAAGAAAATATCAGTCTTTCTAAAAAATATGTAATTGTTTGAGTTTCTCTCTCTAACTTTTATTCGTTGCACCACAGAAGAATATGAAATACTATAATTGTAAATTGTAAATATGTTTGGGTTGGCACGTGTGGGGGGCGGGGACTGGAAGAAAAGGTAGCAAGTAAGAAAGGAATAAGCAGGCAGGGTAATGACGAGGATTGCCAGGGTGGAGGAGAGATATCACCAAATCACCAAATAATGGGAGTGGGTAGTTTCATCGTTTTTTAAGAAGAATGAAGGATATGGGTCCCACTTCCTTTCTTTTTTTTTTTTGTTTTGATAAATCTCATTTGTAGTTTATTTTTAAGTTGATCACAAAAAAATAATGCAAATTTGATTTTACCAAATGGAGAAATCACCTATTCCTTTGGTAAAAGAAAGAAAGAAATTACCAATTCCGCTTCCCCGGTGGGATTTTCATTCCCATAGTGATCTTCTCGGACTTAACAACTAGTCAAAGTAGTAAAACTTTGAGGCATGATTCTTAAAATTTATAAATTTAATATTTCAAAATTTAAGGACAAATTACAAAAAAAAAACTATGAGATAGCAAATTTATTTTTCGACCACTCACAATTTTTGCATGCATGTCCGAAGTAAAATATGAAAATAGATTGAGTCGTGGTACTGTAGCAAATTTTAAGTATATTTAATTATCTAATCATGATATCTAGATTTTGTGGTTCAAGTGTTATCAAAGCTTAAAAAATAATTTTTAAATCTCGAATTTGATCAGCGCAATTCTCAAAAAAGTTCTGCATCCTATGACAGTGAAAAATAAGTTACGTGGGCTGGATAATGTACCCGCCTAAGTAGAGCATGGTGGATCGGACCATGACGCTATAATAAAGTTTAAGGATATTTGGTGATATAACCATGACACTTAAGTTTTGTGGTTCAAGATTAAGAAAAAAATATTATAAAAATAAAAATAAGAGTGATATAAGTAATATTGTGAGTAACAATTAATATCAATATAAAATAATTATTAATTTAAGAAAACATATTGATATTTGAGAGATAAAATTTAAATGAAGGATATTAATTCTCCATTTTTCAATATTATCCGATACTTATTTTTATGATTTTTTGATACTAAAATAAATAGAAAAGAGAGAATAAATAAAATTTATTTTTAAAAAATTATTTGTTCTCACCAACTAATTAGAAAAGTGAGTATTTGAAAAATTGAGAGTGCCTTTAACCTTTCTCAATTTCATTTTTTTATTTTTTTATAAGAATTTTAAATTGAGGTGGACAAATTGGAAGGCATGGGATGGGAGAAGATTGTTATATCGCAGATCTTGGTCAATATTGCATTATATATTTTTTTTTCTTTGCACATACAAAATAAAAATAAAATGTGTGTTTTTTCAAAAATGGATTTTGGTGGATTATTAAATATAAAATAAATTTATCAATTATAATTTAAAATTTTATCATTTACAGTTTGTATATTTATCATTTTGAAATTACAGATTTATCGTTTACAACTTATAGCTCAATCGTTTACAATTTGTCGTTTTATTATTTACAGATTTACTGTTTACAACTTTTAGATTTATTATTTATAATTTATAGATTAAATATTTAAAACTTATAGATATAATTTATTATTTTATTTCTTACTGATTTATCGTTTTACAACTTGCAAGTTTATCACTTACAAGTTCATTGTTTCTACCAAATTTTATTATCTTTAACTTTCAGCAATTCAATTTTTTTTTATTTTTAGTTCAAATATCTTATTTTTTAACTATTTTATTCCACAAATATATCAAAATTGATATTTTTTTATCTCAAACAATAATAATAATACTTAAAATATTAAAAAATAATAAAAATAAAATCAAATATACATATTAAAAAAATTTCTAACCAAAATAAATTTAACATATACTGAGAAACTTTAAAAAAATAAATAAAAAAGAAGAAAAATAACAAAATAACAAAATATGCGTTGGTTAAAAATTCAGATGTATTAATTATTAAATAATATTTTCTCATTCTCAAATCGAGAACACAATCAGCATGTAATTTGCCGACTATCAGGCTTAAGATGGTACCGATTTGAACTTAAAAAGAGGAAAGGCCATTGCTCATTAAGCCTTATATGGGAGGACATCATGAGCCTCTACAGGGACTTTTATTTTGAGGAAATTATATCCTATGTCCCTTTTTTACAATATATATATATATATATATATATATATATATATATATATATATATATATATATATCCCTTTCTTTTTTTTTGTTTATAATTATACTCTTATAATTTTCAAATTTACTCTTTTTTTCTTTTTTCCTTTTTTATGTAATTTTGATGTTTTGATTTTAAATGAAAAAATATATATAAATAGAATTTGGATTCACGGAAAATGTAGTTCTTGAAATAATAATTTTTTGGGATAAAAATGTCTAGTTGGAATAATTATATATATTTTTAAAATATTTTTAAAATTCCTAACATTGGTTTGGCCTCAGATCTCATTATCAATAATAATAAATTAAACTAGACCTACATAATAATAAATTCACAAATTACGGATTGACTATAAAAAATAGTACTCCAGAAAAAAAAATTAAATTATTTTAAATTATAGGTCATTATTTTTCTTAAGGATACTGTTAAATTTGTTATTTTTTTAATATGCTATCGTATAATGTTTCTTGATAAATACGCTCACCTTTAATTCTTAAATTTTTTAATTTATTTATAATAAATATAAATAAAATATATAATTATGATTATATTACTTGAATTTTCGTAATACGTGTAAAAATATAAGTGTTACAACTTCCAAATACGGATACATCATGCTACTTTTTTTAATCAATAAAATATCATGCTACATTAAAGTCATTGAAAAGGCTTGGTTTCAAAAAAAATAAAAATAAAAAGAATACCTCAAATTGATAATTTTATCCAAAAAAATAATTATTTTCAAAATTATATTTTCTGTGAATTCAAATTCCATTTATATATATTTTTTCACTTAAAATAAAAACATCAAAATTGCAAATATTAGGTAAAAAAGAAAAAAATTAAAAAAATGTAAAGTTTAAAATTAAAAAGGGTAGAAATGAAAACAAAATAAAGGAGTAAAAATGTATTTTTAATAAAAAAAAGTCATAAAATGTAATTTCTTCAATAATTTAGGGGTTGATTGGGCTTAACCGAGTTGGAATTTCATATTATAAAAGTCACTCGGACTTGAAATGTGTCCAAGCCCGTCCTGGACCGATCCATTACCAGGCCCAGACATAAATTAATCTAAAAATCAAATTTCCATCCTACCACGTGCAACACTCATTTAATTGTGTACGATACGCATAATTAAAAAGCGGGACTCTACCATTCAATCGTCCAATTAATCGATCTGGTCCATCTGACTTACCACCGCAATTAAATCCACGCCGTTCGCAAAATAATTCATCTTTGACCGTAGATCACATATTTCATTAATCCCTAAAGCAGCAATCCCATCTAAACTACAACGCGCTAAATCATTTTCCCTCCCCTTCTCTCTCTCTCTCTCTCTGTGTCGGTCTCCTTTCGGACTTGAGAGTGATTCATTTTACAATTCGCACACCTCTCTCTCTTTCTATCTCCTGGATGAACCAGGTTGCTAGTCAAAGGAGAGAACAAGACATGGTGAGTCAAATCGGATATAATCCGACTCCTGAGTCATGAACGAGTCTGAAGCTCATCCTATAGTTTTTATCCTGCAGTACCAGGTCTTTTCAACTTCCTTTCTTTTTGAACTTTAATTTTGTCAACATAATTGGCTAGTCTAGCTGTTAATGTTGTGTTATTCTTTCCCCATCAAGAGTCTTTTATTGTGCTAACTTCCGATTTCGAAATTAATTCTTGGGGAGCTGCGTTTAGGGTTTATTGATTTTAGTTTGTCCTGATTTATGATGAAGTTGGGATTTTTATTCCGATATGCACCTTTTTTTTCATTAACATATGGTTTTTTTCATATCTTTTTACCACTATTTCTGTAATTTGACATAAATTATCTGTTTTCTGATTTGGGTTATTTCAATTCTGAGATAAAGTTGAGATTTTGTGACTTCGATTTTGTTATTTCTATTGGATATTTGTGGGTTTTCATCTGGTTTATTGATTTGGAGATAAAGCGTAAGTATTTTATCCACCTTTATTCAGTTTGCCTTAAGTACGGATTTTGATGTGAGTTTGTTCAATTTGTGAAATATGCAGGGTTTTTGATCTGCGATTGATCAGTTTGCCATGGGTGAGGAGACATCCGATACTATGAATCTTGATTTGAATCTTGGTCCTGGTCCTGAGGCAGGATCGGGATCAATTCCAACCGACGCAGTGAATTTGGATGAGTGGATTGATGACCCGTTTGAGAGAATTAGGGAGGCTGTGAGAATTAGTAGTAGGGCTCGACAGCGGTGGAGATGGCGACAAGTTCAAATTCCTCCTGAAACACACAGCCTTTCTGTTGAATTGAACCAATTGATAGGAAACTCTGACAGTATGAGCACTTTGCAGGCTGGTGAGGGTAGCGTAGCTGCCGAAGAAAGAACAAATGAAGTGCCAAAAACGTGTGAGAATAACAATGGATTTTTGGAAGATGAAGTTTCAGAGAAGAAGAGTGACGTTGAGAAGGGAAATGACAACGATGGTAGCTTCTTTGATTGTAATATTTGTTTGGATTTGGCTTCAGATCCAGTTGTTACTTGTTGTGGACACTTGTTTTGTTGGCCTTGCCTGTACAGATGGTTACATCTTCATTCGGATGCAAAGGAATGCCCAGTTTGCAAGGGAGAAGTAACCCTTAAGAATGTGACCCCAATTTATGGCCGTGGGAATAATACTCGTGCACCAGAGGAGGATTCAAGTCTTGAGATCCCTCTAAGGCCACATGCAAGGCGGGTTGAAGGTTGGAGACAAAATATACAGAGGACTTCTTTTAGTTTCCCAATGGAGGAAATGATTCGGCGTCTTGGAAGCAGACTTGATTTGACTCGGGATTTGAATGCTGCTGTGCAGGATTCAAATGGCACTCATGAAATGGGGGATAGAAACTCTTTTTTAAGTAGAATTATGACGCTTAGGGGAATGCGCACTGCTCAGAATAGTGTGGCACCTCTTGATGAAATAGTGGATTTAACTCAGAGTGGAACAAGTAGCCCTGAGGCAAGGCAAGTCCACCGGTTTCATTCTCTATTGCTTCGAAGATCACAGTCACACTCTCAAAGATCTTCAACCCCTGCTACACATTCATCTGCTCTGAATTCTACTGAAAGGTTAATTGAGGCATATTTTCGCAACCATCCTTTAGGAAGGAATCAAGAGCAGCTCCAAACTGTTGATGATAGAGATTCTTTCTCAAGCATTGCAGCGGTAATAAACTCAGAGTCCCAAATGGACAGTACTGTGGAAATTGATTCTATGGGCTCCTTTTCAACTTCTTCTTCCAGAAGAAGAAACGACACTTCAAGAGTCTCAGATGTGGATGCTGTGGATTTTCGTGCTCCTAGAAGAAGACGATTCAACTAGGAAGGGTTCATCTAATAATTATTATACTCTGGAAGTGGCTCAAGTTATGCCAACGCATATGTAAGTGCTACCTGCATTTATGGTTCTTTTACTCTGCAAAGTTTTAATCACCTTCCATGGTTGACTTTCATGTGGTGCTTATATAACTTCCAATCCTTTGCTGCTGGCAATATGTTGTTTGAGATAATATTGTACAGCATTAAAGGGCTTGTGCTCTGAGTTTTATGGCAAGTTAAATTTATAGGTTAATTAGGAAAATTGCTTTCCACTGTACATTAACGTTTTTAAACTTCATAGTTACGAAATAATTGCTAAGTTAATGCAGAAAATTAAATTACATTGTTGCAAAACAGAATAGTTTGTTACTGCTACATTTATCCTCAATTTTAAAAATAATTGATGCTTGCTGACTGTATGTATCTAAGCTATAGGGTTGTGGAAAAACTGGAAAACTGAACCTAACCAAACTGGAAAAAGTGGTTATCTGAAATTTGTTTAGTTTGAATTTTTGGTTTGTAGGTTTGGCTTTTGATTGACAGTGCAAAAAATGATCAGTCTATCTATTCTTTATACACATTCACATTTCAGGATCAATGCCCATGTTCGCGTTCTGTATTTCATGTATTTTCTTTGTCATTTTGCACCTTTTGTTTAACTCTTATTCTCTCGATTGAGGAATTAAAAGGGGAGTTGTTGAACTTGCAAGGGATTAGGAAATTACCTGCTAACTGATCTAAAGGATCAGGATAACATGTCTTAGGAGTTGTTGAACTTGCAAGGGATTAGGAAATTGCCTGCTAACTGATCTAATGGATCAGGATAACATGTCTTAGGAGTTGTTGAACTTGCAAGGGATTAGGAAATTACCTGCTAACTGATGTAATGAATGAGGATAACGTCTTAACTGTTTTTACTATGTTTATGTTTAATAATTATTAAGCTTTCATTTTCAACCAAAAACGATGTTTTCTTTTGTTTCCACTCAGTTGCTTGTCATCAAGTGGTATATTCTTACATCCTTTCTCCTGTTTCCGGCTCTTCAATAAATATAATTGGGCATAGAAACAATATTAACATTTTTAGGAAGAAACTATCTCCTAGAGAAACTCAGAATTTATTTCTGTGTTGATTTACCAGTGGTAAAAGGCTGGGTCCATGTAATTTTAGGAAATCTTTTGAATTATTAATATTTCGGAATGTTTGAATCTGAGTACCTATTGCATCAGAATTTCAAAGTTATTGGGGAGGTTGACTGTTACTTATGCTGATGGTGGAAACTCTGTTATTCTAGATCTCATGTTTTGGTGAGACGTCCACAATTTTTCTTCAAGTATTGGAGTTATTCTGAATTTCTGAAAGTAACAAAATTTGTATCCTGCGGACTCTTTCTTTCTTTTCTCTGGGATGTCTTAAAAAATTACACACGGCGTTGTATATAGACAGTCTGTTGGGCTATATTGTTGCCAGCGTCAGTTCTATATTACATCAAGAATCAGCTAGATTTTTTTAGCTTGTGTTTTGTAAGCGTGGAGACTCGGTTGAACACACCTATCCTTGATTCTTTAGTTCCTCAGCTGTCTGCATCTTTTATTACCACTGAATCCTCTATTTGCATTTGTTTATATTGTAGATCTCTTGGCAAAATTGAAATTATCTGTCTTATTATTGGGACACACACAGTGTTCAGTAAAATAGAGCTATCGATTTCTTACTTACAAATAACAATGCAGTAAAAATAATTTTTGTGGTTTGAGAGTTCACAATTGTCATGGTAAATTGGCATTTGAATGTTGTGAGACGCAGAATACTCGGGAATGGGAATTTGGGAATTTAATTATTTAATATAAGTCGTTATCATTGTTAGTTGTGTCTATAAATCCATGGCTGCCCTCCCACTTCTAATTTAGCTTCTCTTCAACCTTTTCCCGTTTAAGCTTCTTGTAAATTGCCATTCTCCCCAAATAATCAAAGAAGCAATAACAGATGGTACCACAAGCAATTAATGGCAACCCATCATCCAAACTGGGTGTGTGTGTGTGTTGTAATTAATAGATAGAAGCAGATGATTTTCGCTATAATAATCATATAACCAATTATAATTTTTTTTAATAACGCATTTATCTTTCAAATTGCTTTGCATACGTGAAAAGATATGTCAACTGATAAATAACTTCGTAATGTTGAAAATTTGTTTGCAGCAATTGCATTGTCATTTGCTTACTATCATTCCTAGTATTGAATTAATAAAAAATATATATAAATTTGATTAATTTATATATTAAGTATTGCAAACTCACAGATGCTCAGTGGGGAATGTGTTTTAATATTGCAAGCATATTATCTGTGAATTATGATGGTTTTCTACAATCGGAAAATAAAGTTTCATTTGCCATTTCCGCTTGACGAATTATTTCTTGTAATTTAGGGCTTAGTTAAGTTCTGCGTTTGAAAAGTGAAACCAGTTTGTTAGCCCATTCTAAACTTAATAAAAAAAGAAAGGTACAATAAAGAAGAGGGTCCGACGAAGGATAATATTTTGGTTTATTGCGCAATCAAATGCAAATTATATTATGGATCCGATGTTTTGTGTGTCATTAATTAGTATGCCACCAATTTCTTCCTTATCGTATTCTTCTTCTTCATTTTATTTTTCTCCTCTTCTTCTTCTTATTCACAAATATTAAAAAAAATGTATATTTTAAGTTTGTTTTTAGATAAAGAAATTTGTATATTTTATTTTATTTTTAGTTTTTTTGGATATTGTAATCATTGTTGTTATTGTTTGTGATAAAAACATTTAATTTTGATTTTTTGTGATAGAAAATGGTTAATAAAAATGAAAATATTTGAACTAAAAATAAGTAATATAGAGAAAAAAATCAAATTGTTGGAAATTGAAAACAATAAGTTTGGTAAAAATGATAAATCTGCAAGTGATTAACTTATAAATTTACAAGATGAACCTATAGCTTTAAAACAATAAACCTACAAATTGTAAACAGTGAACCTATAAATGATGAAACAATAGATTGTAAACAATTTATTTGTATGTTTTAAACGATAAATATATAACTTTAAAACGATAGACCTATAAATAATAAGAAAACAAGTTCTGAATGATGAATTTGTAAATTTTAAACGATATACATGTAGTTTCTAAATAATAAACTTGTAAATTATAAATGATAAATTAGTTAATATATTTTATATTAATTAGTTTAAAAAAATTAAATTCCGTAAAAATATACATTTTTATAAAATAATGAATTGCATAATATTTAACGGCGACCAAGAGCTAAAGTAATTGACAACAAATGAATTATTTTTGAATGAACCATGTTAACACCCGTCCAAAATGTGGGGGATCTTGACTAGTGGCCATTGAGCATTATAACGGTCGAATACATGTTAAGCCCAACAACAAAGCATAAAGATTTCTGTAAGAGAGGGCAATTAGGTCAAAGCAACATTATGATTTTGGCCAATACGCGCGTGACACGTGGTGAGATTTTTTTTCCCCCTTCCATCAAAGGTATATTCATAAGGACGATAAAGTCTCCTGACAAGATTTTGAGTGAAAAGTTATTTAGGCATTTTCTTATGTAGTTTTTATTGTTAGTTTTAATTTCTTTAGAATTTTTTCAATTATTGTAAGTATCAGCTATTGATTAATCTAGTATAATTCGGGTGCAAACGGCTCGTGGATTAGTGTTCTTGCTTGCTTGCACTTCAGATATAGTCTAGAGTATTATTTTGAAACTGTTGTACCTCGATCTACTTTACATATTCAGTCATCAGAATTTAAAATTTTTTGAATATTGAATCATCCATCAGATTATGTTTTCACTCAAATTTAACCTACTTATTCGGCCTCAGTCCCATTGTAATTTTCTTGGAGCCATATTTGCTACCGAACCACGGACTAAGATATATTTTGCGCTGACCTTTACTTGAAGCTCACAGCAAACTGAAATATTAAAGGTTGCGATTGATACAGAATTAAAAGAAATTAATAAGATATTTTTTTGATGGAAGTTGATCCGTTTTATAATCGAAAAGTTGGACTCTTGTGAATTGTTTATTACCAAATTGCTACAGTGATATGTGTGAAAGAAAAGGTTTTATTCCTTGCGGAATTGAGATCATGCTTTTGTGTTTGACTAACCAATTTTTTTTCTTTTCATCTTTCAACCAAAAAGGAAAAAAGAAACAGAAACGTGAAAAGTCTTATAAAATTATTATAAGAATAATTACGGTCATAATGGCATGGTCAGAATCATGAAAAAATGCAATTCTTTAGGGTTAGTTGTCGTATACTTTGCCAGCATACTGCAGCATCCCAGGATGAGAAAAAGGGTAGAGGGGAAGATCGGATGATGGAAGATGATAATATTGGTGATGATTATGATAATGAACGAAAGCATGACTAAGTACTCATAATTATGTCTCGAATGGAACCAATATGCTTCTATTTCCTTATGCCCTTTTTTGCTTCTCTTCCCGGTAATCTTTAAATTAACCATTAAACTTTTAATTTAGTGATATAATTAAACTTGTGAGATATTAATTTAAATATTGGGAGAATTTCTTTCGAAAAACAAAAATTAACCAATAAATTTGATTTGGTCTCTTTATATATATACGGTGAGCAATCATACTTCCTAATTGGATGGTGTTTGATTTACGAATGTCTTCCAAAAGGTAAAAGAAATTAAAAAAAAAATAACATTCTCTTTTATGGTTAAAATATTTATATTGCATGACATTGCAAATGAAAGTTTTGATATTTTCTTTGAAAAGAAAGGGAATACGTTGGTTCAACCATTCAAAATTGGTATAATGAATGATCAAAGACAAGAAATAATTATGTTGAGAGCAGCTAAGCAAGAGTGAGAATTGAGAAATACAAAGGGCGCATACTATAGCTATCATACCACATTAATTAATTTGCATTGGTATATGACATTTGTTATTGCTGTTACATTTGTTACATTGGTATTATGTTGCCTCGCACCAAATAGAATTACAATGCTACCTATCAATCACTCGCATTTTTGTGGGGCTGGGGGTTTGAAACAGAAAGGAGAAAAAGGAATAGTGATGGAGACGTACATTAAAAGGAACAACACATAAAATGCAGAAACCCCAATACAAATTAGAAAGGCTGACAAAAGGTACTGCGACCCCAATGCCATTTCATGATTGCTAAATATATATAACAAGATTGTCTCTTTTACTTTCTCCTATAATTAATATATTGAATAGGATTATATCCTCTGTTTGTGTTTTAAATTAATATTTTATTCACTATTTATGTTATGACAATTAGTATATAATATTAAAAAAATATCAGATCAATATTTTACAAGGATTTTTAAAAAATTACATTTATAATTTAGATTAATAATAATTATTTCATTGTTATTTTCAGTTAGCTGTGTGTATTATCGGAATTGTAAACCACAGCCCAGCCTACCCTCTGCCTATTCAGCTATCTATTTTTTGTACCTTCATTAAGTAGCCTACCCTCTCACTGCCTCAAATCTTTAGCAAATCCTTCCCAAATTTAAGAAATATATTTATTCCTATTTTTCGTATAAATTAAAATTTTAATTAGTTGAAATTGAAAATTTTACGCATATTTTTCTTAATAAAGTGAAATATATTGAAAAAAATTATTTTTTATTAATAATGAAGAATATTAAATAAAAATACGTTTAAATAAGTTATACTCTAAAAAAAAGTTATAATTCAGAATAAATTAAATGAGCTCAGCGGTAGTAAAACGGTAGAGTATTGATGATAGTTAATATTCTTTATTTTCTATATAATGGATTAAGGTTTTATTGGTACAACACTATTAACATTAAAAATTAAAAATTCGTAATTAGATATGCAGTATTTACGATTAAAAAAATAACATTTCATGTTTAAAACTAATTGATGCAAATTTCATATACTAAACACATTTTTTCTAAAGAAAAAAGTCAAACTTTGAGTTGTAAATATTTATTTTTTATTTTTTTGAGCGTAAAGAATTTTAAAAAGATATAAAACTGGTTTTATTAAATTAGTGGTATTTTCAAATTAATGATATCTACTTTGATTTTTTATTTTTATTGATCTTTTTATTGTTTTCTCGGGAAAATGCTTACGTGAAGATTCGTTGGAGCATGATTATTGAAGGCAAGAAAAGGACAAAGAAAGGACCCAATCACCCAAAGAAAGTAATAATGGAGAGAGACTGAACACATAAAAGAAAAAACAATAACAATCACCTCGCAATAATTTCAGTTTAGGGCTGCCATACAGAAGGAGGAGGACCCCAAAACGTGGGCAGCTACCAAAATCATTTTTTTTAAAAAAAAAAAACTATTAAGTGGAAATTTTCATAAGAAAAAAAAAAAGAAAAGAAAACGTAAAAAACCCTAATAAGATCCGATGTACAAATGATTGCTGCTGTAGAGATTGTCTCCTTAAGGCACTTCACTGTGTCCCCATCCAATTTGGATCATCTCCCTTCGCCGTAGTTTGCAAAGCCAAATTTTTAATAGATTTTATTTATCCAGTTCAATATATGAAATCCAATTAATGTTTTAATATATCTATATTTAAAATATTATATATTTATTGTCTAATAATTTTAATTTTAATTAATATTAAATTTAATAAATTATATTAATAAAAATAATTGTGAAATTTAATTTTATATTATATTTATATTAATATACCAAATTAATAAATTAATTTTAAATATATATTTAATTTAAATTTATTATAAAATAATAAAAATATGATCCATTAAAATTTTTTATTCAAATTAAATTTCCTCCCTCATCTTTCAACTGTTGCAAACTTACAAATTATTCTCAAATTCCAATAGCAATGCCACGTCATATTTTGAAATTGGCTTTACAAGCCTATCTTGATGCTCTTATAATCATTTTCATTATTTCCCATTTCTTCTTCTACTGAATTTTCTTTCTTTTTTTTTAATTTAATTTAATTATTTTTTCCTTTTTATTCCCTCTCTCACGTCATTTGTCTGACTCTTGACCCATATCTCTTATCATTACTTTCCTCACGCTTTGCTCACGTGATGTTCCTGCATTCTTTTACATGGCTCCCGTAATTAATTTCGCCTCATTTATAACAAGAAGATAATTGTTTAGTACTCTCCCCATTTTCAAACCCCTTTCATGCACTCAATTTTTAATTGGTTAGTAAAAATAAACAAAAATTAAAAAACTCTAAAATAAATTTTTTTCTCTTATTCATGAACTAATGAAAAGTAAATCTTAGAGATTAATGTCTGAAAAAAAATATTATACGTAGCATTTGTCAAACAATAATAATGCATGTTTTTTTGTCTGGAAGGTTGTTTTTTCACTTCCTGCAGATGGGGGTGGGGTGGGGTGGAGTTTCCTCCATCAAAAGCTAAATCTTTCATGCAGCTAACCCAGAAATTCGTAGGGAACAATAATACATGGTAATAAATATGGTAGCCTAGGTTTTAAATTGGTGAATTATTTCTTTTTCATTATTAAAAAAATCCTTTAATAATTAAGATATATATTCACAGTCTCGGTGAAGTCAAATATTTTATCATCGAAATGAATCGCTAATAGATTAGTAGTTTTGCCGGCATGTTGCATTGAAGAAGAATAATTATATACAGTAATATATGTGTTCGATTGTCTTACCAATTGAATTAATGATAGGCGGAGGGGAATGATGTTCCATGCGTCTCCATTAAAATTGGCATATTGAACAGTTTACTAATTAATTACTATATATAAGGAAAGCTTTCTCTGCAAATTCTATACAAAATCATGAATCATCCTTGCTCCTTTCATAAATTGGAAAAAGGTGGAGACCACTCCCTCCTCACATGCAAACCATTGTCTCACTTACTGATATACAATTTATTATTTATCAAAGTTTATAACATTGCAAAAAGTTCATAAATCAAATTTTGTAATTAATTTTCTTGCAAATTTATTGAATGCTATTCCAATTTATTCAAGACGTGTATAAATTCAGTTTATCCATATGTGACGAGCAAAAAAAAATTAAAAATAAAGAGTATTGACTGGACTCTTTTAATGTATTTTTCTTATTTTGGATTCATACTTAAAATTATGTAATTATAACTCAATTACAAATTATAATTTATTAGTTATTAAATATTTGACCTAGGTGATTAGCCAATCATATTTACGAGTAGATGACAATGAGAGAGTCGCCTATATTATGGCCCCATTCAGGGAAAAGCAATTGACACATAAAAATTTAAGTAGGATGAACCAATAAAGTTTTGTTTAATGATATTTAATCACTCCTTGTAAAAAATATATATATATATTGTGGGGGAATCTTAAGATGAAATGATTAGCTGTTTGATGCTTAAAAAGTGGGTCAGATTATGTTGGCGTGGAAACATAGTATCCAACCAATTTGGCATATAAACTAACTCAACATTTATTGATTAATATCTATTTTCATATCGGATCCTATTGTGATTAAGGATATCAACATGGTCGAACAATGTGACCCTTTAGAATCATGTTATTATTGATAAATATAAATCAGTGACTTGGTGCAATTTTTACAACATATATTTGGCCTCCTCTTCCCTAAGAAATTAATCGCAAGACCCATCTTCTTCAACAATTAGCAATTCACTCAAAGGTTTTTTAATCAAGTATAAAATTGCATAATTCTTATGAGGAATGAGTTTTGTTCTTTAAATGGATTTAAATGCACATTAGTAACAATTTTTTTTATATTGTTTTGCTTTCTTGTAAAATTATTAGAGCTTGTATGACATTAATTTCTTTTTTGCTCCCCTTTCAATTGAAACTCTATTGGATAGAACCCAAATCTCTCAATTTCCTTTTTCTTTTTATTTCAGTTGTGCAATAAATTATGGTCACATTATTTAATTTTTCCGATTTAGATGGGATATTTGGAACTTGGTGTTTAACAATTATTATTATAGAAATTCAATTATTTATTTATATATATATATATATATATATATATATATAACAAGGTGAATGAATAATCATTCGGATTCTAATTTTAATTATGATTTCGAAACCAAACCACCTATTTATTTGTATTCATTCGTATAGAAACTCACATTCCATTTAAGAAAAATAAAGAAATAAATAATATATTAAAGTGTGGGTTTGCGGACAAAAAAATGGCAAGGACTTGTAGTTGTAACGGGCCTAGGGTCATATATAATGCAAATTATATTATTGAATCGTGTTTATTATACATTATATTTCTAATTTTAAAACCGCATTATATTATTTTTTGAATTAAATGATTCGCAAATATTTACTGTATATTATAAATAGAAAAATTATTGTACCAATGGTGTTTTTCATTATTATTATCATCATCATCATCGTTATATTATTCTTCTTCTTCAAAAAGATAAAAGAAAAAATTGAAACTTATTTTTTCATTGCATAATTATTTTAGAGACATAAAACTTTTTAATTTGGATATTTGATTTGATTTTAATTATCTTTTGATGTTTTAATTATTGCTCTTATTGTTGTGATGAAAAATATTAGTTTTGATATATTTTGTTGAATGAAGCGGTTAAAAATGAAAATATTTAAATTAAAAATGAGTAATATAGAAAGAGAAAATCGTGTTACTAGAAGTTGAAGATAATGTATTTGGTATAAATAATTAACCTGTAAATGATGAATTTATAAGTTGTAAATGATGAATCTGTAATTTTTATACGATAAATATGCAAGTTATAAATAATGAACTTGTAAATAATGAAATAACAAAATATAAATGATAAAACTGTAAATTTTAAACAATAAATTTATAAATTCAAAACGATAAATCTATAATAATAAATCTGTAAATTATAAACGATTAATCTATAAAAGATGAAACAACAATTTGTAAAAATTGAATTTATAAAGTTCTAAACTATAAATCTATAAGTTTTAACGATAAAGTTGTAGCTTATGTACAATAAATATGTAATTTTTAAATGATGATTTTCTATTCAAAATAATAAATCTGTAAATTAAAAATAATGAACATGTAAGTTATAACTGATAAATTTATAAATTTAAAATAATAAACTTGTAAGTTATAACTGATAAACTTATAACTTCTAAAACAATAAATCTGTAAGTTGTAACTTATAAACTTATTTTATATTTGTTAGTTTATCAAAACTAAATTTCGAAAAAACACCAATTTTTATTTTTATTTCATTTATGTAAAAAAATGAGTTTTATAATACAATCCATATATAAAATTTACATACATTGCGATGAATATGAATAGCATTTTTTTTAAAAAAGAATTTGGTGTAGCGTTTATATTTGGGTGATTATTAATTGTGGAGAATGAAGGAAGTTCATATGTTTGATTTTAGTTATGTTTTATAATTTTTTTCTAAAAAATGTTGTGTATTTTTTTTAATTTTTATTAAATTTTAATATGTAATTTATTAAAATTAATATTGATTAATTTTAACAATAAAATATAATTTAGTTGATAATAACAAATATATATTATTTTAAATGTAAATATAATAAATATATTATTTTAATATAATAAATATATTAAAATATTAAATGCGTTTTAGTGACTACGTTCTCCAATAATATATATATATATATATATATATATATATATATATATATATATATATATATATATATATATAATATTAATCATTGTACTTGCTTGACCGATCACTTCATCCTTTAGAAACCTTGCATCATCAAAAATCAAAATGGCTGATACAATGGAAATTGATATGGTCAATAAAAGAGTATCGGTTCCTTAATTTTTGTTATTTTGCTTTTAAATAGTGTTGCTTTGCAATTATATATTTGAATTTTTGTTGTTGTTGATTTTGTTAAAACATATTAATATAATTACATTATAATTCCCAAACTGATATTTTTATGAATCTATAATCTATAAATTTGCATGAATCGATATGTATCTGTTTGTATCTTATACGAATATTCTATTGAAATTATAATTAATTTTTCTCCGAGTTGAAGATTATTATTATCTTTTTTATTAATTATTGTATTTATTATAGTAAATCTGTCATTACTTGTGTTAAGATAAGATTGTATTAACTCAAATTATTTTCGCATCTAATATATTATTTATTATTTTTTAATTGATTCAAATTTTATTTAACTAAAATGTTTTTTTGAGACAAATTTTGAATAATTAAAATTAAATTTGATCAATTAATTTGGAATTTTTTAATCAGGAAACTGATTCTGTATCAATTTAATTGGATTTGATTACATCCTAAATGGAAGGGGCGGAATGGAGTCCATCCAATAATTCTACAACTTATCATTAAAGCCTGCATGAGTTCAATAATTGCAATGATCCCAAAAGCATGACATATCTGACCTCTTCACATCCTCTCTCTTATTTGTGTTAAAGCCACCCCACGCGTATAGGGACCACTCTTTCTCTCATTTTCTTTTCATTTTTTTTAAAAACAAAACATTTTCCTATTAAAATATTAAATCCCTCTCTCATTGGATACCCATCTCATTTTCATTTTCATTTTTTTTCAGTTCTTTATCTTTTACTATTATTAAACAAATATTAAATTTACTGGTTTAGCTGCTCAAAAGACACAAAAGAACATTGGTTTGGGCCTTCCTTGCCTCTTTTCAATTATACAACAAACTTTTCTCGGAGAAGTAAAAGATTGGTCTCTTTGTCTGCCTCAGTTAAACATTTTCTCTTTTCTAAATGTGAAAAAGGGCAATGTTTTGGTCAAATCTCGTGCTGCTGTGCTAATCTACTCATCCTGATTTCTGACTATCTCTATGTCTTCGCCCCCGATGCTATGTTTTTTCTTTTCTCTGATCACATATCACGCTTAAAATTTGCTTTAAAAGATAATTACGCTAATTTCAAAAAATAAAGAAACTCAATTTGCTATTTCAGTTAAATTATGGTTATTAACCATTGTCAAAAAGATCTTAAATGCCATGAACTGTTTTGATTGGACAGTCGGCAGTCTAAGAGGCATCTATATGTCATTTCAATTCTTATTACATCACTTTGAAAATTCGAGACTATATATTATTATTATTATTAAGTTGGAAATAGATAAAGATTTGGATTAATATTAATGGGTTATTCATAATTAACTTATTATCATATGGAAACGAACAAGGATCACAGTTTTTTATTTTTCATCTATAATTGTGTTTGGTAACAACACGTTAATTATACCTTATGATAACAATCATGATGTTGATAATCATAATTATTAATCAACTTATTATTATAAGTCATATGGAAAAAGTCAAATACAAAAACATGGCAACATCATCGCAGTCGCTGCCCCCTCTTGGATTACTACTAGTTATTATTTTCCCCTTATTATTGTTGTGCTATGGCCTATGGCCCCTTTGGCCATTCAACACCCTTGTTTGGTGAGAACATAATAATTTGAATGATTGGGAGGTAATTATAATTGCACTAATTAAACTATACATAGAATGAGATTTATAGGAGTAATTTTTTTCTCATATGTTAATATATTACAAAGCAAAGCTGAAAATTCGTGTAAAACTCGTATTACTATTTATATTAATTTAAATGTATTATTTTTATATGTATATATAATTACAACAATTTAAATTTAATATTTTATAAGTATATATTTATTTTTATAATATATTAATAATTTATTATTACATAACATATATATGAATAAAATAAAATTTAACCATTTAATTATCTATACAATTATTACTAATATAAATTATAGTTAACTTATTAATTTTTATTCACATAAATTAATATAATTAATTACAATATAATATATTATAAATTTAAATTTAATTAAATATTTTATTTATTAAATATTTTTAATTATATTTAATTGTATGATAAATGGGTACCGTCTTATAAAGCCATAATATTTAAATATCATTTAAGAAAAAAAGTTAAAAATATTTCAAAATCCAAATTCCATTTTTTTATTATATTATACTATATTAACCAAGATAACCGGGAATATCTGAGAAAATCTTTCCTCCTCTATCTCTCTCTCTCTCTCTCTCTCGTGCGGACTGTTGTGTATATTAATATAAGATTCACGTGTGTTTGTCAACCTGGATTTGTAGGTCAATACCAAATATAAAGGGCATCCATTCCGACCAATTTTGTGTTTTGTGTTTGTGATCATAAGTCATTCTTGGATATGAATTTTCCTCTTCGTTTTCCTTTTTAAGTCTTTCTCATATTCCCAATATTTCTCCTCCATTTCTTCAGATTGTTTTCTTGCTATTTTGTGTGTTTTCAATTTCAAGATATGGAGCTAGCTTTGAGCTTGGGTGATAGCTCTAAGCCATTCAAGTTTCTTGACAGTACTACTCCTAAGTTAGCTACAAATAAAGATCTAGGGTTTTGCATGGGATTGGGAACTTCGTTATTTAGTTCGAGATCCCCTGAGAAGGATCAAGTTTGTGTTGATGAAAGATCGAGAATCTCACCGGATCCTCCTGTTCAGCTTGATCTTTTACCCTTCTCTCCTGTTCCTCGTCGACAGATTTGTTTTCCATGGCTTGCTGATAATTGTATGTTTTATTCATCCCTCTCTCTCATGGTCTATTATTCTGTTTGTTTTCTTAGAAATCAACAAAAGAAAAAGAAAATAGGAAACTGTAACTTGGGTCTTCCCTTGTTTTCCCAAGAAACTGAGTTTTTCTTTCCTTTTATGTTGAGATTTTTAATAGTCTTAAAATCTGAGTTTTTTCATGTTTCGCTTATTTATGATATTTATTTCCCGTGAAACGATTACAGTGGGGTCTGAACTGGGTTCAGCCGACGGATCAGGTAGAGGGTTTGATGTGAACCGGCTGTCAGCGGAGGAGACGGAAGAAGGAGCGGCGTTGTCGTCGCCTAACAGTGCTGCGTCGTCGTTTCAAATGGATTTTGGGATCAGAAGCATCGGAAATTGTAGAGGTAGTAAAAGGGATATGGAGAGTATGGATGCTGAGAGAGCGAGTTCAAGAGCGAGTGATGATGAAGAAAACGGATTAACTCGGAAGAAACTCAGACTCTCTAAAGAGCAGTCAGCTTTTCTCGAAGAAAGCTTCAAAGAGCACAACACTCTCAATCCTGTAAGTCCACCTCAACCCCATTAAAAATAAATAAATTGTTTTTTAAGTCCTAAAATTTTTGAAGTTCAATTTTAATTAATAAAAAAAATTGTTTAAAAATGAACAGAAACAGAAGCTTGCTTTAGCGAAGCAATTGAATCTTCGTCCTCGTCAAGTGGAAGTGTGGTTTCAAAACAGAAGGGCAAGGTATAAATCTTCCGATTTGAAAAAGTTTTTTTTATTAAATTAATTAGGTGAAATAATTTGCTTTTTTATTTTTTATTTTTATTTGTTGTTATTAATGTTAGAATTATGATTTTGTTGTCATGTGAAATATATAGGACAAAATTGAAGCAGACGGAGGTAGATTGTGAGTATTTAAAGAGATGCTGCGAAACACTGACAGAAGAGAATAGGAGGTTGCAAAAGGAATTGCTAGAATTAAGAGCTTTGAAAACTTCCCAACCTTTCTACGCCCAACTTCCTGCCACCACTCTCACTATGTGCCCTTCTTGTGAGCGCGTCGCTACCACTACTACTTCCTCCTCCGTAGCCACTGCCACCGCCAACCGGAATAATAACCCACTTCCCACCGCTGCCACTACTAGCACCACAAATTCTGCACCATTGTCACTATCTAAACCTATGTTATACCCTTTCTCTCGTGCTCCTGCTTCTGCACATGCTCATCAAGCTGATATGTAATTAGTGAAAAAGAGAAGAAAACATAAAGGAAATCGCAGATCAGGCCTCTACTTCCATCATCCATTTGCAAATATTTTGGCTTGGAAAATTTCTTTGTTATTGCTATTGTTATTAATTAATTTTATATAGTTGGTTAGGGGGGAGGAAGAATTGTTTGATGAGTGATGATGTGTTCTTTTTGACTAATGGGGGGGAGATTAAAAGAGATTTATGTCAGAAAAATCTCAAATTTTGTGGGATGTTAATTTTTCTATCTAATGTAATTAATTGATTTATATACTTTGAAGGTTATTTATTGCCATTAAATAATTATTCCATGTGCATACATACAATTTCATAAGTTGGGCATGATTTTATTTCTGGCTGGCTGTTACTTTCTTCTTGCCTTGTTTGCGTTGTGCCTGAAAATATGCTGAATTTGGGGTCCAGGCCTCAATGCTAACCTACAATACCATAATAGGAATTAAAATTGCTGTTGGTAACCCACCTTTTTCAAAAAATGACAAAATTCATGTTAGTCACGCTACCTGAGGGGTGTAAGCTAGAAAAGTCGTACATGCAAATCATTTGATAATTAAGGTTAATGATTAACTGCTAATCATGTATTAGTTATAAGAAGCTCTTTGTTCAAAGAAAGAAATGGTCTTGTTTGATTTCATCTTCGATTAGTCTCTCCTGAATTGGGTAAACTGATTATTTAACTACCAATTCCCATGTCATCTAAAGTACGTTAATAGACTTTTCGCTTAGTAGATGCCAACAAAAGTATTATGTTCATATTGGTGAAATTATTTCAAAGAAATCTTAAACAAAATTTATTTTGTCAAAAAATTGTTGTTATTATTGGAATATCTTTATAATTAATCAATTAATGTAGTCGGTTATTGAAGAATTTCTGCATCCCACGAAATTCAATGAAAGTTAGTGGAAAAACGAGGAAAACATGCAGTGTGTTAAAAATATTGAAACGATTGAATTGTAGCCGTAGGGTCATAGCGCAATCTGAGAGGACTGAAGATGGTTGGTTTTGTGAGAAATCACAAGGATAAGATAACCTCACAAGACACAATTAGAGCTGCCCATGCACTAAGGATTAATGTAACTCGATCTTTTTATAAAGTACATGGGGGACCGAAATTGTTTTGGGGACCAGAAACAGTAATATATATACGTATGGTCCCTCTCCGAACTCTTACCAATCAATCATGAATGCTATCTGGACAACGGAAGAGAACAACATATGCAGTGCAAGCAAATGGAATAGAAATTACGAAGCAATTAAGGGTATCTGACATTATATGAGCAAGATGAACAGGGATGTTGACATCTCAGTAGCTTCAAATTTTTGAGAATTCATTTACATGTGAATAACATGAAAATTATGACATTGAAAACACAGATTTAGGTGTTGTAATAACAAAGAAATTTAGCAAACTATGTTGATATTTGTTTAATGAGATATATATAATGGTCCTTCCACCATGAACCTCAATGATATCAACAAAAAGGACGTTGATTTTTCACTCCATGCAATGGAAAGGATAGACAAGTATTCGTCGTTGGAAGAATTTCAAATTTGAAAAATTATACACAAATCTTTATTCACACAAGAGTGGATATATTTTTTTTTTTCTGAATGACGGGCTGTATCAAATTTGGCCCTTAAAAATGGGCTTGAAGCTTAGGCACAGGGTAGGGGGGAAACTCGACTTCTTTTCTTCATTTATTCCAATGCATTGTGTGGAATGCTAAAAATACTCTCAAATAATCATTTATATAAGTGGTTGCTTTTTATTTTAAAATTTTTTATTTACTCACCAACTAATTAAAAAATTAGCTTTGAAAAGTGTCCAAATAATGGTAAGGCCCATACAAGTTTAGAAGTCAGACGGTCAATGCTATGCTTGAAATTAATTTGGGGGTGATTTTTCCCACTCCATGAAATCAGGTATGTGCTCGTTATTTCGTCAGAATTTGAACATTAATTTTTTTTTCTTTTTATTTAGACCGACCCAGCTCAATTTTGAAGTAAACTCAAATTTATCAGCTATATTTGAACCCAGATTAGCATGATATAATCATGTTTTTTGGTAATATATTTAGATTATTTAAGATTTTAGTGGCCTAATATATAATCGTTTTATAATTATGAAATCAGTTTAATTTTTTTGAATGTCTACTTCATAATTCTTACAGGGTATTATATTATTTATTTACCTTTTTGAACATCCGTTTGAGCCCAACCTAAAACCCAATTTCGTCTTGTACGTATTCGAATTGGGACGAGCTTAAGACAATATATATGATAACGGGCTGCTTATTCAGCCAACAGTGATCACTCCCTTGGTGCTGCCTAGCAGCAGAAAGTGTATAAATTTCTTTTGGGAACACATTATATCCTAGATACTCATCTATTTTTTTTTTTGGCGTCGTAGTCTCTTCATGAAACGAAATAGATCCACCACTGCTGCCGCCTGCCAGGATTCCAACCTTGATTTCTGGTTGAGCGGACATAGAAGATGTTTAGAATTGCCGTTAAGTGTCCAAAAAATAGGTTTATAATTTTTTTAATTTAATTAACTGATTTTTTTAATTTTTATAAACTGACTTTTTCAAACATAGTTCTGGAAAAAATATCTATTTACATGCTTCTCTCCAAAAACAATTTTTAAAATTCAAAAAATTTAAAAATAAAATTTTTTTTCTCCAAAAACTCTTTTGTCAAACTTAAGGACAAACAGACTCATAGTAAAAATAATTTATGAATGGAGTTATGTTTTGGGTGAGTCTTAGTCAAAGACCAAAAGAGGGCTATCTTTTAACATTCAAGTCATTGTTTGGCAAAAAAACTTATTTAAATACATTAATATCTAGGCAACCTAGATTATCTCCAAATTTGAATTCTCTTCCATTATCAATAACTTTCCTTCTCAAACCTCTCATTTGAAAAGTAGCAGTTGCAACTCTATCTACCATTTGTTAAAGATACAGAAAATCTCCACTGGATTTTTGTTTACAAATAAACACTGAGAAATTTTGATAAGATTCTTTTTGGATTTTGTATGAATGATTCGTGGTTGTAGTGCAGCTTGCAAGTATTTTTATGACGATGCCCATTATATTGCATTTTCGGACCAAATTTTCCTTCTAATAATTCTCTAAGATTTGCACGCATTCACAAAATCTATATAGTGCTCGCAATGTTGCAAAATTTGTGCAGGTATTATCATAAATTCATATAATTTATAATTTTCCAAGATTATATATTGTTGCAAATTCGCTGATAAGATTGAGATGATGAACAAGTTCATGCTAATCAACGAGCAACAGCAGCAGATTGCATATATATATGCCTTTTGTAGTTTTTCGCAATCTGGAAGTTACTACCAGCTGCTAAAGAGAGAAGAATGGGACTAATTCTACAAGTTTGAATTATTATATAATGGACTCGGATTCATGTTATATTATAAATCTCATTTCTACATATAACAACACGTTTTTTTTCCAGAATTAATTTTAGTAAACTAATTAATATAAAACAGATTTATCAATTATAACTTACAAGTAAATTATTTACAAATTGTTGACTCAACACTTATAGATTAATTGTTTCGATTTTGCAGGTTGATTATTTACAGATTTATTGTTTACATATTTAAGATTCATTATTTTGAACTTGCAAATTTATCGTTTTTAAACTTACAGGTATCACTTGGAAGTTCATCATTTTAAAACTATATATTCATTTTTTAAATTTTAATGTTCAAACATTTACAAATTCAACATTTTGAAACTACAAATTTACTATTTTTAAACTTACAGATATGACTTGTTGGTTCATTGTTTTAAAGTTATATGTTTATCGTTTAGATTTTATATGTTCAAACATTTATATGTTTATTATTTACAACTTGTAGATTTATTGTTTCGAATTTGCAGTTTCATCGTTTGAAAACTATGACTTGTAGGTTCATCAATTTAAAGTTAAATATTTATCGTTTAGACTTTACATGTTCAAATATTTACAAGTTTATTGTTTACAATTAGTATTTATCGTTTCAAACTTATAAATTTATTTTTTTGAAACTACAAGTTCATTATTTTTAAACTTACAAGTTTTACTTGCAGATTTATCTTTTTAAAACTATATGTTCATTATTTAGATTTTACATGTTCAAATATTTACAGGTTTATCATTTATAACTTACAAATTTATCATTTTGAAACTGACTTACAGGTTTCATTTATATCTTATATATTCATCAATTCATCGTTTTCTCATTTTTAGATCAAATATCTTCATTTTAACCATTTTTCATTACAAAAAAGTCAAAATTAAATATTTTTATTTCAAACAATAATAACAATTATTACAATATTAAAAAATACTAAAAATAAAATCAAATATACAAATTAAAAAAAATCTCTCTAAAAAAATTTAAAATATACATAACATTTTTTTATATATGTGAACACAAAGAAAAAGAGAAAAATAAAAAAAATACACTAAAAAAATAAATATATAATAAATATATAAATTAAAAATAGTGTTATATAAATTAATAATATATAAAACATCATGCCCCTAATTGCGTACAAATTTCTCGTGATGCTTTATTAATTGTTTTTCCTCGAATCAGTGGGCTTAGACTAGATAAATTCTGTGCTAGTGTCACCCTTTAAAAACTTATACCTGTGAAGTGGAAGGTACTTTTATTGTTGCAAGAAATACGGAGTTAAATCAAGTGTACACGTAATTTAGTTTAATAAAAAAATACCACGTAAAATGTAAATAAAATAGTTTATATCACACCCATTAATTTTGATTCACCAAAAATCAAATTTAGACTAAAAAAAGAATATCTATTCATGACTACCTTGACTGAAATCACCTCAGCTGGGTAATTTGACCTGCCGACGTTCGTGGAATATGAGAAATTGTCACCAAGACCTGAAAGTGAACAATAATGCTAACGAAATCCAAAAGGACACTAGCTTTCTTAATATATGTATATATATATAATAATGAAAATGATATATATCATAATCACATGACGTAGACGTGGCTATCTATAGTGCAACAGCACCTCTAACACCGACACAAATCATATTTTAAACCAAGTTTCAGAATTTTGAGTATAAACATCCCATGTGACACATGTGAGAAAAAGACCAAACTGCAGCGCACAAAAAAAAAAAACCATTAAGATTTTAATATTACAATCGCATTGAAATTAAGCAAATTATTTTAAAAAAATTAGTAAAATAATCAGTTTCGTTATAATATACAATGTTATTAAAATTAGAAAACGGGTGGCCTTAGGGTGGAAATTTACGTGTTGCTAAACTAATAACATTGACTTTAACTGCAACAAAACGAAAATGACATGAAAATATTACATAATAATTCTTTTAAAAGCTTTAGATTCATTTTTTTTGCAAAACAAATTGGAACTAATATTTTTTATGCACAGTAAAATTCCTAAAGACGTGGGTGTTTCGAATTTTAAGGTAACAGCATACCCAAAATTTAAACTCAAAATTTTTGATTAAATTGTAATAATTTCATATCTACTTATTCAAGCTCTCTTAGATTTCACATTTACTTCTATAACAATGCAAATTTTATAATGACAAACGGATCAACAAGAATTAAGAAAAATAATTACAACTCACAAATTTATTCGACAAAACAAACTAATAATAATTTACATTAATTTTAGGCTAAAGTATATGGGAGAGCCTCTACTCTACTCTCCTCTCCTGTTCCTGCTCTTTCTTCCATAAACATGTAATACTAAACTTCGATTATTATAACACAAGGACTCAGCACTTGCCCTCATATTTGATGAGAGACACTTTTTCTTGGATCTTACCCATGCGTTTTGTTGTTTTTTTTCTCTTTTTTCTATAAACAAAATTGATGATGGAAAAAATGTGTATAAACGTGTGATTTCAGCTTCACACTTCCCACTGCAACATCTAAAACTATGTTTGGCATTTTTATTTACCTGTGTCTCTTCTGCACTTGCCGCTTTTGGTAATCATTTAGCAAGAGCTCCGCGTAAAGAATCTCATTCCAGAAGTCTGGCACACCAGGAAGACACCAATGGCTGCAGTCTTGGTAGAGCAATGGTGATTTCCTCTCCTCCGGTGATGTTATGTGCTGCTTCCTATAAATCGAAGGGTGACCATCTTTCCGATAATCTGTCATTTGTGTGACATTAAGATATGTAACATGAGTTTTCATCCATCTTAAAACTTTCTCCAGCACCAACATCTTGGGTGGATACTCCTTAAGATATGTAGCATTCTTGATCGGCTCCACCTCACTATCACACGCCCCACCAGAATTCCATTGCCCACCGCTACAGAATGTCAAAGCAATGAGATGTAAATCACTTGCTTACGAGAATTCAATAAATCATGAAAGAATAAATCAATTTGAAGAACTAACAAGAACAACATTCCACTTATCAAAAAATAAAATGGGAATGAAATCCATCATTAAACCTGAAATGGGAAGCAGAATATCCTCTAAAAAAGACCAAGGATTTCATAGGATTTACTTTCCTATCAACCCATCTAGCCCACGTCGTTAAAGCTTTTCGAAATGCCTCTAAAACATTTAATTCATTATATATATGGCTTCCTTCCTGGTAATAGTCTTTCCTGCATATACAAATTAACAATTTTTAGTATATGAAACTCGCTGATATTCACAGATCAACATGCCATACGCAAACAATTAGAAGCTAACCCTTTCGAAGTTTTTTCATGAGTCCACCAATGTCCAGTGTTGAAGATGATTATATCAGCATCTTTATATTGATCTGAAGACCTCCCTATTAAATCGAGCCGGAGAGTTTCCTTCTTCGTTCCATTTTTATCAGGCATTTCCCATTCTTGAACTAAGAAAGGACATACGAAGAACTCTATAGAGCAGTTATAATCCTATCCATCATTCAACAAAGAAAATTCTGCTCAATTATTAATTTACCACACAAGATTTGTAGAAATATAACTAAAACGACAAAAAAGATTTTGAACAACTTACTTTGAATATGAATGAGTAAGAAGCTTCTCCTCTAAAATGATGTCTTCCATTGGCTTCAAAAACCTTACCTTGATCTTTCACTGAACCTTTCAGCATGCAAACAAGAGATTCCCACATATTCCTATTGAGAGAATCGCCTACAAATACAAGTCGCTTTCCTCTCAACATATTCAACATATTTGCAGGATTTAGCCTATATTAAAAATAAATCATCCCATCAAAAAACCCATATTACCAATTTTAACGGATCATAATCTAATTAAAACCCAGAAAATCAAAATTGAACTATTTTGTTTCATACCTTGGTATGCTACATCCCTTTGGCTTCCATTTGTATTTTTGGTAATCCTTATCAGGCCTACCATTAAGAATACAATTGAACTGCTCATCAATCAGTGAACAAGACCCAGGCTTGTAGAGAGGATACGAATCATCACGAACCCATTCTCCATCAAACAAATCACAATTCACCAAATTTCGTACCAAGCTCTCCAACCCCTGCTCTCTGGACGACGCTGAATTAGTTCCATTGCTCTGTTTCGACCCATTACTCTGTTTCTTCAATAACGCGGCAGTGTAATTTGATGCCGCACTCATCACTGCTTGCTTACCTGAAGTAACTGAGTTAGTGGAAGAATCTGCATTCTGATTTGCCGCCGGCACTGGTGATTCAGAGTAGGCTGACGAATTCCCACCTTGATTTGTTGCCAATGGTGAAACTGGATTTGTGGGTGCTGGGGTAGATGACGAATTTGCCGTTTGATTTGGCTTAAAGACTTGATCTTTATTAGAATTTATTATACCCTGAGTGTGATTATTACCACTGGACGGTAACTTATTGACAATTGAAGAGTTTTTGGACTGATTTGCTTGCAAAATAGAAGATTTAACAGGATTTTGAGTTCGATTTTGTACAGTTGGTAACGGGTTTTTAGCTTCATTATTTGCACTAGAAGATAGGGATATGGATGAGTTAGATCTAGAGGTGATTTGTGCAGGCAAAGAGGATAAATCATTCACTTGCTTCTGTGGAGATGATGTGTTGTTGACCAACCATGGAGACCTAAAAGAACCAGTAGTAATGGTAAAAATATTGGTGAACCAAGGAGAAGATGAGTTTGTAGAAGGGGCAAAAGCCAGGAAAATAGTGACAGCAACAAAAGCAAACATAAAGCCATAAACGAAAGCCACTGTTCTTCGGGTCTTAAGGAGAGAAAAGAGGCTTTTTAAGTCTGTGGTTACAGTTCCTCCATTGATGGAGAGGTGCTTGGCGGCTGCATCAGCCATGGGAGACGATAGGCGGAGGTTTTTTCCCTTGATATCTCAATCTTCTAAAAAAAAATGGAGAATGAAATTGAAATGTTACTGTATGGAGATGGAAAGAGAGAGAAAGAGAGCCAAAAAAATAAAAAGAAAAGAAAGGAAATAATGGGTACTGGTTTTAGAAGGTGATGATGGAATACTAAATTAGAGCCATCTCTTACAGTTGCGAGAGAGAGAGGGAGAATAGAATTTTACTTTGTGGGGACGAAGGCGATTGTTGTCAAAGATCCAAAGGGAGTAAAAGCCGAGATGAAAGACTGTTGAGAAAAAGGCCATCCGTTTCTAGAAAATCTCATAACTGCCATTCTCATATCTATGCTCTTTTTTTAAAAAAAAAATATTGCTATTTGTTCTCTTTACGTTTGCAACTTTGCATATGAATAGGAATATAGCATTAATTCCTAAACGGTCTGATAAGTATTACAATTGGATGAAATTATCATATAGCTATTTCAGTTTAACCTTGATTTTAATTTGAAAATATAATTAGAAAAAATGAATATTTTGGCGAGATATGGACTGCCATAATTTTCTTTTCTAGTACTCAATTATACAGAATTCAAACAAATATGTAGCCAAGGCAATGCCTGAATCAAATACTATTTTATATTTTTTAGTTAATTAAACCAACTTCAATTTTAGCCAAGATAAATATTGCAAGCTGTTTTATAAAGAATATCTATTTTATTCTTCAAGGTATTATTTATGATTTACGTGAAAATAAAAACAAAAGAAAATAATAATTAAAGAGAGAATCTCTAATTTGTTGACATAAAAGGGGAAAAATGGCAAAAACTGTAAATATGAAACCCATTACTTCGTTTCATGGATACCCTTAAGAAAATTCGAGCGCTTATCATTCGGTCCTCCACTTCTAACCAGCTCACTTGAAAGTGTTTCCACGTGGAGGCCCTATGCATAAACAATAGTTGTGTATTTTTTTACCGTACAGAACTACCGTACGTGTCAAATTTTTACGCCGTCGGATCCAAAAACCAGAACGAAAATTCGTTTCGTATACGGTTGTGATCTAAAGTAAAACCAACGGCAACGCCTTAGCTGTACCGTGCTGGTTTGTCATTGGAAGTAACGTCTCAGGCAAATGAACGCCGGCAGTGCGGAGAGTCCAACCTATGACTACGTTGTTTGTGAGTCACCGCCATGATTCCCGGTTTCATGCTTTTGTCGTTTTCTTGTTTTGTTAGAGGAACATTTTCGTCGTTTGGTCGGTACTTATATTTATACGGCTAGTGGTTGATTGTGTCGTTTGAGGTCATTCACAATCCAAAACAACCTTGCATTTTATTTTATTTTAATTTCTTGAAAGTTCCATGTTCTTCTTCTTAATTTTTCGGATTAGGATATTAAAATATTTTTTTTATTTGGGGAAGGAGTGAAGTCTTGAATTTGAAATCCTGGATTAGAGGCAAAACCTCATATATATTGCTAGAGCAGAAATCATGAGCAAAATATAAAGTATTTTATTTTAATTTAAAGGATTATTCTTCAGAGAAGCTTGAAGACTTTATAAGTTCTAATATGAGGTTCAGATCTTCCATTATTACAAAAAGAATATTATTTGTTGACGAAGAATCCAGAAAAACATGTATACAAATTTTCAAAAGTAAAATAAATACTAAGTTACGAGATTTTTGAATAATCTTATTCGTAAGACCAGTCAAACAATATGACTAGTCAAATGTTGGATTACTTTTACCTCCCAAATAGTAAATGCTTATGACTTGGTGGCATTCCATTATAGTTGGAAGAATTCAAAAAAGAAAAAAAAAACTAATGAACTAATTAAAAAAAAAGTTACTCCCTCCATTCAATTTTAAGAGAAGTCACTAATTAATCCTAAATTTAGAAAAAATAAATAGTTAAAACTAAATTACTCTTAATTTTAAAAGATTTAAAACTGTTTGATCTATAAATATTATTTTGATTGGTTGTAAATAATAGAGTTAGGGAAGTTAAAATTTTGTCCATCAATATAATTTTTCATAATATTAATAACTTTGGATTGATGAATATAATAATAAAATTGAAAAAAAAATTTCGTTGATTGAATGAAAACGATACATATATAAAATTTTAGATTTTTTTTTTGTAAAGGTGCAGTTATAAAGAGATGGAGAGATTATTAATAATTAACTGTTTTTTTTGGCTTTTCGTCTTGCAATTATTATTTATTTCACTTGAATTCTTTTATTATTACAGTAGTTAATATAAATTTTTGAAATTTAATTGAATTAAATAAATCAGATAATAATCGAAGGACAAAATTAAAAAAAATTCAACCTTTGAAATTGAGGGACTTAAAATGATTTTGTCAAAAATAAATTTATGTAAGTGCAAGAAAAAGAAAAAATTATTAGGGATAAAAAAAAGGCAATTAAATATTAATATATGATACTGTAGAACCAATAATGAAAAGAACTAAAATTGCAAAATCTATGTGTGTTTATAAATAATAACTTAATATAATAAAATATTTAGGCGGTTTAGAATCCGTACGCATCAACTTAGACGCGTTTGGACTTATCAAGTGGCATAGGTGTCAATGGTGGAAACCGTGTGCTACTCACTGTCGGTGACTGCAAATAAGTTTTCCTTAATATTAAAAAATATATATTAATTTCCACCCAAAAAATTATTAATTACAATTTACAAAATACATGTTTCTTCAAATTAAATTTTTACAAGAAAAATGTTAAATGTACTGTTATTTTATCAATTTATTTTTTATATAATTGTCAATATTTTAAATCCCAATTAATGTTTGAAGTACAAGGCTTAAATTATCGGTGTAAAAGGTACCATTAATTAACTTCGTAGGTATATTATTTTGCCTTTTGTAGTTAGTTTGTTACATCAATATATATATAAGCTAATTAATTTCATTTATTGATATATATGAGAAGATGTATAAGTGGGTCACAATTGTTAAAAGTTTGATTAATTAATTGGGTGGAAATTTAGGCTAAAAGACATTAAATGAGAAAATGATAATATTATGAAGAACAAATGGGCCAAGGGACCATTCGTCTCATCCCCACTCACATGCCCACTAATTTTGTCCACCGACTATATTTATTGCAAAGAAATTGTAGCAGAAATAGTATAGATAATATAATTTCGTAAAAATATATAGATATGTATTATTTTGCTTTAAAAAAAAGGAAACTGATACATTATTTAACTACAAATTCTTCTTTCTATCAACAACGTCAAGTGCATTTTACATTGTGTCACCAAGTAAAAACTCAAAAGTTAGGATCAATAATAAGAAAAATATATATCTGCAGTAACTGTCTGCAGCAAATAGTAATAAATAAATATTTGGTTAAATTTTTTGAATAGAAAGTAGCAAATTCATGGAAGTATGGTTAGATTTGTACCATAAATTTACCGCTATGTTGATAATTGGGGAGCCTATATTTTTACAAATAATTAATATGTGATAAATTATCTCATCATGCTAAAATTCCATAATTAAACTAAATTGCTGTACTGTCAGTAAAATTATGCGTAAAAGACTTAATTGAAATTTCCTTGTTAATAAGGGTGCAATTGCTGATCATTTTCTAAGAGTTGATCGATATTAAAATTGGTTGCAAGCTTTTTTTATCAAATATATTTTTAATGGATAATGACCATGTGGCAGTCCAGTGGCCTTGTTTCTTGGCGGTTCCTAATATCAAATTCCGAGAAATCACCTAAACACAGCCATTCCAGCTTCCATTTTTACTTCATGGGTAAACGATGTCGTTTTTTAGAAAATATACTGCTTCAGGAACAGTAGCAGTATCTCGGGTTTTAATGCTATAACATAGCTTAGAGCTGTAAAAAAATGAGATAATAAGAACCAAATACTATCCTTTTAAATAATATAATTAATAAATAAATTGGATATAAAAGGGAATAAAATTTTAAATTATTTATTAAATTTGGACAAACTGTACATAGTAAATTAACTTTTAACAATAAAGGAAATTTTCTCAAAAAAAACAATAAAAGAACGGATGATGACCATGTGGCAATCCACTGGCCTTGTTCTTGGCGGTTTCTAATATCAATTCCCAAAAAATCACCTATAAACAGTCATTCCAACTTCCATTTTTACTGAATGGGTAAATGATGTCGTTTTATTAGTGGTTTTTTAGGAAATATAATACTGCAGGAACCGTAGCAGTATCACGGGTTTTAATGTTATAACATAGATTAGGGCTGCGAAATCGCACACTCTTTAAATGTGATTAATAAATGAATTAGACGTGAATCTCTAGTATAAAATGATATAATTTTAATTCATTTAACATTTAAAATGATATTTTTAAGAGTTTTTTGAACAATATCTTAATATAAAATATAAATTATATGTAATATGAAGATTTAATAATTAGATGTAATTTTTTATAATTAAATAATATATACTCTAATTTAAGAGTATAAAAATAAAAATAAATTCAAAATAATATTATTTTATGCAATTTAATACATAATAAATATATTAAATTAATAAATCTATTTACAATATAACAATAAATATATTAGATATAAATTAAAAAAATTAATACAAATATTTATTGAATCGATACTAAACTCAAATTGATAACACTGATATACATTGACAACAATATCAGTCCTTTGACCTTGCAAGAGCGACAAATTCTACATGTAATTAATTATAAATGTATTCTTCTGTTCTTCATTTTTTCATGTCTAACTTTGATTTTTGGTCCTTTTTCCAAACCAATAGGAAGCCCATATATGGTTGATAAGAGTAAAACATAAGTCGAGGAATTTAACGTATTTTAGAGTTCATGTGGTAATTTCCAGGCATGGTTAAATATAAATTTGTTCATTTTATAGTTTGATTAATATATAAATAGGGGAGATTTCCTTTTATGGGATATTTCCTCCTGGTTTGTAAACAATTATTTCATGAGAGAAAAGCTTGTTGATCCATTTATGAGAATATGGATGAAATAATGTAGATTTTTTACAGTTTAATTAGATATTCTGAGTTTGAATTATGAATATGCAGTTATCTTAAAATTTATAGGTGAGTATTTTACCTCTCTTAAGGTTTTATCCGATATAAATATAATTAGTCTCAGTGTAAAATTATACTTAACGGATTGATAATTCATATAGTTTGATTAAAAAAAACTTATTGATCAGCTTTGGAAAACCTATAAAAGTTATTTCCATACACTTCTTGTTGGAAAATTTATTTGGTTGGTGCAGTAAAAGCACTTATTTATTTTGTAATTTGTATAAAATTTCTCAAACTTTTGAATATCCAAGGTTTTTATTTTCTGTTAATGTGCATTTGAATATTTAAGGTTTTAATAGGTTTTAAATTTTAGAAAAATTTCTAAAAATTATTCTCATTAAATTTTCACTGTATCTAAAATCCTTAAAAGCTAATTCTACTCATTTAATATTTTTATCTAATTTATTCATAAATTTTCTATAAAATTTTAATTTTTCTATAATGTCCAACACACCACCAAATTAAAATATACTCACTACAATAATTCATATCAAATTAAATTCATGGAAATTTGAAAAGAAAAGTGAAAAAATCTCACCTCAATTTTTTTTTGAATTTTTTTTGCCACAAAAAGAATTTTTTTCTCCAAAAATTATTTATCTCTCCATCCTAATTAATTTTTCATGTTTCAATGACTTGAGTAATAATATTTTGAGCAGTTGAAAATCAAAGAGAAATTTCAAAAATTATCTATGGTAATCGGCCTGTGAATAGGAAGAAGTATAATTTTTTATTTGTTTGAAATGTTGAATATTTGATCATTTTTTACTTTTAAAGCCAAATTAATAGCTAGTTAAATTTAATTAAGTTAATATTTGTTCTTATTGGTTAATTAAAGTTAACCGATAAAATATTTTGGTAAATATTTCATTAAACTTAAAAAAAGTTTGACTTTTGAATAATTCCAGTAATTTCTCCACTTTTTAATTTAATTTTTGAACAAATTTAATTTCTCTAATTTCATATCACAAATGACTTTATCTCTTCAAATTGAACATATTAATATTCTCATAAAATTTTTCTATTCAAAACGGTGTTTCCAATTTTACAAAACGATAACCGGTACGAAAAATGTATTTTTATAATTTAGTAATTTTTATAAATTATACTCATAAAAATTCATCTGATATTCAATTCTAAATTATTAATTTTAAAAATTTTAAAATTCAATTGCGATCATATTGACACTATTGCGATTGTAAACGCATATCTTTAAATCTCGATCAGAAAATTAGACCGTAAAGCTACACTGGAAATTATATTTGGAAAAATTTGAGTATTTAACCTTAAAATCTCATCTTATAACTTCACATATAACCTTAAAATAATATTATCTACGAGTATACCTCAATTATATTTTCACTATCAGAAAAAAAAATCTCAAATTTTAGTATAGCCTATTGCCTCAATTTGCATGCATGCATAACATGAAATCGCAACAATTCTTCAATTAAATTCAATATTCATAATAAGCATCTTATTTTCATACTATAGTAAATTTTTCATATTTATTTGTTCGTATTTAGACTATAATCGATATGTCTCTACGCTGCAGTATAGACAATTTTAATATGCGCATACAGTCAGAATCTAAATCGTGAACGTGATAAAAAATATCGATAAGTAATTTATGAAGCAAAAAAAAAATTATATCTATAAGTAATTTATAAAGCAAAAAAAAATTATGGCATCACTTTTTTAAAGCAATAATTAATTATATTGCTGCTTTAATTCACAATTTATTCAGAAAAAATGCTAGACATTGAACCCATGACCTCCCATTATTGTCATAAACTATTTCATAATAAATATACCAATTGAGCTAACCCTAATTGATAGATAGAGATATTTTTTTCTTTAAAAATACTCATGACCTTCCACTCTTATCATGACTATTTTATGATAAACATACCAATTGAGTTAGCCATAAACTTTTTATTTAAGAACATTCCGGATTCATAATATTGATCCAATTGATAGGAATTAAATGGTTTCATTATGTACTGATAATTATATGATTAAATCTATTTAACAGTGTATTAAAATGATTAAAACATGTATGTTTGTTTCATGGTGCCCTGGCTGGTCGAGATCACTTTCGGCCTTTTAAAAGTTAAAGTAAATGTGTTTGCCCTATGTACTAGCAAAATTGTATTTTATTAACCTACTTATTTTCCAATTATATATGTCTACGAGTATACATATGTGAAAATAGAATCGTTTTTAACCTATCTCAATGATAAATTACGGCAAATATTCCCAAATATCCTTTTAATCTAGAATTTTTTAATGGTATTCTCAAATTTGTATTGGAATTAAATGAAAAAGCTTACTTGCTAAAAACCCGTCTAAGATTTATCAGATCATAGATTTTGATGCTTAGCATTTCAAATTAGCAAATCTAATCCTCATAATTTCTGTGCTATTAATATATTCAGATTTGTTATTGTTATTTAATCTCCAATATCTAAAATTAGAATGCACTTTAATCCTTAAAAATTTGAGATTTGAATCGCACATTAAATGTATTAATCCCTCAAAATCACATGCTTTTCATTGATTACTATATATGGATTAAAAGTAATCATTTTGGGCTCTTGGGCATGGGATTCATACTCGTCATAATTGATATATCCAACTCATACAATTCTTATATTATGGAATCAAATCTGTGTTGCATTTTAAATTGATTTCCTTCACAAATGCAAACGCATATTTATTTATTTTTTATAAATTTTAAAAAACAAAATTTTTTGTCATTTAACTAAATAGCAGCATATGGTCCATAACATTTTTTGCGCAAGACATGCCTAGTGATTTTAGGCTTCTCAATGCTTAATGGGCTTCATAATGTGGATCCCATTGGAGGCCCAATTACATTTCCAAATGGATCAGAAAATTCATATCTCAAGCCCAGAAAATTCAGGGGGATTGAAAAGATAAATCCTAATTGGGCCTAAAACTGGGGTAAATGTCGTGTAATTTTTGAAGGATGGTGACGATGGAGGGCGGCCGGGAATGGTTAAAAGCTCTTTCTCCAGTCCAAATCGGGACCCAACTCCGGCGGCCGGAGGAGAAAGAAACAGCAAATCCGAATACAACAAGAGTTCCTCAATGATTGGACAGCAAGTAACATGCTCCTCAGCATTCAGCAAAAGCGTGACTAAGGTACAAATTTCCGTACACGTGTCCTGTGTTCCTCGCCGCACGGTACACCACGCCACCGATACAAGACAAAACAAGCCACACCAAATGACAAATGCTCACCA
Source organism: Triadica sebifera (assembly GCA_023653625.1). Classification (NCBI taxonomy): domain Eukaryota; kingdom Viridiplantae; phylum Streptophyta; class Magnoliopsida; order Malpighiales; family Euphorbiaceae; genus Triadica; species Triadica sebifera. The sequence continues at coordinate 25,958,832 of CM042908.1, read as the reverse complement.
AAATTTTCCCAGTCCCAGAGCGAGAAATCAAATGGCAACTTCCACTTATTTAGGGTTTTAGGTAAAAAAAAAATCATAAAATTTTGAGTTTTCAATCCCATTTTTGTCCATCAATGAGGATAAGGAGAGGGTGGACTGATGCTCATCTTCATCTTTCAGTCACGCCGCCGAATCTTGTTTCATCTGTTGCTCAAAGGCCACATCCATGGCTTGGGAAACACCATTCGCCGCCCACTATTCTCACCAAAATCAACCTTTCTGTTTCTTCTAACCTGCAGGTACTACGACATTGATTTTATAAACTACAAAAATTGGAAATTTGAGTTTTCTTTCTTCAACTTTGAATATCATGTCATACACATACTTGATCATACTAAGTCGTTTTGACATTGATATGAACAGAACTTGAGATCCGTCGACGAGGAGAAAAGGTCAACTTCAGCCATTAATCATTATTTTATTAACCCTTCTTTATTCTTTCTTTGTTAGGCTTATTAACGTTGTTTTGGTTTCCGTATGTTAATGTGTAGCAGCTGCTCTAGCAGTACAGGAACACCCACTGCAAGCTCTGTTTCCTCTTCTTTTTCTCAGCATAGTATGTATCAGATTCCTATCTCAATACAAATGCCTGCAACCAATCATAGGAGTAATTGTATGATATATTTATATAGGTAGATGGTGCGAAGAAGAGAAAGTGTTTCCATTGAAGAAGAGGAAAGCGAGCCTGGAAAGATTTATGATCCAAGAATCCGAAGCAAAGGATGAGAAAGAGACGGCGAGTTTGATGATGAGATGTACAAGGAAAAATGGAATGGGGTGGAGATGCAGCAAGCAGAGCGCTAAAGGCCATGCCTTCTGCGATTATCACATCAATCAATCAAGAAGATGGAGGTGTCATCAGAATATTTCTAAGCCGAATTCATCCATGAAGAAACTTGATAATGGCGGAAATGGTTTCAGGTTTGGTAAGAAGCGACAAAGGATGATGAAGATGAGCCATATACTTAAGCGAACAATGCCTATGCCTGCTGCTAATGCACATACTTTATGCTAATTGCATATATGGCAATACTTAATTAGTTAGGGGTGGTGAAAATGGGTTCAATTATTTAGTTGTTTATTTTCTCTATTTTACTATTATTTTGCTACTTTTTGTAATTTTTTTTAGAAATGATTCTTGAATTTTGACTCTATATATATTTTTTAAATAATCTTTTTATTTCTATTTTTACAACATAAGAGTAAGTAAATTCTAATAAGTTATTGTTATTAAGTATTTCTTCATTCAAATATGTAAGTGGAATGTGTCTTTTCATTTAAAAATATTAACTTATTACATACTATTTAAGTTATTTTATTTACTAACATTTAAAAACTACAACTTTACCATTTTTTATTTTAGTTGAATTAATTTTTAATGTAAAATTATATATTAGTTATATTTTTTTCTGGAGATGTAACAGTTTTTCATTTTTTCATTTAAATTAATTTTTAATGTAAAATTATAAAATTTTCATATTTTTTCTCTTTATTTAATATTTATGTTTTAATAATTAATTTGTCACATCTCTGAGTATTTGTACTAATACTCTACTATCTCATTTTCATTTCATAAAGTATTTTTTTTTATAATTGATTATTTTTTTGCATAATTTGAATTAAGATTCTATCTTAATTTCTTGTGAATTTTTTCCAGCAAGGTGAATGTTCTACTTTTTAATTGAGATTGAAAAAAAAAGTAAAAAGGATGAATCTATCAACTAAATATTTTTACGATAATTAATTTATATTAAAAATAATTTTTGGGTATAAATTTACATAATTTCATTTTTTAAACACTTTTTTTTTGTCTTGTTTTTATTTGTTTTTGCATTGTTTGTAGATGAATTCTCAATTCATTTAAAATTATATAAAAAAATTGATGCTTATTAAAGATGAAATATGACAAATTTTTTCGTAAAATAAAAAATTGCATATGAAGTAAATTCAAAAATTAATCTTAAGGTAATAAGATCACTGAAAAAAAAGAAAAAAACTGTTACATCACCCAAAAAAGTAATATTAAATTAAGTTGATTAGAAGATTGTTAAATTTTTTAACAAATTTATAATTTTATATTAAAAATTAATTTAAATAAAAAAATAAAATAAATAAGTGGTAAAGTTGTAGAGTATAATAAAAGAACTTGAATAATAGGTAATAAGTTAATGCTTTTAAGTGGGGAAATACATATTTTATTTATATTTAAAGTGTATAATGAGAAATATAATATCTAAATACTGTGTGTTTTATTACTACATTTTAAAACACTAATATATTTTCAGTAAGGCTCTTCAAAAGGCAATGTCTCAAAAGATAATGTGGCAAGGCAGTGATAATCAATAAATACTTCATAATTTTAAAAATTTTAGCAACATAATTTTCTAGGAAATCCGTTATAAATATTTTAATATTTTCTAAAAGAGAATTTCTTACTATTTGATTTTTCTATTAAAAATTATAAAAAATGGGTTTATAAAAAATAAAATTTTTCTATAATCATTTAATTGCTCTTTTGAAAAATTTAATATGATATTTATTGTAGTGTTATTAATTAAGAAAATTTTATTATTTTTTCAAATTATTTAAACTTTTACCGATGATTTTTTATAAAAAAAAAAATCACAAATTTTTAAAAATTATTAGGGACCAAAAATTCATAGTTAAAATTTTTAAAAGTACATTTTCACTTGCAGGGCTTAAAATATCAAATCAACATTCTAATTACCTATGCAGAGATGACGGAATTATTTAATTAAAAAATTGAAGTTTGTTATATTTATTTTTTTTTTAAATATTGTGCAAAGATATCTATAATAATAGATATTTGGTTGTGGGTCCCATTTATGACCATCTCTCCCTCCCACTCCCCAGCTCACCTTCCGGAGAAGCTTTCCTTGTTTCCTCACCATCTTCGAAAACACCAAAAGATTAGAAAACCAAAGAAAGCAGCCTGCGCCTCTCCTCTTATCCCAAACTTCAAAATCCACCATTGATTTCTATCACCAAACCATGATTTTCTTGATTACTTCTCCTCATCGCTCACATTCACCGTACTAAAATATTATCATTTACTTCAAGTTTCTTGATTTCTCGCACCACAGCATAATGTCAGCTTTGGCCGCCAATTCCCACATCATCTGCAGAGAAGCCGGGTACAATCCTAGAGACCAGCAGCAGCTATGGAGTAATGGTAGTAGCTGCTGCTTGTTATTGCAAAGAAACTCTGGTTGGTTTCATCCTAGAAATGGAAGCTTCAGAAAGATTTCAAACAGAGATTTTAGAGCTGAAGCTTTTTGGCCCGATATGACTAGACCCACCTCTGTTCAAATGGAACCCATTACCGATTCTGATCATCTTGATCAGATTCTGCTCCAAGCTAAAGACCTCTCTCACCTCGTAATCATTGATTGGTAATATATTTATTTTTAATTAATTGAATTGTGATTAACAAGATTGATAAAATAGCAATTTACATGGTTTTTTCAATGTAATTCGTCTTTTGAAATATAGGATGGCTGCTTGGTGCCGCAAATGTATATATTTAAAACCCAAGTTGGAGAAATTGGCTGCTGATTTTGATCCCAAGTAACCCTTTTCTCTCCCTCTCTTGCTTCTGTTCTGAATACTTATTTATTTATTTATTTGTTTAAACACAATCCTAACTGCAAAAAGTTAATATAATCTATTGTTGCTTATAATTAAGAATAATAAAAAAAATAAATAAACAGTTTAGAATATTGGAAAATAAAAAGGTGGGTTGTGATAATCTTTCTTTCTTGAATTAGATTCTGTATGGGATAATTTCAGTTGAAATTTTGATTGTTGGGAAATTTAGGGTAAAGTTTTACTGTGTGGATGTCAACAAGGTGCCTCAGTCGCTAGTCAAACGGGGAAATATATCTGTATGTTTGATTCCAATTCTATTTCCATTACTTCCTTCTTATGATCATCTTTATTCTATACAGAACTTCTAATAATTTTTTTTGTTTATTTTAAATGATCATCTTTGCCAGAAAATGCCCACAATTCAGGTACTTTGCACTCCAAGTTTTTGCTTTATTATTTTCAAAAAAGATCTTAATTAATGAATGGGTGGGAGAATGAGAAATGGATAATGAAAATTGAACTGCAGCTGTGGAAGGATGGAGAAATGAAAGCTGAAGTAATTGGAGGGCACAAGGCCTGGCTTGTGGTTGAAGAAGTCAGAGAAATGATTCAAAAATTCATCTAATCTATATTAAGCGTGTAATCATGCCCACAGCCCATAAAAAAGTATGTATGTATTAAAAAAAAATTGATCTAAATTTGATTATATTCTGCAATTTTGAGTCGAAATGTTCAGTATATCTTAGTATTATATATGATAAGGCTGTTTGAATACCCTGTATCACTGATATACTGTTGAGGAGATTCTGAAAAAGATTAAAGAAGAACAATTACATGGTAAGAATCCGAGATGCTGAAAAACCAGCAGTACCTGTGAACAGTAAAACACCAATCCCCGACGGAACTTATTCATGCCACATTCTCTGAACGACTTTATAAACAGCTAAATTTGCTAATTTATCAGCAACACAATTCCCCTCCCGACAGATGTGATTAATCTTAACTTCCCATCTTTGACTGGGAAGCCACCGAATACGGAAAATTAAATCCAAATTATGCATCGATCCCGTAAAATGAGAAAGAAGAAATTATATCTTTTCAAAAAAAAAAAAAAAATCTGAAGCTATCATGAGAGGACTAACAGCAGCTGCATGCAGTGAAACGCTAGAACAAGTTCGCAAATTTATCAAGGAAATTATCTCACATAGCTTTCTCGAATTTAATTTTACACAATCAGGGCTAGGAACTCTTACAGAGGATCCATGTATCTTATAATCTCCTGAGTTACTAAGTCATTAGATTTATTAAATAAAAAATCAATATTTTATAGAGGAAAAGCACAAATTCTTCGTATATGATGAATGTGGCATAGTAATGTTGCCGAAGCTAGAGATGTTTCTCACTTCCGATTCGACTGAAACCCGCCTGATCAGAATTTGCTCGCCCTGCAAGCACCCGCTGAAGAGGCATAAATACACTGGCTTTGTAGTAGACCGCATTCATACTTCTATATCTCATAATCACCAAATTTCGTTCGTCCCTGCTCCCTAAATTGCCATGCACATTGTTGATATATTCAGCTAGCATGATTCCATAGCTGCAATTACTAAAAACCATCAAGTTCTGGAGCATCAACCGATAATCGATGTATACAAATGCATGTTTGTTAAAAATATGATCATCTGCCAAAACTGTTGTTGGTTTAAGATGCAAGGAAAATGTCCTTGCAAATTTTTTAGGTGCCAATCTTTCTCAAAATAAATGGGATCTGCTTCACTGAGTGGCCCAAGAGCGTGGAGATCTCAAACCTGCTAAAAATGTATGAAACCTTCTATTTGCCTCAACCAAACTACAGCCAGGTAATTTTTTCAACTCTCTTTCCTTTATCAACTTTTGCAACCTTGCAACATCTTCCCATCTACCAGCATCAGCATATACATAGGACATGAGGACATAGGAAGTTACAGTTCGAGGATCCAACTGGAACAGCTGCTCCGCCACAAGCTCAGCTAGTTCAACATTTCCATGGATTCTACAAGCCCCAAGCAAAGCTCCCCAAACACCTGAATCTGGAACTATTGGCATTGTTTGAATGAATTTATAAGCCTCTGACAGAAAACCAGCTCTACCAAGAAGATCAACCATACATGCACAATGTTCTACACAAGGCATGAGCGAGTAGTCTTTGGTCATGCTCTCAAAGTGCTTCCTCCCTTCATCTACTAGGCCAGAATGTCTGCAAGCAGTTAACACAGCAGTGAAAGTGAAGCCATTTGGTTTAATTTCCTCTTCTTTCATCTTTGAGAAGAGATTGAGAGCATCATCCACTTGACCATGGGACGCACAAGCTCCAATCATTGAAGTCCAAGACACAACTGTTCTATGAGGCAACCTCTCAAAAACATCCTTGGCCAATTTTATATCTCCACACTTTGCATACATGTCAATAAGAGCATTCATGATTGAAACATTGGTTTCAAAACCTTTTCTTTTGACAAGCTCATGTATCCATTTTCCAGTATCAAGTCCTCCTACGCTAGTACAAGCTGAGATAACACTAACCATTGATATATAATCATATTCCACCTTCTCACACAGCATTCTACGGAAGAGGTTTATTGCATCTCTTCCAGCATTATTTTGCTCGTAAGCTGCAATCATGGCATTCCATGAGACAAGATTCTTAACTGCCATTCCATCAAATAACAACCTGGCTACATGGACATGTCCACATTTCCCATATAAAGGAATCAAAGCATTCGTTAAAGATATATCAGAATCCATTCCCTCTTTCAATCCATATGCATGAATCAGCTTCCCAAAATTAAGAAATACCAAACCACTACATGCAGGAAGGACACTCACCAAAGTAATTGCATTTGGCCGAGTTCCTGATCTCACCATCTCTCTAAAATTTTGCAATCCCTGAATAAGAAGCCCATTTTGCACATAACCCGCAATCATTGCCGTCCATGAAACTATGTTCCTTACAACCATTTCACCAAAAACAGTCTCCATATTTAAAATTTCCCCACCTTGAGCATACATTGAAACTAACGCACTCTGTACAAAAACATCTAAATCAAACCCATTTTTGATAATATTACAGTGCACTTCTTTCCCCTCCCATAAGGCTGATATCACGGCACAAGACCGAGCCACAAAAGGGAAGGTATAGTTATCAGGCAAAAACCCACTTTGGTGCATTTTTTTATAAAGTAGTACAGCATCCTGGCAGGGACCTAGATCAGCATAACCCCTAATCAAGGTATTCCAAAGGAAGACATCTCTATGGGACATTTTGTCGAACAGTTTACGACCGTGATCCATTGAAGAAGACATATTGCAATATAAGGCAATAAGCTTTGTGGAGAGGAGGAGATCAAGGTGAGACCCAGTTGTGATAATAAGAGCATGAAGACATTTAAGGTGCGAGAGAGAGGAGCACGAATTCAAGAGGCGGTTAAATGGGAGGGAACGATAATTAGTACAGAGGTGAAAGGGGAGGGTGATAGAAGAAGTAACGGATTCGAGTCTCCTTGAGAAGATACGGACAGAATTGGCCGACATCAATTTGCCATCCTCATGCCTCTTAGGGCTTATGATTGTCACATAAATACTTCAAAGAAAGAACACCCAAGAACACGGTCCGATTTCAACACTGGTTCAGCAGCAATTTGCAATTACGTTCTTTGTCCATAAATTATTCAGGTCAGGATTTTTCTTCACCGTGAAATAAAATAAAAAATATATTTTTTTGAGAGAATAAAAAATTATTATTATTAAGAAAATAAAAAATATTATTATTAAAAAAACAAGTTGTAAACTTTCAATTTTCTTTGAAAACATAAAAAGTAGTGGGAAAGCAACAAAATTAAAACTATTTTTTTTTAAAAAAAATTAACAACAAAATGTGAAAGAAATAATTTTGGTTGAATCCAACAATGTTTTTTAGGTCTGTAAAATTTATTTTTTCTCATTTAATAAATAATTAATAGTATATTCATAAAGTGCGGGTCTATGTCTACTTCTACTTTTAAAATAAAGTTAAGCATATTATTCGACTTGAAATAATTATTTTATTTTCATATATTATTTTTGTGTAATAATATAAACTAAAATATCATAATCATAAATGATTATTTGTTTGCTTATTTTTATGGTTGACAGCATATTCTGAAATAATTTTAATAGAGAACAATCAAAAATTTAAAATTTGATTGTTAAATGTTAAGGGTGTGTTTGGAAAAAGTATTTTTTAGAAAAAAAATTATTTTAAATTTTTTTGAATTTTAAAATTAGTTTTTGAAGAGAAATAAATAAATGAATATTTTTTTCTAAACACAGTTTTATGAAAAACAATTTATAAAAAATTTAAAAAGTCAGTTAATTAAATAAAAAAAATTTAAAGTTTATTTTTTTTATATTTAACAGCAATTCTAAATACGCATTAGTGTTTTTGAAATGTTTGGTATTGAAGTACTGAAAATTCTAACATTGGCAATAGAATTACATCAACACATCAAGATTGATAGGATATTCCTATTTGCCCTAAACTCATTGACTTGTTAATGTTCAAAGGTTTTAATTCCAAAGGAATGAAAGGAAATTAATATGTAAATTAAATAATGAATTAAGCTCCAAGCTAAATCAAGTAAAGAAAAGTTTCAACTCAATTTGAATATTTTAAAGACAAGCAAATAAAACAACACTAGTCTTTTTCTTACTATTACAGTGGTATTTTCTTGTTTTCTTGAATAATTAAACTGCAGTTCCATAATATTATATAAAATAAATTGTTATAAGCCCTCTTTAGATTGAAAATTAGAAACTCGATTAGAAACTCGACTATATCGATAAATAAATTTATATACCAATCTAATTACAAGCCGTCATGTTTATGCAAAATAATTTGTATTTTACATAAGTGGTATGTTTAAGTTGTGATTGGATTGGTTTATAAATTTGTTTATACACATGATTTAATTAAGCAAAATTCCAATTACAAAAGCTTAATATAATGCTGCTAATTCTGAGGCTAGAATTGAGTTTATGTATGAGATTCAGACCCCACTGGTTTTGAGTTGAGAAGTGGCTGCAATGCCTTTACTACAATTGTCATGTTTGGCCTGAAATCTGCCTCATACTGAACACAAAGTGCTGCCAATACTGCTAACTGATATATTCAGCAGCAACAAAATTATTTTCAATCATGATTTAATCCAAATAAGAGAAACTATAAACATGAAAATCTCTTTTTTTGCAGAAAATTAAATAAAATAAGGGATTAGATTTAGAGAGCAACCTTGGCAACTGCCTTAGCTGGGTATTCATTATTTACATTAGGATCCACACATTGTTTCACTTTATCCTTGCTCAATCTTGGAGTTGCCTGTACAAAAATTCTAACACTAATTAGATACCTAAAATAATAACGGTGAAAATGATAAAAAATACCCAGGTTACAAGACTCTGTTGTTGTCCTTTGGGCATTGTGTGATCTACTGGCTTTCTTCCTGTCAAAAGCTCCAGTAGAACCATATACATCACTTTTCTGAGTTATTTGCCCTGTCATGGCATACCTGTAGAGGAAGAAGATCGAACCAAGCCAATAACTTGTATATCAGTAAAGTAAGAACAACTAGTTTTTCTACGTGACAATGTATTATTGGCTCCGTTTATGAATGGAAAATTTTTCCCATTTACAGGGCCGTGAAGATTCATTTTCAGTTTTTGATAGGATACTCTTGGGCATGGTAGCCAAATGTTCCTAAGATTCTAGTTGAATGCAGTCTAACTAAAGAATCGGAAGATGAACTCAAAATGTTAAAATCAGCAATTTTCGATACGAAATCATCTAAGAGTAAGATGTTGCTGGATCTGATATCGTGATGAACTATAGGAGGTTGAACTTTTTCATGCAAATACTCGAGCCCTTTGGCTGCACCATAGACAATTTTAACTCTTTAATTCCAACTAAGTATAGGACCTAGTTCTGCCCCTTGTACACCTTTCCTCCCTACACCATAGAATTATAAATCAAAACGCAAGACATATATAAAATCTGGAAATCAACTTAAAACTTGATTGTCTTAAACATTGGAAGTGAGGAAACATACCATGTAATACATCATATAAAGAACCCATTGTTGCAAACTGAAAATCTAATTGGCCTCCAAACAATATCTCATTAATTCAACAAAGTGTTCGTCTTTAAGCCTTGAAACCACTGATAACTGCATAATTGAGTATAACTAATGTAAGTGAAAATTTTTGTAAACTTTATATTGGAATGTAGGAACAGTAAAAAAATTTATTGAGTTTACCAACTTGCGCTGCAAAATCAGAATGTGATTCCTCTGAATAGCTGGTATCAAGCTTCTTGATTGCAGCTTCAACTCCATTACTTTACTTGACGAAGAAAACTCGCCCATAAGAACCTTCTCTAATTAATGCCTTTTGACCAAAGTTACCCGTTAATCTGTTTAATTCGTCCAATGATAATGCTGGAATTTCATTTGGTAAGACCTTCTGTGGAGCCCCATTTTTTGTTGTAGTACCATTTCTTGGCTCTCCTCTTCCATTTCCTATGATACCCAGAATTCAACTTAGCCAAAACTTTCCTCTCTCTCTCTCTCTATATATATATTTATATATATGCCCCATTTAATGAACTTGAAGTTAAATAATATTTTTGTTGATTAATAATTTTATGTATTAGCAGATGGGCTTATGCAAAGAGATTTTGATCTTTATTTTCTTTCAACTCAATCAGGGCTTATGGTACATTAAAACATAACAAAAAGAAAATTACTAAGTTCAATAAGTCTGCTTAATTGTGTGAACTGCATATTCATTTTGCTGCATGCGATCTCTTAGCAATTAGATTTAACATTAAACTTCCAAGTCCTGCACTATCAACTACAATATGCTCCATGGACATGGAATACTGAGTTCACAATTCACTGCAGAGCACATTGTGAAGATATCCAATCTGAATAGATGGAGAATCATCATTTGCTGTGTAGAGATTAAGAGAAACACTTGCATCTCATAAATTTCGCAAACTGTGCCTTCAATCCAACATCATCTATCCGCATCTCATTCTTCTTTCCATATACGCCCTGTCATCCTCAACTTCAGTTCTTGTACATCCCCGCCAGAAAAATAGAGGGCTAAACTTCTCTGAATAATAAGTCCATCTTGGCTATCACGAACTTTCCTGTGACTGTCACGGATGCTACGAGGAATTCCCTGCCATATCAGTTTGCGGCCATTCCCACCAACTTCTAAGCTATAGCTAAATTTTTTTTGCTCCATTATCATCACCCATAAAACGCAAGAAGGCCATATGTGTAACATCACACCTCTTATGCATTTAAGTATAACCTATCCCTGTATCAAATAGTCACATACTGCATACTGAAAAGGAAAAATACCCTGTTAACAATAGTAGTAAATTTTTTTTTTTTCATATCATATCCTGTAAAATCAACTAACGACTTTACAAGTCTTATATCCTGTAAAATTACTAAATGACTTTTCAAGTCAACATTAAAACCACAATACGATATATCACATATATCAAAATATAAACTTTACACATAAGTATTTCCGAGTTGATTTCATTTATACATATTTAGACTCATTCCAAAATGACTATACATATTCAAGCATATAAGTCCAAAATACAGATGACATATTTTTATGCTTGTGTGGAATGCAAGGAGAGAGAGTGATGAGGCTCGGCCAATGACCTGTGCTCCATGTCTTCTATACACTACTCAAAATGAGCTATCACTTTTCTTTACCTGAAAAATGACGCAAATTGATGAGTTGCGGCTCAGTGAGAATAATCATCCAATGAGCTCTAAAGTACCAAACAACTCATAGTAATAAATCACAAATCCAATATATATCAGATATTCTATTCCATTCATCAGTATCATATAAGTATCAATAAAGTTGAAACATATAATCATTACTCTTTATGTATGCAAATGCTTTGCTTATTTCATTTTGTTGTGACCAAGTTAAACAGATATTGCCCCGGGTATCCATGTGAACATTTGCCATGTGAACATTTGCATTTGCAATTGTATTTGCATTTGCTAGCTAGCTTGATCATTTGTTTCATTTGCACATTTGTTGGGCCATAGGCCTCTTCTTTTGCTTTGCAATATTGATTAACTAGTCACAACGCCTTTTAAGTCCATATGCATATGCATTTGTACTAAGCATTTATGAACCATTGCATCTTATCACATATAACATACATATACCACATATATGCCTCATATGCCACGCATATACCTTGCATATACTATACATATACCATGTATATATATCACATATGTCAAACATATACCTCAAATATACCACAAGTATACCATTTATACGTATCACAAACGCCACATATTGCCCATCATCATATTATCAAGGACAATCATGACAATCATATATCAAACCACAAACGTCACATATTGTCCATCATCATATTATCAAGGACAATCATGACAATCATATGTCAAACCACAAACGTCACATATTGTCCATCATCATATTATCAAGTACAATCATGACAATCATATGTCAAACCACAAACGTCACAAATTATCCATCATCATATTATCAAGGACAAATTATGACAATCATATGAATCACATAGCAAGCAACATTCATTTGCACTAAGAATTCAATCGATAATTAGACTCACCGTTCTCCTTTGATCCCGACTCTTACTTATTGTCTATATGCTCCTTGTGGGTCTCCAATATGTTGTGAGCCTAACATGAAAATATAATGGATTAACTCATGATTAGGGAGACTTAATGCGGCTTAAACAAATTAATATGCATAATGCATATACATAGCTAGGCTTTTTCCTATGGGGCAGTGTGACCTTATGGGACTGTTAAGCCTATAACTTTTCCTATAGTTGACCAATTAATCTGATTCTTGTTCCTAATTCAAAATAACACATAATCATGAAACATATTAAAATATCAGACCAATTGGATCATTGTACAATTTTTGGTGGAATTTCTAAGAGTGTTCTGTTTCCTGCCCTGTTTCTGCCCTTTGGCAGTTTCAGGGTACCAATTTGGGTAGTCCATATCTTACAATCTGTAAATCAGATTATAATGAAACTTGGCATAAATTTATATGGGTTCAAATGGAACATTTTTCATGTTCACAACTTTTACCAATTATGCCTCTAAGGTCTTCAAATTATAAGCAACATTTCACTGGTCCAGAACAGAATTGGCTTCCGGACCAGTATGACTTCTAAAGGCCATAACTTACTCTATACATAACATTTTAAGCTGAAATTAGTACCAAAATTTATATAAGACATATACCTATAACTTTCATGTTTTGATAAGTTACATAATCTAGCTCTAAGGAGCTCAAATTAGACAAAAAAGTTTCTGGAACTGCCCAGGGCACTCAATAGGCAGTTCAAACCATGGAACAGTCATGGTTCCATTTACCATAACTCACAATTTACAAGACATATGAACCTGAAATTTGGTATACAGATACATAACACATATATCTACAACTTTTATGTTTTGAGATACTTCAAATAATGGCTTTAACATATTCGAAATCAAGTAACACAGTAGCTAACTTGGTTAGGGTTTACACCCTGACCAGTTTCAGTACGAAGAGCATATCTAATTCTATAAACCAAATCACGAAACACCGTTTACATATTCATAAATATAAGACATAAAGGAACAACTTTTGTGTTTTATACTTGTCCAGAATCAATTTAGATGTTCATCAAAATCGGGTTGCAAAACAGTGCCTATTAATGAATCCTAAACACCAAAATCAAGCTTAACACAAGAATAAATGTTTACTCACCTATAATCACTCTTGGCTAATCTTGTTCCTGCAATTTTTGGAGTGAAAGAAGGAAGAAATGGTGGCTGAAACTTGAAAAGAAATGGAAGGAATGAAGCAAAGAAGAAGAAGAAGAAGAAGATGAGGAAGGGAAGTGATAAGGTGGCTGCCTAATAAGTTAAAAGCCACCACCCACCACCTTATCTTCCTTTTCTTTGTTTCATCCGTCCCTTTTTTCCTTCTTTATTTATTTATTTATTTATTTATTTATTTATTTATTTATTTATTTATTTATTTATTTATTTATTTTTCTGACTTTTATTTTTTTTATTTTACTTTTTTATTATTATTATACAAATCAACATAATATGCAATTTAATCTCAATCTAGTCATTTTGCTTACTTTAATTTAGTCACCTTATTTCATTCATTTTTTTAATACTTTTTATCCTCATTTAGATTATAAATACACATGTGTGACTCAATACAATTGCAATGTACTAGGACACGTAGCTAGTGCGTGTCATAAACTTGATCATACGAAAATACGTATGAAATGCATGTGTTCAATTGAATTATATTCAAATGCATATGTCAAAATAAAATGCATGTAATAATGCATATGTGGGAAGTCGAGGATGTTACAATATGTACTGGTGCCATACCCAGCTGGAATGCCTCAAAATGCAAGCAGAATTGTCTTCTAAAACAGTTGAAGACCTGACAGAACAGAGGATTCATAAAATTAAAATTGCCAAGCAAAAAATGTAAGAATTAAGGAACTTTAAGTTCATTAGATGTTGGAAACAGAATTGGCTTATTATCGCAATTCATCATGCAACTATTTGAAACAATAGTGTCAATGAAATTCTTAGAGCAGCAATTTAAACATTTGAATGAAAAGTATTAATAGCACAAGTATGAACTGAAAGTACAGGAATTATCTGGGAGGTGCAATTTGCAAAATTTTGTTAAAGCCTAGTGTAAATTGTTTTCCCATCACTTTCCATGCAAGTTTTCCATTCACAAACTTGAGTCAATTTCTAATCCCAACCCAAGAAGAAAAGCCCTGAGAGAAGAAGGAAAATTAATAAGCATGACCTTGGCTTGCAATTATTAAAATAACTCTAGCATCTATGAAGGTATGTTGTGTATGTATGTGCATGTCTATATATGTATACTTGTACAAAATCACATTCTCTAGCACAACAACATAATTAAAAAGAAAAAGAAAATCTCTTTAAAAAACAACTTTATGAGGTATTGTATAAAAGGACTTACTGTTAGCAACCATGTGGCATTTTCAACTTCATGTGGATTTGATTTGACATAAAGGTGATTAAAGGTACACCCATCATGCATATCAACCTTGTGATCATCCTTGAGATGTGCAACAAGGGTTGAGATGTCACCTGTGACGGTGCATTCAGATCCAGCATAAGGACAACTGTAGGGACGGAATCGACAGTGTTGCTCATGCTTGAGTTTGTTGTAATATGGGTAAATATCATGACATCCCAAGTCCAGGTACTTGCAGGGTAGTTCTAGTGATTCTGCAACTTTCTCTAAAGCTAAACACCTTATATTTCCAAGATCATAGCGACAAGTAGGGCAACAATTATGCACTCTAATCTTGCAATTCGAACATATTGTATGTCCGTTTGGGCACTGTGTAATATAGAAGGAGAGAAGGTCAAGAGACTTGATTAATGTAGCTAGCAATTTCAAAGGAAATATAAAAAATAAAGAAAATGAAGAAAAAGACTTCAGTTTTTAGATTTGAAATGGTAAATTAAATGCTTAAATTTGACTAAGAAGAGTAAGCAATAAAAAATGTTATGACCAACTAAAACCCAAATTCCTAATTAACTTCAACAATACAAGAGACTGAGTCATAACCAAAACAAAAAATCTTATCCAACACTTTTTTGGACACTTGCTCTATAATTAGTCTAAATCATTAAAATTTTCATTTACAAAATTTGTTATTTTATTTAAGAAATTAAACTTGATGATATGAACCAATTATAGAGCAAGTGTCACAAGTGTTGAAAATAAAGTGTTAGTAACATATTCGTCTTTACATAAACAAAATGCAATTTTATGAATTTTCCATACCCTTATCATATGCATCATCCGACACTTAAGTGGAATAACTTTCACAGCAAAAATCATTTACTATATCATCCATCAGCCACAGTATCCTTCTACATGGCCCATGGGTCATAGCCCCAGCACAGAATGCTAAACTACCATCTTTGCAGAAAACAAATGTTAAAGCCATGAAGACGGGGAAGTAGATGAAATTAAGAACAGACCTGGTGAATTGGAGGGTACATTAAATTTGTGCAGACAAGGCATTCAAGGAGCTCGTGCATTCCATTGTTTGAATAAATTCCTTGCTTTCCAACCAAGCCAACAGTACCTTTTGCAGTTGTACTATTATTCTCTGATTTTGCTGTGCCAATCTCATAGTCAGCAACTCCAAGGTGAGTCTCCAGAACCTCTTTGCAAGCACAGCCTCCAGGCGCCATTGCTACCCAAAATGAGCACTATTTTAAAGTTCAATGACCAAACTCAGCACTTGTGTCTATTTCCTGAAGACTCAATAGCGCAGGAAGGCAACATACAAATATCCATAAGCACGACTGGTGGACTTGAAAGTCTGAGGGTGTCCCTGACCTGGATACAGAAAACTCCATCTGTGGTTAAGAAAAATACTTATAAAACAGTGGCAACAAAACAATGAATAATTTGATTGGTTCAATTTTTCTTTTGTCTTTTGTTCTTTTCATAAACCTTTAAGTGGCATCTCAAAGCGTTGAAGGCCAGTAGTGGTCGGAGAATGGAACATTCAATACACAGGCAAAGCAAAAAAATATGAGATAACAAATAGGAAAAGTAGTTAATCAACTAAGAAGAAAAAAGAACGTAAAGTTAGTACTTTTTCGCTGTGAATGAAAAAAAATTAAGGACAATAGAAGAACATAAAGAGAAGTAACTAGCCGCGGATAATGAAAATTATAAGCAGAAGAAAAGAACACAAAAAAGAAAAAGGAACAATTCAGGAAAAAAAAAAAAAAAACCTTCCTATCCACGCCAACCAACCAACCAAAGAGAAAAAAAATCAAACTGTGAGACAAGAATGCCAAAGAAAACAAAACCCATTTCAAATTTGCCACAATGCAACAATTTTATACACAAAATTCAATCCTGTATTGTGCCAAATACAACCTTTAACATTTACAATGTCCAGCAAAAAAACCATAATATGAGACAAAAACAACCCCATTTCCATATCTATACCAAATTTTTTTCTGACCAAAGCGATCTCATTCCAAATTCAAACCTATTCCCCAATCCACTCAAACACCAAATCAATCCAATCAAACACAAGGCAACAATGAGAAAGGAAAAGAAGAAAACGCAGAGAAAACGGACGTCTCAAATCTCTGACGAATAAGAACCAATTAAGAGACAAAATCACATACAAAGATACCCAGTTTGAGATTATCCAAGCGGTTGTCTCTTCACATACCAGCAATATGCACAATCAAATCCAAAACAACAGTGAATTGGGAAAAATCCTAAATAATCAAAAGAAAACGAAAGATAAATTTTTTAAAAAATAAAAATAAAACAAAATTTGACATACACGAACTCCGCATTACACGGAAATGAAAATTGAGGAAAAAAATGTCTTGTTTGCATCGGTGAAGAAACTTGCTTTGCTGTCTGCCTCTCGATATCCTGCCTTCGCATTCCGGACATGGGTTAAGTTTTTTTTTTTTTTTTCCTTCCTCTGTTTTTAGTGTGTTTTGAAATGAAAAAAAAAAAATTTAAAAGTATATATAGGAAACTGGGATTATTATTGGGAAAAAATGTGATTTTTAAAAAATATTCATAAAATAATGTTTTCTCGAAAATAATAACACTTTAATGCTGTTGAATCTGTCCAGGATGGTGGCCTATTCTGTTTGCAAAGAATCCGCCCACTGCAGAGGCGGATTCTGTGCAATTTGTGCAAATGACCCTCCCCCAACCCGACATCCAACATCAATATTCTTTAACAATTCATCAATTTCAAGGCAAATTATGAAGTAATGATTATATTTTTTTAATTTTGTATCAATGATTAGTAATATGATTACTCAATGATTAGATACATATTTTAATAATAAACAAAAATATTATTTAATATATTGAATTTAATTAATAAAACTATGAATATCAATTAATTAATATAATATCAATGCAATTATTTGTTCAAAATTAAAATTATTAATTATTATATTTGTTATTTGATTAGCTAATTAAAATGAAATAATAATTATTATTATGAAATTATTTTATAGATTAAATGAAATTATTTTTATAGATTAATTTTATAAAATAGTAAAGTAAAAAATAGTTAGTGTGTAATTTTCACATAAAAAAATATTTTATGTATTTGACTGTTCTTTTTCTACATTATATAGGTGGACACTTGACTAAACTCAATCTATATTATAGTTTTTTGAAAAAAAAATATTATTTTATGATATGTAAAAAAAATTATTTTTATTTTTTAAAGTTTCATAAGTATTATATTTTGTGAATATTAAATTTTTATATGTTACATACTAATATCATTTTTTATGTTAAAATTACAAATTAATTATTTTTCACTCTACTATTTCTAAATAATTTCATTTAATCCAATTTAATTGCATAATTATTACTATTTTTAATTTAATTAAATAACGAATATAATAATTAATAATTTTAATCTTGAACGAATAATTCCACCGATGTTATATAATTAATCAATATTCATAACTTTATTAATTAAATTAATAATAATTTTGTTTATTTGTTCAAATATGTTTATTTGGTCAAATAATTATATGTATTTGGGAGAAGAAAAAAAAAAGAGGATAAGGAAAATAAGGAGATAAAATATGGAAGAATTTTAACTTTATATTGTTTGGATAAAGATGGAAAATTTGGAGGGGAAGGAAAATATCTCTTTTTTTTTTCTCTCTTAACTTTCCCTCTAAATTGGAGAAAAAATGAAAAAAATTTGGAGGAAAATCATACTATTCAAAGCAAAATTACAGTTTTAACCTATAAAATATTTATTATTCTTTAAAATAAAAAGTAAAATATTAAATATATAATATTATTTTTCTTCATCCTTCTCTTTATTTTATTTCAATCCAAAGGTGAGTAAGAAAAGTAAAATTTATTTATTTTTATTATTTAATTTCAATTCAAACAGGAGAGAGAAAAGTAAAGCCTTAAAAGGAAAGTTTCCAAACAAAGAATAAGGAGTGTATTTATTTTATGAATATTTTTTAAAAAAATCACAAATTTTTAATTTTATTTTGTCAGCAATTCAATTTAGGAGGGACAAATTTTTAATTTTATTTTGTCAAATTCGCAAACATATGATAGAAAAAACTATATAATAAATTTATTAATTATAAAGTTTATAATATCTAATCATAGAAATATTCATTTACATGAGATTTAGTTAAATTTTAAATTATGTAAAGAAAATAATTTACATTTTCCTTTCTTTTTTTCTTATTTTGTTAAAATTACGCCCGCGTGATTCCTCCCAATCTTCCTACATTTACATGAGATTTAGTTAAATTTAATATATAAACGGATTATTTGCATGGAAATTGCGTATATTCCTTCTTCTTTTTTTTCCGAGTATGTAATGTATAAGATTTGTTTAATTGGCCAAAATTAGTTTGGATTAGTTAAATATGGTGGTGAATTTCGTTTTGCTATATTTCATATATTTACCGCGTGTAGCTGTTAAATTTAACTGCTTTTGAGTTAAGAAAAAATGTATAATTTATTTTTAAGATGTGAAATGGTTTCTAGTAGTTTAAGATATTGGTGACTCCAAATTAATATTTTATAGAATGGTACAATGTCAATTGGAGAAATGCATTCGAAAGAGGACCACATGGCAATTATTGATGTAGTCAAAATTAGTAATAACCCTGTTATTAAATATTCAAAATTAATTACTTTCAGTACTGAAATTGAATAGTATGGTTCACTTTTTTTTATTAATTAGATAGATGTATATATAGTAGTGAATATATATATATATATAAGACTTTGAACTTTGAGATTCCATTATTATAAGCCAGAAATGAAAGAGATAGAAAAGGATAAGAAATTAATTTATACACTTTTTAGACTTGGATGTGAAGACTGAAAAATTCTTTGAAATATGACTAGAAAATGTCAACGTCTTAACGTAAACCTTGGTGCCTTTTTTCTTTTCTTTTGAGTAAATTACAAAAATATTTTCTTCACATAAATAAAATTTTAAAAAATTAATAATTTATCTCGTATTGTTGTTTGATATACTGATTAATTATTTAATACTGTATACATTTTATATATTATAATATAATATAAATTTTTTTATATTTAAAATATTTTTATATAAATTTTTAAAATATTATATTTTATCTAATATTTTTTTATAAAAATTTTGAATTTATACTAATTAATAGTAAAATAATTAATGCATCACATTATATCATATTTTTTAATTATCATTTCGAATATTTTATAATTTATTAAATTTTAGGAGAATTGTGTACCCTTTTTTTTTCGGCCAACAACCTTGGTGATTAGACATTGAGTATACTCAGAGCCCTGTGACCCCACAATGGACTAGAAAAAAATAAAATATATATAATAATAAGAATAGTGAGAGATTTGAGTTATATCCAATTTCAGTAGATTCAAAATGTCAATTTGCAGTGCATGAATGTGAAAGGCAATGATCCAATTAAATTGCTAGAAATTAAATTTCAATTTCTAGAAAAATTAACATTTATAATTTTAATTTACTTGATTTGGTTTTTATTTATTATTTCGTTTGTATTTTGTTTTGTGGTTTTTATTTATTATTTATTATTTCAATTAGTTAAATTAAAATTATTAATTAAATAGATGTTCACTTAATTAATTAAGAAATTATTTAATTACTTCGGGTGAAATTTAACACTTTAACTTAAATTAAACTTCAATTTAATAAAATAAAGTTCAATTTTTTAAGAGCTCATTTAACAATTTAAATTTAATTAATTAGTTGAACTCCAATTTTAAATCATTTAATTAATTAATTAATTTCTATTTAATTAGTATAAGTTATATTTAATTTCAATTTAATAAATTAAATTTAATTAATTGAAGTTCAATTTAAATTTTATTTAATTAAATTAAGTTCAATTGATGAATTGGACCTCAATTAAATCAAATTAAGTTCAATTATTTATTTTCAATTAATCAATTAAACTCTAATATAATTAACTAAAAATAAATTAAAGTTCAATTTTTTAAGAGCTCAATTTAATCAATTTAAATTTAATTAATTAGTTGAATCCCAATTCAATGTTATTAAGTTTAATTAATTCATTTCAATTTAATTAGTATAAGTTGTATTTAAATTTAGTTTAATAAACTTAAATTCAATTAATCAATTTTAGTTTAATCAATTAAAGTGCAATTTAAGTTTAATTTAATCAAGTTAAGTTCAATTGATGAATTAAACCTCAATTTAAATTAAAATTTCTAGAATATAAATACAATATTTCAATCGAAACGAAAATATATTTTGCAATATGTTACATAAATTGTAAAATATATTACAGTGCTTCAATTGAAACTATGTTAGTTTGATTTCTAATAAATTGATAGAAATATTGAAAACAATGCTTCAATTGAAATTGAGAACATAAAATATATTACAATTCTTTAATTTGTAGAGCATTAATATAAATTTTCAATTGAAACAAAAATATATTTTGCAACATATTATGTGATTAATGATTAATAACATATAATATTATTTACGAAAATATATTTTGTATAAATCATTATTACATGAAAATAATTTTTTTTAATTCAAAAATCATTATTACGAAAATATATTTTTCAATTTTATTATCATTATTACATAACATAAATATAATATAAGTAACCTAAGTCTTAAAGAGGCTAAGGGAGAAAAAAAATTTAAAAAAATTATTTATTTTTTAATTCAGAAATTATTATTACATGAAAATATATTATTTTTTAATTCAAAATTCACTATTATGAAAATAAAGTAAGTAATTCAAATTGCTTACTTTTTTAAAGAGGCGGACAAAAAAATAAAAAAATAAAACCAATGTGGGTAATAAAAAAAAGTTTAAAAAGGCTAACGAAAAAATTAAAAAAAAATTGAATCATAAAATAAATAGGTGTGGCTAACAAAAAAATTTTAAAAAAAGTTTAAAGAGGCTGACAAAAAAAAATCTTTTTAATATAAAAATGAATTGGTTAAACTTTAAATTATAAACCTTAACAGATGATATCTAATAAATTTAACATTACAATAAGGAGACCAGCAGTCGCCGCCCCCTCCATCTGACTCCTTCATTTGCAATTGCCCCTCATTCTTCCTTATTTCGACTCCCTCTCTGGTTTTTCTTCCTCAGTCTGTTAGTCGATAGTTCCTCCTCCAACCTCTCTTTCATCCTCCTCACGGCTCCCTTTCCAATTGCCCCTCAAGCTTCTTTGGTTCATCATCGATTCCTCTTTTTTTTCCTCCAACCAGATCACCTAATTTGTAATGTGTTAATATCCAACCACCCCTCTATCTTCCTCATCATCCTTCTTCTCCATTTCCAACCACAGCCTAACAGTAAATTATTAATCTCCATTTAGCTCTTATTTATGTCAATCTTGTCATTTATCTCTTATTTTTGCCAATTTCTAGTTGTTCTCCATTTGATATTTATCTTGATTTTATTGTTGTAAATGGATGTAAATAAAATGTCTCTTGAATCAAGAGTAAATGATATAGCAAAGACATCCAATACTGAAGATAATGTAGTAGAAATAGACAAAAATGAAATTAAAATTGATGGTTCTAAAGGGAAGCACAAAAAATGATTAACTTCTCTGGTATGGTATTCCTTTGAAAAATTACCAGAAATGTCACTAAATGGAAAAATAAGGTGCAAATGCATATATTGTGGATTTACTTCCAATTATGATAGTAGAAATGACACTGATAATCTTAAACATCATGTTCAAAGTTATGTCAGGAATGGTAGTAGTGGTGTAGGTCAGTTAATTGTTAGTTAAAATTTATCCATGATATCTTTAAAATTTGATCATAATAAATTTCGTGAATTATTTGTTGTTGTCATGGTTATGCATGAGTTGCCTTTAATCTTTTATGGAATTAACTGGTATTAAATCATTATTGTCTTATATAAATTTGAGTGCACCAATTATTTCCAGAAAATACTGCCAAATCGAATGTGATAAAAATGTATAAGAGGAAGAAAGAGATGATTAAAAACATGCTTCATGTAACTCCAATAATGATTAATTTAACTTCTGATTTTGTGGACTTCAATTGCTATTAATGGGTATTTAGCTGTAATTATGCATTTTATTAATAATGAATGAATTCTACATAAAATATTGTTAGATTTTTCTTTTATGCTGCCTCCACATATTGAAGTGACAATTAATGAAAAAGTTGTGTTCAAATTTAGCTAAATAGGAATTGGAGAACAAATTTTTTTGTGTGACTTTGGATAATGTGTTTGTTTATCTATTAAAGGACCAAGTAAGTATTAGACAAACACTTGTTTATGGGGGTGAATTTTTTCATTTAAGATGTTGGTACATGTGTTAAATTTAGTTATACAAGATGATTTTACAAGCAAATGATAACTCTATTATTAAAGTTAGAGATAATATCAAGTATGTTAAAGGGTTTGAAGTTAGGAAACAAATTTTTTGGAATGTGTAAA
This sequence comes from Triadica sebifera, assembly GCA_023653625.1. Taxonomy (NCBI): domain Eukaryota; kingdom Viridiplantae; phylum Streptophyta; class Magnoliopsida; order Malpighiales; family Euphorbiaceae; genus Triadica; species Triadica sebifera. The sequence goes on along the minus strand of CM042908.1, from coordinate 25,935,502 downwards.
ATTATTGGCTTTGAGTGGAAAAAAAGAGCTAAGGCAAGATGTTTCTGTTAGACGGAACTTAACATATCTCATGTTTGAAAGTGTTTTATTTTATCAACGTGTTTTTTTCCACTTGGAATTAAAGTGACTCAAACTATAAAAACTACACAATACCGATTGAATGGGAAAAAAATTGCACTTTCCTTGTTATTTTTTATGACATTACTTTTGTATTTTCCGAGTCAAAGTATATTACAGCTAATTTATTATTGTCTTATGTGTTTATGGCGTACTTAGCATTGAAAGAGCATATGATGAATATATGAAAAATATGACTGTGTTAATGAAGGCAAATTTTGAGAAATATTGGAGTAATTTTAGCTTGAATCTAGCTATTGTCGTAATACTAAGTCCTAGATATAAAATTGATTTTTGTGGATTAGAGTTATAATGAGTTATATGTTTGTAATTCAAGTAAGTTTGAAAAGGTTTGTAATATGTTATTTCCTATTTTGATCAATATATTGCAAAAATGCAAAAAAAAAAAGCTCAAGGCGAGTCTATATTACCAATCAAAATTTTATCTCCAACCAACAATCTCCATTCCCACACTACTCTTCAGCTTCAGGTTCACCAACCAAACTGGTGCTAAAAGCCACGATGCCCATTTGTTTGGGAAGGCAACAAGTAAAAGTGGGCTTGCAAGCACCAACACCACCATCTTCATTCTCACTACCATCACCACCATAACCACAGTAGATACAGAGAGAGAGGCCACCATAGGCGTGAGTGACAATGCGTCGGTTCCTAGACAACGTAGATCTCTTATATTCGACATGTCTCAAATGCGAAATCCCTTGAATTATCTTGCTAGTGGCAGGACATTTAGGTCCACTTGCTCTCTTTTTGCTAGTCTGATACACCAATTTCCCACATGAAGTCTTGAAGATGCGGTGCCGGTTAGATTTGGTGGCGTAGCTGTGCCTTTTTTCGGTGAGTCACTGAACCATGTTCCCATCCCAAACCCCTCTTCCACTCTGATTTTCGTAAACGTGAAAAGGAGAGAGAGGTCGAGACCAAATACTTGCATATCTTTGGGATGTTTTCAATTTGTTATTTGCAGATGATTTGAGGGAGAAGATGTGGCCGACAATGGAGACATTGCTAGAAGAGGGATCGATAGGGGAGAGATCAGAAGCAGAGGTGGAATAATTGAGAGGAGTAAAAGTGGAGTTAAGGATTGAAAGTTTAAAATTTAAGAAAAAGAGAAAGGAAATAACAAAAGTATTTTTAAAATACAAAAATTATGAATCAAATTAAAAGTGAATAATTAAAAAAATGGCGGATCATACAAGCACTAATCCACCGAATACCATCAAAACTCCATAGTTAAATGTATTTGGGCAAGAGCAAGACTAAGATGGGTGACCTCTTAAGAAGTTCTCGTGTTGCACCCCTCTTTAAAAAAATAGTTGAAAGTGCTATGGAAAATGATAATTTCCCAATTTTTGAGGAGGATAGGGCAACAAAGAAAGTAAAGTGTAAAGAAAATAGCAATGGTGATAAAGATTATAGAGGGATGCTCTTGTCGGGTATAATTATGGAAGTGACCATGGAGGACATTATGAAGCCATCCGATGTCATTGTTAAGCCTGGCGAAATTTCCATAGACAGATATGGGAAGACATCGGTGGTAACTCTGTCCACAGATTTGAAAGAAATGCTGGAAAGAACTTTGGAGAGGGCGGTTGTAGTGAGTTTATTAGGCAAAACCATGGGATACAAAGCACTGAGCAACATAATTCGTCTTCTATGGGATGATTCAGAGGCCAAAATTTTGGATATGGAGAGAGGCTATTTCCTGGTCCAATTTTCAAACGACATAGATTTCCAATGAGCATTATTAAATGGTCCTTAGACCATTAATGGCACATATCTGATGGTTCAAAAATGATCTCCATAATTTATAGTTTCTAACAAGAGAGCTAGTAGAACAATGGTGTGGGTGAGGCTCCCTGAACTCCCCCTACAATTCTACCCAGAAAAGTTATTAGGGCCATATCTGTCGCTGTGGGTGAAGTTGTGAAGGTTGATTACAATACTAGTGGGCTTCATAGAGGGCGATTTGCCAGTGTGGCTGTTCTTATTGATTTAGATCAACCCTTGATATCGCAAATTCATGATTGAAGGGGAGGTTCAACGAGTGGAATATGAGAATTTGTCGGAAATCTGTTTCAGATGTGGATGCTACGGTCATCTTGAGGCATTATGTTCTTTAAACAAGACGACCAATCTTGATGGGAAAGAATCTAAGCAAAATCCGATAGATGGTGGAGAAGGTCAGAGAGTCTACGGTTCATGGATGGTGGTGCCGGCTAGGAAAAGGACTATTAAGAAAGGTCCTGATTTTTTGGGGAAAAAATCTAGAGATGGTAACAAAGGCTCTTGGTACGAAATTTTGGGCGAGGGTGATGGAGACCATTACGGGGAAGATAATCTCGAGACGAATTCTTTCCATAATGCGAGTTTCAATCCTAATGCAGACAATATGGTACTTAATAAGGAAAATGCTAAAGTGGGGCCTCAATTTGTCAAGTATAAGGGAAATAATAAAAACATTGCAAGCACACGTGGGAGAAAGAATGAAAGAAATTTTCAACGTGGGGAGAGTTCTGGTGTGGTCAAAGCTAGCAAGGCAAAATTGGGTGATTAATTTGAACAAATTATTAAACAAAAGCCTATTGAAATTTTGGTTTCTAAACCCACCACTCTGGACCCTGCTAGAAATTTCGTGGTTGGTAAGGAAAACATTCTCATGCAAAGTTCATACATCGTGGACTTGGACAATACAAGAGGTACTCTCATCGTAAAAACGATAGGGGTGCAAACACAATTGATCAGGAGACCTCTAGATAAAAAAGATTCGACTACTTTTGCAGAAGTTTACCCACAGGATTATCATGCCCTCATTAAAGCTTCTAATGATGAGGAAGATGAGTATATATCAGTGGACAATGAAGATAGAAACAATGAGGAAATTCACCTTTGTTAAATTGAGTTTTTCCTTATTTAAATATTCTTTATGTCTATTTTCTGTTGGAATTGTCAAGGTGCTAAAAGCACCAACTTTAACAGAACTCTCAAGATTTTTTTGCAGCAAAAAAATTCAGACTTGGTGATTCTTTTGGAGCCTCGCATTAGTGGAGAGAGAGCTAATAAAATTATTGTTAATCTTCACTTTTCCTTTTCTCATAGAGTCGAAGTTTATGGGTTTTCGGGAAGTATCTGGATGTTGTGGAAGGACTCGGTGACAGTTGAAATTTTGGAAAATAATATGCAATTTATCCATGCAAGGATCATGCAAAATGAAGCTTTATTATTTTACTTGACTGCGGTTTATGGCCACCCCAACCCAGGCCACCGTTGTTGTTTATGGGATAACTTGTAGAGATTAAATAAGGCTATGCATGATCCCTGGATCTTAATAGGAGATTTCAATGTCATTTTGTCTAATAAAGAAAAAAGATGAGGATCTACTAGATGCAATGGTGTTTGCAAAAAATTTTCCAATTGGTTTTTGAACTCTAACTTGTTGGATTTTTGTTACAAGGGCTTTGACTTCACATGGAAAAGGGGAAACCTCTTTAAATGCTTAGATCGGGCTATTTGTAATGTTGAGTGGCGTTTTAAATTTTCAGAGGCTTCTCTTTATCATCTCGCTAGAGTGCATTTAGACCATTGCCCTATCTTTCTATATTGCAATATAAAGGTTAGAGATAAAGGGAGAAGACCCTTCAGATTTCTCCAATGTTGGCTTACTCATGATAGCTTTAATGACCTCATCTCTAAGGAAGGAATGGTGCAATCAGATTTCATGGAGTCTCTTTACAAGCTCACCGATAAGCTTAAAAATTGGAATAAAAATATTTTTGGAAATGTGTTTCATCAAAAAAAGGTTTTGCTAACTCGTCTCTAAGTTAAGTCACTGCGACGCTCCTCACTTGCTTGACCTTGAGGAAAGACTTTCTAAAGAGCTTGATTTGGTACTTTTAAGAGAAGAGCTGATTTGGAGGCAAAAATCTCGAAGTGATTGGATTTCTTGGGGTGATAAGAACACTTCTTACTTTCATCTCGAGACTGTTAAATGAATAAAGCGTAACAGAATTGAATTTTTAGAAGATGATAATGGCAACTGGATCAGTGATTCCCAAGTACTCAAGGATATGGGTGTCAATTATTTTAGGAACATATACTCTATTGACAGTGACAATCTTTTGCCTTTTTCTTTAAAAAACTCATTTCCTTGGGGTGATAATTACTCATTAGACTACTTGATTCATCCTTACTCATATGATGAAATAAAAAGATGCCTTATTTCAGATGAAACCTTGGAAAGCTCCAGGCTCAGATGGTTATCAAGTTGATTTCTTTCAAAATCAATGACAAATGGTAGGTACAAATTTTTGTAAGGAGATAAAAAGAGTTCTCAATGGTGGGATGTTATGATCAGGTATGAACAATACTTTCATCTGTTTGATTCCCAAGGTTGAGGTCCCTAAGACTATCTCACAATTTCGACCTATTTCCCTATGCACTGTTATGTATAAGACATTTACTAAAGTGATAGCCAATCGCTTTAAAAAAATTATGCCCTCATTGGTAGGACCTCATCAGACAAGCTTTGTTCCAGGTAGACATATAACAGAGAACATAGTTGTGGCTCAAGAGGTTATTCATACTATGAGACGAAAAATCTAGCAAAGTGGGCTATATGGCTATAAAAGTAGACCTTGAAAAGGCATATGACAGAATTAGTTGGAGTTTTCTTCATGAAACCCTCATAGATGCTGGTATTCCTAATTCTCTTACTACCAGCCAAATGCAAGTTACCTGGAATGGAGAACCAACATATTCCTTCAAGCAATCCTGTGGTTTAAGACAAGGGTGCCCCCTTTCTCCGTATCTTTTCGTTCTTTGTTTGGAGAAGCTTGCTCATGGTATCCTTTTATGCTGTGAATGAAAAGTTTTGGAGCCCCATTAAGCTTAACAAGAATGCCCCCCCTTTCTCTTCTATTTTTTGCAGATGACCTGATCCTATTTGCTAAGGCTGATAACAACCAGGTTGAAGTGATTAATCAGGTGTTGAATACTTTTTTGTGCTTGCTCGGGCCAAAGAGTGAATGCAGATAAGACAGTTGTTTTGTTTCCTAAAAATGTCTCGAGACAAATCCGTCCTCTACTATGCAAAAAATTGGGTTTTAGAGAAACTTCTGATATGGGAAAATACTTAGGAGTTCCCTTAATCCATGCTAGGATTTCTAGGATACTTATAGTTATATTTTGGATAAAATGAATGCAAAATTTGCTACTTGGAATGCCAGTCATATTTCGTTAGCTGGATGAATCACTCTTTCACAATCGGTTTTAAATTCAACTCCTCTCTACACTATGCAAACTGTAGTTATCCCTAAAACTCTTTGCAAAGAGATGGAGAAGAAGATTAAAGGCTTTGTGTGGGGTCATTCAGAGAATAAGAAGAGTGTGGCTTTAGTTAAATGGTCAACAGTGCAAAATAGCAAGGATTAGGGGGGTTTTTCTTTGAGGAATCTGGTTTTTCTTAACACTGCTTTTCATATGAAGTTGGCGTGGGGTGTGCTTCAAAATTCCAATGCTTTTTGGGTTAAGGTTCTTTGTTCTAAATATAATTTTAACCCCTTAGATACTGGTGAGCCAACTTGTCAAGTTTCTAGCTCTGCTATCTGGAAAAACATTTGTTGTTGCTGGAATTTAATTCATTGCAATACTTGTTAGTCTTTGGTTAATGAGGACTCTATCAAGTTTTGGTTTGATTTATGGGTTCCTAATATTATTGAAGCTTTATCTAATTTATCTATGGACATGATTGATGAATCCATTATTGACAAACCAGTTTCTCATTTTGTTGATGAAAAGAGTTGTTGGAGATGGGAACTTTTTGTTCATTTGCTTCCTCAATCGGTTATCCTCCATACTGTTGCGCTGTGCCCTCCTTCTACCTTAATGGGCGTTGATAAAATATTTTAGAGATTAACCCCTTCATGTGACTTCACAATCAAATTAGCTTATGCTGCTTTCCTTGGCTCTCACGATGAAGATGGACGTTTTCCATGACGTCATTTTTGGTGCTGGAAAATGCCACAGAAAATCAAGATTTTTTTCTGGCAAGTTTTAAATGGTGGCATTTTAACCAATGCTATAAGACACAACAGGCACACGACCAATTCCCCGATCTGTCAAATTTTTCAAAATGGAGTAGAAACCATTTTTCATCTTTTTTTATAAATGCACTATTGCTGTCCAATTTTGGGTCTTACTGTTGGAAGGTGTGTCTCTGCATTATATTTTTGACTCCTCTTTGAGCACTGCTGATTGAGTTGCGCAAAACTTCAAAATTCAAGATCGAGTGGATGGTGTGGGACAATGGTCTTCTCTATTTGGGGTTGGGTGTTGGTCCCTATGGAAAAGTAGAAACGAAGTAGTTTTTCAAGGCATTTACAAATCGGTTTTTCAACTTGTTCAAGAGACGGTTGACTATGCAAATTTAGTAGATGGCACATTTACTAAACTAGAAGGTGCAGACTTCCCTTGCAGACGTGAAATTCCAATTAGCTGGTTCAACCCTCTCCTTTTCTCAAGCTCAACACGAATGCATCATATAACCAGGCGACGGGGCTGGCAGCTTGTGGGGGTCTAGTTAGAGATTTCAAAGGCAAGTGGGAGATATGTTTTGTTTCAAACATAGGATGTTGTCCTATTCAGAAAGTTGAAGCTTGGGGGGTTTTAAAGGGGCTTTCAGACTTGCTTGAATGTTGGTATTAATTCCATTATGGTGGAGTGTGATAATCAAGCTGTGGTTAACATGATTCAAGATATTTGTTTCCCTGATATTCACAGCTCTCTCATCATTAAACAGATTCAGATATTGATAAATTATTTTTCTTCCTTCTTTATTCAACATGTGTATCGAGAAGTCAATTATGCAGCACACCACCTTTTTCATTTGTCTCACAATGTTTCTCTTGACACCCATGTCATTTCCAATCCTCCTCATGATATTATTTATTGGTTACAGTATGATCTTATAGAAATTTTTTATTCTCGTTAGTTTTCTGCGAGCGCTGCTCAGCTCTTTGTACTAAAAAAAATTATATTTTTAAAAATTAGCAAATATTTTTGAAAAAATAAAATAAAATTGTATAAACCATCTAATTTCCTCAAAATATAATCCATTGTGTCACTTAGCTTAGGCCTTAGGTGTTAGGACTCGTCCGTTGCCGTAGAAATTATATTATTTATGAGTTAACTCACCTCCTGCATCGGACTCGGAAACCCTACCAGCCCTACCCATCTAATCCGGTTTTAACTTAGCAGCAACCACAAAATAAAACCCTAATAAAACAGTGTTAAAGATCCTTCTAAGAAACCACCACTCTAGCCTTCTGTTCTGTCCCCAATTACTTGGAAATAATTATTTATTTCTTAGAAAAATCGGAATTCTAGAGCCTGGGAAATTTAGTAGAACCTTCCAGACTTTTGTGGAGAGCTCCTTCTTCATTACTTCCCTTCCGTCTCTGCTTTCTCATTCGAATTCCTCTTCTTTCTTACCAATTTTCGGTTTAAAGTTCTATCTTTTATTCATCCATGGCCAAGTACGGAGAGGGCGATAAGCGCTGGATTGTAGAGGAGAGACCAGATGGTGCTAACGTTCACAATTGGCACTGGGCGGAGACGGATTGTATGGAATGGTCTCGAAATCTACTCTCTAAACTCCTTTCTAATCTCGTTATTCTTAACGGTGAAGGTAACATTTTCATCAAGATCAAGAAGCTTGAGAAGCTAGATGGTGAAGCCTATGTTAATGTACGTAAAGGAAAAATTATTCCTGGGTACGAGCTTAATGTTACCCTTTCATGGGAAGGTGAAACTAAGGATTCTGATGGAAAATCTTTGCTTAAGGTCGATGGATCCGTCGAGATTCCGTATATTTCGGACGAGAATGCTGACGAGGATCCTGAAATTAAGGTGACCGTCAAGGATGACGGTCCCATTGGAAAGAGATTGAAGGAAGCAATGGTGGCGAAAGGGAAACCGGTGATTGAAGAGAAAATTAGGGTTTATGTTCAGAGTATGGCGAAGGGTGGACCCGCTAAGGATGAATTGGAATCTAAAAAGGCCGCTCCTAAGGGGCAATCGGAAGATGCAAAGAAAGCCGCAACTATGTCGACACCTGCTTTGGTGGAGAAGAAGGAGGTCAAGAAAGAATCTAAGAAGGGGTTTAAAACGATCAGTTTGACGGAGAAGTTTAGTTGCAGAGCTAAGGATATGTTTGAGATATTGATGGATGAGAATAGATGGAAAGGTTTTACGCAGAGTAATGCAAGAATTAGTAAAGAGGTTGGAGGGGAATTTACTATTTTTGATGGATCAGTAACAGGGACCAATGTGGAGTTGCAGGAAGGGAAACTGATTGTGCAGAATTGGAGGTTCGGCAGTTGGCCCGATGGTGTTGTTTCCACAGTAAGTTGTTTGTTGTTTTTGAAAGCTCTAGACACTAGTTGGTGTAGGTAGCTTCCCTTTCATCGTATAAGTACGCAAGAAATTGCTGAAGTTATTGGCTTTGATTGATTTTTTGGTTGTTTCTGCTGTCGGCTGGATTATTTATACATTTTTGGAGAATGCTTAACTGAATATTTTGGAATGTTTGCAGGTAAGGCTTACTTTTGATGAGCCTGAACCTGGCCTCACTGTAATCAAGTTGATGCATACCGACATTCCTGAAGAAGACAGGTTGGTTTTTGCTTATAAAATGTGTGAAAGTTTGTGACGTTGCCATAGTTTTCTTGTTCATTATGTTGACTTTTATATTTTGGTTCTGTTGCTTGGTGTAGATATGGGAACGCAACTGTGGGGGAGAACACAGAGAGAGGGTGGCGGGATCTTATTTTCCATAAGATACGTGCAGTTTTTGGTTTTGGCATATGAATCATTTAGATACATTCAACAAAATGTAGAATTTTATCAAATCATCTTTTCCTCAGCAATGAAATTTAATCATGAATGCTGGGATTATAATCACTGTTTTCCATTTTGGACTATCCATGTGTTTGTAGTCTTCTTTTAAGCTGATTATCATGGGACTCATGTTTTCTAATAACCAAAGTGCTTTGTTGAATTGAAGGTTTGATACAAATGACAGAGGGTGTTTGTCCTAACAAGATCCTGAAAACTCTTTTTTGGTTGAATTTCCCAGCAACTCATATTATATAGTTCAGTTTATTGTCCGTTTCAAATACAATTGGAACTTTTTTAAAATTAGGCACCTTACAGTTGCAGAGGTGGCATTGATAACTTTAATCACATATGCTTTTAGGGGAAGGCTATCTGATAGTGTACGAAAATTATTGTGTTTGTAGTTTAATTATGCATATTGTTTGTTGTATGACTCGATATGTTAATCTTCACATTTGTTGGTTGTTATATATGTCGTCAGTGCCTCTAGCACAGAGTAGCTGCAAAAACCCTTCTGAAAGTTTCTGGGTAGAGGTTTTAACTTTGGTTTGTAGTGTGTCTGTAGCACCTTAGGTTTGTGAACTTAACTGTGACAATCCATCGAAATTATGCACTCCTGGAAACCATTTTGTGTTGAGCTTTTTCTTCTTTTTTTCTATTTCACTTTTCCTTCTGGGTTTTACCACCTGTATAAATTCCTGAATAGGTGTTGGTACTTGCTAGGGGTGGGATTCTCCAGTTTCAATGTTGTGTTGTACTGGAAATCCTGATTGCTTGTCTTGGAAAATGTAAAATTGGTGCCATTAGTTTAGTGGCCGCAACCTTTTCATTTATATTCACATACTGCTTATTTGGCCGATTGTTTGAGTAGTATTTCAATATTGGCCCACTGAATAGCATTGCTATTTATATAGAATGTGGCTTGGAAGTTGTAAGTAAAGGTATTAGTCGCACAAATGCATGATCCTAGGTATCAATTTTTGTTTGATACGGAGGCTTCCATATCATGATTGTTAGTTCCACTTTGAGGTTATTGAACAGGATATGCACTGTGAAATGAGTGAATAATGGAACCAGTATTACAGCAAGCTTAGCTAGGTTAAAGAGTACTGTGTCTGTAAGAGTCATGAGAAATGGTTATACGGTTGTTTAATTGCTGTAAGTTACTCCACTGAAAATTTAGCAGTATTTAAAGCCAACAGGATGAAATTGTATGATACTTTCTAGTCCTTCTGATGCCTAGTGCCGGGGTCCTGCCATGGGAACTTTGTTAAATTTGTCTTAAAACATGCATTTGTTTAAATTGACATTGTCGTTGATGATTTTCTTGTTAGTGGTAGATGGAGGAGCTGTGAATCGAGGATTAATTGGTTCTGGAATTAAGATGGACTATATAGTAGCTGCCAAAAAAACCAAAGTCCAGTGAGTGTAGATCGACGGTATGTTTCTGTGATTATTGTGGCTAATGATCTCACAAAAAGATGTAAATGGATTTCTTTTTTTCTTCTTTACCGTAATGGTGATATGATAATTCCACAGTATCCTAGGAAGTCTCATCTCATGTTCTGCATGATATGCTCTTTTCTTTTCTGTAGCTGCTGCTGTATTTTTCTTACCCCAGTTGCCAGCATAACATTGATACTTCTTTAGCTTAAATTTTGAAGATACTTGGTGTTCAGTTTTTGAAAGTTTCTCTCATCTATGGAGTCAATCTAGTCACTAGGTAATTAACAAAAAAAAAAAGGAAAAAATATCAATGAGAATATCAAAGAAAATGAGGAACATGTTAAGAACGTGGGGCTAAGCCGAAACCGCAGAAATACTCCACTCAGTATAGTTGGTCCAAATTAAATGTGTCATGTAAACTTTTTTACTTTTAAGTATTTTTTTTAATTCTAACATAGATCAATTTTTTATTATAGTTAACGTGAAAAATCAGTGATCCTGGTTTTATGATTTTTTATTTTCCTTCTGCCAAAGATAGATAAATGGGTTTATGATAAAGCTATAGATCTGTGTAGAATATTTGATAACATTTGAATTGATTTATCGGGGGAGTTGAGTTTGGACTTGTAACGATTCGACTTCCAACAGAATGACAACACAGACATCCTTTATATTGTAATAGTGGGTAGATTTCGCGTTGTATCATAAGAAAAAAATGTAAATAGTAAATGAAACATATAACATGAAAGTGTAGAAAAAAAATGAAATATAATTATTTTTTAAGACAACAAAGAAAAAGGCAAAAAAATCAAATGAATATTTTAACTGATCCAAAATCATTTGGTATCAAATATAAAATTCTTATATTCCTTCTACCTTCCTTTATAGAGCTCCTCCAAACTACACAACAACTTGTTTTCAATAGCAGTCGCTTCCTTATAATTGAATTCAGAAATTTCGATTCATTTATTTCAAAACTATACAATGAAAGTAAAATCTTGCATATTACTGTCACTCCTATCAAAATTTTTTTTATTGATTTTATAGTGATTTTATTATAATTTGAAATCTTAATTGTTTGGGTATTACTAAATTAAAATTTGATTTCAGTCAAAATATTGAAATAAAAAAATAGAAATATCCATAAATTACTATATAATAAGAAGTTTAATGTGGTATACCAGTAACGACAATAAAATAAATATGGCTTAACTTGTTAGGCGTTTTGAAAAGTCATCAAAGACCTCATTGGTAATGAGATTGCATAAGTGGGAGCAAAATAGGAACGGTACGGTGTCGCTTATTCATGGTTAAGGGAACGACAACGTTTTGCTAAAGAGAGGTGATGAACCGGAATAGTGTTGTTTAATTAGAGGGCCAAAGAGGACTCTTGGTTTGATAAATGAAACTGCATTCGTGGGGCAAAACTAGTAACTGCAATACTCTCTCTTGTACCGGATTTTATTATTCTAGATAGGTAACCAAACAAAGATTAAAAAAAAAAGCATGACAACAATATTTTCCAATTCAGACAACGTTTTCAAAAAATAAGCCCCCATCAATTATTAGCATGTTATTAGCATTGTTGTTAGTTGTTTTTTTAATTTAATATATTATTTTTTTAATTTTTTATAAACTGTTTTTCTCAAATATGTTTCTGAAAAAAAATTTATTTACATGGTTTTCTCCAAAAACAGTTTTCAAAATTAAAAAAATTTTAAAATTTTTTTTTTCTCCAAAAACGTTTTTGGCAAACACAGTGTTAAACGTGCCCTAAATAATTAAATATTTGATAAAAATAAATTTATTTATTTTATACTATACCTTTTTAAAATAATCCAACTATATTTTCAATTATATTTTAATATTGGATGAATAGTATGTTTTTCCTTATTTTATCAAAAAAATGGAAGAAAGAAAATTCTACTTACGAGTATAATTTTGATATAATTTGTTTGATTTTGTGTTTCTTCTCTGAAAAAACTAGTTCCTACACAAATATGCATGTTTTCAAAAACTATTTTTTCACAATTGTTTCACTTATTCATAAACAAATATTTATTTTTTAAAAAAAAAATTAAAAAAAATAATTGAGGTCGTTAAAAATGTAATGCAAGGAGTATACATTCTCTGTTCTTTATCTTTTTCAATTTTAACCGTCTGTGACTGTGTCTGTGACACAAAGCTTTATCAAAAAATAGCACTTTCAAGTTTTCCAATTTCCATTACCATAAAGCCTCAAACTCATTTCTCTCCTCTTCTCTCAATATATATATATATATATATATAAGAAAAAACGCAGCAGCAAATCTCCTCCTCCTCCTCCTCATAAACCAAAAACCCACTTCTTCCTCCTCTTCTTCTTTGTCTATTAAATCTATCTCCCGAATTTTATCATTTCTTTTTCGATCTATTTTCAATCCAATCCAATCCTATCCTATCCAATCTACCGCTCTTTTTACGTCCCTCCAAATCGATCCCAATTTATAACTTTTATCTCATAACCAATCGATCCATGTAATTTCAATGAATTTGCTTATATTAAATTGAATCACGTTTTTTTTAATAGTTTGATTCTATTTAATTCGTTGAATCGATCGGTTTTTTGGATCCCTTTTTAGCTTCGAATGAGGGTGTGGAAATGGGAAGAGAGGTTATGGATGAATCTATGACAGTTTGAATTTATTTTATTTTTTGAAAAAATAAAATTATACATAGAAAATAATAAGATGCCAGGAATAGTACAGAGAAATGAGCTATTTAGTAATGCATCATCTGGCGTTTACTCGCTTTCTGCCAATGGATTCTGGTCAAAGCACCGCGACGAGGTTAGCTACAACCAACTCCAGAAGGTACTAGATTCCTTCTCTTTATGTATCACATATATTGGGATTGAATTGGATCAATATTTTCTAGTTAATTAAGATTCTCTATGTTTGGCCTGTATTGTCTGGATTGGATCCTGCTGCCCGAGGTTATTTAGTTATTGTGTTAGTTGTTGGGTAGTTTTTGATGTTTGGGAGTGGAGTGGAGTTTACGAGATCCACTGTAACTCCTTGTTTATGTATTTTGTAGGCAGTTTTACTTGACGATAGAGCATTAAATTCTGTGGAAGTTCAAACTGATAGCAGTTTTTTTAATTGTGGTTTGGCGTATCATGTATTTTTTGGGTGATAGGCTCTAGGTTGAATCAATGGCATTTCAGTGCTTGCCTGGTTGCTTAGAGGACAAGTATTTGTCTTTTGGTATTAGATTTGGTCATTTTAATACCACCTGATTGAAATAAGGTTGCAAAACTAGAATTCTGCTAATGAGAATTGTTTGTGTATGTGGGTTTTTCAATCCACTGATAACCAAGCTACCCCTTCCCCAGCTCCATGTTGTGCAATCTCGCACAAATATTTGGTGGATATAGTTTCTTACCTCGCCTATATGCTTATGCTATTTGGAGGGTTTTTTATTTATTTATTTTCATCTTCCTAAGAATTTGAAGACTGTTAAATGTAGTGAGTTAATCACTCAGGAACAACTTTTTATGCACTTGTAGTTCTGGAGTGAGCTGTCACCACAAGCTCGACATAAGCTATTGAAGATTGACAAGCAAACTTTGTTTGAGCAAGCACGTAAGAACATGTACTGTTCTAGATGTAATGGGCTATTACTCGAAGGTTTCTTGCAGATTGTCATGTATGGTAAGTCTTTGCAGCAGGAGGTGGTAGGCGGCCACCTTCCTTGCAACAGATCAGGAACCCCAAATAACAAAAATGATGGAGAATTAAATATGGTGAACGAGTGCCAAGATAAAATTCAGGATCCATCAGTCCATCCATGGGGCGGTCTGTCCACAACACGTGATGGCTCGTTGACTCTTTTGAATTGCTATTTGTATTCCAAGTCACTTAAGGGTCTCCAAAATGTAAGTGGCAATTGTATTTCATCTATTTGATTACATTATTCTCTTCATTGTGGCAGCTGATATTCTGCTGTAAATCAGGTCTTTGACAGTGCAAGAGCAAGGGAAAGGGAAAGAGAATTGCTCTATCCTGATGCCTGTGGTGGGGGAGGACGGGGTTGGATAAGCCAAGGAATGGCAAGTTATGGTAGAGGACATGGAACAAGAGAAACATGTGCACTGCACACTGCCAGGCTTTCTTGTGACACATTAGTGGATTTCTGGTCAGCACTTGGAGAAGAGACACGGCAGTCCCTTTTAAGAATGAAAGAAGAGGATTTCATTGAGAGGCTCATGTACAGGTGTGTATGTTTGTGTAGCCAATTGCATATTATTTATATGCATCCATACATCATTCAGTTTGAAATCAGTGGACTTGAAAATGAGAACTGAAGGCTAGTTGGCTGATCTGCTTAATTGGAGCTTAAAGCTATTTGCTGACACCACATGTGTTTTTCTTTGTGAAACTGGAAAAGATGAGAACTATAAGTAATTTGATGACAGAGAAAATGCAATTATGGTGCATCCATTAGGTCTGCAGATGCGTGTGTATTTTGAGGTTTTCTGTCACTTGTATAGGACAAGTTCGAATAGTCAGATAATTATTGCTTCTTCGGTCTTTCCAGCCTAGAAATTCCGTGATTTGTAATGTCAATAAAATAGAAATATGTGGATATAATGCTATTAGGATGTAACTGCTGTACATGCTTCACATTTAACTAAAAGGATTAAGAGCTATCTGCTGGGAGATCAAAAGCCTTATACTTTCTTGTGATTCAGACAGTCTTTTTTTCCAAATTCATCTTAACAAAATTGGCTGTTCTCTGTTAGATTGTTTGTACTCACAGTTATGTTAAGTATGATGTTACGTTAAGGCATTGAAGGGGCTGGAAAAATGGCATTCGGTCATGCTTAAGTGCTATTCAGAAATCAGTGTTGTGTTGCTAGCAGATGTCTTAATCATTCTTTTAAGTGTGGAGTTATCCATTAATAAAACTTGGATTTTGCCTTTGTTTGCTGCTAAGTGTGGTACTCAAGGATTAAAGCAAGACTAGAAGGGTGGAATAACTAACAAATTTTGTGATGCCCAAGGGACAAGGGACAGTCACCCATAAAAAAAATACATTTTTCCAAGTATAATTTTCAAGACATTGTATAACAGATGTGGGAGAGGACTGAAGGAGTAGGTTGCCATAATTATTTATTGGAGAGATGTTGTAAGATAAACATACAATAATTTCTTTGGGGTGATCCGAATTAGGCATCGCAACATGACATGATCAATGTTGAAGTAAAGTATGTTTCTCTGAATGTTTCAAAAAAAAAAAGAAATGATTGGTGTTATCCCGATTGTATATAATATAGCAAACCTTAATCTGAGTCATGCTCATAGACTATAGTGCTTTGATAAAAGCAACTTGAAGAGCCTCAAAAATTAAACAGTTGGCAATGTTACTGTCTCAAGTATAAGGTGGTGGCTTAGGTTGTGTTCTCTTAAGTCCATGTTTGTGATTGATCATATTGATCCATATAAATTAGTCTGTAATTCCATTGGTTGGACTGACCTTGAGGTGGTTGAAACTTGAAATGAAATAAGGGAAACAGAACAGAAAACATTGAAAACTTTTCTTATAAACTTATCCTATCATGGCCTTTTCACAGACAATGGCTATAGGAAACTAAATGCCATTCCTCAAGATAGGAAATGAATAAAGTGGAACATTGTGGTTCTTGGAAAGGTGAAAAAACACTGAGTGATATAAATTGCATTGTGGTTCTTCAAATGTTCTTTGAAGGGATGAGACAGAGGAAATTTGCAGAGAAGTTAACTGAAAGTAGACACCATTAGGCAAAAAATACTCCAAATCTTGAAATGATATTTGCGGAGTAATTATGTCATGAATCAATGCTCTTGTGACAACCAGAAAAAATAAACTTCTGAATCTACTGTATTTTTCTTCAATTTGAGGAGTAATTAAAGCATGGAGCATTTCTAGTTTTGCACCTGAATTGGGTTTCATCGTTGAATTTTGTGAGACTGTTAGGATTATAGTGTTATTCATCCAATGATTTGTCATTCACCCAGCTATTCTTTTTCCAAAGATCTGTAGGAAACTATTTTATAAGGCTATGATGAAAATTAATTTTCTTTTGATTGTTCTCAATATCTTTTTCCCTTTCATTTTTTATACAACGTATTGCTCTGTGCTTTGATTGATAAGGGTTTTGTCCCTAAATCCAGCCTAAGTTACCATGGCAGTTATATTTTCTATTTTTTTACTCACAATTTACTTATGTAACTGGTTGCAGCTTTGGCTTCTTTATTATTACTACTTGAGTGCTGATACATTCTCATGTTACACATTTTCCTGTCACAGTTTTGTGTTCAATTGAGTCTCCTTTTCTTCAGTAAAACAGTCTTCATGCTACAGGTTTGATAGCAAGAGATTTTGCAGAGATTGCAGAAGGAATGTTATTCGTGAGTTTAAGGAGCTAAAGGAGCTAAAGCGCATACGGCGAGAACCTCGCTGCACCAGTTGGTTTTGTGTTGCAGATACAGCTTTCCTGTATGAGGTGCTTATTTTATTTTCTTAATCTTTGTGATTTTTTGGTTCTAAAGAGTGATTATATAAGATTTATCTAAGAAATCCTAACCATGTTATTGTTCTTTTTGTATTATGTACTTGGTGGAAATTCATCACATATTTGTCTGGCATGATGTGGTTTTTTTGCTATCTCCTCAGGTGTCTGATGGCACAATACAGGCTGATTGGCGCCAAACTTTTGCTGATACTGTTGGATCATATCATCACTTTGAATGGGCAGTTGGAACGGGAGAAGGAAAATCTGACATTCTGGAATTCGAAAATGTAGGCATGAATGGAAGTGTTCAAGTCAATGGCCTAGATCTTGGTGGTCTAAGTTCATGTTTTATCACCTTGAGGGCATGGAAACTAGATGGCCGCTGCACTGAGCTTTCTGTAAAGGCTCATGCGTTAAGAGGTCAAAAGTGTGTACATTGCAGGCTAGTGGTTGGTGATGGTTTTGTTACAATCACTAGAGGAGAAAGCATCAGAAGGTTTTTTGAACATGCTGAAGAAGCTGAGGAAGAAGAGGTAATTGAAGTTTAATTGCCCATTTTTTAAATAAATCTTGCTGCTTTAGAATGTCATTCAATAGTTTCCAAAATGATTCTTTTTTACATTATAGTTAATGGTCATCTTTATATTTATTGTGCTTCTAGGATGATGATTCCATGGACAAGGATGGAAATGAGCTGGATGGAGAATGCTCCCGTCCCCAAAAGCATGCGAAGAGTCCTGAACTTGCTCGAGAATTTCTTCTAGATGCTGCAACTGTTATTTTCAAGGAACAGGCAAGTTCATTGTCTTGCACTATGCTTCTTCTTGGTCTTTTTTCATTGTTAATTTCAAAATGAATGATTATTTGTTCACAGCTGTCATCTCGACTATGAAGCTATTAAGTCCCAAATATGCATATGTTATCTTTAGGCATTGAGCGAGCATGTGGTAGGTGGTTCACATGAATGTAGTGTGGGTTAGAAATGTTAAAAGGAAGGAGTAGTTTAACTGATCATTGCAATTGAGGGGTTGCCAATTGCAAAAGTAGCAATAATAGTCGGCATTGAGTTTGTACTGTTGCATTGATTTTAATTTGCAAATAAATGCATGTGAATTAATGTTCATTAAAGAGGAGGAATGCAAAGTCAATGATCAAAATATATGAAAGTGGAGGAAGGTTGGGCAAGTTCAAAGAGAATGTTCATGGAATGACGTGGATGGAGTGGATGGTGGAATGCAATTAAATTTGAAAAAAAAAAGAAGTTTTTTCCATAGTTAATTACTTTGTCAGGTATGTAACAGGGTCATTGTGATGGCCAAGCATACCTTTCTGTTTCTAAATGAAACGGTAAGGTCCTTGTGTGCGCCTTTTGGGCCTAAATTAAAAACTAATTGGCCATTAAACGAATCTGATTTGTGGATACACACATGCAACCACTTTTCCTGATGATTCTCTCTCATCATCAATATATTTATAAATAGGTCATTGGTGTATTAGAATCTTCACTACCTGTATGTTTGAATTTTCACATTTTTCTGAAGCTTATTCATCTGGTGTACTTTTCAGGTTGAAAAGGCTTTCAGAGAAGGAACTGCACGTCAAAATGCACACAGTATCTTTGTTTGTCTTGCATTAAAATTGCTGGAAGAGCGTGTTCATGTGGCATGCAAAGAAATTATCACGTTGGAAAAGCAGGTATTTCTTTTTGTCATTTGGATGCTATGAGTTGCAAACCAAACTTGGGGGAACTTTTATTTATTTTTGGAGAAATACGTAATTTAGTGCAATTGTTCCATGCAGATGAAACTTCTTGAAGAAGAGGAGAAGGAAAAGCGTGAAGAAAAAGAACGAAAGGAGAGAAGAAGAACAAAAGAAAGAGAGAAAAAGCATCGAAGAAAGGAGAGGTTAAAAGGGAAGGAAAAGGATAAACAAAATAAGTGCCCTGAATCTTATGATACTCCTGAAGGGTCAAAGGATGAAACCTCAGCGAGTGTTGATGAGGATCCTAATAATTCCATGACCTGTAGGGAGTCTGTAAGTGAAACTGGTGATATTTCTATTTCCAGGCCTGGATCTCCCGATATGCACGATCAACAGTTCTCAAATGTGCATGCTACTTCCATAATGCAAAATGACTCCTATGATAGTCCTCATAGAGAGATTACTAATCTGCAAGATGGCTCTGACTCTTTTACAAGTGAACAATCAAAATTTTCTCGTTGTAGATTGAAATTTCGAAAAGAAGTTCAACTTGATTCCTCTTGGAAGTGGTCTGATAGACGTAGATTTGCAGTTGTTTCAGAAAATGGGACTATGGTCAGTAGATCTGAGTCAAGGCATTACAGTGATAATATTGAGACTCCTGCAAGGGGTGTCAATGGATCAAATAGGCAGTCAAGGATAAATGGACCAAAGTCCAGTGGTCGAACTTGTGGCCACAAGTTTGGTGATAAGTTTCATAGCCTCAACAACAGAATGAATGACAGATATGACTTCCATTCTTGCAGCTGTCACCAAAATAGTGAATACAGGGTGAAGGTTGAACCGCATATCTCTGCAGTCAGAAATGGCCGAGAGTGCAAATCTGTTGGTAAGTCAGAACCTACATTGGATATGTCCAATCAATTTTATCGTGGTGCCAAGTATGGGCAAATAGATTGCATACGTGAATGTTGTGGAAGACACAAAAGTAAAATAACCACAGCAAACAATTCGTCTAGCATAGATTTGCTTCATTCTAAGAAAGTTTGGGAGCCTATAGAATCACACAAAAAATATCCCCGGAGCAACTCAGATAGTGATGTTATCTTGAGATCATCTGCTTTCAAGATTGAAGAAGTAGAACCCAATGGTAACCTTTCTAAGTCATCTGGTGGTTTGTGTTGTGGTGAAGTTATTGCAAATTCTGGTGAAATTGATCATGAGGAGAATGATACAAGGGATTCAGAAAACGCTAGCCGAGGAATCAATAGAGGCAGCCAGAATAGACATATTGTTGATGTGAAGGATTCTTGCTACTCAACAGAAGTTTCTTTCAATGAAGTTAGTTCATGTCCTGCAAAAAATTCTGCCTTGAGTGGGACTTCTGATCCTAGCACTTCAAATTCTGATAACTGCTCATCATGCCCTAGCGAGGGAGATAGCATTGCAGCCTCGTTGAACCATGGAAATTTGGAATCCTCATACACATCAGACTCAGAAGACGCTAGTCAGCAATCAGAAGGAAGAGAAACTTCACTATGTCAAAACGGTTTCTCCAATTCTCATGACATGGCCATGGAGAACAAACCAAGTGCAAATGGAGGGGAGGCCTTTGGAAGCAGAAAATTCCTGGGGTTTTCAATAGCTGATCCAAGGATAAATAACGCAGGAAATGTGCCAACAAAAATAACCCTAAGTACTGATAATGGGATACCAACTGTTGCTATAGGTTCTCAACATCAAGGCATGTTTCCACCCATGCAAAATCAAAATCTACAATTTCCAGTGTTTCAAGCTCCTCCTTTGAATTACTACCATCAAAATCCAGTTGCCTGGCCAGCTGGTCCACCTAATGGATTGATGCCCTTTCCCCACCCTAACCGCTACCTATATGCTGCTCCAATCAGTTATGGTTTAAATGGAAACTCACGCTTAAGCATGCAGTATGGTCCCATGCAGCATCTGGCCACTCCCATGTTTAATCCTGGTCCAATTCCAGTTTATCAGCCAGTTGGCAAAGCCAATGGTTTGCACTCAGAAGAACAAACAAAAACATGTACGGCGCAGGAGACTTTACCTGAAGCTGGGACAGAGAAGAAAGCTTCAGCCAGATCACGTCTGACAGAAGAGGCACCTAGTGCAGATGGTGGGAAAATGGATCATTCAGCCAAATTGCATGTCAGTGACACAAACTTTTCCTTGTTCCATTTTGGTGGGCCTGTAGCACTTTCAACAGGATGCAAACCAGATCCTGTGCCTTCCAAAGATGGGACTGTTGGAGACCGTTCTTTGAAAGTTTCAGCGGATCAAGTTGAAAATGATGCTACTTGCAATAAGAAAGAGACTACTATGGAAGAATACAACTTGTTTGCAGCAAGCAATGGCCTAAGGTTTTCATTCTTTTAATATATTTATGAGAAGTTGTGAGGTGGCTGTTTGGGAGTGCAGTCGCTGTCTTTCTGAGTTTCTGTTGGAAGTTTGAGTACTTTCAAAACCAGTGCACAATAATCTTCCTCTGAAATTGCCATTTTAGCTATAGTCTCTTCAGTTGATTGATAACCAATTTGTCTCATTTTTTTCTTCTTTTATTTTCAATGTAGAGAGAAAAAAGGTTGGAAAAGTGGTATATTGCTTGAGGTTTTATGTACGAAGCACCTTTTCTTTTTCCCTTTATTAATGAAGCATTTGTTGGTATGAGAGTTTTCCTTTCGTGAGTTTGTTGGAATTACAGATTGCCGTATTTCGAAGTTTTTACAACACTTGCCCAGTTAGGAGTGATTATGATACTCGTAAGAATTCTTATAGATTCTACTTGTGCGTGCGCGCGTGCTGGTGCATTCTATGGCTAGCCTCCTTTTCTTTTTAATCTTTACCTATCTCACCACAAGATGGAAGGGAAACAACAGACGAAGTAAGGTTTACTTTGTTAAATTTAACTAATTTCATGCTGCTGTTCTACTAAGGCCATTTTTATCCACTTAGATATGTTAAAAGATGCAAGCTGTATCAGCGGTCAAAAATTAAGTTTAGTGAAGGCTTACTGCGGCATACTTTCTGTCCTGCCTTTCTCTGCTACTTATGCAACTAGCTTTTGTACTTGTGAGTAGGGAGATTTGTACATCCATCAAACTTCAATGAAGTTGAAAATATTGATGATCCCCTTCCAAGGTATAGGGTTGCCGTAATTGCAAAGCCACATTTATATTTTGTCTCAATAACAAGTGATGGAAAAAGCAGATATAAAGATGACACTTGGCAATGATTGTTTCTGGTTGACAAGGTTGCAGAGCTGATTAGACCGAAAGCACTATTTGAACTGGCTCCTTGAGACGACCACGGAAAGAATATATATATTTCGGTGGTTTTTGCATTTCAAATTATGACATACTTAACTACACTACATTTTATAATTAGCAAGATAATGGGCTTCAACATTTCTCTTTTCAAATTTGACTGCATGAATTTAGACAACTAACCATTTCTCTTGAGCTTTGCCGATTCTTGAGAAGAGTTTAGCTAAAAGTAGAGTTAACGTCCAATGATATGCTCACAAAGAGGAAAATCGATTGCACACCATAATCATATTAAAACAAATCACTCAAACAGTATGAATAGTCTAAAAACTGAGCTGCACAGTTTTGTGAATTTCAAATCTTACAAATTCAGGTTACAATTTAATACTTATGCTCACTGAATTCTTCACTGCACAAAATGTTACCTGAAAAAAAAAAAAAAAAAAGGAAAAAAAAAAGGAGGAAATCTATTTTCAGTTTCTTGCACCAGAAAACTGTAGAACAGAAAGATATAATCCTGGCTCATCCACACATTTAGTTCTCTCAAAAGAATTATCAGCATCAACCTTCAGCAGGGTCATCTTATCAGGCAATTCAGAAACGATAACATCCTGGTAGTGCTTTCCTTGCTGCTCTAACACTTCCCTTCCTTTGGGTGGCTAATAACCACTCTTGCATCTATAAAATCAAAAGGCAGAAGTCAAAACCTCAATCTAATTTTTTATAGCTAACTGAACTAAACTAACAATTTCAAGGCAAAACAAAGTTTCAGCCACCAATGCACCATAATTGACACAAGATAAAAAATGTCAGACCAAAGCATGTACAGGATCATAATAGCAGCTATAGCATTAAACTTGTGAGGGTAAATTAGAACTCAGAATAGAGGAATACTATTTTTTTAAAAATTTCCTTGACCTTAAGGCTTGAGCATTTCACTTTTTTGTTGTTCCACTAGGACTTTAGTTCGATTGAGTTGAGTATTAATTGAAAAGATGAATTAGTGAAATCATTAGTCTTCTTAACTATCTTTCAACCAATGTTTCACAAAGTCTTCCAAACACCTGGTCGAGTTTAAAGGGCAAAGCTGGAAGAAAATATAGAAATACAACTTCTAAAGGAACTCATTTTTGTGGCACATGTATCAGTTCTCCTTGCCAACATTTAACTTTTTGTCATATTTTTCCTTGATGCAGGCTAATAGAAGAAGTGAATCATGAACAACGAGGGAAAGGCTGCATGGTGATGCAGCAACCAACCGATCTACAAAATCTTCTGAGCTAATTGAAACCATAACCCTCGAAGTCTATTGAATCCCGCCTGCGCAGAAATTATCCGATCAATCTTTTTGTTACGCTCATCTTTGGGACTAAAGTTGTCCATATCAAGAAATGGTCTATCTTTTTCAACAAAATCTTCAAAGTTCATTACAGAGACTGCTCCCTCATCTGAAGGAACGGTAGCAGCAATTGATGATCGGTGACTGCACGACCAATCCCGTGAGCTGGATGAAAATGAGTGAGAAACAAGAGAGATGAAACGTACATGAAGACGGACTCTACTAGTGGAAACACACGAGTATGTAACTAATGACTAGGTTCAATAGGATATAATTCAAGGAATATACTATCGATACTCCCTAATGGCTGTAAAACTGATTAAGATGAGCAACAATGATCTTTTTATGTAAAACTAATATTGTTTATGCCGAGAAGTATTTTGAAGGGTGGCAAAATACTCCTTCAAAAGTTTTAAGTTAAACAGTAAAAATGAGAAACTTTCTGAAATAAATTCTTCTATCAGCGACTAAGCCATTTCACTTTCATTTTCTAAGGACAAATTTACGTAGATTTAGAATTTCGTAGACAAAAACTTTTATTGATTCAGCTATGATTTATTTTATATTTTTTTGGGGACTATAATGTCTTTATTTTGTACCAGAAGAAAAGGATTACTTGTTCCAAAAAAGATTATAGTTGACAGATAACGAGAAGGATACAATTTGAGAGACCTCTAAAATCAATCAAAATTAGGAAGTCTATAAAGAATAGAATGCTCTGGTTTATGGCTACATTCATAATCAAGATGAACAAATGCCCGCTCCACTTCAGGCAGTTCTTCAATCTTTATCTGCAATGATTCTCCAATAGCATGTGCTTCTTTCAGAGGTAAATGCTCTGGCAGTTCAATATCAACCTGTAGTACACAAAAATAAATGAAGTTGAAAAACTGAAAAATTATACCCTCCTCGTTAGTCCATTTCTAAAATCCAACCAACCTCAACGAAATAAAGGACGCCAAAGGTATATGCACGAACTGTGTCAACTCGTTTGATTCGAGGATGGTGCCGAAGAACAAGATATGTAAGTTTTTGCAGCACCTCAGGAGGAGCTGACTGTCCAATCAAAGAAACTACAAATAGAAGATGAAGGTAGAATTAAGCAAAACAGTTACAATTTGCAAAACAAAGATGCAAGCTCTCAATATATAGCAGAATGCAGACAAGCCTGTGGACAGCATTATCAATGCAATTGACCTGCATTTTCCAGAACAGTGCCTGACCAATTTGAAATTGTATAAATTGCAAGGATGATAGCACCAACTGGATCAATCCACCAATAGAATTTATTACCAAGAACGGCAGCTACCAGACCAATTACATTGTTTACCACATCGAAATAATGATCCTGTAAATAATCACAAAGCGAAAGATGTTGATAGCCAGAGCACATCGCAAACCTGTAGCAATAAAGCATTATCAGCTGAAATTGCATTTTGCATCAAACCTTTGCATAAGCGCGGACAATCTCATTCGCTGAATTTCTGCAGTAAAACCATAAGATAAGTTTTACTCCAGTAGCTGTCAGCATGATTGCATACAACCACATCAAACTCCCCTTAGTCATCTTTTCAGGAGGTTTATTTTGAATCAGTTGTTCTACTGCCTGGATCAGCACTTGGAAGCCTGTATAGGATAATTGCTAAATCATTCATATTTCTACAATAACAAGTTTAGAGAAAGTATCATACCAAGAGTAGCCATGACAGCAGCAAAGATGATGATGCCTACTGGCTGCACCCTCAATTTTCCAATGGGATACTTATAGATATTTGTGCTTTTCATTGACAAGTGCGTGGCCCATAGTATGCCACCAGCCATGAGATCTAGCAGAGAATCCAGAGTTGATGCTGCAATAGCTAAAGATCCACTTCTTAAAGTAGCATATATCTGCAACAGAAAACAAATATTCATTTCTTCATTTTTGCAAATTGACTTGAATGAAGGTCCACAAACCCTTGTTAATCCTGTTATGCTAAATTAAGCAGCATAAAAGTACACAACCTTAACAGCAAGCAAAAGGACGTTTGCATAGTTAGAAATGTTCATTGCTCTCTCCTGTTGGGCTTGTTCTTCATTTTCTTTCTCCTCATCGATTGCCTGTGATTCTAGGGAGTCAACTTCCTCGAAAGATTTTAAGGTTGCAAATTGTTTCTGATAGTATTCTTTCTCTCCTAAATTGAAAAGGAAATAAATTAAATGAATGATTGATGTTTATAACTTCTCCCTAATTAAAGCTCAATATACCATTGTGAAGCATTTAAGTAGGAAAAAAATGTACTTTCTGAACATATCAATATCAGGATATGATATTATTGACTGGTAATTTTTAAATTGCAATCTTGTTTTCTGACAACCAATTGTGCACCGGAATCATGCCCAGTTATTAAAGGAAAAAAATTTTCAATGATACACACACACACAAAAACTCAAAAAAGAACAGGATTCATTGAACAATTAAAGATTACATTTCATTGAGGAATAATAACAAACATTCATGTATATCTGCATGAAGGTATCTTACCTCGAATCAAGCCCCTGGCTTTAGAAAGATCAAGCTTGAAAGGAACTTCAGGATCAAGCCCAGCTTTAACCTTGTCAGGCAAATTGGAAAAGAAATCATATTTTAGATTACTAACCCTATTACGTCTTGTAATAGCTTCACTTGTTAACAATGGCGCTTTCACATCACCACCTTCCATTTCTATTATGTAAAAAATAATCAAACCCAATTCTACAAGATTAAACCCTTCAATATATATATATACATTAAAGCAGCATTTTTCTTTTGCACCAGACAAACATATTGTTAGGATAAAAAAGAAAAAAGAAATGAAAGAAGTTCAACTGCTTATTATGTAATCGAAATTTTAAGGATGCGTTAACAGTTGTCCTAAACCTGTGCAAGACAGTCCCCGCCTGCAAAGCCTAAGCATCTTTGACCTCGTCTTTTGCAAGGACATGGAACAAATTTTTTTGCAAATTATATACCATGACGTTAATGAGTCAATTGCTTTGGTTGGTGTGCCATTATGACCATGATAAGATTTTCAGGATTATATAAAACCTTTTTTCTATTTCAAAATTTTCTTTACTTAAATTATATTCATATATTTATTCAAAACAAATAGTGATGTCAATAGTTTTTATTTTTAATTTTAGTGGTGTGATAAGGGAATGCTAAAATTTTATAATATTGAATTAGTTTATTATATCATTCTAATTAACAAGTTGAAAATACATTTGGTTTTAAAGAAATGGTTTTTAATTTTAATTTTAGTGATATTATTTGTAATTTTTTAACAGAAACAAAATGAAAAAAAGAAGTTACCTTATAAAATTACGATTTTTAAAGTCGCTGTTGTTTTTTGGGCTTCGTACCGAAGGCGTTGTAGCGCTAACATTTTAGGGTTAGAACTTGTAAAGCCTCTTTGGTTCAGGGTTGTAACGTCTTTGCAGCTAAAATTTCCTTCTCCAAAACCCTCGAGTCTCGAGAGCATTACAGGCTAGCAGCCATGGCGAGTACTAAGGTCCAGAGGATTATGACCCAACCCATTGTACGTATAATTCTGATACTTCTTTCTGCTTTTCGAATTTGCTACTTATTGTCAACTTTAAGCCAATTTCTCGTTTAGGTTTTTAATTCCATTTGTTTATTTATTTTGGTTTGCTGTTACTGGATTGTGCCGCACCAGAACTTGATTTTCAGGTTTCTTCAAAGTGTAAGTCTCTATGTCTTTTCATCTTTTCGTTATTTCATTTGGGTTTGCTTAAATTCGATCTTTTTTTAGTTTTATTGTAATGTTTGCTCCTTTTCCTTTCTGTCTATTTGTTTTTGGGGCATGGATTTATTGCAGAAAGCTCGGATTCAGATTTGGCTTTTCGAGCAGAAGGATCAGCGGATTGAAGGCCGAATTATTGTAAGTTGTGTAATAAATTTCAGACTGTTTTGTTGCATTTGATTTGGCCCCGCTATTTTTTTCAGCTGATATGAATTTACTTGGGTTCGATTTCTGATTTATAACTTGATACTTTATCGGCAAATATTCATGTAATTACTTGCCCATTATTTTGCTGCTATGCTAGGTTTCTTAGTGGTTGATTAAGCTTATTGGTTACTAGTTAGGCAAAAAAATTTAAGAGCCATTATGCTAATGAGTAATCACTGGACAGAGACTTTGGTTTTCCTGTGTTAAATTATTTGCTGCAGATAAAAAAATTAGAAAAAGATATAAAGAAAATAAAAGAAACAGGTTGAGCTGGTATGATGGAACTATGAATCTTTGCCTTAAATTATAATGCACGGTGGTTTGATTAGTTGCTTTACAGATTTTTTTTTTTGCCTATTGGCTTCCTCTTTTTCAAGGAGCTTTTAAATGTGTCTCAGGTTTCTAGTTTACTTAGACATTCACATTAATCTTCCGACCAATCATTGTTGCTCCAAAATTATGATAGGGGCATGCTGTTTTCAAATCTCTTATATGTATATGGTTTGTATTTATGATGATTCTTTTAATAGCAGTATTTGTGACCTGCAATTTTGCTGCAAAAAATGTACTGGTGAAAGCTCATCTCCTTTCTTGTAGCCACCCATAATTAAATGCCTAGCATTAGCCTCAAATTTGTTGTTATCCAACTAGTGACTTTCTTAATAAATTTGTGAATAATGTACTTTATCTGCAACATGCGAGAATCCTTTTATATGGTCTCCTGATTAAACTGATGGTGTTATATTTTTATGAGTAACTGAAATTGAGTGCTGCAGTTGCTATAGTTCTAGTTTTAAGTTGGTTAGGTTTCATATTTGTTTAGTTTAGGAAAACGGCTGCAATTTTGTATCTGTAGATTTTCTCATTGTTGCAGGACAGCTTCCAGGGCTGGCATTTAGATTGGAAATTTACATAACAAAACAGGCATATAAGTCATAAAATCAAAATCATAAGTTTATGTTTGACTTTGAATGTGGGAAAAACAGGATTTAGGAAGCTGAAATATACAATTATTGTCAGATTCTTGTATCTTGTTCTTCATAGATTTTCATCTGGATAGGATGGTCTTCTCCCTGTTGTAGATCTAGAGAATGAAAAAGAAAGTTGGAGCGGATCCATTCTTGCGAAATATCAAAGAAAGTTGTTGCTGTTATAGTCATTGTTATTAAATTTCTCTAAAGCCTTGTCTACACTGGTATCCACCTTATTCTGCTTCTGCTAATTTAGAATTGAACTGAAAAAGTAAAAGAAAGCAGTGGGACTGTGGGAGCACTTTGTTTAGCTAACTACTAATTTTATTATTTTTTTTTTCAAATTTATTAAAAGTGAAAGCTGCCTTGGAGGTGCCAATCACTGATTGCTAAGGTGCTAGCTGCATGCATGAGTAAATTAAGGACTGTGAAAGAGCAAATATTTTTACTGAAGAACATTTTACCTTGATTTAAATTGCCAAGTTCTGCTTCTGCTAATTTATAATTGAACTGAAAAAGTAAAAGAAAACAGTGGGACTGTGGGAGCACTTTGTAAACTAACCAGTAATTTTTTTTTTCAAATTTATTAAAAGTGAAAGCTGCCTTGGAGGTGGCAATCACTGATTGCTAAGGTGCTAGCTGCATGCATGAGTAAATTAAGGACAATGAAAGGGCAATTATTTTTACTGAAAAACATTTTACCTTGATTTAAATTACCAAGTTCTGCTTCTGCTAATTTATAATTGAACTGAAAAATTAAAAGAAAACAGTGGGACTGAGGGAGCACTTTGTTAACTAGTATTTTTTTTTCAAATTTATTAAAAGTGAAAGCTGCCTTGGAGGTGGCAATCACTGATTGCTAAGGTGCTAGCTGCATGCATGAGTAAATTAAGGACTATGAAAGAACAATTATTTTTACTGAAAAACATTTTACCTGGGTTTAAATTACCAAGTTCTGCTTCTGCTAATTTATAATTGAACTGAAAAAGTAAAAGAAAACAGTGGGACTGAGGGAGCAGTTTGTTAACTAACTAGTATTTTTTTTTTTCAAATTTATTAAAAGTGAAAGCTGCCTTGTAGGTGCCAATCACTGATTGTTAAGGTGCTAGCTGCATGCATGAGTAAATTAAGGGCTATGAAAGAGCAATTATTTTGTACTGAAAAAATTTTACCTTGATTTAAATTACCAAGGAACATCATCACAATATTACATTGAGAATTTTATTCAAAAATAAGTTCCCCTTTTACTTAGTCTCTGATTTTTTTTTTCTCCATATCACCTCTTGCGTCAAAGCAACCAAACTGAGCATCTTTCCCGCTGTTTAATTTTAGAATCAAATTCACTGTATGTTTGTACTGTTAACATTAGGTGCTACTTTATATTTCCTTGTTTTCCTTGCTGCTTTTTTATTTTCTTATTGCATTTCTTTCTACTCTTATCTCTTCTTGTGTTCATTCTTCTTTGCAAAGAGAATTTCTTTGGTTTAGAGATGTGTCTGATAGATGTTTCTTTTCCACAGGAAAGATATTAATTTTGTTAAATATCACATTGAACTTTTGAATTCATGCGTGAATTAATAGAAGAATATAAATGAGCATCTGCAAAAATAAATAAATAAATAAATCTCTTTTAAGTGATACCTTGGAAGTCATAACGTTTATGTCGATGTCTTTTTTTTTTGGATAAGATGAAGTGACAGTGGGATGATCTTGAAACGGTGGAATATGCATGGCTGAATAAATCTCTTGCTTCAAATTCTTTTTTTCTTTCCCAATGATAATGATTGTCATAACTATCTGTGTGTTTAGGAAGATTATAAATGTGCTCAGTTTTCGGACCATTTACTGCCTTCTGGGCTTTGAGCAGGGTTTCTAAGCCATCAGCCCTGTGCAAATCCTTTGGATATTTTATTAGCTGTTTTTGAGTTTATTATTATTTTTTTCAGTTATCTTAGTGACTTTGCAAATTTTAGCACATAGATAGATCTCCAAAATTGGTTCTTGATGACTTGGTTTTAAATTTTATTAACAGGGTTTTGATGAGTATATGAATTTGGTTCTTGATGATGCTGAAGAAGTCAATGTCAAGAAAAAGACCAGAAAATCTTTGGGTAAATTACCATGTTAAATTTCACATCTCCTTATTTGTGCAGTCTCTAGTCTCTAAATTTTATCTTTTGCTGTTCAGGAAGAATTCTGCTCAAAGGAGATAATATCACTCTGATGATGAACACGTGAGTTTAAAATACTCTTTCACACTGTGTCTCCATCCCTCTCTCCCCCCCCTTCTCTCTCTCTCATCATTAAAGATTCTGTTTCATTGTGAACTGCAGAGGGAAGTGATGGTTATTTGGAAACTGTCTAAGCTGCATTCGTTGCTTTTTCAGAGGCATGGAAGTTTTAACTATGTAATGTTTACTGCTATATTCAACAATGCTAATACATGCTTTTATTTGGACCTACTTCTGGTGGTAAATGCAGCTGGGATATGAATGAATTTGAAATGCTTGTGATGAGATGTTCTTAATTGACTTTAGTTGCAGCTAATATAGATGATGCTTTTCAGGGGCAGCCATCTTCTATACAGCAATATGAACTAATATATGCAATTGATATTTTGTTTAAAAGCTTGATGGAATATACTGGTCCTAGTTCTGGGTATATGCTTTAGATTTATGCATTCATTCATACATACATGTATGTTGTGAGATTGATGAGATTATGAGAACATAAGAATCATATTATTTGCCCCCCCCCCCCCCCCCCCCCCCCCCCCCCAATTTATTCCCTGATGTTCTTAATATCTTTTCTTTGTTACTGGGTAAGAATATGACTAGACCTCAACAAGGAACGAGAAAATAAAAGGCAAAGAACGAAGGGAACTTGAGATTATGGCTAAATTTGTATTTTTTCCTTCTTTTTTTGTTTTTTGAGTTGAAAACCAATCTGAATCCACATAATTGAATTTAATAGAAAATGTAAACTGAAACTTTAAGGAACCAAAATTTCATTAAAGGAATTGAAAATTTGAAAATTTAAGTTTAGCCCTACTCGGTTCGGAGTCCAATTCTAACATAATTAGGGGTAGACATGGATTGGCTAATTAGTTCATGAGTATGTTTTTCGTAAATAGTTCATTAAGTTTGGTTTATATAAAAATTAAAATTTAAATAATTGCATTATAAATTGGTTAATTTGTTATAATCATTAAATTAAGTTAGTGTCTATTTAAATTGTAATCTATAAATTACAATAAATTTAATATAAATATATGTTAAAAAATAAATTTAAAAAAAATAGAGGGTTGACAACAATTGCACCCACAAAATAATTTATATAATAAAAAATATATACGTAAAAAAATAAAAAAAAATGAAACACTTAAATACAAAGTATTTAGTTTCGACTTTCGATTAATCCTTTTTAGGGTTAGAAATTAGAATAGCATTTTAATTGCTCGATTTTTCGGTTCCCCTGCACATAACCTGGACGGCTTTAGTCCCTCGACTGTGTTCCACGGTCAAGAGCAGCATCTCCTACTTCCCCATCTTCCCCACATCGTCTTTCCTCTATGGCGACACTCCAATTTCTCTCCTCTTTCAAATACTCCGACAGCCTGACGGTGGTCGGAATCTCAATCTGCACCGCTGTAGTCTGTGAGGCCATCTCTTGGATCTTAATTTACCGTACCAACTCCTACAAATCCCTCAAATCTTCCATCGATAAAGCTTCTAAGAAGCTGGAGACCATGAAAACTGAAACCACCAAAATCACCAACAAGAAATCCAAGACCAAGAAAATTGACCGCGTTGAGACCTCTTTGAAAGAGTCCAGTCGGGACCTCTCCCTCTTCAAGTTCAAATCTGGCGCTGTTGTCGCCTTGGTTCTCTTCATCGTTTTTGGTCTACTGAATTCGCTCTTCGAAGGAAAAGTTGTTGCTAAATTGCCCTTTAAGCCGATTGCGATCGTGAAGAAGATGAGTCACAGAGGATTGCAAGGCGACGATGCCACTGATTGTTCTATGGCGTTTTTGTATTTCCTTTGTTCGATCAGTATCCGCACCAATCTTCAGAAGTTTCTAGGGTTTTCACCACCACGTGGAGCTGCCGGCGCTGGGTTGTTCCCCATGCCTGATCCGAAAACGAATTGATCCGGTTTGATGTTATTCACTAATTGATCCTGGTAAAGTGGTAATCAAAATTATCTGATTCTCTCGCGAGGTTAGGATAAATGGTGACTTGTCTTTGTTGAATATCAGGATAATAATCTGATAAGGGATCTCTAGAACTTGGATGGGTTTCCATTGTTTGGTGATTTTTTTATGAGTGTAATTTGGTTTACATCTTTGGAACAGTCATTGGTTTAATCTGAATTAGAATTATCTATGTACTGATTTTTGATTACTTGATGAGTTAATGGCAGATAAATCGCAGGGATTTGACAAATGATTTTGAGTTCCTTATATGGCTACTTTTGTTTAAGTTACTGTATTAGTTTGCTGTTGTTTCCACCATTAGATGGCTTCTATTGTAATTTTCAAAGTGTCAAGTATGGTCACTTTGTCCGGAAAAAATCTAGCGCCGAATCTACCTTTTGAAAAATCTAGCACAAAATAAATCTGTGCATTTTGAATTCATTGTTGAAACTAACGTGCTGGAATTTTTTATAAAATGAAGTTTCGTTTAGCCTTAATGCAGTGGCTTTACAATAGTATACTGCGCAAGTCAAGATTGGATATGCCATGCCTCATCTGTCTTAAGTCAAGATTGGATATGCTATGCATCATCTGTTAAATTACTATTTCCTCATTCTACTTCATATGAAATGTTTGTGGACTGTATTTTTTCATCTCTAGATTGTTAAGTACAGGTCCAAATGTTAAGTAGGTATAATTATTGATAAAGATTCAATATATGAGATCGTTTATTTTTTAATCTAATATTGATTATTTCAAAGTTTATTGATTGAAGCTCTTCTTTACATTCAGGTCTTATGTGCTCTGCGGATTAAGTTATAATTTCTAGTCGATTTTTCTTGTCTTTGACATTATCATAAGTTCTTAAGAATTTCCTTCTTTCTGTTATTGTTGCATGTCTGATGTCAGTTATGGTGGTTAATGGAAAGTTTAAACAAAAACATGATTCTATTAATATATGCTCACACCGATCTGTCATGAAGTTGAGCATTAGAAGTCTCCTTTGGATGCCCTTTAATGATAATTAGTTTTTGCATGCTGGATTTTGGAGCTTTTGATTCTTATAATGATCCAAAAATACATTTAGATGTATGGGAAATAAATAAGAGCATCGTGTTTATTGTTATGTGGCCATCAATGCAGTCTCTTATCTTCACCATCCATGCAATACATGCATGGCTGGTCCATCTCGATAGTATTGTGCATGAATTGCTTATATGGTTCAAATCAGTGATATCACAGAAACAGTCGCATGACCTTCCATGCCAGTGGTCTCACCATTGACGTTTCTGACATAGTAGAACAATTGTAGCAGTTACCATGATTAGTAGATTTATCATATGATATAAATTTGAATCCATCATCATATTCTCTCATTGCTGAGTTGGGTTGTGTTAAAAGTATAAATGAATCTCGTAACAGATAATGAGTATGTTATATTTAGATATGTTGCTTTCATCTTTGAGGTAGCATGTGGTGCTCTTGAATTTTGAATTAAAACCAGTATTTTAAAGATGTTACCTTAAAGTCCTGACATTATTTGACTATGTCAAATGATGCAGAAGATTGGTATAAAACTAACTTGGATTGTATTCGTTGTGGAAACATGCACAAAAGTGGAGTAAAAGAATAAGAAACCTGTTTTTTTTTTAACTATTTAAATGCTATCTTAAAACATATGTAATTATCTGCATTTCAGTAGGTCGTGCTCCCTACCCTTGGAGCTCTGGCATCATTATATCCAAGTTACAGATTGTGATTTGAGTTATATGTTTGTACAGATGAATCCTTTGCAAGCTCAAGGCATTGAAGTTGTTTTTGCCCTTTTCGCCACAGTAAAATAGATAAATTTTAGTTGTTTATATAATATGAAGCGGGCTTTTGATGCGCCACCATAAAGGTATCCATTATTGAATTTTTCCTTGTGTATATGTACATGTGGTTGTTGTTTTTGACTATGATGCTGCTCTAGATCTATATTTTTGTTATTCACTTCATTCTTCGAGTTATTGGTGTTTTTCCATTGATCATCTGTGTCACATTGGGTACCTCAGGATACTATAAAACGATCCAAAAAATGCAATTGTTGAGAAGCTACGAGCAATAATTCAGCATTTTACTTCCAAATGCTTTTTATTTTTTGAATGCGTCACAATAGAGAATATTAAATTTACTTTTCGCACTTTAGACAATTTAAATGGACCTTATTATCTAAAAATGAATGTTTTTAATTATATTCTGGCTTAAAACTTAATTTTGGAATAAATTGCCAAAATGAAAAAATTGGCTCATAATTTTTTATTTTATTTTACTTTATTTAAATTGTTAAAACTGTTCATGAGATTTTAAAAATATCTTTCAATTGGATATCTGTAACTTTTGTGGCTAGCTGAGTTAGCAACTCAGTTGTAATTTCTCTATTTGCAATCTAAGAATAATTTGCTATCTTCAGACAATTTTATAGACTGGTGATCTGGGTCGGCATTTTTGCTTTAATTATTTGCTAAAAAATTAATGGAATCCAATGAACAAATCTGCTTCTCAAGAAGTCAGCAGAACACCAAACAAATTTTTTTTTTCCATAAAAGGAAGTAATATCAGCAATTATTTATCAATATTATTTATTTATTTTGAAGATACATTATTAGTTGTTTGGAACTGTTAAATTCTAAAACATTCTCCGCAAACTAAAAACACCAAAAACATGATAACATACCTAACATGCCCTTAACAAACAATTAAAAGTCCATATTCCTTTTTTTTAATTATTATTTTTAATTTTATTTTCTCCTCGTCTTTGATGAAGGATAATGCAGCAGCCAGTTGCCATAGTCTACACCAGTCATGTATTTTCGCAGGAAAAAAAAAGACCTGGCAAAATCGAAATTTCCCGCTCACTCCAAGATTCAAGATTCCATCCTTATTTATTTATTTATTTTGAGCATGGGATAGTCCATCTCTTACTAAAACTATCTGCTGCTTCCTCTACTGTCTCCCTAATCTCTAACGAAGAGGACTTCCTTCCTTTGCTTGACTTGCAAAATGTGCAGACCCAGTAAAAGATGTGCCCCAGACCTTGAAGCAGACTCAATTTCCGGCGCGGAAAACGATCCGATTACTCTATTGTCTGCAGGCGCTAAAAAGATCAAAAGGGTCAAGCTCGATTCTGATCTTTCATTCGTCGGTAATCCCATTCCGGCTGCCGAAGCCACCAAAAGATGGCCCCTCCGCTACCAATCAGAGGTTTTCTTTTTCTTTTTTTTTTTAAATTTATTTTGTCGTTTTAATTCACTTCTTTTTCTCTCTTTATATTTTCCCGGGTACCTTCTTTTTTAGGAGTTTTTTCATGTTTTGATGGAGCTATTCATTTATATCAAAAGCTTGTTTTTCGTTGCAGAATAAAGCGAAGAAAGGCTTGAATGGGTCTGTGTGAGAGAGTGAGTGCTAAGGGGTGATTCTTTGCTTTTGACCAGTATTTCTTAAGGTAATTTTTATTGGGGGTGTACGTTATTCTTCTATGGATTTGTAATTGGGTTATGAAGGGCATCGAGCGAAGAGGAAGAATTGTTGCAAGCCAAGCGTCATTATACACAAGCGATGGTAGATGGCATTCTATATGATCTTGGAGACGATGCATATGTCAAAGTACTGATCTCTCTCTTTTCTTTTTATCTTTAACTTTCTCTGGCTACCTTCATGCTCAGTTTTATTGGGCCTTGGAAGATGTTAAGGTGGGAGCTGAAAGGAAACTAGATTTTGGTTTTCTTTCAATATTAAAAACCCTCCTCCATTCCCATTTTTTAAAAAAACTTATGGAGCAATTTCTAGCTCCTTTGTCCATGCATAATTATGGTCCCTTTTATTTGTATTCGTAGAAGTACTGAAGGCTTGAATTAACTTTTGTTCTGTTGCTGGTATAAAATTGATCCACCAGCCTGTGCTAATTTGCTGTTCTTTCATAAAAAAAAAAAAGTTTGGTTATCATTTATTATTTGTGTAATGAACATGCTTAGGTCATCATTATTTGAGTAATTTATTTGCTAGCTGAAGACGGGAATCCTGATTTCATTGCTAGAATTGTGGAGATATTTTACTGCTCAGTGGTTTTATAGAACTGAAGACACTGTGAGATAAATTTATTTACTTTATGTTCATTTGCTTAATGATGCTTTATGGTTCATCAAATCTGAATGACTGAGTGTTTCTAGGTTACTAGGAACCATGTACAACCGGCAGAGAGCAAACGAGTGTTTCTTTCAGAGATAAAAAATGATAATCCATTAGTTTGCCTTGTCTCCAGAATAAAAATTGCCCTAGTTAAACCCAATGTATGATAAGACACTTATTGCTATATTTCTCTTTGAAACTTTGTTTTGTTTTAGACTTTTTGCCTGCCATTATAATTTGTTTACTTCTTGCTACAGATGGATTTAGCTGAAAAGAAGAAAAATATTCCACCTTGTGACCTGTATTATGATATGAAATACACATTGCCTTTTCTGACTTTTGAAACAATGAAGAGCGGTAATTCTATTTTTGATCGAATCTTCCAGAGAAATGAAAAAGAATTCTCAATCATCTATTGAATGAAGAAAACCAGTATTTATATACAAGGCTAGCGAAAAACTGGGGAAAAGTATACCCCGCTCAATATGAACTAAAACAGGTGCGTTTTTAACTAAGAAATAAATACTGAACTACTAATCAAAACGACAAGAGAAGATTGTTGGCTTGTACAGGAAGCGACAATTTAAACACTGCAAGCATCACTTCTGAATATTCCTTCAATTTTCTCTACAAAATTGTGTGAAGTTGAACTGAGATTTGTTGAAATTCCAATTATCATGAGCGTTATTGTTGCTGTGCTGTTTAATATAATTTGTTTTGGTGATCGAATGATTAATTGATGTCGGTTTCTTAACAATACCTCCGGTACAGAGGTGGGCGGTTGTCTTGAATCCTAATGCATGCAAAAGTTTAAAAATAAACCAGCCTGAAACTGAGGTAAGTGTCTAGTCGTCTTTTTGACATCCCTTTTTTGTGTTATGCTTTTGTCTAACTCCGTTAATGGAGAATTTTATTTTCCATATGATTGTCAGGTGCGAAATGAGTCTGCAGAAGATTGTCTTTGTTAAAGGAATGGGTCTATGTCGGAAATTCTCATTATTTGGTTCAGAAAAGAACCCTGATCACAGTTCTAATTCTGCTATTGGTAATGAGGATGAAGATGCTGAAGAAGAGCAGGATAGTGAAAGTAATGATGAGTTTGAACTTTCCTCCGAAGAATTTGAAGTGGAGAAGCTCTTAGCAATATGTGATGGTGGTCCTAATATTATTAAAGAACGTGGATTGTATTTTAAGGTATTAGACTTTTATTATAAGTGAAAATTGTTATGTTCTTATTAGTGCCATAGTATAGTATTGATTGTTCTTCCAGTTGGAGGAGGAACATACTTGAGCTAAGGTCCAATGGCTTTACCCTTTTCATCAATTACTATTCTGAATGTTCTTATCACTTGTATACAATTGCATTTAATGACCTTGGTTCAATATGTGCTAAACAACTTGTACATTGCTTAAAAGTGTTACACTTCACCCCTTATATTTGCTTAAAAGTGTTACACTTCACCCCTTATATGTGATTTGCTTATAAGTGTTACACTTCACCCCTTATATGTGATTTGCTTAAAAGTGTTACACTTCACCCCTTGTATGGGACTCAACATGCTCACTAAGACTTATCCTACCATTGCTCAAAGTTACACGGAGAGTAGTTCTGATACCAATTATTAAGACTTGGGCTCAATTGTCCTAAGTAATTTGTAAATGGTTAAACCGCACAATCTAAAATAGTTAACCATATTATTATTAGTGATTGAATCATAGCCTTATAAACTTATCTTTTCCCACATTTTGAAGTAGAATTCAAAAGAATGTCAAGCTAGTACTTTTACAGGTTTAAGCTACTTACATTTCATACCTAATATCTGTCCCGTGTTGATGTGAGATTTGTCTAAGGTCGTTATGTCTTGGATGGAAGTAACTGTTATTGATTAAAATTCATCTTTGACATGTTATACTTTGAGTTGTTGTCTTGTTTGTATTGTTAGGCAAATACATTGGTCACAATTTCATTTTCATGATTATATTTATTATTATCCTTTTTAAATATTTTTGAGTCAATGCAGGTGCGGTGGAAGGGCTGTGGTCCAAGTGAGGATAAATGGGAGCCAATTGAGGGCCTGGGGTACTTTTCTTTATTGCATTTTTGTCCAAAAATTCTGTATTGTCCTTCATATGAACTGTTCTTTGTTATTGCTTCTATGTGCAGTATTTGCCAGGATAAACTCATGGAGTTTGTGGCACAAGGTTATCAGTCAAACATCTTGACTCTTCTTGTGAGTGCCTTGTTTTCTTTTGTTTTTCTTACTCCCATTATATAGCTTAAAAGTTTGACAATGCCATTTATTCTCTTCTCATAAATTGAAAGATATTTTGTCCTCCATTTTTTTATATGTTTAATTGCATGTTTACGCAGGGGAATGCTGATTTTATATGTGGTGGCCCCCCATGTCAGGGAATCAGTGGTTCTAACAGATTTAGAAATGCAAAAGCTCCCCCGGATGATCCCAAGAACCATCAATTGATGGTGTACATGGATATTGTTGAGTTTTTAAAGCCAAAGTATGTTCTCATGGAAAATGTTGTGGACATTTTGAAGTTTGCTGGTGGCTTGTTGGGGCGTTGTGCCCTTGGTCATCTTGTTTCTATGAACTATCAAGCCAGACTAGGAATGATGGCAGCTGGATCATATGGTCTGCCACAATTTCCAATGCCAGTCTTCATGCGGGGTTCTCATCCGTTGGAGGCAAGTCTAATTTTGAAGCTTCATTATACTAACAAAATATAAAGCCTTACTGACTGATCTTTTATGTTGAATGTTAGAGCTTGCCTCAGTATCCACTGCCAACCCATGAAGTTATTTCGAAGGGGGTCATTCCAAAGGAGTTTGAGGTATAGCTGATACTGATATTGAATCTTTTTTCTAATATATGTATCTACTTATAAAATTATTTCACCTTGAATCCAGGAAATTTGTGTTGCCTATGACAAAAAATGATTCTTGTCAATTGGAAAAAGCTGTCTGTCTTGAAGATGCAATATCGGATCTCCCATCTGTATGAGTTTTTCTTCCTTTAGACATTGATTCCTTTTGCATATGCTGTGAAAAACTTTCTGAGCCTTGTTTTCTTAATTTTAAGTTTCCTTTGAAATCGCAGGTAACAAATAATGAGAGTCAAGATGAGAGAGAATATGGAACAACTGCTAAAACAGAGTTCCAAAGATATACGATTAAAGAGAAATGGTAAGATTGTGTTTATGCCTTTAGTTGATTTTTATTGTTCTAAGTTTATTTCATGAGTAATTATCAGTTTGTATTGAAGTACACCTTTTATATGCATTTATTTTCTTAGCTCTTTCTATGGTTTTCTTACATGTTCATGTTTGGGATTTTTTACCTGCATTAACCATAAGCTGATTAATGTATCTTTTTGTTAAAAGGATGACAGATTGCTTCTTTTATCTTTATTCGATTGGTGAAATATTTTATTAAAGGGATTTTTTTTTTAATTTTTATTTATAGAATCAAATATATCTAAAAATCATGTAAAGCTTAAAAGGTTTAGGTTTCGGTTTCTTCATATCCTGTCATTCCAATTAATATAGCTGGCTGGGCAGAAAATTTATCACCCACAGGTCTTTGGATCAAATATAATATTTATATAAAATTCACATGTTTGCCTTTCTTCTAGCATTCATCTGCTATGACAATTTCAAGTATATATGACGAAAAGTAATTATGTTATGGAACACCTTACGGAAACCTACAATTGAATGCTTCAGTATCTTATCCTCGTATGCTCAGTTTGTTATACCATCGTGCAAATGATTGAAATATTCTGTTATATAGATGTTGTGGGTTTCAAAACTGCTACTCAAATTGCGCCAAGTCCTCGAATGTTGCATGATCATCGTCCTCCGAAGTTGAATCATGATGATTGCCAACGAGTGTGCTGGGTTCCCAAAAAGAAGGTTTTTACTAATTTGCTTCTTAATCTGCAAGGATGGTTTAATAGATATATCTTGGCATATTTTGTATGCAAATTTTAGAGATCTACGTGGTGTCGTGGTTGGTCCATATAACAAGGTAGAATGGGATAAATCAATGGAGAGAGTTCTGCTTCCGTCTAGCAAACCTTTGGTAATGTACTGTGACTCTACGCATTCCAGTTTAGTTTTTCCATGTCATTTGTTCGTGGGACGTCTACCAAGTTGGTGCTTTCACTTTCTGCTCACATTTCAACTCTGTTGTGGTGATTTTGTTGTAGTGTTCTTATAGATAAATTGAATTTAGGCCATTTGGTCGATTGTGGTGGGATGAAAGTATTGCAACTGTAGTGACAAGGGCAGAGCCGCACAATCAAGTTTCTTTTTTATATATCTGACACATATCATGTTCTGTTGCATGTTTGTCCTTACAAAAATTAACGAGTCAATCTCACTTCAAAAGAAAAATCTTTTGGCAGGCTTTTCTTCATCCAGTACAGGATCGAGTGCCGACAATTCGCGAAAATGCAAGATTACAAGGCTTTCGTGACTGTTTATCAGTTTGTTTGGGCCAGTCAAAGTGAGGTCTGTGTAGGTTCATCCTTAATTTTTTTATTTGGCATCATTTACTAAACATGGGAAATTGGGCCTGGGGGTATAATTTTCTAGTCTAGTCTAGGCGTTTCTCCATTGGTCAAAGAAACTGAATTAAAAAAAAAAAACCTAATAAGATATCTTCCTCAATGTTTAGAAATATCAATACTAATAATTTAGCACATTTTAATTTTTAACTAAGTCAAATATGCAGATTAGACAATAAATTAGCATCATATCTCATCCTTACTAATATTTTGAGCTTAGTTGGGCTAGAAGTTATCTATTATCTTTATTCAGAGGGGAGGTTTATCTAATTGGATTAAATTGGTAGGTAATTCCCTCTCATTTCAGCCCTATGGATTTAAGTTTGATTAGGCCTAAGGTAATTAGCAGTTATATCACCCATACCATTAGTCTTAGACCTACTCCATTGAGATTCTTAATCACATGTCTACTAGAAAAGGTGAGGTGAGTGATGTTGGAGTTACTAATACTCAGATGTCATATTTATGTCTTTTTTTTGGATTTTCACTAAAATGATTTAATTAGATAAATCCAAACAAAAGATTTGCATGGCTTAAAATTGAAGCCAACTCTTTCTATATATATGTCCCTTTGTTTAAGATTTTTTTATTTTGCCTTAGAAATAGACTTTTTTTTTATTAGGAGTGACCCTACCTTGATAATCAGTCTACACTTGGTTTTGCCTCGAAGAAGATGTGGCTACATATAGAAAATTAATTCTTCCTCTTCCCCCTTTGATTATCATATCAAAGATAAATTAATTTTTTTTATTCACTCAGTAGTTTCTCTTTGGGGATGAAGAGTTGGGATACATTTTGAATTAATTTTTTGTAATTTCTTAAGCAAGTTTAGAGCTAAAATGGTTCTATATATCCTCAAGTATAATCTTATTGCATTTTGGGTTAATTCGTTGAAACAGGAAGTTGGGGTTAAGTAGGGAAGTTGTGCCGGTGGGACTGAGGTGACCAATAGGCATCAGAGGGAAGAATCGGACAAAATCAGTGAGAGGTGGTGCGTACCGACCAAAAACCCATGCACAGGCTGTCTCGAGAATGGAGGCCAGGGGTGTGGTGTACATCTTTTGTTATTGTCCTTATTCTTTTAGCATAATGACAAAGCCACCAATTTGACTGTTTCCCATCTTTTCTTTTAAGCTGTTGAACTAAAATTAATATTATATGTTGTAATTTCAAAAGATTATGATTTATTAGTTCAAATTAAAAATGATAGATTTGATCAGTACTATTTATATTTAATTTAACCTGAATTAAGTTATAGTTAGCATCATAATTGTCCACTCCACGCGTCTCTTTTAGGCCTTACAAAAATATGCACCGATATAAATTATATTATAGATTTATAATTATGATGTATTTGTATATTATTTATTTAAATGATAAAAAATAAATTTGAGCTTATATTTATAAAAAATATATGATATAGTAATATAATATGGATCTCGTTCATCATATAAAAATTGATTCACATAGTATTGTATTCAGATATATCTAAAAGTGAAAGGCCAAAAAATTTAACCTCATTGTATCCTTTTTCTTTTTTTATTTCTTAAAAAATAATTCCCTAAAGCTACTATTAAACATTTAAAATTACTACCAAGCAATTAATTTTAACTGATCAATTTTTCATAAAAATATTACCATATTCTTAGCTATAAATACCCTGGCTCATTGCACTATTGACACAAAGCTATGCAGTATCTTACTGAATTGCATTTTTAGATATGTTATTTTTACATTAATCTAATTATATAATATATATATATATATATATATATATATATATATATATATAAATTCATTAATTATTATATTTATATCAATAATAAATAATAAATATGAATAAATTTATTAAATATGATTGGATTAATACAGTAAACGGATCGTCTGCTTGTTTTTCAGTTATATCTCTTCTAGAGCTCAAATAACTCTAGCTCAATCCTCTGGCTCAGCCTCTCTGTTGAGGATGAACCACCCTGATCCTTTCTACTTCTCTCACTGCCAAAGGGCGGGGCTTCCCCACTGCCGAGCCCTTGCTTGCTCACCAAAATGTTCTTCCATCGGAACGCAATGCTGACCCTCACCAGCCTCATCATGCTGATCCTGAAGCTGGGGCTGTGCCTCCCCCACCATCCCACCCTCTGTCTGCGAGCCCAGTATCCACATTGCTGTCCGCGTGGATAGGGCAAACCCACTTGCCTCTGTAGCCTCAGAATCAAAAACTTGTTCGCTCTTCAAGCCCGAGCCACGAGGGAATTGATGAAGCCTCATCACGCTGATCATGACGGTCTAGTTGCTCTCAATACTGGGTCTTTACCAATTTGGATCCCTCTCCCATTTGGAAATAATTTTGATCCTTCATTAAGACCCAGAAGTACGTTCGTTCTGGGGCCAAGAGAGCAGTATCAGGCCAGAGCTCAAAATCGTGCTCCACATCATGATGATAATAATGGTAATGATGTGATGATGATGATGGTGGTGGTGATAGTGATAATTCCGATGGAGGTTCTGCAGCTGGCTTAAACTTAGTGGACTTCAACTTAAGGCTCTAGATAAATAAATAAATAAACAAGTGTCATCAGTCATAAAAGGCAATGGTAACTATAAGACTAAATAAATTTAGCGACAAAGCTAAAGCTCTGGGTGTGTAGTTATGGTATTTCTATAAAACTGTATCCTTTCGTCTGGTTCAGTCCATGAGCTACTACTTATGTTTTTCTTTTTCTTTTATCGTTTTTGGTTTATGCAAACATATTAATTAGAAATGTAAGATATTAAATAATTAAGCTTGACTATATAGCTTAATTATGAATTAATACAAGTGTACTTTTGTTATATTTTGATTAATTCTGATGTATTTTATATGCTTTAAATTCAATTAAACTTAATTGTTTGGGAAATTTTATCAGACATAAAGAAAAAAAAAGTTTGAAAAATCCGAGAATTTGTTAGATCTTTGCTTTTGTTGGTGGTGAAGATGCAACAGAAATGCTTTGAGGCTCCTCGCTCTC
The DNA here is from genome assembly GCA_023653625.1 of Triadica sebifera. Taxonomy (NCBI): domain Eukaryota; kingdom Viridiplantae; phylum Streptophyta; class Magnoliopsida; order Malpighiales; family Euphorbiaceae; genus Triadica; species Triadica sebifera. The sequence continues at coordinate 25,891,248 of CM042908.1, read as the reverse complement.
TCTGGATGCTTTTGTTGACAAATTTTTCTTTTCATATATATAGAGAGAGCAATGCGTGAATAAACTTATTACAGTATACGACAAATTTTAAAAAAAAAATTGGTTGAAACATGAATGAACTCACAACACATTAGAAGAAAATCAATGATCAATTAAATATGTGTTTGTCCCAATAAGTTCAATAATTATTATTCAACACATGGATAAATTTATTATACCACACAATAAGTTTAAAAGTCATTATTTTAAAATATGATTGAGATATGACAAAATATATATTTGCTTTTATGAATTTAATAATTATTGAATGACACGTAGAAAATTTTATTATAATATACATAAAAAAGTTTTTTTAATTAAAATACGATGAGCTAATTATAAGCTACAATAAAATTAATGATTAATTAATTATCTTTTACATTTAATATTCCAATAAATTTAATAATAATTAAGCAACATATGGATGAATTTATTACAAGTAGCTAGTCTTATTATTCTGGTTTTTGAAATTATAGGGAAAAGGAGTTTAGCAGGTGGCATGGCACTTGACTGTGATCAACATGCATGATGGGGTAGTCACTTGATACCATGTGAAGGAAACTTGAATTGAATGTATTCATCATACATATTTATACACTAAAATTCTAGTATAACACAATAACAACATAAATACAAGTTTATCATATACATTTAGATTCCTATCCTTATCAGCATTTGGGTTTCCTATAAAAACTAAATATTTTTTATTATGAAATTCACCTTACAAAAGGATGGAGTTAGAGGTTGGGTTTGAGCTTTCCCCACACACGAAAAAAATTAAAAAAAAAAACTATGAAATTCAACTTGCAATGCATATGGATGAAGGTAAAGATTGGCTGTGAACTTCCTAATAAAATAAAATATTTTAGATTGTGAAATTCACTTTACATGTACAAGGAGTTAATTAGAGGTTTTAGATAAATTTCCGAATAAAACCAAAAATGGTTTTACATATTTGTGAAATTCAGCTAACATGTGGATGGGGTTATAGAAAACGTGGTTACCCATTTTAGAATGTAGACAAAAGGGATGTTTGCTTTCGACATTATGGTTTAATTAGTTTGGAAATCTATGATGGAAATTACCTAAGGCTCATATTATCATATTTTGTGTTTTTGGGCAGACAATCTCAATTAATTTGAAAATTTTTGCGATCTCCATACGACACTTTTATGTTTTGGATTTGGACAAAAATTTATATTTGAAATTTCATAATCTTGAAATAATTTTGATGCTGCTATTTAAATTAAAATTTCTAATTTCTTATTAATGGATCATCCTTAATTTTTTTTTTTGTGTTAGAAGAATAAGACAAACATTTAACCATCCCATTTATCATTTCATATTTTGATAATTTTCATATATATTTCAACGCCATTTGATTCAGTAATTATAAGATTAATTGGGAAGCATATATTATATATCTTCGAATTAGTTTTTTGTCGTACGTACATATGCAATTTTCAATTTTTATATAGATACAATTCCCTCAAATTTTAGTTATTATACTAGAGCGTAAGTAGAGATGTTATGCAATTGGAATCTGATGGTAAATTATTTTCAGTGAAATTTTTGAAAATTTTAAATGAAAAAAAAAACTTATCTAGTTAGTAGAATTTGTGTCGTACGTAATACCACTAATTAATTCCTAATATAAAAAAAATTTAAATTAGTAATATTAATCAGGTATCCTATAAAAAAGTCTTGGAGTAGCATTAACCAATTGTCATCAGCTTACCTCCAGTTTCAATTCCTCGAGAGAATTATCATTTTGTTTGTATCGAGACGTTGCCTTCATGCAGGGAATGGACTCTTCATTTCACAGAAATTTGGTAATAATGATATTGCTTAAAAGATGATTCTTTAGAACTAATTAAAAAAATTTTAAATTCTTAAATTCTTTATAAGATTGCTTAGATTCTTTTTTTTTTTATTTAAAAAAAAAAGAAGAAAATTCTAAATTAAAAAATTAAAAAGTTTTTTTGAAAGCAAAAAATAAAAAAGTTAACCTCATAGATTTTATTTGTTTATATATACTAAATTCATATATTTATAAAAATAAATCGTTATAAGAAATTAAACAAATAATTAATTTTATTTTTTTGCGAATCATAATCAAATTTCTAATATAATTGTATAATATATACAAGTTGGTCCACGAATAAAAATGAATAAATATATGAATTCTTGCTAATATTATAGTGATTGATGTTGTCAATATATAGACAATTTCAGTAGAAATTCTCAATAGCTCCCAATACTAATAATCATAGAGCAAATGTATCTCTAACATATGGGTCAAAAAGTACATTGATCTTGTATATGGTAAACAATTTAATTGGCTTTCATACTAAAGTTCATATATTAAAATTTTAGAGTACAAAATGGCACAAAATTAAAAAGCAAAAGCTATTAGAGGACTAATTCAACCAAATTTTAAGTATTGGGAGTACAGTTACATTTAGTTTTCCTCTTGTTTTCTCTACACTAATCAATTTATTACAAGGATGTATATCGTTGCCTTTATATATATATATATATATATATATATATATACATACACAACCTTATTTTTTATTAAAAAAAAATGAAGTGTTAAAAGATTGATAAATTTACTGGAGTTCTCCATTTTATATAGCAAATGTATTACTGCCATAAAAAGCATTACAATTAAACCTGAAGAAGGAAAAAAAATGTTAAACTGATAAATCCTATCCTGCATATAAATGGAATCAAGTTTTTATTTTTATTTTTATTTTTTAAGTGTCAATGCAGGTGTGTGGCCCTGCACTAGTTGACCGATTGGATAGTGTTTGGAATATATACCAACTTAATTATACAAATGTGGTCTGACAACAAAAATATATATATAATTTAATTATATTTAGAGGATTTTTTTTTCTTGTAGTTAAATCTTATATATTGTGATGTAGATTTCATTAAATACATAGCTAGTTTCATACTATATCAACAGAATGTTATTTTTCTTTGAAATTGAATTTTCTTCTTAAATGATGAATTATAACAATATTCTTCGTGAAAAAAAAAAGTACTAGATAATGTTGTACGTTTTCATGTCTATTTTAATTAGCTATTGTTTATTCATTTATTTTCTATATATGGCATATTCACTGTACTCAAATCTTCCGACTCAACATTATCCTTGTATTTTTCCTTATTCTAAGCTATGTTTAGTTGTAAAATAAAGGCTACTTAAAATAACTTTACTTTCAAATCCAGCCATTAGTTTAATAATTCAGTGTATCCAAGTTAACAGCCCATCAGTTCAAACCCTACAATTCTCGTATTAATAACAAGAGTTTTGTTATCTTATTAAATTGAGTGTGGAGTAAAATATAAAAAGGAAAAACTAATTAGGTTTCAGCTCAGTTGGGTACACTTGTAAATTATTACAAGTGTGAGTACCATGAATTCAACAGCTATCAATTTTTCTTCATTTCAAGAATTATTTTTTGACAAAAAATAAATTTAAAAAAATAAAGAAAGAAAGAAAAGCTACCTCAGTTATGTAACCTTAACCCATGGGCTCTTTTTTTTTTTTTTTTCTGAGAGAGAGAGAGAGAGAAATTACTTTGGTTGCTTTATGTTTGCAAGAATAAATTGTCATTTTATATATAGAATTTATATGGGCATCATTACACTTCACTAGCATTCTTGCTTTCCTTTTCTCTCTCAAGGAGAAAATTCTCCTGTTTGTTTCTTGAGAATTCATCAATCACCATGGATTCAGATTCAAGCTCTGATTCAACTGCTTCTTCTTGTCCCAGCCAGGGATTCATCTGCACAGTCTGCTTTAAGGTTTTTCGTTCTGGTCAAGCCTTAGGTGGCCATCAAAACGCTCACCTCTTTGAGAGACAATTTAAGCAAGCAACCCCTAACATATTAGGTGCTGTTCTCAATCACCCTCTTCCTCATGATGATATCCACACTCTGGCCTCTGCCTTGGCCGCCGGATCTCAGTCCGTCAATGTTCGTCCTCCTCAGAACGGCGGCGGAAACCACCGTGGTGTCATCCTCGATGTTGAGGAAGAAACCAATAACCATCATCATGTGGAGCCTCAAAGTACTCTTTTTTATCATCCTTATGAGAGAAGACAATCAACTAGTGAAGAAGAATTTCGCCGCCGCTTTCTGACCAAGAATCTAATGGGAGAGTGGGAATCATTGAGCGAACTCAAGGAAAGACAAGCTATAGAAAGGTCTGCTGATCAAGGAATCATGGATGGTGATGATGATGATGATGATGATGACACCATTGATCTTGAGCTGAGCTTGAAGAGGACTGAGACCTTAGACTTAGAACTGAAGCTAGGGTTTTAAGTGAATCGTACTAATTTGAATATACTAGCTTTCTTTCATTCGGTATCATTTTCTGTTAATCTTTGCTTCTTCTTATATGCTTTCTAGTTATGGGTTTGCAGTTTGTAAGAACAAGTATTACCGTTGTCAAATACATTTTCAAGTATAATTAAATATATATGTCATGATCATTATAAATTTAAATTATATAATTTTTTCTACACAAAGTCAATTGACTGAATAATAATCTATATTATTTATAATTGATTAATTTTAGTGCTATTACAAGAAAAGAATTCTAACACAACAATTACATACACTCGCTTAAAAAATATTTAATATTTATATGAATATCTATGGTATCTATGAGATAGTGCCATTTGAAGAGCAAGAAACAACATTTATAACAATTAATATCTAAATATTTATGATATTGAATTAATAGAAAATCCAAGCATGCACATTGCAAAGGCCTAGCTTTTCAAAAAAAAAATTTCTTTTTCAAATTATTGGGTATGCAATTTAGATTGTGGTGGTGCTCACCTTACATTTGGATTGAGCTATAAAGAACGTGGCTACTCAGATTAGAATGGAGACATAAGGGCAGTTTTGCTTTCTATTATGAAAATATCGAATGGAAAATTTCAGATACAATAAATGTTTCCTTATCTCCTTTTAAGCTTAATTACGGAAATTTAGTAATTTTCTTCTATGCTATTTTTTTTTTCTTTTTAATATTGGTAGATCCTTTCTTCTTCTGCGTTACACATGTAAATTTGTATTCTATATGAAACATCTTAACGCAAGAAATTATTTCTCGTATAAAAATCTTTTATTAAGTTTTTGGTTATACTTTTATACCAAAGGCTCTAAAGATTTTTTTTTTTTTTTTTACTTAAAGAGTATAAATTTTTTAAGGATTAAATTTCTTTTTATATGTTATTAGCCCCTTTAATTTCAAAAATTAATTTTTTAAATCGATTTTGAATTTTCAAATATATATGAGGTGTTCGTCTAGGGTACTTGAGTTTTATTTTTAATTTTTTTATTTTAATTTATTACACTAGGAGAAAATCAGGCACTTGCGTTGGTAATTAGCAAGGGAATTGCGGAGAAAAAATAATCACACAAATGAACTATAACAAGAGATATTCCATATCTGCCGATTATAATATCTAAATGTTCATTATTTAAATATTTCTTCTTTCTTTAACTAGCTTTTGAAATTATGAATTAGATTTAAAATTTATTTATTCAATATTTCACATGATATTGGATCAGTCGCAAATATCCGGTTCTACAAACTTTACACTCCAAATTTCTTCTCATGTTAATACTTAATAATATAATTATATAAATAGCCCAAAGGTAAACTTTTCTTTTTTAAAAAATAAATTTTATAATTATTATTTCTACCAACTTTACAATAGTTTTTTAATTTAATTGTCTCGTTCCATTCGGAAGCACACCCTGAAAAAAATCAAGTGATCTAGTAACATTCATATGTATTGATGAATAATTAATTTCATGTTATCTTATCACACAATAATATGCCTGTGACTTTGAGGCACAATAAATATATATCATACATCTTAAGAATTCGAACAATTGGAGAAAGGAGAAGAATGAATACTCAAAAATGGCCTTATAAAATCTTTGATAATGTAATAATACTCTAAATATATATAGTTTTTTTTTTTAAAAAAACTCTCAAATATATGTAATTGTTTGTGCAATATAAGAAAAATTATTAATCGATTTAGTGATTTCACAACCGCAATATAAAAAAATAACAATATAAAGTAATTTGTAATTAACCGATTAATTGTCAACAGCTGCTTGAACACTTCCAATATTCCTCAAATTCACTTCGTTTTTTATATAGACACCAATATATAGTAATTAATAATAAAGAGACTGTTGAAAGGATAACTTTTTACAAGGAAATTCCAGCCACAACAGAGTTAACTTATGGAAATTTTTGAAAAACATATATTAACTAGTTTTCTTTTTTGTCTAAATTTATATTAAATTGAAGTCTAATACGAATTTGTGTTGGATAGATCAATTAATAAAGTATTTTCTCTTAAATTTTAAAAATGCAAAAAAACTTAATAGCTCTAAATAATTAATGTTAGATAAATAATACAAAGCCACTAATTAAGATTGCGTTTGGATCCATTTCTAACAAAAAAATAATAATTATACATTTAGTGTATTTTTGGTGCAAGCTGTGTCTCTAAAATTTTAGGTAATTTGATGACGTTAACATAGGGAGGTCCACATTAGGACGTATAGAGTGGGGCCACAACATAAAAAAGACGAGAAATGTGGGACCACAGAGTGTAGAAGAGGATCAAATTTCATTTTGAGTTTCACAAGACCCACACTTTCAGTTTCGAAGCTTCCTTATAAAGCTCACTTACTAGTTACCACCACCTCTTTTTACCACTGCCCCATCTCCTTCTCTGATCAGCTAGCTTTGTTTTTATCCTGAAAATATGGTATAAGCTGCTGATCTTAGCTTGTTTTCCTCTTCCTCTTCCGGTCTCCTGCATTATGTTTTTTATCCTAATTTTTAAAGAATCAAGAACCACCATGCAGAAAAGCGAATCAAGCTCTAGTAGTGAGAGCAACCTCACCTCCAAGCCTACACATCCTATTCCTAAGTATATCTGCTCTAAGTGCAAATCTGAATTCCACAATAGCTATGCTTTGAGTGGCCACCAGAATGCTCATCGTGTCACTCGCTCCTCCGCTTCTAAGAAACGAGTCGATGCCATTCTTGAGCTCCTCAGACGCCGACGCGTCCTTGCCTCTCGTGCTCGTGACTGGCAATGGCGACCACCACCTCCACCAACAGAAGCTGCGGCGGCCGTGCAGCTAGGTCCCAGTGTCGGAAATGGGTTTGTCCCTATGCACCCTCACCCTCAGCCTCAAGGCCTTCTCAAGGTGAAGCCTAGGGCAAACCCTGGATCATCTCGTCATGAGAGTAAGAGCACTATGGCGCGTGAGATTATAATTACCATTCATGACTCGGATTCTGATTCTGAAACAACCATAACTGATCCTATCGCTCCAGCTCCGAGGAAAAATGATGACAGTGCTGTTGAGGTTTCTTTGTCTGAGAGAAATGGGGATCAATTGTTTGAGCATATGGTTAACAAAAATGAGGATTTGGATTTGGAGTTGAGGTTAGGGTTTGGAGTTTAATTAATGATAATAATAGTAGTAATAATAATATTGACGAAGAGAAAATCAGACATAAATATATAGATGTTTAGCTGATCTGTCTTTGTACTGAATAATGCCATGATCGGAAAATGTGTAGTGTTAGATATATATGTTCTTAAATTCCCTACAAGGAGATTTCATATGACTCTAGCTTGTGTGTTAGAATATATATTTTTAGCAAAATATGCATGAATAGTTGGATCAAATCCTTTTGAATGCTTAGTTTGGTGTTTGAATTTAATTTTGATCTAACTTATATAATTAACCAACCAAAAAAAAACCTCAAAAGTTTCAATATTAATTGACTTTCTGATATGAGTTATATTGATGTCCAAATTATTATAAAGCCTAATGTCTAATATATACAAAAAAAAATCTAAAGTTTAAAGTTCGTAGTACTGGACATTTGCGAGTGACCTAATACTAGAAGATAACTTGGGTATGATATTATATTAAATAAATGGATATTGGACCTAATTCACCCTAAAAAGTGGACCAAATGAGTAGTTATTTTCAAACCATTATAAAAAATGTTTTAATTTTTTAATTAGTAGATATCTCAACAATATCATTCCTTTTTAAATATTACTTCTTTCTTTCTTCCTTTTTTTTTCCCTTTTTTTTTTCTTTTTTTCTTTTCTTTTCTATAACAATATAGGCTGTATCCGTATAGTATTATAAAAATTGGAATCAATTTTGGGCTAATTCGTTGAAAACTCGTCTTCCAAATAATCAAATTTGAATCTCATCATTCCTCACTTGACATGTAGTTGATTAAGAAAAAAAACCATAAAATATACCAAATATACATGAAAAATATTTTGACGCTTAAATAACATTGTGTATTTATTTGTCTAAATACAGAAGTTAAAATCTTGTTTAAAAAAATTACAGAAGTTGAATTAAAAAATAAATCTTTAAATTTTTTAATTTGGACCTATATTGGGCCGGCCTCTAAATTTTATTTCACCAACTAAATCCAATTTATTCAAATTAATGTAAATATAAGTTCACCAAAAAACAAAAAGATAGGAATGCAACTTCGCAAATGTCAAAGTTCTATACATGAAATCCCATTAAAGTTATAAAGTTGAAAAGGGTCCAGAATAAAAAGAAGCAATTCTTATATTATGACCTAAGTCAATTATGCATTATTAACCAGAAATATTTTTTATTTTTTATTTTTTATTTTTATATATTTTTAAAAAATAAATTATTTTATTATTTAAATAAATGACACACGAGAATTTATAATACAATTTGCAAAAAAATAAGAGAGAAAAAAAAAGGAAAAAAACAAATATGAAGCGGAAAAATTCTCTTTCCTTCTAAATCATCGTCACAGCTTTAATTATGGCCCAATAAAAACGAAACTGGGTCTTGGAAGAGCAAAAATTACCGAGAGAGATAAATGGCAAAGGAAAAATAGTCACCTATTTACATTGATCCCATTCAAAAGGAGCAGAAGAATTGCAATCGCGAACATTTTTTTCTTTTTTGAATCTTTTTGTTTTTTAGGCTTTTTTGTGCCCATAATTTTGTTTTGGCCATTTAGCCTATGTATTTTTTAGCCCAGCTTCGTTGATTCTTTTTTTGCTGCAAATTTGTGCTATTTCATGGCATCAACAAACACAATTATCACTGCTTACCTAAAAATAGAAAAAACGCCGCATGAAATCTACATATTTATCACCTTATATATATATATATATATATATATATATATATATATTAGCCACAAATTATATCATAAATTTGAGTGCATGATAATTGATAGTACGACACCGATTACTTTTTCATCATATTTATTATACTTCTTCTTCTTATTCATATAGATAAAAAAAAATCTATATATTTTAAGTTTGTTTTTAGAGAGATTTTTTAATTTATATATTTGATTTTATTTTTAGTATTTTTTTAATATTGTAATGATTATTATTATTGATTGGAATAAAAATGTTTAATTTTGATTTTTTTGTAAAATAAAATAGTTGAAAATGAAAATATTTGAACTAAAAATGAATAATATAGATAGAAAATTAAATTGCTAGACATTGAAGACGATATATTTGGTAAAAATAATGAATCTACAAATGATAAATTTATAAGCTATAAATAATAAACTTGTAAATGATTAATCTGTAAATTTAAAACGATGAACTTACAATTTCAAAAGAATAAATCTACAAATTTAAAACAATAAATCTCTAAGTAATGAAACAGTAAATTATAAATGATGAATTTGTAAATTTTAAACAATAAACCTGCAAGTTTAAAACGATGAATTTACAAATTGTAAACGATGAATTTATAAGTGATGAGACAACAAGTTATAAACGATAAACATATAAGTTATAACTGATAAATTTAAAAATAATGAATCTTTAAATTATAAAAGATAAATCTGTTTTATTTTCATTAATTTACCAAAATCTAATTACGTGAAAATGTATATTTTTATGAAAAAATGAAATGTATAATGCAACATATACCTCAATCTATAATATAACAACCCCATATTTCCTGGCTTCAGAGAGTAAGCAGTTCTCAAAGTCCGGCTCACTTTGAAATTAAAGCTCTCAAATTGGGTTTTGAAGAAAATACCTTACTCATTCCCTTTTTCCCATTTTTTCCCCCTTCTTTAATGCATATGTTTCGATTACCCATGCCCTGAAACAGTTCTTCGTGCCATTATTTTTTGTGAGGGTTCAAATGTGATTGATCCATTTTGACGTATTTGATTTAATCACACCGTTTTCAAGTCAATCTTTTGCTATAGAGCTGAGGATTTTTTTTCCCTAATCAGATCTAATTTATGATCTTATATACGAATCATTAAATGATCAAGCATCACAGTGACACCCACATGAAACACAAGTGGGTGATTAGTTCATATAAATATTGACAGCGAAGAAAGAATTTTCCCTAAACAAAGACGTGAAAGAAAAAGACCAACCAATAGGCTCACTTGATAAAAGAAAATTTATACAGGAAGACATAGTTACTTGAAATGCACAAACCCTCCCAATTTGTGATGCACAACAGCATCCCCTGCGCATTAATCATACACCTGTCAGAAGCTAACGGGCAATAGATTCAGAGTCCGAAAACATGAACTCCCGGTGTCTCTCCCGTTGACTCTGGGTTATCCATTTCAGCTCCATGGGATTTTTTCAACTTCGCCACAAACCCACATATTAGCCAGTTCATTTTCAAGATAAGCTTCTCTTTCCTTAGATTCTTCAACCTTTCTTTGAAGCTCCACCTCTCTGATCTTTCTCCATTAGAGCAGCTACGTACTTTAAGTTCTCTTTCTCGACTTATAGCTAACTCTCTCTTCAGTTCTGATGTTGGCCCAACTTGGTCCTGGGCGTTTCAAGTGATTCTCTCTTCGGCTATTCCTAACTGTGCCGCTAGTCCTACTGCGCTGTGTGGGCGAGTTCTTAACTGCTGCCAACTCAGCAGCTAGTCTCTCATTATCATTCATGAGCTTAGCAACTTCTGAAAATGCCTCGAGTTCAACAGCAGCAGCTGAGGCTAGCCCTTTTGCATATGAACTCTCATCTGCCAATTTTTGGTTCCGTAGTTCTAACTGTTCTTTTGACTCTGTTCAGCAACTTTATGCTTTAGTTCTTCAATCTCACTGGCCCGATGGATTGGATAAGATGAAACAGTTAAAAATGTCAATATATGTGATAATCAATACAAGATGAAACTTGTGCTGTAAAATGTGTTATCAGTTACAGCTTAGTTCGAGAAAATACAGATTTTCTGGTACAGTTCACTACTATAATGCCAATTGCCAAACCAGATGATGACCAACTCTAGGGTCTTTAACAAGATTTATCAAGACATTAGGTTTATCAAGACATCAAAACCAAATGCACACTTGGACATAACAAGATCAGCACCATGACATCGTTATGTAACTTTTCCTAATATTTTTAAAATGTTTTGTGAAAGAATGGGGGGAGGAGAAAAGAAGATTATGTAATTTCACAATTAATCATTGATGTAGTTTATGTCCCGCCAAATAATACTTGCTGGATTCCTTGTCCTAATCTTAGTCCATCTTTCAGAGAAGGACGTCTTAACAGTTATTCTTCTTTTTTTAATGGAGGAAACTTAAAAAGTAGTTTATTCTTTCAATAGGTTTATTTATGATATTTTATGTTGGGTAGGATTCTCCAGCAATTTTAGGGTTATGTTTCTCCATACAAGGTTGTGGCCTCAGTTGAAAAAACAAAGAGCATCTTTGGTTTACGGTTTAATTAAACTATTTTGGGTCTGAGAATCTAGGTTTCTATATCACTCATTCAATGATGCTGTCAAATGCTTGAAGATCAAACATGTGCTTGTTGAAGCATATCTTCATTTTTATCATTTACTGCTGCAATTTCCTTGACTACCTGATTCGGTTTTAATTCAGAAAATCTCTGAGAGACTGGGCAGAGGGCTAAATGCTTCCACTCTAGTGCATCAGATAGTTGCTGCTTCAATGAGATAATTGTTTCCTTCAATCCTTCACATTCACATATCTGATAGAAAAGAAATGTCGAGTTACAACCCATTCTCAACTGATAAACAAGATTTGGTTAAGTTGCAATTAAACCTTTTGGTTAAGCTGCTCCTGAAATATCTGATTATCTGCAGCTTTGACTTGAAAAAAGAAAACGAAGAAACACTTGTCAGATACAATAAATAAGTGAAGAATATCATGGAGAATATGCATATGTATTATCGACTTAAATTCATAAATAATTCACGGTTCTACTTTTGCATATGAGGCATATTGACATACAAAACAAGTTTGTTCATACAAATAGATTCATCTCCCAACCATGATATCAGTGAGCTTTTTTGTCATTTGTGTTTGTGACTCCAATAGAGGAGGAAGAATAATCCAACTAGTCATTAAGAAGCAAGTGCAGTCGATTCATAATTATAAGTGGTTATCAAGCATTTTGTTGATGTGTAGTACAAACACTATAGATGTCATATTCTCAGGTCAACTGTATAAGATTAATCACCTCAAGTTCGAATGACTTTTCATTCAATTGTGCTGTCAGCTAAGCAATTGTCAGCAGCAGAAAACAACTAACAGGTCAAAGACAGACTTGTGACAAGCAGTCAGTCCAAGTGAAGCTAAACTTGTGATATTTCCAGTTTATCCATCTTCTTGTGGGAAGCCATGATAGAATCAGCAATTTTTTTTTCCAGCAAAGGACCACAAATTGATTTTTCTAGGCCAAAAGCAGCTAATGACAAAATTGTTTTGGAAACAGCACAGTACATGAATCTGTTCTTTCTGGCAATTTCTCGAAGACTCCTCAGACAATCTCTTCAAAGCACTTGAATGCAGTGCCACCTCACCAGACAATTAGAATATCAATCTGATCACTTCTTTTATGTTAGTCTGTAAACAAATAAGCAATGGGGAATTTAGACCTATAGACTGTGCTCAATGCATCCTCAATTAAAAGGAATAGGCAAATTAATAACAAAAGAGACCATCAGCATACCGAAGGAGTTTCTTGCCTGAGGAAATTGCCCTGAGGAACTTTTCTATCTGGTCTAACCACAGATAGAGGATCAGCTGATGGAGAGCTCTCTGTCAGTAAAGGATTTGAAAACCAGGATTCCGTATGAAAATTGCCATTTTCAGCTTGCGGCATTGAAGGTGTACTAATAGATTCTACTCCACTTGATTTATCATCCCACTCTACCATCCCGTTTCTGCTAAAGGAAAAAATTAAAATACTTCAGTTTCAATAGGGGATACATGAAATCTGGAGTCAATAAGTTGTTGATGCTTAAGCAACACAAGATCAAAAATTGCCTTAAGAAAATGTGAAACATATGATAATTCAGTATTTTCACGATCCTTGCTTTAACAAAATTCTGTAAACTTCTGTAAGCTGAAATGCTAAAACGATTATTCTAGCCTACTTTAATGCTAACAAGAAACCAGGAAAGTCCAATGATTTTACAAGACAGCCAGTTACACTCAACCGAAAACATCCAGATAAAATCCTTCCAAGAATGATTTCAAGGCTGCATACCTCCAAATTCCAAGTTACTAAAATCATCACATCAGTATGATGATTGTAATTCATTCTGACTTTCTCAGAATGTGTTATGTCAACAAACATCAATTCCTTTGATATTTCTAGTCCAAATATCTCAACTATCTAAACATACATGGAAACTATGAAACTGGAATATAGATGAGAGAATATCTTAACTGATACCATTTTTTTCCTTTTTGACAAATAACAGAATTCAGAAAATAGAGTGGCAGCATAACCTAAGATTGGAAAGGAAAAGCTAAACCTAGATACATACCCGTAGCTTTAACCAATTTAACAATCCATTCTTCTGGGATTTCTTCTCCTCCTTAAGAGTGTCATCTGCAGTTTCACTGATCGCTTCAAGAAAAATGTACAAGTCAATGTTTTCATCATCCATCATCATCAAGTCCCATCTTTTGTATGGTAGGTAGGCAAGCTGCATAACACTCAAAATAAGTATTCCCAAAAAGCTAAACAAAAGAAGAACAGAAAGGAAGTTAGATAATTAGCCATCAGCAGAACCAAAGTCTGCAAGTATTTGAACTGTAACTGACAATGCTGAACTATTCCCAGACAGATATAACCACTAAATATAAACTAAGATAGGAAGTATCATATGCAAGCACAAGTAGAACTATACTTGACCTGAAATTACAAATCAAATGAGAATAGGAGAAAATGAAAAAAAATAGTACATGAATTGCTCATCAGAAATACGTGCTACAAAAAGGCAAGCAGAACATCTCAATTATATAGACAAATAATAGAACTGTATTCTGAAGTCATGGCTTTCTGCGATCCCTAAATAAAAGCCCAAAACACAAATTGTTTAGTATTAAAGATTAGCTTTCAAAGGTTTTGTTTTCCTTTATCAGCTGCCACACAAGTCAAGACCCTTCTTGCAGACTTCTGAACTCTGTGGACAGTAGCTGTGTTTTGACACGAGTCAATAAACCTTTCTTGCAGACTTTCTAATTAGGGCTTATCGGGAAATACAAAAAGACAACATAATTTGACTCTCTGAACCTAGTGTCAGAACTCCACATACTACTCAACTTCTCATTTAATCACATGCAGTATATAGCAATTTTTATCAATACAACTTAATCAATCCCGTTGAGGAAATTTTAGGTATGAATGCAGAAAAGAAAAAAGACAACAAAGGACAGGACAAAATCAATTTTTGGTCTTCCAAGATTCTCACATGTATACATTCCATTTCAAATATACCTAGAAATATCTGCTTTATTTCGCCTACTTGGTAGTAACAAGAAGAGCAAAGAAAGAAAATTACCAGGTCTGGCAAATGTAAGCCTATTGAAACAAGTAGGCCAGGTACAGAATTAATCTTGTCTTAAGAAGCATGAAAACAGCAATATATGTGAGGTCATCCATGGATTGAGCAGTAAAACAGGAGAAGATGGATAGAAAGTGAGAAAAACAACTGAGTCTAGTATCTGACATAAGAAACACTGACAAGTTGGCCAGAGATGATAAGTCAATCACTATCAGTAAGCATTAAACAGCAGTTATTTGCCTCCAACTCATCTGACTCATCAAGTAATGCTTACTGGGAAAAGAATTCTCTCCAAACTCTTTTTTTTCCTCTTGTGATCTTGTCCGTAGACGGTCAGAGCAAGCCAAATTGAAGTATGTGCCATTGAATTCTCTCCAACTCATCTTCTGCTTGTAGTCAGCCACAGTAAGTGTAACTTTAGATGTAGAGAGATCCAAAGAAAATGTTACCATTACAATTAGTTTTCACCCATTGAAGTATGCATTTCTTCTCTTTCTTGCATTCTTTTTTTCTCTCTCTTTAAATTATTTAGCGAACAGTGTTGTTTATTTCATGGTTGATGAGGTAGTCCTAGAGAAATTTGTCAAGGAAAGGAGATTGCTTGGCATGCTAATGGAAAAACTATTGTTAGAAAAAAACATAATCTGACCATTGCATATGCATATGGTAAATTATATATGCACACTAAAATTGGTTTGCCTAGTTAATCGTTTCCATTAACCGGATATCTTTAGTAAGCTTGATTTTCTTAGAAATTAATGCATATATAACTACCGTAAAACCCTGTTGATATAATTGTAATACTTGGATAATAAGAACCTGTTGAGAGAAGCTAAAATCAAGGTGCAAGAACTTCCATTCAATAGCATGAAACAACACTAAAATTTCGAAAACTAAGAGCCTAAGAGTAATTACATACTTTATTTCTTCCACGTAAATAGAATACTTGATAACAATTTTCACCTCTCAAATATCAAAAGTGATGGGACTCAAATTTCTAAATAAACCAGGAGAAAAAAGAGACAAAATGGGAGAGTAACTATGCTACTTATTTAATAGGTTCAAAACTTTCTAATCAGGAGAAGAGGCAATTTTGGAAACATAAACCTGAGAAACAATGTTTCTATTTCAGGGTCATAACCCATGTCTGGCATCCAGTCCACCAAATCCAACAAGGTAAGTTGACTGTTTTCAAATTTGTATGATGTAATTCCAACATATCAATCAATCTTCCAGGCCTGGGAATAACAATTTCAACACCTACAAAGGACATAAAAGAGATACAATAATGACTATTACATTCATTTATAAAACAATAGCAAAGTCATATCTAACTCAATTACCATGTGTCTACCCAAAATGGTGCCTCACATGCAACGATGTGCAAGTTTATCCTAATATCAAAGATTTTATTTTGAAAAGGAGTCTTTAGTATTGTTGTTATGGAACATGATAAAGGCATCTGCATCTTAATAAATTGGAAGATGAATACTGTTGAATCCAAAAATGGGAAATAACTGGTTCATGCCTATATTATGCTTACAAATAAAAACAAAAAAGGCCAAGAGGATATAAAACCTGGTTTAAACACTGTTCAAGGCTCGTGCAGATTGTCTTGGTATATCAACTTCCTTATCCATCAAGAAAGGAGCTCAGAGTTTAACAATGACAAAATACAAATTATATTTTCTTTTTTCCTTTGTTAAATGGCGAAAAAAGAAGCCAAAATTATATTTCCTTTATTCTTTTGATTTTTTTTTTGAAAAAAGAATCTTCCAATTTGTTTTTCCATTAAAAAAGAAAGTAAATGACCCTACCAATTCTCACTTAAAAGGGTCCCTAAAAGCAGAGTCAATGACATCTTTAGTTGGGACTAAAAGGCATTTTGGTAAATTCTCTTCAAAACTAGTCAATATATTAACAATCACCGTATGTGGTTTCAACTTATCTGATATCCCCATAAAATCAATCAGAATCACTTCTAATATATTTATTTTTAAAAAAATACTCAGCTGTACAGCTATATCTTACCTTGCACAAGGGTGCAACAAGAACAGCACCGTTATAGAAAGGTGGTTCTTTCTTGTCTAGAAACAAGACCGCTTCTCAGCCCATGGATACCCCATACAGGAACCTGCCTTTAGTTTGGTAATCTATCTTCACTGTGAAAACTCTTATCATATAACTTAGCATTGTCTATTAGATCCTCGATAATGTCAATATGATTAATCAAACCTGAGTGCAATCATGGAAGTCTTTGCAGTGACGGATGAAGCCTGGGCTATCACATCTCAGACTTTGATTACGGGCATTACCGCCATTTGTTCGATTGCCAAAGGCTTCTCAAAGCTGCACCCCATCTCCTCAAAGCTAATTAGGTAAATCTCGTGAAAGTACACCTTTCAATCCTGGAGAAAACTTTGAAGCTTCAACAAATTAAGTAGTACAACAACCAATTCAGTTTGAGCATCACGATGCAAACTCCCTGAAACCATTTCCAGAAAGCTAAACAAAAGCAGAACAGAAAAGAAGTTAGATAATTAACCATCAGAAGAACCAAAGATTGCAAGAATTTGAACCATAGCTGACAATGCTGAACTATTCCCAGACAGATGCAGAAATATTTCTTCCATCATCTGCCAGATCAAGGTAAGCAAGAAAAATTAAACTGAGTCACAAGAGATTTAACCTCGAATTTTGGATAGAAAATATTGTTTGATATCAAGAATGTCTGGTACACCATGAGATATGCATAAAAAGGGAAAAAATAACCAAGATGTTGGATGGAATAACACAAAATGACAATAAAGAATAATAGAAATCAATATGAAAGTTTTCAGAAGCAAATCATGTGTTAATGTGTTTATATAACCACTAAATATAAACTGATGAGCAGCATGCACATTTCCAAGAATAGGTAAAACTGATCAGCAGAACCAAAGTTTGGAAGTATTTAAACCATATATCAAGAATGTCAAGTACACCATGAGATATGCATATAAAAAGGGAAAAAATAGTCACGTTGGATGGAATAACACAAAATGATGATAAAGAATAATATAACTCTACAAAAGTTTTCCAGAAACAAATCATGTGTTAATGTGTTTATATAACCACTAAATATAAACTAAGATAAGAAGTGGCATATGCAAGCTACAAGTAGACCTATACTTGACCTAAAATTATTAATAAAATTAGAATAGGAGAAAAGAAAAAAGAAAAATACATGTATCGCACATCAAAAATACGTGATACAAGAGGCAACCGAAACATCCCAACTATATAGACAAATAATGGAACTGTATTATGAAGTCATGGCTTTCTCTAATTTGCAAAAATTAAAGCCTAAAACACAAATTGTTAATATTACAGATTTGATTAAGTCTTTATTTTCTAGTGCGTATGATCAAGATTCAATTGTGTAATGGTTGAGTTTTTGTAATACAATAAATATAAGATTTAATTGTGGAACAATTGAGATTGGAATTTACTTAAATTTCTCATATCCCACCTTTTAATTTTAACCCTTAATTTTTTTTATATATTTGGAACTATTTTTATAATTTTATGAATAATTCATTATATCTATCGTAATATTTAATTTTATGCCTCCAAACATGAAATTCTAGCTTCATCCCTGGACATAGAACAAAACTTTGATAAATAATAGTTATTAAATAAATTCAAATTCGAATAATTAATTTTTTCTGGTGTCCTGCACCTTCTACTTCCTTCAAGATAACTCATATATATAACTCATAACCTATATTTATTTATTGTGAAGGGATAGTTGTGTGTCAGTAGTTGGCTGAGACAACCCCTTGGCAACCCTTTTCTTGCTTTTCACATGTATATTGTTGTTTTCTTTGGGAGATTTATACTTATAATTTGGGTATTTTGGTAGTATCCATTAGATCTATGTTGAAACTTTGACTTCTTAGAGCAGATTGGCAAGGGAGAGTTAATTGGTTTAGGTTCCACCTCTCCCTTTCCTACTTTATTCATGTAGTTATTATTTTAGATAGTCAAAGGATGGAAATGTTTCATCTGTTACTCAGTGATTTCATAGAACATACAATCTCCATCTATGATGGCTGGTGAGTGAGTTTAGCTACTTAGTGAGACTAAGAGTTTTTCCTATCTAGACATACTTTTCTGTTTATGGTTTTTATCCAGTAAGGTTGGGTTATTTTATTTATCTTTTTAGTGCATATTCTTGGTTTGATGTATTCGATTATGTTTTACTAGTAGTCCAGCTAGCTATTTAATTGGCAAATACATGCCACCAAACTATAGATTATATTCCAAACATGCATTGAGTAGTTTGGGGACAGAAATAATATGTATCAATACTTCAAAAAAGAAAAAAACAAAAAGAAGGAAAGGAAAACAAAAGATCTCAGTTATCTGGAATCGTTAGTGAGTAATAATTATGAGCAACTCTGTAAGATTTCAACTATTTTCGTTCTACAATGTCAACCCACAGAACTAACCCAATCAATAAAGTTATTAATGCAGCAATTATATTTAGAGGATAATTAAGGAAGAATCATGGCAGAACTTTGGACATTAGGATTATTAGGTTTCATGTTAAAGGCAAATTTTTTTAGCATAAAATGCCAAAGAATGTTGTTAGACAAATTTGCTATGCGCTTGAACTGTAATTGTTACCCACTCATCATAAGTTGTGATATTTGATATAGGAAATGTTTAAAAGTAGCGCAGCAAATATTTTTACAAGATGCAGTAAGAACATGGATAGCAACAAATTACTGTAGCATTTATCATCACTATGCAAAGGTAGGATAAATAAAATAATAAATTGACAAGCTAGTACCTGAGCGTCTTATTTAATTCTCAAATTTTGTCCAGCTGGATTCAACAATTCATTTACAACCTGAAATTAAAAAAAAATAATGAACATAATGAAGTTGCAGAAAAGGTGAGATAAGTAATGACATCAGTTTTGAAAGGCAAGAAGCTAGAGATAATGGGCGGAAGCTAACCTCATTATATATCTCTAGGTATGAAACACAAAGAAGAAACTTCTGGTTTCGTGTCCAAGGTAGGGGTGTAAACAAGTCAAGCTACTCGTGAGATACTCGAGATCGACTCGAAAAATACTCGAACTCGACTCGGAGTTAATCGAGTCGAGCTCGAGCTCGAGTAGTTAGTCGAGTCGAGTTCGAGTATCATAATACTCAGTTCGTAAGACTCGCGAGCTTAATCGAGTTCAATTAAATTACATTTATACCCTTATATTCAAGCTTAATCGAGCTTAAACTAGCTTAATTGATCTTAATCGAGTATATTATTTATTAATTTTTTATTGATTCGACCTTTATCAAGTCGAGTTCGAGTAGTTCGAATTTTTATCGAGTTGAGTTTCGAGCATTTAAAATAAAGCTCGATCGAGCTCGAGTCGAGCTCGAGTTTCGAGTTTTTTAATCGAGTCGAGCTCGAGCCAGACACTGTGTCGACTCGACTCGATTACACCCCTAGTCCAAGGCATAGTTAAATGTTAGATTGGCAGTACTGAAACAAAGATTTAAAAAATAAATTGGTGAAATCGCATTGCATGTAGATTACCTCTTGAATAATATTAAAAGCATCTTTTACTGCCAGTGATATAATTTCAGGGGAACTCTGATCACCCTGCCATTTGTATTACTATTGTGAGCATGTTGCCTAATGTTAGTAAATCAACCCGCAGCTAGACTTATAGAATGCACTTATCCAATAATACGAATATAATAAAATATAGAAACTGCTTTGATTTTGACAAAGGATGAAGATGAATGCTTTCAGTCAATGGACTAGCTCAATGAACTTGCACTATGGGAAAATACATGTGAGATGTGAGAAGACAACTCAAGTTACATGTAAATTAGCCTCCAATTAAACAGGCTGACAACATAATTCCTTTGCAGTCCAAGAACTATCAGACATGAAAATTAGACAGCAAAATATACAGAACAGAAATTTGAAATTTGCATGCATTAAGCATGTATAAAGAAAGTAATTTTAAAGAAAGGAGCACAATGCTACTGAATCTCACATGCATTGTCCACTGCTTGTTACTCCTATGCAAAAATGATTCCTGAAGGTATATGCAGACACATATTAAGAATATGTGTAAACAACAGAAAAAAATGCCAGATTTCCCAGTCTACTAAGCACAGGGCCGTTCACCATTGATGCCTTCCGTAGCACCACTGACAACGTGCTGGACTGCAACATCATAGACATGGCGAGTTGTAGTCGTAGGGCCAAACACTGGATCTAGTTAAAAATTAGGAAAGCAGTTAGATAATTAAGCAAATAGATAAAACTGAGACAGAGGAAACAAAATATCAACGGGTTTCACGACAGCTATATTCTCATTAATTTCTAAAACCAAAGATATCCGATTAATAGAAACAATTAACTAGCCAAACCAATTTTAGTGTTCGGCGGCGGAGCCTGGGCTATCACATCTCGGGCTTTGATTATGGGCATGACCGCCCTCTGTTGGATTGCCTACGGCTTCTCAAAGCTGCATCCCATCTCCTCAAAGCATCTTTGTCATCCTCCGCCGCACCGCTTATCCCAGAATCACGTTTGCCGTCCCGGCTAACATCTGTGCTTCTTCCTCTTCGAATTTGCTGGTGGATGTGGCTAATATAAGCATCAACAGAATGTGAAAATGGACAAGTAAAGCACCAGTCAAAGTCTAATTGACCGAGTCAAAATGGAGAGAGAATCATTATTGATTTGGGAAAGAGCGAGCCAGGGATGAGGCAACGGTCAACGTGGAAATGCTTTTTCATTTATTTTATTTTTTTAATTTATAATATCAGAATATAAATAAAAAAAAAATATAAGTAAACGATACGTACAGCTACTGCTAAACCGCATACTCAAACTAACTTTAGTCGCTAATCCATCGCAGGCTCATAGCATTATTCAGAATATTAATCATTTCGGTTGGTGTCTATATATTATTGAAAATTTTATGTATTTGTAAAAGAAGTTGTTTGTATTTATTTATTTATTAAAATATTTGTGAAATATATATTTCTTACGGGTATTTTTAATTTTTAATATTTATAAAGATTACAGTAATCTAATTATAAAACACTTTTAGGATATTATAGATTCTTTTTGTTTTAATGGATAAATATAAAACATTTTAATTGCGATGGCGTTTTATTAATTTAAATTAAATCAATAAAAAATATGGTCAAAATTTTTTTGGAAGATTAAGATTAATTGAAAATCAATAAGATTTTAGATTTGAAATGTTGTAATTTTTTTTTTTTCTTTAGGTTTATGAAAACATGGGACATAACATTTTTTAGCCCATCAATTTCAATCTCAGGCTTGAAATCCAAGTTTCTTAAAACGTGATTCGGAATAATTGTATATAAAATTATTAAACTTAGGGCTTAAAGAAGATTTATGAGTGTTCAAGCGAAAGCATTTTACAAAATAAAATGTATTTGCTACACAAAATGTGGATGACGAACTGGTTTTTTAGTGACATCTGTGTACCATTGGTATTTCGTTGTGTAATTGTACCATGGAAGTACTGAATTGTTAGTGTACCACCATAAGAGATAACGAGTAATGGCCACGTCAATAAAAAACTACAACCTTAATTCACTTTGTTCTAACAAAAACACCTGTCTTGTAATATGCAGTTGCCATCTAATATGCTAATATTAGGCTAGAACACAACATGAATAATTTATCATCATCACTGTGGTATACTCTTATTCTTGTCTGTCTGATCATAATTAACAGAAAATGGCTATGTATTTAGCACCGGAGATTGAATAACCGAATAAAATATAAGGTATCCTCTCTCTCTAATAATAATAATATCAGATGTCATACACAACAGTCAAAAAATTCAGATGTCTGGCAGACATTTTAAGTTGCTATGGCTAAGTTCATCTCATTGAGAATGCGGTAGTATGTATGGCCATCTGATGTGTTGATAAATCCAGGGATGAAGTCCGAAAAGAATCTTAGAACTGCAGCAAGATGTTGTGAATCATTTGAAGCCGAAGCTACTTCAAGAAACAATGATGGCCGGACAGTACTGACCTGGTAATCAATGAAGTCATGATTAATAAACTATTGAATAATTGCCGGACAGTACTTCAAAAACCATAACTTGAAAACATGATGCATTTATTTATTTTCTTTTAGCCATAAGGCTCTGGAATTTGAACTCGCTCCCTTGTAATTTTGGAGATAACTCCACTGGCACTAACACTAAACCAAAGTTCATTGGGGATACCATCTAATTTTTAATACAAAACCGTTTCACTAATTTCTAAACAAGGAAAGGATGGAATGCTCAAGGAATTACCTTGTGCTTCCTAGCATAACGCAAGGCTTCAAGATAATACCCATCTTGCACCAGTAGCACCACATAGTCATGATGTAAAAAGAGCTGTCTCAGCATGTCTGAACCTAGCTTCCTGATTTGGAAATTCTGACGACCCGATTCTAAGAGTTGCATTGCCACTTCTTTTGAGGGTTCAAGAATCTACAGTGCCACAGTTGCCAGCATAAACAGTGAACATAGACTTTTCATGACTTTACAAGCACAAATTTTTAAAAAACATTTCAAAACCTTGTTTATGACGAACAATGTGAGTTCTGTATAGCGCTCATTGCGGGCTAGAAGTTGTATTGTCAACACATAAAGGTTTGGATGAACTTTAATCTTTTCCAAATTCGTGCTGCAACATCATAAAGAAAAAGTGGTGAGGTATAAAATCAAATAAACACACATGCACGGAATGTAGCAATAGCACTGAAATGCCTTGACCAAGCTACAATCAATAGCATACCTGCGAAGGAATTCCACAATGATGGCAACCAAGTAAGATGGATCTCCCATCATCTCTTCCTCAACTGGAGCAAACACAAAGTTATACATCTCATCAGGTGAAATTGCTGGTGAAGCAAGTTGCAATTCCTGCCGCTCGAAAACATTAGCATTTAGTTGGTTGTTACTCAGCCCAGGATGCTGAGATTGAGAAGATGATGGCTGGACTTCAGTTCTAGAACTTGTGGCACCTAATACGGGCTCCCTCTCCGCATTCTGAGAACCAGCTGTGGCTGTTTTGAGCAAATCAAAGTGCACACCATCTTCAGAGTCTGAAGTTGAAAGATTTGAATATCTATTGAGGGATTCATTCTCAGCTCCAGCTCTAGGTTCATGTTTGGATGATTTTCCATGTGCATCAACTCCACTTGCAGGCATATTGGCACCAGAGGTGGGACTACTTCTGTGTGCCCCACTAGAACTTGAAACTTTTATTCCCTTGAAATAGCTGCCTGTTTTGATTGAGTAGGAATAATTGGTAACCAGTACATCTATTGCCTTGGCAACCATGTTCACTGGTCTCCTTTCAAAGATGAGAGTGCGAGTTATTGCCAGGCACAACTGTTTAGCCTGTAACAGCAGAGGTGTACAAAATCAATTAGCTAATCATGAAAATTCATAATTAGGGAGGCCAGATGAAGGTTATAGAAACTTAAATCATTCCACAAAGTGCAACGAAGCAAACTCTATATAAATAATTTAATTAAGTATTTCCTGCAATTAAAAATAAGAATCCTATTCCCCATGGGTAATCAATTTTTTTCAGTCCTTCCAAATGCCTAATAAAAATGTAGGAAACACTTTCCAACCTTATTGGCTTCCAACTTCCGTCGCTGCAAGAACTCTAAAACTGAAGGAACTTCAGAGCAACTTGCAGAAATAGCCTGCAAGAAAAAGAAAAAGACTGATTACAAGAAAAGAATAAAATGAAAAAACAGAAATTGATAAAACTTACCTCCAAGTCTAGATTGATCTTCCACAGCAAGTTATTAGCAACATCACATATAAGATCAGGAACTAGAAACATCCAGTTATCTCCATAAATGATTACTTCATGATCACTTATGTTGGACTCTGCACTTTCACTATCCTTGCCACCAGATCGAGAGGAAGAAATATTGGACCTAGGGAAACCCTTAAACAGTAGAGGAAGAGGAGCAGATATTGGTGCTCGAGAATCTGCAAATATATCATAGAGTATGACAACCTTTGCATCCACTTGATGCACAAGAAGTACATTATCAACTATGCTTACAGCAATCTTGCTTGAATATATAGGCAAGGAACCCTGTAAAATAGGAACTACTTCAGATTCTAGCAATTAAATTATGCCACAGGATGTATTAGGTTGGAAATAGTTTTCCATTTGAATGTTATAATGCACATGAAAATCAGCTGCATGTATGCGCTCCAAAGACCGTAAAGTTACATTTCCATTTGCAACAAATTTTGAAGTACCATAAGCAATTAAGACTCCTCCTCCAGCAGAGACCAGAAACAAGAAGACAAGAAGGGAATTAGGAGGGTTAATAACATAAATGGTACCAAATTTTATCACTACGTTGCAAATTGGTATCAAATCTTTTAATTGTTGCAAATTGATACCAAACCTTTTAATTGTTGCAAATTGATACCAATTCTTTTAAAAATGTTACAATATGATACCCAAATCCAATTTTCAGCACCCATATGATGACATGGCAGGTGGAAAATACGCCATGTGGCATGCTAACTGCATGCTCCGCCTGCCACGTCAATTTTTTTTTACCAGAAATTGGATTTTGATACCACATTGCAACTTTTTCGAAAGAATTGGTACTAATTTGCAACATAGTGATAAGGTTTGATACCATTTATGTTATTAAGCCAGAATTTGGAGCTAGGGTATACCTGTTGTACAACAGCATCACGATAAAACCTATATGAGTGAAGTAGCATTGCCACACTATCAATTTGTAAGCAGTATATTCTCCCATAGCTGAAAATATTGACAAGTTGTAAAATTACTGTAGCTGCAACTTATACATAGTAGTAATTTAAACCAAATAAGGAAACCTACACTGTCACAATAAAGATATCTTCAGCAGCTAGGACAGGTTTACTGTTAGCATCCGATTTGGCCATTGCCATATCAAACTTTGGCAAGCGAACAACACCAGCAGATGAAAGCTGAATATAATAAATAACAACCCAGTCAAAGTAATGAAAAAAAAAATTGAAAGCTATAGAAGCTACTCATCATTGTTGGGTCAATGATCACCATATCAAACATTCCACTAAGACATTTTTTATAGAATTCAATGGCGTTGCTAAATTTTTGAAAACTGACATTCATCCATTAATGTCACTAGCATACATGTTGGACAAACAAAAATCACAATTATATGTACTGGAGACATGGATTTATGCGTAATCTAATTTTCCTGACAGACTAACATAGCTGAGGATTTTAGCCAAGTTACAAATTAGACATTAGCTCTTAATGATTAATGTTCACACACCTGAAATCCAGAGAATGTCTTGCATTGCATTCCTGAAGCAAGAAGAACCAAGCGACTCTCATGCGTATAGACATACCAACTCACATTCAATCTCCTTGTCTCTACCAAGTCAAGTGATTTTGACTCATAATCATAGGCAAGTAAATCGAGCCCACTGAAATTGGAACTCCATTTTAGTGCAATCAAAAAAGGGGAAATCTTAGCAGCATATGAAAATGAATGTTAAAGATAACATGAAAGAATTTATAAAAGAAGAAAAAGGAGCAAGCATACTACAGAGCCCTAACTTTTTATTTTTAGGGACTGCTAATCAGGAGAGGCATTCGGAAAAATGATATTTTTAAGTTAGTAACAATAAGTTATTAATAAAACTTGCATGATAGTTCGATAACCTACTCCTTTAATGCTTATTGCTAATTTTATGTTTCAAAGGGACCTTTAAACAATTCTAAACTGCAATATTCAATTTTCCTTTTTGTGACAAAACATATGCAAATTGAAGCCAAACTTAAGATAATGAAACATTTTCATTCTTTAATAGGATGTAAGCAGACAGAAAACTTCTCCACACCTTGTTTTCACAAGTACAAAATTGCACAGTGGACAATCAGTCCAAAAGAATCCCAGTATACTCTCTAACTCTGGCTTGCACTTATGATGAAAGGTTCCCCCTGTTTCTCTATGCCAAAACTGTATCTCTTGACTAGACCGTTGGATTGCTATGACCTTTGCATCTAAAGAAAATCGGATAGATAAGACAGGCCCTTCACCTATTGGGTCAGATGAAGGAGCAACATGAGGATCAAAGGGAACAGTCTTCCAAGAAAAAACCTGAATTTTTTTTTTTCAAATAGATTAATTAGTTGAAACAATATTACTTATTTTGATATTTAAATATGTAAAAAAAAACATCATTTGAAAAAACTTGATAATCGACTTGTACTTTGTTCCATGAATAATTGAATTTAACATCAAATTACCTGATCAGATGTTGGGGCGAGTAGCAACTTACTCCCGTCATCATAATATAGACCGTTTGGTCCTGGAACACTACATCTTAATGGTGGATATTGAATATAAACATGTGACAGTCCACCAGACCCACTAAAACTAACAGTTAGTTCTGAACTTGATGCTTTCCCAGACATTCTTGAGGTCTTTGCCTCTCAAGCATGAGAAGAAAATGAAAAGAGCTTATGGTAAGTGCTGGAATGGGCAATCCTAAGCTTCAGTCAAATGATTACTTCAGTGTATGAGGCAAATGCCTAAGCCTTTCCTCGAAGCTGTCAAACAAAAATGAAAATTATCTCAGAAATCTTCGTTTAAAAGAGAAAAATGCTAAGAGATGTTATTTTCTTCTTTTAGGTCTCAAATGAAACATTTGATATTTTATCAATAGATTTTTAAAAAATGCAGCTACCGTATTCTGCATGCAGTGTTTCAGTGCAAGAAATTCTTTTAGGCACATGTCATGCTCAATTTCTGGAACCTTTGCAGCCACACAGCCCCCATAATCTTTTGCCTGCAAGACAGGAATTTATTTATTGCATCATGGTGACGAAAAAATTTTGGTATATCAAACAGCAGGGCTTGTTAATACATGTTTTTCACAACATTCATTTGACAAAGCCAAAATATTCTACCATTTTTGGCCCACATATTTTGCTTCAATGGGCAAACAAGTAGAATTCCATGGTCATTCCGTCATTGTAAATCCAAATTATTGAGAATATTTTTATATTTAACCAGCTCATTATTTTAAATTATAAAAAAGTCCCAGTAGGAAAGAAAGAGATAGAGGGATTTGTTACACATCAATTGCCATTCTTCATTCATACCTGTGTAAGTAAATAGCAACTTGTTTATAATTCAAGGTTGTTTACAAGCAGGGTGAAAAAAAAGAACTCTATAACCAAGCCATAATTATAAATAATAAAAAAAAAACTTGGACTTTTATGAAGTACATCAGAAAATTATATCCAATTCCAAAAATCATCGGTAGGCTTTTCCAAGGCTGTCCAAATATTCATCTCAATAAGTAAATTTATAATAAAGATACTATAAAATTTCACAATTCTCATTTTCTTTTTCCTTTTTTCCAAGTGATTTCAAAATGTTCTGCTTGAAAAGCCTACACTTTTCAACCAAAAGCCGCCTAACCTGCAGACTATATTTTTACATATTGTAGATGCACTTATCCTTGATACTTATGATTACCATATTTAACTAAAGCAACAACACTTACATACCACTAACGATGCCAAATAGTTTTAGCCATTAGTGAAGACATGTATTCAAGTCCCTAAGTTGAAGCACATTAACAAACCTGAACAGCACAGTTTCCTAAAATACGCTTGAGTGTTGAAGTAGTATTCCTTTCTTTCATGTCGTCAACACTTTAAAAGACATGCCTAAAGAAAACATGTCCAGAATTACAAGTGATAAGCCAACCATTATGCAAAGACAAACGAAAACATTTGCTGAAATACAAGGAGGAATGGAATGAATTGGCACAAACATATATAATACACATAGAAACAGGTTTTTCTTTTTCCCACAAATAGAAAGTTTTCCCCAAAACAAAGACATTGAAAAGTCATTATGAATTTGCAACCGCCTTGTGCATAAATTGTAGTGACAAGAAATCTCCATGGATTCATGAAAGCTACCTAATTGCTAATAAGAGTCATTTGGGGCACAAAAGAAGCATAAATTCCCCCTTTCTTCCAATTCCAAGCATTATCCAATTAAAACCAGTATCACAAGCAATGATTTTAGAAAAGCACAGGATCCCCGGCAGAGATAATGCAATGGTTTCACGAAAAGGTCGGAACAAAAAAAATATTTTAAAACGATAGAGATCATGCACTTGGAGAAGCAATTAATCATGGACGAAAAAAAAAGAGACCATATCCGTGGGAAGAAAGGATTCCATTCTGGTTAAAGGCCAATGTTAGATAAAAGAAAGGCACCCCAAAAATGGCTGGTGAATGTCATGAAAGGAGTAGAAAGCCTATAAGTATTATATGGAATCTATTTGAAAATCGCAGACTCAAAGTACAAATATACGAACATAAAAAAGAGACCATCATCAGTTAAGCTAGTCAAGTAACGAAAGACCTTTTAACTCCTCATTTATACAAATAATAAGTAGCATTTTATTTTAAATTACATCACGCATTTAATCATTTTCCAGAGCTAAATGCAAGTCAAACATCTTATCAGTCCTTTCTTTATGAGAAACTTCTCATTTCCGAAAAGCCAATAAACCCATATCAATGACTTAAGTGTAAAATCCGAGGCAAAGACATAATTTGCAATACGAGAAACAGAGGGTCAATTAGCTAAAACCCTAATCCCAATTTCGTTCAATTAGCTACTGGCTCAAGCACCATGGACAAAGTTAATCAAACAAATTACCGGCGCCAATTAGCTTCACAGATTCGTAAAATCTCCAACAAATATTAACGTTAGCAAATAAATTAGAACTCAATTAAAATTTAGTAATCGAGATAATACAGATAAAAAAAAATTTACCGAAAATCATGCAAATCGCTAAATTTAATCAATAAAATTTGGAGAAAGCGTGGGGAAATACCTTGAGAATTAACCATTGATTTCCGTTGTTCGTTTGGCTACGGGGAAAGTTTCACAGTTATTGTCCGCCAGCAGAAGAGACTACCTAACAGTCAATTGTTCCCGTCACCAATCTTATGTGCATATGGATATGACTGAGTGCCATACTTCGGTTTTTCAGTCTCCACCCTTGGGCCTAGGCACCGGCACAAGGAGTCAAGCCGTTTTTTGGATTTGGAGCCCAATTCTTATATCTTGAAATCACCTACATGTTACATTACAATTTTTTAACTATATTCATTTTATTTTTTAGTGTATTTTTTTTCTTTTTTTTCTTCTTTTTTTCTTTTTGTTCATATATAAATTTTTTTAGAGAGATAAAAAAAATAATTTACATATTTAATTTATTTTTAGTAATTTAAATATTGTAATGATTGTTATTATTATTTGAAATGAAAATATTAATTTTGATTTTTATGAAAGAAAAAATGTTAAAAATTAAAATATTTGAACTAAAAATGAGTAATATAGAAAAAAAAAAAATTGTATTATTAAAAGTTGAAAATAATTTATTTGGTATAATTAATGAACATATAAGTGATAAACTAATAAGTTGTAAAAAATGAACCTATAAATGATGAACTTATAAGTTTTAAACGATAAACCTGCAAAATCTAAATGATAAATCTGCAAAATTTAACCTATAAGTTGTAAATGATAAATGTATAAGCGATGAAACAACAAATTGTAAAACGATAAATCTGCAATTTTAAAATAATAAACCTGAAAATATAAATGATGAACTTGCAACTTATAAATAATGAACTTCTAAGTTCAAAATAATGTATATGTGAAGTTTAAAAATAATAAACCTATAAATTATAAATGATAAATTTATTTTATATTCATTAATTTACCAAAATCTCGTACTTTTTTGAAAGAATGAAATTCATAATGCAATAAGAACTTGAGTCCATGATATAACAACCTCTTCACAAATGCAAGCGCACCATTATTTTTTTATATATTTTTTAAAAAGTAATTTTTTTCATTATTTAAATAAATAATTTATTGATACAAATCTATAATATAATTTACGAGTCGGACCTATATTAAAAAAATAAAGAAAAATAACGAGTATGTCTAACTATTATTTCCATTATATTTATATTTTTATGATCACTCTTTCCTCATTTATCTCAATCCATAGGAAGATAATTAAATAAATTACAAATATTTATTTTTCATAAGTTTGATGTTAATCAATTATTTTTCTTTTTAATTATTGTATAATTACTTTGAAAGTCATTTGAAATTGAAGGGTAGGAGTATATCTCTTGTATTAACTCATTCAAACTCAGAGTTTTTATTTTAGAATTTAGAGAATTATATTTACACTTAAAATTATCCAACGGCTGGGAATCAATGACCTTGATGGTGGGTAGGTTGCCTAAGTTGCCTTTTACTTGGAAATTTCCATAGCAATTAAAATTCTGTCACTTTGCTTAAAAAAAATAGAACTTTAGGAATAAGTTAGGAAAAAACTTTTGAAACGTGTAACTTTTAAATTTTAGAAAAATAAAAAAAATGTTTAATGTATATAAACTTTTTTTTAAAGATTTGAATGTTTATGATTAAAAAGATTGAACATTTAAATAAACAAAAGAGTGTAAATTGAAGGACACATGATTCTCCTAGAAGGAGTGGGACGGATGAATTATAATCATTCAATCATCACCGACAAATTTGGAGATGGACTTTGGGTCCTGTCCCCATGCTTGTAGCTGTTGTCAAATATCGACATTATCATCATCCAATTTCCTTTAGAAATTTGACTTAATTTATGGTCCTAATTAATTGGTGTATAAATAAAATAATATAATATTTCAAACCCCATAAACAAACAAATGTTAATTAACAAATTATTCGAATTAAAATATTAAATATTTCCCCTATATAAATGTTTATGAATTATGCAGCCCATTTATTCCCAATAGAAAGAAGAAAAAGCCGATTTTGATTTGTTTGCATATCCTATCTATCATTTATCGGTTTATCCTTTTAAATCTTAATGCCGAAATTTCTGCAACGTCCTATCTCTCCCTTCTTCATTCTCTTCACCATTAATTTATTATTTCCTCTTGCCTCTGCAAAATCTGACCATTTCTCAAGAACCATATCCCCGACCAAATCAGGGCTCAAGAAAGAGAAGCTGAGCCACCTCCATTTCTACTTCCATGACATAGTTAGTGGCCGAAACCCCAGCGCAATCAAAGTAATCGAATCACCTCTGAACACATCGTCCACGGATTTTGGTATGGTGGCCATGATCGACGATCCCTTAACTGTTACGCCCGACATCAGCTCGAAGCTTGTAGGCAGAGCGCAAGGGATTTATGCGTCCGCGTCACAAACTGAAGTTGGTTTGCTGATGGTTTTGAACTTTGCTTTCACGGAAGGGAAGTATAATGGTAGCAGCCTTAGCGTTTTGGGCCGTAATGAGGTGCTTTTAACCGTGAGAGAGATGCCGATCATCGGCGGTGGCGGTCTTTTCCGGTTTGCCCGTGGATATGTTGAGGCCACAACTCATACTTATGACCTCAAAACCGGAGATGCTGTAGTGGAGTATAATGTCTATGTCTTCCATTATTGAATAATTTTGTTGTTTTTTTTTTAGTTTTTTGCTTTCTATTTGAGCCTTTTCTTTTCGTTTGGTCCCCACAACCACAACGATATGGCCAAAACGATTTGAAAGTGCTGGTTTGCGTCGGCCATTAACACACTGCAAAAAGAGACCTAAATAACAGTCACATGAGAAATAATAAAATGAATTTTCCTTTGTAATCTAAAAAATGGATGGAATTGTCCAACTCCAAATAATAATAATAATAATTATTGTCTAATTGTAAAAAAAAAGTATTCAATTGAAAAATAAGTAAAATATCGTGTCTTTTTGAAAAATTTCCGATTCAGGGGCCTTTTTTTTTGTTTTCCAAAAATTCAAGGGCTAAAACTGCATTTTTTTTCTTTATAAAAAAATTACATTGCATGTTTTGCGATGATTTGTGCTTATAATTAATTAGCATCAATTGATTAATTATTTTAAATAATCTTACACACTTTAAGAGATCTTGTCTAGCTAGATAAGTAAGATATATTAATGGAGTGATTTGTGTTGTTGTTTTGAATAATATAACCAACTCATGAATTCGCATTTATTGATTCATTTAATTGAGTAATATAGTTTGAATTCAATCACAATAAGTTATTTAATACTGGTCCAAATATCAAGCCTCGTTTTTGTAATTGATAATGACATTATAAATTGAAAAAATATATATAATTTTAAAAGTACAATATTAAAATGACAATTTTATCAATTTGCCAAATCATACTTTCAACATTTTATAAATTGCTCCAAAAATAACATCGCTCCTTTTTTATAATATAATAATTATTACTATAATTAATATGATAATTATATTGAGAGTTGTTATTTGTATAAACTTATTTGTATTATAAATGGTGTAAAATAATATTTAGAGAGAAAAAAAATATTAAATCCTATAATTCTTACTAGAAAATAAATAAGTCATTTTACACCATCTATAATGTGAGTTTATACAAATTGGTACAAATAAGTTCGTGCAAATAGCTTTCCCAATTATATTATGTATTTGTTTGATACTTTGAATTTTCCTTTTTAAGTTTTTGATATTCACATTTCACTTTTCATATATATTTTGATTACTTAATCTTCTATATTCATTTTACCAAAAGTTTTATTTTTCATTTACTCTTATTATTATTTCTTTAATCGACCTATTTAGCTTTTGATCCATCATAATCATTCAAATATCCAACTTTGACATATATTGTTTAATTTTTACAGTTTTATTTATAGAATATCTACGATTCAATGTAAATGCGATTGAATAACAATTTCTCACCCTGTCTACCTCAAATCTCGTTATTCCAACTACTTACTATTTTTCAAATCGTTGTGAATTTGTTCATTTTTATTTTGGAAAAAATTAAAAGTTTGTAGCATATTTATTTTCCTATATGAAGATTCATTTGTAAACAATGTCGATTTATAGTATCATTTAGTTAGTAAAAAATTATTTATTTTATAGTACAGAAGGTGGACAAAAAAAGTAAAACACATTCATGAGTCTATAGCATATATACTCTAACCTTATTAATTAAAAGTTTCCAATATGTAGATTTGTTCACTATTGGACAATGAAACCCATCAAAAATTATTTCTGAGAAAGTGGATCACAAGTCCACTTGAATAAGATATATCCCAAGTAAATGGCTGGCCTCGATTGACTCCAATAGGCAGGTTGGTTGTAGTTGCACGTCCGGATACTGAAACAACAGGATGGTTGATAATAAAAGCGGATCGCAGTAGCGATAGACAACAATTTCATAATTGAAAACTAAATACTGAAGTGACAGAAGAAATTAATAGTTGAATGTAAATAATATAAAATAAATTGGACAAAAATAATAAGACATTTATCAATAAAGGAGTTACAAACAAAAGGAATTAAAGTAAAAAGTTGTTCGAAAATGGTAAGAAAATTCCTTCATCTATTTATTGTACCACATGGGAAATATATATATATATCTCATCAAAGCCTTGGCAATTTCTTTAACCAATGAAAATAAGTATTCAATACATTATTTAAACAATAATGACTATTTGTCAAATTGTCATTGTATTTTTAGAAGTGGTGAGTTGCTTTCTTAGTTGCTGTAGGCCTAATTTGTAGCTATTATTTCTTTAAATTAGACTGATGGACCTACTCTATTGTTGGGCCAATGTAAATAAATGTGTAATTCGACCTCTAATTTGGTAAAATTATAAGGTCGATTCTCTTCAAATTACACTAGCTAGTTTTCATAGTTCCACGCTTGGTTGCTTAGATGTAGTCGTATTTACTGTGGTCGATGTCGCACTTCCTCTCTTGTATGGCAGTTTTAAATTCCATTCTTGTTCATTGTCAGTTTCTCTTCAAAGATACGTGTCATCTAACGTCACACAACTAGCTATGCAAGCTTCAACCTTTCACGTATGCATTAAATACACATCTCAACATGTCTCCTAAAATCTCATACTGCTATGATTGCCTAGCAGTTAATCCTATGAATTAGTGGCTTTTTTTCCTCTTTCTATAAACCCACTCATTTGTCCTAAGGTGATTACCTTTTGTTATCTTGAGTACAAATACTATTTTCATCTTTTTCTTTTACTTTATCTTATACTACTATTTTCACTATTTTTATTTCTCAATTCTATGTTTTCATTATGCTATTATTCATTCTGTTTTTCTTTTTGTTCGTTCTTCTTCAAGTCACCAATTCAATGGTTTTTCTTGTCTTCAATGACCCTTTTCTCTCAAATTTTTTACGCCATTAAGCTATTGTTGCCAATCAATCTCTTGTAATAGTATAAAAATGTCATTACCCTCGAAACCAAAGAGACAACAATCTTTCACATTTATGTCTCATTGGGTGGTTCATGTTTCTTTAGTAATGACTGATATTGAAAATTTTGAAAATCGATGACCCACACACCTTCCCTCTCTGCATTACGATGCCCTTTTTCTTTCGCAGGCCTATAGGTTTAGAGTATTTATGCAATAAATTAAGAGCTTGGCCTACTGTGCACAATGGGTATATGTTATGGTTATAAACCATGAAGTCGTATTACATCAACCATTGGTAAAAGGTAGGTACCTATGACCTAATCATAATGTCTAAATATCATTTGGAATTTAATGGAGC
This sequence comes from Triadica sebifera, assembly GCA_023653625.1. NCBI lineage: Eukaryota > Viridiplantae > Streptophyta > Magnoliopsida > Malpighiales > Euphorbiaceae > Triadica > Triadica sebifera. The sequence continues at coordinate 25,855,530 of CM042908.1, read as the reverse complement.
TCTATTTAGTGCGACCAACATGTTAAGATCAAAGTCTTTGTTTTTATTTTTGTTTTTGTATTTTGGCATCATGATCATCACCTTCTACAATATGGCAGTCATGTTAACCTATTAATCTATGGCATTAGCGTTTCCTTAAAATTTTCAAATACAGGCATGACTTTCGTTAGTTGAATAGATCATTCTAACCTTTTATAAAGCACATTCTTGAGAGCTTATTCATCCAGTTCTGTTAATCCATGCCAAAAAGAGTATACGACCTTCCTTTTATTATAGTTTTGCAAGTATGACCTCTATGTTAGGTCAGTCAAAGTCACTAAGGAACATATTGCCCTCGCATCTCGATTGGTTGACTCTTCTAGTCTTCTTTCTCTTGCTCCCTATTGGTTGGTGCACATCTACTAAGAGATGCACCAACTGATCCCAGATAGCAAGGATAAAACTCAAAATTTCAAGAAAACTAGAGGCCCATTATGGATGGTGCTACTATTGTTGATGTTGCACTTTAGAAAACATTGTGTAAGCTTCTTATGAGATCTGTAACTGCTATGGTCATTGGGTCGGAACTTGGAGAGTTCTTGATATCTCTACTCATACTTTTTCCCAATTTTTTCACTTTGTCCCTCAGCGGTCACTATATACGTTCTACCCATTTTTTCTCGCTCAATATGTCCTTCAATGGGCTCGGGTGGTCAACCTCGACCAGGGGTATGCCAACTGGTAAAGCAATGACTTAGTATTTCAATTAGCCATTATGGCTATTAGTTCGTAAGGTTCACTTTGGCATTGGTTATAACCCAAACAAGAAGATCGAGACGAAATAATATTGTTCTTATTTTACGGCTCGCCAATTTGCGTTACCATAAGATTGTCCTCTATCCTTGACATGGTCTATGAACAATCCACCCCATACGAGGTCCAATCGCAATTACTGCGAAGTTGATGCAGTTTTGCTATAGTTACGAAATAGGAATAATAATTTGATGGACTGGGACACCTCTAATGGTGGGAGCTTGTGGTCGATATTTGGTTCTCTATTCAAAATCTTTTTTATTCATAAGAATTTGGTGGTTGAGAACCTAATATCGACGTTGTTTCAACCTACCGATCCTAACAATCCTATGGTCGGTCGTTCTCTTAAAAGTAATAATCATTTTGCTAAAATTTTAATTATTCTCCCATTTTTCTAATCTTGTTTTCCCTTACCTTTGCAACCGATATTGACATTCCACCTCCCAAGCTTGCGACCAAGATCCTTATCAAGGAAAAAAAAAAGACAAAGGCAAAAAAAATAGACATTGAATTTTTGTACACAAAATAGGATTCCATGATGATAGTTAGTAATATATTCTTTTCCAAGGAGAAAATGACGAAAAATGATAAAGTAACCAACCAAATGAATTCTAAAAAATGAAAAGAGATAAAACTATTTAATAAATTTTAATTTTATCCATTCATTTACAAATATATGACTAAAATCAATCCACGATTTATCACGTTTAAGTTAACTTTCACACAATCCTAATCCTTCATTTATAATTTGGCAAACATAATGAAATATATAAAAATAATAATGAAAAAAAAATTATTTTTTGTTGTCTCGGTCTATTTTGTAGTGTTGAAGTTGTTCACTTTATGTTATATGTTGACTTTTTTGAATATTAATTATAAAATTCTTTTATTGTTTTTTTAATTAGTATAAAGTACGGCTGTGTGCATGTCAATTTTACATTTTTGAATGGACTAGTAGGTGGGTGAAGTGTGTACATGTAAAATTAATATATTCAAAATTACTTTTTAAGTGTTTATTGATTTTTTTTTTTTTTTTTATTGTTGGTTTAGAGGGAAAGATGATATTGAATTCATGATCACAATCTAGAAGTATTTTTAGTACGGTAAAATTGGGTCGATCACAACTTATTCCATCAACCTAATTTTACTATCATTATTAATTTATTTTCAAAATTTTTAATAGTGAGGGCAGTGAGAACCGTGAAAGTTGAAACCATCCAGCTTAAACAAATTAATATAAGAGAAGTTGGTTAAAGAATTACCTGGGTATGAAAGGTTCCAGGCTTCCACCTTAAACAAATTATGGGTTTTAAGCGGCCCTTTCAGGCCCATTGTCTTTATCTGTTTCGTATCTGGGCTGAACAGTTTTATATTAATCTCATTTATTGTAAATTATATTATGAATTTATATTTATGATATATCGTGTATAATTTATTTAAATAATAAATTATTTTATTTTTGAAATATAAAAAAATAGAGACAGTTTTACGAATTGTAAAAAAAAAATTAAGTTTATAATGCAATATTAACCGAATTGGTTAAATATGATGGGCTTATCACTCCCACCATAGCAAAAATGACCAAAGCTTAATCATTGTCTTAACCTGCATCGGCAGTTTGGACGTCAAATTGCCTTCAAACTATAATGCATATTTTATAACATTAAAAGAAAAAAAAAATCTAACATATAACTAACGAATTTTATTTTAATTAACTTTCGTAATTGTCTCATACAACCCTAAAATGAGGTGTTAAAATATTGATGACAGCCTAATGAAAAGTCTTAGCTATCATATACAACATAACGGCCTTTTTTTTTTAAAACTGTAAATAAACCATTACTTTTTACACAGAGCAAAGTATGAAATGAATTGATTCATAAATTTAATCATGAATTTGATCTACTCGGGAAAATCCTTCTAGTTAGGGTTAAAGGCAAATCATTAGAGATTCTTCAGATTCTTTTATTTCTTACATGAATAATATCTGTGCCAATAAATTTAGCACATTTCTATAAATGGGGATTGGACAATTCATTTTTTATTTTTCCATAAATATATAGAAGCATATCCTCTTCTAGACAAATAGCCTCGATGCCAGCTTGGTCTCTCTTCAAGTAAATAATATTTGGTCTTACTCTTTATTAGTGAGTAGCAAGTCATTACCAAAATCAAGATTCTCACACTTAAATTAATCCAATAATTGATGGGTCACCATTTTTTTTTCACTTAGTAACATCCTAAGCATTGCCATAAATCCAACTGATAAGGGCTATAAATTTCCAGTGCAGCTGTAAATATATACCAAAGATAGGTTTTGGGTCTCCAATTTTAGTAGACCTTTTTCAAATTTGTTGTAAATTAATTTTTATGGCTTTGTTTGCACTAGAAATAATTTGTGAGGTAGTACAAGAATGAATACGTGATTTAAGGGTATTAGTTAAAATTCCCAATCAAAGTAGCTTGATTTTGGTTATCTTACAATTCTCAGAGATGCCTAAAAAAGTTAATAAAACTAGAAATGCTCAACCATAATACATCAAAATCAAGGACCCCATAAGCCTTTTCCTTCTTTGATAGTTGTGAGTAAAAGTTATAGGTAGGCACGAATGAATGAATGAATGACATTGATGATGACCAAGACGGTGGCTGTTTTACCAGTTTGAGACCATTACTATACAAAATTTTCTTTTCAAAGCAAATAATACTATACAAAATTTTCTTTTCAAAGCAAATAATAGTGTATCTTTGAAAAGAGGACTCGAAACATTAAGGTTTCTATTCTAAGGAAAAATTAAATTTTTGTATTTTAGTTTCTATTGTTAGTTATAATTAAGGTAGCAGTCAGTACTTCATATTATACACAATAACAGAGTTTCACGTGTTATGGTAATCAGGCCTAATTTCATTTTTTTAATATATATTTTTTAAAGAATAGAAAGTCATTCACTTCTTATTATTTGCTCTCAAATTTGATTGTGGAATAATAAACTATCTCGTCTCATCCTAATCAATTTTAGTTTAATTATTTTCTTATATATATATATATAAATTTTTTCATCTATTAGAAAAAAATATCAATTAATTAATGTTATTGCAATTGTAATGAAAGGAGAAAAACATTTTCTTTTTTTTTTCGTGCAATATCTAAAGATATAAATTTATACGCAAAGGCATCAAAATTTTTTTTATATCTTTAATACACTCTTACACTCTAAGGAAGAAGTTTGCAAGCTAAAGTTTCGAGCAACAAAACAATTAATTAGAAGAACAATGAAGTTAGCAAATAAGAGTTCAAGGAATCAATTGACAAGAGCTCAAGCAATCATATTCAAGAGACATGAAAACGGTCGAACAACAAGAAGTACTAAGATAAGCTCGAACTGCAGAGTCTGGACATCAAAATAAAAATTCAAAAATAAATTTAATTATGTAAGTACTATCACATAAACGATTTAGCTTATTAATGGAAAATGAGAAATGAAAGGGAAAAGAAAAAAAGAAAAAAAGGGTGTAATGTGTTATATTAAGAGGGAGGGGATTGAATGATTTTTTTATTTCATTTTGTAGAGACTATATATTGAATTTAAATATCAAATTACGATGATTAGTTGATGGTTAGTATGAGAATTTAGGAATAAGGCAATTGAATGCTTTAACATCAACTAGTGGTGACGAAGGCACTGCAAAACAAATGGCAGGAAAAGTCAAGAAAGTTGATGTGGGGACGAAGTAGTGCAAAAGAAGATAAGAACACAAAAGACATAAGACAGAGTACTTTGTCTGAGGAGGATTCAGAGAAAAAGGACCACTTCAGGTTTAGGATGCCAAAAGAAAAGACTGGGCTTTGGGCAAATTAAGGACAGTCCTAATATATATATATATATATATTTATGTCTCTACCCTACCAATTAAGTCCATCAATTTAACTCTCTTGCTCTCTTTTGCATGTGGGGTTTCTAAGAACAACTCCATTTCATTACATAAATAGGAAATGTCAATTGTCTTAAGTCACCCACATTCAAGATGAATTTTCGACTCATTTAAATTTATTATAAATTCTTTTATTTGAGTTTGACTCATTTAACTTTATTATAAATTTATTTATATTTGAATTTGAACTCGACACATTTAAAAATAATTAAATTTGCAAGTAATTTAAATTCAATTCGTAAAAAATTTATTTATTATATTTAACAAGTTTAACTTGAGTTCGATTCATTAACTAATAATAAAAAAAATTTAAGTTTAAATTTGAATTTGAACTCGATAATAAAATATAATATAAATAAATTTTAAACTAACATATTAACTAACTTTTAAATAAATAAGTTCACAATTTTTTAAATAAATACGTTGGTGAGCTAACGAATCCAATAATATTAAAGTTCAAAAAAAATTTTCAAACTCGGATTTGAGCTCAAAATTAATTCATTAACAGTAATAAACAATTTCGAATGAAATTTCAAACCAAAATTCGAATAATTTACAAGCGGATTGTTAGTTTATTTACAACCCTATCCATTATTTGGAAAAATTCTTTTTTTTTTACAGTACTTGATTAATAAAGGAAGCTCACTTGTAAGAAACAATAATCTTTAGACATTCGTGAAAAGATTCTGTTGTCGAGGGCTATTTATTCATGACAAGATATATATATACTAATAAATTCATTCACAAAATTTTAAAAAAAAAAAAAGAAAGAAAAATCTCCAAGAAAGTTTATTTTTAGACGAAGATGTTTTTTTGAATATATTGAATAGTTTACATTAATTACAATAGTATGATGGCATATAAGCTTAAAGTTTATGTATTTAAAATGGATATAAAATTAAAAAGAATAATGAAAGGGGGAAGACTACTTACGAACTAGGGCAGTTAATTGATTAAGTTGCAGAAAACAACCTTAGTGGGTTTTCCTTATATCTAAAGTTAAGTTATAAGATGTATGAAAATTGAAATGAGATCATTCAATATGGTCTCTTATATGTCAACATCAAATATCAAAGAAGTGGACCGATTTTTTTTTTCTTTTTTCCTTTTTCTTTTTTCTTTTTAATAGTGATCATCGAAGTAAATGAGATAACAGATTTCATGTGAACGTCCTTAACTTACAACTACCAAATTCAGATACTACGGCTGTTGCCTTTAATGTCGAACTCATATTTATTCAACTTGGAAATTCAAATAAAAATTCCATAACCACGTGGAACGGGACACGTTGGTCACCACTGATTTACATACTAAGCCTCTCTTTATGGGAGAATATTCTAATTAATTAAGCACAGTTAAAATTAATGAAATGAGAAAATTAATTAATAAAGCCACCTCCATGTATAGCTACGCCAACAAGGATTTTGATTTCTTTATTAATTCGAAAACAAGTCTATAAATTCCTATAAGTGTAGCGATGACGATTAAAGCTTATATAACTTTTCTCTTTTTCAAGTTTTCATTATACTTTGACCGTATAGAACTTAAAAAAAAAATTGTTGGAATTATGAATATACACAATTTATCAATATTCAAATTTGGGTTTCACTATATATATTTGGTTGCTCTCTCTCTATATATATAGGGAAACGGACTTAGGATATCACATAATTAAATATGTCTCATATTACTACTAAGTTTTATTTTAATAGTATTGGTCTAATAATTAGAGTCGTGATATAGAATTTGAATCTCTAATAAATATTTTTTAAAAAGAAAATAAATATGCCCCCACATTGTTAATGCAACATATGAAAGATGCCCTTAAGTGGTCCAAACCCTAAGTTCCAAACAACAACGATCATACCCATCAAGCTTTTAAGGATTTCCAAAGAGCTATCCTTATATTGACAGTTAAGGGTCTTTACATGTAGAAAGCCCCATTTCCCATCATTAACCATGATCATTCACAGACTTAATTAGTTCCATGCATCTTGTTATCTATCTATTTTCTTTCACTTTTCCCTCATGAATTAAATTCACAAATTGCTGAAAATATGAGTGAATTAATTTTTAAATTTTTACTTAATTGCTGAATCATTTTATATTTAAAGGATATAAGATAGACTGATTATATTGGAAGATAAGAAAATTCAAATTAAAATATTTTTATGATTTTTCAAACATTTTGTTAGGATTTCATATCAACTTGTATTTACATAGTACAAGTGTTAATTCTTGAAAATAAATAAAATCTAAAATTCATTTTCTTATATGATATCAAAACTTTCGGTCTTACTATATTAGTTACATAGTGCAAATACTCCTTATAATTATTTGTACAAGGCAATTGATGTTGCTATCTTTGGAAGAAAGAGTGGTGGGCTCGTAGGTTCTCATCTCCACTTGCATTGGTTTTCCTAATTGCATCCACATTCTTTATTTCTGTTCATATCCGCCAAAGAAGAGAAAAATATCTCTTATCGTTGAAAAAGTAAAAAAAAAAAAAAAGAAAAGAAAAATAATGAATTTTCTTATGTATAAGAGAATATGAAGTCACATGTGTGGTGAAACTGAAAGGGCCAGCAAGAATGTCTGAAAACCTTTTTTCTTATCTTCCACATTAATGCAAATCTTTCTGGAGTCCAACTGCTGGATCTCATCACACAAACACAAACACATACCATCAAATCCATTATATTTGAAAGCTACCACATATCCCTTTGCATGTGACTTATGTACCGAGATTGCAATAGACCATAATGTAGATTTTTTTTTTTTTATTATCAATTTTATCAAAAATACCACACGTATATTATCCTAAAATAGTAAAGGTAAGGTTTTTCTCTCTTAGAGATTTTGAGTTTGAAATCTGAATATAAAATATTTCTAAAACTTGTGAGGTAACATTCTATTCTTCGTAGGCTTGTTCAATACAAATCTAAATTTGTTTGAAATCCAATGCATTGTGAGATGCCGAATGAATTTTATTTATTTGTATATATGTTGTTTTTTTTATGCTCATAGAAGTCAGTCCCTGATTTTTGCACCCAACCTTAGAAATTTATATATATATGTAAATTTAAATAACATCCAATACGAGTAGTGAAACTTTAAATTTAATCTTACCGTACATTTTGAGCATAAAGTTATTTAACCCCCCTAATATTAATAATATAAACTTAAACATCCACATTCAAGAGTATGCTTATTCCAATGACTTTGTCAAAGTAAATTTGACATTGACAAAAGGGGAAGATTATCCATTTTCAAAATAAAATAAATAAATAATATAAGAGGGGTAGTTTGAATGTTACAATTTGTAGTAGCATATAAAGCTAGCTGGCATAATAGTCAAACTAAACATAATTACTACTGGAAATTTACATGGACGATATACTAAATCTAGACAATTAATCGCTCAAGAAACTGTATCTACTGGATTTTAGACATTTTCTTATAAGCATAAGATGCAAACAAAATTTTGTTGATAAAAAAATTACGATATATTTTTAATAAATAATTTATATGTATTTTGGAAATCAAGTGATAGATTACCTTCGAACAATTGTGTCGTGCTCTTCTTTTTTCCCTCAGTTCAAATATTCTTGTATTAAATTAATATATATTGACCAATACATATATATAGGAATTCTTCTCACATTCAATTATTAATAATTCCTTAGTTACTGGCAAAGTAGTCATGGGAATTCTTTGTTTTTTTTTATTTGATTAAATTATAATCGCATAAAATTAAATATAATTATATAGCATTAATTAATTTGAATTTAATTTGATTTATTTTTTATTACAAAAAGTCTGAGTAGGAGGTCGAACTTGAAATTTTCACATCCCTAAAAAATATACTATTTTTTGTTATACATTTATTTTATGTTATTGTTTTAAAATAGTTGTGCAGTTCTCATATTCTTGAATTTTCCCAATTTACCACAGTCATGAGAAAAAATTTAGAATACATAACTCTAAATTAAATATCTCAAAAAAGAAATTCACTCAAAATTTTGAGACACAACAAAAATTTCACTAAACTATAAATATTACAAACAAAGCTCTCAACCCTCACAAACACTCAAGACTTGTAGTCTTCTCTTGGATGGTTTAAACCTTGAAAGTTTGTCTATTTATAGGTTCAAAGTTTAATCCACACCATACATTTGTTCAAATCTTCATCACACATTTGTTCAAATATTTGGTATGGTAGGTATACCTAATATGGACTTAATTTTTCAACAAATTAGGTGGAAATTGGTGTACCTAAAATTTGTTTAATTTTTCAACACAATAAACTTATTTTTTCAACAAATTAATGGTAGGTGTACCTAAATTATTTTGACATTGATTTTTAACACTTCCCCTTAATGTCAACTCTCATTCTCTGTACTATGTCGAGCTGTCGACGAAATATTTTGAGTTTGTCTGTACCTTTCGATTTACCCATCTGGACGACGCTTTATCTTGTAAACCCACTTACAGGATATGAGTTTCACATCTTTTGGCTTTGACACCAGATATCAAGTTTGATTTTGCTCAAGTGCATCAATCTTTTCTTTCATAGCTGTCATCCATTCAGAACTCTGCGATGCTTCTTCAAATGTCTCAGGTTCTATTATAGTGTCTTCTACGACTATGGCTGCATTGGCGTATTTGGGATTTGGCCTTCGTGTTCTTGTTGACCTTCGGAGTTGCGATTGCAGAATTGATTCTTCAGTTTCATTGGGCTCACCTTCATCATTTGGTTATTGATACACGCCAGTTTGCCAAGGACTTTGAGTCTCTCTTTGTTCGACATCATCGTTATTTTGATCTCCTAATTCATTCGAACTTGGTTGAAGTTGAATAATATACTCCTCCATCTTTTGTTGTAGTTTGTCTACAAATTTTCTAGAGTCTGACAACACCTCATTCTCTGAAGACCACCAGGAAGAGGCTTTATCGAACACCATATCTCATGAAGTATAACATCTTCCACTCGTTGGATCACAACATTTCCACCCCTTTCTTTGGCTGTCGTATCCCACAAGGATACATCTAACAGCTTTCTTGTCACACTTGCTCCGTAGATGATTATGAACAAATACATAACATACACAGCCAAATACTCGAAAGTAGTTAACTGTAGGTTTCATGTTCCACAGTTTCTCAAAGGGAGAAACAAATTCTAACCTTGGTTGAGGAAGTCTGTTAATCACAAAAGCTGCAATCCTCATTGCTTCAGCCCAAAATCTTTCCGGTACATTCTTTGCATGTAGCATACTTCGACAGACTTCTGCAAGATACCGGTTCTTTCTCTCAGCTACACCATTTTGTTGCGATGTGTTGGCACAAGTGTATTGATGACATATTCCACTTTGCCTTAGGTATTGAAAGAACTCACTTGAGCTATATTCTCCCCCATTGTCTGTGCGTAAGCTACAAATCTTCTTTCTCACTTCTCCTTTGACTGACTCTCTGAACTCTTTAAATTTTGAGAATGTGTCAGATTTTTCTTTCATAAAGAAAACTCACACATGCCTTGAGAAGTCATCAATGAATGTCACCATGTATCGCATACCACCAATTGACAGTTGCTTAATTGGTCCGAATACATCATAGTGAACTAACTCTAATGATTCTTTTGCTCTAAATTTTGATTCCTCATATGACAGTTGGTGTGCTTTACCATATTGACATCCCGCACAAACTGTCTATTCGCATCTCAAGTTGAGGAAGCCCCTTAAGCATCGACTTTTTCATCATCACACTTAGTTTGGAATAGCTAACATGACCTAACCGCATGTATCATAGATCTGATGTCTCATTTTTCCTCGTCCTATCTACATATGCAGATTCTGCTGACATCACATAGACAAACTCCAATCGTCGCCCCTCTATTGTTGGTGTTTCTGAGATTTTTAGGTCATGATATACCTTCACATCTTGATGACCAAACAAGACATAATGGCTTGATAATGTCAATTGAGCCACAAACAACAAAATTTTCTTCATTTCAGGGACATGGTAAACATCTTGAAGTGACACCTGGTTAGAATTATATCGAGGTGTAATTATCGTCTTACCGATATGAGCTATCGGTAACTTTGAGTTGTTGGCTATCACTACCATACGACCTCCTTTATACTCAGACAAGTTTTGCAACTTTTGTTTGTCACCCGTCATATGATTTGAGCAACTGGAATCTATGATCCAATCATTTTTGTAGTCAATATGTTCTAATGTTGTTACCATGAGAGCTAATTTTTCTTCCTCCATAGTGAATAATGCCTCAGCATCCCAACCATCTTCGCTATTCTCCTTAGAACTGGAAGTAGCAGTGTTACTTTCAATAGATTTTTTCTTGGTCCAACAATCTTTCGCCATGTGACCCATATTCCCGCAGTTGTAACACTTTCCATCAAACTTTCTGCTATTACCGCGATTCTTTGAACCTCCCGCTAGACGAGAGCCTCCCTTATCATTATTCTTTTTAGATCCACTGCCAACGTATCGCTTGAAAGTGTCTTTGCTTTTGCTGGTAAAAAGTGTTTCCTCCTCACCCTTCAGCGAGACTCCTCCCATTTGCTTAGTCATAGCTTCCTGACTTGCAAGCAAATTTTCAAACTCAACAAGTGATGGTTATGTCGGCCATCCCTGTACAGCGGCAATGAACCCGCGGTATTCGGGTCTCAAACCATGGATAATTATTCTTTTTATCCTGTTTTCTCCAATAGAAATTGTTGGATCTAACTCTGAAATTTTACGGCATATTGCTTTCACTTTGTGAAAATATTGGGCAATCATCATGTCACATTGCACCATTGATAGCAAATCGTTCTCGAGAAGTTGCAGTCTTGTATCATTCTTCTTTGAGAAGAGTGTAACAAAAGTGTATCATGCTTTCTTTGGTGTTTTGGCATCTCGAATGTGCTCCAACATTTCTTCTTCAATTGTGGTTTTTAAAGCAAACATCGTTTTGTCTGCTTTAATCTTCCACTTTCGCAAGACATCTTCTGTCGTTGGTTGTATAACTTCACTACCACTAACAATCTCCCAAAGGTCTTGACCTTGTAGGTAAGACTCCATACATGTTGCCCATGTGTTGTAGTTTTTGTTGTTGAGTTTCTTGATTCCTCCGACTACTTGAAGGTCACCCATCGTATCGATATGATTTTGACTATACCGAACAAGCTTGATCAACAAACTTTCAGTGTGTCAAACTTTTCACGACTCAAGATAACTCTACTAAGAACGATATTTGATCGTCCCTTTCTGATACCAATCTTCAAGAGTGAATAATAATTTAACTTATTTTCTGATGTGGAGGATCCACTTATTAGTGACAACCACAGAGCATACGATAAGTAAATATTAACACTCAAGTTAGGCTCTGATACCAATTGTTGAGAAAAAATTTAGAATATACAACTCTAAATTAAATATTTCAAAGAAAAAATTCACTCAAAATTTTGAAACACAACAAAAACTTCACTAAACTATAAATATTACAAAGAAAGCTCTCAAACTCTCATAAACACTCAAGACTTGTAGTATTCTCTTGGATGGTTTAAACCTTGAAAGTGTGTCTATTTATAGGCTCAAAGTTTAATCCACACCATACTTTTATTCAAATTTTCACCACACATTTGTTCAAATATTTGGTATAGTAGGTATACCTAATATGAACTTAATTTTTCAACAAATTAGGTGGAGATTGGTGTACCTAAAATTTGTTTAATTTTTCAACACAATAAACTTAATTTTTCAACAAATTAATGGTAGGTGTACCTAAATTATTTTGACATTGATTTTTAACAATATCAACTGAAAAAAATCTGGTTAGAGAATGTTCAGAAAAAGATGGGCAGCAAAATAAAATTGTCTCATCCAATTAGCTGAGAGAGAGAATGTGTTAACTGTTAAGTAATAGATTGAGAAGATGAGCAGTGAGTGAAGCATTTACATGCATCCATTAGGTCCACAATTACATATAATGATAATATAAAAAGGAAAAAATATATATATATAAATAAAAAAAAATTGAGGAATTAGTAAACAGGGAAGCTAAATGCTGATAAGGCTTGACATTAGTCTGTGATAGCAAAAGTCACATTCAATCCACCTAATGGGAAAGGGAGAAGAGGAACAACGAGATAGTGACATTTCCCTCTTGTGCCCGAACAGACCAACCAATATTATTGCACTTGACTTTGCTTAAGAGAGATGCTAAGCACAATTCACTAAAGTATGTTCTTTACTGCTTCTGTCCAGAATTAGGGGTACTGAATATTGTGACCCTTTCGTAATTGCAAGGTTTCTTTTGGAGTTTTCTCTCCTCACTTTACTTAATCTCCATGCACCAATAATTATGTCCACAGACTTTGTTTTCTTAATATATTCTCTCTCTATACATCACTAGCCGAAGTATTTAAAATCGAACCGGAATGAGAATTAGATCATGATTAAATCAGTTCCATTAGCTTCAACTGAGTTTTTTTATTTTTTAAAAAAAATTATAGTGTGTATTTAGAAAAAATATAAAAATTCATTTATAAAACTCATTCATCGTCAAATAGCAACCTAAAAACTTATATATAATATTAAATATCAACAATAATCATATTTAATACAATAAATTTCTGAAGAATGATAAATATGTAAAATGTCTAACACAATAGAATTGATATAATAATAAAAGTTTTATTTTAAATTTCATATTATAATTAATTATATAAAAATAAGTTTTAATTATTAATAGATGGTATCTTTAATAATAAAATTTTTAAAATATTTTTTTTATAAAAATGAATTAGTTTTGCACATATTTTCAACCCTTTTTTATTATAAATTTCACATATTAAAGTTTAAGATTTCAAATTATGAAAAATTTCACCATAGTATATTTAAACATGCTTTTTATTGCCTTGTTATACTAAAAAAAGTGCAATGAACTCCAATTACTCCAAATTGGTTTTCTCCTAGTTTTTTTCATCAAAATGGACATACTCAATCATCGATCCATTCGTGCTTTAATCCGTTTGACCGGCTAATTTGATATGATACAATTTTAATAATAAGATAATGCTAGTATCAGTGATGGAACCAAAAATTTTACTCGACGAGTTCAATTAGAAAAGTATAAAAATAAAAATTATGAACAAGAGTAGTTTAAGACAATAATTACATATAAATTACAATTAAATTATCATCAGTTATGACTTATTACTCTTCACATAATAAATAATCAAATAGTCATTGAAATAAATAATTTTTAATCTCTCTTATCCTAGACAAAGCAATAAATCTCTGCTTCTTAATTATTGACGTAACAATGAATAGTTAAATAAATTAAAACAAATCCAATAAAAAAATTATAAAGTGTAAATATAAAAAAAATTTAAAGAAATATCAAATTTACTAAACTTCCTCTAAAAATTTCAAAAATTTCAGGGGAACTCAATGCCCTACTTGACCCTAGTGTGCCTCCGTCCCTACCTTAAGTATTAAAATGCGAAATCATATGATATTTTTATGAAATTTACCCCATATATATATATATATATATATATATATATATATATATTATCCATTATCTAAATAATTAAGCCCATTTGTGCTGCTCTTATTTTAATTCCAATTCACGCCCGAGTTTATGAGATTTCGGTACTTCAAAAATATAATAATTAGAAAATAGTTAACATATATGTATATACAAGGAAATCTTTAAAATTATAGGGAAATTACAAAAAAAAAAACTCTAATATTTAGGTGCTTGTTGATTAAATTATATATTTTAGCAATTCTCACATGAATATTTTGGCTGTTAAAAGTCGATACCATGCATGTAATATTTTTGAGTTGGATTTAATAATTGTGATTCACCATTAATTACTCAAAAAAAAACCTAAACTATTTTAGATTTAGTTTATCTACTAGTGAAGTGGGATCCTTATTCCAACACTCTCACAGACATACTACTAGAATTTACATTTCAAAGCCTCTTTTTTGACCCACAATTTTATTTTTCCTTTTATTAATTTGTAATTTTCAAGTAGATGACGAAAGACAAATAGAGTGTCTCATGGACAAATTAAAGTAATTAATAATTTATGAATGATGTGTTTAATTCGTTTTCCAAAGGTGCAATATTATCAAGTGAAGGAGGCAACATTTTCATCACTCACGAAACGTCTAATAAGATGCTGGCGCATCAATAGGGAAAAAAAAACAGCAAGTTGTCACAGACTTCAATCCCACATCGGATAGGTGAAGGGAACGAGTCCTGGTTATAAGCGGGTGGCGCTGCACACCCCACTAGATCGATCTTTTAGGGAGAGAGTAATGACCCCGTGACAAATGGTATCAGAGCCGACCCAAATCCGACTCCGATGTCTCACCAAGCACCCCGGATTTGGGTCAGGCAGAGGGACCCACTGTGATGAGGGCATCACAGGATTGAGTGGGGGAGAATGTTACAGATTTCAATTCCACATCGGATAGGTGAAGGGAACGAGTCCTGGCTATAAGTGGGTGGCACTGCACACCCCACTAGATCGATCTTTTAGGAAAAGAGTAATGGTCCCGTGACAAAGTGCTATGTTTGGAATCGGATAATTTTCTACTTTTATGATTGGCTGAAGAAGAATATGGGGCATAGAAGTGGCACAGTTGCATTCAAGTGTGAAATATCCAATTTTTATTATTATTAATTTTTTTTTTGGGTTTGTGTATATATTACCATATGGTCCCCTTTTCAAGCCACAAAAACCTTTGTGACTATGACTTTAATGGCAAAGAAGCTGTTTGCATGAATGAAGGGTTGTTATAGGCTTACCAAAATGTGGGTTTTGCAATTTTTTTTCTTTTCTTTTTTCTTTTTTTAATTTAAACTCCATGTGCGTCTTCAAATTCAAGCATATTTGTTTAATGAGAAGGATGGTGGACCCTATAATGGTGTAATCCATCAAAGACTACTTCCATTAAATCTCCAGAAATATATAAAATATATAAATATGGATTTATTTAACTAACTATAGAAAGAAAAGTTACAGAATCGATTTGCTTAAAAGATATTCTACGCTGACTTAATTCATAAATAAATTATAGTGGACTGAAGATAAATAAATGTTTTTCAAGAAAAAAAAAGTAAGTGATAATATGGTAATTAACATAGCAGGGTTGACTTGGAACTAAGCTATAATACATAATTTGATTAAATTTTTTGGTCAAAAGTTTAATTATGTTAAAATTATAAAATTATTAGTTTGAATAAGAGTAAAAGTTGTACGAGCAAAAAAGGGGGGAAAATTAATCCTAAATGGCAGAGTCCAAGAAATAATAAGAGAGAAAAGAAAGGAAAAGCGACATGTCATTGGATGGCAAGGAAAGTTAGAATTAGGAATTAGGAACAAGTGCGAGTGTGAGGCGGTTGAGGATATGGAGAATAATTGCAAACCAAGTCATGCATGCACGATTAAAGCTTTCCTTTTCTTTCTTTCTTTCTTTCTTTTTTTTTTTTTTTTTTTTTTTTTTTTTTTTGCAGAAACACACCTAAACTGTCATTAAATTACTATATATTGTATAAAAACGCCCATGAGATTGCCAGACTATTCAGAACTCATTAAAAGAATATATAAGGGGAAAAAAGAAAATCTTTTTATGTCAACAAATTCCCTCTCGTACCTTAAAATGATAAGAAGAAACATAACTTTTTAAGCTAAGCAACGGTTAAAAATTAAGGAAAGAAAAAGGGGTTGGTTGGTCCTCTTAGATCTTGAAAGAAGTGAAAGAAACAAACAATACCCTTTTGTGTATATATGACAAAAATTTTATACTCATCTTCTAAGTATTTATGAAAAACGAATTTAATAACTAAGTTTCTTATATTATTTAACTCTATATTTTTATGCTTTATATAAAGTAAAATGAAAAAAACAAGAAGAAAATTTTAGCAATATAGCCTCCACTATTTTCTGTCTTGCTATATATCAAAACCATTGGAAAACTGCTGATTTTATTGCTTCAATTGCTCCTAATTGTGGGATGGGAAGTTATATGCTCTTGTATCCTCCGTTGGATTTATCCAACTGGTTGATTTTTGCAGAATTATTTATTTTGTTAGTCGTTGCTTCTCATAGTTTTGCTCACTTTTTTATACCTAAAAAAATGAAAAAGTAATTTTCTTTAGGAAATTTAGACTTATTTATTATACAATAAAAGGGAAAAAAAGGGTAAATCGACTGAAAATTAATTCTCTATTTTAATTCTCTATGTGGGCGTGTGTCGTTTGCTAATTAATTATAATATTTCAATCATAATTAGAATTTATAGAATATTAGATAGTTTATTGGAGTAAACAGAACCTTATTAATTAATAAATGTGACTGATTTTTTTTTTTTCTTAGCAAGTGAATTTTGACTGGGATCAACTTCATAAAATATATATGATCATCGATGCTTCTTTGATTTAAAATTTCAACATTCTGTTGGGATGATCAGCATATACACATTCCAGTCATTGGGTTCGGAGGATTAGTGATTATCTATATTATAGTGATTCAAATTCAATATATATCTTCCATTAATTAATAGTTTGAGCTCACTTGGTTATCTAATTATATATTTATATTTGTGTAGACAGATGGCTTTCAAGACAACTCATATTAATTGCATATTATTAAACAAACATAAGTCTTGAGTACACGCAAAAATAATTTTTATTTTAAGTACATGTTAAATAGGTTTTGGGATTTTTGCTTTAGTTATACTATGAGATATGTATAGCTAGGAGTTAATAGAAAACATAAGACTATAGAGTTGCAACGATGGCTGAGCTACCACCCACTCAAATTGATGCACAAAATTTAGTGAATGTACAATATAAATATCAAAAAAGAAAGATCTTTAATTCCAGTGGAATTCCCTAACATTTTTTTAGATCATGTGATAGTTAATCAAGGATGTATGCCATCTTTTTTTTTCTAAAAAAAATGGAAATACCATTTTCAATTGGAAGTAAATTATTCTTATTTTTTAATGGTTGTTGATATTAGAATTAGATGAATCTAAATAGTTTGAATTTAAATTATAAATTCACTGTTACTTTAAAAATGATTTAAAATTAGATTTAACTCGCATAGTATACGGTTATAGATTTCATATATACATTGATTAGTCATCCATAATTCTGATACCGTATTAAAATTAAATATATCTAAATTGTTGAGTTTAATAATTGTAAATTTACCATTACTTAAAATACACTGCAATTTTAAGTATTTTTGTCCTTTAAACTCTTAACGTGAAATTTTCTCTAACAATTGTATACTAATTTTTTTTTATAATATAGATTTTTTTTATATTTTATTTAAAAAAAAGATCCAAGAAAATAAAAGTAAAATGAGAATACAACAGCAAGTTATATAATACATATATAAAATTTTTGAAAAAAAAAAAGGTAAAGAAGAAGTATTATATATACTTTAAAACAGAGAGGAAGAAAAAGGAGAAAGAGGATGCTTTCATTATATAGTGAGTGGATGATCTGCATTCGTGTGATCATCTGCAGCAGGTTAAACATTTTTATTTTTAATTTTTAATTTTTTTTTTGCAGGACCACTTTGCAGAATCACTGCAACTGATATATAAAACAGCCAACAGCTATAAAGAACCAACACCAACTACTAGTACCTGGTCCATGAGAGAGAAACAGATTGTGTGTTTATGCCTTTTGGGAAGAGAGAGAGAGAGCTCTTTCATACAATACTAATAAACTGATGGGGACACATATATGCAAGTAGAGGGTCTTGAGGGGAAAAAAAATAAGGTGAACCTTCACCATCTTTCTATTGTCTCAAACAAATAGCATTAATCATACTCATTATAACCCTTTTCTTTTTGTATATATTCACAAATAAATACAACTTTTTCAAACATACCCAATTATTCATTTCTATGATGGTGACCAATTAATGTTGGTCATCAATTTATCATCATCATCATCATAACAATCAATACGATTCAGCTTTATAAAAATTTCCAGCAAAAAATGTTCCATTTCTTATTTTTAAGAGGAAATATACTATTTAAAAAAGAGAAAATATAATATTCATTATTCAGGGTGTTATTTAAGTTAATAATTATAATTTAATGTGATAACGTTTCTATAATTATATTGGACATCATCAGTGATGGATCCGAAAAAATTTTAATGGGGGACAAATTTATAAAATAAAAAAATTATAAAATATAAAATTCTAAATTACAATTTATTAATATAAGGGAAAAAGTTAAAAGGAGATATTGAAGAGTTCTATTTTTTAAAAGCGGTTTATAATATTATTACCACTACCATTTAAAAATAAATCTCTTTCTATAAAAGTAAATAAACAATCATTCAATAATTGATCGCTATATTATTGGGCATTTTATTTTTTATGTAAATCATTATAGAAATGTTCTTTTTACACTTACAATTGCTCTAGAAAGAACCAATACTAGCTTTGAAAGTAGATAAACTTTTTGATTCATTTTATATTTTTTTTACTCACAAATTTCATTGATAACTCATTGATGTTTTTCACTATCCAAAATCTCTCATCACTTTGAATATCAACAATAAAATTACAAATTGGCAACTGTAATAAAATATAAATTGATTTGATTTGTTTCAATTTTTATTTACTTAGATAAGAAAGAGACAAATTACAAATTGACAACTATAATAAAAAAAATTGATTCATATGAGTCTTAGAATTTAGAAATTTTACTTGATTAAAGAGAGAGAGCTATGTTCAGTGAGAAAGAAAAAAATTTAACCGTTGACAATTAACACGTTTAGAATTTGAGAATGGAATATCACACATTTATATTTTATTATTATTATATATAAAAAGGAAATTCTAATTTTTTTTTTTGTGTTACCACCCCATAATACAATGTGCATCCGCCCTGGATATCATGGTCAAATCAAACACAAATTCATAATGTGAATGAAGTATTCAAGTATGAACAATCCACATGCCATTTTTATGTTTTGTACTTTTCACGAAAATGTCCAAGTTAGGTCCTGTGATATATCTTTCCTTCAAGTGATGATGGCCATTGTACAATTTGTTAATTTTCATCATGATAATTGCAGGAAAAAATTAATAATTTGAAAGTACTATGAATTTTTTTTACTATATATATATATATAATTGGTTCAATTCATACCTATTTTCAGCTCCCTAAATATTAATCTAAGGGACAAGTTGATGGAGATCATCATTAGAAAAATATGTGCAAATTAATTTATAACTCTCTTGTTGATTTCATTCATTATGAGTCAAAGTTTAGATAATAAAAAAATTCAAAAATTTCATTATGAATGAAGTTAGATAAAAAAAAAAAAAAAGTCAAAAGGCAGAAAAATTAGCATCTTGCAGGTTGGAGGAGTAGTAATTTCTTTTCATTATGTTTCTTATGATTGACCATTGACGATATTTAATGAATGATTTTCAAAATGAGCAATCATAGTTTACCAGTTAAGTGTATCTCTAAAAATATAGCTCTCTTAATTCCCTTTTATTTTGGTAGGGAGGAAATAATTTGAAGGTTCATCATGACTCCCATATCTCTTCAAAAATTTCTTTAGGTTCTCGTTTATTTAATTTCTTATGATTTCGATAAAATGGTTGATTTTTTTTTTGGCTTTGTATCAAAATCATGTTTATGATGATTCACAAGGTTAATCACAAACCTCAAATTCATTAATTATATATATATATAATTCAAAATAAGAAAGATTGACATGATAATTGATATGAATACATAAACTATAATTAATTACAAATTATGTTTGAGTTGATTCAAAATTTATGTATTTGGTTTAGGTAATTTATCTCTATATATGACTATGAAACGACTTTTTTTTCTTTTTTTCTTTTTTCTTTTTCACCAATAAGACTTATTTAGACCAAATTTATTAAAAAATTCATGAATCCAATCAATCATAATCTGCCGCATATATAAAGTAATTATTATTATTATTATAGAGTAATTTGTGATTGATTTGGCACATAAAATAATTCATAGACCAGGTTAGTTTTAGAAAAGAATTTTCCTTGAAAATTAATTAACATAAGAGTCGTAGAGATTTCTTTGAATGTGGGTTGAAATGAAGAAAAACAGGAAGAAAGAGGGGTGAAAACATAAATATGAAGATATGTTAGGGAACTTTGCAAAAGAAACAAATGAAAGCAAGCAAAGGTGGTACTTTGAGATGCGGAAGCCACTCTCATCTCATCATCACTTGTGGGCTCGTCATCCCTTCACTCTCTTTCACTCTCTCTATTCATCCTCTGGCCCTACCTTTATAGCTAGGCCCCACCCTCCTCTCCCATACAAACTCTTTCTCCTCGACTTTCTTCCTCATTCTCCTCATTCTCCATCACCACCACCACCGCCTCCTCCTCCTCCTCCTCCTATCATGGACAACAGTACTACTGAAGGAGAGACTCATGATTTCATGAACGTTGAATCCTTCTCTCAGCTTCCCTTTATCCGCCCTGCACCCGTCAAAGAAAAGGCCATTCGTCTCTTCGGTATAGAATTCGGCGGCAACCACAGTAGTAATTCCGTCGAGGAGTTCGAGTCCGCTGAAACGAACGAAGACACTGCCAAAGAAAGTGAAAATGGGGAAAACAATAGAAGATTTGAGTGCCATTATTGTTGTAGAAACTTCCCTACTTCTCAAGCTTTAGGTGGCCATCAAAACGCGCATAAAAGAGAACGCCAGCACGCAAAACGAGCCCATCTTCAGTCGGCAATGGTGCACAATAGCCTCTCCGATGCTCATATTTATGGCCTCATGAATTATAGGATAGGTTCAGCTTCTTCTTCACCGGCCATCACTTACCCTTCGTGGAATATTACCCAACCTAATAATTCTAGGTTTTATGGTGCCCATGGCTCTTTCTCCCAGCAGCCTATCAATGGAAGTCCATTGGGCTTGTGGCGGATTCCTTCTGTTCATGGTGGTTCTACTCTTCATCCTGACCGCTCTGTGCATCCCTTGCCGTTGTTTTCAGGCGAGGATTTGAAGCCCTCGTCGGTTGGTGGTGGTTCGAGCTCGCAGCTACAGTATGGATCATATGAGACTAAGGCAAGTGTTCAAGATCATGTGAGTTTAGATCTTCATCTGTAATTTCATATAATTAACTAACTATCAACAAATGAGAAATTGAGTTTTTCTTAATTTGAAGCTTTTAATTAATCTTTTAATTTGGTTTGCAAATTAAAATGAGACAATTCTAAGAAGATCCAGCAGTGGTTTCCACTTCATAACTTTCATAATCATCATCATCTTCTTGAATTTCTTGTCAATAAGGATTAGTATTGGTCTGAATGGACAACAAGAGCTGATCAGAACATTCAATTAAGTTGTAGTTCATTATACCCACACGTTTAAAAATAAGAGCTAGATATATAGTTAATTAATTAGTTAGCCTCAACTGCTGGTTATGAAACTTGAAAATCTAGTTTATTTTTGGCTGCCATAAGTAAGAGAAAACTATCTTTGAAAAATTCATTTCCTACAATAATATATAGCTGGAATTGGGGCTTCATAGTATATGAACAAATTAAAGTTGTTCATGTTCAGTTTTTCTGCTCTCTTCAGAATTTTGTCACACGTGTGAGGAATATATATTCAATTTTTTTTTTCAAAAAAAAAAAGAAAGAAAACTGGATACGAAGTTAACAGCTGCATGAAGGTTTGTAGATAAACACGTGGGTATGGATCTGTATGTTTTTACTGACAGATGGAGTGATGAGAAAGGTAGGTTCTTGATGTAGTGCAAGTTATATATATAAAAGAAATTAGAGAAAAAGCTTAAAGAGATCAGCTGTGATAAGGTTTCTATGTCTTCTGCTTAAAAATGCAGAAAGAAAGTGATATATCCATGGCATGCATTTGCCAAATTTCAAAGTGTATATATATCTAGTCTTTTGTTTTTCCTCTCTTTTAACTGTTTCTTATGTTTGAATGTAAATGAGAGAGAGAGAGGGAATAGATTTTTTTTTTTGGGTTAAGATGTGTACTGTATATGTTCCAATCAAACGATAAATGATGTCTGATATATATATTCAAGGAATTGAGGTGGAAACTCTCCTGACATCAAACCTGAAGCTAAGAAAACAGATGTGGCAATTCTAACACCACACATCCAAAACCCAAATAATAAAATGTTTAGAACTATTAATGATGGAATTCTCAAAATTTACTTCTTCTAATAAATTTATATTTATCATATAATATATATTGATTTATGAACTGCGGGACCTCTGATGATAAAATCAAGGTAAATATTTTCATGATATGGACATATCAATATAGGAAAAAGATTTTATAATAAATACAACATGTTTTCTTTTTTTAATTATATTTGCATATGAATATCTGTAACAATTTTTTTTTAGTAAAAAAATCCTTTAAATGAGAGAGAGAAAGGCATAGGAGCAGTAATAATGCATGGGTCATTTTTTTTTATCTCTGTGTAGGACACAATTTTCCATTTTATTTATTTATATTTATATAATTATTGTAATAGTACTAATTAAAGCTTTCTAAGCTTTAAAATGGGTAAAACTGACTCTAAAAGAAAAAGTTAGTATCCTTATTATTACCTCTGTGAGAGACGTAAAGTAACATATATATGACATGGTACGTAGTTAGACAGGCCGATCTTTCTTCTTTTTTTTTTTTGGGTAGAAAAAGGTCAGCTAAGCTCGCAAAACAAAAACAAAGCACCTAACGCACTCTCACCTTTTTATTTGTGTCTCGTTAGCCTGTTATGTCAGCAAGAGAGACACTGCAGTGAAAGCAAATAGAGAATTTAATTAGGTGGGTATTATTCATGCATATCAGTTTTGAGTGCTTAAATCAGCAGATTATTATTATTATGAAAACATTAATTTTTAATAAGTTATAATATTATTTGAATTTTTTGGGTGGAGTTATTCAGTGTCTTGTTGTGTAATTTGAGTGCTGTTTCGGCAGCAAAGGAGGTGAGAAGTCCAAGATGTTAATTGGTATGATTCAATGAATTACTAGCAAACAGCTCAATGTTAAAATTTGTAAGATTGTTGACGTCGGGATTTGTATTTTGTCTCTCATGTTCTCGCCATCTCTCGTACTATTGTTTGGAAGTTTAGCAGCAGCAAGTTGTAGGTTTGATCAATTTTATTTTTTCACAATAAGTAATCTAGTTATAAATTACAGTGATATGACACCACTAAGCTATATTATCATTAAGCACTGTGGTATATTTACTATCAGGGAAATTCTTAGTTAATTTTATGCAAATTTTTATGGATTTAAAATCTTCCTCGCACGTTTACTAGATTCATCGATCAAATGTAGATTGATATTGATTATCAAATAACAAATATTATTTATCAAAAACCTATTTGATAATCAATATCAACCAGCATCTAAACCTAGTTAGGTGAAATTATTTTGTCGATAATGCTACAGTTTGAATCATACCAATTAAAAACTCACTAATTAACGCTTTTATTTTGGAAAAAAAAAAATTCAAACTGTGAGAAAATCTCAAAATACTGTTTTCGATTATTTATCTTAATAACTATGATCCACAGTTAATTTTTAAACAGTTTACTTTCAACTGATATCAAACATAATATAAATCATGTACCCTTTAACAGCTAAATTATCCAAGAAAATAATTAATTCAATCTACTGAGAGATAACGGCGAAAATTTTGATATCTCTGACTCTGAATTTTACAAGTTTAAGTAATTTCATTGCATATATTGTAACCAGTTCTAGCTGACAAAATAATTTCGTACTTCCTATTCTATGACAACTAATTGGAGCCACATTTGTTGCATTATTTGCTTAGCTTTTTTCAGTATCCTTAGGATAAAAGTAAATTATATTATTTAGGTTCCGAAATTAATGTGAAATTTTAGTTCGGAAAATAATTAATTATTTATTCATTTTCCAACTAACAAGCTTTAATTAGAATATCTAGAAAATAGTTATTTTTTAACCAATAAAAGAAAATATTTATTCTCTAAAATTGCCTTCAAATCCTAGTCGACCTTAATTAGTATGACTCTCACTCTCTAAGAGAAAGCTGAAAAAAATAAATATGATTAAAGATTTTACTACCCGTTTGGTTCCGCTTTTAAACTCAATTTTTGGGTATAATAAATTAAAAGTTGAATAGAATATTTGGTGAGTGTTAGCTTTTAACGGTTCAATAACCTAAAAATTATATTGCATTTTTTATTTAAAAAAAGCTAGTTATTTGAAATTTCAATTACAGATATTAAATTTATATTAAAAACTGATTTTTTTTAGTGAAAATCTGTAATATTCAGTTTTTTATATAAAAAAACAGAATTTAAAATGTTTAACACGTCCAATAATTTTTACTTTTTATTCGTACTTGAATCAATTTATAATAATTTATATTCAATAAAAATTATATATTATATTATATTTTTGTGTTTTATATTTTACATGATATGCATTATGAACAAATAAAAAATTAGTATATGTATCACATTTATAACATAATATAAATATCAATAGTTATTTTATAAAATTTTAATTAATTTTCAACTGTTGGAATAACAAATATTTTAAAACTAGTTGATTGTCACTGACTATTATTTACTAACAGCTGACCATTCTTATATATATATATATATATATATATATATATATATTGTAAAATAATTATTACAACAATATTGTAAGAAAAAGGCATTGATATTGTGGAATAACTCCTCGCCAGATCTGTCATCACTCGCCAATTATTGTACTCAAAAACATTATTCGTTACAGTTTTACAATACTAATTAAACTTACTAATCCTGAATTATTCTAGTACAAGTCTCGTGATATTGTACTTTAAGAAGATGTAAAATTATTCAAAATTTGACTCCCAGCTAAAGTTATTCAACTCGGCGTTCATTAGTTGTTAAGCATTTTTATACGCATCAAGAAAAAAAAAATATTTCGACTAAAATTAAAATAATTAAGTTTGCCAATCATAATAGTAAAAATTCCATAATTGCGTTTATCACACGAAAAATTAAGGGTCCAAAATATTTTCTTCGTTTTCAGAAGAAAAGAGATATAATTAGAACAGTTTGAAAATTTTATCGTTTGTAATAAGATGTTCAAATTAATAATTGTAATAATAAATGACAGTGAAAGTAAATGAAGCATCTATCAATATACATTACATTAGACTAATGACAATAATTCCAATACAAATATAGTGTTGTAAGTGATTTTTGTGGCAATAAATAAACCTCATCCTCCATAATATATAGCCCGAGCACTTGTTATAAAATAATAACAATTTAATTAGCAGAGATGGAAAAAAGTATTATTAGCGAGCAGTCAACCAGAATAATGATTATACAAAATAGAATAGAAGCAGCTTGAGTATCCAATATAAGATGCAGTAGAAACTATTCTCAAACTAAAATAGGAAAATCTTAAAATCCTGAAATTTATCTAAAATTTGCCTGCAGGCTGCAGCCGAGCAGGTCCAGTCCAGTAATGTCACTACCCTCTATTTTTGTATCTATTCCATCTAACAACTGCATAAAGTACCAAAAGAAATTACTGCTTTTTACACCGCCACTCTACTGTGACCCTTTAGTACTGAATGCTAAAAGTTACTTAAATAGCAATACAAAGTATATATTTATATATATATACATATACATAGAGGGGCAAAAGAAAAAAAACAAAAGTATGTACGATATCAGCCTTACAATGGAGACTGGGGAAAAAATAGAAAATAGGAACCCAGTTGAGGAATTCATCAGTTTGATTGTGTGGTTTCAACCAAATCAAAAGGACAAATAATAAGAATAAAGCATTTAAGAAGAGGTTTAGTACAGAAAATAGTGACAATATGCTTTTAAGGACGCTAATATAAAGACATTACAACTTACCAGCAATCCAGCAAATGGAAATTTTGTTTCTTTTCTTTATAAAATTATATTAAGGCCAGTTCTTGGCTTGGCCACTCTTTAAGAGTTTTATAAAGAGATCTCTCTCTCTCTCTCTCTCTCTCTCTCTCTCTCTCTCTCTCTCTCTCTCACATATATATATATATCCTCCTAAAATGTAGCTTAAGACCTATTTTAAATACACAAAAAAAAAAAAACGAAAAGATAGCAAATTAATGGGGTGTGCCTTAGATTCAGTAACACGCCCTAACTTTAATGTTAACATCAACCCCAACTATCTAGGGGTCCACAAGTAAATGCATCAAAACTAGGGCAAGATATACATAGAGAGACACAATAAAGACTTATCAAGGAGTACATCAATTATCATAGGACCACTTCCACTTACTCCTACTAGTACTACACATCTCTCTCTTTTTTTCTTCAACTGCTCCCATCCACGGAGAGAACACAGAGGAACTTAAGAAACATCGGCCCACACCCCTATGAAGTTGCGAACGAGGTTGATAGTTTACACAGTAGGCAGCCAACACTTTAGCTAAACCTGCGCCTACGTAGAATAGGTGCAAAACTGCAAAAGAGAGATAATCCTTACTCAAAAGGCTTTTTTTTTGCTTATTCTTGCACAGTTCATTAGGTGGCTGTGGTTGGAGATTACAATTGAATCTTACCACTTTGCATTTATTACCCACCAAATTCTTACACCCTTTCTTCTCTTCTGTTCCTTGCTTATATTTGTTTGTCTTCCCTTCCCTTAACCGAGTAGTACTAAAATTGACTCCTGAGGGCTTGATATTTCGAGTTCGAACACAATGAGAGCCGCATTAAGTACAAGGCTACTTTTCATCTCCCTTGGGCTCTTGCTAAAGTTTCACTAGTGTGTTTCAAGCACACTTTAGTTCGACTCAGGCCACAATGCATCAATTCTTATATTATTGATCCAAGTCCATTCCTTGCAAAAGTATCTTTATTTTTTTAAATATATATTTCAAAAAAATAAAATCCTGATATATATTTGCAACAGTATATGATTTTTATCTCTGTCCACCCTCGCCTTTATCGTGATACTGATATAGCGTCTTATTTCCTACCATTTGCCCAGGTGAGAACATAACAAATCCAGCTTCAGATTTTGAAAACAAAACGCTGTTTGGATTGTAGTGGGGGAAAATTGGGGTCCCATATGAGCTGGGAACGACCTCCAGTAAAAACGTCTCAGTTACTAGAAGCCCAGACTACAAAAATAAAATTACTTGAAAACATAATACGAGGATTTGACACCACCAACTCAACTTGAAAAGTAAATCAAATTTCTACCATGCAAAACAATCTTCTTTCTATTTACTTGAAAAATCCCATGAAATATATACAAAACACACACACAAAGATTCTAGTAGAATGAAGCGATGTGAAATCCTGAAGATTGAATAAACTTTTTAACAGTTATCCTACAAGAGATACTATTTAAAGACACTAGCCTTTGCCCGTTTTATATTCATCAATGAAGTATTCAAACAGGAAACCTGACCAGCTCCTGCTCGTCAACATGATAAGCCCTTAATTTAATTGGCCAGCGGCGTTTCCACATCAAATAAACGAGATGGAACACAAAGAAGAAGAGAACGTCCTTATTTGGAGTAAATGATAGCAAACGAGTTCCTCGGATTAATGACACAGAATAAATCAAACTTGTTTGGTTCCAGGAATTTGATTGAAAAGAATTTGCTTGCAATCGTGAGGTTCTGGCTGGCGAAAACAACATTTTGCCTCTAGCATTCACCCCAAGAAAAGAAAGTAACTTTGAAACGAAATATGAAGCATAGGAATCGCAAAAATGTTAGTTTTCTTACACGATTTGATAAGCATATTGGTTAAAAAAAATTATCCCTGTATGTTTCGACTTCAATAATCACTATATGCACAGACAATATCTGTCATCTCTACATTGATCCAGTTGAGTTTTGCCACAATCATAAACTAAGGCAAAATATATGTAATGGTACTTCAAACAATGGCATCGACCTTTACAAGTAAAATGGTAGAAAGAACACCCAAATGCATTTCCTATACAATATCTACCACTCAACAAAGTGCTTTTATAATAACACAAGTTCGTTCCCCAAGAAAATATAGTATAAAGGAGATGAGTTCCACCATCTACAGGTTCATGTATCTATTCCGCCAAATATACGAGTACTTACAAAATTGAGGAAACTTTAAGTTACTTCTACAGTATGCGCACCTGCAAAGAATTATCTGTGACATTCTTGCCGAATCCGGGAAGTATGGGCCTCTTCAATATGTCGGGTGAGCAATGAAACCACATAATGTGAGGTACTTGAGGCAGCATAATAGGATGTCACGGTGAGTTGAGCAAACTTTGGAAGTGCATAACCTACAAATTGAATTTAAAAATTTAGAAAAAAAAAACACCCAAGAAAATTGCATTTGTATCGTACAGGAATCTTCTGTAGAATTTTGTGCTTGAAGACATTCATTATGTCAACCAATTCCTAACTTTGGTGTTTCTTCAGTCAAACTGGAGCCATATTCACAGATTCATAGCAATTCACATGAAGAAGGCATCCTCTCATGGCAGGCACTGCCATTTTGCGTCATGTCAAAGGACTACTTGCTTTCAATAGTCTGATGTGCTAGATACTGGGGAAAAAAACTACACAAGTTCATGCTGAGATTGAGGCTGAAAATAAAAACCATTAATAACAGCTAAGTACACAAGGTTATAGCTCCATCTCATTTATTTTTAAACTAGCTAGGTCTCCAATTCTAAAAATAAATCAAGAAAACACTCTAATCCACCACTCCACATGATGAGATAATGTCCCACAACTCCCTACAGTATTACACCAACTTCAAATAGTTGCTCTACCTAGCACAAAGCAAGTCACTGAAAATCTGAAAGGGAAGGTTATTTTACTATGATTAAGTGAACTAAGACCATAGTACACATCCACTAGTTTTTAGCCAGGAATCTGTGAGCACACAACAACAATGAACCAAAAATCACATTATAAAGCTAAGCTAATAATAAAAGAAATCGCAACTGACAAATTGTTGAACTAAACCAGCATTTTATAATTTCCCCACGACACTTTTTCAGGATATCAGATCTTCCTTTAGGACCAAAGAATTGGAAATGAGCCTAAATCTATAGCTTTTATACATTGTTTCCAGAGCTTCCACTGCATCTATCGGTAAGGGAACCCACCCTCTCCATCCACCATTGCATCCTCTTCAATACTCAGTAAAAATAAAAGTCTCAGTTCAGAGTTAGATATATACCAACAAAAAGGTATTTATGACAAAAATAAATCCATAGGTGCTATCGAATGTGCTTAAAATAATCTATGAAATATTGTTAATAACAAAGCATGTGTTTCAATTTCATAATAAGAGGCCATTTTAGGTAGCATCCCTGGTCAAGGTTTCAACAGCCTACTGACTATTTGTAGAATCAAGAAATGGATGCAGGCTAAAAATGGCATTCGTATACAACTTCAATCAAAGTAATGGAGATTTCAGGGTTACCTCCAAAGGCAGCACTTGCACCTGACATCATTAGCAGGGGAGGAAGCTGTTAACAGAGTAACAATCAAGGCGACATCAGCCCAAGAATAAAGTCATTAATATTTAATCCCAAAAACAAGTAGTAGATCTTCATAGCTCAAAAGATTAAAATGTAAATGAATAAGAGTAGGTAACATACCCCAACAACAAAAGGCAACCACTTTGGTCCCTTCAAACGATTTTCAAGGAATGGGATCCCTGAAATATAACAAAGCTTAAGATTGTGCAACCACACATGAAATTCATATTCAATTCGACAAAACAAAGGAATCTGATTGTACCTGTATTGAACCCATGAACTGCACTAAGCATTCCACCAATACCCGAGCCAGCCTATTATATTACAAGTGTTAAGTGAAAAAATTATATGAACAGTAAAAGCACATTAGAGCAGCATCAGCATCATCATAGTTGTTATTATTTATGTTACAGCATCAGTATTGTATATGACAGACAACATAGTTAAACATTTGCAAAATGTTAAAATATCAAACCAACAGCAAATAAATAGAAAATGATTTGATCATTCAATAGCTAATTTTATCATTAGCCCTGCAGTCAAAACTTCTACATCAAAACCAAATAAGCCCTATATGCTAAACATGAACACGATCATTTGAAAAAAAATTTAAACAATAATTTGGGGTGGCATCAAAGGGAAACATTAAACAGCGTAAATTACGGATACCAGATTTCAGTATTAGAAGTAGGACAAAGACAATAGCTTAACAATCAAATGAGCAGAAAAACATTAGATTTGGATTCAATTCAACTTAACTTGAGCTTCAAATTCTAAAAATTAAGGCAGTATAAATAAAAATTTCAAAAGTTTAACTCAAGAGACAGTGGCAGTTGTTCTAACAAAGAATAAACAAATAAATACATGTATGTTACAGTTAACGACAAAACAAACACAGAAAACAAAAGAAACATGCACAAAGCAAGGAAAAACTGACCACAGCAGTGGCATCGTGTAAGACAGAAGTAATAGTCCATTCTCCTCTTTCCTGGAAAAATCAAAGCCAACAATTCAAAGATAAGTAAAATCCTACTCATCATCATGTATAAGTAAGCAAAGAGGAAGAGGCATATATGTACATACAGAATTAGAGTTTAAAAGAGAGAGACAACGAGGGCAGCGAGGGGAACCGAGGCCAGGGTTGATGGTGGGATCGTGATGCAAATTCCCACTCCTTAGTTTCTGTTCATAAACCTTTCTAGTACCCATCTCTGCAATCCTTTGCTATAAGAAAATCAAATAACTGAGCTTCTCCTCCGGAACAAACCCTCAATTGATATTTACACACTGGACAGCTATAAGAAAATATTTGGAAAACAAAGTCATCTTGTCATCACAATGAATTCACTGATATAAAATTCAATTTCTACCAACACAAATGCAATGAAATTCCTTTGCTGCAAACACAAATTAAACTCTTTAATGTGTTTCTGAGAGTCATGAAACCATAATAGGGTTTATAGCAGTATTTTAAAGAATGAGACTTGGCTTAGACACATTTTTCATCCCACAAATGTCCAAATAAGAACATTTATGCCCAGACTGATAAGCTATTTATACCCAAAGGTAGGGACAACATTAATGAAGCAGCATAGAAACTTTAAAAACAGAGAAGGAAGAGTTTTAATCAATAAAATAAAATAAATCCTATTAGATGAATAACAACATAAATGAAGAAACTAACTTGAAGCAAGACAATAAGTCTTGGAAATCGAAAAAAGACTCAGGACATTTAATTGGCAAAATGCCCTAACCTAAAATTAAAATTGAAATTGGTGAAGATGCTATGGAAATTGAAATGGCTTTCTATTCGGGCAACTTTTGGAAACTCTAATTGAAAAAGAAATTGTTTTTTGTTGATGAAAGCCAAAAACAAAAGCGAGAACGGTGTAGACTGTGGAATAGATAGCAATTAGCAAGGAAAAGAGCAATGTTTTTAAAAAACCGGACCAGACATTGAACCGGACTGTCAACATGTAACGGTCGGACCAGATTTTTTGCTTTTTATTTAAAATCATTATTTATAAAAAGTTTGAGAATATGTTATCAATAACACAATATTAAAAAGTAAAATATCAATATAGAAACATTAATTTCGAAGTATCCATAACAAAGTTTACTTGTTTAAAATAACATAATAACAAGTGAATTAAATTAAATATTTAAAATGTAAAAAGAGTAGAGTAGTAAGTTGCAAATATCGAAATAACATAACCAAACATAAGTTGCTAATATCCAAATAAATTCATTCAATAGAACGGAGGATTGAATTCATGTCATAGTAGACATCAACATCATCACTCATTATCATCCTCTTCTTCTTCATCTCATCCTTGAGATTCCATTATATTTAAATTATGCGCCTCAAAATCTAAAAAATGAAATCAATTTTAAAATAAAGTATACAAACTACAGGAAACATAATGTCAATTGCTAATCCCAAAGACCCGTTACAAAAAAAATGAAAAATAAAAATAAAAAAAGGTTAGATATCAATAAAAAGAAAAAGACAAAAAAATAGAAGTGCAAATCAATTTAAAAATTAGATATTTGCAGTCATAAAGCCCACTCACATTTGGATTTGGACATGCTTTACTCTCTCCACCACAATACTAAAAATTATTGAGAACTTGTGTCTCTCTGTCCTTCACAAAAATGCCAAACATTTTCATCACTAAAGCAAAACAAAAAGCATTTTTTCCACGAGAGAGAGAACAAAGAAGTCGTCTTTTAAGTTTTAAGAACAATCTAACCTTATTCCTAGCCAAATTGGACTGCAAGAAAATTTCTGGTACAGTCGACTTTTAAGAACAATCTAACCATATTCAGCAGCACATTGCTGGCCTTATTGTATTGGGAGGAAGAACAAAGATTAGTTCGCTGTTCATATGGTTATCACCTCCATAAAAGATAAAACATAAACTAAAACTCTAAAAGCTCCCAGCCTACAAGCTATTATTCTATAATAGGCACGCCAATGGAACAATCCTGGCAATTACTAAACAACTGAGAAATAATCCCAAATTTGTAGAAACCATCCAGCATTAGAAAATGTTAGCTATCATATCATCAGCTCCCCAAACTTAGATCATTCATATCCAAATTAGAAACTAGAATGAGAGTGCAAGGAAAAAAATAAAAATAAAAAGGAGCTATATTCATTACATCATCCGAGTCGCACTCAATACATCATCAAAACTCCATACATAATTACACATCAATTGGACATCCAAATATCAGAATCCAGTAAGGTTCACATCAAACTATCATTTGTCAAACTATGTTGGACTCCGATTATTAAGTCTTATTTTATACAACAATGAAACAAAGTAACTGAGAAAACGATGGGAAGAAGCATAAAAAAAAGGAAAAAAATTACCTTCGTTGCTGCTGCTGTCGTGAGTGGAATAGAGGCGTCCGGCGGCGGCGCAGATGCAGCTGATCGAGTAAAAACTAAAATGCCCCTTTTCGATGCTCTGCTTTCTCGTTCTTTCTTATGCCGAAAAGAGCTCTTTCATTTAGAAATTGGCCCTGGAGCCGAAAAAAGTTCTTATTTTCTTCAGTTGATCCCGTAGCTAAGAGCGGAAGAGCTTGTTTCAGAATCAGAAAAAAAAGGGGATTGAGAGGCAGCCGGAAAGAAAAGGTGAGAGAGGGAGGGCAGGCGGATAGGTTTATTAGGATAGGAGATCAAACATATTCAAAACGGTGTGTTTTAGTAAATAAAACCGGTTAATATTTCTTTATTCGGTTTTTTGCTAATCATAAAACTCTTTTCTTCCAATTTTTATTAAAACAGTGATTTTTCCGGTTCCTGGTTTTTACCATTATAATTGGGTTTTTTCTCCCATGAATTTTTTAATAAAAATCAGTTCAGATCAGCTATCAATTTGCAATTAATCCGATTCAATCGGCCGGTCTAATCCGGTTTAAAATATGGGAGAAGAAAACGTTTTTTTTTTTAAAGTGAAATGACGTAGGCTTCTTAAAAATTGGGAAGTGACCGGTTCATCCGAACTGCCTATTGAACCCGGATTTTTATCCTTTATCCGTTTCCGGTTGGTTTTCCTATTATATTATGATGCAAGATTTAAAAAAACAATGTAGATGAAAAAATACGAAATTTTCTCTATATATTGTTTGATTACTTTTAATTAAAATCTGATAAAATTAAATTTCCATCCTATAACAAAAAGAAAAAATATGGATTCAAAAATTCTCATCCACTGCAATCCTTCAATGTTTTCTTAACAACTCCATGCAACTCTTTCAATCTCATCCTTTTTCTTGATGGCGTAAACCGTATACGTAACTGAAGAAGTGGGAACGTATCCAGTCAGTAGCACTGTAGATAATCATTATATATATGGAAGTTGCAAAAGCGAAGATATTGAACCTATGGAAGAACCCTTTGCGGCATTGATAAGCTCATCACCCAAAACATTCAGCAATGGTCTTGATATTTCTGAAAGCAGCTTCACGTGCACCTATAGTCGGGAGATAGATAATTGCCTGGTTCACATATCCATTCCACAGCCTGACGGCTAAAACTCCAGCAGATCCAATTCGCATGGCATGGACACGAGGACCATTGCAGTAATCAAACATAAATAAATAGAAAAAAAAAATTAAATGAATGCTACCAATACATTTTTTTTTTTCAATAATTTTTTGGATACTTATTTTAATTTTGATTAATTATAGATAAAGTATCCGAAAAAAATATTAAAAATAAAGTGTTAAAATTATTAACACCTTAGTTTATAGCAATTAGCAAGCACCCTAAAGAAAACAAATCTGGACATCCTAACTAGAAAACAGTTAAATAACTTACCAACTCTGGGTTCCTACTCAAGCTGCAAGTTCATTGAAAACTAAAGATAAAATACCTCTAACATCTAAATTGTTGTTCCAATTAAACTAATTAATCTCTTTCTGCTACAAATTCAAGATCTATAAGATCCCCATTTGGACAACTTGCTAGTCTATAAAGAATAAGTGGAAAATCTTCGTAACCTATAACACTAGATTTCAGACCGAAATGTTCCATTGCAATAACAGGATCAACGTAAATAATAATAATAATAATAATTAATTATTATAATTATAAAAAAAATCCCCATCTACCATTTTACATCCTCAATCTAGACCTCATTAATAAGCAATTATCTGAACTTTGATCCCATTGCCATTTTCTGATCACAAATCCACAGACACCTCAACATAAATGGAAGAAGATTTCAAGTGAAGGATTACTCTAAATCAATACATTTCTCAATGAATAGGACGAAAATAAATAATTCAAAATCGGACATCCCATACCGAATATTTACCGATTCAGACAAAAACCACTGAGAGAAATAACTATGTAGAATTAGATAAACTAAGTTATATATATAAGCCTAAAGATTAATCGATAAACTAAAACAAACATACATAAGAAAGGAAAGGAATGGAAAAAATCAGAATTTACCGTTTTCAAAAGCGTTTGAATGGTGTCCGCGGAATGGATGGCGATGAAGAGACTCGGAATCGTCGGTGCCGCTGATTATAGTTACAGAGTTTATCGATTTTTAAGTTATAAGAGTATTTTTCATCCCTAAAATTATATTGCAATTCCAAACAGTAGTTTCTCACATTCATAAAATTTCAATTATACTTTCTGTAATTAATATTAATTTCAATTTATGGAATCCAATTAATATTTTATTATATTATATTCACTGTTAACAATTAAAATATTATATTTTTTTAATTATCAAATATATTGGATTTTATTGTTATAATTAATTAATATTAAAATTAATAAATTGCATTAAATTTAATTACGAAGCTTAGTGAAAATTATAGAAACACAATATTTTATTTATAAAAAAATTACATAGAACTATAATTAATTATATTATTAATTTTTTATATTAATTAATATTAAATGTATATTAATTATATTAATAACTATAATTATATTATTAAATATAATTAATTATATTACCTTAATTTTATATCTTATATCAATTTATAAACTTAATTAATTAATTATATTAAATATAATTAATTATATTAACTTAATTTTATATCTTATATCAATTTATAAACTTAATTAATTAATTATATTAACTATTAATTATATATTAATTAAATTTAAATATATTAATCAATAAAAATATATTTTTTATTTATTTTATTTAAATTTATTATAAAATAATAAAATGAGATCCAATATAATTTTTTATTCAAATAAAATTTTCTTTCTAATTCCATTTATTGCAAGTTTGTAAATTTATAAGTTTACTAATTATTCATATAAAGTATATGTCACATCACCATGTGTAATTCAACTTAGAAAGGTGCTCCAAAGTTCTTTTATAGGATTTTTTATTTATTTTATTAGGATTTTTTTCCCCATGCCTAAATTAACCATAGTTAGTTTTATTAATTTTGTTAAATATTAAAATTTGAAATTCTAAAATAAATGATGTGACATTATTAAATAGAGTGTCATGATTTAATTGGCTTAATCATGTGCGGGAACATAGACTGGCTGCATAGAAGAATTATCCTGTCATATATAT
Organism: Triadica sebifera; assembly: GCA_023653625.1. Taxonomy (NCBI): domain Eukaryota; kingdom Viridiplantae; phylum Streptophyta; class Magnoliopsida; order Malpighiales; family Euphorbiaceae; genus Triadica; species Triadica sebifera. The sequence goes on along the minus strand of CM042908.1, from coordinate 25,818,633 downwards.
ATATATATATATATGACAACCAAATAATGCAAAGAGCAATATTTATTTTATATTGAGCAGTTAATGAAGTAGTTAAATGGAATCCCCTTCTCAGAAATATCCCAGCCACAGAATATATATATATATATATATATATATATATATATTAAATGGGAATTCCATTATTAACGCATCTTTCAAAGTGATTAGGTAATAATGTACAGAGATTTTTGGGAAAAAAACAAATATTAAGGGATTTGGGGGTCATTTTCACTGCTAAAGAAGAAATATATGCCTAGTAAGTTGTGATTAAACAAATAATTAAGGTGGCTATAATAGAAACAATTAAAGGCAGATGCTTATTACATCAAATAACATCATCATCATCTTCACCTGCAGAGCGTCAAGTAAACCAATCAAGCAATTCTGCTATACATGCTAAAGAACCAAAAAATGGAAACAAAACATCAGCTATAATAATAATAATAATGCACTTCCTCCTTCTGTTTACATTACAATGTGGATGTGCGGTCCATCACATATTTAATCACCTATGCATTAACTATTGCCATTTACTAGCTACTTCTAATATTTTATGCAATTACATTTTCCATTTACCACTTTTAATATTTTAGATTGGAGAAGATTCAATGTTAATTGGTGGGTATAAATTCATGTCCATTATTGGAGTGTGACTCGACTGTTAGTGCGGATGAGGAGTTTATCTCCCTTTAAGTGATCATAAACCTTAATCTATGCCCATATTTATTAATTGATTCCCAAAGAAAATTATCTATGAATTTGAGACCACTTGATTGATTTAAAAGCTTATAACCCAAAAAAAAAAAACAGATTAAAATGTTTCATTAATATATATAATCATTTCATAGTTTAAACTCTCATTAATTAATTAGTTAGGAAGTGTCTCATTAGTCATTAGCTAGCCCCCCAATATTTACGGTGTATTTTACACTTATTTTATTTAGAATTTGCTATCTAATATCTCTATAGTTTTTTTTTTTTTGGACGAATTAATCTCTATAGTTTATTTATATCATCAGAAATTGCTCCCTTCATTTATGGCTAGTTATTGAAAAATAGTGAACATATTTAGTAGTCCATATCCCCGTGGTCACGATTGAATAGCAACGCGATCGGATGAAAGTTTGATCGCTAGTTGTTATTTTGCTACCAAACTTTTGTGGTCAATATTTATGGTGGATATTGAATTGTTTCTTTTAGTAATAGATGCTCTATGAGTACTTCTTTAACAGATTAATTAGATTTTTAATTATTAACGGCTTGCATAAATAATTTTTATAAGATTGGTGGAAATTAATTTATTATAAAGATTAATATATTTATTATTTTTTTTGCATCAGCTTTTATTTTTAAAATAGTGTAGATATAATGAAAAGATAAATATCTTATTTTTTATACCACATTTTAAGTCATTTGCAAATTAAATGAATGTTATTAATTTTATAAAATTTATTTATACGGCACATAATCTAAATTTTCATTTGTGTAAAAACTAATGATTAAAGAAAAGATATAACATTGTAGCACAAGAAAACCCAAAAAAAAAAAAGAAAGAAAAGAAAGTAGGAGCCACAAAAAAAAAAAAAAAAAAAAAAGAACAAACAAGAACAGGAACAACTCTCCATCAATAGTGGAATACGTACACATTATACTCAACAATTGCATCACCAGTCTTAAGATCAACGGTGTGAGTCTTCGCTTGAGCATAGCCACGTGCGAACCGGAAAAGCCCGCTTCCACCGACGATCGGCATCTCTCTAACGCCGGAGAAAACGCAGTTTCGTCCCAAGACACTGAGGTTGCTTCCATTATATTTACCATGGGTGAAGGCGAAATTCAAGACCATTAAAAGGCTGAGTTCACTTTGTGATGCCGATGCATAAATCCCTTGTGCTTTTCCCACAATCTGGGAGCCCAGATGGGGTTCGACAGTCAAGGGATCGTCCATCATCATCACCAGTCCAAACGCCCATGAGGATGTGTTGGTCACGGAGGCATTTGCAACCTGAACGGCGGTGGAGTTTCGGCCGCTGACTATGTCGTGGAAGTAGAAGTGGAGGTGACTTAGTTTCTCTCTCTTGAGGCCTAGTGTTGCTGGTGATAACATTCTTGAAAAACTCTTATCCTTTGCTGAAGCAAGATTCAACCATAACAGCATAATAACGGAGAGAAAGAGGAAAGAAATTTTTTGTTTTTTCGGGGTTTTCGCCATTATGAGAACGAAGCCACAAAGTGCAGAGATAATGGAGGGGATGAAGACAATTTCCTTTTTTTCTTTTTGCTTTTTGAGACACTTATAACTTGTTGTAATACAGAAGTAATTAATGGGATTTATATGAAGACGATACCAAATTTTATTACTATCATATCCTACGTTTTAATTCGTTGTAAATTGTTATTAATTTTTTTAAAAAATTTGCAATGTAGTATATAAATTTAATTTCTAGTACGAATATAATAATATAACAGAAGGAAATATATGATGACGATATTCAGTTGTCACATTATTTTTTTAATTGAAATTGAATTTGAGTACTATATTATAATTTTTTTCTATTAATTTGTAATTATTAAAAAAATTGTTAACATTTATATTATTAACCCTAATTAATGGATCATGTGCAGAATGTGAGTCTACAGCATCGAATATCGCTAAGCCTTATTGGTACGCTGCTCAGAAGAAAGCGCTTAGGAATACTATGCTTAGGAGTTGGAGACTGCAGAAGGGATGTTCTTTTCGTCAAATAGGCGAGAATGTGTTTATATTTCAATTTTTCATTGGAGTAGACAAACAAAGGGTGTTAAAGGCAAAACCTTGGTGTATTGATGACCAATTGCTTGTATTGCAACAAACGAAAGAATCAGACTCGACCAATACTGTAAAGTTCGAGTATGTAACTTTTTGTTCTAGCTGGGGCGTATGATATTCCCTTCTTATGGATGTCCAATTCGACAACTAGGGCTATTGGGAAGAAAATAAGGGTTTTAGTTGATATTGATAACAATTATCGTCTTGGATGGGCAAATTATCTGAGGTTTGGGGTTTCAATCTCTCTTTCAAAACTGCTTAGACAGGGTGCGTTGCTATGTTTTTATATTAATATTGCACACTGGATTGATTTGAAATATGAAACTCCCACATTTTTGTTACAACTGTGGTTATTTGGGATGCTTGAACACTGATTGAGATAAAGAGGAAGAGACTGATACGAATCAATGAGGCGAATGGCTTAAAGCGTCACCAAAGAAGGGATTTTAATTACGGAATGCTACTGAAAAGAAGAGGAGAACAAATTGCGATCTGCTTTGTCGGAGGAGGGGGCCAGAATGTTAAATAATGGTACACAAAACAGTACACTGGGTGGTAAGGAAGTTCTATTCTAGATCCTTAGCAATTACTTTATCAAAATTAAATCGTAAAGGAAATACGGCTACTAAGGCAAAGGAAACACATATTGGTAGATGGACATCAGGAGATAATATTAATAATATGGATGTGCATGCTACTATAAAAGACAAGCCCATTACTAGTGAAACCGGATCCTTACACTCTGTTGCAGTTGACATGTGCATGATACCCAAATTATTCCTATTCATAACTCCTCAAATATTATGTCTCCAATATATCTAATAATTGTCATTTGGATATGCCTTTGAGTGATGACAACTTTATGCATAATAATAATTTATTTATTTTTAATGTCACCGCTGGAGAGTGATAATCAGCAAAATGGAGGAGTTGGTGGAAGTACTAAAAAAATGGGAATGTGGAAGAGACTAGCCTATAATAAAAATACTATGGAAGGTGAGGATTCTCATATGAAACTTAAAAGAGCTGGACATGATATGATGGTTATTGACGGGGGTGTTGATATACTGAATAACAAAAAATTAAGAGGAGTGGACGTGGGTAATTTCCAGAATAAAGCTATAAAGGTGAGCGGTGGTGTAATCCCCGGTTGCCTATCACCATGAATATTGTAAGCTACAACTGTCGAGGTTTGGGAAGTACTTCGGCAATTGGTAACTTGCGACAGTTGGTGATGTCACAATCCCCCACTATCCTCTACTTAATGAAGACTCGGGTTTCTGAGGATAGAATAAACTTTATTCGTATTTCATTAGGATTTCAACATGGTTTTAATGTTAGAGGAGTTAATGGAGGGGGAGAATTTGTATGTTTTTGGAAGGATAATACTGAGCTTAATTTATTGTCTCATTTTTCAAATCATTTGGACTTTAAATGTACTGGGAATTCAGATATTGACTCATGAATCTTTTATGGCTAACCTTAATGTAATAGTAAATTTCATTCGTGGGATTTTATTCGTCATCTTCATAGGAGATCATCTTTGTCATGGCTTATTCTAGGGGATTTTAATAAAATACTTGATAATTCTGAAAAAGTTGGAGGGTACGTAGATCTAATTCAGCTATTGATGCATTTCGATCGGTTTTAATGGATTGTTATTTGACTGATTTGATTTTCTCTAATTATTCTTTCACGTGGGAAAGTAAGATAAGTGGTGACCAATTTATTGAGAAAATCTTTAATCGTGGCTTAAGGTCACTTGGGTTTAAAATTTTAGCATGATACCATCTCTTTCTCATATTTTACATGCAGGGTCAGATCACATTCCTATAATGTTGAGGTTATCAAGTCCAATTTGAGGCAAGGGGCGGATTGGTGTACGTTGGTGAAAGGCTGTACGGCAGAGTTGAAAAAATGATGTAATTCTGTTTTTGAAGATTTCAAGATGAAAAGGAAAATTTTATTGGATCAACTTCAGCAATTAAGTATGACCTTTTCTCCTAACTTAGTTCATGAAAGGAAAAAATTAAAGGATGAATTGGCAGAAATCTCATATAGATATGAAATGATGTGCCGCTAGAGATCTCATATTCAGCGGCTCAAAGAGGGAGATATATAGAAATACTCGATATTTCCATGTGGTGGCCTTGAAAAGAAATAAGACTAATCGAATTGTTAAATTGGTGAATGATCTTGATTAGGAGTTTGAGGAGGTGGAGTTTGAAAACCATATCATTAAATTTTATTATGAGATTTTTATAGATGGATCAAATTCAGATGATATGAGAGCGATCTGGATTGTGTTTCACCAAAGGTTTCTTTGGATATGAATCTCTTTTTGGATCAACTGTTATCAGCTGATGAGGTGTATAGAGTTGTCATGATGATGCATCTCTCTAAAGCACCGGTGCCAGATGGTTTACCTCTTTTTTTTCCCAGTAATAATGGGGTATTGTTGAGGATGAGGTTATTCGAATTGTGTATGATGTATTGGGTGGTGGAGTTATGTCAGAGAATTTTAATCACACCTTCATTTGTCTAATTCCTAAGGTTAGAGATCCAAAACTTATTGCTCAATACCATCTTATTAGTTTGTGTAATGAGGTGTGTAAAATTGCTACAAAAATTTTAGCAAATAGATTAAAGATTGTTTTAATAGACATTATAAATGAGACATGAAGCGTTTTTGTATTAGGGGGACTGATTATCAACAATATATTGGTGGCTTTTGAGGCTTTCCATCATATGAAAACTAACAGTAAAAGTAGTAGAAAATTTATGTCTCTAAAACTTAATATGACAAAGTTGTATGATCGGGTTGAGTGGTCTTATCTTCGAGCTATTATGGCCAAGCTGGGTTTTTCTGATAAATAGGTGAATACAGTTGTGGTTTGCCGCCACTACTACATATTCGGTGGTGCGCCAGTTGGTCATATAGTTCTTTCTCATAGCATCTGGCAGGGGATCCTATTTCCTCATATCTTTATTTATTATGCACATAAAAGCTAACATGCTTAATCAATGAAGTTGTGTAGGAGAGAACTACATAGTATCCGGATATGTGCTGGTTCCCCAACTATCTCCCATCTTTTATTTGCTGATGACAATTTATTATTTCTTAAAGCCTCTTGCTCGAAGGCTAATGCTATACTCACAGTGCTATAATGGTATGAGTCGATTTCAAGATAGAAGATCAATCTTAGAAAGTCGAAGTTGTCTTTTGGTAGCAATGTAAATGGTATTTAAGGGATAACCTTACGACAATTTTAGGAGTGCAGAAGGTGAATTGTCATGAGCTCTATCTGGGTCTATCTACAGTAGTTGCATATCTAATTAGGGTAGCGCTTACATGGGTGGAAGGAGAAATTGTTGTTATGAGTAGGTAAGAAGCTTCTAATTAAAGGAGTTGCTCAAGCTATATCTACCTATTTTATGCAATGTTTTCTTTTACCTAATGGCTTATGGCAAAATCTTCGAGTTATGATTTGTAAATTTTGTTATGGAGGTGGGGGAAAATAGAAGATGACTACATTTATGTAGTTGGGATTTTTTTTGTAAACCTAAAGAGGAAAGTAGTTTGAGTTTTAGAGATTGTTTATGCCTTAATAGAGCTCTCCTTGCGAAACAAGGATGGTGATTGATTACAAACCCATATTCTTTTCTAACTAGAATGTTAAAAGCACGCTATTTTCCTAGTGGGAATTTTTTTAATTGTTTTTTGGGGTCAAATCCTAGTTATACATGTAGAAGTTTATTGGCGGGGAGAAGTATTCCACAAGAAGGATTGCAATGGCAGGTGGGAAATGGTTGTTCTGTTTGGATATGGCAAGTTAAGTGGATACCCCAGCACGACCAAAAACTTTTTGCATTATTACCCCTTGTAATACTGTACCTTTTGGATGCCACAGTTTCTTGTTTAATTGATGAGGATACGAAGTCATGACTCTGGAATATGATAAATGATATTTTCTTCGCAATTGACATTGAAAGAATAAAATTAATGCCTTTGGGTGCTATGCAGAGAGAGGATGATCTGGTTTGGCATTACCACCCTAGTGATGAATATGTAGCTAAAAGTGGGTACTGTATTGCTTTGGAGGTATTGCATTCTAATTTGTCTGGTGCCTCTTTTTCGAATCTTTCATTTTACTGGAAGAAAATATATATGGCAGTTCCAAATCCCCCAAAAGTTTAGCAGTTTTTTATGGAGGGCATCTTTAAATATATTACCACTTAAAGCAATACTGCACAGAGGGGTGGAATCTATTTCCCCTATACGTTGTTTTTGTGAGAATGTTGAGTCGGGCTTGCACTTGTTCCGGGATTGCACAATAACAAGGCAGGTACGAGCTACTTATAACTTATCTCGACTCTGTTCTAAGGTTGGTACAAATTTTAAAGGCTGTGTGGTATCTATTTTGAAAACTAAAACCACGGATGTTATTCATCAATTTAGTTTTGTTGTGTATGACATTTGGTAATGTGGAATAAATGCATTCATGATAAGGTGGAGTTTAGTGTTGCTAACGTCATCTCCTCAGCTGCTGTTATGACTTCAAAATTACAGTAATCTCTTGCGCATAGGGACTCTATCTTTGGTTTCTTCGAATGGAGGAGGTGGTAATGTTGGTTGGTCTCCTCCCCCAATAGGTATAGTCAAGACGAATTTTGATACAACTATGTTGGGATCTGATCGAGTAGGACTTGGAGTCATTTTTCCTAACTATAATGGTGAAGTTCTAGCTTGTGCGTCCAAGGAAGAAGTTGGTGTGCATGAGTTTGTCTGACACTTTACTTTGTCCGACGCAAATCCACACTAAATAGCTTAGCTAAGAAGAAAAAAAAAAAAAAAGAGGCTAGAATCAGACCGTGCAAAAGAATTTTTGTTAGAAATCTCATTTCAAGCTTAGTGGATTTCCAAGGAAGACAATCTTCCCTAGTGGTCGACAGTGGCTTTAATGGATGGCTTTTGTTGCCTCCAGAAGCTGGAGTTTTACATAAAAATTCCATATTTTATAACATCACACGTGAACTAATAGGCATAGCATAGGCCCGATTTAGGCCGGCCCAAGGATAATTGGCCCAATTTGATCACAACGCTTCCGAAACCTAATTTCAAAAGTATAAAAGCCTCTACTTTTAGGGTTTACACTCCTCTCTTCTCCATCTTCAGAGCCACCAGAGAGAGAGAAAGCAGAGAGTAACAGAAGATGCCTGCAGGACACGGGCTTCGATCTCGAACCAGAGATCTCTTTGCCAGGCCATTCAGGAAGAAGGGTTATATCCCCTTGACCACCTATCTTAGAACTTACAAGATTGGTGACTACATTGACATTAAAGTCAATGGCGCCGTCCACAAGGGCATGCCCCATAAGTTCTATCATGGCCGCACTGGCCGTATCTGGAACGTCACCAAGCGCGCTGTCGGCGTCGAGATGAACAAGCAGGTGCGAAACGATTTACTTGTTCTTCTCTTATGTTGTGGTGCTTTTTCATTTGTTTATTGTTTTGTAGTTTGGGTATATGCTGTTGTGTATTTTGTAATTGGAATTGGAGGTGAATTTGTTCTGGATTTAATTTTCATTTTGGTTAGTTTGTAGTTATTCTCTGGCTGTTTGATGTTTTTTCTTTAAGGAAGTATTAGATGATGCTATTTTGCAGTTTGATTTATTCTGGTTAGCTTTTTATGGATAAATAGTATTAAGAGATGAGATGGTGTAATCAGCTTAATGCTTCTGATAATTGTGGTGGCCGTTCATGTTTCAATGGGAAAACTCACTTTGTATATATTCATGTTCAGCACTTAGTGATAGCTTGAGATATTAATTGAAATGTTGGACTATTTAGCCTCTGATAGAATTGCATGTTCCTTTTGTGTCTGGTGTCTTTAGCTGATTTCACTAAGTTATTTGTGTTGAGTGATTTAAAAATATGTGAATGAAATGTTTGTTTTTGTGTTGAGTGATTAAAAAATACGTGAATGAAATGTTTGTTCGAGAGCGAGCCCATCAAGTTAATGAATTTGTGTTTGAAGTCATTACAACTAAATTATATGAATTTGGCCTGTTAAATACTCATTGTGGTCGAACATACACTTAGTTTGTTGTTGCTTGTTTGTGTTTTCTGTAATCAGTCATGAATTCCTATTACAGGTGGGCAATAGAATCATCAAGAAGAGGATCCATGTCCGCATCGAGCATTTGCAGCCTTCTAGGTGTGCAGAGGAATTCCGTCTTAGGAAAAAGAAGAATGACGAACTCAAGGCAGAGGCAAAGGCAAAGGGTGAGATTATCAGCACAAAGAGACAGCCAGAAGGCCCTAAACCTGGTTTTATGGTCGAGGGTGCAACATTGGAAACTGTCACACCAATACCATATGATGTGGTTAATGACCTCAAGGGTGGATATTAGATTTACAAAATTTAGGTTTTGTTTTTTGCTAATTCATATGTTACTCATTCAAGCACTTTTAAATTTTGAAATGGTATTTCGAAGAAGTATGCATCCTCTGGGATGTATTTTGTTTAATTTCGTCTTTATATGTAATGGATTTTGGGACGTGGAAGTTTCCCTTAAATGATTTTCATGTTTCCATGTTTAATTCGCATCTTGAATATCAGCCATATTTTCCATCATTAGATTGCATATTGAATGTCGTTACTTAGAATATCATATATTCTAGAATCACGATGATACGATTTGGAGTAGAGCAGAGTGTTCAATTTTCTTCATGCGAATTTTCGCTGTTCAATTCAAGTTTCATATGAATGTACACTGTGTTTAAGGCATTGGGGTCTAATTAGTTATTTGAAGCTGATCTCTCCATGGGTTTGAATTCCATTTAAATGACAGAAGTCAGACTTCTTTGTTGCATGAAATTATTGGGTATGCATGATGGATTTGCATGCCATGGTTTCTACTGTGGGAGGGATTGGTTGCAGATATCAGACCAGTGAAAACGAGGGAGAGATTATCGTTGTAATTTGTTTAACTATTATACCGGTTAAAAATATTTTTAACCACCAAATTTGGACTACTTGTCCGCGTTGTAATAGCTCTATGTTGTCTTGTTAATATCTTGAGATTGGATTTCAGTTCTGTTGTTAATTGCCAATTTCCCAACGTTTGGTGAACTCTTGACACATTACTGCAGCTACTCGACACATTACTGCAGCCGTGGCTCGCTCTCTTTACTTCTCGTTTTGGTGTTATCATCACTTCTTCAGTGAAGTTTTATCTAGACGAAAGAAGAAAAGGAAAATGCAAAAGAAAGCCAGTACAAAAGAAAAGAATATATGCTCAACACTCGACAGCTCAAGAAAAAGGGCTTAACTATGACAATTGCTACAGAAGTGACTTGGGGATCTAAGATACAATTTATTCCCTTGTTCAAAATATTCACTAGTTTTATTATTATTATTATTATTATTACTAGAAAAGCTTTATTTATGAAGAGAAGCTGAGTTGTGCTCAGTAAGCAAGAAGAGTGACCTTAAGGACTCTCATCTCTAAACCAAGAGGAAGCAGAGGTTGAAGATGAAAATGCCCTTTTCTCTCTTCTCTATTATGCTGCTCCTTATTTCAGGTCGTTCACCTCTCTCTCTCTCTACACGCACAAAAGAGATCTTAATAATAATTACTACTTATTAGCTACATATGAAAATTTTTAGTTGGTTTCTTCCCTATTTAATTATATGAAAAACTGCGTCTTTAGTTTTTTTTTTTTTCAATGTCATTTCACTAATATCAGAGTTTGTGACCCACTTAAAAGTATATGTTCTTTCATTTCTTTGCTCCAATGTTTTGGCATCTACATTTTTTCTAATTAATATCAGGTTTATAAGGACTTTGTTTTCATTTTATCTTTTTATATTATTTTTATTTGATTACAGTCAATATCACCACAGCTTTAGCAAATGCAGTGAGGATACCCGAGCACACATGTCACAAGTGGGTAGAGATGAGCATTTGCGAGTTAAAAAAATGCAATCAAGAATGTGCCAAACAGCCCCTTGGCATGGGACAGTGCAGAAATTCTAAATGTTTTTGCATTTATTATTGTAAACAACCTCCACTCCATTGAATTTCCATCTTCCTATATTTGGCTCTGACTTCTGTGTTGCATTATTTTAATTGATGCCCATTATATATAGGTAGTAAATCATTTTATCTGATATTTTATTTTTATTTTTTCATCTTTTATCTCTGCTATTTATTCATCCATAAATCTTGACACGAGTTTAACAATTATATGTAAATCAAGCCAGTAAAAGAATATTATATAAATAAAAATGATATATATGACATTGATTTTATTCTATGAATAAGGTCTAAACAAAAAATTATTATCAAACTACTATATATGTTCGAATAAAATCTATAGCCTAACTCTTCATTAAACAATAAAATTTTAAATACTAACGAGTCTTAATCAAGCAATTATTATTTTTTATTAAATTATAAAGTCGCAAGTTTTAAATTAAAAAAAAAGAATAGAAAAGAAATTCAATAGAACCTATAGAGAGGGACATAAAAAAGGATTTTACCTATATAAATCATGAAAGAGACGATCAAAATGGCACACGAATAGTTAAATTCATTTATGATTTGGAGTTTTTAGATATATTGCATTTCTGTTCGAGATGAGATTGTTATTGTTTTACTATTGAATGTCCCGTTTGGTATAATTTATATTTTATGATTAGAAAAGAAGCTAAATTGAATTCGTAGTGTTCATCAAACAAACAAACAAAAATATTACTATTGAAATTAAAAAAAAAAAAACTGAAGCATTGATAGGTTGCAATTCAACTGTTTGAGTTAGAAAAATAAATTTAGGGCTCGTTTAAAAACGTTTTTGGAGAAAAAAAAATTTATTTTTAAATTTTTTAAGTTATAAAAACTGCTTTTAGAGAGAAGCAGATAAATAAATATTTTTCCAGAAGCAGATTTGAGAAATACAGTTTATAAAAACTTAAAAAAATAGTCAATTAAATCAAAAAAATTCTAAATCTGTTTTTTTGGACAACTAACATCAATCCCAAACATTTTAATTAAATATTTATCCCACCACAGTTTTTCTTCTTTATTAAATATAAATAAATATATATATATATATATATATATATATATATATATATATATATATTGATAAAATAGCAAAATAGGCCCTAGTTAAATCAGCCCAAGATCAATGGGCCCAATTTGAATGTACTGCTGCTGCAAACCCTAATTTCGAAATCACCTATAAATCCCTTTGCCGGTTTTATATTCGACGTTTTCCGTTCTTTCTTTTCTACCTTGGAGCCGCGACAGAGGGAAAGAGCAGGGAGTAGCTGAAAATGCCAGCCGGACACGGGCTTCGCTCTCGAACCAGAGATCTGTTCGCTAGGTCATTCAGGAAGAAGGGTTATATCCCCTTGACCACCTATCTTAGAACTTACAAGACTGGGGACTACGTTGATATCAAAGTTAATGGCGCCGTCCACAAGGGTATGCCCCATAAGTTCTATCATGGCCGCACTGGACGTGTCTGGAACGTCACCAAGCGCGCTGTTGGCGTCGAGATGAACAAGCAGGTGTGAATGCAAATACTTCTTCCTCTCGTATGGTATGGTTATGGTGCTTTTTATGTTTTCCTTTCTTTAATGGGGATATCTTTTATCGATTGTTTTGTTTTTTGGGTTTCTGAATTCCATCAAATATTTTGTACGTATTTTTCACTATCTTACGCTTGTGAATCGAGGTGACTTGTTGGTCTATTTGTTATTGGTCTTTAGGTGTTTGACGATTTGTCTTTTAAGAGAGGGGGAGGGGAGGGGGAGTGATAGGTGTTATTGTTTAGTTTGATTTGTACTATTTTTTTTATAACGGATAAATAGTAGCAAGAAATGCGATAATGCAACTAGCTTAATGCCTCTGATATTTTTCTGATCTTGGTGTATCTTATGTTTTTGAATCGAGTTGATATGTTGATTAGGTGTTTGATGATTTGTTTTTAGGAATTGACAGCCGCTATTAAGCTGGTTTGTCTATGCTAGTGATCTTTTTAATGGATAAATACTGAGAAATGTAAAAATATAGTTAGCTTAGTGCTTCTGATATTTTTTTAATGTCGGTGGGAGTTCACTCTGTAAATGATTATGCTTAGCTTGAGATATTAATTAAAATGTTGGATTATTTAGCCACTAATACAATTGTCCCTTTACTTTTGTGTCTGATGTCATTCTTTTGCTTTATTATTGACTGACATAGCGGGCTTGGCTAAAATATGTGAATGAAATATTTTATTATTTTGTTCTACAGTGATCAAGTTAATGAATTTACCTTGAACTTGCTACAACTAAATAATTAGAATTTGGTCTGTTAATTATTCACTGCAGTTGAAGGTATACTTGTGTTAGCTGTTGCTTGTTTGTATTTTCTTTGTTCAGTCGTGAATTCCATTTACAGGTGGGCAACAGGATCATCAAGAAGAGGATTCATGTCCGCATCGAACATTTGCAGCCTTCTAGATGCAAAGAGGATTTCTGTCTGAGGAAAAAGAAGAATGACGAACTCAAAGCAGTAGCAAAGGCAAAGGGTGAGATCGTCAGCACAAAGTGGCAGCCAGAAGGACCTAAACCTGGTTTCATGGTTGAGGGAGCAACATTGGAAACTGTTACTCCCATTCCATATGACGTGGTTAATGATCTCAAGGGAGGTTATTAGTTCCACCAAAATTTTGGTTTTTGGTCATCCTGTTCGGTCTGTGTTTCAAACTTTTTTGTGAGATAGTATATTACTATTGAAGCACTTTTTAGTTTTGATGAGATATGTTGGAGAACTCTGCATCAATTTCGTTTTCTCTTTAAATTTAATGTATATTTCTCTAATCAGATTATGTAATTCTTAGGGGCGTGTACATGATTTTCATATTTTTCATGTGAAGTTTGCTTCTTGAATTTTATTAGAATATCAGTATTTCAGAAGCCCTGGACTTTGGAGTAGAACAAAGTGTTTTTTTTTTTAAATCTGCTGAGGTGGGAGTTGAGTTATGTTGTCCTCTTACACAGAAGATTCAATTTCATTTTTCATTTTTAATTTCTCATGTTGTGTATTCACGTATCAATAGGGTTTCTAATATGGTGCCATGGTGTTTTATGACATTTATTTTCTGCCAGACATATTAAACTGGGATTTTACGGATTTTAATTGAGAAGTGATAAAAAAAATGTCAATAAATAAATTTTAAAATATTTTGCTCTTAGGAACAATACTCACTTACTGCATTTATCATTATATATTAATTCAGTCACACTTTGTTATAAATGTGACTTAATTATTACATTGCCTATGAGATAAAATATGACCGGATTGATCCATATAGATCTGGTCAAGTAAGAAAATTCCTATGCTTTCTTTGTTTTTAATCCTTATGAGTTATGAGGTTAAGAGTCTCTCTGTAATCAATTAGTCCTTTCAATCGCAACCACTGCTAGTTTTCTTAATTTGGTATTGGAGTTTATTCCTCCTTTTCCTTCTTTTTTTTTTTCTTTTTTTTTTTCACCTCAAATGATGATGTGGAGATAAATAGAGTGTCTCATTATAATTTATTAGCCTTTCCAATCTCAAATTTTGAATTTGATATGGGGGTGTGCTGTTGAAAATATAACATTTATGAATTCTGAGTGCTTTTTTAATAACCTATTAGCCTTTCTAGTCTTAAACGTTTTAATTATGGATGAGATATTCTGAGATATTAAGATAGCAAGAATGTCTTAAAAGTTGTTACCAATTTCAAGTAAAAATATTTCCATTTATGAAGAATGTGTATAGAAAGTAGAAACGCTAGGATTTCATTTCTCTGTCTGGATTTTGCACTATGCATCCATCTATATGTGCCTCGGAGACGGTCACTTCCAGCTCAAACAGTCTTTATATATACTCCTCTTGGACAAGAAATTTTTTTTTTAACTTAATAATAGCTAGAGATGGTTTCCTTCACTAATTTCTTCGTTCTGGTTCTCATAATTTTCTCAGGTTCACTGTGTTCATTTACCATTTTGAACCTGGAATATATACCAAGTCTTGGAAATTAATGTATCCAACATCTTGCAAGAAGTTATTAGTTAATTAATATATGTCTGTGTGTACTGTTTCAGTTTCAACCGGTGGAAGGAGTAACATGCGAGGAAATCTTAATAGATCCAACACAGGCATGTGTGAATTCGAATTGCGAGGAAATGTGCCATCAAAGGCGGGGATCTTTTAAATGGTATTCCAAATGCATACCAACTCCTCCTGATCCTGCATCTGTTTGCCATTGTTATTGGATTTGCGCTTCTTCATTATTATGATTTATGATAATTATTGTGTTTGAAATTAAAAAAATAAAAGTTGCATATTAAAATAAAAGTTGTATATCTTCTATGAAAAATCACCGTAAAGATAAAAGGTCATGAGTTAAATATCTATTCTCTCCAAACAATACATAAAAAAAATGCATATTCTTCTATTCAAATGCTTTTTTCCTTACCTTTTATATCCTTCGATTATCTTTTTCATATTATTATTTTCAAGTGCTTTTTATTTTATTTTTATTTTATCGTCTTTGAAGGATGCTTTTTCTTCATCTTCATTTTTTTTCCTTTTTAATTGAAGAAAGGATGCGAATAGTGTTTTATCACTCCGGTAAGTAACAATGAAGAAGACATTGCAATATTAGTCCGTTTATAGAATTTTTTGTGGTTAATTTTTTTTTTTTTTACGAAGTGATTATTAATTTATAGTAGCTTTGAATACACTGATAACATGTAATTTAACAGTAGAAAAAATAAATTAATGAAGTGTAATTTATGTAAAATAGTTACTAATATAAGGAATAAATATTCCTTAAAAAGAAAAAAATTATATATATATATATATAAGGAATAAATATAACTGCACTCAAGTGGTGGGCGTGTGTCTCTTAATGAAAGAATTGTGAAATGGTTTCAAAGTTTTAAATGACTGATGGGGTGTTTGCAAAAAAATATGTTTAGAATTTTTTTAATTTAATTAAATGATTTTTTTAATTTTTTATAAACTGTTTTTTATAAATCTGTTTTTAAAAAAATATATATATTTACTTACTTCATTTTAAAAATATTTTTTAAAATTTAAAAAATTTAGAAATAAAATTTTCTAAAAGTATTTTTGACAAACGGAATATAAATGTACGACTTTGAAGGTGGCCGTCTAGAAAAAACAACTCAGTGCTCTACTTGGTCATTTGACCCATTGACCTCACTAACACTCCACCAAGATCAAATAAACAGTCAATTTATCTTCGGGTCAAATTAACATATTAAACTAACTCATCTTCTAAATCCTCTTGGGCTTGAATGTTCTAACAGTATATCAGTTGTTATTTTTATAAACCCTAAACCCTATTCATGAATTCAATTTAAACGAGAGAAAATGTAATTATAAATATGTCTTTAAGACTTCAATTTCAAATTTCGGAAGCTTATCATTTAGTGTTAAGTTTACACAGTTACAATTGATAACTGTGAATTTACTATTACTTTAAAATAATTTAAAAAATCTAAAATTAATTGCACCACAATTATAAATTATTACGTGTCACTTGTTTAATTCATTATCTTTATCTGTCTGAGTTTTTTTCTCTTTTCTTGAGATAGAAATTTGTTTAATATTTGATTTGAGTCTTTTCACTATTTAGCTCTCTTTTTTTTCTCATTTTTTAAGACACAAACTTCATTTCTAATTTGGATTTTTCTATTAGTTTTCTCATAACTCTGATGTCATATTAGAATTGGACGAAACTAAATAGTCGATCTTAATAATTATGATTCATCATTCATTCAAAATAATTTAAATCAATCTAAAATTAGTTGTACCATAATTATAAATTTTTTTTTATTCCTTAAACTTCCAATATGAGATTTTTTTCAATATTTACAATGATGTTTAAAGCCTAACAGTAAAACTTGACTATATATATTATGATACATTGCAGTCATTCTTGCAAATCACGAAATGCATGAGCAATAAGATTGTTTAGCTAAAATTTTTAATTTCCTTTTGTATTTATGAAGCTCTAACAGGGCTTTAATCACAAAATTTCAGGGATTTGGAAATGATTCTGCTAATTAAATTTTGGTAGCATATTTGTTACCAATTTTTCAAGTAGAAAGATTCCTATATTTAATTTGAATTCTCCCATTTTATAAAAGCCTTTGGACCCCTCATTAATCAAATATTATGAAGCAGTAAATGGAAATACCAAATAATAGCATATAATTAATATATGGATTTGCAATTGATTAGTAATCCACTAATTCCTCAAATATAGCTATTTGATTTTTATATTATTATTTATGTCTGGAGTAATAATCTATGATCACATATTAAAAAAATGATTTTACAATTAGATTTATTTTTATAAAATAATAATTAATTTTTAGTATGAAAATGCATCATTGATTCTGTCTATAATTAAATAGATAAAAGTACTATTCATTAAAAAAAAAAAGAAACTACTTTCCTTATTTTACAATTCTCACCAGTATACGACTTTCCATGAAAAAACTTCATATTTCACTCTCTCTATACATAGCTCTCAACTTTGTAATAATACACCGCATATTGTATACAGCAATTAATATTAATTTCTGCAAGAGATGGCCAATCTTTCCTTCACCCATTTCTTAATCTTTTTTCTTATTTTCTCTGTTACTGGCAGATCATCATCACCTGCACTTAATTTGATCCACCATTTATTATTTATCCTCTTTTTATTATTGTAAATACTTTTTTTTCTATATAATATGTAATAAATGCAAATTTTTGTTTTTTTTTTGTGCAGTTTCAACAGTAAAAGTGGTGAAAGCACAGTTTAAAATATGTGAAGAAGTATTATATCCAAAGGCATGTAATTCAACAGATTGCATGGAAAAGTGCCATAAGAAGTATGGAAGGGATAGATGGCATTCTCAATGCATTCCAACTCCTCAAACTTCTGATTCTGCTTGCCAATGCTATTGGATGTGCGATGTGTCTTTAGCAATTTAGCATCCATTATTTCTATTTCTCTTCTTCTGCTTATTCAGAAAAAATAAAAATAAAAGCTTTCGTTTTGTGTAAATTAATTTCTGCATTTTTAAGAAATGAAGAAGAATAATGAGATCCGTTATAAGATCTTTTTCATTTTGTTGGTCCTTTTTGCGGACTGGGTAACAAGGAAGTGGATAGAGATTTTTGTGCCAATGGTTAGTTTAGGTTGGGGAATGGGACAGGTGGAGGGTTGGGAGGAGAGGAGGAGGAAGAAGGGGTTATGTAGGGTGTGACATGAGAAGGGGTAATTGAATATGCAATAATATAAAATAATAAAAGCGCCAACCTCAAAAAAAAGCTAAATAATTTAAAATTGAAAAAAGAGAAACTAAGCATTATCTTGGTGACTATCGGTTCGATTTGATTTTAAACGGAGTCGAATTTAAATAAACTGAACTGATTTATTTATGAAATTAAAGTATATTTAGAACCGAATCTAATTGAATCAAAATATTTTAGTTCGGTTTAATAGATTTTATAAATTAATTTATTAATTACTATAAACCTATAATTATTACTATATTTATCAATTATAAACATTAAAATCAATCATAATAACTTTATCAATTAACATATATTAAAATTAATTATCATAATCTTATAAATTTTCATGACTAAAATCAAAACTTTGTAAATTAGTATAAAAAATATTATAAATTTATTAATTACCATGAATTAAATTTAGTTAATAAAAATCAAAATAAATTATTATAGTTCATAATTTTATCAACTATCATACATCAAAATTAATTATCATAAACTATAATTTTTTATCTAAAATTATAATTAATTACTATAAAATTAATAAAAATATTTATATAAAAAAGAATTTTAGTTGGTTCACTCTAATTGGTTTTCAACATTTCTAAGCGAAGCAAACCGCTTAAATCGAAATTTCTATAAATAACTGAATGAAATAAACTAAAAACCGAATAAGCAGAACCAAATAGGCCGAAATCAGTTTGGTTCGATACAATTTTCGATTTTGGTTCGGTTTTGCATGCCCGGAAATCATATGTCATTAATAATTAATAATAATGTACTGAAAAAAATAGTTAATAAGAAGAATGCCTCCTAATAAAAATAATTTCTACATTTTTATATTATTGTTTTCATTTTGGTTAATGATCTTTTTATCAAGATTTCCTCTTAAATTGATATTTATAATATTTATCAGAAGTATATATAGCTTAATAATATTTTTCTTATCAATATCATATAAAAATTCAAATAAAAATCCTAGTACATTAAATAATACATGTGAAAAATAATATATGTAATGCCTTATATATTTTTCTTATCAATAATAATTTCTAAAGATATATGTTTTTAATATTAGGGCAAAGGAATTATTTATTCATTGAATATATATTTTACATATATCTCATATATACTGGATATAAACTATTTTTTTTATTTTAATGTAACAACTTTTATTACAATTAAAATATATTAAATAATAAAAGATAATTATGATAATTTTTTTATTAAAACAATTAACTAAGAATTGGAGGTTTTGAAAGAAAAATTCTATTTTTTTAAATATAAATTTCAGAATTACAATATTTAGATTTATTAAAAATTATGTTACACAAATATATAAAATATATATTGTATATGTAAGTATCATATACTTTTTAATGTATGTTTAATTATCTTGAGTATAATAATGTCATTTTCACATATTCTAAATGTATTTGAGGTATGAGAAATAATTATGATAAAAGATAAAATATATGTGAGATATATATTTAAAATTAAAATTAAAAAAAAAGATAAATTTAAATTGTGAAAAATATTTTTTCAGAAGGTTTAAATTTTAAATTGAATGAAGGACATTAGATTTCAATCTTCTAATAATTTATTTTATTAGCGTTCTTCTTATACTTTTGTTTTCAGATTGTTCAACAAACGGTATATACACACTTTATGTATTACTTCAGGATATATTTATTTGATTTGAAAATATATATTATGTGAAATTTGCAATAACTTGCATATTAATATGACAAATGTATTGAATATATAACTTACATATGCATCTTATATACTTTTACCTTCACTTTTTTAATAATAACATATTATCTTATATGTAAAACTTTCATCTCAGATATAAGTTGCATATACACAATACATAACATATATTGTATTAAATATGTAAATCTATAATTTACTACCAATTGAGGTTGGATTTAGTAAACAACCTATAACCTACATATACCTCCCATATAAGTTATATATACTTGACATATGCCATTACATATAATGCAGAAAATATATCTTTACATTTTTCACGAGATTGAATAAAGAAGAAAATTGTATTAAATATAATAAAATTGAGAATAAAATATCTACCATTCTATTACAAGATAAAATAATGGTCTTTGTCATTGTTATTTGTCGGCAACAAAAAATGATTGAAAATGAAAGAAAGAGGTACGTGCATAGTATTTTACACTGTAAATTAGAATTATTCAATTATTATATCTGTCAAAAACAAAAACAAAAGTAAAATAGAAAATATCATCCACTTTGATTTTGCGTTGTGTTTCTTTCTTTGAAATTGGGATGCCAAAAAATATTTGAAAGAGTTCTAAAAAATTGGGTCAATCTGAATAAGACTTATTTAAAATTTGAAATGATTCGATAATAATGAACCCATTATTCAATCTGTTGATGTAGTTAAGGACAACACCAGACATAGGAACGACGAACAGGGCATTGGCATTGGCATTGGGAGAGAGAATGGAATCGACGTAGCCGCGAGCGAAGTCGTTGGATGATAAAGAGGAAGCGAGACATCTCCGGTGGAGAGTTTGTTGGGTGCGGCTTTAGATCTTCCATTTATTGGCTCCCAAGGTTTTGCAAATCTGTTGAACGCTGTCGGTGAATAAATAAAGAAGTGGGGATTGTTGATCAGTTAAATGTCAATCCAATTCGAAGAAAAATGGAAAAGAGAGGCAGGAGGAGCAAGGGTGGTAGAAAAGGTCAAAAATGGAAAATGAATGATATAAAAAAATATATTTCTGGGATGTTTCAAAATCTGTACAAAAGGAAATATGAATCTTAAATTGGAGATTTTTGTCTTAAGCTCTTCTATAAGATTACCCCTCCTTTTTCTTCAGAGGGTGTACTTTTCTACCGGTGATTAATTTTAATCTCTTATTTTTCCATCTAAAACAAATTTTCAAATTTTAATAAATTATAATAAAAAATAAATTTTTAAAAAACTAATAATTTACTCCTATTTCATTTGATAAAATGTATTGTATGAATTTTAAAAATGAAATATAATATATTATATAATTTTTTTATATTTAAAATATTTTTTTATAAATTTTTTAGAATTTCATATATAGTATAATAACTTTTTAAAAGAATTTATAACTTTTATTCATTACTAACTAATATAACTATAAAACAACCAATATATTTAAATCTCACTCTTTCTAATTATTATTTTAAATAATATTTTTATCAAATAAAAAAATTAAACTGTAAACTTTTAATTATAATTTATTAAATGTGGCGAAAGAAAACTGAAATTTATTTTTCTATCAATAAAAAGAAGTCCACAAAACATAACGGCCCACAGAAGGCCTAGGCCCATTTAGTTTAGCTATAATATTACTTTCGTTTGATTTAACTATTATAAATTTAATTAATTTATTTTATTCATATATATATTTATTTATTTATTTATTTATGTGAGATATAAATAAGTAAAAAAATAAAGTGCAATAACTATTTGATATAACTATATTAATTTTAATAATTAAAATAATAGTAATAATAAAATATACTCAATTGGAAACAAATGTATATATATAATTTAATTTTTAATATGACTATTTTATTTTGAAATTAAGAATTTCATTCTTAATAAGAATATTCATGTAATTTATTTTTTAAAATTAATTTATATCATTTTATTATAACAAAAATCTCATTGTTTATCAACTAAAAAATTATCAGATGCATCTAAGCTAACTACTAAACCAAACGGCGTTCCAATTGTCAATGAAAATCTACCAATTGATAGGTCGTAGATATTAAGCTCCCCATTGAAAAGGGGCGGACTACCATTCATTTAAAAATAATGTTATCTATTTTAATTTATTTTATAACTTTTTTTAATTGTATTAAAATACTGATAATTTAAAATAATTTGAACAATATAGATAAACGGATTGATAAAATACGAGTATTTTTAATACATATTAAACAAAAAAAAACAAGTCATCCGCAATTTAGAAAGGCTATGTGGCAGTGGGCTCCGTTGGTTTGTAGATTTATAATAGAATTTTTTTTTTCAAAATAAAATTTTACTCATTAGTATTTTTTTTTCAAAATAAATTTTACTCATTAATATAAGAAAAAAAATCCCATCCTATTATAATAATGTCAAAAAGAAAAAAGAAAAAAACAAATCAACGAAAACCGAAGTAACTACAACACCTTCATTCATAGAAGCTCATAAATCATAAATTCAAAAAAATTGTTCATACGAGGCCAGACTTCTGAATTGCATTCTTTCATGATTAAATAAGCAATTCTATACAAGAATAAAGAATTAGAGCTTACATCAATTGATATGGAAGAATAGTTAAGCAGAATCAAACAACAGTTTTTTTTTTTTTTTGAAGTTTAGGAACTTTCAAACCAAATCAAACATTATATCATGAAAACAAAAAATTTCCTATTGTTTGTTTTTTTATTAAATCAATTTTGAAAAAATAGCGAATCAAAGAGCTTAATATTGGCATATTGCTATAACTCAATATAATGAATTTAAAAAAAAAAGTTGCAGAGCTCTTTTGATTATAAGTAAATTTATTAATTTTGTAATGTGAAATAAATACTTACGAGAGATGAATTTGCTCACACTATAAGCAGATCTATGATATTTGAGTTTTTGGTAATTATAAGTCCATTTATTAAGCAAAACAATTCAAATTTAAAAAAAAAATGTAAAGAGATTTTTATTTTCTTTTAATAATACTTCTATTCTCGTACATACTTATTATTAATTTCAGAGACACAAGAGCTAAACATCTCTTAAACATAAATCAAACCTCCAAATTCCTTTTACAGAAAAGCTATGATTCAGGAATCAACAGGCTTAAACGACGTCAGATTTCTGAAATGCGCCCATGGCTTCTCCCAAACTACCGCCTCATACTTCTTGCTAGCCCCTCCATTCACGCCCAGAACAAGCCGATAATTCATCCCTGCAACCACCTGCGTTTCGCCCTTCACCACTCTCTCCAGCTTCAAATGGGTCTTCGATCGGTTATTATACTCACTAACAGCATAATTTGCGATCTCCACCACATGCGGGTCTTTCAAATTCTTAATCGGACTCCATCCTCCGGGAAGTGCAGCAGACCCTCTCAAGCCACCGGCAGCGTAGACGGTGGCGACAAAGAAAAGAAGGCAGAGAAGGAAGCTATGTCGTTTCATTTGTTACCGTCGATTTTTTCGGTTTCTTTTTTGAGATTCGTCTTTTTTTTTGTGTTTTGGAAGAAGAATGTGGAGAATGGAGATATTTATAGAAGCAAGGATAGAATAAATGGCCTTTGGATTTGTGAAATATTACAGCCTGTACCATACGCGGCGATGGCTATTGTTCGACCCACAGAATCAAATTGGCCATAGTTGAATTTGGGGACTGTCTGGGTACGCGTGGATAAGACAAGAGGTTATGGATTTTGCATAATTGGTAGTTTGGTATTGGTACTCACAGATTAGGTAAGCGCGTCCCAAAATTGAGATTTGGGTTTCTTAAACTATTTCAAGCAATTAATGGATATTTGATTAAAAAAATAAGCAATTAATGGGTAAGGTGTAGGGGTCAACTGAAAATATTGCTATAACTGAAGATTTTGTAGGATTGGTAATTTTGCTTTTTAGAGTTGATTTGACGATAGGTGAAGAGCCTTGAACAAATTATTTTTTCCTATTAGATGGTTTTATTTTGTAGATACTGATGTAAGAGAAGTAAATTGGAAAAGTGAGGTATATATGGCAATTTCTGCCTTCTTTTCTTTATTTTTTTACTTTTTCGCAATGATATTATAATAGCGTGCGAACTTCATTTTTTATTTATTAATTTTCTTTATTTTTAAGCAGATAACCAGCTACTTACTGTAATAAATTTGATAATCATTAATATCAATAGCACATAGGTTTGAGACTGGATAAAAGAGCCAACAATATCATGCAATATATTAGATATTAAAACAAACATAGTTTGCGAATATACGCATAAAACTAGAGAAAACGTATACTGTCCATCAGTTAACCATGGAGCCGAGGCAACCTCCAAAAGAAATAACATAAACGGAAGGCAAATTGAGCGAGAACCAGCCTAACAAGTTTGATTCAAGATCGGAACAAGACAAAGAATTATTTTAACGACACCAAAATCATAAGGAACTCAAAACCCTTGTCAAAAGATAAGAGCAAAACCAGGAGTTTAAAGACAACTGCAATCTAGGTTATAGTAAAATGTTCTCCCGCAATCATTTACCACTTACAATAATGACCAACATCCACTCAAAAGAGCATAAGCGAACCTCGCCAGGTTCTGCTTTGAGGCATAGTTACTTTGCTCAGAGTAACAATTTGACGAGTTTAATGGCGTTTTAATTTAGTAAGGCATTTCCCCAGGATCATAAGATGACTCACCAAACAAACTACTGAAATATACCAAGAGTTACTTTATACATTTTGCCAAAACCATGCAGACAGCCCATATGCTCTATTGATGCATTTTGATTTTGCAATAACTGGTACAACGCGAAAAACGACACATTATGGCAACCCACTCACATGACCATGTCTTCCTTACTCCCTCGCACCATCTTATCTCATATGAAATATGGAGCAGTACTAAAAAGAGGCTAAGAACTTCAAAATTTTTATTCCTTTCATCGGCCAGAACAAGAGCAGAGAACAGAGAACAAAGGATCATTGAACCCAAAACTATGGGGCATTTACTAGCATGCCACTAACCACTTGCTATGCAGGGGAGCTTGAAGTACAGGATAATGACATACACTAACAGGTGGACATTTCTATAAAAAAAAAAAAAAGGAAAAAAAGAAAATGAAAAAGAAAAAGAAAAAAAAATGAAAAACGATTGAATAAGGCATAACAATAACTTTTCTATGAGACAAAGGTGGCATGATACAACGTAGATCATGGCGAGGCTCCCACTATGAGATACCCGGAAAATAACACATGGACCATGATCTACCTTTCTTACAATAACCTAATTCTTTTGATTTCTCTTGGTCATTGTCATAATCATCTCTAGACCTGTACCAAAACGAAAAATGGTTAGTAGGAAACAATTTTATCACTCACTCATAAAAGGAACCATATTTGTGATGCATGAGAGAGAAAATGAGCAGTTAGGGGCAAGGGGGCACAGAAACAATGAGAGGTGCAACTCAATTCAAACAATAGCATAAGCAAGCAAGAAACAAAGGTATTCCCAAGAGTAACCAAAATTAGAAGCCAGCCTTGATTATTTTGGACCAACTAAAATGTGAGAAACAAAACAAACTATTGAAAGTACCTCAAATTGCCACTCTACTTGGGCCCTATTTGAGAGAATTACAAATATTTTTGTGTCCTCGCTCCAAATAGAGAACTCAAACAGAAATTCCGACAATTCCAGGGAAATACTTAGCACAGGAGTTTCCATCAAACAATGAAATACAAGTGCAAGCCAAAAATGCATCTTCAATAGATGCCAGACCTTCAATTTGAGGTGTCACAAATACAGGACACAAATACTTATTTTATTAACCACTCAAAAGTTATAGGAAGATTTAAATTTGTATCGCAAATAAAAGAAGTAAATATGAACAGAAAAATTTGGGGAATGGGTATCATAAAATATCATATTGCCTACCCGTGATTGTCAATGTCTTGGTCTAGGCTTGCAACGAAATTCCGCCAAAAGTGCTATATGATCAGAGGACCACTCTGGAGAAGGAAGAGCTGTGTCTTTTCTTAAGCTTTCCTCATCCAAGAGTTCCAACAATGACTCAACTGTCAAAGAATCCGCTGAAATCACAAAAAAGAACGAAAAAAAAAGTACACTCGGTTACCCAAAGATTGACATTTTATCAATAAATATCAAATCAGAATTCAATGACAAGAACAACACAGATAAAACACAAGACTGGATGAAAGAGCTGCACAAATAAATGTTGAAAGAATATCACCTGTGTAAAAGATGTAATCAAGGGTGCCAATAAAATCCCTAGTGCAGTTTGTGAACAGGGGTTCATTTGTTGTGGGGTCCATCCTCCTCCTCTGCTGTTCGAAACCGAGACCAACGTCCGCTCTAGCGAAAGATGAGTAAGCACTGACCTGAAACGCTACAAGTGTCACAGCCAGCACAACCCATAGAAAGCCAGAAAAAATGCAAAATCCGCAAAATCCCCAACCAGCTTGCTACTCAGAGAACCCTATACTGCCCACCCCTTACTATACCATGCATTGACCAAGAGTGAAACCTGATTTTTCACTATCCAAAAGAATCTATTGAGAAATAAAATGAATCATAGACAATCTCACAAGCTGGTAATTTCAAAAGATACTTTACCAGTGGCAGTTGATGTGTCAGCTTGCTGTGGGGACGTAATATTCCAAGAGGATCTACCACTAAATCTGGATGCAGTGGATCTACCTTTCCCATAGCTAGAAGTCCATGAGGTGCGCTGCAACAAAGTTCAACAGTACCTTTAACTGAGCAATTACACGATATTTAGTTTTACCAAATATGCTAAAATTAATATAAAACAGCAAGCATACCTTCCAGGGACTGAATTGAAATCTCCACAAACTAACATTGGAATGTCTGCACTGGCAGCTATTTTTTCCAATCCTTTCAAGAGAGTAAGAACCTAATTTCACAAGCAAGAAAATACAAAATCAATGATAGTTTCTATAGGAATTGACACAGGTTTACATATAATATTAAGGAAAGATTAGGACCTGCCAAAGCTTGACATCCTTTAAATCTTGGTGGACATTTACATGTGTATTTGCCTGTATTTGAAGACCAATAAAGTGTTGGTCATTTGATAATTATAATAATATTTATGTGAATCAAAAGAAGCAAGCATCTTTTTTCTTCAAATTAGTTTGGAAGTTATTTAAGGGAATAAAAGGTAAAAATAGCAAGTAAAAAGCACACGCAATAGTAGAAGATAATAACACCATGAGAGGCCTCCCTACACCATGAACATCCTTAAATAGAGAGCTTACTAACAAATTATGACAGAAGCCACACCTTTTACAATGAAATAACAGTTTTATCAAGTAGTAGAGATAAACTGCCATTAGTGGTTAAGTAAACCTACTATCAGACAACAAGAAAATCCAAAATATATACTCATCACACATGCCTTATCCTGATTAGAGAAAAAAAAACCCAAAACTAATATGCAACTGACCTAAAGTGATTGGCAGTGAGCAGTGAAAACCTAGGACAGATCCCCAAGTCCAATAATTCCCTCATAATTAAGGACAATTGAAATTAGTTGATTTGGTACAAAAAGGAGATTAAGGAGTCAAACTATAGCTCATTTGCAAGCCGAACCCCAATGGAGCTTGGCTATTGAGGTGGGTTCACCACAAGAAGACAATGGAAGCATCAAAGATCAAGCAGAATATTGGGTGCAAAATGCTTACCACACAAAGAAGTTGTCGTTTCCCAGGATTATCTGCTCCTTGATTACTGAATTTTGCTTCCAAAACCACTATTAATGCAACATTATCCTATGAGCATAAGAAATTTTGTGAGAATACTAGGGAAATATAAATTAGAGAAGTACTGCCAACTGACCAAAATTTTCACAATTTTGAACTGCAAACTTACCTTGACCAAACGATTTAAAGCAGTTTTCCTCTGGGCACTTGGAACCACAGCTTCTGTCAAAGACTGGGCAGCTTTATTAAATTCAACCTGCATCCAAAAGCACGGCCTATCAACATACGAAAGACTTCCATAACATTACTAGATGTTTAGAACAATTCCAAACCTCATATTTTTTGACATGTGAAAACCTATCTCTTCGAAAGAATGTTGCACAACCATCGATCATATGGGTATTTCCACTGTAAACCTGCAATAACATATATTGAAAATATGAAGAGCATATAAGGTGCAAATGGGAATAAAAAAAACAAGGGTTTATGAAACAGACCTCATTCGTTTTCCTCTTATAAAGAGCTTGATAACCATGTTTGTCCAACTCGGGGGCAAGAAATTCCTCATAATGATCATTTTGAACCTGAAAGCAGAAGACCAAGAAGGTTTGACCACTGGTATCCTCATAATATTCTTTTAAATTTAAGACAAAAGAATCTATTGCAATAGCTACCGAGCATGAGTCTTCTTAAAAAATCATTTCACGAGTTTTGCATAACCATTAAATTTGGATCAACCCACAACAGAGTTAATAGACTTAGATACTTCATATTTGTTACATTGTAAAACAAATTAATGATAAAAATAAAAATGCTGCTCCCCTCACAACCCCCAGCAATGCCCCAAAAAAAAAAAAAAGAAGTTGTTTTCTGCTAACGAATTTCTGTCAAGATATATAAGACAGAAGAAACAAGGAGACATCAATTGGAAAAGAAACAAACTCCCACGTTCAATAATAAGCTTGATCGATGAAAACCGCACATACAAAGATTCTACCAAGACACTTAATGTTCAAGCATTAATTTGAAACACTTAATAAGCACTCTCACATAGAACCCTTTGAACTCAATAAATAGCTAAAATTTAACTCCAGGGTTCTTAAGAACACCTAGATCATTTTTGTTAACACAGCTAAGATAAGTAAACTTGTAAAAGTTATCTCATTGCCTGTTGAACCTCAAAAAGCAGAACCCATAATAATAACAGCATCAACAAAAACAATAAAGAAATTCAAAACTTCTTTTTCCATAGTCCTTTTTTGTTTTTGTTTTTTACTAAATGGCTGAAAACATAAATTTTAATCTAAAACTTCAAAACTTGCAGGCGATACCATAAAAGAAACTGCATAGATAGTCATGTTCTGCTTTACCTCCTGAAGACAGACAATGTCTGCACGATATCCAACTATTTCTCGCAGCAAATTCTGCCGGCGATATGGCCAAGAAAGAGCCCATGAAGGACAATAACTGTAGGACTCACTAGTTGCATAAACATCTGACAGAATGTTATATGAAAGCGCAGTAAATGTTCCTGATGATGAAATGCGACCATCTGAATCTAAATGTCCCATCACATCAACTCCACTGACTGGGATTATGCGACGTGGAGTAGGGGAGGGAGCAGGAATCACCCTGGAAGTAAGCATGGTGTTGACATGTCCAACAGGTAGTTTAGTTTCAGCATCTACCACAACACATTCAAATTTGAGAACATGGCCAATATCATCAGCTGTTGGAGTATATGTTTTAGAACGTCCAACTTCAAACCAAGTTTCCCCACCACTCCTTTGGGTAACTGCAGCAGGATATAAAGGTGCAGAACTGTTTGTCAAGTTAACACTTGATGCAGAACCAGACAAGCTAGTATTAAGAACTCCAGACCCAGTGCCATTGAAACGCCCAAATATTTCTTCTTCCTCATTTCCATTTTCATTTACGGCACTCGCAGCACGGTCATGCAGAACACGGTGATGCTGCCATGCATCAGAGAAGCATTTTGGAGAGCAATGGTAACTTTTGATGACAGGTATCTTGGCCTTAACACAACCTAGGCACTGCAACGTGGCTTGCTCTGATGGATGTACGCTACATACAGCAACTTTTCTATCACTTTGTATCCGATACCTGCAAAACAAGCAAGTGAATGAAGGACTAAATATCAAATTAAGTAATATGGACTGTTCCAAATGTAAACCAGTCAGCAGATAAGACAGATGAAACGTGATACAAAAGAGTAAAAAATACGAGGAAAAAAAACACTAATGATCAACAAACTTATAATGCAACCTAATCAGATCATACAAAACTCCTACATAGAAAGGCCAAAATTCAAAATGCATGGTGATTAATATACACAAGGAATACTATCTAAAATCAGAAGTGCCACAGCACAAAAAGTTCTCAACCTCATTACAAGGCCAATATCCTCAACCATATTCCCAATAAGGTTTGAAAGACAGCCAAGTGTCAGAAGACTAAATCAGTTAATGACTCTTATCTACTCAGGTTATGTATCAAATAACTAGATTGGGTTCAATTCTGTGTTACATATGATCTATAGCATTTCATAGCTATATTGACCACAATTCTGTGTTCCTAATCTTTTTTTCCCATAACTATATTAACCACAAATATGGTAAATACTAAACATAAGATGCATGTGCATTGCATGCAGATCCTCGAAGCTGTCATATAGATCCCTACAGCTTCCAGTACATATACCAAATCATATCAGATTCAAGAATGTCAGATGGCACAACTTGGCAATATATCATTCCAATTTGGTATGTTTTATCTGACAAGTTCTAAAATTGACAGCCACCAAAGTAAAGAGTGTCTACAATACTAATAATATCAATCACCACACTACAATCTATAAATCACCCAACCAATATTTGGCAAAAGAACTGGGATCAACAATACAACGACAAAATACATTCCAATCACAAACCGTTAATCTTGCTTCCGACCTAAGATTCACTGCTGTTACTTAGAAACAATGTTTTTTTACTTGTTACTGATCCTATTATTACTTCAAATCTAACAAGAGTACCCTGTATTCCAAACCAAAGATATTTTGGAATGGCTAATGAACAATCTACACAGACGGTTACAGACATAAAGCGGCACCTAAAACTGTCAAGTTCCTATTGCACAAGTTTAGCACAAAGAGAAACACATGATCCTACACAAGGCATCAAAAATTCAAAAAAATATATCAAAAATGATATCAAGAGGAGAACGGAGGACAGAAAAGAAAAAACCACGTATCTAAACAAAATAGATCCCAAAAGAAGCATATATCATAGAGATTGACTGTACCCATGACAAGCAAGTTATTCAATTTACCAAAGCTGCAGTCCATGACATTTAAACAGCCGAAACCAGATAGTTTGCAAAGTTGGCATGAATACCATGGTGACACTGACACCGAAAACTTAATTACTACAAGGAAAATTTTAAGTCCATTTTTTTTATCACAATCTTCTGACAAAGCCTGATGCCTCTAGAGCATATTAGGAAATTCTTAGCAAGGACTTTTTTATGCTTTTGATATCTTCATACAGAAATTAAGGTATAACATGAATTATTCCCAATTCAATATCAATACTTGAAAGGTCGAAAGCAAGTCCTGTAACTAGTTTCCTAAAATAATAGTATATTCAACATCAGGGACAGTCAATGCTTGAAGATAATCATGCACACCAACCTGTACTTTAGATTCTGAGTCAGAATTCATCTATTTTCGTCACTGCTCCAACCCTATCTTCCTACTGTCATAATCACATTTCAACATTTACGAAACAAATTAAGCACGACTACCTACGTTTACTGTTTTCATTCAAACTAGTTAAAAACTTTCCTTGCATACTGGGCACCACAAAACAGCAACCCAATAATCAAAAATTAGTACAGCCTGAGATTTTGCATTTCCAAACTGCTATTAGAATTTGAAGTTCTCTAAACTGTGGTTGATTCAACATACTTCTTTACAGTCAATGGAACTAAGATAATTGCACGGACTATAATAAAACTTAAAAATGGTGCAGGAAGCACTGGTTGGCACTAATACCAAACATCTGAACTAGACCAAAAACAAAAAAGGTAACATACATGAAAACGCTCATAACATCTAATACAATATTAAAATAATTTTTTTCTTCACTAAACCCCGAAATACAAAATAAAAAAAAACGTTACATAAAAATAAACATTACTTAATAATCTTCAACCCGGAAAAAAAATGAAGGTTATGCAGGCCCTTACCACTTATATCTCAAAAAATGACCGTCAATAGGGGCCGACTCCGGTACATCGTCGGTCGTGACGCCCTTGTCAGGTCGCCGTAAAAGCACGTACGGCGTTAACTCACAGCCTACAATGGGAATATCCGACGGGAGGTGCACTCGTATCACGTTCAGCATGCTTTACAGCTCTTCTTTTTCCTGACCAGTTTGTAAACCAATCAACTCCTCCTCTTCGTAACAAGAAAAACCAGCAATTAACAGTGGGCGGATACTTGGCGGATCCGCCATTTACTAAACCCGATTACCCGCCAGCCTTGACGGAGGGCTCTAAAAAGACAATAATCAAACCCTAAATAAATACCTCGATTAATAGATCTTGTAGCCAAAAACCCCAATAAGACAGATTTCAGATGCAAATAAGAAGAGAAGAAAGGAGGATTGAAAATTGAAACAAAGAAACTGAGGGCTTGAACAAGTGATTAAAAGTGGGATCGATTGGTGAGACAATAGATAGACAAACAGAGAGACTTTCGAATTTTCGGAGAGATAAATAGAAGAGAAAGAATAAATAAACAAACAGAGAAATCGATATTTTTAGGGTTTTACAGAGGAAAAATATATATCTAATCTTATTTAATCAAATATAATATAATACAATACAATATAATATAAAATATAAAGACTATATATTTTTGAGATTTTATAAATTTTTATAATTATTCAGTTTTTTTATACTTTTTGACATTTTTTCTATTTATTTTTTATAATTTTTTAAATAAGAATAATAATATATCATATTTGTCTTAAAAATATATATAATTAAAAAATCAACAAATTTAAAAATTATATATTTATAGAAATTAAGATAAAATTATATTAGTAATTTATTGATCTACCACTTCCAATGGAGCAAAAATTTATAATTCTATTTCAAATGTAACTCTATTATCTGAAGCTACGAACCATAAATTATAACATAATACAATTTTTTAGCAAATAATTTTTTCTTTTTTCAATATTCTCAATGAAAACATAAAAATTACTCACATAATACAACCGAGCTTGAAAAAAGTGGATTACTCACATAACATTACATCTCTCGCAAATTTGAACATATATCGTTTAAAAAATTGCAAATTACATAAAAAAAATTATATATTTTCACTTTTTATCAAAACAATCTTATAAACTTTTAAATATATATATTTTCAATTTTATATCAAATGTAATCTCAAATGGATTTAATTTAGTATAAAAGTAACGTACCATGCCTAATCTATTTTATTTTTATTTGGCATTATTAGTATATATTAATAAATTAATATATATATATATATATATATATATATATTTACACAAAACTAGTCCAATAGTCAAAATAAATTATATTTTCGCAAATATATATAGATCTACATAGAATTAGCCATTAAAGAACTTAACTCAAATTCAAAAGCAATTTAATCATAATGTCACGTCGATATCAATATATTAAATCTATATATGCATAATTAGATCATCATTGGTATATTTTTTTTAAAAAATAAATATCATATATACATATTAATGCATATAAATAGTATGAAATAAAAAAATCAGTTTTATGTAACAAAGAAGTTTTTTTGAATGAAGTTATACAACATAGTTTTTATTACTTTTTATTACTTATTAAGCTATTTTTTATTTATTTAATTATTATTATTTATTAATTTATATTTAATTTATATTTATTAATTTATATTAATTTATTATTTAATTTATTTACTGTCAAATAAAATTAAATCATTTTCATATTATATTTGATATTTGAATAGATATTTAAAAGTTTAAAAAAGGATTATTTTGATATAAAAGTAAAAATATAGATTTTTTTTATGAAAATTGCCCCTTAAAAAAATATGTTTATTTAACATTAATAATTTTATTTTTTCCATTGGCGAAGTGCTGGTGCACTCGCTAATTTATTATATAAATATTTGCCTATGCCTCTTTCTATACGGGAGATGTAATGTTATTGTGCTGCGAGAGGGAGAGAGAAGAAAATGAGAGATTTTTGTTTTTTGTTTTTTTTTTCTAATATTCATAAGTTTACTGAAAAATAATTCATAATTTTCTTCATGTGTGAAATAATTGTAAATATGTAATGTCTATTCTTTTTGTTTGTGTTTTTGACATTTTTTAATTTCATGTTATAACTATATTCGGGTTTTAACTAATTTTGAACTCACATTATATGTGGATAATATGTTATGCAATTACATGTAATTTCAATTATATGGATTTAAAAATAGTTTAACCGTACTTTATATGTTTATTATTTTTTAAAAAATTAAGAAAACTTTTCATCTCCAATTCATATCATATTTATCGGATAATAATGTCATAAAAAATATGTTTTCCCTAAAACGTATTTTATTTTTGAGATTTTGAATTATATGAAATGAAATTTTTATGGATATGAAATTACATAAATTTAAAGCAAAATAATTGATCTAGAAAAACAATGGAGTAAAATTAAATATATATACTAAAATAAGAACATAAGAATATTGAAGACAAAGGTATTTAATTTAAACAAGTTCTATCGTTAAATTAGAGATAAGGAGCAAAAAATACTCGTGATTTATTTGAGGATTATCAATTTTACCCTTAAAAATTGTTTTTATCTCAATTTTACCTACAATTCAAACAGTTTTTAAAATTATCCCCAATAACTTTTTCGTCTCGATTTTAGCCCTAAGATCTGAGAATAAATTGTTATTGCTGCAAGTATGGTGAAAATTGCCGGAAAAGAGATGATGGCACGAGGCAGTGACATTTGTCATGTTACCGGTGAAAGTGATGACGGTCAGAGACTAGTCAAAGTTTTTTTTCCATCGAAATTTGATTTATAATGAATCAAAATCAAAATTTTGTTATATAAATTATTTTATTTACAAAATTTTTATTTTTATTGACTTGAATTAATTCGTTAAAAAAAATTGTCATATAAATTATTATCTTTACTTAATTTTCATTTTTGATTGGCTTAGGCTATATTTGATAAAATTAACTGATAACTTAACTATTACTTGATAATCTAACTGTAACTGATAATTAAGTTAATTAAATTAAATGTGTTTAATAAAATAAACTGAAAAATATAAAATAATATATTTATATTAATAAAAAATAAATTATATTTAAATATATAATACGAATAAATTATATAAACATGTATATAATAATTATATGAAATATCTTAATCTAAAATAATAAACAACAACTCAAAATAATAATAAAAATTGCATATTTAATATTAAAAATTAAAACTTTTAATTTGTATATTTAGGACATGCTTATTATTATTATTATTATTAAAAACACTATATAATACTATAAATTTATATGAAATCACAAAACTGAACGAGAGAAGGTTGAGGAAGTTGGCTGTTGAACGAGAAAGATGATGGGAAAAAAAATTATAATCTATTAATTTTTTTAATGCTAATTCTACTAGTGTTTTTGAGATTATAATCTAATTTTTTTCCAAATAATCTATTTTACTTTAAACAGCCAATTAGTCAAACTATATTATTTGTATAATTAAACTGGATTATAATCTAATTTAGTATTATTAAATAATGCATTAATTTATGAAGACATGATATAAGCAAATTTAGTCTAAATCCATAATAACTTTCCTTGTTAGTTGCTTGTACGATGCATGGACATTTGATTGCCACACATGTTGCAGGTAAACAAAAATAATAAGCAACATCAATATTAGAAGTGTTTGCATGTCGGCTTTAGGGATAATAATAGGTAGGATAATATATATATATATACCCGAATCTATTTAAAATTAAAGTATTAATATTTGTATCCGTTCTAAATCCGATTAATGCTCGAAATCTATTTAATTACTCATTTATAAATCACTATAAAATCAAATAAAATAAAATATAAAATATAATTTAATACATTCAAATTAAAATAATTAATCAAAATATTAAAAAAAACTTTAAATATTGTTTATTATGTCAAAATGTTAAAAAATAATTAAGCAAATTAAATATTATTTATTATGATAGAAAAATTATATTTCAAATTTCAAACTCTCATTACATTTATAATTCATCAATCTATAAAAATAATTAATTACATAATTACATTCAATAAATTAAAATAAAATAAATTACATTATATATATATAATCGAGTTTATCGGATAGCAGGTATCCGAAAACTTCTACCTGTATTCTACCCAAATTCATTACGGGTTTAAATATTACTATCCAAATTCATCCCAAAATCCTAATAAGGTTATTCATTATAGTTTAAATGAATTCAAATAGACGCAGGTATCCTCAAAATTCGAATCCACTGTCATCCCTAATCGGTTTATGGTTAGACACAACATTCAATATAATTCACAATTTGCAAAATAAAAATTTATCAATCTAATTCAACTCATGATTATAAAAAAAACAATAAAATTTAAACCATAATTGTACATTAGATTGTGTCGGTTTATAGTTTAATTTTATATAATTTTTACTTTTTATTTAATAAAAATAAATATTTCACAAATGTCCATAATATCTCAAAAATCTTTAGTTTACTACAAACTATTTAATAGTAAGTACAATGAAAATTTTCTCAAACAAAAAAAAGAAATTACCAAAATATTTCATTCAATATCATATTTCTACAACACTAAGAATTCAACACTACAAGTGAGATTACAGTAGTAGAACTTACAATAAAAATAAATACAAAAAATACAGATTTTTAAATTTGAATTAAACATAAAAAACAATAGAAATGACTTTTACCATTATAATATGCACAAATTTAATTTTATTTGAAAAATGTTGTTTATCTCTTTTACCATTTATTATCATCATCGTCATCTTCAACTTCATCTATAACACCCATCCAATTAATCAGAAATTAATCTTAGCTAAATAGGTGAATGCTACCCGATACTGTTATGAAAAATCTATGCAATCATAATATTTTATTTATTTACAAAACTTTATCTCATATTGTCATTAAACCTTTATATTAAAAACCATACCACATGAATAAATCTTGATCCTTTAAAATCACTTCCATAACCAAAAATCATATTGGGTTAAACTGACCCGCTATTTACCAAATACAATATTTAAAAAGTAAATACATGTTGTTTGATACTAGAAAAGACTTATACAAATTTTAGACCAAAAATTAATGTCATGTACAAAAAAATGACATGAAACCAACCTTATGAGGGTTAATAGTAACTCTCGATATAAATTTTATTCTTTTGAGTCAACTTCTGTTATCCTCTAGGCTTCAAATTTGTGTGCAGAAAATCCACACGTTAAGTTACTGAAAGATTAATGATATATATATATATAAAAATTTAACATGCAATCTTACAAGTCATATTCTCAATATACATATTTGTTTTATGATATCATAATCATAAAACAATTAACCTAATGCATGTAAATATCAACATCTTACCTCTTATGCATATATCATATCAACAAAACATACTTATCAAACATTCATATATAACATGTTCACTTAATCCTTACCTCTTCCTTAGTTCACTTTGTTTTGCTCATAATTCACCATTATTTGATTACGATTTCCTTTTGGTTTATTTTCTTACCCAAAACTCATCATTAGTTCCTTTTTAATTTGTTTTTCTCAAAACTCATCATTAGTTCCATTTTAATCTATTTTGCCTAAAATTCCAAGTAAAAAATATTTTTTATTTAAAAAATAAAAAAATAATTAATTAAAATAAAAAAATAATTTTAACATTAAAATAAAATAAAAATTTTAATAAAATTTGGAGATCGGAGCAAGGTCGAAGATCTCTGTTTCTGTGTGGTGCGGGGATGGAGAACCAAAAAATTTCTCCACCGAGATTCAGGATGGAGACAGAGAACTCACCACCGAACCCACCTTGTTGTCATCCTTAAATGTGTCTGTGTGCAACATTCATTGGTGTGAATGTATGCGATTTTCAAAACAAAAAACAGAGCATACTTTACAATCATGCAAATGTTTTTAAGATTGACTAATATCAATCACTCTTATTAACATTCAACAATATTTTATACCGACAACATGTCCTGAATATCATTTTAACTCATTTTATCACAAAACATGCCAAAAATATCTATTAAACATCATAACCTCCCTAACTCATTTTCATGGCATTTCTAACACTTACATCACACAACTATCATGCATATATATAATCAAAAGTACATTCATATCATTTATCATGTTTTCAAGTTATCTCATGGCATAAAAATATGATAACATAAAAGATTAAGAGAATTAATATGTATATACGTACTAACATTTAACAATTGCTCATAACCCTTCAAGTTTGCCTAGCCCTTGGGTGATCCTTACCATTGTCTCTAGCTCTTAACAACATGAAAAAGTCTTATGAGATCATTGAAACCGAAAACAACATTAAACTCTCCAACACAATCTTACCTTTTATTCAAGCTCAATCTTACACTTTAGATCTATAGAATTTTTGGTGAAAATATAGAAAAAATAAGAAGAAGAAAATGGAGGTAAGAAGTCTAGCATGAGAGGAAGGGTTTTAATGGCATAGGGTAATTGGTAAAGGCAGGTACAAGGCATGGAGGAAAAAGAAAAATGCAGTTTTGTTTATTAACTTTGCATACATTAGTTCACAGGTGTGAAAAATATTTTCACATGCGTGAACACCTCCCTGTCACATCCATGACAAATTTGGAATAGGCATGAAACCAACCAATGACATTCACAACCGTAAAATCTCATTCACGAACATAAATATTCTTTAAAACTGTATCGTTTTGAAATACAATACTTTCACAGGTGTAAACAACCATTTACGGACGTGAAAGACTCATTTATAACTATTTATAACTTTTTAATTTACTCACACTCTCTTACAACAATCCATCTAAGTTATAGATCATAAAAACCAGACATTGCATCATTATTAGTCGTGGTAATTATATTAGACCCAAAATTTTCTATTAAAAAAAAGTATTAATGTTTGAATTTGTGCATCAAAGAGATAATTTTATTTTTTTAGAAAAAAATAAAAAACTCATTACCTTGTGAGATTTTTTCGATTTTTTCTATATCATCTAATATTTTTTTAAAGTCAAGAGAGATAGTCTCGGACTGCAATTAATTTTGTACACACATAATTGCCTCCACTGTTTTAAAAGCCAATGAACTTTGAAATGGATAAATAATCATTCCACTTGTGCTAAAAGTGAATTCAAAGGTAACCGTTGAAATTAGAATTATTAAAACATATCTCCCAATTTTTTAAAGTATAAAAAAATTTTAAAATATTATGATTCCACTATTCTGATGTGTCCTTTAACCAATTATTCACAAAGCTCTATCAAATACCTATTTAGCTCTGTTTTAATTTTCAATTGATGACTCATTTGCTAATATTTGAAAATATTAAAAAAATATTTGAAAAATTTATGGCTTCAATTTTGTCACATGAAATATATATAAAAAATTAATACAAATAAATGCATATTTAAAATGTTGGTTATATATAGATATATATATACACACACGAGTTGTGTGGATTGTGGATTGGCTTATTCAATCCAATCCATAGTATGCGGTTTAAAAAAAATATAAATCAATTCAATTCACTACATTTATTAATCTACGGTTTGATTACAAGTTAGTGCAATTTTGACAGATTGAGCGGTTTATGAACACTCTTAATCAATATCATTATTATTTATGTAATTTTTAAGTAACATTGAAGGTAAAATTAGGAAAAACAAATATATAAAGGAATAACACATCAATATGGTTCTAAATGTTTTTAGGCAAAAGGTGCAAATTGCACCATATGGTTTAGCCTTAAAATCAAATAACATATCAATGTTAATCTTGGGAAAATTGAGCTATCATGGTTTATTTTTGGGACAAATTATACCGGTATGGTTTGAAACTACTCTTAACGTTTATATGCTGCCAAGGCAAATGCACCCAATTATCAATTAACATTTGGTAACCCTATTAAAATATGATTATTATTATTATTGAGTCCCACCGTTTTCTTTTTCTTCTTCCCTTTTTTTCCTCTCCTTCCTCTTTTCCGCTTTTTATTCTCTTCATTCTTCTTTCTTCTTCTGACCCCAATCAAACCCACCACTCTGCAAAAACTAAATCAATCCACATCCTCTTGTTGAGACCTACAATGGGTTAAATTACTTGTGGATGAAAATGTCATTTGCTTATATTGCAAGGTATTAATGAAAATACATGCCCTAAATAAAGATCAAAGCCTAATTGTGTTGAGATATGATGTTGGTCGAAATGTGCTAAGTATATCTAATGAAATAAGTGAAAAAATGGATGACTAAATTTTTATAAATATGTGTGCATATTGGTTTGTTTTAAGATTTAGATACAAATGGACATGATGTAGTAAATAAAAGAAAGCCAATGTGCACCTAGTCTAAACTAGAAATTTTGATAGAACAGTATATGGTTACATAATGATAATGTATGAATCGATTCGCATCGAGTTGTTTACACCTATCATATAGGTGCTAATATGCACCAAGTTGACTAAATTAATAACATAAGCGTTGAGTTACCATTGCTCTAAGGGCAAAATAGTGAGTATATACTGTTATTGTCTTAAGGATAACTTAACCCCAGTATCTTATATTTAGTTCCAGATTCAGGGTGTTGTGGGAACTACAAAGAGAAACCAAACTCTAACTGCTATTAATTATGAGTTAATAAAACATGTGAAGTTATTTAAATCATGGATATCTGTATGATGATATCCCTAATTCAAAAAATATTACATAATTTAGATAAACTTAATTGGGTGGCATGCTATGAACATATGTGATGAGTTCTTCTAATTGGAAATAAACTGCTTAGCTATTATATAACTTGCATCCCT
The DNA here is from genome assembly GCA_023653625.1 of Triadica sebifera. Taxonomy (NCBI): domain Eukaryota; kingdom Viridiplantae; phylum Streptophyta; class Magnoliopsida; order Malpighiales; family Euphorbiaceae; genus Triadica; species Triadica sebifera. The sequence goes on along the minus strand of CM042908.1, from coordinate 25,777,774 downwards.
GATTACATGACTTGACATGTTCATAAGTAAGCATTAGTATGTCTGCATGAGTGAATTAGCTATGACATTGCCATAAAGTATGCACTGCTCGGTATATTCGCTTAGTGTGTATGGTTTTCCTCACTATTGGTACAGAAAAGTTGTAGATAGGGTTGGCACCTAACATGAGGAAAGAAAACTAGCAGATTATAGATAAAGCTGATAGAAGGAAGCACAAATCCTATTGACAAAGTCACCAAATAACTTGTTCTTTTTGGTTGGTCTCCAATTTTGTTGTTTTTAATAGAGTTTTTGACATATAAAGATAACTATGTGGGTAGGTCTTATATTAAACCTCCAAATTTAAGTTATTACATTGGACGCATAATATTTTATGCGTTTTGTGACGTGAGATTCTCATATGGATATTACAACATGTTTGTCTTAATTAATACCTAAAATTGTTTGAATGAGTCTTTAAAAGTTTGTGTTTGATATTAATGAGAATTTTAATATTGCTTAAAAGACCAAAGTAGAAAGAATTTTGTGAATTCAATGGTTAAATAGGCTTGTCAAGTGTCCATTAATAAGTAGTTTTCATTAATTCAGTCAACACACAAATCGTTAGAGGGACGGACGGAGATGAACTAATTTGTCCCGAAAATAAGTCATGGAGGCTCAATTGCGCCGAAATCAACGTTGGAGTACTATTTAATTTTTAGCCTAAAACTCTATGGTGCAATTTTCACCTTTTGCCATATTTTTACTCCTTAACCCACGAAAAAAAACGTAAATTTTTGAATTTTTCTGTCGTGAAACTTGAAATAAACTTTTAAAATTAAAATAACAAAATAAAATAAAATATTTGTGTTTAGCCGCTTAAATGTTTTCGAGCTACAAAAATACCCAATGACAGCTCAAAACGTCACTTAGGAAGTTGAAATTTAAGAATCATCATTATATTAGTAGGCAGTAACTAATGTTAAAATCATTTCTTCTGACTTTATATGCTGTGAGCTAAAAATCCCAATTTAAATTCTATTTAAAAACTAAAAAGAAACATTAAAATCATTAAAATATTGATAAGTTTTAAGAAAAAACGATTTCTTTTAAGAAAGGTGGACAAGCCCACTAAACAAACAGCAAAACAACCTAGAAAAAAAAAAGATTTTGAGAAGAGGAAACATGAAAGTTTTTTTTGGTTGCGTTTAATACTTGTTAGATCCTCTTTCTTACTTTCTTTTAAAATTCATATCTAAGAAAATCTGATCACTTGATATAATTTTCTGAAACATATTACAAAGGAATAAAAATAAGCAAAGCGGAAACATTTGGCAAATCCAAATTAATTAAAGCAAAAGCTTATTTTATCAACCATATAATTCATCAAATTAATTAAGATGGCTTTGTTTGTGCATTTTTGTTATAAAGATAAATGTTAAGAACACATTTCATTTTTTTAACACTTTTCAATACTTATTTTCTGATTGAGTGGTGAGAAAAAAAAATTCTAAAAATAAGGAGAGAAAAAAAATATTTCCTCATTAACCAATCAGGAGGTGAGTGTTGAAAAGTTTTAAAAAATTGAAAGTGTCCTTAATGATATCATAAATGTCTGTTCAACTATATACTAAAAAGTTCACATTAAGAAAATACGAGAAATTACTGGGAAAAAAAAACATTCTTTCATAAAAAAAACCGTACATATTATATCCTATTTAAAATTGAAATACTTTTTGAATAGGACAGTATATTGGGAATATTTTTTTATATTATTTTTCATAAAAGATATATAAATATTATTCATCTTCCTAACAGCAACTAAGACATAACTATTATTAAGTGTTAATTAGAGATGGGTAAGCTTTCTTCCAAAAACTTTTTCCTCGTTCTCCTTGTTTTCTCAGGTTTGTTTATTGTGATTTCTTTCCTTCTTATTAGTGTGATTAATTAGCATACTCTATATATAAATTCTAATGATATCTACGTACGAGCTTAAGGATTTTTACCTTATATAAGGTTTATAGCTTCATAATTAAGAAATTTATTTAATTTCTGATGTTACATCTGATCCAGGGTTGAATTTTCTACTAAAATCAAAGGAATTAATTTTTTTTTTTATGTTTTCATTTTATTGTGATTGATTTATTAATTAATTGGGATTTGGGAGCAGTTGCATTAATGGAGTACGAAGCAGAAGCAGAGACATGCAGAAACATACTTCCAAGACTTCCAGGCCAATTGCATTGTGATATAGAAATATGTAAGAAGATGTGCAAATTTTTACACCAAGGAACACCTGATTGTGTTGATGTTAATGAACCATACACTCGCTGTATGTGCAGCTGGGATTGTTAAGCAATTACTCCTATTCTGGTTGGTCTATATGGTCAAAACCATATCCTTAAACATATACAAATAACTTAATAAATAAAAGGGAAAAAAAATATTATCTTATCCTTTCAACTTTTGGTATGTTTTATTCAGATGGCGATCAAGCGTCTATTCAAATAAGCACTTGATTTTTCAGGACAATAAATAAATAAATAAATAAAAAGCTAACTCAAAATGTGGCATGAATCCCCAAAAACCAAATCAAGATACCTCTAAACAACATGAAAATATATATGTGTTTTGACATTGTGGTCGGAAAAAAATATTTTTTTCAGAAAAAAACTATTTTTAATTTTTTTAAATTTTGAAAACTGATTTTGTATAGAAATAAGTATATAGATGTTTTTTCAAAAGTAAATTTGAGAAAAATAATTTATAAAAAATTAGAAAAATTAGTTAATTAAAATAGAAAAAATTTAAATTTATTTTTTTATTACTGAACAACAATCTTAAACACCCGATAGAAGTTGAATGTATTTGTAATCAAGAAAGAATTACATGAATGAAGTTACCAAATATATCTGTATTGGTTATAAACTTATAGTTTTGAAACAAAATTCATGTAAATGTTACAATCGCACATAGCATGTAATTCTTAATCTTTCTTGTTTGAAAACTGCATGCAGAGAACCAATGGTTTATAAGGTGATACGCCTTTATGTGATGGTATTATACATATATCTCAGCAACCGTATTAGCTGTGTACTTGGAAACACCTTAAATGAGGGAAGATCTTAAGCAATTCATAAAAGCTTCGTCTCTGAAAAAGGAAAAAAAAAATCAAGGTAGTTAAACAAACTAGACAAAAACACAATACAAAATAGAGATGACAATTTGACCCATTCATGAAAGGAGTGGATTTTTTTTGTAATAATTTTTATTTTCCTCCCCAACCCCTAGAAATAGCAATGCGGCAGAATTTCTTGTACCCGAAACCCCTCCATGTTCCCATCAGTAAAAATTTTTTGATCCTTGTATCCGCATCACATGGGGACGAGGATCCTCGATCTCGATTCGATTTTCAATTTTTATTAAAATTTTTTATTTTATTTTAATTAATTAGTTAATTATATAATTGTTTAAATAAAAAAATATTTTTGAATTTAAATAAGTATTATATTATATTATATTATATTTAAAAAATATTAATTATGTTAAAATATAATTAATTATTATATAAATATATATAAATAATATTTAGATCAAGGTCAGGGCAGAGGATAAAAATCATAAAAAAATCATCTTGTTCAGGCGGAGCGGATTCAACTACCATCTCTACCTACTCCATCCCGACTCCAAAATTTTTTATAACGGAGACGGCGACCCGATCCTTGGCCAGACCCTGACTCCGCTCCAAAATATATATATTATTTTTATTTTGATATGATTAATATTCTTAAAAAATAATAAAATAAAAATATAACACTTATTAAAAGTAAAAAATATTTATTTATTCAAAAAAGTATATAATTAAAATTAATTAAAATAAAATAATATTTTTAAAATTAAAATAAATTAAATTTTTAATAAAAACCGGAGAACGGGATAGGGTTGGAGATGCAAAAAATTTCTCCGACAAGATACAGGGCAAGATTGGATAACAAGGTGGAATTTCGGGAACGAAAATGAAAAACTACACCACAAATTCATCCCGTTGTCATTCCTAAAACAAAAGAAACAATTGAAGTCTGGTATTTGTGCCCAGGTGAATGCACACATAGATGTGCAGCCGCATAAATGTAAGTTTAAGCAATCCCATGTAAGCATTTTCCTTCTCAAGAAATATTTTGTTATCCACTAACTCGGTCTTGCCATGCAGATCTACTATTGTTCATAGTTTGCTATTTTTAGACAGACGAGCAGCATTAGAAACCAAAAAGACAAAATTCCACATAAAAATATGTAGCAAATCATCTTGCAAGAATTGATGATGGCTTAATCCAGTCCATGTACAAAAAAAAAAAACTCAAAAAATTGGCAGGAATTTATAATCTACAAGACGTTAAAAGATATAGTATATAATGGTGCTGGAGAAGAATATTACATGGTACACCTTGGCAACACTACAATAACCACACTAGAATATTTAGGAGATATCGACCTAGTGAGACCATTTCTCTTTTTGCAGTTTTAGCTAGTTGCAAGGATAAAAAATGCCGTTTCCAATAAACTACTACCGTAAAACTTCTAGAAGTATAAAACTATTAGATTGAAGAAAGACCTGAAAAATCAGTTTGCCCTTTTGGGGCCAAGTGGGTGCTAGAGATTTTCAGATTTGATCTACGGGAGTTGGTACCTAGTAACTATAAACTTTCGAGTAACCAAAATGTCAAAGAAGGTCAGAAGCCTTTTTCAACAAGAAATAGTCACCTTTATGCCGATGCATCCATTTACATCTAGGGTCGAAATTGCGTTTGAGCAGAACCTCGAAAGGGCCTCTAGGCACTTGTCAATCACACCAACTATTCCAAACAAACAGAATTATTCTTTCCGCGCAACACCAGAAACAGGACTATAGCATCAGATTTGCACATATCTATGAGAGCCACAGAAAACCCGGGGACAGAGCTTCATGAGAGCATGAAGGGCCATGACCCCCCAAAATTTGAATTTTTTATTTATATAATATAATTAAAAATTATAAGAAATGTTTTTCATGTATTTTTAAAATCTAAAAGTAAATAAATACCAATGATAAAGTGACATATACTTATTTAATTTGTATTGAATTTTTACTTAATTTTCATTTATATTAAATTACAAATATGTATGATTAGAGCTTTTAATTAATTAAGTTTTAAAAGTTTACAAAACTGTCTAAAGCTTTTTAAATATTTTTTTTTTTGCTTTTAGAATAATGGTTTATATTCTTTTAGTTTGTTACTCCAAAATTTGGAGTCAAGATCAGTCACTGCCCCATATTCTTAAATTTCATCCATGTCAACGTCCTAAAATTAGTCAAATCACAAACATATATGGAGGCACATATTAGCAAACTCAAGTTAGCTGCTAATATATTTGCATGTTATTTGTTAAATTATTACATGTTAAAATATAACGTTAGTTAACATTTAGTTAGCAAAATGATAAAAAAATGTTTTCGTATTTGAGCGAGACACAGTTGGTCAGAAAGCTCAAGCATGACCAGAAGGCCATGTCAATAATGCCTGAACTATAGAGCAGCATGGGAAACAAATTCCTCGGTTTATGTTCAACTTAGAATATAAAAATTATCTCAAAAGTGCTAGGGCAGCCAAGGACTTAGAGGCGGTAGTAAATCAATAATGTTTCATGTGTTTTTGCCTTGTTGGTTTATCATTTGTAAAGACTAGTTTTCCATTAATCATCAATGCCTCAAGACAATAACATTTTATTTGATCTATATGGTTAATATGAAGGAAGAAAAGAACAGGGTATGCTGGGGTTTACCTGAAAAACCCAAGATCGGTGCAAATGCAATTCACAAATCTTCAGGTACCTTTCATTCCAATATATAGAAAAGACCTTCAGTTTCGGACACGCATTGGTTATAGCTGCTATTCCTTTGTCAGACATCTTTCGGCAGCCATTCAAGTTCAAAGACTAGGGGTTTTGAAGGGAACTGATAGACTGAGACGTTTAAATCTTATCATTATAATCTTCAAGGACAAGGAAAAGATTTAAAAGCAAAATTAAATCATAAATAGTAAATTTTGTGACAAAGTTTCTGATTGAAATATCAAAATCAAGGGAACAATTTACAAACTGGTAAGGCCAACGATGCATAAATATTGCAACAATTAACCAAAAGGATATGACATTTTAGATTTTTACTCTTTTTTTCTTCTTTATGTTAACTTCAATCGATGGTACTAATAACAGTGGGGATATTTATTCCTTTCACACTTCAAACCAGTAAGCTCAATCCACTCTAAAGCTTCCACAAAGGGCCATACCGCCTTGTTTAGATGAGCTCCTAGGATGAGTTGTACGAAACGATACATGTTCCCTTTTTCTTCTCCGAAGTTTATATGAAATGAAACTTAATTTTTACAATTGAAGACTTCAATGACCCTGCATTCAATTGAAATGTAAACATATAAAATAACATGCATTCTAATTCGTCAACCTAATCAAATCCACATACCTTGCTTCGAAGGACTTCGAGATGTCCGTCTTCAATATCATGTGCAAATTCAAGGTTGATCTGCTTCAGATTCTGGTACCTTGACTATAAAACACAAGAAACAGTCATATACGCAGCCAGGTGATTATTTATTTATCAAAATATCATACGATCAATTAAATGCTGTCAATTAGGAAGCTTGTCAATTTCCCCATCAATCATACACAAAATGAGCTGCATCGAGATAAAAATTACCACATCATTTTAGCCAAAAAAAAAAGAAGGCGACAATTTACCAGTGAAAGAGCCGCTACAAGTCTATCTCCACCAGCCTTATTCATCTCGCGAAAATCTAGAACCTTTATTGAAAACAATACGAACCCAGATCAGGAATACGATTCAAATGTCGATACTAACTGCAAAAGTTATCAAATTTAGTGGAAAGAGAGAGGAAGATAGAAAAATAGTACCAGCCGGAGAGAGGGATAGGGATGGAGGGCGGTAGAGCCAAGGGCTGACAAGTAGAAGAGAGACAAGGTCTCTTAGAGGGACTCTCGTACTGATTATCTTCATTACTCTTGGGATTGTTTCTCTGCTCCATGTTAGCTCGTCTTCTCCCTCCTTTGTTTCCATTCGTATCACTTGTGAGTTGTGATGCGATGTGCGGACTGCAGAGGGCCTTTTTCGGTGTATTTCTCCAGAGTCATGGGGGTTAAAAAAAACAAGAAAATCGAATTGTTTTTAGTTTTTTATTTTATTTCGATTTTATGCTGTCGGAAGCCATAAATTGTAAACGACTTGTCTTTCGGTATTGAATGACTTCCATCTAGCTGGTATCTCAGCCAATGAATCTGTAACTAAGGTTTTGGGGTTCAACCATAAACCAAATGATTAACGAACAACAACTGAAAACAAGAAATTTGACTTTTTTTTAAAGAAAAAATGATACCCAAAGCCCATGAATCTTTGATTTCTATACAAAAACTATTATTGCCAAAGACTCCTTTTGAAGCTAGCTACAGCAACCTTCTTTACTATTTTCATCAGTTTCGCTCCATAGTGAAGGTTAGGCTTAAGTGGGTAAAGAACCGCAGCCTAGACCACATTACTGATAGAGAAACCGATCTCAAGGCGGCTTGTCTTTTAAAGAACGCATTCAAACGCTCTCCTGCTGGATTTCTCACCTCTAAATATGTTGCTGATTGGCAAAAGCTTCTTGGCCTCACTGTGCCTGTTCTTCGCTTCTTGCGCAGGTTTTTTGCTCTCTTTTCTCTTTTCCCCCATTTTTGTTATTACAGTTTTGCCTCAAATGGTTCTGTGCAGCATAAATTTTGTCTCTTTACCACATTATTGATTACCCATTATACAGTTTTGTACCTCTCATGCAATGAAATTTTGGGAATGGTATGTGGAAAGTGGTAAAATTAGGCTTCGATTTAATGATTTTGCTTATATTTTCATGTTTCATTATTATTGGATGTTGTATTATTTTAGGGCTGTGCTAACAATGATTTCTTTTATTAAAAATTTTGTCTGAATGAAAGTTTAACATGAAGTTTACTCACCTATTAATTTCCCATTTATCTGATTGTATTACACTGTAAAAGAGCAACAATTTTTAATCCTTTGCTGCGTAGGTACATCAAAATAATGAGAATGATACTGTGGAAAGGTTTTGTAGATTGCTCATGAAGATGAAAAGTAAAACAGTACCGCTTCAATCACTACATCCTTTAAAGTGCGGTCTGGGTTTGCCAGATAATTTTGAAAAAATATTAGTTCCGAAGTACCCCGATCATTTTCAATTTGTTAAGGCATCAAATGGTATTGGGTGCTTATAGCTTGTGCAATGGCAAGATGAATTTGCAGTTTCTGCCCTGCAGCAGAATAACGAGAGTAAAGAAATGGGTAATGAGTATCAGCAGTTTAAGAGGGGCCAGACTACTTTGGCTTTCCCTATGAGTTTTCCAAGAGAGCATGGATGGAGGAATTTCTGAAGTTACCTTATATTTCACCATATGAAGATTTAAGACGGGTTGACTCTAACAGTGAATTCCTGGAGAAGCGAGTTATTGGAGTTTTACATGAGCTTTTGAGTCTGACAATCCATAAGAAGACTAAGAGGAACTACTTGAGGAGCTTGAGAGAAGAATTGATTCTTCCACATAAGTTTACTCGATTGTTTACAAGGTATCCAGGTATATTTTCTACCTCTCATTAAAGTGTAAGACAACAGTTGCTCTTAAAGAAGGTTACCAGCGGGGAAAATTGGTGAATCCACATCCTCTTGCTCGTCTAAGAGTTAAGTTTTATCATGCAATGAGAACTGGACGTCTTTATCGGAATAAAGGTGTGAATCTAATACCTCAAGACATTTTGTTCGATAATGTTGAGGATGAGTCTAGACCCAATGAATCTGAAGAGGAAGATGGTGAAACAAGTTATGACTGCTATGAGTTATTTTCTGAGAATGAGGAAATCTCTAATGAAGAGTAGTCAAGAGTTCTGCTGCATAATTAGGAGAGGCAGAAATGATTGCCTGATTTTAAGGTAAGGAATGAAAAGTAAATACTTTGGATTGGCTTACTATAAGTTCCAAAATTCGTTGCAAATAGAACTTGTAACCAACCAAACTAGTAATATTTTACTAGTTGATGATATGTTATGGCACCTGCACTTAGTGAGATATAGCAAAGTGAATCATTTTGGTGGAAATTGAGCTCATTGCTTTATCCGACTATCTCTCGTGTGTGTTTTTTTGAACATAACACACTCTGTATGCTGCCTGTGTCTGGATTGCTGAAAAAGCTTTATTGTTTATCAAGTTTTCTAACCTAAACTTGGAAGATGACCTTTAGGAGTGTTATATTACATTCCCTGTTTCTTATAGGCATCTAGAAGCCTCCCCCATGAAGAGAGAGGAGGGGTGGGGATGGGGAGTGCATTGGTTACCCAAATTTCTTGGGGATTTGAATGCATATATATGCTAAATATATACACAAATGCATTAAAAGGTATAAACATATGTAAATTTATAAGAAGTCGATTATTTTAATGGTGCTCTTGCATAACTTATGTTTGCATTTTAAAATAATAATTGCCACATATATTTATTATTTGGTCTAACCAAAGGTAAAAAATTACAATAGAAAATTTTAAAAAAAGCAGGATATAAGAGTCCTTGCATGGATAGTGATGGAAACATTTTTCTCCTCTTAAGGATGGCAGGGACAAGGATGAGGAATGAGCTTCTGGCAGTTGCCATCCCTATTCTTAGTAATGCGAGCGGCGTTATCTGATATATGTTTTATGGGCATGAGAACACCCAAAACTTAAATTGTGATAATTTTGTTAAGATATGAAATAAGATACGTATTGCATGAACTTCATATATTATTTTACGTAGAATGCTTCCTCTCATAATGAGATGGGCATTTAACTTAAAAGGGTTGAATCCCATTACTCCTGTTCATGCTAAAAAATTCAATGACCATATTTTGATTGTTAAGGAAGAATAATAAGATCCTTCCAGTTTGGTGAAGAGATGCCCAATGTGTGAAGAAGTTAGTCGCAGTTTCAACTATTTAGATGCCAACAATTTGTTATGACACAGGTTGTGGCTTTGCAAAATGAAGCTGCCTGGTTATAAGAATGGCTGCTCTTTTCGTACAGAATCACAACATTAGGAGTCTTTGTAATTGCTTATCTTTTTTTTTTTTTCTTAAATTATTCTTTGCGGCATGGAATAACGTAGTTATATTCCGTTCGACATTTTGTAATTTCTGTACCCTTTAGTTCACAATAAAGTGAAGAATACACCGTCGGGAACCTCATATTCTGAAATTATGTATTTATTTCTTAATTTATTATCAAAGGAAAACCAAGCAGGAGAGAGAGATAGGGTGAGTGGCTGTGCTTCTTCTTCAGTAGTCAGATTGTCCAGTGTTCTATGTGATGTTTTGAGTGTTTTCTGTGTTGGCTTGTTGAAATCATGGTTGGGTGGCTAGCAGAAGGAAGATCTGCTATATTGTATGCTAATAATTACCATTTACCACTACCGTGTTCTTTTTTCTTGGCACTTCAAGCAGTTGACATGCTGCTGTTCTCAGATTTTACAGAAAGTTGTGGCGTTCAAGCAGCCTAGCAAGTCCATCATTGCAGCCATTGCAGGGATAATGTGGAGGCTGCAGGTAATTATCTTATGAGTCACTTGCATCAAACTTTGAGAGAAGACTGAGTAGTAGATTATATTGATTTTTGTTAATGAATACTGATTTCTGAAGAATCACATGAACAAATGCTTATGGTCAGTCCGAGTCAACAATTCCATTATTGTCAGTGGAAGAATCGATTTCTGTTGTATAATACCCTTCCATTCTGAAGGCACCTTCAAACATTTTGAGGCTGAAAATAGCAACTTTCTTAATTTTGGTTTCCTTGTATGATCTTTATGTGACCAGTGGCTGGATCTGTTAGTCTGGGTATGCTACAACACGGATAACCTTTTCTGTTTTCATCATCCCACCATTCAGAAGTTAATTGCTAATCCATCCGATTCCGGTGATAGGATATAAAGATGGCAATTAGATCCAACCTCCAATTCTGAAATTTTTTTTTGTGAAAACAAGGCGTGGACGGCATGTATATCCTCGGTCATATATATATATATATATATATATATAATTATTTATATTTTAATATAATTAATAATTTTTAAAATAATAAAATAAAAATATAACATTCATTTAAATTAAAAAAATTATTTAAATAATTATATAATTAACTAATTAATTAAAATATAAAATATTTTTAATATTAAAATAAAATAAAATAAAATAAAATAATAAAAATTAGAGATTGAATTAAGAATTGCAATCCACGTGTGGTATGGAGACAATGATCTATAATTTTTTCCCGGTGAAGAACAAGGTGTGGCCGGAGACGAAGAATATATTTCAAGATCGGGGATAGAAAGGAAGAACTTCATCTCAAACCTAACCGTTATCATTATATGAATTTTCTTTTTTGGTAGAATTAAGGGCCAACGAAATGGTAACTTTCCAAACTTTCCAGTGGCATTTTCATTGTAATTTAGAAGTAATAATATGTAAAAATAAATAAATAAATTCAACCAAAGAACAATACTTGCGTTTGAACTACGTTTTTTATGGCTTTGAAGAGATGAAAAGTTAACTCAGCCTTTTAAGATTTATAAAAGAGAGGAAAATATAAAATATGAATAAATAAAGGAACAAAAAGAAAAAAAAAAAAAGGAAAATGATTTAAGTCTTGACTTCCAATAATGAAACTAACGAATCAACCACATAGCCGCTGAACCAGCTGCTTCAGGGCCTACAGATCTGATACAACGTCAAAGTCCTGGATTGCCAATTCTATGCCAATTTCACTAACTCACGCTGGTTGCTTTGTTCTACGGTTAGACAAAGTTCTATTCCATAAAAGCTTCAAACAAATTTGCTTAGTTTCAATATTGAGTAAGCCGACAAGATATGGAACACGCGATATGACTTTCCACAGTTAGGAAGAACCCAATGACTAAAGAAAAAATTTATCAAGAACAATGGATTAGGTACCAAAAATTTCATCCTTAAATCTGAAAGGGAAAAAAATTATATACTCGTGAGGAAACAAGAGAATTTGAATTCATTATTTAGTGGGACATTAATCCCAAGCACTGGCCACACCTGCACCATATCCCCCGCCATAACCACCAGGAACCCCATAAGCACCACTGCTATTTCCTCCACCATAATATTCAGCGCCTCTATTAAATGAGCCCTCTTTTCGGAAGTCACGGCCACCAAAACGGCCACCTGCAGTCCGCCGATTCTTACCACCACCATATGAAGCCCGTGAAGCGTATCGTGTGAGCCAAGCAGGTACTTCTTGATTTGCTTCCTGCATTAAATCAGCTAGAGGTCTTGCCAGTGACATATTATTCTCATTGAAGAATGCTGTGGCAAGACCTGTTTTTCCAGCTCTTCCTGTTCGCCCAATTCTGTGAACATAATCATCAATGTCATTGGGAAGATCAAAATTGACAACATGAGCCACATGAGGTATATCAAGACCACGTGCTGCCACATCAGTTGCTACTAAAATTGGTGTCTTCCCACTTTTGAATGATCTTAGCGCCATTTCCCTTTCCTGCATAGAAACCAATAACATCAGTAATAAGATCGAAAATCTAGCTAAAAAAGTTATCGTAAATGCATATTACAAGGATTAAAATTCATAACCCAAAGAGAGTTTCAACTGAAAATTTCTCATCAAGCATGGAGAATGCCATCTATTTTTTCCCCCTGGATCACAATAGTAGTTGCTAATGTCTCATGTCTAACAACCGTCGATCATTGTAATGATCTCTATTAACAATAATGCATATCATTACAACATGCTCAGTATATAATATACAGAAAATCATGTTGCATTCTTATACTTCTCTTAAAGAAATCTGAACCAGAACAACTCACCTGTTGTGTCCTATCACCATGAATTGTAGTAGCAGGAAATCCATTTGCACACAACCAATGTTCAAGGGAGTCAGCTCCCTTCTTTGTCTCAACAAAAACTAGTGTCAAAGATTGCTGCAAGGTAACAATAAACCATTATCAGATAGCAAATATTAGATATCTGAACAAAAATGGATCCCATAAATGTTCACCCCTAAGAGTTGAAATGGCTTTCATTCCTCATTATTCTGTGTAGCTCCTCCATTTCTCCTGATACACGTTATCCCATCTACCCTGTTTTTCTTAAACACATATATCTATTACCCTCTGTTCCTAAGTCAAAATTATGTTTTGGACTTTTCAATTTTAAATTGAGATGATTGACATAATATCAAAACAATAATTCAGGGCCTTCTTACTTGAATATAAAAGAAAAATCATCACTAATTGCCATGGAACAACCAAGTCATATTGAATTTCCACAGTCAGCTAATACTTTTTATTACCTTGCCATTTGTTTCAGTTTCTCTCTGTGCATGAAGCAGGTCCATGAGATGACTTCTCTTGTCAGTCTCATGAACATACTCAACTCTTTGGATAATTAAATTAGTACTTGAGCCAACCCTTCCAACAGCCAAAAATATGTAATTTGAAAGAAAATCAGATGCGAGTCTCTGCATTCCAGACAAAAGCACAAAAGAAGTTAGATGCGATATGATTGCCAATAATAGAACCCAATTATTAAACTTCACCACATGAATAACCCGTGATTGTGCATACAGCGCATGCACCCAATAACAACTGCCTTAACCTATTGAAACAACTAATCAATTTAATAATCCACATGTGCACAAGGCTCCCTACCATGCGAGGTTCGAAAGGATTGTGTATCCTACAATAAAACCAAAATTACTAGAAGTTAAGTGTGCATTTACTTTTGACACAAATAATTCCAATGTTTCTTCTCTAATTACACTCCAAGATTTGAAAGACAGAACAGGCTGGCTGGTCAAACCAGTTTAACCAGGAAGCAGCCACTGGTCTGACCAGGTTTGAATGAAAAACCAGTTTTAAATTAATTAACTAATTATTATTATCTTTATTAGTTCAAACTTCCTTTATTGTCTCATAATGAACTGGCATTAAAACATTTATCTTCCTAGCCAATAAATTAGAAATTTATCAACATAAAACATCACTAATCAAACGGAAAACAAGAACTAAATGAATTGAAAATCTTTGTAAGATGAAAATATGAGAAGGTGAATTGTTTGAAAAAAAATTCTATGTTTATTTTCATATTTTTAGTATTTGCTCTAGGAATTTTTTCATAATTTTTTAATTTTTTGATGAATATTTGCAAAAAAAAAAAATATAAAACTAAAGTCAATATGGTTGAACAAATTAACTATGAACAGGTCATCACTTCAGTTTAATATCTCGTCCAGTTTTAAAACATTCATTCCATCTCATTTCCAACTCATTTTTCCATGAGAAAACATCCAGAATTTCTTTAAGTTGAAAACTGGAGGAATTACATAATTTTTCCTCTATTTAGTTCAGATTTGGAAAAATGTTTTTCCAATTTTACAAAATTGAACAGAAAGCTTGGAGAAGTCTCTTTATGGAAAATCCTGGTGTCAAATGAGTTTTCACTTATCAAAGTTAAAAACGTTAGCCAGCAGTTTTCCATTTTCTTTGAAAATCTTGGAATTTTATCTAAAATATTCACACACGTTTGACAACAAAAAACATTATTTTCTTCAAAATATTTGAACTAGCTCAAGAACTTCTGATACTAAGCCTAATCAACATATATATAACACCCAAAGGGATAAATGATATCAGAAATGGAGGTTCACATGATATTGAATTGAAACCAACAGAAAACACAGTGAGCATAAAAATAAAAACCTGTATTTCTTTTGGAAATGTAGCACTAAACAGCATTGTTTGTCTCCTCCCAGGTGGGGGCATGTCCATTTGCTCCACTATCTTTCTAATCTGAGGCTCAAAACCCATATCCAGCATCCTATCTGCTTCATCGAGTGCCAAATATCTAATCATCTGCAATGACACTCTGGCCCTCTCAAGCAAATCCACAAGTCGTCCAGGAGTTGCCACAAGAATATCAACCCCTCTTTCAAGTTCTCGCAACTGACCAGGTATTAAAGAGTAAGTGAAAAATTAAAGTAGACAATAAGTGCTCAAGAAAATATTTGATGACATTAGACTTGCAAAATGCAGCTAGATGTAGAAACAAAAGGCATTATGAGAAGCACGAAAATGCATATAATGAAAATAAATCAAAATTGTCTCATGGCCATATCGCTCACACAACTAGTGAACTAAATTTCTTCATAGAAAAGGGTAAATAAGTTCAAATTAAATCCTTGGTATTGTCCTACACCCAAGAACTAAGCAATCCACCAGAAAACTCTAGAAAATCATGAAAATCCATAGGTGTGAAAACACAGGGAAGAAAAAAAGAAAGGCTCTACATCAATATTCATTTTATAAATGCCTTCATCAATGAACAAGACAAGCATTAACAGGCAAGTTCAAGTATCATTCTTCCAGCCCTTTCATGGATGCCCCAAGCATATAATTTAGGCATATTTCATTTGCCATCCTTGAACTTATCACTAGCACAGACCAATATTCTTAAACTTTATTTTGCCTCACGTTCATTGTGAATAACCATAAAATCTCTAAATTCTGAACCATTCACTAGCTGTCTAGTCAACAATTCTGCTGAATTCTCATAAATAATACTGAACACAAACAGCCTACTAGAAAGGGAGAATTGTTTCTACTTGACTTAGCCAAAATGCATAAAGGACATTATAAATAAAGACATATACTGAACAGGAAATGAGGAGAAAAAGTGTGAATGAATTTCCACTACAGTACATACACAATTACATAGACACATTTTTGCATATGCTTGAAGCAGGGATAAAGGTAAAGGAAGAACCTGGACTGGAAGAGCAACTGGAAAATAGCAGGCCAGAATATTTTGAATGCAACAAACATTGATTATAACCCGCAAGATAAGTCAATAGTGACATAGAATATCCAAGTCATTGTCGAATCATAAATTTGTTCTTGTATCATTATATAATGGCTGGATTAATGCAAATACTTTAGAAAACCAGAATAAGAGTAAGCATGTTTTGTTATCTATTATGAATGATTAAAAGCATATCCCAAATGTTTTTGTCTGGGACGGTTTAGCAAAAAATCCATTTTCTCCATAACCAAGAAAGGGAGTGAATTGCTATGGATATTCTCTCTACATACCACACTCTTCCTTTTAGCATATGCATATCTCAAGTCTTGGTCATTTCCAAAAACCTATTTTTGTCAAATTTTTCCTAAGCTTCATCTGGAGTTAATTTTCAACTATAGAGAACAAATCATAAAAACTAAGAGAAAATCTTTAAAAAGAGGAAATGAATTATGCCGATAAAAAATCTTCAAAAAGAGGAAATGACTTAGGTAATCATTTTGCTTTTTCAATTTAAAATCTTCCTCTACCCTTTTATCTACACACAAAATTTCTGCAGTAATGGATTTGATAAGAAAATATCCACATAAATGCAAATTGATAAAGAATAGTCATGTTATCAAAACCTGTTGGTTAATTGGTGCTCCTCCATAAGCAACTACCACCTTGACACCAGTTTGATACGAAAATTTTCTGGCTTCATCATGTATCTGCAAAGAGAATGCAATAGAATTCAAGATGTAGCAGGCAGGTCACATATTCCAGAAATGCACATGACTGTTCTGCATTTCAACCATACCTGACATGAAAGCTCCCTTGTAGGAGAAAGAATAAGAGCAAGAGGGAATACAGTCCTTGGCCCACGAGGTCTCTGTACATACTGCTCCCGCATAATTCCACTAATAATTGGAAAGCAAAAGGCAGCTGTCTTCCCTGACCCTGTCTGGGCACAGGCCATCAAATCCCGCCCTGCAAGTACTATAGGGATTGCATTTCGCTGAACTGGAGTTGGTTTCACATACTTGCACCTCCGAATATTCTGATTCAATGCCTCACCCAAGTCAATCTCAGCAAATGTGTTCACAGGCAGCGGCACATTGTCCCCACTAGTCTCCACTGGAATATCCTCGTAAGCATCAAAATTAATGCCAGTATTTTCTTGTTCGTCAAATGTGCTCTCCACATCACTATCATTATAACCAAATGGATTTACCTCACGCTCTCTCCCACGGTCCCACCCACCACTCCTATTGTTCCAACCACCGCCACCAATTCTACCACCAGAACCATAACCCGGACGCCCAAAATCTTGTCTAGAACCACCACCCCATCGGGGACCACCTGCAGGTCCACCATAACCTGCACGATCATTGGCTGGTGCCGGAGCAGCAGGTGGCGGAGTAGCAACATCAGAAGACGGTGTCCTGTTACGAAGATGCGGCGGAACATAAGTAGAACGGGAAGGACGTGACGAGCTATTGTTAGCAGAGGAAGCAGAGGCTGCACTCTCAGAAGCAGAATTAGCCACAGAATCGGCCCAAGAAGTTCTCATAATTTCCAGAAATCACAATTCCGATTTCCACAATTACAAAACCTCTAGTCCACAAAAAGAAAATGATAATAAAAATCGCACTGATCCAAGTCAAAATCTCTTCTTATCCTTCTGCTCTGTACAAATTGCTAATCAAAACCCTGATCAATCACAATGCAAGCAAAATCAAATCAACGCATTAAAAAAATGGAAATTTAACTAAAATTTTTACTCAAACAAAAAAAAGCACAAGCCAAAATCAATTTTAAAAAAAAAAAGCGATTAAGCCACAAAAACAAGCATACATTTCTTATTTAAGCGCAAAAAAAAAAAGGAACCAAAATTGAAATCCAGAGACTAACTAAAAGAGAGGAACCATGAAGGAAGATAAGAGATAGATATATAGCGAGAAAGAGAGGAAAGGGAAGGAAACCTGTAAGGTGAGAAATTTTAATAGAACTGAAAAAGCGAAACCCTAGTTTTTCTCTGGGATCAGATTCAGACACGAAGCTGAAATATCGCTTTACTAAATTTTCTTATTTCTTATTAGGAAAGAGAGAGTGTGGGCATTTTCATATACAAAAGGATTTTTCCCAAATCAGATGAGAAAGAAAGAGAGTCTCCGGTTTTTCTTTTTCTCGCTTTTGTGTGTGTACCGAATAAGAGAACAAAAAAAAATCTAGGCGGACGGTGTCCGTACCAAAAATAAGCCTTGCGGTTTTTTAGTTTCCTTACCAACTTAAGCTTCGCTGTTACTATTATTTATTTCTTTTCTTTTTTTTTTGGATATTTATTTATTTTCTTTATATATATCAAGAATAATGCGTGACAACTGGAATTTTAATTTTAACTAAAATAAAACGAAAAATATTGAATCATTAAATTTTCAAAGTACTAATTAATTTTAAAGATATAGATAATATTTAAAAAAATCTCATTGATATATAACATTTTTAATAATATACAATTTTTTTATTATAAGCCACTTATTAATTTAATTTTTTTTAAAAATACTATAACTTCTTTGCAAAGTTGCCAGGAAATTACTCTCTCGGCTTGACTGTGGCCATAATTGGCCCCACCACCTTGCTCTCACATGAATGGAGTCTTTGCATTGGCGGTTCTGATGGTTGACGTGTAGTCTTTGCTTTATGCAGGCGTTAAGCCTTTTGTGGAGTTAATTTGGTTGTTTCCTGGTCCATCCATGTCAAGCACCTTCATCAAACATGAGTGGGTGCCAATAATCCGGCGCATGCCATGTATCCTCGCAAATAAAAGTACTAAATTTCAACCATTATAATGCACATGCGCCGACGTTTAGTAATAAAGGATAGAAATATATATTATATACACAACCTTTACAATCCATTTTTCTTATTTGATAAATTTTGAGGGGTATTTCCGTCATTTTGATGATAACAAATAAAATAGCAATATTGTATTTAACATACTTATTTTCTAAGTCTATTAAAAAGGGTATGAAATAAAATAGCAAGAATGAAGATTGGAAGAATAATCATTGAAAGACAAAATTAAGGAAGTATCATGTCCACGCCCGTGACCCTATATGTCACGCCCGTGAAAGAGCTAACCGTTACCAAAATCAACATTTGAAGTTCACGACCATGAATGAAGAATAAACCGTGAAATGGACATTTAAATCACGTCCGTGAATTAAAATGTCACGCTCGTGAATGTTCATGGCATTTTCATTCAGAAAGCTTCACGACCAAAGTTACCACTTGGATCACGGCCGTGAAGTTGTATGTCACGCCCGTGACCCAATATTTCAAAACATTCCAGAGAGTTTCACGACCAATGTCACTACTTCAGTCACGGCTTGTGAAGAAATGTCACGCCCGTGACAAACATAGTCACACCCGTGAATGATGAAAGAGAAAAATGTCAGGCGCGATTATTTGGTTAGTACAACGGCTAGTTTCATATTAAATGCTCCTTAACGGCTATAATCAACCAATGGAGTATAAATGTAAGTCATTTATGCATTCAGTACAAGAGGATAGCAAATACTTTGAATCAAAATCTCATTACAAGCTATTTGTGCATTCAATACTTTGAGAACCAATATCTATTCTCTATAAAAAATCTTTTTGCTCTTCATTCATTGAGCAATAAAGATTTGTAGGTGTTTCTCTCTGTAATCATTTATTACTCAAGTGAGTTTTGGGTAATTCTGGATTAAGAGTATAACACTTGTAAGGTTTAGTTGTGTGAGCCTTTAAAACACAAAGTAAAGGTTATTTGTGTGAGTCTGTAAAACACAAAATAAATGTTATTTGTGTGAGCATGTAAAACACAAAGTAAAGGTTATTTGTGTAAGCCTGTAAAATACAAGATAAAAGGTTGGTTGTGTGAGCCTGTAAAAAACAATAAATTGGTTATTGTGTGAGCCATTAAAACACAAAGAATTTCTGGATTAGGTGTAAACCATTGTGAGAAACACCATAGTTGTGAATGAGCTTGTAAAACTCCATTGTAACACTTAGTGTATTAGTGAAATACCCAATTGCGATTGGAGAGAGGAGTAGTGTTTGTTAACACCCGAACCTCTATAAAATCCTTATGTCAAATTTCTCTATCTCTCATAAAATTAATTTTTTATTTTCGCACTTTAAAGTTTAGTTTTTGAAACTCCAATTCAACCCCCTTTCTTGGCTTAATATCTGGACAACAGCATCCAAGGACGAAAACCTTCAACATAAATGGCAAAAAATAGAAATAAAACAACATAGAAACAATGAAAAAATAAATTATAGAATTCTTTA
This sequence comes from Triadica sebifera, assembly GCA_023653625.1. Taxonomy (NCBI): domain Eukaryota; kingdom Viridiplantae; phylum Streptophyta; class Magnoliopsida; order Malpighiales; family Euphorbiaceae; genus Triadica; species Triadica sebifera. Next base: position 25,757,496 of record CM042908.1, on the reverse strand, counting down.
AGTAGTAGTCCCTACTCGAGTTAACATTTGAGGAGAGGAATTACATACTTACCTGGTGCTCTTGATTGTAGAGGCTTTGGCTAGGAGATTCTTTTGGAGCTTAGTTAACTGGGCCTGCAAGTGGCAAAAATGGGGTAATTTTAGTTGGTGGTATTTTCAATATATGATTCTTGACGAATCAATACTTAAGGTTTAATTTTTAATAGAAAAATTGTTGTTACAAATTTTTTTCAGCATCAATTAAATAACTTAAAGGAATGGTGATGTGAAGATTCTATGTGTGCACAAAAATTATACTTGAAAATTTCACATAAGACACTCAAAATGGATAACGAGAAAAAAAAAAGTTAAAGAAAATTACTTGCTTTTCTCCAATCAAACACATATTTTCTTTTAGTTTTTCTTACTTTATCAGCAATCAAACAAAAAAATAGCAATCATTCTTTTCTTTTGTTACCACAAAATACATGTATAAAGTGTTTTCATATTTCATGTGTATATGTGCAGTTGAGTTTCAACTTTTCACACCAACACAAACTCATCACCATCACCTTATAGTTGCCAAATAATATCTTTCTTTTTTTTTTATCTCTATTTGCCTATAACTCTCTCATTCTCTTTTATTCACTCTCATTGCACATCTCATTCACTTTTACCTTTTTTTCTTATTTTTCTCCATTAAATCTGACCCTCCGATACCCCTTTGTAGAGTTCGGATGGACTCTCCCACCTTCACATAACTGCCTTTCATTTTTGTCCCTGACATAAAAAGAAAATAGTTGTCATAATAGGACCTATTGGTTGTGGGAAAACAAAACTCTAATGGTCGAGCCTCGCTATTTCGATCCAAAAAATCATGAATAGTGATAAAATCCAACTTTATAAAGGACTCTATATAACTACCAATAAAATTATGATTCAATATCATCTCAGTATTTCTCACAACTTCCTCCGCATTTTCTACCATGCGGATGGTAAATTGACCCCTTATGATTTTCTCACAATTGTTTGGTTGCTAAAAAAGTAAGTCGAAGTAAAAGAAAATGTATTTGGTTGATGAGAAAAAATAAAAGAAAATGATTGTCTTATGTTGAATTCCACATTAAAGTTATTTTTCCATATGTGAAAAAATTCACATTAGCATTTTGTTAAGTCATTTAACAAAAAACAATTAAAAGAGTTTTGTGCTACAAACTCAAATAAAAAATAATTTTGTACTACAAATTATGCTATAAGTATTGAGTCGTTACAAATCATATTTTAAATTACCACCAATAATAATTACCTTACAAAAATGACATAGGTTATGCACCACGGTAAAAATTTAGAAAGTAATGCATATATCCAATTATATAATGTCATCCATCTTTCAAATTGAAACATATAGATTTCTTTTATGTGACAATGAAAGGATCAGTAATTAGATATAGTAGAAGAAAAATTAAAAGTATTCTATGTGAAAATTGAGTTATATTCGAAATAAAATTTTAAATTCTAATCCTATTCTAAATTATAAAAAAAATAATATTAGCACATATAAAATAGATAAATACTTACCATGAGAAATTTAATAATAGAATTTGTTTTAATAATTATCCTTAAAAATATTAATATACAATTTTTTTATTAAAACTCAACTACTAATTTAATTTCTAAGAATTCTCATTTATTTAATAATTGAATCAAATATATAAATTAATAGAATAAAAATAACTAATATTATGACACATTAATTTTAAAGAGATAATAAGAGCTTCAGTAATTTATATGAATAATAGTTATATATTATAATTAATATATCAGTCTTATAACTTGTAAGACATTAAATTCACACTTTTTATGAATATGTGACTTTGCTAGGAGAATTCGGTTCTTAAACACTATAAGGTTTAAATAACAAATCACTGATTTTTCTTCATTATCAACTTATTGACAGAAAACTTATTAATTTTTTTCCCTTAGAAGATAAAAACTTAAATTACAATTGTGTGATGAGAGAATAGATGAATTTTTAATGTCTATTTTTATTGAGACTATTTGTATTTCAAATACACGCTAAGTCATTTTTAGCTTAGTGGTATATATGTGCATATAAGTTTTTTTATGCAGTTACACAAATATATGACATGATTTAAATAAATCATTGCACAAAATATATAAAAATGTTATATAAAACAATAAAATTAATGTTTCATTATATTATCATTATATTGTTGTAAATGCATGAATTGCATATATTAAACCATATATAATATATAAAATATTAAACATACTACCTCATCTCATGTTACCATATTTTATCATATTTCTTATCCTGTTCTTTAGACAATTTAATAAAATTTTACATATAATCTTAATTTAAATAATTTTTTTGCCTATTATTTTAATTTAATTAGTTTACATATCTCATTTTAATTTAATCTCTAAAATTGTTTTAATTCAATTAACTCCAATCTCATTCCATATAAGCATTAAAATTTTAGCATACAGTTGGAATGATGCATGATATATATTTCATAATAATATTCACAACAATTCAATATATATTATACAATAATAAATACTTGATTATGCAATATTACTAAATTCAATGGTATCTTACTCTATTATCAAATATAAATAACTCAATTATAAATTTTAACTTACCTTATTAAATACTTACAATTTATTTCATGTCAAAATTCATATAAACAAATCATGTTACTTCTTAACATGTACATTTATGTTTTTTAATTAATTTTTATATAATATTTTAATATAATTGACCCAAATATAGGGCGTGCAGTAGGACCGCTCGCAAAGCTTAAACACCCTGCTCACCATAGTCTAAAGTCGAAAGTACTTATGGAACTTTAGCCCATTAACCAAGTATAAACATATCATTTGTGTTTGTAATTAGGATTAGGGGCGTTCTCGAAGCTATCGACACTCTATTCCTAAATCATATCAGTATTAGTACCGTATTACCCCCACAATGGTGCATCATCTATTCCTAATCAGTCAACAAGTTGAGAATTAGACAATTAATATTATTATTTATTTATTTCATTTATATGTTAATTTACGGAATCGATGTTTACTTTACATTTATAACAAAAATATGATTAAAAAATTTAAAATCATAAAATCATACGAGATTTTATTATATATAACCATTTAATTATTGTTGGCATACTTTAATTAAACTCTCATACAACCAAGCTAACAAATCTTTAATACATAATCATAATTAATAATATTTTTATAACTTGAGATACACCATATAATTTATCTTTTCATTTCAAATGTATATGTTGCAATAATTTTTTACTTCAATATTTATTATTATAATTATTCAATAATCAACCATTAACCATTATCACTTTTGGATTAATCATGTATTGATAAATATACTACGATACATATTTCACATTCACATATTTTACAACCTTTAAATAAATTTTTATATATTTTATTAATCTATATTTCTATACATGTTATAACACGTAAATTTATTATTTAAAAAATCAATGCATTCTATTTAATCTTCAATATAAATCGCATGTTATGACAATTACACAATATTTAAGCAATAATTCAAGGTTCATGACATCCATATATATATTATTTAACATATTATTAATTATATTTTATATGTCATATATATTTTTCACTCATTTATATTTTATAGCATATCATCTTATCCATTGATAATCATTTCACATTTACATATTTTAATACACCATTCAAATATGCAATTTATTCAATAAAAATACAAGTATGAAATAAGGGTAAACTAAAATATATATATGTACAAACCTCAATGAAATATATTTTTTTTAAATCTAAAATATGAAGTTTGTCTACTTTTGTTGCTTTTTCTCTTGTAGATGACTTAATTTGAAAATATAATTAATCAATACTTTGTTAAAATATTTATTTTAAATATAGTTTAGATAAATAACTAGATTTTCTATTAAATTGGAACATAGCCTCTTAGGACTGTTATCTCTATAACTTTTCTTACACTTATCCAAATTATGCGATTTTTTATTCCAATTAAATTTAACATATAAAACTACAATATATTATAATTTTACAATTTTTGGAATAATATACAATTTTTAGTGAAAAATTAACTATTGCTATATTTTCTACCCTTAAGCAGTTTTGGGGTACAATATTTAAAAATTTATATATTTTAACATGTATATTTAATATTATGAAATTTTTTATAGATTTATATAAAATAATTTGGAACATTTTTTTTGTTTATATATTTTTCGGATTCTATCTCTAAAGTCCTAAAATACTAGAGAGTATATAATTGATTTAGTATAAAGTGATAATCGGATTAGTGTCTATTATTATAATCATAACTCACAAAATATATAATATTTTAAGGTAATACTTTTACATAAACTTATCTAAGACATATACATAAAAAATTTATATTTTAAACTTTGATTAATTTGGTATATAGATAGCTTAAAAATAAGTATGAAATTACCAAATCTGTTACAGGTACAAGAAAATGACTCAATTAAGAAATAATTATAATTCATTTCACTATAACTTAATCTACAAAAGCGAGATTTATACGAAATTTTATAGAAAACCATAACACATATAAATCTACAACTTTTGTTTTGATTTTCCTTAAATTTGATACTTAAATAATTAAAATAAATAAAGACTGTAGGATACTTTCTTGATATTTATCTACAAACCAGTTTCACTCAAAAATATATATCTTTTTTATATACTTAAAATCATTCGATAATATTTGATATAAATATAAATAATACATAAATGAACAACTTTTATGTTTAATACTTCTCCAAATTCAATTTATAAGGTCTTCAAAATCATATTTCAAAATATTGTTATAATACAGTCCTATCAGTTTTAAATAACACAAGAATAATGAAGAGAATATTACTTACCAATAATATATTTATTTATAGTGATTTTGATGCAAAACTTGAGTGAAATGATGAAGACGTAAAGGCTATTAATGGAAGGAATAAGAGAAATGAAGACAAAATGGGTAAAAATGTAGGAAAGCTGAGCTATGTAGGATGAATGAAAGTCTTCACTAACTTTTTTTTTTGTTGTGCTAGTTTTTCTTTTCAACATTTTTTTATTCCTCTTTTATTATTTTATTATTATTTCTATTTTATTTCCATTATTTATTGTTCTTTCTTTCTATTTCTATTTTTATCTTTTATTTTTTATATACATAATTTCACTAGTTTTTATTAAATTATAATTTAATTATTGGATTTATCTAACTAAATTACTCAATCAATCAATTTAATTCATTTTTATTTCTAATTTAGTTATTTATTCAATTTATTTTAATTTTTGATACCTATTATATATATTATACTTTTATTCTAACTAGATTCTAATTAGGGGCGTTACAATATTCTAAACATAAAAAGAAACAATTGCACCAGTGGATCATTGTGCATGAAAATAACTAAAGCAAAGAAACCAAAATTAAAAGGCACTTTTATTGGTACGATACCAACAAAATAATAATTTTTTTTTCAATTTTCTATCCGAAATAATTAAGTGTTCATTTGATTCAAATTTTGTTCCTAACTTTTTCAGGCATAATAAAGTAAAAGTTGAATTAAATATTTAGTTAATTCAATTTTTACTGATAAAATAAATTAAAAGCTAAATTAAATATTTGGTAAAATAAAAGTAAAATCTGACGGTTGGAAATTTTAACAGCTAACTTTAGAATTTGTACTAGCAAACTTTTTATGAAAAACTCAAATTTTCAATTTTTCATATTAAAAGCTAACTTTTAGATATTTAGTATAAAAATAATGTTTATTTTATTTATATTTATATCAATTTATAATAATTTTTTATTGACTTAAAATTATATATTTTTATTATAATTTTATGTTTAATTAATTATTCTTTATATTTTATATAATATAAAATGTATACAAATAAAAATTTAACATATATATACATTAATAATATAATATAATTATTAATAATAATTATTTATAATTATTAATAATATTTATTTATATACTTATAGAAAAATATTTATTTATATATTTTTCTCTAAAAGTAAGTTTAAAACTCAAAAAAATATTTTTTTTGATAAATATTTTTTTCAAATATAATATCAAATATGATATTAAAAAAAGGGATTAGGTTTGTAAAAAAAAAGGGTTCAGTATTAAATTTGGCCCCATACTTTATCCACATTTTTTAATGTTTTTTTTTTGTCAATCGAGTTCTCAATGTTACAAAATAGGTTTAATTCTGACATAATTTCACAATATTTTCATAGAAGCAGATGATTTTTTTTTCACTAATTTAATCAAAATATTTTCACATGTAGAGTCCAACATTTTACGAAATCAATTGAACTTATTTTAAAATATAAATTATTTTTTATGAAAAAAATTAAAGCCTATTTGAAAATGCTGAATTGATATAAAAAAATTTCAACAAAAAATGTAAAAAATGAAATAAAAATAATAGAAAGCTGATATATCGTAAAAACAAGAATAATCCTTTACACTGACATAAATTGCGTTAAAATGGATCAAATTGAATCAATTTTAATGTTAATGGCCCAATTAAAGAAAAATCGAGCCTAAGATTGATAGTTCGGACAAAGTACGGGATCGATTTGACAATTTATCCTAAAAAAATCATACTACTCATAAGATAATAATATTGTTTTTTGTTTGTAATTAAGGGGAAAAAATAATTAAATAAAAATAAAAAATAGAAAAAACTCTACCATCCGTTCGATGACAAAAAGGGAAAGAAACGAAGAAGCGCGCTTCTCAAATTTCTAAGCTCATTTGTCCATTAACCAATAACAGTTACCTCACTCGCTCAGGCTCTTTCTCCACGCGCTCTGCCATTTTTCTCTTCGTTCACCGCGCAAGCGAGAGCTGCAAACAACTGGAAAGAATAACCAAAAAGCATCTAATTCAATCTTAGGGTTAGGGTTATCCCTAATCCGAATACCTTTTTACCTGTTCTTAGTATTAGAGCAGAAGAGATAAAACCAAGATGGGTGCGAATTCGCCATCTACAGATTCAATTGGCGATCTGGACGAGCAGATCTCGCAGCTCATGCAGTGCAAGCCACTCTCCGAGACCCAGGTTATGTCTCAGTTTCTGTTTGGTTTCCGTGCAGATACTATAGATAAAATTATATCCGTTTGGTTAGTTTAGTAATGTTTTTCAGCCGATTCGTGTTTGTTTGTTGAGTAATTGATTTTTCCGGTAGTTTTCTGCGCTGATCTGTTCCTATTGGTTTTATTGTGATGAAAAACGAGTCCAAAGATTGTGAAATGTATAAGTTTTGCAAAATATTCATATTTTTTAAGGAATTCTGGTTAATTATAATTCTCATTTCACCCCTATTGGAATTGATGCTTCATCTATTGCAAATTGTTTCTTTCTTGTTTTTTTTTCCTTTATTCTAAAGCTTTTATATTTTAACTGCCCTTTTGGTTGTCTGATGTTTTTATGAACGAGCATATTATGTTCATGTTTATATAAGATTGTCTGAAAATGATTTAAATTTTGAATCTCCGCAGGTCAGATCATTATGTGACAAGGCTAAGGAGATCCTGATGCAAGAAAGCAATGTTCAGGTCCAGCCCTTTACCCCTTTTTGGTTTGAATTTTGAATCCTGTTGTGGTGCTGAATATCCATTTACTAGTTGTTTGGTGCTGGTAGAATTGAGGTGCCTCGTTGCTGCAGCTGCTTCATCTGCAGAAAGAATAATCTTTTGATCAATCTTCATTTGGATTGTTGAGTTGTTAGCATTCATCTGTCAGAAGAGTTGTAATCTTCTGAACATGTTTTGAATCCACATAGGGCAATGTGTTTTTGGCTTCTATTAATTGTACCCTATGTTGCCTGCACCTTCTAACTTCTAAGCCTATAAAATTATTAATGTAATTAATCAAAAAAAAATCTTACCTCATGATTTTTCTTGTATTACTGCCTGTCAAAAGTCCTGTGACAATCTGTGGCGATATTCATGGGCAGTTTCATGATCTTGCAGAACTTTTTCGAATAGGAGGGAAGGTAACAATTCTGACTACGACCACTAAAATTTTTATTACTACTGTTTCAGCTGAAGTTTTGTCTCAAATAATTTATTGAAACCTGCCAATGCTTAAGGTTGAGGTGCTCATGAGTTATAGTTTTAAAAAAATAATTGCCAATGGTGAGGAAACTGCCAGTTCTTATCTTTTACTGCATCTCATTTGGAGAATACTAACAATCAGTTGCATATCTAAGATTTTGTGCAGTTCTGTTTCAAACTTTCAATAAATCTTTCATGCTAGAAAACTTTTTTTGACTATAACCTTCATGGTTTCAGCTGAGTTTGTTAGTGTAGTTTGATTTAGGCTACCAAACTTTCAGTAAATCCTTCATGCTAGTAAACTTTTATTGACTATAACCTTTATGGTTTCAGCTGAATTTGTTAGTGTAGTTTGATTTATGCTACCAACACTCCCCAAGTCTTCATAAAAAGAAATCTAAACCTTTCTTTCGTTGAGCTTTTAGAATGTTTTATAAATGTGTTTATCTTTAGATAGCACCTAAAGTTCTGCAAAAGAATGTTTTATGCAAATTTCTTGTTAGTTATGATAGTATTTTTTTGCTAATATGTTCCTCATTATATTTTTTATAAGATATTCATTTTATTCCTTATATTGTTTTTGAATTTTAAGTCTTGTCACCATTATTTTGAAATTTGATTGCCAGTGTCCAGATAGCAATTACTTGTTTATGGGAGATTATGTGGATCGTGGCTATTATTCTGTTGAAACAGTGACGGTATGTACGCTTCTCACTTTTTTTGATTTGCTGTTATGGCAGAGCAGTCAAAAGCTCTCGCTTCGGCGTTTTAAGCGCTGAAGCGAAGCACAATATGGGTATAGCGCTGTTTGATAGGTTGAAGCACACTCCTTTAATGAAATGCACACTTTTTGCGCTTAAGCCAGTGATTTGCAAAGCGGAAAGCACTCTTTTTTTCATGTGTTAATCAGTATTTATAGTAAAAAGTGACTCTTTGTATTCCTTTCACGTGTTAACCAGTATTTATTGTAAAAAGTGACTCTTTATATTCCTGGAATTAGATTCTTTTAGTTGTGGGACTCTTTATATTCCTATAAGTGTCAGCTGTCTTTTTTTTGGTATTTAATTCTTTATAAACTTCTCAATTAGTTTTTTACTCTAAGCAATTACTCTCATATCTATATTTGCTATTTTTTTAAAAAACAAAATGCATGAGCTGCTTTTCATTGTTTTGTTACTAAACTTTTTTAGGATTTCTTCAACAAAGTCACAAAGATAGGTACTTTTTTATGATTCTTGGATGTTAACTTCTCAATTAGTTCGTTGATTTGATTATTTGCTGTATTATTGCTATCTTTAATTTTCTAAATAATTTTTTTTTGAATTTTTTAGATGACATATTCTAATTCTAGTATTCAATTTCATGATGCTATAAATGACCCTAGATGGAAGTATAATTTTTCAGCAAATCCTAAAGACAAAAATGTTATTATATGTAGATTTTGTGGTAAAGTTACTAATGGTGGGATATATAGAACAAAATTACATTAAATTGGGGGTAATAGGAATGCTAAAAAAATGCCTTAAATGCCTTGAACATGTCAGGGAAGAGTTGGAAACTTATATGAAAAAGAAGCAAAAAGATGTGAATTATGACAAGTGTTTTGACTTTGATGATTTAGACAGCGTGATTGAAATTGACGGTGAAAAAGAAGAACTTAATTTAAATGGAAAGAGAGCTAAAGGTAAAAATGTGGTAAATATAGGTTTCGATTCAATTAAGAAGTCAAAGCAGAAAGGACCTAAGGATTTATTTGTGTTAAAGAAACCTGAAGTAGTAGTTGAACTCAGGTTGCATGGTAGATTAAGGCAAACTAGTATAATGATTCCTTAGATAAGGAAAAGAGAGCCATAGCATGCCAATATATTGGTAGATTTTTCTACCAAGATGGAATTCCATTTAATTGTGTTTGACTAAATTCTTTTAAATGGATGGTTGAAGCAATTGGGCAATATGGTCCAAATCTAAAACCTCTTTGTAAGAGTCCCAATTTTGAAGAAGTAGCATATGCTAATGAGTTATTAGGGAATCACAAAGATGTATGGGTGAGACAGGACTGCTTTATAATGTCAGATGGATGGACTATTAGAACTAATAAGATATTGATTAATTTTTTAGTTAATTGTCCTATAGGAACCATGTATGTGAAATTGATAAATGCTTCATCCATTATAAAAACTAGTGAAAAAATGTTGTACAAGTTATTACTAGTAATGGATCTAATTTTAAGTTGGCCAATCAGTTTATGGAAGCTAAAAGGCCTTATATATATTGAACTCCTTGTGCAACACGTTACCTAGAGTTTTAAGGACATTAGAGAGGACTATAAACATGACAAGCTACATATAAAATCATTGTGGTTTATTGAATATGATGAGAGAGTTCACAAAACAGAGGGAGCTAATTAGGCCTGGGAAAACAAGATTTTGCACTTTTTATCTTGCACTAAAATGCATCCATTTACATAAAAACTCTCTAGTAAATGGTCAAAGAGTGGGCTTCTAGTAAATGCTCAAAGAAAACAAAGGGGAAGCTTGTTATGTTAATAGTTTTGATTCATTCATTTTTGAACAACATTGCGATATCCTTAAATTCATACAAAGAGAAGGAATAGATTTTTCCAACAAAGATTGAATGATTTGGTTGTTATCAAGCGTAATCATGCTCTCAAAACTCGTTGTGATCAAAGAGATTTTATTGATTCAATTTCATCGGATGACATAGATGAAAACAATCAATGGCTAATTTGTAAAATGGGGGGTGCCACAGACACGAATGAGGAAAATGCTGAAGATGAGATGGTATTTTTAGATGATGATAGTGGTGGCTTGACATGGGATGCTGTGACAAAAGTAGTGTGTGTTGGAGAACCAAGTAGGATCATAAGAAATACAACTAAGTTAGCAAAGTCAAGTGCTAGTTCAAAAGGCTCTACTTCATAACTTCAACTCAAAGATCTTGAGGATGACTTGGATTATTATGATTTATGAAATAGATGTTGAAGGATATGAATCTAAATTTGATAATCAAAGATTTGAGGTTTTAAGTGAGGAGTTTGATAATGAATTTTAGTTCTTAGCTATTTGTTTTATTGGTTTTAAAATTAAGTCATTTTTCCAAGTAATTTTATATATTAAACATTAAAGTCAGTCTTTTTTGACACGTGAAGTGATGTTTCACAATGTTTCAAATCTTTTTTTGCTAAGGATTTCTGTTTTTTTCTGGTGTATTATAGTATTATTTAATTGTTTTAGATAAATTAGAATTTGCTTCAATAAAGTGAGTGCTTTTTTTGCATTTTGCGCTTTAGGCAATAAAAAGTATATCACTTTGACTGCATTTGTCACTTTTAAATACACTGGTTATGGGTGTCAATTACAATATTTAAATGTACCAAGAAAATTATCATGACAGTGGCTGCATTATTTTTATTCATATCTTGTTTTGCTTTCATTATAGTAATAATTGTCATTGATGTCAATTTTTCTTCTTCACTGTAGGATGAGTAAGGTAGGGGTGGCAATATTGGACATGACATGTAAACTTGGGCAGATGTAATATGATATATGATTCAAGTTTGCTTAGTTGGCTGTTTTGACCCAATTTTGGTGCTGTGTTGTCTCATGGTTTGACTAATAGATTGAAAATAACATCTTCTTGATACAGTATTTTGTGCATTGGTCTAATATGGTGATGAGACAATGGCTATTTGATAGAGTACAAAGTGCAAAATTTTTATGGATAGTTGTGGTGCTTATCATAAAGAAATGTTAAGGCTAAACTGATAATAACTGGAATTAGATAATTTCTTTTGAAGAAAATCATCTAAGCATGTGATTCATGTTCTTTTGCATCAACCTGATATGACCTGCTAATTTAAAGGGTTTACAGTTTTTTCATTTAATAAATTGGTCATTTATGTTTGTGCTTATTCCGCAATTAATTAATCTGATGCTGCTTATGTCAACTCTAACATTGTTATAGATAACTTAGTCTGATTGTCATTGTTAATAGTGGATTAAGCATTGGAGAAAAATTTGCAATATATGTTGGTGATAGAGGTATATTATTATTATGTAAGTCGTTTGAATTTGGTGTAAAGAATTTTCTGTGTCATGGCTTTATGATCACTTTTAGTGGCAATCTTTGATTTTAACCACCATTTTATGTTTTTGTAGCTAACATCAAGGTAAAATTAAGATGCCCGGATTTTTATCTTGATATTTGAGTTTATTTTAGTTGTGCTTGCTTAGCTGAATGTTTTCATTTTCACATAATGATAGTGATTCATTTCTTCAATCCAGCTCTTGGTGGCACTAAAGGTGCGATATCCACAGCGAATAACCATTCTTAGAGGAAATCATGAAAGTCGTCAGGTACTCTTTCATTTATGTTCTTCTTCATTCAGTTTGCACTTTTAATCAACAACTATGGCAATGCTTGCATACTAAAATACATGTGATCTTAACCTATGATCTATGATATGGATTGTTTATAAATTTTGAGTCACTTTTAATTTGTTCAGTACAAGTTATATCATGCAAAGCATCTTTTTTTGGACTTTTGAATTCAGATTTGATTTCCATTTTCGCTTTTTTGACCTTAAATATCTATCTAATTATTGCTTCATATTTTGTTTGTCCTTCTGGCAGATTACTCAGGTTTATGGGTTTTATGATGAATGTCTACGAAAGTGAGTTTTCTTTTCAAGCTTTTATATGTTGATAACCATGTTCATATAGCAATAATAAACTTGAATAATAGGCATTTCCATGTGTGTGCCTGAAGTCTCACAGGAATGACTCTCAATATGTATTCATGTATATGTTTGTCAAATGTATCTAATCCAGTTATGTATCAACAAATGATGCTACTATCTTATTAATTTTATACAATTTTTTATGATTTTGTTTGTTTAAATTTTTTAAGATTGAATTTTTTGAGGTCACATTGGAGATTTCTTTTGTTCACATGTGAACTTTATGTTATCTCTTTCAATACTTGTAGTTCTTGCAGGTTATCTATCTTCTTCTCTAGCATTTGAATGGGTGTTTTGAACTGGTTTAGTTCATAAAAAGATTTGAGTTGCTTATTATCTTGACCCAGTTCATTTGCATGAACATCTTGATTGTGGGAGTCGTCAGTAAATTAAAACAGGAAAAAGGAAAAGACTCGTGCATGTTAGAAAAAAAACGGTGGATTTTTAGTTCAAATGAGGAAATGCTGTGAGATGCATGGTTTGCTTGTGATTTCTTATTTTGAGATTGTTTCCTAGGCTTCATTTCCAGTATTCTTATTTGTCTTGTTAAAGATATCCAAATTATCATGGCCTTGTGCATAGCATTTGAGAGCTTCTATTGTTAGAGAATCCTTCTGTTTGTTTGTGCATGTGATGTGCAATTACTTTTGTCATATTGCCCTGCATTTACAATTTCAGTTGCAATTGAACAAGTGTTGGTGGAATTTGAAGTGTATTAATGTGTATGAAGTCTGCATGTAATGGTTTGGGAGTTGCATATTGTATACAAATGATATCACAACTGAATGTAGTATTCGTTGAGATGGCCTGAACTGCCAGTAATGTACCCTGCTAGTGATGTGTATATTATTATTTTTGGCAGTCATATAAAGTTTCTAAATTTGCTTCTTGATCTTTGACAAGAAAGTTTATGGGCTTCTTGCTTCTCTTACAAATCTGTTGTACCGTTTTCTTTGCAGGTATGGCAATGCTAATGTTTGGAAGATCTTCACTGACCTTTTTGACTATTTTCCTTTGACTGCCTTGGTTAGTAAGAATCATTACAGCTGGTTCTGCCTTTTTAAGAAATGGCTAATTTGCAAGAAACAAAAATTTAAATATGCATGGGCTGAGTAACTACAGAGATATTTACATCATTTTTTGAGCTCTTCTTGATGCATGCTTTCTTTTATAATTGAAGTTCATGACCTCTATTGTAGTCTTTCTTTTTACCTTACTTTATTAAATATTGTTATTGTTCCCATCATGATTTGATCTTGGATTTTCTGATATAGGTCAAATTTCTCAATTCAGCTGCATTTCCCTGCACTTGAATTTTTGGATATTTTTGTTGGGATGAGATAAGAAGTGTAGCTGATGATTATAAGTGTGCATATTGGAAAAGAACTTAACTATAACTGTATATATTGACAGAAAACCTCTTATACTGTTTGTAGGATCTCTTGCACGGCATTTTTTGCTGTGTTTGTATCTTAATGAAATCTAGGCCTGAAGTGGTACTGGTTTGTTGCTCTTGACTGGTGAGGTACTATATATATCTTTGATATTATTTTCTATTTTGTAGGTTGAGTCAGAAATATTTTGCCTACATGGTGGATTGTCCCCGTCAATAGAAACCCTTGACAACATAAGAAATTTTGATCGTGTTCAGGAGGTTCCTCATGAAGGAGCTATGTGTGATCTCTTATGGTCTGACCCAGATGATCGATGTGGTTGGGGTATTTCACCTCGTGGTGCTGGATATACTTTTGGCCAGGTAACTCCTTTCTTATGAAGAATGTTTTTCCTCCCTTATTTTTTCTTTATTTTTTCTCTTGCCTAAGTTATGATGGTGGCAGTGTTTCTCCTGAAGTTCTTTGTTCTTATTTTTGTTCTTTGTGTAGGATATATCCGAGCAATTTAATCATACAAACAACCTGAAGTTGATTGCCAGAGCACATCAGCTTGTTATGGATGGATTTAATTGGGCACATGTAATTTTCATTTTTGTAATTCATGAATGGCTTTCTGATTTTCATATATCAGTGCAAAAAGGGCTGGCAACATCACATTGTTTTCTTTGGTGCAGGAACAAAAGGTGGTTACCATATTTAGTGCACCTAATTATTGTTATCGGTGTGGGAACATGGCTTCTATATTGGAAGTTGATGACTGCAACAGCCACACTTTCATCCAGGTTAGTATCTGTTCCTAATTTATCATTTCTTTTATTGATAAAGCTGTACTCTGGTGAAAACTGCTTTGTATTAATTTTTGATAAATTGCAGTTTGAGCCAGCTCCAAGGAGGGGAGAGCCTGATGTTACCCGTAGAACACCCGATTATTTCCTGTGAATGATCCGTCCTACTTCGTGCTTTAGATAGTTGATGATCCTAGTTGCAAGATATATTTCTATAGATTTCAATATCTGTAGAATTTGCTTTGCGTGCTTTCCCGGGTATGGGAGCCCAAAAGCATGTGTAAGGGGCCAGGTTTCGTGCTTTTTGTTTTTTCTTATATTACTCGAGAACCGTTCTGGACATTCTCCGCAGTTGGCTAAAGCTCATGGCAGACCATCGCCATTAGAATATTCGTTCCTTAGCAGAGTTGTGGATATTATTGTTTTATTCAGTTGCACGGTTGTCCCATCATTTTAGGGGCTGTAGAGGGAAGGGATGAATGGATTTGATAACTAGTGGATTCTTTACTCTTCTTCGACCTTGTAATTGTCAACAAGATTTGTTTAAAGCTTGTTATTTCTCTCTCCCTCTCCCTCTCCCTCTCCCTCTCCCTCCAACCCCCTCCGCCCCTGTTTGACGTTGAAGGATGTCGCCATATCAACCTTCAACCGTGTCTTTTCACTGAGAATTTGATTATCGGATTTATTTTGTGCATTCCTTCACCTATAAAACTTGAGCTATGTCATTTCAGTGAAAAGTTGATTTTAGGATTTTTTTTTTTAATTCTGCATTCTTCGACAGTAGATTAAAGTAAACTTTCCATTTTTGTGATTGCTAACCGGCCTTTGGTAATTATACTATACAGCTTCCTACTCATATAGGAGGACGTGTGCTCAGCAATTATAGTTTAAAGGTTGAACATAATTTTCTGTTTCAATTTGTTAATAGACAATGTAATGGGGAAGCAAACAGTTTGCCTAGGAAAGTATAACGTTTTGATTTTGTAAACGATTTTACTGCCTAGTTCAATAGATCTGCTTTAATCCGCCCCTATGCTCTAGGGTGAAAGAGCAAACAAAAAATGAGTGGGCGGGAAAGCAAAATAATTAAGTAAAAAAATTGAAGGGATCTTATCATCTATTTAAAAATAAGGAAAAAAAATCAGGAGGGCGATAAATCCTGACGTAGAATAGGCCACTCATGCTAAACAATGAGCAACCTAATTCGTAGAACTATTCATAAAAGCGAGGAACAATCAACAATGTCCTTAACTAAAAACTTACAATCTGCCCGGAGTTGGGTTTTGCCAGATGAAGGAATGTTAAAATCTCATGTAGATGCCTTCCTCTTCCAGCGTGATTCTGGAACTGGTTATGGAAGATTATTGTGCGGTCATGAAGGGAAGTTTATAGCTTCGTTTTCTAGTCATGTTTGGGGTCTTCTCCACCTTGAGGAAGCCCTTAATTATCACTGTAAATATTGACAGAACCCCTTATTATATTTGTGGGATCTCATGGTTGAAATTTTCTGCCTTTTCTTTTGTTTAAGAAAGCCAGGTCAAAGATGGTGTTGGTTTATTGCAGTCAATTGACAATTTTTATCTGATTCTTATTCTCTTTTGTAGGTTGAATCTGAAATATTGCGTCTACATGGTGGAATGTCCCCGTCGATTGAAACTCTTGACAACATTATAAATTTCGTTCGAGTTCAGGAGGTTCCTCAAGGAGCAATGGGTGATCTCTTATGGTCTGACCCAGACGATCGATGTTGTTGGGGTATATCAGCTCGTGGTGCTGGGTATACTTTTGGCCAGGTAACTACTTTTTTTCATACTAAAAGCGTGCTTCTGCATGCACGTGCCTCTCTATGTTTAATTCTTCAGTCTTTTTTTTTTCTTTATTTTTTTCTTTATGTTCGTCTCTCATGTCTAGTCTAATCTTTGTTCTTTTGTGTAGGATATATCTGAGCAACTTAATCATGCAAACAACCTGAAGTTGATCGGTAGAGCACATCAGCTTTGTTATGGATGGATTTAATTGGGCACATGTAATTATCATTTTTGCAAGTCATGAATGTCATTCTGGTTCTCATGTATGCTGCGATAAGTTGAGGCCTTGCACCATTATACCGTTTTCCTGGTGCAGGAACAAATGTGATTACCATAATATTGTTACCGGTGCGGGAACATGGCATCCATTTTGGAAGTCGATGACTGCAGGGGCCACACTTTCATCCTGGTTAACCTCTGTCCCAAATTTGCTGTTGCTTTTGCTGATTATGCTGTACTCAATTGTCAATCTTTGGCGCATTGCAGTTTGAGGTTTTGAGCCGGCTCCAAGGAGAGGAGAGCCTGATGTTACCCCAAGAACACCTGATTATTTCCTGTGAATCAGCCATCTTTTACTCTGCTGTCCTTTCCTCCCTACTTCATGCCTAGATGGTTGAGGATCCTAATTGCAAGATATGGAATTTAATATCTATAGATGTTCCCTTTGCATGCTGTTTCTGGTGAGTATGGGAGCCCAAAAGAATGTGAAATAGGCCAGGTTTTTTGATTTTTTTTTGTCTCATACTTGAAACCACCCTGGACATTCTTCACAAACGGTAAAAACTCATGGCAGACTATCAGCATTAGATCTATGCTCTTTAGCAGAATTGTGCATATTGTTGTTTTATTATTGACTTGTACTTGTGTCCTATCCATCTAGGACCTGTACCAATGGATTCGGTATCTAGTGCATGCTTTACTCTTTTTTCGCCTTGTTCGTTATTGTCATCAAGAATTGTTATTCTTCTTCTTCTTTATTATAAGAAAAGAAAACAGCAAAAGAAATTAAGCAACAACTAAACTGGGGAAGGTCACACCCGCAACATCTCCAACCAGATGCAAATAGATACTAGAAGGCACCTGATCATGTCATTTAAATTGTTGATTCTGAGACAAGGCTATGTTGGCTAAACCATCGGCAATCTCAAATTAGCCTCTCTGTTGGTATGCTTGAAGGAAACAATCCAATCTCTAGCCAAAAAACACTTTGATTCTTCGAATAATATTAACATTACGCTCAGAGGAATGCTTACCAACCCGAAGTGTATGATCCACGCTAGAGTTATCCACTTGCACAATAACATGGCTCCCCCCTCCCTTCAAACTTCTTGAAGCCCAATCCAAACTCCCCAGAATTCCGCTCAGTACATTCTCTAATCTTTATAGGAAAACCATCCATGGTGATCCCGAAAAATTCTATCAGCTGTGCCCATCATAATGTTCCTCCTTAAAGCCCCATTAGTGTTCGACGCAATCCACCCAATACTAGAGGGATTCCAACCCAATTGAACTAAAGTTTTGCTGGCCGCAACTCCGCCTAAAGGAAAAAGGAACCTACGGGTTTTTAGGTTAGCAAACACAGAGTTTGAAATAATGGCAAGTTTGAAAGAATTGTTCAAAAGTTGATTACTCTGTCTTTCTTGCCTCTCACCCTCTGTTTGTCATTGAAGGACATCAACCTTGGACTGTCGTTTCACAGTGTAGTTGATTAGTATTAGATTATCTTTTCCTTTTTGGGCTTGAAGCATATTTAATCCCCAAGACTTGGCAGGATTTGTATGTTTGCTTTTAAATTTAATATTTAATCATCAGGGAATTTAGGTTCTGAAACTGAAACAACAGACAAATGCAATGGTTGATTTTAAATAAAAGATTTAATCATCAGGGAATTTAGGTTCTGAAAATAAAACAATAGACAAAATCAATGGTTGCATACGAAGAAGAAAAACATGATTATGGAAAGTTGAAGGGCATGTATCGATATAAAGCAAATAATCTAATAACTTGTTCAAATTTTATTCATGAAATTCCACTTGGAAATTATTATTCACTTCCTTATCTTTAATCGATGGGTTGTGCGCTATTTCTAATATTTTCAGGCCTAATGGCATGAAAATTTTCTGATCATTTCGTGGATTGTTAAGAAAATTCTAAGAATTCAAATTACTAAGTAAAAAAAAAAAAACTCAAAAACTTAAAAATTTACCAATTCTAAGAATTTAAATTATATTCAAAAGATAAAAAAAAATAAAAACTCAAAAGCCCTGAATGGCCATATTGTGTGTTTTGTTTTATTGTTTCAAATGGATATGACCCAATGGGTCCAGTATTATGGATTAAACTTTTTTTTTTTGGGGCAACTAAGAGTATTTTTTATTTTTTATATATATTTCAAAAAATAATTTTTTTATTATTTTAATAAATGACATATCATGTATACAAATTTATAATATAATTTACCTCAAATGACGGATTGTTATACTGTGGACCGTGGTGCATGTTCCATTATAAATTTTCTTCATTTAAACGTGCGAAATAAAAAAAAAATGCACGTTTTTTCGAAATTGAATTTTAGTGAACTATTAAATGTAAAATATGTTTATCAATTATAATTTACAAGTTAATTGTTTTAATTTAGAAATTTATTGTTTAAAAAAACTATAGATTCATCGTTTTGAACTTGCAAGTTTATCATTTATAGATATATCGTGTACAACTTATTATTTCATCATTTATAAGTTTATTGTTTGAACTTGTAGGTTTATTATTTACAACTTATTGTTTCAATATTTACAAATTTATTGTTTTACAACATATAAATTTATCGTTTTAAATTGCAGATTATCATTTATAAATTGTAAATTTATTCTTTAGGAACTACATGTTTATCATTTTTAATTTAAATATTTCTTGTTAAAAATATTGTTGGTTCGCCATTTGCAGATTTATCGTTTACAATTTATATGTTTATTGTTTATAACTTGTTATTTCATCATTTACAGGTTTATTATTTTGAATTTACAGATTTATTGTTTACAACTTATAGGTTTGTTGTTTACAACTTATTATTTCAACACTTATAGGTTCATTGTTTTACAATTTGCAGGTTTATTGTTTTGAATTTTCAATTTTATTATTTACAACTTGTTGTTTTGTCATTTAGAAGTTCATCATTTGCAAATTTTAGATTTATTATTTAAAACTTTAAGATTCATCATTTAGAAAATACAGATTCATCATTTTAAACCTATATATTTATTGTTAAAAATTTGTAGATTTACCATTTGCAGATTAATGACCTACAGTTTCATTGTTTCTACCAAAATACATCGTCTTCAACTTTTTATATTTATTATTTTTAGTTCAAATATTTTTATTTTCAACAATTTTATTTTATTAATATATCAAAACTAATATTTTTTATTTAAAACAATAATAATAATACCTAAAATATTAAAAATAAAATTAAATATACAAATTAAAAGTTCTCTCATTAAAATAAATCTAAAATATACTAAGAAATTTTTTAAAAAATAGATAAAGAAAGAAGAAGAAAAAGAAGAAGAAGAAGATAGTAATGATTAATAAAACACAAAACACAATTATTAGATAATATATTACCGTTTTAAAATTAGAATTACTATGCATAATAAATATAATTTAGGTCGAATGACAGATTGGGCTGAGTTGAGAGTGGACTTAGCCCAATAATTAGGTATAGTTTATTTTCTAATTAAGAGGGGAAGAAAATAATGAAACAAGAAAGACATATAAAAATAGAAACAGTGCCATTCATTTAAAAATAATGAGAAGCAACGAAAAGCAGAAGCCAAGTTCTCACTTTATTAATTAATTAAACAGTTATCTCACTCGCTTCCTCGATCACGCGCTCTCCGATTTTCTTCTTCGTTAGACAGCTTGCCGGCGAGCTGCAAGTGCAAGGACTGGATTCAACACACAAGAAGCATCTAATTCAATCTCAGGGTTAGGGTTACCCCTAATCCCTATGCCCTTATACCCTTTCGCTGTCTGACTACAGATAAATACAACCGAAATGGGTACGAATTCGCCATCGACAGATTCAATTAGCGATCTGGACGAGCAGATCTCGCAACTCATGCAGTGCAAGCCACTCCCGGAGACCCAGGTTTGACCTTACTTTCTCTTTTGTTTGGGAGAAGAAAGACAGAAAAATTGATATCAGCTTCATTATTTATGCAATTCATCCAATTTGTGTTTGTTGTGAAGTAATTGAATTCTTTGGGGTTTGTGTTGGGTTGATGTGTTCTTATTTTCTACCATTGAAAAATACTTGCCATCTGTAAGTTTTTTTTAAGTATTTCTATAAGATTATCCAATGGAAATTTTTTTTCTTGTTCATTGTAAAGCTCTTCAATTTCTTGTTCTGATTTATTACTTTTGATATTAACGTGCGTCTCATATTATTTATATAAATTTTTTCTGAAACTGGTTTAGCTTGTTCGTTTTGATTTCTGCCTTTGCAGGTCAGATCATTATGTGACAAAGCTAAGGAGATACTAATGCAAGAAAGCAACGTTCAGGTCCAGCACTTTAACCCTTTTTTAGTGAACTTCAAAACAAATTATGTCGTTGATTATCCTTTTTGGTAGTTGATTGGTGCTGCAGCTTCTGCTGAATGGATAATCCTTTGATAAATGTTCATTTGGATCATTGGACTGAATTTTTGGTTTCTTTCATATGAATAATTATTAATCTTTTAAGCATGTTGTCTTGGATATATATAATTTGAAAATGCATTTTGTTTTTGGCCACTCTTGATTCTACTATATTCTGCTCACACTGTACTATCGTATCAAATTATTCATTTAAATAATTGAAAAAAAATTGATTTTTAATGTCTTTCCTGTATTGCAGCCTGTCAAAAGCCCTGTGACAATATGTGGCGATATTCATGGGCAGTTTCATGATCTTGCAGAACTTTTTCGTATAGGAGGAAAGGTGTCAATTCTAACTATGGCAACTTAGAACTTTAATACTTCTGTTTGAGCTCAGGCTTTGTCTAAATTATTAAGATCTGCCAATACTTTGAAGAATCAGGTGCTTATATATTCTCTGTGTCAATTGCTATAGCCTGCTAGTCAGGGAACTGCTTCTTGTATATTTTAATTCATTGCTTTTGAAATCAGTTATACATAGATTTTGTGCAGGATCCTGTTTCTCACTTTCAATATAACTTTTTGCTTATTAAATCATGAGTTTGTTATCCAACACTCATAGAAATCCTCGTAAAAAAATATGATTTTCTTAGTTGAGCTGTTAAAGTTTCTTATGTGTTTATTATCACAGGTCGCTTTATGCTATGCAAAAGAATGTTTTTGTAAAAAAATATTTAATTCTTTTGGTATTTTCAGGCCTCTGTTCCTCATTGTATGTTTTGGTTATCTATTAATTTTATTCTTTGTATTGCATTCAGATTAACCTTTTTTTGAAATTTTGATGACAGTGTCCAGACAGCAATTACTTATTTATGGGAGATTATGTGGACCGTGGCTATTACTCAGTTGAAACTGTGACAGTATGTAGATTTTGATTCTACTATTAGCTATTATGTGTGCCCTGTACCATCTTATGCAGTACTAGTTTTGTTATGCCTATAGGAACCTCTGCAATTGATGCCAACTTTTTCGTCTTCACTAAAAAATGTAGATAGTGGTGAATAGTGGAAACATGGCATGGACACTTGGGCAGATGTAATGTTAGACTATTTAAATTTTCTTTGTTGGGAGGTTCTAGACAATTTTGTCATTATATTTCTCATGGTTTGACCCATAGATTTGATAATAAAATCTTTGTAGTACACTTCCATATGTGTTTGTCTAAGTTATGGGCCACAACCACACGATCTAAAATGGTGATTTGATAGATTATTCTGATAAGAGGCACTGAAAGTTATAATTGCGGATGCACTTTCATTTTCGTATGATAATTATGGTTTTGTTTCTTCAATCCAGCTCCTAGTAGCACTGAAAGTGCGATATCCTGAGCGAATAACCATTCTTAGAGGAAACCATGAGAGTCGTCAGGTACTCTTTTATTCATGTTCTTTATGAATGAGCTTGCACTTTTAATCAACTACTGTGGTATTAGCTGCATATTGAAGTGCATTTGATATTAACACTTGATTTATGATATAGATCGTTTCAGTAACTTTGGAGTTATTTTAATTTCTTCAATATAGGTTATGTACTGTGTGACACATAATTTTATACTGGATTATTGAATTTGAATTTATTTTGCATTTGACTTTATTGACCTTGAATTATACTGCTAGACTGGATAGTGGATACTGATCTACTATATTGCTTCATAATTTATTTTTCCTTCTGGCAGATTACTCAGGTTTATGGGTTTTATGATGAATGCCTACGAAAGTGAGTTCCAACCTTTATTTGTATTTTACCATGTTCTAATGTTATATGCTTGAATAGTAAGAATATATGTGCATGTGTATGTGTTCAATCTCACATGAATTGCTGTCCATATGTATTCATGCAAAACATGTCTTTATAATGTGTATGATATAGTTATTATTTATTTATCAACAAATCATGGTCCATTTTCTCTTTTAGTTTATCTTTGTTTATTTTTTGATGCGTTTTTTCACTGTAAATTATTAAGATTGAAGTGTTTAAGGTTGGGTAGGAAACTCCTTTTGTTTACATATGAACTTTCTCGTATCTTCTTCTTCTTCTTCTTTTGGCATATGAAAGTACCTAAGCATCGTAAATTCTAATCTGTGTTTTGAACTGGTTAAGTTAATAAGATGTTTTAAGTTGCTCATGTGGATTTGCTCAGTTGCATTAAAATCCTAGTCATCATGAATGCTATTAAGGGTGGACATTTAGTTCAAATGAGGAATTGCAGCAAACTGCATGTTTTATGTGTAATATCTTTTGCTGGAGGTTGTGATTTGGTTTCATTTCCAATGTCGTCCTAGCTTGATTTTCTGGTCAAAATGTGCAGATCGGGTAATTTTTACTAACGGTATTACAATTATACGACTCATAACAATTCAGTACCTTAAATTTTATTTGTAACACGACCTCTTTTAAATTGATTTTGTAATACAAAATCCCCTTTATCCAAATTTGTCAACTCGGTTTAATGGTCTAATGATGTGGAATTTCCACCTCAGCAAAAAAATAATAATAAGAAATAAATTTGGTGGAATTTTTTTTTTTAAAATGACATGGATTTTTAAAATGAAAAGACAACAATGCCCTCCCAATTACAATAACAGATTCCTCTGATTTTCGAAAACCCTAAATCTAACTTCACACTTTCTTGAACTTTCCCACACTTTCCTTCACTTTCTTACCAACCAAATAACATAAATAAATTTTTTTAATTTTTTTAATTCTTTTAAATTTTTGTACTAATGTGTTAGTATTAATAGTTGAAAAGTCAGATCTAGAAGTTCCAATCGTGAATTTCCAATGGAGCATTACCCAAGCATGGGGATCTACTTGGTCTTTCCTCTGCCGCTATCACCCTCCATCTCTTCCTCTCCTTCCTCTTTTCATCTAACAGTTGCATCTCGCTTAGCCCAATCCCAGTCATCTATAGCCTCATGGTGGCTCTAGTCTCAGCCTTCATTTCCCACTAGGCATAAGGCCCACTGGCAGCAGAGAGAGAGTGTGTGTGTGCGATGAGTGTGGCGAGGGAGATAAAAAAGAAGCTATCCTTTTCTCTGGTGGTGCTCTCGTCAACGCCGATGTCCTGTAGTTTCTTCCGGCTCGTCGTCACCACCAGTGCCGCCTTAAGCAAAGTGATCTAGGGATTTAGGGTTTTCTGCATATTCCTTTTTATTCTTTTTTAGTAGGTCGTTGACCTTATTAGAATAAAATTGGATTTGTTAAAAATTTATTGAATTTATTAGAATAGAATTGGATTTGTTAAAACTTTATTGAATTTCTTAGAATAGAATTTCATTTTTTTAATTTCACGTCATTATTTAAAAAAAATTGCTGACATGGAAAGTACATGTCAGCATTCTGTTAGTTGAAGTAACTGAGATTTGACAGAGGGGGTTTTATATTACAAAATAAATTTAAAAGGGGTTTAGCGTTACAAATAAAATTTAAAGTACTAAGTTGTTACGAGTTGTATAGTTAGAGTATCATCAGTGAAAATTACCCTGAGCAAATCAGAAGGGCCTTTTGCATATCGTTTGAGAGTTTCTGTTACATCATAGACAAAGGGCTTGTGAAAACTATCTGGTTGTACATGTGATGTGGAATTATGTTGGTCGCATAACTATACTTTTGCAAGATGGAATATAATTGAGCAAACAGTTCTTGGAATTTAAATTATATTATTGTCCATGAAGTCTGAGTTTGTTGGTTTGGAAATTGCTTATTGCGTTTACAAGATGATATCACAGCTGAATGTAAGGTTTCTTGAGAGGGCTGGACTGTCAGTAGTGTACCCTTCTGCTGACAGTTAGCTCTGCCTTTTTTTTTTCAGAAATACTAAAGTATATGTGCTTCCTGCTTCTCTTTCAAAACTGTGATACTATTTGTACTTCCTTTTCAGGTATGGCAATGCTAATGTATGGAAGATTTTCACGGATCTTTTTGATTATTTTCCATTGACTGCCTTGGTTAGTAAGACTCATTTCAGCTGGTACTGTTTTTTAGTAATGGCTATTTTTTATGGAGACAGTAATTGCAGAGATGGTTACCTGCATATGTTTATTGTGACGATGTGACATTAGAGATATTTTTTGGCTGTTCTTGATGCGTGTTTTCTTTTGTTTCTGAAGTTCATGATATGCTAGCCTTATTATATATCCTGTCATATGCCCTTCATGATTGTTTAGATTTCTAATATGTAGATTTATGACAATTCAATTTGCCTAATTCAGTTGCATCTCCCTTTACATAAATTTATAGATATTTTTGTTGAGACTTGAGATGAGGATATAACAAGTTTGGATGACGATTAAGAGTGATCTTATTGGCAAATCCCTTAATTATCTTATAATATTTATGGGGTCTTTCAGGTGAATTTTTGCTGCTTTCTTTTTTGTTTAAGAAAACTAGGACAGATGTTACTTCTTGTTGATTGGCAATATATGACATATATCTGAAGTCTTATTTTCTCTTCTGTAGGTTGAGTCGGAAATATTTTGTCTGCATGGTGGACTATCCCCATCAATAGAAACCCTCGACAACATCAGAAATTTTGATCGTGTTCAGGAGGTTCCTCATGAAGGAGCAATGTGTGATCTCTTATGGTCTGACCCAGATGATCGATGTGGTTGGGGCATATCACCTCGTGGTGCTGGATATACTTTTGGTCAAGTAACTCCTTTCACAGAGAGAGCTTGTTTCTGGTCTTTTCCCCCTTATTGCCCCTTAGATTATATATCCTTGACTGTATTTTTTTTGCTGAAATTACTCCCAAAATTTGTTCTTTTGTGTAGGATATCTCCAAGCAATTTAATCATACAAACAACCTGAAGTTGATTGCCAGAGCACATCAGCTTGTTATGGATGGATTTAATTGGGCACATGTAATTGGGATTCTTGCAACTTATGAGCGTCTTTCTTATTTTTGTATTCAGTGCAATTAGATGAAGCCTTTCTTGATGCAGGAACAAAAGGTGGTTACCATATTTAGTGCACCTAATTATTGTTACCGCTGTGGGAACATGGCTTCTATATTGGAGGTTGATGACTGCAGGGGCCACACTTTCATCCAGGTTAAATTCTTTCCCAAATTGCTTGGTTTTTTTTATTGATAGTGCTGTACTCCAGTGTGGACTTTTGGTGCATTGCAGTTTGAGCCGGCTCCTAGGAGGGGAGAGCCTGATGTTACACGTAGAACACCCGATTATTTCCTGTGAATCTGCCTTCTATTGCACCAGTATCACCTGCGCTTCCATCTCTTCATGCTTTAGATGTTTGAGATCTTTAGTTGCAAGAAATATCAATGGAGTTTTATTAACCTATAGAACTTTGCATGGATTTTCGGGTGAGCATGAGAGCCTAAAAGCATGTGTAACCAAGCAGGTTTTGTGCGTTCCGTTCTTTTTGATAGTTCTTGAACCATGATGAATATTCTCCGCAATTGGCCAAAGCTGGCGAAAGCTCATGGATAACCATCTTCATTAGATTATCCTACTTTAGCAGAATTGTGGATATTGTTCTTTTTTTAATTCGCTTTCACTTTTTACTTATCTTTTTAGGGTCTGAAGGGGAAGAAATGCATTTGATCTCTGGTGGATGCTTTACTCTTTTCTCACCTTGTAATTGTCAACAAGTGTTTTAAGTTCGTCTCTTAAATATTGAAGGATGGCAACCTTGATCTGTCTTTTCACTGAGTAGTAATTATATATATGTGTGTGTGTGTGTTGCATTCTTTGACAGTAGATCAGGTCATAATTCCATTATTCATAGTGCATGACAGCTTTAGAGTACTGCAGAGAAGATATAAGATCACTACCTTCATTCGATCAAGAATCTTGATAGATTGGCACTCTGCAATTCTTATTGTTTCAATGGAAATGTACTTTTTCAACATGAACAAAAACAGGAAATCATGTCCGGGAGTTATAGGTAATAACGCTGCACGATATGATATCACAGGCGAATATTAATTTTGTTACACTTCATACTTCAAGCCCTCAAAATTACCATTGTGAAAATTTTCAAATTGTTATAGCATTTATTTGCCTAGTAGACAAATTATGCAACTAAAATTTGGAATAATAGACTGGTTTTCTCCCTGGAAAAAAAAATATTATGTAATTTACAGAATTGATACGTGACACACTCCACGTGGAACTAGCAACAACCATACTAATTGCCACCGACAATTCCCCTTACCCCAAAAAAGAATAATCATATACAGCTGTAACAACACAGTGCTACAACCTTAGATGAGAGAAGAGAGAAGGAACAAGGTCTACCACGGACCAAGCAAGGCCAGCATATTGGAGAAATCTAATGCCAGTATCAACATCAAACGATTCCTGATGGAAGAAGAATAGCTTTTGGATATAACCTGATTGCTTAATTTCATCTGTTTTTTTACCCTTAACAGATCCATTTAACATGGGAATATAGCTGGTTGACTTTATGGGGATGCCCAAGGTGTTTGATATTACTGGAAGAACCCATTTAGCCAGGGCCTTGCTGCAGAATTTCACCAAAAGTATCGTTGGTAGGCCTACAAGTACTCTTCCCAAAAAGGCAGGGACGGTGAGTTGCGTAAAAATGCGTGGCACATCTTCATGGTGGAACTGGTGATATGTTTGCTGAATCCCAGCCACCTGAATGACATTGCAAATACACTCAGTTGAAAATTTTGCAAAAGTTGAAATTTGCCATAAAAAAATGACTGGTTATCAAAATAATTTTATTGACATATACAAATTCAAATTAAGTATTCCTTTTGCACCGTCTTATCTAGGAATAGAAGATGTGGCTTTACCAATAATTAAAATTTCTTTTTCATGTAGTAGTCTAAACACCTCCCAAGCCTCCGTTTGCCGTTTTAGGGAGTTCTTTGGTGCACTATCACGACTTTCAATTTATCTATGTCCAAGGAGATGATAACAAAAAATAGAATAATATACCTGGCTCAGTTGCATGACATATTGGGTATTCATATAACAATCAATCAATTACAAGCTCATGTAATTGGAAATTGATAATAAGTTAAAAATAAAGCTCAAAGTCAAATGAGAGAGTGATTGCTTACTATTCCAAATGCAACACCGATGAAGGCTGTATGGAACTCAAAGCTTGGAGTAGGAAGTTCAGGAGTTGGATAAGCAAAAAGAAACAAAAAGCTCAAGGCAGCCCAGAAGGTCGTAACTGCAAGTGAAATAGTACTGTGCATAAGAATATAAAGCACACTTGTAATGTTGTGAATTTTAACATAAATATGTATACTTGATAAATGTTTCAACACTCAAAAACTCAACCAGATTTCACCTTCTGTAAAGTACTACAGCTATTCAAATGAAACCACATAGTGAACAGGAATCAATGGCCATGACATTCACGCAGTATCATTCTCCAAGTGAACCTAGGTTCATGAGAATTTCTGAACACTGAAGAATATTGCTTTATAATGTTGGTAATATAGAAACCTAAGTCCTACACCCAAAAGCTTTTCAACCAAAACTAAATATGCCTTTGAGGCTGAACCTTATATAGAGAAATAAACCTTAAAATTGCTAAAGAGTTCTACCAAATATAAAATATCCTAAACAAAAATAAATTACTTCGAAACAAAATAAATTATCTTTTAAGTTTCCTACAGCTAAATGAAGAATTACAATTATTTTCCCAAAGCAAACTAGGATCAGGATTAGGACTTAGGCTTTGTGTTTTCTGTGGAACATAAACAACATCAGTTAGTCCCCAGGAGTTTTTTGAACAAATCACGCATCAAGCCACTAGGATGCCAAAAAACAGAAAAATTTACTCCCACAATATCTTCCACTTGGAGTCGCACAGTATCCTTCAAAATAATAAGTGAAGGAATGCTAGCATCTACGGGAATATTTCTCCTTTTTGGAGGAAGAAACTTCAGGGACTATAAATTGAAGCCTGTTATCAGGACAATTTAATCTAGTTCGTGGTTCTAAAGGTCAGTTCAACAAACTTATTATTATAAAATTAATGGTCTGTGTTAGGCTTCTGTCAAATTTCACCTGTCAGAAAAGTTGTTTGGTGTCAAGTTTTCTTCTATTTGTCCTAATTTTCATGCCCTGCTCACCCACTGTAAAGCTCGTCAGCCCTTTTTTTTCCTTTCTGGAGACCAAAAGAGGATATGAAAGATTGGAAAAAGAATTATGGTGCCACTAGCAGAAGAGGCTCCTGCGTAAACAACTGCTTTTCTATTTCTTGCCTAACTTTTAAACTCATCCAAGCATTTATTGTTTCATAAAATTCTGAACCACTTAAATGGCTTGAGGACAATTTGACAGTAAAAAAAGAATGTGCTTCTAAAACTAAATTATTCAAATATATTATCAAGAATATTTAACATAGAAGTCTACATACCATTTTGTCCTGAGACAATGAAATTGTCAACATAATCACTGACAGTAAGCCAAAATGAAAGAATTGCCAACCCAATGGCAAGACCACCTATGACATCAATCAAACTGTGCATGCCGAGGTAGATTCTTCCTACAAAGAAAAACCAAATTTCAATCTGGAAACCCTTGAGGGAAACTGATAACGCTGCCAACTCATGAAACATAGATGCATTTACCAAAGCCAATAAGGCCCACAAGCAAGCAAACAATGGCAAATCCTGCAAAATCCACCAAGGCATCTTGATTTTGGGTATAAGATAAGACGTAGTGCAAAAGGTACCTGGTTAGTGCCCATTCCAACAAAAAACAGTTATTACTATATGGAAAAGAAGCTCTAGACTTCTTAAATAATTTAAGGCCATACATCAATAGTCATTGCAAGAACCTTCACAAACTTGGAAAATAAAATAAAGGGAGGAATGAGCTTTGCACCAATAAGCAAGCTTTATGAGAATACTTAGAGATGCATAACTCGTATTCTTAATTATGAAAAACGTACAGCTGACATCTCACAACCACACAATTCCTGTTGAAGTAATTCAAAACAACCCACTACATGCAATCTGCCTCTAAAATATGTAGGGGGAAAAATAGCGGAAAAGGAGGAAAAATGAATACCCAGACAGGCAAACTGTGTTAAGAGTGTGGGAAGAAGGCAATCCATATTCCAAAGCATTCTCTTCCTCATCTTTTGTGGCAGTTATTCTCCTAACAGGAGGACAATTGGGTCTAGGAGCTGAAATCACATCCTATGACACATAAATACAAATAATTAGAAAAAAAAAAGGACTTTATGATCTTATTTCTCAACTAAGAAGTGAACAGGCAAAAATCTAATAAGAAAGAATGTAAAGTACCTTGATACAATTTCCTGCGAAATCACAGAAAGCCATGAGAAGGGTCATTTGCCTAGCCAGTTTGCCATGCCCGCTCTACAGAATCACCCAAAAGCCATTTAGTTAAATTGCTGATTAGTACATTCAAAATCGAACCCATAACCAGCATTAGCAACTGATACAAAAACAAATTAATCCCTAAACAGAAATCATACCCAGAAAAGAAAAGGAAGAAAAGCAGTATAAAAGGGCACAGAAACAACACAGGACAGCAAAGAGAAGAACGCATCCAAACATCCATGCTGGTGCTTCTGCAAAACCCATGAATAAATTAAATTATAAAAAACACACAATTCACACGCAGAAAACGGGGTTGTCTATATTCTGGTTGAAATCAGTTGGAAAACCTGGATCTGGATGATGAGAGGAGTGCCGGTAACAACATGATGGGTCACCCATGGTTGAACCAAAGATCTAATCTTCTGGGTCACATTTAAACAAGAAGAAATCACAATCCATGACACGATTCCACAAAGAGTCAGTCCTTGCCACAATGCTATGCTCTCCATTAATCCCTGAAATTCTCCGTCTCCTTTCCCCCTCTCTCTTTCTCAAGAAACAAGAGGGATCAAATCAAAACAACAAAAACAACGGAAAATTGGAAACAGAAGTTGAGAGCAGAAAACAAGAAGCGAGACATTCTCATTTTCAAACATTTTATTTTATTTTATTTTTGGGCAATTTTTAATTGTGAAATTTGTTGGGTGGCAACTGGCAGGCAGCTGCCAACATTGCTTCGTTGGATCTTCGGCTGACACAGAAACGGCCACTAATGTGCAAAAGAAAATTCTACGGAAGACAAATTTTCTTTATTTATAAATATATTAAAAAATTAATATATTAAACCATTTCATTTGAACCATATATAAATAATTCAAACACTAAGGTCAACTTTTTCAATTAAAATACTAACCGAAGAAAGATTTTATAAAAAATCGTAAAAAATTATTCAATTAACTCCCTTTACAATCAATTTTATTCGATTAACTCCTTTAATTATTAAATTATTTAACTGATTTGCTTAATTATCAATTTTAAAATAATTCTTTTTTTTACATATAATTTTAAAATAATTCAATCTCTTTATAAAATATTTAATATTTAATTAATAATAATTAAAGAATCAATTGAATGAATTCTCATTTAGTTCTAGTTATAAAATATTTTGCTCCTATCAATAATAATAACTAATTGAATAAATTTCCAGTCGAATGATTAAATTAGTTTAAAATTGATAAGTTTTTTTTAGAAGAAATTGATTGTTGAGTATCAATATGTATATATGAAAATAAAAAAAGTATATATTTCTAATTGTAATTAAATCGTTTATATATATATTTAGCATAGTAGTGTTGGAAACAAAATAATTATAACTCAATAATTTTGGTTACTATAGATATTGTCATCATGTTTTGGGAGGTAAAAACAATAAGAATTTCTTCAAAAAAAAAAAAGAAGAATGAAAAATAGAAGGATTATATTATATCAAAAAAGAAAATTTTCATTTTCATATTATGATAATTAAATATAATTATAATTATATTTCAAACAATTATAATTATATCTGACTTTTTCTGTTCACATATAATTAAAAGTTATTTTTTTCTTTATATCAGGAAGAGAAGACTATATATGATCCAATACATTTTAAAAATTAGAAAAAAACTTTCAAAGTTCTAATTAATTTTTTTTAAGGAAAAGAACAATAAAAAGAAAAGAGAGAAGTGCATGCATGACCCTAATTTCAGTTGCAATCAAAACTTCATCTATTTTTCATCTGCATTTGAGATTGGAAGTTTCTTAATTAATACTTAAATATTTAATAGAGTAGGTTTTATGCTCATGGTGTCCTTGGACTTAACTGCCTTCCAAGTTTGACCAAATTTATAGAACCCTTGTGATTGTGATCCAAAATTCAAAAGTTGACCATCAAAACTACAAAATAATTTATGAAGCGTTTACTGTCTTCACTTATATTTTTTCACTGGAAGATTTTTATCAGCGTTTAAAGATTCTGTTTATTTTTTAGTTGGAAAAATATAATATTTTTCTATATTTAACTGCAATATTAGAAAAATAAAAAAAAATAAAGTGATATTTTTTTATATATCTGATAAATTTTAGAAAATATATTTTTTATTTTTAAAATGAATAGTTATTTTTTTTGTTTTTAGATATTTTCCACTAATTTAAAAAATATTTATTTGATTTATTTTTTAATCATTAGAAAATAAAAGAAAATATTTTTCGCAAACAAATAAGTTATAATTTACAAGCAATTTATATTTCATCTCATTTGTAGAAACTTTTTTATTACTTTCGAAATCTTTATATAATATGATTTTTGTTTAATAAACAAAGCATTCCATTGACACTCAAAGAGGAGGTACATCATCATCAACCAAAGAAACTAAGAAGGTAGAAACCTCTTCTATCCAAACCAGCCCATCATCAACACAAAAAGCCATTTTAGCAAGGAAGTGAGCCGGTCTATTGCAAGTTCTAATAGTAAAAACCCAACAGCAAGAGTTGAAAACTGAGCCTAATTGTAAACAATCCTTGAGAGCCATCTCCAAGACCATTTCTCCAACAAATGCCAGCTTGAAGTTTATCAATAATAAATTTACAATCAGATTAGGTTGTGAAAAGAGAGATCTTTTGCCAGATGTAGACCATATATAATAGCTAGAACCTCTGCTGTAAATGAATCGAAGGAACCCAAAATGCATTTTGAAGCACACGCAAGAACCGCCCCCTTCATCATCATCAAAAAATAATTGCAAAACCAACTTTTCATCCCACCAACAAACTAGCATATGTATTCATTTTAATTACCAAACTAGGGGGCGGGGACCTATTCAACTTTTGCTGCAGCAAAGGATGAGAGAAAACCGCAGGATATGTGAAGGTAGGAACCGATGCCATACCAGTTAAATCTGTTTGCACCTTAAAACACACAGCCCAACCACAGAACGCTGCTTGCTCATGGATGCCTTTATTTCTCATATACCAGAGATTATAGCAAATAAGGCCAACTTTTAAAGGAAGCACCTGCAATTTCGGATAAAAGCATATTGTCGAAGAACCAGCTTTTAAAGGAAGCACCTGCAATAGATTTGACACTGAATATTTCAAAGAAATTCCACACCTCATTATCAGTTCCACAATCTCTACATAAATGGAGGATAGTCTCATTACCCTTACACCATATGATGTGCAGCTTGGTGAAACAGAAGAAATACAATTTAGAAGGTGTAACATCTAGAGCACAACGCCAAATAAAATTAATCACTTTTAGGCGTAGAGAGATTTTTCAAAGCCTTTTCCACAACCTATCTGAAACAGAGGAAGACGAAGAAGCTGAACTTTCAGGATGAAGTAACTCATATGCCACTCTATAGCCGCTCTTCACTACATAATCACCAGAAGAGTGAAAATGCCACACTAACATATCTTTCCTGTCAAAATGGCACAAAGGAATTTGCATGATCTGCTCCACGTCAACCGGCAAGAAAACATGGTTAATTAACCTCCAATTCCAGGCTCTTCTTTCATGATCAATTAGAGACGACACCAAAGGATCAAAAAAGAGTTACAACTATAAAAGAGGAAGGCTGTGAAATCCAGATAAAAATAAGAGGGAAAAAAGTATTTTTGAGGATGAGTCAATCCAATTACAACTTGCTATCGTATATGACAGTTTGTAATTGGATTAGTCCACAATCTTTTTATTTTTTATGAAAAAGAATCTTTGTATTAAATAATATTGAAACAAAAATTATCTATGAGCGCTCAATGGCACATGATATTTGACAATAAAAACTTCCAATTTATTTAGAAATTATCAAAGGTAGAGTTGGGTTGGGATTAGGATTAGGATGGGGAAATGTAAGAAAAATAGAGCTGCCCTTCATCTCATTTTTCATATAAATAATTACATAAATACATATATATAATAGCTGTAACATGTGACAATAGAAACTGAATTAAAAAGCAACATTTTATACTCCTCTTGATAGGTTATTCTCTTTCCTTTCCAAAGAGAAAATTAAACAAAAAAAAAAAAGGAAAATCTCTCTTATTACAATTAGTTTGCATGACTTAAAAGAAGTAATAAATAATTTCATGTCCCTCTCCCCTTCATGACATGCTTCCTTAGGCCAGGAATATGCACATTTGTAATATAATTTCTCCAATCTATACGTTCCACTTCAAATCCAAAATTTTCCTTCTCATTATCAGACATTTTCTCCATCAATCTTTTAGTATTGCTGTTATCAAACCTGCAAATCAGACAATGATGAAATCTTTGCATTTAATAAAATTATATGTGAACATAAGCTTAATGTTTCTTGCTTACCTTCCACCATAGAAAGTGTATGGCTCATATATGTTAGCTAAATACATAGCTTGCTCCACTGACTTTCTGCATATAAATTCATGCTTTTGAGACAGTTTAGCATCAGATGAAGCCATTGCTGCTAACCCATTTCGCTGAATCACATCCCTCCACAGATGATCAGAGAAATCATCCATGGATTTGAAGAGCTTCATCGATGGAACAAGAATAGGTTTTCCCTTGGAATCCATGTATGGAGAGGAATTATAGTGTTCATAGAGCAATTTAGCCAAATCTTTGAAAGCTAGTGGATTTACAACTGATGAAGCCATTTGATAGACATTGATGCCTGATTTTTGCACCTTCCCATGCATAGCTATTGCTGCTATGGTTGCATTCACTACCATATCTACTGGCACCTTCAACAACACCCATCAACAAACCAACTCTTTTCATAAGTATAACTCCTATTCTTTAATTAATTTCCTTGATTAGAAGACCTAAAAATCACAAAAGAATCATGTCAATGAATATGACTTACTACATCAAGGACCCCATTTGGATCAACTAGAAATCCTGTCAGCTGCCCTTTTCCATAGTACAAAATGATTGGATCCATCATCCTGATACGGAAATATAAGTAATGAACTAATGAAATATGAGTAATATATGCTAAAATGCAATTATGGGTTGAATAAGAAGTACCTAGTTCCTTCCATCCATCCTGGAAATGGCTCTCTGAAAGTGCTCTCAATAACACTCGGTCGGATAATGACCACTGGTATCTCTCCTCTCATGCTATCAATCATCATTTCTCCCATAGCTTTTGTAAACACATATGTATCCTGCCATCCATATTTTCTTGCCCTGTTCAAGAGTCAACTATCATCCCTTTAAGTTACTATTTTTCCAATTCAACTCATCATTTTCTCAATTAGTAGTTGAACACTAGTTTGGCCAAACAAGATTCACCATATTTTTTCCATATTCTGAAAAACTACAGAATAGAAGCAGTGAACAAGATAAGGAGAAGCCCAATCTCACCTTTCTAATCCCAATTCTTTCATCTTTTGAGCCCTTTGGTTTTCTTGAAAAACTTGTTTGGAATTCAAAGCCAAATTCATTTCAGATTCAACATCCAAGATAGGTTGAAATCCTGGTGGACTTTCGGATGCGAAATTTAGATTTTCCATCGCTATGCAATCTCCTATTGAGAAAGGCTTTTCCATGATTGTTCCTTGTCTTTGTCCATTAACGTAAGCTGCAATGAAACAACACAATATTAACTGTTCCATAAATTGAAAACTCTAAATATTTATCTGCCAAATTGGGTATCAATTACCAAAGAACACTAAAATTATCTTATTTATGTTGGACACATCACAACATGTTAGTCTTTATTACCAGTTGAAACTTGCAAGAAAAGCTTAAGGTTTTGACACTTCTTTGCGAAGCTCATAAGATGGGATGGTCCGCGAGTGTTTATGTCTATAGCAACATCATATCTGTAATTTCACATTCTCAAAATCATATAGCAGAAAGTTGATGAAAATAACATAAGAACTAGAATGAATTTAATGCAAAAAAAGATGACCATAACCTTTCATCAAAAGTTGTATTAGCTGCAGAATTAACGATCACATCTATTTCATTGGCAATCAAGTTGGCTAGATCTTCTTCTAACCCAAGATTAGATTCACACACATTTCCAACCACAGGGACTAATTTGCTCAACATGAAAGCTTGATAGGATTTTCCATAGGTTTGTTGAAGACACTTGAATAGCTCTGCATTTATTATCTAAGTATAGCCATAAATTAAATTTTTATTCACTACAAAAGAAATGAAACTTCTAAAAAAATGACTAATCATTTAGTTATCGGAATATGAAGAACATACTTCACTTTTTAATCTTGCCATCGCAGCTTCCTTGGTTTTTGCCTTGATTAAAACATATATCTTTCCCACATCAGGCGCTGTTCGTAAAATCTTCTCAATAAAAACTGCATATAACATTTTTTTCATTTGAAGGTACGTATCCTCATCAAAGGAAAATCCAACAAAAGTAATAAGGACATCTAATTAAGTTTGATTTAGAATGTTTTACAAACATTTGAACAATTGAACTTGCATAGCAAGGAAACTACCATATTTTTTCCCTATGATTTGGACTGATATTTGAGATTATGATCAGGGATGGATATAGGGTGGTGCCCCCATTGCATCCTAAAAGACTTCCTAGTACCCATTATAGTCTCTAGAAAAAAAAAAAAAAAAAAAAAAAAATATATATATATATATATATATATATATATATATATATATATATATATATATATATATATATATTATTTTGTTTCTATTGACAATGAAAAAACGCAAATGTATCAAAATATGTCTATTCGAATAGAACAATTATAATAATTTAGAATTCATATTATTATATCTTTATGAATGTGAAACTTTTTTTTACACCAAAACATATATGAATACTTAAAATTTTGTATTATTTTATATATCGATTGTTTTTATATAATTTTTAATTTATTATCTATTAAATTAAGTTTATTTCCACTAAAAATTATTTTTAGATCCGTCCTTGATTATGATCATATAGTTAAAGAGACTATTCCAGTACTACTGAGCTAAAGCTAATAAGAGCGATTTAAGTAGCTCAAGCCCTAAGTGTCCAATGACTAAGATCACAACCACCTGAAGGCTAAGAGTTAAGATAAGAAAGAAATGGGGATAATTCCCTAGCATATCTCTAATGCATAAAAATGGATTTAACAAAAAATGATCTATATCACCAAGCAACCCAAAAGCAAAAACAACATGTCATATACCTTTTGCTAGAAATCCAGTAGCACCAGTAATAAAGAAACCCTTTCCTCCAAGAAATTTGACAATGCCAATCCCATCTTGCATATCTCCTGAGGAAGAAGTAGTTGATCCACCACAAGGATGATCAAATTCCTTAATACCAATTTCAGGATGTGCTTTCCCATTTGGAGATGGAACAACCAAGTTTCCTGAATGATCCATTACAGCAGAACTATGATCTTCACCAACTAAAGTTGATCTCTCTGTCAAAACTGAAGATAATCCACTTGACCTTATTGCCTTATTTCCACCACTTTGGCAATATACAATACTCTTAATATTCCTCCTCAAGAAGCACCATTCACATTTGCTTGATATTTTTGCAAGTTGATTAGATGCATATGAGTAGGGAGAATTAAGGAACAAAGAACCCATTATTGACTGATAAGAAAGCAGATAAATTTTGAGACGGACAAGGAATGTAGACAAAACCCAAAAGTATTTTTTGCAGTTAAAAAAATAGTTGGCTTGAAATCTTAGCTAATAACTATCTAATGCATGAGTAAGGAAATAAAAAGCTAGTAAACTAACTAAGCTCTATAAAGATAAAGACAAGATGGTTTTGGTTTGGTTTTAGGAAAAGATGCAAAAGGGTTAGATATATATATATTTGAAATCAAATGGGTATTTTGTTTTTTATATAGGAGAAATTTTCTACAAAAGAACTCTCTTTTTGCCACCCTCCTCACATTTTTGCTTCCAATGGCTAAGTTGGCGGGTGTTCTCTTTATAACCCTTATTTGATTACTAATTCTTGTTCAAAGACTCTACTTGTGCATACTATCAATTCCAAAAGAATATGAAGTGAAAAAAAGAGTGTGTTGACTGTTGATGAGGCTGGTGGACTTGGATTGGACTTCAGTTAGGCCCTCGCTGATTGGGATTGTAATTGCAACTAGCTAATTATAAGATCATTAAGTTGATTACAAAGAGAATTTCCTCTTAAACTCGGTTCATATTTTCATTAATAATTAGAATAGCAATTTATTGTCATTTCAAAAGCTAATTTTTATGATTAGTTCATATTTGTGAAGTAAATGAAAATAGTTGTTTACATGTTAGTGTATCATTAATTTAGATTATAAATAAATAAATGAACTTAACCTAAATAAAAAATTTCCTGATTAAAATATTTTACTTGTTGATTACAGGTATGTAGTTCACAGGTGTTATGTTATTGTAATGGCATTTCCACAATTCTATTGAAAGCCTATTTC
Organism: Triadica sebifera; assembly: GCA_023653625.1. NCBI lineage: Eukaryota > Viridiplantae > Streptophyta > Magnoliopsida > Malpighiales > Euphorbiaceae > Triadica > Triadica sebifera. Next base: position 25,718,181 of record CM042908.1, on the reverse strand, counting down.
AAAACTTCATGTGATACTAATGTGATGATATTTTTGTAATAGTGTGTCGTAGCAACAGCGTTTGTAGTCCAACGGTTAGGATAATTGCCTTCCAAGCAATAGACCCGGGTTCGACTCCCGGCAAACGCATATTTTTTGCTCTAAGAAATCATCCATAATATAACGTGGAGAGAAGCTACTGTCATGGTACCAACTTTCTTTTTCTTTCAAAAGAGAAGCTAATTCAGAGTACTTATTAGATCTTACCATCAAATTTATACATAGCAAAAGAAAAGGACAAATAAACAAGAATACAAGCAGGCTACAGTCTTTAGTCATTAAAACTTGTGTATAAAACCAAATGTTGCATTATTACCACCTCTGGCTAATCACTCATCACTACTTGAACTCTTACAATTTCCTTTTCCAGGATTAAAAGAGGGAATACAAGCAACAGGAGAGGCAAAAGAAAAAAGAATTAATCTCCTGACAAACACCTAAGGCAACTGCACCTAAAACCAAACCCTCGAAGCAGGATATCTAGCCTAGCATCATGATCCATACTTGTATCCATATAGCAGATCCGCATCTCTTCATCTGCATATCAAAACATAGGTCATCACTATTAATTGTACATCTAGCAAAACTACAGATATCATAATCTACAACTCTCACTATTCTTCAATTATCTGACATCTCTGTGAACTTAACCATCTATTTAAAGAAAATATCAGGAGATAATGACCTATCTGCTAAAAGGAATACAGGTCAAAGAAATTTAACAATCTCATATGTCATCAAGGAGTCCTTCTGCAGGCTGAGTTGCATGCTTGCTTAATACCTACAGGCAATTCCAGAAACACTTCCACATCAACTGAACCTAGAGAAAACACTTGCCTCTAATAATTGAAAAGAATTGCTAAGATGAGTAGCATTAGAAAAGGTCGAGTGATAGATAGCATATGCTTGAATAAAGTACACATACAGACACAGAAAAATCAATTATAAAATTGTCTGGTGAAAGTGCAATGCAAATATGGGACCCCATCCTATTCCCCCTGGTAGCAAATCAACCTAAAATACTAACAAATTGGGATGAGAAAAAAGGACAACGAAGAAGTAAAATTGAAATCTGAACTTGGTGGGACAAACCTTCCTCAATATCACGAAGAGACTTCAATCTTGTATCTGCATTATCTATCCATATAATATGCGTATTTGGGTCTGCAGCCGACTTAATTTATTCAACCCAGGCATGACTTACGGTGTTAGTGGTGAAAGCAAACCACAATTTGTCCATTTCTTGTTAGTCTATGAAGGAGTACAGAATACTATTACTGTTCCTTGTTTAATTTCAACCAATGGCGGATCTAGAAATTTTTATTAATGGAGCAAAATACAGATACATATAATCAGCAAGATCTTACACAGATGAAAATTTTCTATAGAAAAGATTTAGTTACTTTTGGAGTGCTAAAAAGAGAAAGTACAAGTTAAGACAAAAAATATGTTAAAAATATTATGTAGAACACGTTTAATAGAAAAAAGAAATACCAATTCAGGTTACAATAATAATTGGAACAAATTTATTAAGCAAACATATCTTTTTCTTTCACTAAAATACCAAAATATAGTCCAATAAATCAAATCAAATAATATTCAGCTTAAGTTAATGTAAGAATTTTAGTGGGACAAAAACAATTTATGTTAAATATAACAAAGAGATAAGAGAGATCCCACTGCCCCCACGGTGGATCCTCCAGTATAATTTCTTTTATACATTGCAGACCTAAGACAAGATCAAAATTTCACTGATCAAACCACTATGTACACTAATGTGCAGACAGATTTACAATGTGTTGTTATTCCACTGTAATGTCTATTTATCTTGCAGAATTTACAGAAACTAGCTCAGTCTTCCGTAAAATTACTTGTGAACATGGTAACTCATCATGAAAACAAAAAGGTCCAGGTTGATGAAGAAAGCAGATTACCGCAGTAAAGGATGGAAGCATATAAACAGCATTTCCGACAGCAGCTTCAGCCTCTAAACAGGTAGCAGCTGATGACAGAAGATCTTCACATAGTCCTACAGCCAAATCAATACAGAATGCATTAATATGAATCCGTGCCAGCACATTATTGTACCATTGCTTTATTAGGACTGATAAAGTCAAAGACAACTTCTAAGCTAACAACTAAATAAATAAAAAAATATATAGTCAATCACTGTCATGTGAAGGATATATGCCATCCTTTCATGTGCCATATTTGCCTTAAGAAAGCCACTTCTCAGCAAAACAAAGCCCTCTTCCATCTGTGAAATGCCACTAAAGAAAAAATTATGTAAACATAGAATAGAGATAGAGGATTTACCGAAAAAAGATCAGGATTTTCATTATCATTTTTTATGTGCATTGTATTCCATAATCAAAAGTTGTATCAAGATTGATAACACCATACAGATATACAAGTTCCTAGGCATGCACCTGAAGTTCTTAGCTTCTATAAAGAAAGAATGGCTTGACAACAGCTTCACAGAACGGCACATTTGGAGACAAAAGGAAAAGCGATGCTACTAATAACACTTTATTCTACACATTTCCAACATAACATTAACAAAAATTGATTTATTCTCACCTCTAAAATCATCTCCTGGGATAAACTAGCAGGTTGAAGTATGTCAACAGTTTCAGCAGATGCAGCTCCTGATACAACCATACAGGCCAACCATTTTACAATAAGTGGATATTTTAGACCTTGGTTCTTGTACATGAGAGAAGCAAAAGTAAGATGCACAACAGAACTATCCTACAGGCCGCATATACCAAAAGATATATAATGTAGATCACATTTTCCTTATAACACAAAGACCAACTGCAATAATAAATGGAAGAGTTGGAGACTCATTAATCTGGAAATTCTTTAAGACCAATGTAATACACACTTAACCTTGTATTCATATTTTTTTTCCTTAAAGATAATATACTAGAGATATTTTATTAATGCAATTCACTATATATACTTGGACTGCAAGATCAAGAATGATAAAAAGAAATCATCAACATGCAAGCAAACTTAGATGGTTTCCAGAAGCTGCCATACCGGTAATAGTCCTCAGAAGCTGACCAATCTGTTTTTGTCTCTACATCACAGAAGCCTAAAAGATATGAAAAGTTAGATTCAAACTTCAATTTGTGAAGGGAGAACATTCAGGAAAAAAAAAGATGATCTCATCAAATATCATAGCTATTGATCATAATTTCATGTGCAGACTAAAATTCTATATTGGATGTGATGACAATTTGACCTTATCCAAATTATAGATGAGTTCAGATCTCTGGAATGACCTGAAAAAAAATGCAAAAAAAAAAGCCCATTCTCTCGAAGCCTTGCGCACTAACCAACCACTGCAACTCTAAACTCTCTCTTTCTCTCTCTCTGAAGTCTTTGATCAATTAACTATTAGTCTTCTACTGATTACAGAAAAACTGATCGTTTTAATAATTGGGATGGGCACGCTGATGACAACTACAAGCCCCAAATCTAACAATCTATCTTGCAGGTTTGCTTCAAGCTCACAATTTGGAATCCACAATCATCAGAATGCTTCGCGGAGACTTAAAATTTCATGGCCGTAGGTCCATATTCACAAGCAATAACATAATTCAAGTTCATTTCTAACCAAAATGAAACTATTTCTTATGAGAAGCCAAACATCTAACTTTGTTTCAAGAGCAAAGGAGCTGTTAAAAATGAGAAATTTAAAAAAATTATGAGTAGAAATTTGCAGCTGCCCATCAACAAGGGAAAATGAAAATCAAAGTGAATACGAAATCTGGAAATCTGAAAAACAGGAGAGAGAGGGGGAAAATGGTAACTGGTGAGATGAGGTAAAAAAATCACGTAAAATTCATTATATACAGGTAATCTTTACAAAAGTGTGCAGATCATCTCTTAATAAAAAAATATCTGTCAAAGTTCCAATCAAGTACAAAAAAGATAGACCATTAAGCCAATTGAAGTCTATATTTAACTAACATTAGCCAACTAAACTAACCAAAATACTTGATTTTGAACTTAATATTCTCAAGAAAAGTTTCAAAGTCTTAACACTCCTCCTTGAGGCTTTTCTTGGTTACACCAAGCAAGTCTTTAAGCTTCTCAAATCTGAAAATTTGCAGTGACTTAGTGAAGATATCAACCAACTGTTCTTCAGATACACAATGCTTCAAAGTGACTTATCCATTTTTAATTGCATATCTAATAGCATGGAACGTGACTATGCTTAGTTCTCCCATGTTGAACAGAATTTTCAGCAATAGAAATAGCAGTTTTGTTATCAACTTTCAATATAGTTGGAGATGATTGCATATTCAGATCTTCAAGTATTTTTCTGAGCCAAATGACATGGTTGGCAGCTGGGGCAACTACTACATACTCAGCTTCAGCGATTGATTGTGCTACTACTTCTTACTTCTTGGAACTCCATACAAATACACCTGAACCAAATGAGAAGACATACCCTAAGGTGTTTTTACTTTCATCAATGCAGCTAGCCCACTCACTATCTGCATAGCCAATTAATTCCAAATTTTCTTCATTGTCATACCAAATTCCATAATCACAAGTTCCCTTCAAGTACCTTAGTACTCTTTTAGCTATTGCAAAGTGGATATTGTTGGGTGAATACATGAATCTTGAATGAAAACTAACAACATACATCATATCTGGCCTTGTAGCAGTTAAATACAATAAACTTCCAACCAAACTTCTGAATTTTGATTGATCTTTCATCTTCTCACCATCATCTTTAGATATCTTTTTATTTTGCACGAGTGGAATTTCAACTGATTTGCAAATCCACATTTGAAACATTTTCAACATATCACTTGCATACTTTTTTTGAGTGATGAAAATTCCATTTTTGCATTGAACAATCTCCATTCCTAGGAAATAATGCATCAATCCCAGGTCTGACATTTCAAAACTTATTCTTCTTTTCATTCTTTAAAAATTTCAACTCCTTTACAAAGATATTAGAATGCATTTTCCACTTGAACTGGTTTTGACATACAAGGCGGACTCATTAAAACTCCTCCTGAAGCCAAAGCTGACTAAATATGAGTCTATTTTGTTGTACCAGACCCTTAGTGTCTGTTTCAAACCATAAAGAGTTTTATTAAGTTTATAGACCCAGTTCTCATGGCCTGAAACCATAAAGCCATCTAGTTGCTCAATGTAAATTTCCTCTTCCAGCTTTCCATTAAAAAAAGCTGACTTGACATCCATATGAAATAACTTCCAACATTTATTAGCAGCCAAGGCAATAATAAGTCTAATAATATCGTGGCTTGCAGCAAGAGCAAATGTCTCCCAAAATCAACTCCGAGCTATTATGCAAAACCTTCAACACCTAATCTTGCTTTAAATTTGTGAATGCTACCATCAGGATTAAGTTTTACCTTGTACACCCATTTAACTCCTATAGTTTTCTTGTCATTTGGTCTTGGCATAAGTGTCCATGTGTTATTCTTTTCAATCATTTCTAGCTCTTCCTTCATTCCAGCAACCCAATCAACTGAAATAACAGACTCATAAAAATTTGTTGGTTCAATTTCAGCATAGTTGTATCTCTCATATACATCAGATAAAGGCTTCACCTTAGTGACATGATTATCTGTGGTCTGCTCCACTTCAAAGTTATTGATGTTGCTTTCAATTGATGGCAATGAGGATTCAAAATTATATTTGTTATCAGAACCAAAGGTGCGACTAGATTTAATCTTCACAACTTGTTGCATTTGAAAATCCCAGTGGCTATCTTCATCAACAACGACATCTTTGCTGATAAACACATTTCTATTATTGATATCAAATATTCTATACCCTTTAGCTTTAGTTGCATATCCAACAAAAATCCCCATAATTCCGATTTTCAGCAGGTATGAGTGAAAAACATATTGAACCAAATACTTTCAAGTGTTTTGCAAAAGGTTTAAATCCAAACTAGGCCTCCACAAGAGTTTTTCCACTTATAACCTTAGTAAGAAGTCTATGTAGGAGGTAGACAATAGTATTTACTGCCTCTATCCAAAACTCTTTTGGCAAATTTTTCTCAAAGATGATGCACCTAGCCATTTCCATCACTATCCAGCTCTTTCTTTCTGAAATCTCATTCTGTTGAGGTGAATAAGCCACTGAAAATTGATGATCAATCCCATAATCTTCACAAAATGAGTTGAATTCTTTAGAGGTATACTCTTTGCCATTATCAGATCTTAAAGTCTTCATTTTGCATCCATTTTGGTTTTCAACCAAAGCTTTAAATCTTTTAAAAGTAGAAAAAACTTGATCTTTACCAGTTAAGAAATAAACCCATGACATTTTGGAAAGATCATCTATAAAAAGGAGAAAATATTTACTACCATTTAGAGAAGTTATACTCATCGGTCCACAAATATCAGTACGAACTAATTCCAGCTTATCCTTAGCCCTTCATGAAGTATTGGTTGAGAAGGGCAATCTATGTTACTTTCCTACTTTACAAGTGGCACACACATCATCACATAAAGAAATCTAAGGCATGTCTCTAACTAAGCTTGTTGAATGCATGTATTTAAGAGACTTGAAATTAAAATGGTCAAATCTGATATGTCATTTAATGCTTTCGTTTGTTTTGACATTAAATACATTTTGCTCATTCAATGCTGAGTTAAGAGGAAATGCATCATTTTTCATATATATTGCATCAATTTCAATGCCATTAGAATCATAAATTGTGCAGGAATTTTCAGAGAATATGAGAGAATACCCATGTTGTATAAGCTGGGCCATACTGAGCAAGTTTTAAGATAGAGCAGGAACATACAAAACTTATTTAATCTTCCGTGTGCCTCTTTTTATCTTGATTGCAACTGATTGCATACCTTCAATTTGAACTGAATCTCCATTTCCAAAATAACTTTTAGTTAGATTGAATCATCAAATGATGTAAACATATTAAAATTGCTTGACATGTGACAAATGCAACCACTATCAATAAACCATACTAGGTTATTAGCATGTGTGTCCTTGTGTGAAGCCATGAACATTCTTGCTTCTTTATTTTGCATTTATTTAGTAAAATTGGCTTGCTGATTTGTTGGTGGTTGATTTGAAACTTGATGAACATGCTGATGTTGTTGAGTTTGCTTTGCTCGACAAAATTTTTCTATGTGACCAATTTTATTGCAATGCTTACACTGATATTTTGGTTTATTCTTAAACCAACAATCAAATTCAACATGATTTGTTCTTTTGCAAATGCCACATGATGGATACTTTGTTGGTTTGTCCATCTTTTTTCTTTGATCCATTGTTTTTCCTTTGTTCTTATAGTCAAATGAAACATTCTTTTGATCTTGAAATTACCCTTCTTTCCTTTATGCCTTACTTGAAATGCATTCTCCACTGGTTCCTCATATCTGATGGAAATTTTTTGCTCATGAGTCTGCAACTTGCCAATAAGCTCAGCAATGGTAAGTTTTTTTAGATCACATGATTCTTCAATTGCTGCAATCTTTGCCTCATATTTATTAATGGCACTAATCATAATTTTTTCAACAACTCTTTGATCATTCACAACTTCACCATAGAGTCTCATTTGATTCACAATTTCCATCAGCCTAATAGAGTAATCTTTGATCACTTCCTGATCTTTCATCTTCAACATTTCAAATTCTCTCTTTAAAGTGAGAAGCTTTACTGACCTGACCCTTTTGCTGCCTTCAAACTCTTCTTGAAGTTTCTCCCAGGCTTTATTTGCAGTTTTGTAGGTTATGATCCTTGAGAATATTGCATCAGTCAAGGTTGTATGAAGACAAGTTAGGGCTTTATATTTCTTTGCCCTTTCTTCCTCAAATTTTTTGATTTAAGCCACGGTGGGATCTCTACCAAAAGGATGATGATCTAAATTATCTTCAATTGATTCCCATAAATTCATGGTCTTCAAATACAATTTCATCTTTACCACCCATATCTGATAGTTCTCACCATTGAAAATAGGCGGAGCTATTGAAGGAAAAAAGCTTAAGGCCATTTCTTGTTCTCACAAATTAGAAATATTAAACTTTTCAATATAATCATAGCCCTTAAGATTCACTCTCTGATATCACTGTTAAAAATGAGAAATTTAAAGAAATTATGAGTAGAAATTTGCAGCAAAGCTATCCATGAACAAGAGAAAATGAAAATCAAAGTGAATACGAAATTTGGAAATCTGAAAAACATGGGAGAGAGGGGAAAATGGGAACTGGTGAGATGAAAATTAATTTGTGGTAAAAAAAATCACTTCATCATTCCCATAGAATTCATTATATATGGGTAATCTTTACAAAAGTGTGCAGATCTTCTTTTAACAAAAAATATTTGTCAAAGTTCCAATCAAGTATAAAAAAATGTATGACTGCTCATACTTTATCACAGACCATTAAGCCAACTGAAGTTTACATTTAACTAACATTAGCCAACTAAACCAACTAAAATGGTAACCAAAATACTTGACTTTAAACTTAATGTTTTCAAGAAAAGTCTCAAAGTCTCAACAGGAGCAAACATGTGTTCGGCATATAGTCAAACTCTAAAAGTCCCATAACTATTTCATATTAACTTGCTCCCAACTACCTTAGCAATCTCTTTGCACTCTGGACTACAAAATTTAACAGTATGGTTTTCAAACTTTGTTAAAGTCAGCTTATTGAGGCAAAAATAATAGATTGTGTTAATGCTCAACAGAGAAGGGTGAGAGACAATTGATTTGGCAATGTCTATGAGCTCTCTAGCGCTGATTCTGCGAGTAGCAAATGTACCATGATCTGCCGACTTAGTAATACCAACACGCATCGGTGGCGGACCTGGTAGAGTTGGTTTCTCATTTTCTACTATGGTGTTATCGGAAAAGAATGCGACGAAGTGTGTGAATGGAACTTGTAAGTTTTTAAAGTGCGAAAGCAAACAACTATAACTGATCAACAACGATATTATGGGTCCGTTTGATTGTGTTTGGGAAAAACGCTTTTGAAGAAAAAAAAATTATTTTTAATATTTTGAAGTTTTAAAAACTGTTTTGGAGATATACAGGTAAATAGATAAATTTTCCAAAAGTATGTTTAAGAAAAATAATTTATAAAAAATTAAAAAAACAATCAATTAAATCAAAAAAAAAATTAAACTTTATTTTTGAACCAATTCAAGACATCCTACCGAAAGCAATTCAAAACATCCTCTATAATTCAATTGTGATATAGGAACGACTAAGGGGAAGAAAGAGAGCATTGAGAGGCAGGGCCATTGAACGGTAGATCGATTTGAAACCAAATGGGATCATGCAAACGACGTGTAGTTTTAGAATGTACAAACCGCATAATTGTCAAATCACAGCAAGCCAGCCCATCATATAGGCTATAATAGGTCTCCCCCGATTTGAATGTGATTTTTGGTTTGTGTCGTTATGCAAATTTGATTAGTAAAAAGAAGTCCGTAGACAAGCCCAACCACCAAATGACGGCCCACGGAATCAATTCCGACTCTAAAACGGATTGTCGTCCAATGGCTCAGCAAACTTAGGTCCCTTTCCCCCTATTTCTCTGATGACCTAAACTTCTATCTGCCATTGTTTCAGCAACTAAAATTCAAAGTTTACGTGGGAAATCAATCGCCTCGGATTACAAATTGGAACCGGTTCTACTTTTTACTCAGCAACGGCAATTTCAATACATTGATTTTAGTAGAGCAGGGGGAGAAAGGGTCAGTCGGTTCATCTGTCGGAGATCTGAAAATCCATTACCGCCGCCGAGTAAAACAGTGAGTCAAATCACCAATTTATTTTTTGATTCAATCGTCAAGTTTTGTTCATTTTCTTTGATTCATCTCTCGTTTCAAGATCTATTCTCTTATTTCAGTTTTTGATCGCTGATCGACTGGTTAAGATTTGAGCTTTCTTTCTAGATTTTAAATACAGAAAGTATTGCATTACATGACAATTATGAGTGTGTGCCGCAGCTGCTTCCATTTAGCTTTTGATCGCTGCTATCGCCTTTTTCCTTGTCTCACTGATCCCGCCAGGAGATCTTCATTAGGGTTGAAGGTCGCTTTAGTAGTGTTACATCTTATATATGCTGGAATTCTCTTTCTTTTCGATAATGATTTGGTAGACAGCATAAAGCTAGAGCCTTGGTACATTGCTTTATATTTGATGTTGTTTGTCTCAACATTGATTCAATACTTTGTTACCTCTTGTTCTTCTCCTGGCTATGTGGTTGATGCTATGAGGGCAGTAAATGAAAAAAATGCAGTATTTACTAGGGCACCAATGCCTGCCTCAAGTAAAAATGGAAGCTTGATGATCACTGTGGATGGGAATCAATGGACAAAGCTTGTTTTGGACATGTATCCCCCTGGATTATCCATTAGAACATTGACATGTTGCTATTGCAACGTTGAACAGCCTCCGCGTGCAAAGCATTGCCATGATTGTGACAGATGTGTTCTTCAGTTTGATCATCATTGTGTTTGGCTTGGGACTTGTATTGGTCAAGGAAATCATTGTCAATTTTGGTGGTATATTTGTGAAGAAACAGCATTGTGCCTGTGGACTGGCATATTGTATATTGAGTACTTGAAGGCTAACATCACCAGGGCTTGGTGGAAAGATGGAATCATGATAGTGCTGTTGGTTGCTTTGTCAATTTCCTTGATCTTTCTGCTTCTGCTGCTGCTTTTCCATAGCTATCTTATTTTGACTAATCAGACTACATATGAACTTGTAAGGCGCAGACGCATCCCATATTTAAGGGGAATTCCTGAACGAGTGTATCCATTCAGTAAAGGGGCTTGTAGAAATATTTATGGATTTTGCTGTGCTCGAAGCAGCAGATATAGCCTGGAAAGATTACCCACGGCAATAGAACTTGAAGAAAAGTCAAGACCTTATACATGCCTAGATTTTTTAAGATGCCGATGTTGCTGAGGGTGGTGTAAGATATTGTAAGTTCCGTTGGGGGAAAAATTTTTCATTTGGCTATAGGGTAGAATTGCAGAAGATCAAGGTGGAATGATGATGATTCTTTGTTTTTCTGGGTGTTAGATATTAGAGTTTTGTGTGCTAGTCTTTGTTGCCTTAAATCTATGTTGTTCTTTACTAAAATTCTCACCTTTCCTTTACACTTTGGATATTTTTCTTTTTCTCAAAGGAAATTCAAAGTAGTATTTTTATTTTTTCAGATTGTTTAGAACTTCTAAATTCTAGTGAATTCTATAAGAAATTGAAAATTTGAAATGTGATACATAATATAAAAAAATTAAATGAAATCATTATTACTGAATACTGATTGATGTTTTCGTATTGTTAATTGTGTATAAGCCCAATTGTAATTTAAGTATTTAACTAATTTGAATAGGTTTGAAAAACTAGTTTGAATAAAATTATAACTCCCAATGCGTGTATATATATAATATGATCTACTTATAGTTTATAATCTCAATTTTCTACATGATCTAACTAGATTTATGAGTTGCAATGAGCCAGATTTTACCCTTCCATTCTCATTCCCTATTAAGAATTTATATTTCCATCTTTGTCCTGTACCCTAGTAGAAAAAAAAAAATTTAATCCTTATTCTGCTCCAAACGGAGTTAGATATCCTCATATTTTATTTTTATAATTTATCTCAAATATGATTTTTATCAATTTAGATTATCAAACTTATATACATCAAAATAAATTTAAAACAACATCAAAATTATAAAAGATATAACATCTTTTTTTTAAAAAAAAACATATGAGTATATACTAATTTTTGAATAAAAATTATAATATATTAATCATTTTATAATTCATACTTAACTAACTAATAAAAATGATAATATTAATCAATTAATACATAATCATTTAAACTATTATAACTACTATATTTAAAAAATATATTATTTCAAATACTATTATAATTAGTAAGAAAATAAAATAAATAAATAAGTAAATTACTAATATATATATATATGCACGTGTCTATCGGTGTGAATTTAGAGCGGAATATACAAATAATACCCATATCTCATTCTTACTAAATGACATTTTGAATTTTCTTGAGTTCTGACTCGTCACCGGTCAAAAGTCAATAAATATGTTAATTGAGAGCAAACATAGTGTGTCGGTGTGAGTTTAGAGCAAAGTATATAAATATCACCCATATTTCATTTCTATTAAATGACATTTCGGATTTTATTGAATCTCAACTCATCGCCAGTCAAAAGTCAAAAAATATATCGGTTCAAAGCAAGCATAGAACAGAAACCTGCAGATCCGAGTTCAATTGTCATCTCTAACTAGATTAAATAAAAATAATACATTAGCTAATGAATGTCATAAAGATTTACAGTATACAATTTAATTAATTTTGAATAAAGTTATAATATTAATATATGTATATATGATATTGAATTATTATGGATTAGATTTTTTTTTGAGAAACTATTGGGAATTAGTTAATGACTAGTAACATACTAACATAAACATTCAAATCCTGATTATAGTAATTTTTATCTTTTTTACCCGATTGATATTTGCTTTTATTATTGTTTATTAATTTTATAATTATTGTTATCATTTTATTCACTTGTTTATTATTTCTTAAAAAATCCTTTAATTGAAACGAGTAAGAGAGTTCCAGTCGGTTATGATTTAAAAAGAAAAAAAATTATAATAAAACAAATCAAAACTTTCTTTTTTCCTAGTAGTTGAAAACACTTTTTTTTTAACCATTTAGGTTGGGTTATAATTAAACTAAATTGAACTGAATATTATTGAGTTTAAATTCAGCTCATTTAAATCTATTATAAATTTAAACTCGAATCCAGATTTTATATTTGTAATCGATTTCAGTTTATTTCAAAATTATTACTCGAGTTTAGGTTTTTGAATAATTTGTTTATTATATTTAATGAATTTAAATCAAATTTAACTTTTTAATTAATAATAACAAAAATTCAAATTCAACTTATTAATTAATAATAACAAAATCTCAAATTTAAGTTTGAATTCGATAATAAAATATAATATAAATGAATTTTAAACAAATAAATTCATAAATTTTTAAATGAATATATTTACAAATTTTTAAACTAATATATTTATAAATTAACGAACTAAATAATATCTTGAATTTAAAAAAGATTTTCATCTTAAATTTCAACTTCAACTCGAATCATTAAAATTAATAAAGGATTTGGAATGAAATTTTTTTTTTTGAACTAAAACACGAAGTTTACAGCCTAGCTTTAGGCTTCAACCCTCCAAGCTATCCCTTTCCGGCTTTCCTTTTCCCGTATTTCTCCGACCTAAAAATCTTCATCTGCCATTAGTGTTCAGGAAATGATGTTTGCTCGATTAAGATTAAGCAGTTTACGAATTTTGGATCCAGAAATGGGTTCGCTTTCTACTTTATATTCTACGACGGCAGTGCTAAGTCATAGCTTCAGTGAAGCAGGGAAGGACTCAATGGAACTGTACCGTCGAATTTGGCCGGTCGGAGATCCGAGAGTCTCGATTGTCCCCATTTTTGATCAATGAATCGAAGAAGGACGATCTGTAGATAAAATTACACTAACAGCCTTCATCAAGAAACTTCAATTCTATAAGCGTTACTATCGAGGTACTCAATTTCATCATATGCTTAATGTATTTGGTGTTCTTCAATGGCTCTCTTCGAGCTTCTTGAATGCATTCAATTTGCTTCAGTATAGAAATTGATTTGTTATTTTTAGCTGAGTACATATCCTTTGTGTTGATGTAAGAACTGAAGCTTTCAGAAACCGCGAGACTTAACTGATAGCTTTGTATTTCATCAAGACATAATTTTATAATTCAGGAATTTAGGAGGTTGATCTTTATTTTCATTTTTATTTCCTATAATTTCCAGTTTAAAAAAGGATTAATAGGTATGGATTTATTGTTATTCTTGAAGGAGAAAAAATTTTGTTTTGCGTATATGGGACAACAGCTATCTGTTGCTAAGTGTATGATTTATTCTTTTAATCACATCCATTACTTATATCTATGGAGATATATCTGCTGTTGATATCACCCAAAAGGAAATGTGATTTGTACAAGTCATGATATGTGAAACATATGGAGAGTAATTTTCTTACGAATTCATTTTATCAGAAAATTGTGTTATTACATGTCAAGGTTGATGATGTGTTGGATAATATCTTGATTCTGATAATGTTCTGGTTTTCTAATTGCTAGCTCTTATCAGCGTATCTCATTGTTTTTCCCCAGATTTCAGTGTGGATGACTGACAAAAGATACTTTCCTCCCACTCCATCTGATGTTGCCATCCGATTGAGCTTAATTTCAAAAATTCAGGGGATAGAACAGGTCGAGAAATATTTCAATTAACATTCCCCAAAAGTACTAAGGCATTAAGGTTTGTAGTGCACTTCTCAACTGCTGCACTTACGCAATATCTGTTGAAAAAGAAGAGGCAATGATGCAGAAGATGATAGATTTGGGTTTTGGTAGAACACCTCTAACTTACAATATTATGCCTAATCTCTATTGTAAGGCTGGAAATATTGACAAAGTTGACGCTTTATTTCATGAGACGCAAGACAATGGCATTGTTCATGACCAATTCACACTTAGCATACAACTAAGTGCATTTGCAGCTGTTTCTGACATTGAGAGAATAGAGAAAATTGTGAAAAGGATGGAATCTGATCCCAAGGTTGTTTCTGATTGGAGTGCTTATTCCTTTGCTGCAAATGGGTATAAAAAGGCAGGGCTGGTGGACAAGGCTTTGGTAATGCTGAAGAAATCTGTGGTACTTGTTTCTGGCAAACAAAGAAGTGCCGCATATTGTTTCCTTCTCACACAATATTGTGCGATAAAGGAGAAAGATGAAGCTTTGAGATTCTGAACTTTACAACAAGAAAGAAAAGGTGCAAGGGATATTTTAACATTCTGACTTCTCTACTGAAGTTAGATGACTTTGAAACCGCAGAAAAGATTTTTGATGAGTGGAAATCCCAGGATCTATATTATGATATCCATATTCCAAACTCCCCGATTGGTGCTTATTCCAAAAAGGGCCTTTTTGGGAAGGCAGAAACCCTGTTTGGCGGGGTAATATCAAAAGGAGGTCATCCAGATGCTTGGACTTGGTATTATTTGGCGACGGTATTTTCATAGTGATCAACCTTAAAAAACACTGGAAATGATGAAGAAAGCAGTTATTTTTTATGGACCCAGGTTGAAGCGAAGCATTGACAGTTTAGCTGCGTGTCTGAAGCACTAAGTAAGTGAAATTTAATCTCTTAAGTAATATTTATAAAATAAATTTAGTTTTCTATATGTTAATTTATTATTAAAATAATTCGTAAATAAATTCAAATTTAATTTAAGCAAGATCATAATTCTTAAGCTATGTCGCATAAGCCTATCAAGGGGCTCACCAATTATATGCCCCGCATTGTTTTACAAAAAAAATAGAAAATTTCTATTTAATCAGATTAATTAATATATATTGTTTAAACATTTAGAAAGTTCATATTTTTTTTTTTTCAAATTACGTGTATTATGTATATTAACGCACGAAATATTAACCATTTTTGTTTTTGAATTGCTAAAGCCAGCTTTGATATGGGCCTTTTTTTATGACTTGGTTTCTCTTTTATTGTTGTACTTTTTTCTTTACACTCTAAATATATATTTTGCACTGCATAATTATAAGGCCAACTTGCTCGACCCAAAAAGGCCGTTAAAGGAAAACTACAAGAAGACAAAAGTCAAAACTATAAAAAACCATAATGTTTTACCAATTATGTTGCTTAAATCAATTTTAAAATATGATAGGATTAATATGACATAATGATTGGATTAATAGGCTCAAATAAGCAAAAATAGAAAAATTATCTACAATAAAATTGAAACCATATCTTGCTGTTTTATTTTTTAAAAAAAACATATAATTTATTTGTCCTCGAGCCTAAAAACAGTATCCAATTTTCCGTTATATTTCTTTGGATGATTTACGTGGATCTTATTTTAACTATGTGATTCGTAACAATTCAGTATCAGAACTTTTATTTCTAATAGAAAATAAGAGTTGACAATTTATGTCTTGTTGTATATAAACAAGCAATGTCACTATACATGTCATTTAAACGTGTCAATTGTAGCGCTTCCTTACTCTATTAGTTGTTAATAGAGTATGAAAGTGCTACTAATCTTATTTGTTTTTGTAAAAATAAACAATTCTCAAATTATTGTAATATTTTTTTTCGAATTTATTATTAGCGGAATATTTATTACTATATTTCTTTTTTTTCATATAATTTAAATATGAAACTAGTGATATAAGTATTTTGATTTAAAAGAACTCATTCATTAAACCATAATATTTAGAAATATATTTACAAAAATACCAAATATATAAATTACAAAATTCAATCCTTATAAATCCTACATGCCATAATTTTTTCATCAAGAGAAATTCTTAAAATTTAATTTTTATAATAAAATTTCCTAAATATACAAAAAGGAAATAGACTGCTGCAATTTTATCTTGGAGTTTTCCTTATCTTCGGTTGCTCTAACGTAACATCTACGTCTATTTATCTGCACGTGTCTACTAGCTTAGTGGTACGTTTGATAATTATCCAATAATTAAATAAATTTTTCTAAAATAGAATTTTCGAAACTATAATTAATTTATTAAGCATGTGAAATATTCAGTTAATAGTAAAACTATTTTTGTCATGCAAAAATATATAATTCATCAATTATGACATTCCATTTATTAAGTATGCTTGAAATTTTAACAATATAAGATATACAATTTGAAATATCAATTTAATAATAATTTACATTTTTTTCTGTTATTTATTTGATAGCCCACAATATTTTAGACTGAAACTAAACACTAGATACAGGGTTTAAGCTCTCCAGCAGTATATTCGGTGCTTACATAATTATTTTATAACTTGGCGTTTAACGTCTACATTTTCAATAACAACTCAACACATTTTTGGTACCTACGTAATTTCGAACTCAACGTTATTTCTTAGTGCATACGTAATTTCAACTCAGCATTATTTTTTAGTACCTACGTAAATTAAATATCAACACTATTATTTTTCGTGCATATATTTCTACCTTTTTATTGGCATGCCAACTTATCCTAATTTCTAATTATCGACTAGATATTATAGGACTTAATTATATTTGTTACCTTTATTATTATTATTTACATAAATTATATAGGTAACATTAATATAAATTCCATATAAATGCAATAATTTTCATTAAATATTTTACAACCTCATACTTACTCATTTAATCATTATAACAATAACAAAAATCAATTAATATATTTTTTATCACAAAATTTCACAATCAACACATATTTACAAACTTCCATATTCTGGATATCATTTATGTCTTATGTTGCTCTGTATTTTTTGTCAATTTTCAGATAAAAATTAGACAAGTGATCAACTAACAAAATGTTGGTACATGTATTATCTTTAATTTTCAACTGGAATCACATTAAAACGAATTTTGTAACAAAAGTTATGAATTTTCTTCTAAGCTATGTTCATTCCAATCAGTCTAGTATTTTACTGGATAGATTTCTGCCTTATATTACTCTGTATTTTTCATCCATTTTTAGATAGAATTTGGACAAATAATCAGCTAGAAAAATGTAGATACCTGTTTTATCTTTAATTTTCAACTGAAATCACATTAAACCAAATTTTATAGCAAAAGTTATAAATTTTTTTTCTGAGATACATTCATTGCAACCTGCTCAGTATTTTACTAGATAAATTTCTAGTTCAAACTTTGAGTCTATTTTTCACCTAATTTCAGTCATATTCAGATCTAATGATCTGAATGAAAGTTGAAGCCATATGTCTTAAATTTCTAACCCAATAAGAATCACTCAAAAATCATTTCCAGAATTCAAGTTATGACCAGAGAACTAGACACTGTTCATAAGACGAATTTTCCAACACATCAATTAATTCATACAATTTTCATTTAGATGCATCAATCTCATATTCTAATTTTTATTTTCACATTCATGATATCATTTAATCATTAATTTCTCCCTCAATCAAATATTCAAATTTTCATACACAATTTCACAAATATTACAAAATCAAAATCAATATTTTCTATATTGAATTTTTGTCAAATGTACATACCTCACAAAATTCATTTCTCTTCACATTTATCTTCTTCCTAGATAGCTTTCTCTTTGTCCTTACTTTCTCTTTGATTTTGGTTCAAAGTTTGTTCACTTCCTTGTCTTAACAACAAATTTTACACTAATCACACTAATTCACCCTTAATTATCATTAACATAATAATAACCTTAAATTACTAACTTTAATGACAACTAACCCCAAATTCAAAGAAAAGAGAAGAAAAGTGAGAAGATGGAAAATCTAAACTCACCTTTAATGATCTTCAAAATGACCAAAGTCTTATTTCTCTTTTTCTCTTCCTTTCTTCCTTCCTCTTCCTTGGTTTTGCTCACTTAACTTCACTTCTTTGATGATTTTGCCTTAATTCCACTTATTTTCCATCTAATCTTAGTTTGATTGAAGAAAACAAAAGAAGAATTTATGGGTAAGAGGAAGGTCACAACAAAAGGAAATAAAAAGGGATAAAAATGGGTTTGATTAAGATAAGGAAGAAGAATAATAAAGACAAAAAGTAAAAGTTGACTTTTATAGTTGGATTAGATGGGTGATTAGGATTAATTAGATAATTTTGTCCTTATTGGTCCATTAATTTAAATCACTCTTACTTTATTTTAATCAAAAAAATATTACTTTTCTTAGATAAAGAATATTTTATTTTTATGCATTCTTAAAATATTTGTGCCAAAAACACTGCAATTTTCAATTTTGTTCAGCGAAAAATTATTTTTTTCCAAATTTTAATTCCAAACTTCAAAATTCTTAATTAATAATATCCAAAATATTTTTCTCATATTTTATTATCATTTTACTTTTTTCTTTCATGTCCGAATATAGACCCAGATCGGTTCGACTTGTGACCGTGACCTAAATTATCAGACATTACATCAGTTTTGTGTCATATAATCGCTTAACATGTTTATAAATATATATACATATATGTACATGCGTCATTTAAATGTGTCTTAAAAGTTTAACAAGTTTGTAAATATATATACATAAACACATATAACTACAAATAACCAAATTTAATATTTGTTAATTTTTATAATGAATTAATAATTTGACATAGTTTTTATATATATACTTATACATGTATGTGCGCTTTTATAAAATTTAAGTAGCTAATTATCTATGCCATTATTTCTAATACAAATTTATTAATTTTTATTCACATATATTAATATAACTAATTATAATATAATATATTGTAAAATTTATTCTTATATTTAAAAATATTAATATATAATTGAATATTTTAATTATTAGATATTTTATATATTTTAAAATATGTATAATAATATCATAACAGGTTAGTCGTATTCAAATTGTGTTGTGTCATTTAATTGTATCGTATCTAAAATTATCAGTTCTATAAAAAATCATTTTAATTTTGTAGTAGAAAAATCCTCTATGTTAAGGTCTGTTAACTTTAGTAAGGGAACACTGACATGGACTTTCCACGTCAGCAAAAAAATATCCATATGAAAATTCCACGTGTGCAAATAGATTTCACAAGAAATTTCTCATTTTTTTCACTTTTTCAACAACCAAAGAATAAAATATTACTTAGATCTTTTTGCTTAATAACTCAATTCAATAATGCTTTGATTTTGATTTCAAATCAAGAAAAAAAAGTCAAAAGTAAACATTTTGAAACAATTATAGCAAACTTATAGATCTGAGTTTTTAATTCTCCTCCTTTCTCTTTCTCTCTCTAGATCTGGCTTTCCTTTTTCCAAGATGACCATCACTATGTCTCTAATGCAAGCGGATGGAAAACAGTTGTTAGTAGAATTCACAATCACCGATGTCTTTCCTCCTCACCAGATCTGCCTCTTCTCTCACGCTCTAGTCTCTCTCATCTTATAATTTCTTCACGTTTAATTGAAGAGACCTGCAACAAGAAAAATAGAACAAACAAAAAAATATTCACAAAATATTTGATTTTAGGCTTAATTTGAAGGTAATAATGTATTTTTTTTTAATTTTAGTAGGTACAAGAGCTTTATACTAAAGCAACAAAAGCTTCAAGAAAAAACTCGAGATTGAAAGTATATGTAAGATAAATCTAATTACCAAATTTTTGTATCAGTAGTGATCCATTTAGAATTTTGACTGCATTCAAAATTCTCCTTTTTAAAAAAAAACAATTGACATTCTTTATTAAAAAGAAAAGAAGAAATCAAATGATCTTTTTTCAAATCCCACTAATCATCCAAACTAAACCAAATCAAGTTTCAATAATTGTTGCATATCACTTGTTGCCTTTTCTTATTGTTCTTCTCTAAAAAAAACCTAGGTTTAGGAGTGAACACAATAGAGGCAATGCTATAGAGCCGATTTGACATAATTCGCTTCATAACTTTTTTAACTTTTTTAACCCCAACTTGCTTATGAATAGTTCGTGAGTCGAGTACTAGCAATAGAAGCATTGAGTGGTATTGGACATAGAGATGAATTGTGCACTGACAATAAAAGAATTGTGTACCAACAATGTCCTATATTCACAACATCAATTTCTAATTTTTGAATATTTTTTTCGGAAAATAATCAGAAAGTAAGGGTTTAAGAAAGAAGTATGAAGGAGTTTTTAGTCATTTTATTTTTAAAAATTCCACATCATTTTTTTTAAATTTCAAATAATTTTTTAAAATTTTATAGTTGAAATGGAAAATTCATGTTAATATTCCGTTAATGAAGTTAATT
The DNA here is from genome assembly GCA_023653625.1 of Triadica sebifera. NCBI lineage: Eukaryota > Viridiplantae > Streptophyta > Magnoliopsida > Malpighiales > Euphorbiaceae > Triadica > Triadica sebifera. The sequence continues at coordinate 25,697,244 of CM042908.1, read as the reverse complement.
GTGGGTATAGAGTGAGTTTTCTATTACAAAATAAAAGTTAAAATAATTTTTTATTATAAATAAAAAGTTAGGTACTGAATTATTATGAGTCACATAAAATATTGTATGTGTAAATTTCCCTATTTCTTCACTATAAATATCCATGTTATGGATGTTTTTTCTTCCACACGATAAACAATTTTGTTCAAATGCTACCTAGCATATGTTTAGATAGGAAAAAAAAAATATATAGTGGGAGGGAAAATAAAAGTGTTAAATTATAAATAATTATCATTTTATCTTGTTTGGAAAATGAAGAAATATAAGAAGAAAAAGTAAAATAATTTTTATTTTTTACATTCCAGTACTTGGATACGAGGAAAATATGAAAGAGCGAAAATAAAAGTGTAAAATAATAAAAAAATTCTTACTTTACTATGTTTGGGAAAGAAATGAAAATAAGAATGGAAAGTAAAATAACTTTTATTTTTTACTTTTTATTTTCTTTCCAAAATGGAGATAAAACATGGAGAATTGCAATTAAAATGTTACTATTGCTAATAATTTTTTTTTATCCTTGATCATTATAGTAAGGTATTTATTATTTATAAAATAATGAACAAAATAATAAATGTGTAATATTATAACTTTCTTTCATTTCATCATAAAATTATTCAAATAAAGAAATATAAGTCTTATTTTCTTACTCTCATTTGTTATTTGATTTCAATCCAAAACATTAATAAATAATAAGGATAGTCAGAAAATTTCTTTATTCATCTTTAATTTCCTTCATCTCCCTTGATATCTTATTTTCTCTCCCTGTGAGAAAGTTTCCAAACATAGCGAGGAGGAAAAAAATAAGGATGAAAAATATAATTATTTTTCCTCTTTATATTCATTCCATTCAAGGAAAAATTTGTATAAACTACACTGACGGTACTCCAACTATATGATACATAACAAAATAATATTTGAATTTCAATTTGTAATAGAAAAATACTTATTATATGATTTTATAACTTTAAACTACCTCTGTTTATTCCTGTCAATCTACTTAATAACACGTTAATATAATATTTCCACATCAGCAACAAAATTATACATAGAAATAATATATCAGGTGTCATACTGTTACGTGCTCTATAGTTTGAGTATTGTCAGTATAATTTACCATAATTCCTCACTTTCTTAGAAATCAAACACAATTTTCCTTAATTTTTCATGGACCAAACACATTTTTCCTCATTTTTTTTGAACCAGACACATTTTCTCTCACTTTGTCATGGACCAAACGCAATTTCCCTCACTTTTTAGGAACCAAACATATTTTTCTCATTTTCTTAGTAACCAAATATAACAAAAGACATTTTCTCTCACTACCCAATTAATTATTTTATTAAAAATTTTATCTTTGAATTCTCCAAATCAAATATTAAATTTTAACAAAAAGAAAGAGAAAAAGAAATTTATTTTCTTTGCCATTTCTATGAAAAAAACGAAAAAGAAACAATGACAAAATATGCAAACTAGCTCTTGTCAATAAAAGAAGCCTTTATGCTCTTTGATATCGATGATGACAACAAGATTATGCCATTCAAATTGGAGATTCTCATGCTCTCCCCTGCAACAACCCCACCCAAGCCCAATTTTATGATGTATTCAAGGTCCTCGATAAGGATGGAAGCTCAAAAAATTCCGATGGCATTAAAAGTGTCACGACCACAATTTAGATCATAACTATAAATGCGTATTTCAATTATTTGTACTCCAGTACAAAAACGTACCGATTAGAGTCTAAATACGGATAAATAATTGTTATATGATAATAAAAATATATAATATGAAAGTTTAATTCAATTGATCAACTGTTGAGATTTTGTAATTGACACATAAATTGAGGCAATAGATCAGACTTGAAATACAATATTTTTGTCCAACGATAAAAAAAGTGATTTAAGCATATCAAAATGTAGAAAAATATTATTCTAAGGTCATAGGTGGATTTATCATGTGAAATTTTAAGGTTAAATATCCGAATTATGAAAATATGGTTTATAGTGCAGGTTTACAATTTGATTTTTTTTATTGAGAGTTAAAAAGACGCGTTCACGATCACAAAAGTGTCAGTGTGATCATAATTAAATTCTAATATTAATAATTTATAAATGCGGATGAATTTTTACTGGTATGATTTAGAAAAAGAACTAAATTGCAAAAATATAATTTTCGTACCAGTGATCATTTTACAAAATCGATAAGACTATTTTGAAGAGAAAATTATTATGCAGATATTGACATATTCAATTTGAGAAAATAAGATTATTTAGATATGAAATTTAAGAAAATAAATTTATTCAAGGATTAAATTGAAAAATTAGAAAGTTTGGCAGAAAAAGTCCAAAATCAAAGTTTCTTTAGAATTAAATTTGATAAAAGCCAAAATATCTTATTGGTTAATTTTAATTGACCAATTAGAGTAAGGATTAAGCTTAATTAAGATTAATTAAACATTAATCAATCATATAAAGTAAAAAATGGACAAAAAATAAAAGTGTCACCCTGGGGCGAACTAGTGTTATTTGTAAAGAAGAAAGATGATACACTACAACTATGTATAGATTACAGACAGATAAACAAGGTGACAGTGAAGAATAGATATCCTTAGCCACGAATCGATCATTTATTCGATCAATTAAAAGGTATAGGAGTATTTTCCAAAATATATTTGAGGTTTGGATATCATCAGTTAAAGGTCAAGGGTAGTGATGTGGCCAATACAACTTTTAGGACTTGGTACGACCACTACGAGTTCCTAATCATACCTTTTGGATTGACGAATGCACCTACAACATTCATGGATTTGATGAATCGAATCTTTAGACCTTACCTGGATCAATTTGTTGTAGTCTTTATTGACAATATTTTGGTATACTTCATAGATCAAAATGAGCATAATTAACATTTAAGGATTATGCTTCAGACTTTAAGGGAAAATAAATTGTATGCTAAGATGTCAGAGTGTGAATTTTAGGTTAAAAAAGTTATTTTTCTAGGTCATATTGTGTCAGCTGAAGGAATTAGAGTTGACCCTAGTAAGATGGAAGTTATTCTTAATTGGAAGTCGCCTCGAAATGTGACTGATATAAGGAGTTTTCTTGGGTTAACAGACTATTACTGACATTTTGTAAAGGGTTTTTGTCGATATCTACTATCATGACTCAGTTACTTTGTAAAGATGTAAAGTTTGAATGGATAAATAGGTATCAGATCAGTTTTAATCAATTAAAGGCAATGTTGACAGAGGCACCAGTTCTGATGCAACCCACTCCTGAAAAGGAATTTGTAATATATAGTGATGCTTTTTTAAATAGTTTAGCCTGTGTACTGATGAAAGATGGGAAGGTAATTGCTTATGCCTCAAGAAAACTAAAGCCACATGAACAGAATTATCCAACTCATGATTTGGAGTTAACAACAATTGTATTTGCTTTGAAGATATGACGACATTATCTGTATAGAGAGATGTGCTATATCTATATAGATCATAAGAGTTTGAAGTACCTACCTTCACATAAGGAGTTGAATCTTAGACAAATGTTGTGGTTAGAGTTAATTAAATATTATGATTGTATCATTACCACACTGGTAAAGCGAATGCAGTGACCGATGCTTTGAGTCGAAAGACTCTAGCAGAGCTCCTGATCCAACCTACATTGTTACAAAGAATTAAAAAAGCTCAAAAATAAGATCCTAAACTTGTAATAATTGGTGAAGCTATATCCAATGGGGAGAGACCAGAGTATGCAGTTGAGGCAGATGATAATATTCACTACAAGGGTAGATTATGGGTGCTTAATACGCCAGAGCTGAAGAAAAAAATTCTTAAGGAAGCACGTGAGATAATTTATACTATGCATTCTGGCAGCAACAAGATGTATCAAGATTTGAAGCTATATTATTTGTGGTCGGGGATGAAGAAAGACATTACAAAGTTCACTACCAGATGCCTGATATGTCAGCATGTGAAAGCAAAACACTAGCTGCCATCAGGATTGTTACAACATATCTCCATACCATAGTGGAAATGGGATAGAGTCACTATGGATTTTGTGTCAAGGTTACCATTGACTCAGAAAATACATGATGCAATATGGGTTATTAAGGATAGGTTAACCAAGTCTGCATACTTTTTGCCAGTTAGGATGGATTATTCCTTAGATCGGTTGACATAATTATATGTTCAAAAGATAATCCAGTTGTATGGAATGTCATTGTCTATCATTTTGAATAGAGATACCTGATTCACCTTATAGTTTTGGAAAAGTCTATAGGGATCTTTGGGTATCCGACTCTACTTCAGCATAACATTCCATCTTCAAACAGATGGACAATCAGAGCGGGTAATCCAGTTGCTAGAGGATATGCTTCGAGCTATGTGATCGAGTTTGAAGGAAGTTGGAACAAATACTTGCCTCTGATGAAGTTTGTTTATAATAATAGTTATCAGGCAAGTATTGGTATGAGTTCATATGAATCATTATATGGGAGAAAATGTAGATCTTCGGTTTGTTGGATAGAGCTTAGTGAGAGGAAAATATTGGGACTTGATTTGGTTCAGCAGACAGATGAGAAGATTTGAGTGATTAAGGACAGAATAAAGGTAACCACCGATAGATAGAAGTCTTATACGGATTTGAGACACAAAGATATTGAGTACGAGGTTAGTGATAAGGTATTCCTGAAGGTATCTCATTGGAAAAAAATTTTACGATTTGAAAAAAAAGGTAAGCTAAGTTTAGATTTATTGGGCTTTATGAGGTAATAGAATGAATGGGACCAGTAGCTTATAAATTGGCTTTGCCTCATGAGTTAGAGAAGATTTATAATGTATTTCATGTATCCATGCTCAAAAAGTACTGATTGAATCCATCCCATGTGATCAAAGTGGAAGATATAGAGATACAATTATACTTGACTTATGAAGAAGAACCAGTAGCTATTTTGATAAGGGAAGTAAAATAACTCCAGAATAAACAAATACCTCTAGTAAAAGTTTTGTGGCAAAGATATTCAATCGAAAAGGCAACATGGAAGAGTGAAGAGGTAATGTGAAACCAATACCCACAACTTTTCCATGACAAACAATCAAGTATGATTTCAAATACAAAATCTTTTAAGGGGGGATAATTGTCACTTCCGCAATCTAGACTCTGACCGTAAACGCATATTTCGGTCATTTATATCATAGTACAGAGGTATAACGATCATAGTATAAATACGGAAAAATAAATATGAAAAACATTATTTTCATATGATAATAAAAATATATAATATAAAAATTTAATTCAATTGATCAATTGCTGCGATTTCGTGCCTTGACATGTAAATCGAGGCAATAGATCAAACTTGAAATACGAGATTTTTGTTCGACGATAAAAAGGAGATTTAAGCATATCAAAATATAGAAAAATATTATTTTAGGGGCCATAGGTGGACTTTAAGATTAAAAGTCCGAATTGTGAAAATATTGTCTTTAATGTGAGTTTACAATTTGATTTTTCTGATTGGGAGTTAGAGAGATGCGTTCATGATCGCAAGAGTGTCAATATGATCGTAATTGAATTCTAATATTATTAAAACTAATAATTTATAAATTGGATTACAGATGAATTTTTATGGGCATGATTTAAAAAAAGAACTAAATCGCAAAAATTTAATATTCGTACCGGTTATCGTTTTGCAAAATCAAGAAAACCATTTTGAAGATATTTTTTTTGAGGATATTGACATATTCAATTTGAGGAGATAAGATCATTTGAGATATGTAATTTAAGAAAATAAATTTATTCAAGGATTAAATTGAAAAATTATAAAATTTGGTGGAAAAAGTCCAAAGTAAAAGTTTTTTTGAATTAAATTGAATAAAAGCCAAAATATATTCTTGAATAATTTTAATTGACCAATTGGAGTAAATATTAAGTTTATTTAAGATTAATTAAGCATATAAAGTAAAAAAAATGGATAAAAAATCAATAATTTTATAATATAAAACAAAAAAAAATCTTTTATTCTTCTTCCTTTGCACGACTACTATAGTCATTTACCTTTTCTTTTTTTAATTTTTTTCTCATAAATGACCATCATCAAGGTATAAGAAATTATAAATAATTATGTGGGAGTGAATAAAATATTTTTGGAGAAAAATTAACTATTGGCTAAAAATTCCAAGAAAATTTGAGGTGAGATTTTCTTCACTTTTTTTTTCAAATTTTCATGAATCTAAGTTGATTTGAATAATTGTTGTGAGTTGATTTTAAGTTTGATGATGATTTGTAGTTGAATTAGTATTATGGAAAAATAACGATTTTGTAGGAAAATTATGGAAAAATTAGAAAAAAATAGAAAATGAGTAGAATGAGATTTGAGTATGATGGAAAATTAATGATAAATTTTTTTACGAATCTATATGGAATTATTGAAAAATTTCCATAATTATATTTTTTAAAATATAATTCCATTTTAAGTGCACAATCAGAGCAAGCACCAAGAGTAAGTAAAGGGAAGAAGTCGATAGTCTCAGGTAAATTACTGTAAAGATCTGTACATTAATTTATAATATATGTCAATTATGATTTAAATATATTTTTATATGCTTTTTTGGCATGAAATGAAATTATATTTTTAAAAATAATTATATATAATATTTATGAAAATATTAAATATTTTGAAAATTATTGGAAATATATTTTATGATAAAAATAAAATAAATTGATTCGGTAAAGAAATTGTATTGGTATGAAATAAATATATTGATATGTGATTTTAATGAAATAAATTTATTTTTTCTATAAGGTGATTTTTTATACTATTAAATAATTGTATGAAAAATTGATAACAATTATGTTTATAAAAATTTTGGTAAGATAAATGGTTTAATATTTTATGTACGTTGATATTCACATATTAACTTAAATAGCAAGTTAGGGAATTGTTGACATGACAATAAGGTAGAAATTCAATGACTTGTAGTTATTTTAGTCATAAAAGTTATTGTATGACTTTGTGGTTATCTTATACTATATATTATTTAATTACCAATTATGTAGTTATCTTGGATGAAGGTTGATCATATGATTATCTTGGATCAGATGATATTATTTGGAATTATGTGATTATTTTTAACCTTGGTCATGTGGTTATCTTGGATCCTGAGATTTTCGTTTTTGACTGTATCTCTCGTTTTCTTATGGGTAAATTTATGGTATATTAATATATGAATTTGATAAAATTTTTATTTTAATGAACAATTAAAATTTTATTGCATTTATTATATACTTGTGATATTAATACCAATGACTTGATTTCGGTAGATTTTGTTTAATGATTTATATTTACTTTTATGTATAAGTAAATAATTTATTAATAATTTTGATATATGAAATTTTTTTTCAAATTTTTTTTTTATTTTAAAGTGTATATTTTTATTCAAATTGACTTTTATCATAAATTTTTATACCACTGAGTTTTATACTCAGCACGAGAGTTTATTTTTTCTCGCCTAAATTTTAGTAAAACTAAACGACGACAAATGTGTACATAATAGTTATCGTTACTGTCAGTGAATCACACCTATGAAACCAAACAACAATAATAGTCACCCCGTTAGAATTAATTTTGCTATGTATATATATATAAATTATTTGTATGAGCATATAAATTAAGACCATAAAATGAAAATAGTGAGATAAATTTTTTTATCTTATTTTGTTAATGTAATATATTATTTTATTAAGTTCTATTCATACCAATATATAAATATATTTATATAAATTTTAATAATGTATTATATTAAATAAATATATCCGTAATATTTTTTATCTGATTGTGTACGACAATACACATGAATATATAAGTGGTGTTACAAAAAGGATCAGGATGACAATGACATAAGAGAATATTCTACAAGGAGTTGAGTGAGATTGTAGATTTGAGAAAAAATTTAGAAGAAAGACGGACAAAAACTGTAAAAGAGAAAAAAAAAAGAGAAAAAAGTTTTGAGAGAATAAAAAGTGAAGAAAAGAAAAATATATTTTGTTAGTAAGAAAGTTGAAAGAAGAAAAAGACGGTAAAATATATTTAATTTGAACAAAATAGAAAAAATAAAAAATAAAAAAGTTTGGAGAATAGGAAAAAAATAACTAAAAAAGAATAAATTTGATCATATATAAATTCTACTTCCAAAAATAAAAAATAAAATAGAAATATTACATCAACATTTCATTAAATAAATTAATAAAAATAAATAAAATAGTTTAAAATTACAAAAATACATAATAAATATTTTTTTATTATAAATTAAAATTAAAATATTATTCTATTAACTATCTAATATAATTTACTTACATAAATTTGTCAAACAAAGGTTAGTTACTTCCTAAAACTTTTGATATAATAGTTATAAAATTATAACCATGGTTGAGTTACCCGAGATGATTCTAGGTCTACCAAAAGAAATATCTCTGGGTTGCGTTACTCGGCTCTATTACATCACTCACCGAGTTGCTTCCCGAGTTTGCAAACACTGACGATTCCTTCTTCAAAGTAATTTTTTTATTACCAGGGGAAACAGCATGGCCATTCCCATGAAGCTACTTGTTTGATACAATGTTTTCCAGCTCTTTCTGATTCCAATCAATCGAAATTCATTGGACTGCCCAGATATGGAGTCTCTATAGTTGACACAGTTACTATAACTGGGTAGCGAGTCGAACCAGTTATTGAATACCCAAATGGGTTGCCTTTGATTTTTCACGTCACGAGCTCTGAATGGATGCTTTGTGCTTATGGACGGATGGGATCCGGCTCAATATGATCCATCGAGTCGTGTATTTGTATACAATTTTACGACTCGAAAATGGAGGCAAGCCAAGGATATGCCGGAAATGTTATTTCTTCGCTTTGGGCGAGTTAAATAACCAAGTTATAATCGCAGGGGGACATGATGAGAGTAAGAACGCGCTGAGTTCAGCGTGAGTATATGATGTGACTCAAGATGATAGGACTGAGTTACCGCGAAAGAGCCAAGAGCGAGACAAGTGCTAAGGATTTGTAATTGGATCCGAGTTCTTGATAGTGAGTGGACATAAAACAGAGAAGGGAAACGTCGATTTAATAGAATTTGGATCAAGTCAATGGAGGCGAGTGGAAGATGCATAGGAAGGGAATGGTTGCCCAAAGTGGTCTCTTAGGGTGGAGAAAGCTGGCAAGCTGAGCAGCTGGAGTGAGCCCGAATCAGAAGTTAAAGTAGGGACCTGTGGGATCAAGAATGGTGAATGAGCATTGATGTTTGGGTCAAGTCATCAAAATGGGCCATAAAGATTCTATGAAAAGGCAAAATGGTAAATGGGAGAGGCTTTGCGTGCCTGATGAATTCTCTGGGCTTGTGCAACCAGGTTGCTATGTGGAGATATGAAAGTGCATGCTAATTAGTTGAGATGTCTGTATTGCATTTGCATGTGCTATGTACAACAGGCCTGAATGAGTTGTTTGATGATTTGCATGTGGCGTAAATCTTGTTATGGTTCTTATCCAAAATATACTATGATTAGTCAATGCAAGCATAAATCTAGTTACGGTTCCGATCCAAAATATACTGGCCCAATGTATACATATAAGCTTTCAACACCATGAAGTCCCTACATGGGTATTAAATGAAGCTCAAGTTTCAGCTAAAAGAAAAAGTATCATATGATCTTATTAGTTATCTTATTTTGATTCGCTCGCGTTCTCTTAATGTATCTCTCGACCAATTAACCAAATGAACGCCGTTTCAAGTGCTCATAAAGCACAGAATCAGTATAAAAATTTCCCAACAGAAACATTCTTGCGGTGAACTTCCCATTAACCGTGATTGGGGAACTCCAAAAGTTAAAACAAAATCAACGACCCAAATAGACTAATGCCAATTTAGAATTTATCCTTGTTGCATTAATTACTTGAACGCCACGTGGGATCAAAGGGTTAAAACTGATATAGGAATAACAATCACGAACATTATTCAGTACAGAAACTGAATTAGGAATAACAGTCTATCTTCAACGTTATTTCTACCAAGTTGCCAACTCTAGAAAATCCTAGAGAGCATTTCTAGGATTTCATAATACTAATAGTACATCATACTCCTAGAGAGCATTTCTCCTGATGGTGCTCACAGTGCTCACAGCCTCGTACCCAATCCATCCATTACCTAGAATATTCGAGACTCCTGCTCCGGCTCCTTGGGGCATACGGGGATCTGGAGTAAGATTGCATTTTTTACATTCTGTCTCTAGGTGAAATTGACCTATTATGCAGACATGCAATCAGAATTTGTACATTATAATTTTTCAGTTTAAACAGAATCACAGAGGTTACTCTTAATTCAATGTTGCAGTGGTTACAGTATATAAAAAGGCTATAGCTGATGAAATGCAGGTAGCATACCTTGAGTAATGCCTCTGCCCGAGAGAAGGGGAATAATACACAGGGCTACGAGTATAACTTCGTCCATAATGAGGTGATCGTGAATAGCGAAATGGAGACCGCCTATGATCATATGCTAGACCCCTGTTAACAGTTGCATATGTGAGTGATACTAATCCCAGCAATCAAGATCATGAAAAGTTGTTGCACGTAGGATTCCATTACAATCTGGGACAACAGAAGCAAGTAGGACAGATTCCACTCAATTCTATTTTCCATGTGCAGCATATATTTGTAGCACCCACAAAAGAATTTGCAGCTGAACTTGATAGAATAGGAGTTCAGCTGATATTGGTTAAACAAAATAAAATAGAAAGTCCTATAAAAGACCAATCCATCAAATTTACTCCCAACTAAAAATGCAGGAGAAAGTAGTTTTCAGTGTATCATATCAACTATTCTGCCAAAGCTAAATTTCAAACTGAAAATAATAACAAACAGCCAATATTACCGTCCACGCTCTCTTGCCCTCATTTCTGCTGGCTTCTTCCTATTTTCCTCAGCAAATACAACTGTGAGCTCCCGACCAAAAAGAATTTCACCATCCATATGATGCTTAGCATCTGCAGCATCAGCTGGATCTACATACTGGACAAATCCAAAGCCACGTGGCTCCCTGCAGCATCCATACACCAAGACATACAACACCAACATAAAAAAGGATATTGTAGATACACAAAAAATAGTCATGCCCGCTGTGTGCTAACAATAAAAAACGACAAATATGATTGTGACTTCAGTGTACCATGTATTATCATGACAACACTAGCTGACACCTCATACCATTAATTCATAAGTAATTATGGCTGCTAACCTTGATGTAGCCAATTTTTTAATTGAGTTGATTTTCTTCAACACTTGAACTTCTTCAGAATGTATTCAAAACCAACTTCCCTTCAATCTTGGTGTACTTTAAGACCACCTTGAACAGTACTCTTATTACTCGATTGGTGTCTTCAAGTACTCTAATTACTTCATTGTCATCTTCATCACAGTACTCTTATTACTTCATTTGTGTCTTCAACACTTTCAATACAAACAACCAAATTCCCATAAACCAGTGATAGATAATAAGAAACAACCCCATCACCAAATGGTTGAGAGACATGAGCATGCCAAGTCACAGACTATTTCACAAAACTTAACAAGTTTACTAATTGACAATAGCTATTAGACACACTACTTGCTTCAAAATAGTTCATACTTACCCAGTATAATAGTCTCGAGGCAGGTATACATCCTTCAGAGGACCAAACTGCCCAAATGGTCCACGTAGATCTTCAGGCCTGTCCAGAATAATAGAAAGGTTCTAAGGGGTCATCTTCAGCCTTGAAATAATACATGGATATGATGAAATGGCATCAGAGGATGACGATAAAATAGCCACACATAACATTAGAGTTGTTTCTGCAGATTTTTAGGTACAAATCTCATCATGCTTTTGTTTTCCCCTTTTACGAACTTCCCAAAACTTACACCACAGACACCACAACCTCACATTTTGTTTCCACTTACAGATGCACAAATTGAATGAGTTATTTTGATTACATTCTATTGATGATAAAAGCTAGAAAACAACAAGACCAGACCGGACCTACAATCATGACGAAGGTTGCGAACCAAGAGACTGGCAGGAAGATCCTTTGAACGACCTCCATAACGACCCCTTGGGCTAGAACTCCGGTTTCTCCTTCCATAACCTCTGGGAGGCAAAGGACTGTAACTGTAGCTTCTACCCCTCATTATAACTAATATTACAACCTACAGCAAAGAAAAAAGAGTTTGACAACCATCAAAAGCCAATGTGTTAATGTGCACAGGCTGTAAATAAAATTTCCTCATGATTCACGACTATAAAATTCAAAGTGAATACACTGGACATTGAGCCTGACGCAAACAGTTCCCCCAAAAAAAAAATGAAGGCAACTGAAATGATATCCAATGCGCATCACTAGATTTTACTGAATTTCTATTTATACTTTACAGCTTGTTGTCTAATAGCTTGTTGTCTAATTTGTCAAAGTGAATCAAACACAGTCTGATGGGCTTCACATAAATTCTTTCACTATCAAGAGAAAATAAATGGAGATTTTATATATTCATTGGTTAGACAAAATTAGCTATAAACACATTTCTATAAAATTGATTTCAATAACACAAATCTTGTACAGCCCTAACGAATAACATATACAATAATTTACATTATCTCACATCCAACAATTCCTAGGAGCAAAGATTGAAAACACAGCTGAAAACCCAACCAAATTTCCCAAAAATTGTTTCTGATAAACAAATTATCAATTAACAAAACCCTAGACACGAAAAAAGTTCGCCAATTATGTAAAAGAACTACAGCCAAAGAATTAGAGCAGGACATTAAATTTGCCACAATTCATCGAAATTTCAAATAGAATCACAGAAAAATAGAATCTTACAGCGTCTGATGCGGTTAATAGGTAGGGTTTTTCCTTGACAGCAGACGAGAGTTGGTACCCATTTTAGTTCTTGGTGCTAATTAAAAAGCCTTTTATTCAGTTCGAGAAACTTCTTATTGCAGCGGGTGTGCTATCATGCATCGCGATATAATGTATTGTCGTGAGATTCCTGCATTATCAACCGTCGTTTTCACATGTTTGTGCAAAGTGCACGGTTCAGATTCCCTGATTGCGTTACAAAGTTAATCTCTCTATGATTAGAGTCCATGGACTTTTTATAATCGTTAAAAGGCTCCATCATAATTGGATCGTACTGGCCCATTAAGGAAATAACCTGACCGGCCCACAAGCTCTAGGGCTAGTGTTAAGTTTCAGAAACTCTCCCCTAAAACGTAAAACCCTTCAAAGCCACCTCTGCCACAATAAAACGTGAACAAAGGCTAGCTTACTTATGGTGTATTCACCTGAAAGAGAAGGAAAAGCTTCGTTTGTTTGAATTTCTCAATCTTAACAAAAAATGGCAGCTCCTTCTAAGAAGAAATCTCAGGGTAGGAAGTTGAAAGATGGCCCGAAATTTAATAAAGCGTCGAAGAAGGTGTTTAAAGCTCAGAAGAAGGGTTTAGACGACGCCATTGCAAATGAAGCCATGGCGCTACAGCTTGAAGATGAAGTTTCTGATTTCCCTAGAGGTTTCCCCACTCAAACGTTACTAATTTTCTGCTTGATTGCTGAGAAAAACTAAGCAGCTGAGGAAGAAGAAACTGAAATATAATTAAGCTTTGAGTTTTGTTATTATTTAATTGGCTTTTGTTTTCTTGAGAAAAAGAATGAGAATTTGAGTTATTTCGATTAAAAATAATGGAATGGGATTGAATTTGGTTCAATTGAATCAAATAATTACATTAAATGGATACCAAAGAGGCTTGCTTTTTTTTTTTTTTTAATTATGTACCAATGAGGATGAAGTTTGCAGTTTGCATTCATTCACTTGACCACATGAAGACTTTAATTTTGCTCAAATATGCGCACGTTGTTCTGTTTTTAGGTGGAGGAAGCTCACTCAGCCATAGAGAACGTGATGAAATTCGTGCTGAAGTTGATGCGGAATTTGAGGCCGAGGAGAGGGTTTTCATGAAGAAAAAAAGGGGAAAGAAACTGGAAAATAAGAGTCATTCTGAAACTGATGATTTAGGTTCGCTTTTTGGCGATGGCTTGACCGGCAAACTTCCTCGATTTGCAAATAGGATCACGCTAAAGGTATGGAGCTTAATGCAATCCTCCTGCTCTCTCTCTATCTCTCTCCTGCCCACTCCCATTCCTTTTAGCCCTTTTTTCATTCAAAGCCTTCTCTCCCTCTCTCTCATGTTTTTAAAACTTTTCTTTGTTGATTTAGGTTTTATTGTACGATAGCGTCTGTTTACTGAAATTTGTTGGATGCTCTTTGGGAGTAGAGGATTTATGGTCTAGTTTTATGTTCTCGACAGCTGAATGCGGAGTTCTTTTTATATTTAGGGGTTAAAATCATCATGTGAAACACTTCAATTGCAAATAAAAAGTGTTGATGCTTCTACATTTCTAATTGTAGAAAGAGTGCTTCTTTTAAGGCTGCATACTGATGACATAATTCGAATAGATGAAAATCAGTCTGGCAAACAATAAGTTGGGAAAATGGAGGAATATTGAGATTCATATTTTTGGTTTGAGTATTCATGCCAAGTAATAGCATTCAGATTCTGTTCTTGTAGTTGGAATCATTTGAACCTCAATATGAGGGCTTCTTCTTGTTGACAAAGAAAGAATCCATTATTTATTGTTTAGACTTTAAGAAACTATAAAATTGAGCTTGCTGCTATTGGTACAATTCAGAAGGCTCATTTGTGATATCTGACTAGACCCCTTTATGAGCGTGATTCTTATCTTGGAGTAAAAAATTGCTGCTTGGATGTGTTTTAGGTTCTTACCAAATATTGGAAATTGACATATATTTGTAAATCATTTTCTTCTGTAAGGGGAAAAAAAATGCACCAGAGGTTAATTTGCCCTCTGAACTTGCCTAAAAGTTTGATTTAGCCTAAAATTAATTTTATGCATAATCAGCCTATGAAAATGGTCTAATCAAGCAAAGTTGAGCTGAAATATTGCACTACTTGAGCTTCACTTGGTTACTAAAATCCCTGCTCAAAACTTGACTCAATTTTTTTTTTTATTTGTTAGAACACGAACTCAACTCCCAAGATCTTGAGCTTGACAGTCATTATTGAAATCTGAAAAAATCTGCATTGCTCATTCTTTCCCTCTAAGTTTTCTTATCAACCTAACAGGTTGTAAATTAGAATTAAACATAGTAAGATCTACTCATGACCATAAATTAAAACAGCGAGGAGAATCTGAATGAATAGATGATTCTTCCAAAGAATCTTAAGATTAAAATTTAAAAATTCAAGAACAAGGTAAACAACCATATAAGAATCAAAACCAATATCAGTTAGAAAAAGAATCAAAACTTGGATGAAGTAATAGCAAAACTCATATAAAATATTAGGAAGACCAATAAAACAGAAATGCTCTCTTGAACCAAATAAACAAATTTGAGTTGAGTTGTGATGAAGAAAAATTCTCTGGAAGAATGAATACGAAGCTTGTGCTTTGGAAGAAAACTAACAAACAATAGTAGGAGAAATGGCTTGGTCCCATTCATGTGCTTAGCTAATCAATCTCTTTTAAATTAATTTTAATTGCTGATTTGGCCATTCAAAGCTCTATTGTTGGCCATAAAAAAAATAGGCTAATTGAAGTAGCAAGCAATAACTAGAGAAAGAATGAGCATTTCAACCCTCTTAGGAAAAGGGAAGGAGGGGGGGGGGGGGGGAGGGAGACAGAAGAAGAAGCAAAAGTGGTCTGTTTTAAGACCAATGATAGAAATAATTAGTCAAATGAGCCTTTAAGGTTTTAATAGTTCAAGTAAATTCATAGTTTTGGTTAAACAAAATATTTAAATATTAAAAATGTAATAAAAAATAAAATAGTAAATAAAGATAAAAATTGTAAATAATGGGAAAAATAGAATATTGATAAAAGATCAATCAGGCTTGCAATCTTGATGAGTCAAGTACTGCAGTGTTTAATCTTGACTTGCCTAACTACTCCATCTCTTCTCAATTAAACTTGGGTCAATCTTGAGTAGCTCATGTGTTGCTCGAGTCATTTATTTTCTACCTATTAATGTCAATTTATTTCAAATTCAATCTTTTTTCTAACCAACTAAAGCAGTTTTGAGAAAAATGCCCTATATTTATGATGGAAATTTAAACCAAAACATGTCAATATTTTAGATGAGTAATTTTGGACTCTATTAGCCTTTTACATCCATTGATCTGTCAGAAATTAGTATGTAACTGGCAATTTATTAATTTTCTGTCAAATTAAATTTCTTAACAAGTTCAAGTGTCAAATTGGCTTTGTTCCAAAAAAAAAAATCTTCTCTCTTTTGGATAGGAAATATTCATAGCATGCTAAAATCAGATGTTCGATATTATGGATTTACAAACTGTTGACAACGCAATTGTGGATTAGGCTTTGCATATGGTCAATGTGTGATGCTATTTTCAGAGTTCTTTATGGATTTAACATCACGTCTTAGTTGGAAGTTGGGTAATTTTGTTCTTGTGTTATTTAAATTGGTGAATATATATATTCTTAAGTTTTTGTCTTTGAATGTTCTAATGGTTGGGTGGCTTCCCTTCATTCATTTATCTTAGATGGTATTTTGTAACTAGGTCTTTTTGATTGGAATTGTGTCTATAGTTGTTTTATTTCAGTTTAACATGCTTGCTTCTTTTCAAAATCATAAGAGCCGCATTTATGTTGAATTTCTTTTTTTTTTCTGCTTCTTTGACTTCTGATATGTAATACTTAATTATCTTTTGAATAGTTCATTTACACTATGAAAGATAATCAATTGTCTAAAACTTCTACCTAACGTGTGTGCAGAATATTTCTCCTGGAATGAGGCTTTGGGGAGTTGTTGCTGAAGTAAATGAGAAGGACCTCGTAATTAGTCTTCCCGGGGGCTTACGTGGATTAGTACGTTCTGTTGATGCCCTTGATCCTATTTTGGGTAATGAAGTTGAGGTACTAAAAGCCTATTTGATTTTTCTGAAATTGTTAACCTCACACTCTAGTTATTTTCAATGATCTTTTGTTCATGGTTTTGTCATTATGTTCTTTTCAGGACATTGAAGGTAGCCTTCTAAGCATATTTGATGTTGGGCAGTTGGTTTCATGCACAGTCTTGCAGTTGGATGATGATAGGAAAGATATTGGAAAAAGAAAAATTTGGCTTTCTTTGCGCCTTTCCTTGATGCAAAAAGGCTTTTCCTTAGATTCCATTCAGGAAGGGATGGTATGATTAAAATCTGACATTATGTTAAACAATTATTTTTCTCATTCTGTTTATCTCATATTGGATGACGAATACAACGATTTAGTCATGTGGGGGTGTGCTACTGTAAGGCTGCATTGGGATTCATATTGATTGATTGTTCTTAATCACCTTAAATATATTTAAAAAATATCAATTTATGTTCTAATTCTTTGGTGGTTCATGAATTAATGAATAGCATTAATAAATTATAATTTTAACAGGAAATACCAGGGATACATTGTCTTTTTTGTCTGAGGCATTCCTTAATTTTTCTACTTATGTCCAGCCACTGTTCATGATACAGGTCCTCACTGCATATGTGAAAAGCATTGAAGATCATGGCTATATTCTTCATTTTGGATTGCCATCTTTTATGGGTTTTTTGCCAAAGAACAGCCAAGATGGTAAATACTCTTCTTTTTAGTGTCTTGTTGATGTTACTTGTTCTTTTTTTGGCTTCAAAAAAAAAATCTTTTCATGTGATAGGACTGAGTGGTTATTTGACTTTGGTTCTCTTCTGGTCCTAGTCTCCTATAGTTATTTGAGGGTGTTAAATTATATGTTTATATGCTTGTGAGGCTACACATTTTTAGGTAGGGAGGACAAGAATTCTGTTGTTGTTCCCTCTCACTTATGCTGTTTTTGAGTTGTCAAGGGAAAGAACAGTGAAGGGTTGCTATCCTCAATTTCCATTTTCATACATGGATGACTTGGTTATGTGAATTTGTTGTCATGTGAACAGCATTTTCCTTCAAATTATGCACTTTGCCTTTTTGCCTTCTAAGTTGGGTTCTATTTGTATATGAGCTATCACCCTTTTGGTGCATCTTAGTGTTTGTTACATATAGTCTTATGCATGTTAATTTTATTTAGGTATCTTTTTATAACATTTCCTTGCTGTATGTATGTTAATCCTTACAAATTAGCTTATGCAAATGCCGATTTGCTTCTATATGCTTCTCATTGCTTATTTCCATCTTTGCTGAGCGGTTTTTTCCCCTGAAATAGCATATGCTTGAATATGACTAATTTGACAATCTGGTTTATTCAGATACATATTAATTTTATTTTGGTATGCTTTTTATGGCAGGCCATGGATCTTTCTTTTGTATTTCCATCTTGTGCATCGCACGCATGTATATGATTTATCACTCTTATAATAGATTTCTTCTGTGGTTGTAGAAACCAGGTTTGCGGAAGTAAAAACTAGACAACTGCTGCAAGGAATTGTTAGAAGAATCGATAAAGCAAATAAAGTGGTTTATATAAGTTCTAACCCAGATGCAGTGTCTAAATGTGTGGTATGTTTAAGTTACCAATTACTCCCTCCACTCATGGGTTTTCCTGATATTCTAACATTTAGTTATTGACTTTTTATACAGATGAAAGATCTTAAGGGAATTTCAATTGATCTTCTTGTGCCAGGCATGATGGTTAATGCCCGTATACAGTCAACCCTTGAAAATGGGATTATGTTATCATTTCTTACATATTTTACTGGAACTGTAAGTTTGTTCCAATCTTATTAGGTCAGCTAATAAAAACAGATTATAGACTTATTATTAGTCATCAATACTTGCCTTTGAATTTAGTTATTCTCATACATTGTATATATTTGTATATTCTTCTGATCTCTGTTTAACAGGTTGATATATTTCATTTACAAAATACATTTTCTACTTCGAATTGGAAAGTTGATTACAGCAACAATAATAAGGTTTCTTTACTTTTATCCTTTAACTGATCTTGGCACCTTATTGACTCTGTTTCTTATCAAAACATAGGTATTTTGATAATTTGCTTTCATTAAATGTAGCAAAATGATATGGTAGTTGACTTTGGTTCTCTTCTGGTCTTTTTCTCCTCTAGTTGTTTTAGGGTGGTAAGTTACATGTTTATATGCTTGTGTGGGTACACATTTTCCTGTAAGGAGGTTAAGAGTTCTATTGTTCTTTCTCACTTGTGCTCTTTTTGAGTTGTGGAGGGAAAGAACAGTGAAGGTTGCTATCCTCAATTTCCATTTTCATAAAGCTACTGTTGTTTTGTATATTGTCCTACTGCAAGTATAGTTTGCTTAATGTATTATTTGCTATTAGTTTGTCATTTATGCAGGACATTATTTGCGTATTTAATTATAGCTGGTATATCAGCCAACACAATTTGCAGGATATTCTGTGTACTTTTCTTTTGTTGTTCTCAATATTTGCTTACATTGTTTCTGGGGCATGTCTATGGTTTTCTTTTTATTTTTTACTATTACTAAGATACACTTCTATTATTTTGGTTTAGATCAATGCCAGGATATTATTTGTCGATCCCTCAACTAGAGCTGTTGGCTTGACTCTCAATCAGCATCTTGTTCACAATCAAGCTCCTCCATTGGTATGTCTAGTAGATATTTAGGGGAAACCTATTTTAGTGTATTAATATGTTAACCTTTGAAATCAAGCTTTTGCAGTCAAAAACTTTCTCCACATTTATTGATACAGTTAAATCTTTAAAGTGAGACTTTTAAACTTCTGACATTGAAAATTGGCTCGGTTGTTATCGCTATAGGTCAAATTGTGCCATGCCTGCCGAAATGTGGACATGTAATAGAGCTTTGGCATGGCTTTATTCTGGGTTTTGTTGCTCTGGTGGTTTGTCTTAAACCTTTTCTGCTGGCTTGACTAGTGATCCTTTTTGGTTTGTTGCATTAGCTTAAGTTTTAGTTTTTCCATAAATTGGCTGTATGCTGCTTCTTAAAGACTTCGGATATGGTATTCTCTGATTCGATATAATTGTTTAGCATCTTTACAGTCTGTTATTCTTGTTTATACTGGAACATTTCTCTAGTGATATCGAGTTAATGCCCCCACATTTGAGAAGTTATCCCACATCAAGCTTTGCTTATTAGTTTTGATCCAGGTTCCCTTTCTTCTTGGTACTGATGTTTGATTTTAAATGCAGCATGTTGAAGTTGGGGATATTTATGATACTGCAAAAGTAGTGAGGGTAGATAAAGGCATGGGTCTTCTGCTTGAAATTCCTTCTACTCCAGTGTCAACACCAGCTTATGCTAGCGTATGTTCATTTTCCTCTTTTTTTTATTAAATTCTTATAGATCATTGAAATCTAACTTGATTGTTAGTTAATAAATATTTTTTCAACTGCAGATATCTGATGTTGCTGAAAATGAAGCCGGTAAGCTTGAGAAAAAGTTTAAGGAGGGAAGTAAAGTTCGTGTTCGGATTCTTGGTTATAGGCATTTGGAAGGGCTTGCTACAGGGATTTTGAAGGTTATTTTTCTACATGAAGTACTTCTATAGTGTGAAAATTATATGGCTCTTGAATGAACTGGTCAACCTATATTCTGAATAAAATTAATTGTCTTTATCAACTGCAAGACATTAAATTGAATGGAGTAATATTTTCCTTTTTCATTGCATCATTCTGATATTTCTGCTTTATTGAAATTAAACTCTTATCTTAGCAAAAAGAGGTCGACAAAGCCTGTCTATATGATCTAATGGGTTGTATTGTGTTATTTCTGATGTACCCCCCTTATCTTCTATTGTTTTCCAATGTAAAGTTCATTTCTGATCTTTGTTCTTGCCCTCCCTCTGTGGTAAAAGTTCATAAAGTAAATTGTAAAGGGAAGTGGAGGTGGTAGGGGACACCATGACATGAGGGAAAAAAAAGGTAATCAAGTCTTAACTACATTAGTTCAGTGATTAGATCCATGTCAGCATAGAGTGGAAGTCCATTCCTCTTTTGCCTCAAAACTAGTTTGTAATTCTGTTATCCTGGTTATTTGAGTTTTTTAACTGTGAAAAGGGGGAAAGAGGATCCTATCATGTTCAAGTGAACATGATAGGTCGTGTTCATACAATCACGTTTATTCAATTTAATATGAATGGTTTTGAAAATTTAGAAAATGGACACAGACATTAGATAATAAAATCTCTGCCATTTAACTGGAACTGAATGGTTGAAATTGTCTGAACATGAGAGGATCTGATACAAAAAATCGAGATATGGTCATTTGACTTTTTCTTTGTCTCCATAAAAAATTAAAAAGTTGTATCTTATATCTCTTAGTGTTTGGCTTCAAACTTCAGTCTTTTTGGATATTTCATGGTTTTTATATCATGCAGGCAAGCGCCTTTGAAGACCCTGTGTTCACCCACTCAGATGTCAAGCCTGGGATGGTGGTAAGGGCGAAAATCGTAGCTGTCAACAGCTTGAGTGCTTTAGTGCAATTTCCTGGCAGGGTGAAGGCACTTTGTCCTCTTAGCCATATGTCTGAATTTGAAATTGTGAAGCCAAGAAAAAAGTTTAAGGTCACTTCCTAAATCTTTTAAATTTTGTTGTTCAAATGCTAAAAAACTTGTGGCTAATCATGCAAAGGATTTTGAAGTTGACATATTTTATGATTTAGGTTGGAGCTGAGCTGTTGTTCCGTGTGCTTGGTTGCAAAGGCAAGAGAATTACTGTAACACACAAGAAAACTCTTGTATGTTCTTTCTTGAGCTGCTTTATGCCAGTGTCTGTACTTGTAATTTTCATAAATATTAGCACTTTTTTTAGAGAGCCCAATGGTCAATTGCGTTAAAATTTAATATGATTACTGCAGTTAGTATCATTTGCATAATTATATCATGCACCCCATATTTTAATTGGATTTACTTTCACTTACTTTGTTGTGGAATCATGTTCCACTTTCATACTGTGTTCAACTTTTTTACATGCTTGTTTCAATATATGTGAAGGACTCCAGTTTTGGATTCTCGGCATCTCCATGATTTCTTTCACCTCTGTCCAGACAGATCAGGAGTTTATTATTTCTGACTTTTTTACACATGGGTGCCCTTCTTTATGGGGGGGCCATTTGCCACTCACATATCTTTACACTTAAAAAGAAATTGAGGTGATGATGAGCTCATGACCGTTTTTATTAATGAAGAAAAGGAGAACTCCTTATGGACTTCCAAATATTTGGACCACTATGTTATGAGTTAGCCCTCAGCATTTTTTATTGCATGTCTTTCATCTTTTCTTGGTTCCTCTTCTCAAGCAACTAGAGACATTGAATGCAAAGTGAACAACACTGAGATTGCACTAGAAACGTACTCTTTATACTTGCACATCTAATCATGTTTCAAAGTTACTGATTTGTGCAGTGGTAAAATTCTTAACTGTGCAATCAGAAGGATATAGGTTTGAGTTCTGGGAGCAACTAGTTTTATGTTAAATGCTAGAATGTAGGATTATCTCCAAGTTTTCACTCCAAGTACATTGCTTATTTGTGATCACGGTGAAAGCACATTTTTGCCTCCTTTTTTAAGTAATTATCATCATCGTTCTTATTATGTTTTTAAATGATCATAAACTTTACCCCTTGGCATCCATATCATTCTCTGTATGTGTTGTCCCTTGTTTCATGTTACTGCTTAGTAATCTTTTTCCACATCTATGCTAAGGAGATTTTCCCAATTTGCACTAAATTTTTTTTAAAAACTACTGTTATCTGTTTATAAATTCAACTTTTTTTTGGGGGGTTTTTTGTTCACTCCCAGTTCTAGCTAAGATAGTTTTAGTCAACACCTTTATGACTTTTTTTTTTGAAAAAAGGAAAAAAATGTGATGGGGATTAGGTCATTAGTTTTCAATGTTGACTCTCAGATCTTGTAAAGATGGTTCCAGTCAATGCAACTGTAACATTAAACAAAAGTAAAGAGGATTCTAAATGATCTCATCTTTTTAATTTCTGATGTTGGTTTGTCGTTTTTTGAGTGGACAGGTCAAATCCAAACTTCCAATTTTAAGTTCATATGCTGATGCATCAGATGGGCTGATCACACATGGTTGGATAACAAAGATTGAAAAGCATGGCTGTTTTGTCCATTTTTATAATGGAGTCCAAGGATTCACTCCAAGGTTGGTCTCAAAACATGGAAATCACATTTTTATCAACCTCTTTGATATTACTTATGCAAGAGATAAGTGATTGTGTTTATGCTAATTCACAGTGTTTGTCTTGTCATCTTCATCACAGTTTATGCACTAACTGTCTACCTGTGTTTCACAGTCGGGCGTGGAAAATATATGTTTTTGAAATAATGTTGGCATAATTAAACAATTGTGTGAATTACTTTACTAAACAATATTATGAATTACTTTACTGTGTAAAGAATACTAAAAATTGTAATTGGAAGAGAAAGATACGAAAAATATGAATAAATAAAGTTGAAGGAGGGAGTTGTTTGGTGGGTGGGATGTAGCTTTGATGGAAAAAGAGACTTAGCAAATTTGAAAGCCTCATTTAAAAATATTGTTACACGGACCCAAACCTCATCTGCATCAGATCAGCTTGAAGTACAATAGATACCTTTGAAGTACACAGACCCAAACCTCATCTAAAAGTTGACTTTTGAGCCGACAATGATCCAATCACTATATTTGTTTCTCAAATAAATTCTCCCAACATTTCACATCAGGTACATTTCTTCTAAGAATTAATTTGTGATGGTTGTAATGCAAAAGAAATGCTTTTAAGTGTTGGAAATTGGAGTTTCGAGGAACTAAGAAACACATTGAAGTGATAGTTTAGGTAAAATGAGGATTACGTGAAGGTGGGCTTTAGGAAGATTGCAGACTAGCTGAGTGTGTGTTGAGAGGGTAGATTTTGTTTTCCTGCTCACTACAGAAGAAAGACTAGGGATTACAAGATTGGTTTTTGAATATCAAGTTCTTGTGTTGGTTATTTATATATGCCTCTATTTAACTACTCTTGAGCCTTTATATTATTATTGTAATTAAAGCAAACATTCTTTTCCATTTTTTGTTATGATGTGGTGTAAGCTATGTTGCTTAGACTCGGGTATGGATATATATCTAGAAGTCCGATTTCTTATTTTTTAAATTTTAGGATATGTGGGTACGACTATATATATATATTATATGTAAATATTTTAATTTTTATATATAATAATTTAAATTAAAAGATATTTTAAATTATAACATTAAATTGCTAAATAAATGAAATTGGATAAAATATTTTAAATTATAAACTTAAAGTCTAAAATTCAAATCACAAACAAATAATAAAATGATAATTTTAAGTCCATTATAATTGTAAATTAGCTCAAATTTGCTATATAATCTTTATTAATTTTTGTCACCACCAGTAAGAGAGAATTCTTCTAACTCCACAAAAATATTTTCTTCCAAGTCAATTTGATCTACACCTGTGATTTAAATGAACCCGGGATTATGAGTATCCACTTTTAAAGTGAAAGATCCGGTAAGGATTTCATACCTATACTAATGTAATACCCGAAGGGTACAGGTACTTCTTCAAAAATGAAGTGTCGGAGTAACATAAGAATAACAACTTTGGGCAGATGTATCAATGTTAGTTGGTTGTTTGGTTTACTTTGGATCAAGATGAAAGATACAAAAATGTTCATACTGAAGGATCCTCATTGCTGAACTTTTTTGTTGGGTTGGGGGCTGCTGGGAATGATGTGCATGTTCTAGTCTCCAGATTTTCTACTTGTTTGTGTGATTTTTCTTTTCGCTAATTCTATTTCTCTTCAATCTATTGAAGTCACCCTTGATGGTCTATTTCATCATAAAGCTAGAATCCTATTTTTTGTTTCATCATCAGAATTTGTAATTGGTTATTCTCATTTTAAAACCAGATCTGAGTTCAATCTGAAGGATCCTAGTTCCAAAGTAGTTGCCAATGATTAACCTTTTAGTTGGGTGGGGGGCCTGTTTGGGATGATATTCATTTTCTGGTCTCAATATTTTTCTACTTGTTTGTGTAATTTTTCTTTTGCGCTTATGCTATTTCCCTTCAATCTATTGAAGTCAACTTTTTTGTCTATTTCATCATTAAGCTAGAATCCCTTTTTCTATTTTGTTTCATCATGAGAATTTGTAATTGGTTATGTTCATTTTATACCAGACCTGAGCTTGGATTAGAGCCAGGATATGATGCAAGTGCAGTGTATCATGTTGGACAAGTTGTCAAATGCAGAGTAGTGAGTTCTATTCCTGCTTCACACCGGATCAACCTTAGTTTCATAATGAAGCCCACAAGGTTTGCTTCTTTGTTCACGAATATTTTCATCTCTCCTCTATGTTGACTGTTAAATGAACGTAAAGCAACACTTTCATTATTATTGTATCAAGATTGGTATTCATTTTAGCTGTCTGTACTGGTTGCCTAAATCTTCAACTTTTATATACAGAAAATGATGACCTGAGTCAACTATTAATAATGGCCTTGGGTAGTTCTAAGCTGGAACTTAATATTTGTTCTGGAAATGATGCCATTATTGATTTGTTTAATATGTGGTGCTATTCAAGTTTCTTTGCAAATTATTGAATGAATGCTTATCTGTATCATTCTAGAAATGAAATTGTAATTAATATTTCTCACAAAAGCAATTATTATCAATTTGGGATAAATGATAGGGTTTCTGAAGACGAAGCTGTGAAGTTGGGTAGTGTTGTTACTGGAGTTGTTGAGAAAGTAACCCCCTATGCTGTAATAGTATATGTCAAAGCCAAAGGTTACATGAGGGGCACAATATCCACTGAACATTTGGCTGATTACCATGGTATTGATCTTTGCCTTGTGTGGATTGTATTTCTAATGCTGCTTCTTTGTCCCAGTTAACAATCTTGATTTTCCATTGCGCAGAACAAGCTGCCTTGCTGAAGTCACTTTTAAAGCCGGGGTATGAGTTTGATCAACTTGTGGTCTTAGGTATTTCTTAATGCTTCTCAAGGATTTAATTATTTTTCCAATTTACTTACTTTCTGCATTCAAAATGATTTAGATTTTTTCCACCTTTACTATAAATGAACCTCCTTTCCATGAGAAACAGAAAAGGAAAAGAGATATAGCCTAAAGAAAAGAGAAAGAAACCCATCTTCATTCATGCTGAGAGATTATAATTGTTAATGTTGAGAGACAGAGTTATTCTCTTGTCAGTTTTATTGATTTTGAACTCTTGGAAATTTAAGAAAAAGATTGTCTCTTGCTGATATCCAGTATTATTTGGCACCTTTTGGTTTTCTATTATTTAACTTCGATCCACATACAGGAGAATTTCTTATCTTCCTTCATGCAGTTATTTTGTTTCCTTGCTTCTCATCATTTTTGTTTTTGTTGAGGGGGAAATATTCTACTTCAATAACGAAAAAAGCTTCCTATATATTCAATATGGCGAAGATATTAGTAAGTTTAGTGGTATTTGTTTGTTGAAAATTGTGTGGTCACTGCAGACACTGAAGCATATGTGGATACCATTTTAAAATTAAGTTGAAGCATTATGTAGAGTGCTGTAAACTTGCCAAATCATTGAGCATTGCTTCAAGATTGGCTACTAAAAATGCTTGCTTGAGATTATTCACCGGCAAAAAGAAGTCAAGCTCAGAACCAAGTTTAAGCTTGATTATTTTAATGAGTAATATCAATCATCCATATGCTGCATAAATATTGTTACCATAATTGGTTTGATAATAATTGTAGCAACAGTAATAGCAGCAGGACGAGAGAGTCAACGAAGAAAGAAAGAGCAGCTATTCTTTCAATATGTCATAAAATTTGTCGTATAATAGTTACACATGAATGTAACTCAAATATATAAAAGGCCTGCCATTACAATGTAAAAAAAGTATATTTAAATGCTTTATTTTTTACGTAACTAATGAACTCGTGAACTAGCTTTATTCAACTTAACTGACTAGCTCAAGTTTTTTTTTGAAAATTTGAACCATGAAGCTAGTACAGTCTTTAAGGCTGATAACAAGCTTGAATTTTTCTTGAGCATACATTAGAGTTAAATAAGCCAACCTTGGAGTTTTTGATGCTTAGCCTGTGTTGGCCCTGATACATCCCTAGTTTTATTTTGTCCTTGCATTACTCTAGTGTGGTTGAAAGTGCAAATAGTTTGTATGCCTATGTCCTTTAATAGTATATACATTTTATTCTCAATAAATGTATAAATTTTTTTACCTGGATATACAATTTTTGCAAGAGCATGACTCAAAAAAAAAAAAAACCACCACCTTGTGAAGCTAGAATGAATTGCCAATTTCTGGTCTTGGAAAGGGACCCAAAAGCTCTGACCCTATTGGTCAAAACCTAATCACCATGCTTCTGTTGTGGTGCTTTGGAAATTTCTAGCTGCTTAGACATAAATGCCTAGTCTGCCTTATGCTTTTCCTGATATCTTGCCATTCTATGTGCAAAATTTTTTTCGGTAAAAATGTAATAGCAATTAATTGTTTTGATGTGCACTGACGCATTACTGTAGATATTGAGAGCAACAATTTGGTTCTCTCTGCAAAATATTCTCTCATCAACTCAGCTAGTCAGCTTCCTTCAGATCTCACTCAGATTCATCCTCAGTCAGTTGTTCATGTGAGTATAGTTGTTTTTCTACTTAAATTGCTAATGCAGATATCATGTTCATGTGAACTCGTGTGTTACTGCTTCTCTGTGTATCAATTTACAAACGAATTAATTTATTTTTTTGTTACAGATAAGTATTAGTGTGTTTTTTTTTCAAATATGTGCTATTGTGTTTTACTGCTTTTATGCGTACATTTTTTTTACAATAGGTATTATTGTGTTCTTTTGCTTTATGTATATTGATTTGTTTTTGTGGATCAGGGTTACATCTGTAACATAATTGAAAGTGGCTGCTTTGTTCGACATCTTGGGCGTTTGACTGGTTTCTCCCCTAGAAGCAAGGTAAATTTTATTCTTTCTTTTTTGTCATTAATAATAGGGTTTTGAAATTTTCTTCAAAAGGGTGTCAAAAATTGTAGAGGCACATTTTAAAGAATTATTCAACATAAAATTTTGAGCTTTTAGGTGAGGGCCAATAATAGGCTATATATTTCTAGTAGTGTGATAGAAATGTTTTGTCCTGCAAATGCAAAATCATGTATTAAACAAAGTAGGCGCAAAATGTACTTATTTTTGTATTGCAATAATGAACAAATACTTAAGCATGTATTTTTAAAAAATAGCCCCTATGACGTCCAGTGACTTTTGAAAGATGGAAACTTGATGAAACAGAACAATTTTGTACTCTTTACGTCTCCCCAAAAAAAAAGATATATTTGGCTTATTGTAATTATTTGATTCCTTTTTGCAGGCACTGGATTACCAAAAAGCACAGCCTGCTGAGGCCTTTTACATTGGACAATCCATTCGGACCAATATAATTGATGTTGGTGAACTAGCTGAGACATGATTTTCCAAATTATGACTTTTAGAACTTCTACTGATTAATCCATTAATTTTATTGCCAGGTAAATAGTGAAACAAATAGAATAACAGTGTCGTTGAAGCAATCATTATGTTCTTCTACAGATGCATCCTTTCTTCAAGCATATTTTCATCTGGAGGATAAGGTAAAAATTCTATGGCTATTTTGTTTCATAGAATTTCTTGTATGTTTATACAACTTAAAAGTGTGAAATATTATCTTCTCAGAAGTGATATCTGTTAATTTTTTTGGTTATCTGAAAAAAAAAATCATGCTACATGTATTCTATTCAGAAGCCTTATTGGTTAAGTTAAACTGATGTAGGTCTTCTTTTATTCTAACCTGTTTTTTTCTGTTCTCCAGATTGCTGCACTACAGTCTTTAGACTCTAAAGGACCTAATTTAAAATGGGTTGAAGAATTTAAAATTGGCAGTGTCATTGAGGCAAAAGTTCAGGAGTGTAAGGAAGTTGGAATTGTCATCAGCTTCGATAAATATAATGATGTTCTTGGTTTTATTACACATTATCAATGTAAGTTTTTCTTTTTTTTTTTTGGGTTCATCCTTTGTCCCGGTGGCAAAGGGTGCTTTGCACCATGTGGGAGGTTGCAAGTTCAATCCTCCCCAGTGTCATTTATCCCATATATTCCCCCTCCTCTTTAATATCTAACATTAAAAAAAAGGTTTTTTTTTGTCTTTTGACGTTTTACAGATTTATTTTTGTTCAACTGCTAAAACTTGTTCATTGTATTTGAGTCAGTAGGCCAAACAATGGCAGAAATAGGCTCCACTGTTCGAGCTTCAGTTCTTGATGTTGCCAAGACAGAACGCCTTGTTGATTTATCTCTAAAACCAGAGTTTCTTGATAAATTCAGTGAGAATTCTGGCAGCGTTGCTCACAAGAAGGTGAAGCCTTAAATCTTTTCTTTCTCTGGTTCTATTTCTGTGCATATGCTCTGTGATGAGATGACAGCCAATTAGAAGGAAAAAAAAGGATAAAAAATTTAAGTTTAGAGGTATCATATGAACACTTGTTTGTATTCTTGCAAGTAAGTTGAACTTCCTAGAAAGTAGATGAAATAATTGTGTTTGGTTCAAAATGCATATTCAAGTTGACATTGGACTTTTCTTTGAATGATCGACTTCTTCAATTCTAAGGAACTAACCATATCAGCAGATTGTTTTTTCAACTTCCTGGGTGTAAATGAGATACGGCACTAATAATTTTTAGGTTGTATCCTAATAAATTAGTGCTAAGAAAGTAAGGATTACCTTTATTGTTATTTACTGTTAAGAAGCATGTGAATAAAAAACTAAACAATGTTATTTACTGGTAAACAATTTCCCAGTAAATGCACTTTTTATGCTTTACTTGTAGTAAGCCAACAATGTCTCTGTTTTAAGCTCTTTGATAATCGATTATATGTTGAGGTTTTTTTATAGCATGATGTCCTTGCAAAATAATTTCAAGCCTTTCCTGTGTTAGTGTATGTTGGGAATAATTGATTTTATTTTTGATTCCAGAAACGAAAAAGAGAAGTGTCAAAAAAGTTGGACTTGCATCAAAGTGTAAATGCTGTCGTGGAGATTGTAAAAGAGAACTATTTGGCAAGTATTATATATAATTCTGATAGATTGCTACAATAACTCTTGCTTTCTTTATACTTATCCTCCCCTACAAAGCAGGTTCTTTCAATTCCTGAGCATAACTATGTTATAGGATATGCATCAGTATCAGACTACAACACACAGAAGCTTCCTCAAAAACAATTTATTACTGGACAAAGGTGGATATGCTTTTGATGATTACCTTTCTACTATATCTATATCTCTCTCTCTCTCTCTCTTCTTGTATGTCAACTGGCATATTGTTTCTAAATTTTTTTCATGTTTAACAGTGTGCAAAATAATTACATATTTCTAAATCTTCTGTTCAAATGTTTATTCTAGAATTTTGAAAGACCCAGGGTTGAAATCTTGTACTCGTGATAATATTCACCATTCTTTTCCCTTCTTTACTTTTCACTTAAATAGTTAGGGGCATGTATATTACTTTGTTTAGAATCCTTTTTCCTCACCCTTAAGCCAAGAAAATGGATCGTAAACTCCCTCTCCACCTATCCCCTCCTTTTCTTTTTCCCTTCTGACCTGCCAAAGAGACTGCAAACCATATTCATTGTCTATAAGATTTCTCTGGCAAATTGTCTTTGCTTCAATTTCTTGTTCATATTTTAGGTTCATTAAGTATTATTTGCTTTATCTCATCTGTTTATTATTTTTCTGCTTTACAAGTGGGCACCTAGCTAATGATGGTTTACTTGGTGCAGTGTCATTGCAACAGTTATGGCAATCCCAAGTCCTTCAACTGCAGGGAGGTTGCTTTTGCTTCTCAAATCAATTGGTGAGGTAATTGAGACATCTAGTTCAAAGAAGGCAAAAAAGAAGTCGAGCTATAATGTGGGATCCCTGGTTCAGGCAGAGGTAATAATTTTCATATTTACAGATTTTTTCTTTACATTTTTGTGGAAAGATTCTGACAGCATTGCACCATATAAGTTTGATTTTTTTTTTCTATCTTATTGGACTGACAAAGCATCATGTGTGTTTTTATTATGATATTATTTTCCAGATTACAGAAATGAGGCCTCTAGAAATGAGGTTGAAATTTGGTATTGGTTTCCGTGGAAGGATTCATATAACTGAGGTGAATTCTCTAAATAAGTTGATATTGGATATTCTTATGCTTTTATGTAAACAACCTTCATGTGTTTAATGTTTAATTTTTTTCTCATTGTTTGGGTTGTGTGCAATTTTGTTATTCATCTTCTGGACAGGTAAATGATTGTGTTTTGGAGGATCCTTTTACCAGGTTCAGAATAGGCCAAACAGTGACTGCAAGGATTGTTGCTAAGCCTAGCAAATCAGATAAAAATCAGCTCTGGGAGCTGTCTGTTAAACCAAAAATGCTTACAGGTAGATGAAATGTGGCGGAGTTTTCTTTGCGTTATTCGATTTGAATTTGTCAAAATCTCTCTTTTTTCCCTTAGGCTAAGGTAGTATGTTGCCATACTAAAAGGAGCTTTAGGTTTGTGCCCAATTGTGTCATGTGATTTTGAGATCATTTCATTTTTCTAAACATAGTTTACAGTGGTGGTGGTTTTGTGTTTACAATTTTGTCACTTGATTTTGAGATGATGTCATTTTAGTGTCAGCTCATGTCATCTCTGGTTCAATGCTTTCATTTTTTTGAATCATATTCAGTAGCCTGCAAAGTTCTGCTGTAAATGTAAATGAATAACCATTTTAACTTATCACTCTGTAGCTGTGACAACTATAGGACCTTTGGATTTTGAAATGCCAACCATAATTGCTTCCATAATATTTCCAAATCATATATTTTTTTACTCTTGCTCATGCGTGATAGATCTAGATCATCTTACCCATGTCGCTAATCACCATATTTCTAACAGGAATAGTACCTTACTCGGGATTTTTTTCCCTATAGTTGAGCAATATATCTGAAAGATAATTTGACTATCTTGTCTTGTCTGCGTAAAATGTGATCCAAAGCTGCTTGGAAATACTGTCAAATGATGTTCTATTTGTTTTTGTTTTTTCAGAGACCATCTTTCAGGACTGAGTGTTCAAAGCATATTTCAGGACCATAAGTTTTGCCCATGTATATGGTTCATAATTTGATGAAACTTCTGTGCTTGTTCATTCCTAGCATCATGAAATTAGAGCCTCCTACATGAGTTTTCCATTTTCCTTTTTTATGACTTTATGAACTGGATTATTAATAATAACCTCACCCCCTCTTTTTTGCTCTCCTTTTACCTTTTATTTTGCTAAACTAGATGAAGCTTTGTAAGAAAGGTTGTGTGTGATTATGCATTGGTTTAAATCCATTATTATACTTGTCTACTTATATACAAATGTGTGTGTGTGTGTGTGTACCTGCGAAAGGATATCTACTGGAGTTGCAGCTACAATGTCTTATTTGAATCCAATTCATTTCAGATTTCTGTGAATCAGGGGATAAGCTTGCATCTGAGAACTGTGAATTTTCATCTGGTAAACATCATGCTGGTTATGTGTATAAAGTGGACAGTGAGTGGGCCTGGTTAACAGTTTCTCGAAATGTAAAAGCGCAGCTTTTTATTCTTGACAGTGCATATCAGCCCAGTGAACTCAAAGAATTCCAGAATCGTTTTTTTGTGGGAAAGGCTGTTAATGGCTATGTTTTAAGTTATAACAAGGAGAAAAAATTGTTGCGTTTGGTGCTACGCCCGTTTTGTGGTGAGTCTGGTAAACTTGTTGATAGCAAGGCTCTGAACATTGATGATGCTCTAAAACATGTTCCATGCAATGTTGCTTCTGCTCACATTCATGAAGGAGATATTGTGGGTGGCAGAATTTCCAAAATACTTCCGGGTGTTGGTGGATTACTTGTGCAAATAGGTCCACATTTACATGGTAGAGTTCATTTTACTGAACTTCGGGACTCATGGGTGCCTGATCCCTTGTCTGGATATTATGAAGGGCAATTCGTCAAATGCGAAGTCCTCGAAATCAGCTCTTCAGTCAAGGGAAATATTCACATTGATCTCTCATTACGTTCATCATTAGATGGCATGCTTTCTGAGAATTCAACTGAACTGGCAAAGAATGTGTATGTTTTAAAGCTTTTCTCATTATCATATCATTTTCTCTCTTAAGACGTTACTAGTTTTAATGTCGATTTTGCGATTAAATCATATGGCATGGAGGTTTTAGGGCACTTATCTGTTCTTGAATAGGCATAAATAAGTATTTCTCTACAAACAGCACGGTGATATTATGAAATCATGAATTTGGTCCCTTCCTATGTAAACTCAGAACTTGCAAGCGGTTCACTGCATTGTGGAAGGATGAAGTTTTGTATAATTAAAATGCCTCCTTGGTATCTGTTGTACTGTGGTTTTTATGGCTAGGTTGAGTATTTGATATGATGCAAAATGTATGAAAGCAACTGTGCACAAAACTGTTGTAACAAGTGTGATGGTGACTGAAACTCAAATTTCATGATGCAAGAAAAAGTGAAAAGGATTCTTTACCTTGTTCTCTAGTACTTTGGGGTGAAGTTGAACATCTTTGTTCCTAAACTTCTTTGCCATTCAAGCTGTTGCTCGTGATTAGGTTCTTTACTTTTCTAACTGTGAAAAGCTGTCAGTTTTAAAATTTGATATCTGAATAGTTTAACCGATATCACTTGTGTGACAAACAACTGATATTTTGATTTTTCTCACATTGCAAAAGGAAAATACGTTTAAATCTTGCTTTACCATTTATAGCTGGAATTTTTGGAGCTCAAGTTTGTCTTTTTAATTGTATTCTTTCCTTTGATTGTTTGTTCATTTTCTCTATTAAAGTGTTCCCCTAGCTGTGACCTTCTGTTGCTGAATACTCTTGTGATTTTCAGGGATTCTCCTACTCAGCATGTTGAAAAGGTCGAGAATCTTCATCCCAATGCAGTTGTACAGGTACAACACAACTGTTTGTCCTTCATACTGTCTTTATGGTGTTTTTATGTTTCATAGAGCATACTCATCTAAGTCAAAAATTATCTGAACTTCAGCAACATCAGAAATTAATAAGGTCAGATATTGCAATAATTGCATGGAATTTAATGAACATGTAGAATGTAGGGGGTATTATGTACATGATATTAAACAGCCACTTGATTGGTATTTTGATATGGTCCATATATCAAAAGATGAGAATGCCTTCTGGTGATGAGACATTTGTTTGCACATCCAGAATATTGATACCTTCCTTCCTAAGCCAAATATCAATATATTCAATCAGCAATACCGAGTAAATGAAGTGAATGAATTGTAGTATAGGCTTGCTTGTGGCATCATCATAATGTTCTATACATGCATTTTTTTCATTCTAGATTTTATCCTTGAATCTTTTTATGGTGATAGTAGATG
The DNA here is from genome assembly GCA_023653625.1 of Triadica sebifera. Lineage (NCBI taxonomy): Eukaryota > Viridiplantae > Streptophyta > Magnoliopsida > Malpighiales > Euphorbiaceae > Triadica > Triadica sebifera. The sequence goes on along the minus strand of CM042908.1, from coordinate 25,662,629 downwards.
TTACTTTTGACATAGTTCCATTATTTATTGTGGGTTTTTATTTTTGTGAATCAAATATATTCTGCTCTGTGGCTTATGGTGGTGGATTCAGATATGGCTTTTATTGATATATAGCATTCATTTATTGTATTTATATTGCTTATATTGTTTGCTTAATCTTTTCATTTTTGGCTGTCTGACAGGGTTATGTTAAGAATGTAACGTCGAAAGGATGCTTCATTTTTCTCTCAAGGAAGATTGATGCCAGAATTCTCATCTCAAACTTATCTGATGAATATGTTGTCAATCCTGAAAAGGAATTTCCCATTGGCAAACTTGTAGTAGGCAGGTAGGTGTTGTTTGTTCTAAACCCATCCCAAAAGTGGTGATTTGAATGCCAATGTGCTAAGTAAACATGATTCCAGGGTATCAGCTGTCGAGCCTTTATCCAAACGCGTAGAAGTTACTTTGAAATCATTGAGTGCAAGAGGTGCAGCAAAATCTGAACCAGATGATTTTAGTTGTGTGCATGTTGGAGACATAATTTCTGGCAGAATTAAACGGGTGGAATCATATGGTCTGTTTATTGCAATTGACCATACAAACCTGGTAAGGAATACATTTTTTATAAATAGCTGTCCATATATTACCCAAGTAAATAGGTATAGATGGTTCATTAGCGGCATTAGCCCTCATCATGGCAGTGGAACTTGTCTGGAAATTTCTTGTATCAGAAGTTTACTTTCCTAACAAAATACAACAGCCAGTCCAAAATCCTTGTCCATTTTCTTCCTGGCGTTTTTATGCCCCTGGGCCCTGGTTGAGAAATCTTCCTTTACTAGTGTTTGTGTAGGACAGGCATAAACATATGAATTTAAGTCCTTGCAAAATTATGGTGTCTTTCCTTTTTTGTCCCCTCTCCCTTCATATACTTTATGTATTCTGATTTTTCCTGTCCTCTATCTTGGCCTAGGTTGGATTATGCCATGTGTCAGAGCTTTCAGATGTTCACGTGGACAACATTGAAACTAAATATAGAGCAGGGGAGAAGGTCACTGCAAGAATTTTGAAGGTAGGGATTTTCATGATCTTGAAAAGTTTATTTAATTTATTGTTGAAAATATATCCTGCCAGCATTATATGGATTGGTTGCAATAAGATGATTCTGTATAGATTGGTTCTGATGATGTGTTATTCCTTGTTTACTGAATATTTTGACATATGCTAAGTTAGTCTAGTAGTGGAATTATGTGCATATTTTCATTTATTTATCAATGTCATTTTGTAGGTTGACGAGGAAAGACATCGAATCTCTCTCGGAATGAAAAATTTGGATGATGGAAGTTATATTGGTATCCTCCCTTCAGAAAAAGAATCTGATGAGGCCATTACTAAACATGGTAGTATTGATGATAATGGTTATAAACTACTGGAGAGCAATTCACTTGGGAACCAAAGTATGGACTTTGAATTTGAAAATGAAGAACCTCTTGCACAAGCCGAATTGAGGGCTTCCATTCCTCCACTTAATGTCGCCCTCGATGACGTGGAGCACTCTGATGTAGACGATGTAATTGGCCAAACTCAAGAGCATATTGATGAAAAAGAGGCCCTAGATGAGAAGAATAAACGGGCAAAAAAGAAAGCTAGGGAACAAAGGTATTTTATATATCATGATTACATGTTTTCATTTCTTCCCATCTGTGATTGGCTTTTCTTTTTCGAAATTTGATTTTGGAAACCATCTCTGCAGGGAGCAAGAAATTAGAGCTGCTGAAGAAAGACTGCTGGAAAAAGATATACCAAGAACTGCTGATGAATTTGAGAAACTGATTCGCAGCTCTCCTAATAGCAGTTTTGTTTGGATAAAATACATGGCTTTCATGCTCAATTTGACTGATGTAGAGAAAGCTCGCTCAATTGCTGAAAGGTATATTTGTTTACGATAATGGCTATCTATAGATGCCATGTGCTGCTCGTCTTCTCTCTTCAGCATCTGCTTCAATTAAAAATTTTCTTTAAGCTGTTACAGAATTTCTGAAGGATATTTGTGGTTAATTTTTATTCCATCTGAAAATAAGATGATTATAGAAATGCATTGTGAGAGTGCAATTTTGATGTGACTTGGATTGAAGATTAACTTCACTTTTTTCTTTTTTTTTCTTCGAAGGGCTCTGAGAACAATAAATATTAGAGAAGAAAATGAGAAACTGAACATTTGGATAGCTTACTTCAATTTGGAAAATGAATATGGAAATCCTCCAGAGGTAGCATAAAAACTTTCAAATTTCATATTCTTCAATAATATGAATTGAAAATTTAGTTATTTTGGAGTTTCTTTTTCAGGAAGCTGTTAAAAAGGTATTTCAAAGAGCACTGCAATATTGTGATCCCAAAAAGGCCCATCTAGCACTTTTGGGAATGTATGAAAGGACTGAGCAGCATAAGTTGGCTGACGAAATTCTTGACAGAATGGTTAAGAAATTCAAAAATTCATGCAAGGTAAAATATGGTTAGCATTTAAGTATCCTCTTTTATTGAGTTTTTGTTTGGCAAATCTTTCAACATGTACGCTTCCCTTTCTATGACATTCCAGATTTGGCTGAGGCGGGTGCAGACACTTCTGAAACAAGAGAAAGATGGCATTCAGGCTGTTGTTCAGCGTGCTCTGTTAAGCCTTCCCCGCCATAAGCACATTAAATTCATCTCACAGACAGCTATCCTCGAATTCAAATGTGGGGTTCCTGATAGAGGGAGGTCCCTGTTTGAAGGGATTCTGCGGGAGTATCCAAAAAGAACAGATTTATGGAGTGTTTATATTGATCAAGTGAGACCATATAGTTACTTCACGTATTCCCCTTTGCGTACCATTTAAGTTACTTTTATTTAGTTCTTTTACTCATTCCACTTTGCATGCCTTGCATTCTGGCTCTTGCAACATGACAGGAGATCAAACTTGGAGATGTGGATGTAACTCGTACATTATTTGAGAGGGCCATCAGTCTGAGCCTCCCGCCTAAAAAGATGAAAGTGTGTTCAATTGATAAACTCAGTTATGCATGATGTTCTTGTTTTTGCTGTCACTATGGTGGTCTTATATACTCTTCATTTTTCAACTTTGCAGTTTTTATTCAAGAAATATCTCGAGTATGAGAAGTCTCTTGGTGATGAAGAACAAATCGAGTCTGTGAAGCGAAAGGCAATGGAATATGTCGAGAGTACTTTGGCATGATGGTGATCAATACTTTTTTGCGTTTAGTTCCCACTTACAACCATACAGAATTTATTATTGGTCCTGTACTGCCAAAAGATTTCACGTTGGCGCACAAGCTGAGAAAAGAGAAAGAAAAGAAAAAAAAGGCAGCACTAATTATATCAAGCAAACACGAGGTAAGTTTAATCATAGGCCATTCAAATGATATGCGAAATTTTGGTTGGAGCTCTAATTAGCAACTTGGAGAAAGTCAGAAAATATGAATGTGTAAGTGGTCGTCAAATTTTGACAAGTATTATTAGATATGAGATAAGAGTATTAAGATTATTGAGTTTTGTAGGGGCTGGGATAAATTCTGACAATGGGAGGATTTAGCTCTAATTCTTTTATCCCCAGGGCTTTTGCTGTACTTAATAGACAACATTTTTACAGTTTTTTGGGATTTTTTGAATCTTTTTTATAATTATAAAAAAAATTATAATATTATCACCCTTTAATATATTAGAAATTTTGTTCTACTGAAATACATGTATAAAAGATTAATTCAATTAACATACGTTTGTTAGCACTTGCAGCCATTTTTCAGCATTCATCAGGTACTGACTTCCAGCAAGACATCACCAATTTACATAATTTTCCGAAAAACTAAAAAGTGTTTAGATGATATTTTTTGCCTGTATATGAATCTACATGTTTATTAAGCAAGGAAGTTTAAGAAAAATTTGCTACAAAGAGCCAAACGTACAAAGTTTTCCTCTAAACACTTTGGACTCGCCATTAAAATCCAGCCCAATTGCAAGAAAAATAATTTGGTGCAAGTTTCCAAGTAGGGAAAAATGTATATTTGAAATGCAATAAGAATATTACTTATTGTCGCGTACAGAGAAACTTTACAAGAAACATTGGTTTTATATTTGAGCAGCAACTGGATGCCGATTCAGATATTTCTATAATACACAGATCACCTCCCCACCTCCACCACCCTTTTTGCAGATTCAGTGAGTTCTCCTAATGGCAAGCTTCAATATGAATTTTTGGCTGTCTCTACCGGTTAGCTGCCAGGCGATAACAGCTCACCTCTGGCAGCCGGTTCTGTATGCCAATCAGTAGTCGGCTGTAAAAGTATCTAAGGGGGCAACTATTATAAATATGAACCCCCTGAAATGGTTATCAAACCTTGCATTTCAAAGTTTATTTCCTCTGCTCATGGACAACATATTGCCGAGACAAAAATACACATTCAACTGAGCATGATGAACCCGCTCAAGGAGCTGCGCAACCTGACTAACCTGAATAGGCAAAGGAGGCGATTTTAAACCTGTTTTCACGTTAAGTTGGCCAATCGGTAATGATAATATAGCCTCTTCTTGCACGCCAGTTAGCTCCAAGAACTGAGCCAGCACATCGCCATCAAGGATCTTTGGTGCTCCAACCTGTCAATCAAAGAATAAGAAAAATAAGAAAAGGAACAAGAATGAAAGAAGAAAATTTAATGAATAAAAACAGTGGAGGAAAAAGGTAGAAAAGCAAGCAAGCCATTATGGGTGCTTCTTGATATTTATATCAACCATGATATATGACAAAAAGACCAAACTGTGCTTGGAAAATTCAAAAACTTCATCTCTACAAATATGCGAAATTGTTCTTTATTTAGATTCAGAATGGACAAAACCACCTGTCAGATTAAATCGGATACAATATAATTCTGACAATGACACCAAAACTAAACAGAGAATGAGATAATGTTTAAAATATATATAAATACACACACTCAAAAGAAACATCTTCGTGATATTAAAAAACTAGACCAGAAAAACCAAGTGATATCCGTCCTATCAGTGCCAAGTATATCCCTCAACAAACCATCACGCAATCAATTCACAGTAAAACTAATTTATTCAAATTTTAGGACACCATATTTTTTATCACTATTACACAAAAAAATTAACTATATAAGATCATCTGTCATGTATCTAGTTTGTATCTGCCATGTACAGAAGATGTGTGTGAGATTCATATCCTCAATTTTTTTATTTTTTTAAACCGGAATTAGTACTTGTATAAACATAAAAAATTTCCAACTCATACAAATGTCCACCAAATGCATGCTAAATAGCGAATACTGCATATCCCTCATAAAAGGCATTCACTGCTTCATATCTTAGCGACCATTCCACTTCCCATAAGCATCCTCCTCAGATAATGTAATCAACTAGCCACACTTCAATTATAGATGAGATGAAACTTCACAAAATATAGCAACATTTGAGCTCAATTAAAGAAGCTGTGAATTAATTTTGATTTCATGAGAGTTAAAAAGCTATAACACCAGAACATAAAAAGAAATTACATCTTTCTGGTGGTAGAACATTTAACATAATAAAGGACAAATTTTCAGAAGTAACAAAACTCCTTACCGGATTCTCACGACTGCGAAATTCGCTATGATCATTTCCTAAAATGGGAGCAGTCAAAGGATGAACCAGAAGTCTAGATGCCATTAATGCCATGATATATTGGTGCAGTTTTCAGTAGCTTTTCAACACTGATGCCACTCCTAATAATCATCAATGACCCTTCAGGGGCCACTCCACAACACGCAAACATTCTATCATGTTTTTCATCATGGTGACGCACAACTGACATATCTAAGATTGGTGCAATATTTTGAATTGGGCTCGTATATAGCAGCTGTCCATTTTCCACTTTCAGGACAATCCCATCTCCCATCTCTACAAAAGCAGCCAGAAAACCACCTTCAACCCACAAAACTGATATGCATGGTAGACCTTTGTAAAGACAATCAGAAAGATTAACTATGAGGCCCTCTAAATCAGAAGAAATTTCAATCATGAAAAACTCTCCTGTGTCTATACAGAAAATCATTCTTGGATTTTTATCATTTTCAGGTTCCCAACTCCAAGAACTCACATATTTTGAGGTTGATTTTACATTGCCACCTTCACTATCTACACACATGGGATCATAATCCCGAAGCTCCAGTAAAGCACAAGCAGCAACATTAAACAAACCATCATCATTCAACATCATGAACTTTACATGGCTCTTCGACAAAATTCTGATCCTCCACTGCAGTAGGCAAGAAATTTAGGGTCGTTCTATAGACACAACAAGGGTTGTGAGCATCTCTGAGATCCATTAAGAGAACATCACCAACCCTAAATAAAAATGCATATCCATTTGAGTGAGGAACTTGAACAATATCATGCGCTAAAGGTCCAGCTTCAACATACACAGAAATGACACTAAGAGTATGATCTCTAATATGCCATCCCATCAACACAAGCTCATTTAGGAGCGCACCCTTCCTGCAGCATACCAAAGATATCAGTTTATGCTTTAAATTGATCTCAACAGAACACTGTTGAAGTGCAAAATGAGAAAAAGTTTCTCCCTACTTGTCATTTGACATGACAAAAGAAAACATCATTAGAAGTTCCTCAAACAGTGGCATACACATTCTCAATTGTCATACCTATTTAGAATAATGGCTACTACAGGATTATGCTCCTTACTTGGTAGACTAGATTTCCTTGAAATAAAGCACATGCTCCCTATGGTACCAGATATACTTTGTCTTAGGAAACTTCCAGGGAAACTCCCCTCATTTTCAAGGGGATATAATATTTGCTGAAATATTGAAAAAGAAACATTTTAATACATGAACATGAAATCATCATATTATTTACAGAATTATAATCTATCATGGAGTTTGTGCAGATTGAAAATAGTGATAGATACCAACCTTATCAATGATATCACTGCCCCCATACAGAGAGGGAAATTAGAGCCAATTGATCCACATAGGCACTAGTAGCAATATACCTACCACTGCAATTTCAAAGCAAGAAAATTAGGAGCACAAGTAGAAGGTAGATGATAATATTCTCTTCTTAGCATTTATAATGCAAATTCTAACAGAGACAAGAACCTAACAAATGAAGTTAACAAGGACATGACTATTCCACATTAATCCCCACATTAATCCTTAGCATATTTGTGAAACCTGTTGATGAATTGTCAAATGAATGGATCGTTATGCCCATGTCTGTACTATTCCCTCCCTTAACTGTAAAGCAAGCAACGAGGAGCCTCCTCAAGGTACTTCTCAAAATATTTATCTAGGAAAAAACCATTTCTTAAGCAACATATTGGACTCCAATGTTTATTGCATGTATAGGTATTTATAGTATCATTTTGAAAATGAAATTTGTGTAGCAAAATGTGCGCTTGTGAACCCATGAGGGCATGGTAATGTTTTATATTGAGAATGGAGTGAAGTTTGGGTAATTGAGTGTGTCAACACAGGTGCATGCAGGAATACGATTGAATCCTTCTCATAGGAGCAATGCCTAACAATTCCTAGAGAATAATGAACTGCCAGCGCTTGTGTACACATGGTGTCCCATCATAGAACCGATACCTAATAATTCCTAGGAGCATTAAATTAGAAATTTTAAATAATTTTCTTCCATCCATATTATTTTATCTCAATTGCAGCTAGGTTCTGAAAGGATTAGCCCCAGCTCCTTTGTAACTAATCCTTCAAAATCCTCAAATTGCAGTTCGGAACTGGAGCTGACCAAACCAAATTTTCTATAACAACTACTATTTGTTGCATATATGTAAAACCAATAACACAATCTCTGAAAAAGGTAGAGCATGCATACCACAACTGCAAAGATGTTGCTGTGCTATTAACAAAAAAACTAGCCTCAAAGCTCATTCAAGTTAGGGCTGTTACTTTGTTAGTATTATTGCAATAGAATAAGCGATCTACAGGATCTTTAAAGGTCAAAAGAAATCTAGCCAGAACTATAGAATGGGGAAGCCTCGAAAAATTATAAGAGAGATGTAACATTATAAGGTTCGCAGGGCTCCCTCTCAGACAGCGAAACCTCAACAACAAGCCAGAAATTAAAACGTAACTTACTTACCTCAACATTCATCCAGGAAAAAAAAAAAGGCAACATACCTGGAATCAACAGCTAGCATTCTTCCTAATTGATATCTTGAGTTACCAGGATTGGAAAGTTGAACATGTGTCAATGGGAAAAACCTATAAAGAAAAAGTGCCGCCAGCAGAGTGAATAAATTTCCTTGACCATCCTGAGAATAAACATATCAAAGAAATAGAAAACCTGTGCATTTCATTGCAAAATGTGAGAAATGATAGCTTCCCAGAATCAGAAAGAGCAGCCAAAAGGTCTTTTCCCTGCGTCTACAAAAAAGGAAAGGGAAAAACACATTCAGAACAACCACATAAATAACTCATCATGGAACACATTTACTATCAATTATATGTTCTTAACATGGTATGACATGGCTTTTTGTTGTATTCCAGGTCTTTCTATACTATCAATTACAGCCAAAAGGTCTTTTCCCTGCGTCTTCGTTCGATATATTTCTTTAAAATTGTTGAACATATGAAGACTACAAACATATATATTATAAAGTCCAAGTTTAGAAAATAATAGACCTGTTGACTTCGTGCATAAAATTTGTCACTCCAAGGTATAACAGCAAAATCTCTGATCGTGCCAAATACAGGCTGATCACAAATAGACTGAAGTATTCCATCTTCACCAATTATTACCAACTCTATAGACGTTTCCTGCATATGCCATCACTTTCAGTTTAAGCTAATAACAAGAAAGAAGAGCATAATTCCAACCATGCAAATAAAATACTTCTAGTTTCTGAATTCCATAAACAAGTTACTTAAACACAACATATCCTGATGCAAACCATAATTAACGCCTTCCAATAAAAGAGGATTATAAATGAAAATTAAACTAAGTGCACAAAACATGCCCTTAAATCCTGTTCAGGATCAGAATATTACAAACACAGTAATAGAACCAAGCAATAGAACCAGAACATTTAAGTTCTTTCCGCGACCCACGTTACATCCTTCAATAAGCCAATAGTAATTTTTGGCTCTTCCCCGAATCAAAAACTCTTCAAAAAAAGCTCTTCTTTCAATATTAAGTCATTAAACTAAAGAATCCGGAGAGAATTCAAGTAACTAGATAACCAACATAGCAGCAGAGAAAGCCATTCCAATAGAAATCAAAGTGTCGATATAGCTTCACAGAGAGAGAGAGAGAGAGAGAGAGAAAGAGAAACAACCTTGCCAAAACGACGTCTGAGGACGAACGAGAGAGGAAGAACAACACTCCCTCTAACAACGCACTTGGAAAGGTACCGAGGGAGACGACGAACGGGATTTTGCATTTGAACACTCCTCTTCTGAAACCGCCATTTCAATTAGTGCGAAACACTCTGAAGCTAGGGTTCCGTAGTTGCTTGTTTCTCGAAAAAAAAATGAAATTTCTAGAGATGCAGGTGGGTTTGTAGAGAAACTGAATTCATGGCTCCAACATTGTGGTGCGCCAAGAGCACAACGTGTGTACAGAGTAGTGATTACCCAAATGGAATTTTGTTTAAGTCTTAACAGATGATCCTTGCTTTCTCACGTTAACCCGCCCGCTCATTTGCTCTAATTTTAAATTAATCTTTAAAAACAAAATATAAATTATAAACCAATGATAACATTTATAAAATAATAATTATGATTTTAAATGATTTTTTTAAACAAACACATAAAATTTTAAAACCAATATTAAGATTTATTAGAGAAAAAGAATAATTAATCAAGAATCAAATAAATAATGAAACCACTTAAATTTCAAGCATATTGTAACTCCTAAAAATTAATTTTTAGAAATTTTTATAATTGAACAATTTTTTTAATATAAAATTTAATTTATCTGAGATTTAATATCCGTAACCTTGCATCATAGATTGAAAATTATACTTACTATTGAAAGATGGATAGTAAACGTGATAATTGATATCATATAAACGAAATGAATATCCAAAAAAGTATTCAACAAACGCTACATTTCCATCATTCAATTTTTGGACTTTTCTGTTTTCTCCATATGACTGGAAATTGCATCAGAGGATGAGGATCCCCAGTTTTGTGTGTACCCAATAAAATCACAGCTTCTCTGAAAAAACTTACATTGTATTTGGCAAATGAGATATAGCCATGATTGCAGCAAAATTTGGACTTCAATACCAATAAAGCGAAGTTGAATGTTTATCTTGATCAAAGTTTTGAACTGCTCTTGTCGAAATTCATATATGCAAAGCTCATACGGAAATAATTTTACAACAGTGGAGACGACATCTCAAAATGGCACTAGGCTTCTACATAAAGACTTTGAAAAAAAATCTAAGATGTAACAGGAGTAGAGTTTTACCCATTACATAAACTCTATACTAGTGAAATAGTCCATGTACGAACCCACCGAAACTGCAGCTAGCACAATTTTTATAATTCCCAAAAGGACATGGTAGACCAAACAACAGCATCTAAAAGCACAGACCATGCCGTATGTTTCATCATGCATTACTGTCCATCTAGAGTTCCAAGAGCTTCCTTGAGAAGTTTCTGTGCTTCTTCTCTCCTCCTAGAGAAGTGAGTGAAGAATTATGCAGAATGAACATAAATATATACGTGAGAATTAAATATAAATTTTGATCATCCAACCTAAAAATATAATAGTTACAACAAACTAATTTGTCAGCAAATAACAAGACGATGTCATAAATGATGTGAAAACACTACAAGGTCTGTTTGACAGTAAATTATGCTAAGAACACAGATTGGCACACTTATATTGTGCTAGCAATTTTTTCTCATGAAACAAGTCTATAAAGGCAATCACTCAGCAAATGCATAGCTGGCCTACTTCATAATAATCTAATATAACTGCGCACAGATAATCAGTTACTTCCGGTGATTTATGCTCCACCTGCTTCCATGCAAGACAAAATTCTGAACCAGGATCTTAACTGGGCAGTAAGATCCCCCAGTTTCTTGCTGAGAGTGTCACTATTTTTGCTCACCTTCATAACATTATGGACAAGCCAATTTCGCTGAATGCTTCAAGACATTAGCATTCAAATAAAATAAACCTATTTTTCACACATATACATGGCTGCTCATTATCTAACTATGTTTCACAAACCTATAGGTGATGGACTGGCTCGTTGGAATGAAAATTTTATAAAAAAGTCAACAGGAGTATATCATTTTGAACTAGTATATTCAGATAAAAAAGCCAAAATAAATGGATGATAAAGCTGCCAATGCTAGTCATATTCTCTTAAAACTTTAGGCTTTGATTTTTATGCTATCATCTATAAATTTAACATGCAATAAACAGTCAACAGTCACTACAACACAACAATCACAGAATTGATGGTGAAACTAAAACAATCAAATGATCTCTTCTCCATGCAAATTGCAGAGCAATTGTAATACTATCTACAAAATTTAGCATGCAAAAGCTGGTCATACTCTTAAAACTTAGGCTTTGATTTTCATGGCATCATTTATAAATTTAGCATGCAATAAACAGTCACCACAACAATCGCAGAATTGATCGCAAAACTAAAAAATCACATGATATCTTCTCTGCACAAATTGCACAGATGTAACATTACCTATAAATTTAGCATGCAAATGCTGGTCATATTATCTTAAAAATTTAGGCTTTGATTTTCATGGCATTATCAATAAATTTTGCGTGAATAAATAGTCACCACAACAATTACAGAATTGATCGCAAGACTAAAACAATCAAACGATCTCTTTTCCACACAAATTGCAGAGCAATTCTGATATTATCAATAGAATTAAATTCCTCAAATAGTTGTACTCAAAACAAACAGCATAAAAAACCATAAACTAAAATGCACAAAGAAAGAAAAACAAAACTTGGCTAGACGATTTGGAAATAATGGACATTACTCATATAAGTGCCATTCAGTTTGAAGTTTGAACAATTTCAGTAAGATTTTCAAAACATACCTTTTAATATCCTCCACTGCTTGTTTACGACGTTGGATCTGAAGCTCTAGAACATGAATTATTGTGGCTCTAGCCTGAAGAGAAAAACCACTTCAAAATGAATTTGATCCTTAAGCATGGGCCAGACATAGACCACACAGACAACTCAGAAAATATTTTACCTGATGAGGGCGCAACGAATTGAGAAGATGATGCAAATTCTTAAATATAAGGGAAATGTCTTCAACTCTCCTAGCATATTGTGATGGTCTCTCAACAAGTACATCAGCAAGCTCCAAAATATGAAGCTGTAATTCTCTATTAAGCGACCTCAGTTCTTTCTTGAAATCTAAAAACAACAAAAACCAGGTATCATGCGGCAGTTTGCATGACTAATGACTGGAAGTGAATGAAAAGAATGAAATCATTAAACAGTATTTTTCTGCTTCAGGTAACAAATAGTAGCAAGAGCCAAGAAGTGGATTTCCAGCTAATTTCTCCAGAATCTACCTTTCCATCTCTTAATAGAACTTTAAGCAAATCTAATGATATATAGTGAGCTCAAACTAGAAAGAAGATAACTGAAAACAACTACCCCATAAAAGTTCAGGCTACTCCTTGTGAAACCTCACCCTCATTATTATACTACCACTAATTTAATGATGTTCCATCCATGTAAATTACCTTACAGACTAAAAAAGAAATGCATAAAAATTAAGAGCAGCAGTATATTATGATCCCTCATCCATACCGTTACTCAATAATTTCTTCAAATTGCACAATCAAGCCAAACTTCTAATAGATCTAAAACGTACCAACATTAGGCCCTTTAGGGTAGAGCTGACGCACTCCTTGTTCTTCCAAGCTTGGGAGCACATAATCAGTCTACAAAAAGAGGACGCAATTATCTAAAATCAAAACAACAATTTTTGGAAATCAAAAACTTTCAACATCTGTTTTTCCATTTCGCCTACTTTGAATAGGAACACTGAGAGAAAGACCATACAGTGTAATTGGCACCAAAACAGACATAAGTCCCTTCAATAGGAGGCGGAGGCTCAGGAGCAGATTTAGGGTTTGTTAGGTAATCTTTGTACAGTCTATAATATGGTGGTGGTGGTGGGTATGTAGCTGTAGCCATTGCAACTCTTCTTCCTTCACAGAGAAAGACAACGTTCGCTGAGACTTTAAATAGAGCAGAGAAGAAGCTTGCGGCTGTAGCCTACTACAGATTCAACAGCTCTGTTTATAATTACATGAGATATTGCATCCACACTATCCACTTGTAGGTTGGAGTCCTACATTTTCGACACTGAAAGATCAATAATGTCCTTCTACCAAATTTTTTTCCAACAAAGGATGAGAAAAGAAAGCCTTTGAAATACTAATTAACTTTAGTTCAATGATAATAATGAGAAATTATTAAACAAATCAGGAGTTTGATGTTCAATTTAATAATTAGGTATCATATGATAAAATGCATACAATACATAAGATATGGCATCACAGAAGATGTTTTCAAGTATTAAATCCTCTTCGACTCTATTATACAGGATCCAAATAGTATATAATATGATTTGAGATGGATACATTTATTACTTTTACTTTTTATGGTGGGTTCGAGTAAAATTAGGAATGACAGCAATTAGAGTTAGGGGTGGCAGCAGCAGCACATACAATACAGGCAAAAATTACCTTACCAGTTTCCAGAACCCTTTAATATTGAAATATTTATGCCTATTTCAAATCTATTTGCAGTTAGTCCTCTATTACCTGCACACATCCCAAATTTGTTTAATAATACTTGTGTACTAACGATACTTGTATAATTACTTGTTTAACTAAGTAAACATCATTAATTCAAAGTTTAAATATGAAATTTAATATGATACTGATACTGGTCATAAATCTAAGGACTTGCAACTTGCAAGTCCTTAGATCAAAAAATATATATATTTAAATAAAAGTTTGCACATCAAGATTTAAACTGAAATGAAGTTAATATGAACTAAACTTAAAGATTATAGAATTAAAGTTCAATAAGAAAAGATTGGTAAATTAAAGTTCAATAAGACATAACCAAACTAAAAGATTACATAATTGAAGCTCAATACTACATAGCCAACCAAACTAAAAGATTACATAACATTATTTTTAGTTTCCAAAACATTATTTTCAGAGGATAGAGAAACAACACTAACAGTTTAGCAACTTTTACGCCTTGAGTATCTTTAAATGTTGACATTGTATGATATTCTAGGCATAAATGGAGAAATAAAAATACAAGAAAATGGCTAGATGCAACCTGCAATGTAAATTGATAAACAAGGGACAGAAGAATCATATAATTTGCATATCAGTCTGTATGGTTGACTCATGTAATTCAAGAGCTTCGAACTATTGAATGATGTTTAACAACTTCAAAGAAAATATGAATCAATTGGCATCAGCAATGATTGTCAATAACATAAATACAACTGCCAATAACTTGTGGTTCTGTATTTATAAAATAAATTTGACTTAGTAAACTGAAATGAAAAAATGCAGCAAAAAATGCAAATTGCCAAGTAGAAGGAATTCATGTACATAAGAAAAACACAAAGAAAGGTGCACATTCTACTAGAATTATATTAACCAATTAAATATTCTCTGCTAATATCAATTCCTTAAAATTCAAATATTTTATTATAATTTTCTTTTTTAATCTCGGGGCTCGAATACAGCAGCAATCAAATTCCATACATATAACCAAAAAAAAAAATTCTCCAGCTTAGTTGATGATTCATCCTCTGTAAGTTTAGTTAGCTATAGAAAATTGCCATTTACCTTAATCAAATGCCACAATCAAAGCCCTAAATCCACCATTGCAGTTTCCACTCACACGGCCTAGAGGGACGAAAAACTAACAAAGCTACTCACTGATCACAGTACGAGAGGGAGATCAACGGCGACGACGAGGAAGAGAGAAGAAGGTGATTGATGTCGAACAGAAGAAACGAGGAGGTGGTGACCAGAGAGGAGACACAAGATTTTGAGCATTATAGAAAAGGAATGGGCCGAACAGATGGGGACGCTTCGGGCTGAGAGAATAATGCAATGGTTAGACTTGGAAGGTTTTTAAATATGTATGAAGCGACGTCGCTTTGAAGATTGTATATTAACCCCCGGTTTGAATGAATGAATTAAGATTTCGGAATTCATTTGCATATGAATTCTACTTGAAGAATTTTCATATTTGGAAGGATATAACTTAAAACATAAAATTCAATTGAATTCCATTTGATAGTGTTTAGAACAAATCCGTAATTAGATATTCATTTACCTATTTTCTAAATTACCCTTATAATAACTTTTAAAATATATATATACATATATATATATATATATATATATATATATATATATAACTTTGTATAGAAATAAACTATTCATGCATCTATATACACTTGCAAAATATAAAAAAATCTCAAACATATTTACCGTTCTAATTATAATTATTATTTATAATATTATAAAATTTACGTAATATTATATGGCTATTATTTAAGAAATTATATTAGGAGTATATTTGGATCTGTTAAATCCATTTTGACTATATATATATATATATATATATATATATATATATATATAATAAATTACTTCTATGTAGATATACACTGCAAAATTTAATATTATATAATTTGATAAAATTCACGCAACAAGGGTTGTTATACTATAAAGTAATAAAATGAATTTTCAATTGCTCTTGAAAAGTGGAGAGGGAAGAAGATGAGAATAGAGAAAGAGAAAATGAGGCAGCAAATAGTATTTGTAAATTAAGAAAGAGAATGAGACAAAAATTAGGTTAGTATTAAGTCAATAAGGGCAATCTTATTAATAAAATTTATTTTGTGAAATTCATTTGCTAATTTCACCTATTTTGTGAGAATTTTGATTTAGTTATAACCAATTTCATAAAATTCAATTCCAAAAATTATACTAAGCGATTCATTTATTTCAAACATATAAATCCTGAAATTGCAATTCATTCCAAACAAGCTGAAAATTCAGTCACTTCCCGTTTAAAATGGTTTTCCAATATTAATAATCTAAATAAATTGAAATTCTTTTTTACAATCAAACCATATAAAATGAACACGATTCAAATCAAATTTTGGTTTATTCTAATTCAGCATAGCCCTATCCATGATCCAACCCTAAGACAGTAAGAGTGGGGTTAACTGACCCCTGGAAAAATATTTTTTTTTTTTACCATGTAAATTTATTTTTAAAATTTTAATATTTTTAATAAAAAAAATTAAAATGACCCACTAAAAATTGAAGATAAAAGATAACAATTCTATTATTATTATATTATTACATAAAATTTTGAACCATTAACTCAAAAATCCTGAAATAGCCCCAGGGCGTAGGTGTGACTAGCTTTCGCAGCTAGTGAAAGTAGAGACAGGACTTTGCACAGCGGCGCGTAGGCAGCAAATGCAAAGGACGGCAGGAGATTTGGGGTGTAGAAACTGAGAAGGAAGGATTGTCAGGGGGAGAAAATTTTAAGGTTGACTTAGCAACGTAAAAATTTGAGGATAAAGCACAAGTTGCTTTTCGGCTCATAAATTGAATCGAATTGAAAATTAAGAAGACGATAAAGAGTTATCGTCTTCTTAATTTTATAGTTGAATTGTAAAAATTACGGTCAGAAATTAAATCCAACCAAATTAAAATTTCAATTCAATTTAATTGGTTTTAAGCATTTATTTTGGTGCTAATAAAAAAATATTAAAATCTGAGGCCCAATGATACATTTTTCAATTATAAACTTTTATATATATATATATATATATATATATATATATTATTTTCATATTACATTATGAATACAATCTATTTCACAAGTGTAAAATTAATTTTTTATATATATTTCAAAAAAATAAAATTTTTTATCATTTAAATAAATAACATATAATATATCATAAACATAAATTTATAATATAATCTGCAAACATTTTGTCTTTTTAAGGGAAAAGTTTTTTTTGTTTCTAAGCTATGCTTATATCTTTATTGCACATTAAATTTTATTTATTATTATTTTTTTAACTTCAACTTTTATTCATACATATTAAGCCTTCCAACTTATATCTCATACAATTAATGATATACTAATTGAATAAAAATTAAAATTGAAGAATTTAATGGATATTAAAAAAATTATAGCATAATGTTGACAAAAATAAAAATTTGAGAGTTTAAGCATTTAATATAGAGGAATAAAATTTTAGAAACTTAATATATTATAGCTTAAGGGTGAAAAATATGCATTTTTGTATCGTTTTTTTCAAGTTATCTCACCATGTATCTATGAAGTGTGTTAGGTATGTTTTTCTTTTAAACTGATGTTTCATACCTTTTTTTTAATTTTTATTGATTTATTTATCAAACAATAAATATTTGAGCAAATAGCAGAAGCCACTTCTACAATCAAATTAGTATGTATATAATACTTATAATATATATATATATATATATATATATATAATTTATTTCTTTTATTCAATTTGTCATTCATTGATGGTTTTCTTCGAGGTTAACTTGGCCTTGGAGGTCGGCGCATCACAGTAGGTTAACTTGGCCTTGGAGGTCGGCGCATCACAGTTTTTATTCTGTCTAGCTCATCCCATCCACCAAAATGAGGTGCATTTTAGTTGTTCTTTTTAGCTGAGTCATCATTGTTAATTACCTATTACCATCATCCACTAAAACTGTTCAAACAATTTGGAACATGTTAGGTTTTTCGTAACTCATTTGAAATTATTTATTAATATTAATAAGTTGCTATTTATTTCATTAATTTATAAACATATTCGTTTAAAAGTTCACGAACATATTTATTTAAAAATTTACGAATATGTTTGTATCCGTTTAAAAGCCTACGAATATGTTCGTTTAAAAACTTACGAATATATCCGTTTAAAATCCGTTTATATTATATTTTTATTATCAAACTCAAAATTTTGTTATTATTAGTTAACGAATCAAATTCAAATTTTTATCATTATTAGTTAATGAGCTGAACTCGAGCTAAATTCATTAAGTATAATAAAAAAAAATTACGAATCGAGTTCGAGCCGTTCTCGAGTTTAATAATTTTGAAATGAGTTGAGCTCTAGTTCAAGTATAAAATCTCAAATTTATAATAAATTTAAATAAATTAAACTCGAACTCACCAACATTCGGCTCAACTCGTTTCCCTAATTATAACTTTAGTAAAAATGCCAAAAAAAACATCTTTGTAAGAAATAAAAGTAATTTCTCAAAAATTAACAACAACAAATAGAAATATATGTCCAAATAGCTCATCAAACATATGACTCCAATACTCAATGACTCCTCACGAAAATATCATAAACCTTCCTTAAACAACAAAAATTATAAATGATGCTGAGATTGCACAAAAGAGTGCAAATCTAAGCGAGGGAAGGGAAAGTTGGGAGATCTTAACCCTTGAGAACCAAGAGGGCAATATAATAATGAGGGTAATTAACATAGCAAAAAAAGGTGGCCACATAAAAAATTAATCATGATTAAGTCTTAATGTTATTCAAAAGGAATAAGGAGGAAGAGATCCTTGTTTGCTTAAAGAGAGATGTAAAGTATTATGGAACAAAACGGTACCATTTTACTGTAGAGGCAACATTGACAGTGCACTGTATTAAGAATAGTAATGAACAATACCAAATCCAACCTCGTTTTAATGTATTTATAGAATTTGCAACTAACCCCAACAAAACCGATATGCCTACCTACTGCTTCAAAATCCCTTCATTCTCAAAGTCGGAACTTAATTATCTTCAAAATGAGGTTAATTTTCAAAATCAGACAACTCTTTCTTATCTTAACCAGTAGTCTTATCTTCGTAGCTAGAGCAAAGAAGAAAACGACTTTGTTATGACCCAAAGGCCACAAATAGCTAGTTAAGAAAAACTGAAGAAATTTGGATAAAGCCAGAGATTAGAGAAGAAAGAAAGTATTTAGCAGAAGAGAAACTGAATTGGAGAGAATGTTGAGAGAGGAAAACAAGAATTTGTATTGCTCATTTTTCATGAAGATAGTAAAATACAATAGTGTGATATTTACAAACTTCTTGAAGAATAATAGAAAAAATACAACTAAGCAAATGACAGCAAATAGCAACTATAATAGCCAATGAGATGCCATTATTGTGCCAGCTAGGACTTCTATGACAATGCCTCTAACGAATTCTATAGCTCAGCAGCTGTAATCTCCTATATTACCGTTTGTAATGCTGAATGCCTCACATGCCTATGCTTTGCAATTCACTTCATTAAACTGGACCTCTGATCTTCACTTTCTGCTGGCTCTCAAAGTTTCCTCATTCTGGCCCAGTTTGTTTAGCCCATTTTTTCCTTCTTCCAATATTTCCTTATCTAGATTCTAGCCTGCCATGGGTCATAACAGATTTGTATTTTCTAACTTGACTATCTGGTGGAGGTTAATTTTAAACCAATATGTCTATACATATATCTATTAACTTGATTAATATGCAAATGCCAACCAATATGTCTATATTTGTAATTTCCACTTTCCAACTCATTAAAATTGACTAGTAAACACTGACAACTTCAGTTTTTTTTAATATAACAAGGTGATTTAATCCTTGTTTAGAATAGGTCGTTTGCTATATATTTTCTCTACCCTATAAACCCTAAATTACGTTTAGTAATCTATAAATTTTTCTCCATTGATGCTGATCTTTATTTATTTATAATTTCATGGTAGATGTTAATGTGGATATATATAATAAATTTAATTATAGTATGAATATATATTACCCAAAAAATAATTTCAATTAAAAAAATATTTCATTTTTGCCCATATATGTAGGAATGGTAACGAAAAGATTTGACCTGTTTTTTATATTTCATTTTTCATCCTTCTAAAATATTATAGTCTCACATACGTACTATTTTGAATTGTCTTTTATATTTCTATTTATTCTTTTATTTCCTTTTTTGACCTTTTCAAATAAAAATTATTTTCACACGTATGATATTTAATATTATTAATTTAAATATTTGTCATTTATCAACTTTATGGATAACAATTTAATTTTTTTTTATCTTTCATCTAGTTATATAGATGAATGGTATAATAAAAAATAAAAAAAAATTGTCATGTAACTACCAAAATTAATTTTCTTAATCTATATAAAAAGAGGAGACAGAGAGTACAGTATGTTAGAGTTTCACTGTAATCATAATATTGTACCTCCAAATCTCCTTTACGTTGTATGCTTATTAAAAGGAAATCAATATAATAAGGGTAAATTTGTACGATATTAAATCTATAATTTAATTACAATTAATATTTAGAACACTTAGGATGTATTATTGCGAATGGTTCAAATTAAATTGACTGAAGTCGGATGAGTCAACTGTATCACTCACTTGAGAAAAATCCACAAAGTGATACGTCGGTGTGCAACAGAAACGCGTTAAAGGCTACCTAAAACTAAAAGCATTCATTTCCCCCATTTATTAGTCCGCACATTGTATAATAAAAAAAAAAGGTAATACCTATTATTTGTCATTATAATCAAATCAGATTCCTTTCGCATGGGGATTAATTATCTGGTGTAATTAAGTATTTATTATGATGTGATATTTTTTTTTAATTTGAGTTAATTTTTATTATTAAATTAAATTTAAAATTTTTGTTTAATATAATATTTTTGTTTAAGTTAATATCTATTTTTACTATTTTAATACTGGTGCAGTCATGCTCTAGGTTTTTTTTTTTTTTAATGTAGCAAGGGGTTATTTTCAACTATTTTAGATGAGGTTGGATCTTGAATTCGAAACATGGACAAAATCTTATAACTCATATGCCACTAGAGCAAAAATCTTTAGCAGTCACGCTCTCATATTAAGCTTTAATCATTTTATTTTCCTTATAAAATTTAAATTAAATTTTTATTCTTAAACTGCATTTCGAAAATGAATTAAGTTTAAAATTTACTTTCTAACAATTTTTTTAAACTTTTTTTAGCACTTACTATTTACAAAATAGCTGCCTCTTTATCTATTGCATCTAATTTAATTAACGTATAAACAAACAAATTGAAATTCCTTTGACCAATTTATAAATTTTATATATAAGCAGTGCTCTCCAGCTCCATTTATGTTGCTTTCTCAAATTCACCAAAAATCCACCCTATGCATCACTCTCTATCATTTCTGTCTCTCCTTTTTATTTTCTTTTGTTTTTGTTTTTCCCTCCTACGCATTAAATAAATATGTCCGCACAAATATTTTTCTAATTTCACATGCATCAGATCGTATGTTTGTGGAAATACATCAATGCCCTTTATTTTATTTAACTTCTTTTTAAAACAAATTCTCATTGCTTTCTTTTTATCTAAACTATTGTGCTTCTACTTAAGAAGAGTCATTTTTTTTCTAAATCATCCAGTATAGCTGCAAAATTAATTTGAATTTACACTAAATATATCTATTAAAAAAATAAAATGTTTTTTCTCAAATTTTAAAGGTGTTTAATACTCATAATTTGAAAATATAAAATTATGCGTTAGATTTTTTTGATGGATCAAAAATAAATATATATTTTAAATATTTCAAAAAGATTCTATATAAGTATATATGTTGATACAATATTAATTCATAACAATTTTCAAGTTAAAGATTTGTATATGTCGATTTCAATTTCGATATTCATTAATAAGTTAACACACAAACAGCTATGAAAAATAGAATCAGCCCCTTTTTTTTTTTTTTTGCTTTTTTGTATTTTGATATAATGCAAAAGTAATCTTTCAATTACCTTTTATATTTTGCTTATACATGTGATTTCAGTTGAAATTATCTGTAGCAGTTAAATCTTTATCTTAATTCATGTTTTTTAATAAGCATTAAACTATTTATTCTTGTTCGATTGTAACTAGTACTGATTTTTCCCTTTTCTTTTTTACAAGTCTCAGTTTATACTTCTCAATATCTTTAAATTATTAGTTATTGCTTAATCTATTCAAGATGTGTGAAAATCAATTTGGAAACGGTCGATTGAAGATCTTAAAAGAATTAAATATTGGCCAAAATAACGAATTATGAAGAGGTGTTTTTTCACAACTGATACAACTCCTAATTATAGTAAAATTAAATGTTAACGCAAATTATTATACTTAAATGCTAATTGTACTATAATTAGAAGACATGATTAAGTGATTTCACCTTTTGGAATTCTATAAATACTATAACAAGTTTTGTGCTTTCATATTATTCTTTAACGTTAGTTGTCTGTGTGATTTTCAATCGAAAAACAACATCACAACTCTCAAATTCTTTATTTTCTTCTGGGACCTTCAAATCTTTGTGCTAATGTATCTATAACAAATGAAGAACATACTGGTTTAGCTTTTGAACCTAACACATTGCAACAACCATCTTTAGACTTCCAATGGTCAATTGTTGGACGTTTCCTCATTGATAAACTGGTAATTGTTGATGTCATGAAACGGACAATATCCTTACTTATGATAGACATATGTACAAAAGAGATCCATGAACGTTCAATGATCATCTACTCATATATAAAAGACTTGAATAACATGTCCATCCCACAAAATATTCTTCTATTTCATGTCGCTTTTTGGATCCAAATTCATGAACTACCAATTGGTTTTATGATGGAATGATGCCTAAAGGATATTGGAAATTATATAGGAAAATTCTTTCACTTTGATAAGAAGAATCTTAGGAACAAACGGAAAAACTATTTTTAGATTCATGTGAATATTAATGTTTATCTGTCATTGAAGCATTTGATATGAATATATTCAAATTGATGGATTCAGTCTATTGTAAATGGAAAAAATGTGAATTTTGTGAACTTAGAAATTGTTGGAAATACATTTTCACCAGGTTTGACCTCATTTAATATTATATGTAACCCATTTTTGTTTAGTTTTTCCGATGTGAGATTCTTTTGTCTCCAACAGCCCCCCTCAAGTCCAACTGGATTAGTTTAGTTGTGATTTGTCATCATTTTTACATAATGTATTTATATTCATTGAGTCTCAGATGTCTCAAGTCTCTATTTTTGCTTTATTTGAACTTGTACTTTTTGAATCTTAGAGATCGCAGGTCAATTTGAATTTCAGATGCCTCATATCTCTATTTTCCTTTTGTTTAGGCTTCTACTCTTAAAATTCATTGAATCTTTATGGGTCATTAAGCAATTGACTCTGATAACTGTTACAACCTAAACTCTCATAAATTTAAAGTTACATCCATACACTTAATGCACTTATCCATACAAGTCTAAAAAGTACACGAGACCCATAAATAAAATAGTTGCATGTTCTACCAAAAGGAATTTTCAATAGTGACGGGCATCTTCCACACTTATAACCATCAACTCCCCATATAATTGGTTAATGTGAGATCGTAATATATCCCCTCCCATCGACAGTCGACATCCACAGTGACTTGTCACCCAAGGGCAGCTTCTCCCATATTTTTGGTTCCTTTTCTTAGGTTGCATTCCACATAATTGACTAACTTTGATACCAATTATTATGAATTGAATTCTCATAAGTCTAAATTTGTACTCACACACTTAGCGAACTTACCCATATAAGCTCAAATGATACATCAGACCAATAAGTAAAAAGACTTTATGTTCCATTAAAAGCAATTTCCAATAGTGGTATTGCCTTTTCACACTTATAAACCACCAATTTTTCATATAGTTGGTGAATATGAGATTGTAATATACCATCTTTCATCAACAACCGACGTTCACAGAGGCTCGTTACCCAATAGTAGCTTCTCTCATATATTGGGTTCCTTTTCTAGGTCTATTTTCATATAATTGATTGACTTTGATACTAATTGTTACGATATGAACTCCTATAAGTCCAAAATCGCATTCATACACTTAATGGACTTACTCGTACAAGCCCAAATGATACACCAGACCTATAAGCAAAAACAATTCATATTCCACCAAAAGAAATTTTCATTAGAGGCAGTATTTTCTACACTTATAACTATCAGCTCCCCATATAGTTGGTCGATGTGAGATTCTATTAATATCATATTAAAATTGATGAGTTTGGTCTATTTCAAATAGAAAAGAGGGTGAACTTTGTGGGTTTGAAAATTATTAGAGAGATATTTTTACCAAAATACATTTGGTTTGAGCTCTTTTAGTTTTATAAATTGCCAATTTTTATTTAGTTTTTTTGATGTGAGATTTCTTTGTCTCTAAAAGTATCTACAAGATCATGGGATGATTGGGTTTGAATTTCCTTTAAATAAGAATTTTTACCTATGATTTACTTTATTTGTGGAATTATTGGTCATATAAACAAAATTTTCCTACAACGTTTCCTAGCATACAGTAACCCGCTTATAAAACCTTATGAATTTATCTTTGAAGGCACCAACTTTTAGACAGCTAGCTATGAAGGACAACTAGTAGTGGCCTTGTGCATCTAATTCGAACCTGCCAGTGTAGGGTATTTTTGACCCTTCAACCATTGAAATGATGAGCATCCGGGAGTGTTTAAGCTGCGCAAAATCCAAAGGTTGGGAAAACGTGATTGTTGAGTTGGATGCCGTCTTAGTAGTTACAACTATAAATTCTGGATTCTGCAGTGGTTGAAGATTGTAAATTTTTTACTTAGGAATTTGTAATATTTCATTTATTTTGTCAAACGATATGCGAACAAAGTCACTCACCTTATAGCTAGGGATTCTTATTATTTGTTAGATAATTGGGGTGAATGTCCCCTTACTATTTATATACAATCCTCCATTTGCTGATGTTGGTTGAATGAAGCTTGCACCTTTATTTCAGAAAAAAAAAAACTAACTAGACAAATGATAATAACAAATTACTAACACTTCCATGTAATTAAAATGAACAAACCCCAAGCATAAGTATAAAACAATATTTTTTATTAAAAGAAAGGAAAAAAAAGAGTAAAATAAGAATCTCTCAATTTTTTTTATATTTGAGATAATTTTCCAATAGATTTTTTATTTGATATATACTCTTTATTTTAAAGAGTTATTCTATAATTCCATAAAAATAGTATTTCATAAACTTTCTATCTTTAAAATTTAGAGTGGAGAGTAAATTTGACTTTCTACATCTAGATAGTAAATAATTGCAATTAATATTCAACTACTTTTTTATATATATTATATATTTTTATTTGTACTATATTTCTCTAAAAATACTTTTTCTTCCTTATAACAAATTTTTTTGATAAATATTAATTTGTATGAGGTAAAATAAAATGAAAAATATAAATATAAAAATTATATTGGACTTGTAAAATTTTTTTACTCTTTAAATTTAAAAATATTATAAAATACTTTTTATTCTACCAAAAATACTCTTTAAATTAAAGAGCAATATTAAAAATATACTAAGAGCCTCTCAAGTCTCAATAGTTAATTGTCAACTTCTTAACAAAAATATAGTTTGGTCTCGTTTGAATTGGAAGATTTTAAAATCCATGGATATAAGAATTATATCGTTTGGTTTGAATCGAAAATTCATGAATTGATTAAGTAATTTTTCTGATACTCATGTTTGGTTCAACAACCACAGTCCATGAATTGAACAAGTAATTTTCAATTTTATCATTTACTAAATATTGATAATTCACAATTAATTAAGCATTTATATTGAATTGTAAAATAATATAATTTAGATTTTAAAAAAATGCAATTGATGAAAATTATTGTTATTGTCAAATTTAAAATATGTTACTAATTTGTTGCTCAAAATTATATATAAACTTATTATATGTACTATATTTATGAATAAATTAATCCATTAATATTTTTTCTTTTTCAAATGAACTTGTTAATATTTTTTAATTCATATTCAAATCAATACTTATAAAATAAGTGAAAAAATAAAACAAAAAATGGCAAATGATTTTTGTTGTATTTTTAGGCTTGAAATAGTTTTAAATACTATTAATTTAGTCGAGACAATCTTGGAATAAAAAAATATGACAATAATCTCTTATAGATAAAAAATATGAATTTTGGACTTTATCAAATTCATAAAAAATGAAGGATTTGGTGGGTGAAATATTTTTCAAAATTTATAGATTTTGACTTTTTTTAAGTAACCAAATAATAAATTTGATATAAATTTATTGATTTTTCAAAATCTTTCGGTCAAATTCCATTTGCTGATGTTGGTTGAATGGAATTTGCACATTTATTCAGACAAATGATAATAATAAATTACTAATACTTCCATGTAATTATAATGAACAAACCAGAATTTTTTTCATTAAAATAAAGGAAAAAAAAGAGTAAAATAAGAATCTCTCAATTTTTTTTATTCAAAAGTATTTTTAATAAACTATTTATTTGAATTATACTATTTATTTTAAAGAGTTATTCCATAAAAATAATTTTCAATAAATTTTAAATAGTGAGTTTGACTCTTTATATTTAAATAGTCAAACTTCAATTTTTATTCCAATTGTAATTAATACACATCTAATTTTTTATGTATATTATATTTTTTTATTGGTATATTTCTCCAAAAATACTTTTTTTCCTTATAATAAAAGTCGCTTACTTTTTTTATAAATATTAATTTGTACAAAATAAAACAAAATGAAAAATAAAAATGTAAAAATTCTATTGGATTTGTAATTTTTTTTTACTCTTTATATTTAAAAATACTATAAGATACTCTTTATTTTTTCAATTTTTTTTTTAAATAAGTCTCTCAAGTCTCCATAGTTAATTGTCAGCTTTTTGTCAAAAAAAATAGTTTGGTCCTGTTTGTATTGAAAAATTTTAAAGTCTATGAATTTCATAAAATCTATAGATTTTAAATCTATGAATTGTGAGATCATGGGTATAAAAATTATATCATTTAGTTTGAATATAAAATTTATAAATTGATGATATAATTTTTTTTGCACTTATATTTGGTTCAATGACCACAATCTATAAATTTAACAATTAATTTTTAATTTTATCTTAAATATTGATAATTTATCATTAATTAAATATTTTTTAGTTCTTTTTATCACATTTATATTGAATTGTAAAATAATATAATTTAGAGTAAATTTAAAAAAAAATGCAATTAATAAAAATTATCATTATTGTCAATTTGAAATATGTTTCAATTTTTTTGCTCAAAATTATATATAAATTTATTATATGTACTATATTTATGAATAAATTAATCCATTAATATTTTTTTAAATAAACTCATTAATATATTTTTTTAATTTATATTTAAGTCAATATTTTAAAAATAAAAAATTTAATGAATAATTGATTTTTCAAAATTTATAAATTTTGACTTTATTCGAATTTCTTACTCAAAATCTCTATATCTAAATATAGCCTTCTTGATGATACGAAGGAATGATGAGGGCAATAATGTCAATTCAGGGAGAACTGGCTCCTACATTTATTTCATGCCACGTGCTCTTACAGACTAGAGGAGTGTCCGTACGTTATATAGTATCCAGCTGTGGAGTTGAAATGACAGTTGGCCGTGACGGTTGCAGTCTACCTAGTTGAGTTTTAAAAATAAATACGTAATTATTAATTATTACGCTTAAATTGATGAGTCTTTGACACGATCAAATTATAGTAATAAAACATAGATGCGTGTACATAACCTCATGAAAATGCGATTGAAGTACGCTCGTGGCAATCTAGGTTCTCTCTACTTTAGCGGTACAACTGGTGTAGAGTGACGGTGGAGTATGTGATTGTGTGGCTAGCTAAGCTACTAACTTTCCGACACAATCCTCATTTGCCCAATTTTGCTCAATTAGTAATTATATTTAAACGCCGGCATTTCGCTTTATAGAAAATTCTTGACTTTTTTTTTTAAGGGAAAAAATGGAAAAAATTGATTAGTTGTAAACATATAAATAAATAGTATTTAAAAAATTACTGGATATTGATAATAAAAGTATAGAATTGAGTTTTCAACAGAAACAAATCTATAATTTACCTTTAGAGAGCAACATAATTTAATAAATAATAAATTAAAATTTATTTTAAGACAATAAATATATAAAATTATAAATTTTCAAGTTTTTATATGTATTTTGATAGATAAAATTTTTTACATTCATAATAATATAATAATATAAAATTATTACAATTGATATTTTTGAATTTATATTTTAATATATTTGTATAATTTTTTTCATTATCAACGAAAATACAATTATATTTATATAAATTTTCTAAAAATTAAAAAAATATATATTTTAGGGGTAATGGAGTTACCACTCTAAATTCGTCTGGGTTTTCAAAATAAATAATAATAGCAAAAAAGTATAAGATTCTAACGAAATTTGAAACCAATCTCATTGAAATAAAAGAGAATTAAAAGAGCTGGTAGCGATAACTCATTCATGTCAAGTAGATATATTGCTGTATTAGATATTTACTTTATTATTCACTAATTGTTTTGTTCAATTACTTCATCTTAAACAAATGTATTTTGATTGATATCACGTATTAATTGCAAATAATTAATTATTATCTG
Organism: Triadica sebifera; assembly: GCA_023653625.1. Lineage (NCBI taxonomy): Eukaryota > Viridiplantae > Streptophyta > Magnoliopsida > Malpighiales > Euphorbiaceae > Triadica > Triadica sebifera. Next base: position 25,633,950 of record CM042908.1, on the reverse strand, counting down.
TACATATTAATTATTTATTGCAAAAAAAAATAATATATGAAATTCATTTCATAACTGATTAATTATGATATAGACATTAAATATTATTTTATTAAAAAAAACTAAATATTACTTTTGATTAGAAAATCAGTATATTGAATTTTATATGTATGAATGAAATTTATGTAGATCATACTCAATAATACGAATAAATTTATGGAAATTAGTGTTTGCAGGTGTCTCAACTATTATGTTTATTTTTAATAAATCCCCGATTTTCAGTTATTTTCTATTCAATTTTTTAAAAAAAAATATTTTAAATTAAATCCTATTTTAAATGACTGAAGGGGGTTAATAAAATTATTTTATTTTATGATTAATTATTATTTTTTTACTACATTTATCAATTTTTTGGCCCAGTGTGAATTAAATTTAATGTTTAAGCAATAAAAAAAAACAATGGAAATTTTGATACTCAATGGAAAAAATAATAGTCGAGGCTAGAAGGACTGAATATTTATTTTTATCTAAATTTATTGTTTTAAAATTTCTTTTACAAAAAATTATACCCTTAAAATTGAATAATTTAATGATTTGGGATATATATATATATATATATATATATATATATATATATGATTTAGTTTAATGGTAATAGTATGGAAAATATATTATAAAAAATAAAAGTAAAAGGATTTGTTAGAAAAAGAAAAGGTTAATTATAATCCATAACAAGTAATAATACTATATTAAAGCCATTGTAAAGGGAAAAAAATAAGAGATTATATTTATTTATTTATTTTTTAAACCATACTAATTACAATTTAAAAAAAGGGCATTGATGTAAATTCATAAGATATATTGAAACTACTAGTATGGAAAATTATTTGCTAAATGCTAGTCAACAAACTAAATTCTTCTTTTAAACTAAATGCTCACATGTTTAATAACGTGGACATGATCCTAAATTTTCACTTAATAGTAAAAATGTACGTGCATTCCACGCCATTAATGTTCTTAATATAATTTTATACTTTATTATAAATATTTTTATTTGTATTTTTTAGCATATCATAAAAATAATATTAGTTTACATAATTGTAATAGGTATTAAAATCATCTAAGATAAAAAAATTTATTTATATTTATAATAATATGGTTGTGTGTAATGATTTTTTTTAAAACCGACTCCTTCATTTTATTACATTTATGGTTGTGTGTAATAATTTTCTTCATAATATGATTTTGCTACATTATATATGAGTTATTTACATAAGGCCACCAAAATATTCAAAAATGATATTTTTTTATTCCTAAAATCATAATATTTTTTTTTTAATAATGTTGCTTTTTTATATTGTTATAAATATACATATATATATATATATATATATATATATATGTATTAATTTTTATAATAATCCCCTTATATATGTGGTTGATAAATATATATATATTTTTAATCATTTCACTCTTTGTAATTCTAGATTTAGCATGTAAATCATGTCCTTACGAACACGGGAGAGGGAGAGGGAGAGGGAGACTAAACAAAAGCTCATGGTCAAAGTTTAACCTTTCTAAATAAAGTGAAAGTTCATAATGAAAGGGCAAGACCGACATTTTGCATTTTACATATTTTTTCTTTGTATGTTTTTGATAAATATCTCTCTTGTCCATGAATTGTGTTAGTTTTAGTTTATAAGCTTTTCATTTTCTTACAATTCTATTATTTGATCAAATAAACAATTTCACTTATTTTATTTCAATTTATCTTTTTTTAATTAACCATAACATGGTCAAACATTTGAGTCAAAATTGACTCTGAAATTATCACTAAGTAACCAACATTAGATTTGCTAACCTAAAAACGAATTAACACAAATAGTTATTAGGTAAACTAAAGTGTAATTACAAATTAGCTAAAAATAATATAAAAAAAATGGATTCATCATGGTGATGAATATGATTAGGAGAAGACATAAAACACACTTAAGTGATGAAGAAACTCTTTAGGCTTTATAGCCCCACTTGATAAGAAGAAATAATCAAACAGTTGACGTTGATCAATTCAGTCATTTGGATAATGACAGTTAGCTTTAGTTAATTTTTGCCCAATTTGTAAGTGGATAATTGACTTAATTGAAGTCTAGTTTTAACTCTTTTAAACAAGGGTTTCTTAACCTTTCCAGAAGTTCACTTTAATTTATTAAACAATTGCAAGCACAAATTTGTCTACAAATTAAATTAATTTTTTTTTACCTAAATTGGATCCACATATTCATTTACTAATCAAGTCGATAATACTATATAAAATAATTTTTACTTTATTATAAATATAAAATTGATAGAAGTTTTTTTTAATATCACAATAAATTACTAATTTAATTCATAATTAGAGATGGAAACTTTATTTGAAAAAAAAAATGGAAAAGAGGAATTGCCGTGAATGTTACACTCAGTCAGGCCTCTCTCTCTGCGCGTTGCTACTAAGTTTCTATCTATAATAATGTATGTCTTCCTTCTATAAATAAAGAAACTTTTCAAGAATAGCAGAGCAACACCAACCCATTTGGTTATATCATTCAAAGACAATCTTTACAGAGAGATATATAGAGAGAGAGCAATCTAATAGAAAACCAATCTCTTAAAAATCTTAAGAGCCTGCAAGAATCACGAATCCAATCCACATTCTTCGCTCTCTCTCACATTTGTTTTTCTTTTCATTTTACCAATACCCAATCTCAAATATATATATATTTTTTTGGGTTTATTTTTCTTCTTCTTCTTCTTCTTCTTTGCTGTATCCATTTTCATCCTTAACTTTTCTTGGTCATGTCTATCATGTACATTTGCCGTTAACCATTTTGCATTCTCTGTTGGTCTTTCTTTCTGATTGAGGTAAGCTTATTATTATGTCTTTCATTTTGCATTTCAAGTTTATTTATTTATTGGTTTCGCCGAGTATTTCTTTCGTGATTATTGTTTTATTTGTTAAGAGTTCCCATTGCAAGCAAAAATGGTGTCTTGTGGGATTGGCTTTTATTTATTTAATAAGTATATGTGTTTGATAGAAATGGCCTTTTTTCTCTTACCAGAAGGTGTAGAGGGAAAGATGAAGTTTTCTATGCTTTTCCTTTTATGAAATTTGATGCCTAAAAAAGGGTTAGAGTTCATTTATTATGGGCAGTTTTGCCTTTTTCTTTAAAAAAAAAAACATTAGTACATTTTTTAGCAATTTATGATGTCCGTACATTTATATGCTTAAATTTGGTTAATCATATGAATGTTCTTCAACATAAATTTTTTTTCCTCTGTTAGGATTCCTCTATATTTTTCTGTTTCTTCTTCTCCTTTTAGAATGTTGGTTTTAGTTTGCATACCCTCATATTTTGGTCGGTGCTGACCAGAAACATGTGGAGCCTCAGAATCTATATCGTAAATAGCTGTCCACTACAGGAGGGAAAAAACAATGATGTAAAGAGAACCTAAATTTATGAATGCTTGCTGCTGATAATTGATAATCTTTTCTCTACCCTTCAATGCTTTTCTATATGTTCTAAGTTTCTTGCTTGTACTTTGAATTAACTGTCTCTTTTTCTTTTTAAATAGCTTTCAAGAACCCACATAAAGGAAGATATCATTTTTTCCATTTTCTCCAATTAGATATGGTGTCGGCATTTTCAAGCCCATTTGCTGGTTTTAATGATTTGCACGCATGTTTTGATGCTGTTTTAACGAAGACAATTCGATTTAATGGTGAAGATGTGGGGACTGCTTTACGGTCTTTCAGTTTCAATGGCCGTGATTTGAGATCATATGCTTCCAGAAAAAAGTTGTTATTTGAAGGATCCTTAAGTTTTAAAGGAACAGAAATGAATGCCTCATTCTCCTTTAAATATCCGACTTCAGAAAAGGAAATCTTGATTTCTAAATCTGTTAGCTGTGAAAGTGGAGATAAGGATGACCAATTGATAAGAAATGATAGCTCGTCTGAGATAAAAAACTGCATACCATTAGGTAAACCAGGTGACCAAAGGCACCATGCTGCAGTAAAGTTGCAGAAAGTATACAAAAGTTTCAGAACCAGGAGGCAGCTGGCAGATTGTGCTGTTGTTGTTGAGCAGAGATGGTACTAATTTGCCCAACTCTTTGTATGATGGAAATGCATAGTTTTCTCTTGATGAATATCTGCTTATATTTAAGACATTTTTATTGTGCAGGTGGAAGCTTCTAGATTTTGCTGAACTTAAGCGAAGCTCTATATCTTTCTTTGACATTGAGAAACCAGAAACTGCTATTTCACGTTGGTCTAGAGCAAGAAAGAGAGCTGCCAAGGTAAATTCTCGGTAACTTCATTTAGGATCTGATTCTAGTTTAACCTTCTGTTATAATCTGCTTCAAATTTCTTGCAGCTAGGAAAAGGCTGTTCGAAGGACGAAAAGGCCCGGAAGCTTGCCTTACAGCATTGGCTTGAGGCAGTAAGTTCCACTCTTAAAAAAAAAACCTCTCAATGAAGCTGCTAGTATTCCTTGTCTTATTTTCATTTTCTTGTGTTCTGTTAACAGATTGATCCCCGGCATCGCTACGGTCATAATCTTCAATTTTATTATGTCAAGTGGCTGCACTGTCAAAGTGGACAGCCTTTCTTCTATTGGTAAGATTTCTTGGAATCAAGGGAGTCAAATATGAGCTATATCTTTGCTCTGCTACAAATTACTTACAATTCATATCCCAATTTTGAACCTGCAGGCTCGATATTGGAGAAGGAAAAGAAGTCAACCTTGATAGGTGTCCTAGATCGAAGCTTCAACAGCAATGCATAAAGTATCTTGGTCCGGTGAGTTTCTTTGCCTCCCTTAATCATTCTCTCATTTCAATAGTCATGAGTAGAAGTGCAATGTCTTCTAATTGAATGCGTCATTTTCAATATTCCTCCAGTAAATATACTGGTCACTAGTTTTGAAATAGAAGTGGTGGAAAGAATCAACCATATAAAATTGAAAACTGATTTGAATTTTACAGTTTCTGTGTGTTGTGTGAGGTCTGAAAAAGAACGAACTTGTTGCCGAAGATCATTCCTTCTTACAGTTCACTCCTTGTGCAGACTGAAAGGCAGGCATATCAAGTAGTTTTGGAGAATGGGAAGTTTGTCTACAAGCAAAGTGGAAATATTCTTGACACAACAGAAGGACCGAAAGATGCTAAATGGATTTTTGTTCTTAGTACATCAAAGACCCTATATGTTGGTATGAAGAAAAAAGGGAACTTTCAACATTCAAGTTTCTTGGCTGGTGGAACCACGCTTTCTGCTGGAAGATTAGTTGTTGAACTTGGTGTTTTGAAGGTAGAACATAAACTGTGCCTAGTCTTTTTGATAGGTAGATTAATGCATTGCTTTATTTCTTTTCTTGTTCATTTGAGCTTAGTCAATATATTGATATGATTTATTCAACATAATAGGCAGTCTGGCCTCACAGCGGACATTATCTTCCAACAGAAGAAAACTTCCAGGAATTCATGTCCTTCCTTAAAGAACACAATGTGGATCTTTCTGATGTTAAGGTGAATATACTTAAGTTTCAATCATTTAAATACAAGTAAACATCATCTGTCCACCTGGCATACAAAGTTTCTTTATCAGAACAATTTTTTTTTCCTCCTTTTAATAAACATCATTTTTGATGCACTTCTCTACTTGTATTCAGAAAAGTCCAACTGAAGAGGAGGAAGAAGGCATTTTCAAAAGGGGCAACAGCAATAGTGTACGAGAGAGTCAATCAAATGCATATTTACGTCAATTCATTGAAGCAACAGACATCAAAAGGTTGCCTTGGAAAAGCACAGACATCAGTGAACAAGATTCTGGAGTTTCAGAAAATAATGATCAGCTCACAGCAACATTGTCTGGCAGATTAAATATGAAAATCACTGAACTTGAGATACCGACAAGAAGTAATGATGCTCTTGGAAGTTTCAAGGAGGAAGTATTTGAAACAAGCAGCAATGCTGAACTTCCAAAGTCGCCTTGCAAAGATGGGTATGAAACAGCAGAAGATTCATTTTTGACAGAGGAGGATTTCATGTTTCTGAAGATGAATCTGTTCGATGAAGATGAAGAAAAGGAAGATAAAGAGCCTGTCCCAAAAGAAAAAATTTTGAAAAGGATAAATTCACATAAAGAAATGAAGTCATATCAGCTTGCAAAGCAATTATCCTCTAGATGGACGACAGGGGCAGGGCCGCGGATAGGGTGCATGAGGGACTACCCACTGGAGCTTCAAATGCGGGTTTTAGAGCAGGCAAATTTATCCCCAAGAAAAGGAAGTGGCAATTCAACTCCCAGGACGATGTCTCGTTTCAGCCCCAAGAATCTTTCACCAACTTCAGCATCCATGGAAATATCATCATCCCCAACTACTCTTGCTCCTGCAACACCTTAATCTGTATTCTCTCACATCATTTTGTGTTTTTGTTTTGGGAACAGAAGAGTTATAGGAGTTTTTTTTACATTCTTTTGCACATTTTTGCCTTCTCCGTTTTTCCTTTGTACATCTTACACTGAAAAATGAAGAGAGTTTTCAGGTTTTTTATTTTTATTTTTTATTTTATCCTTCTTTCAGCATCTGAACAAACCATTGTTGTCTTGCCTGATCACTTAATACTAACAAAAGAATTATTAGATATGACAAACTTGTCTCTTTCTTCTAATACCAAATTGACGGTTCAGCATTATCTATTAGAGAAAAAACATATGAAATTATCCTATATAGGGTGTGTTTGGAATTGCTGTTAGGTGTTCAAAAAGCAGTTTTATAATTTTTTTGATTTGATTGACTGATTTTTTTAATTTTTTGTAAACTGCTTTTTTCAAACCTACTTCTGGCAAAAATATCTATTTAACTATTTCTGTTCAAAAGCAGTTTTCAAAACTCAAAAAACTTAAAAATAAATTTTTTTTTCCAAAAACGCTTTTGTCAAACTCAATGCCAAACGAACCCATAATAATATCTCTACTAATAGGTATGCTAAATATAAACAATCCTCTCCATTCATATGGCAGCCATCTGTAGCTCATTTTAGTTGAGAAACAGGGAATTTGTTATTGACTGTATAAATTAAAAAATGAAAGTCAAAAGATCTACCGTATCATCGACAAAATTTACCAGCAAAGCAGATAACACACATATTTCTTGGGCCTTGGGGAGGATTTCAATGTGATTCAAAAGTGAGATAAATTTCATGTTCCTTTTATCCATCAAGGAAGAGAATTGACACAACAGAATGTTTATTGCTTGTTACATGCTACAACACATCTTAATTTCAAATTCAGGCAAATATATACATACAATTACTCTCTCTCTCTGCTCCAAGGACAAAAGAAGGAAAAAATTTCACCTAGATGAAAGGAAAAATTATATATTCAGCATAAAAGAGATTCCATATAAACCGATAGAATGCTGAGATTGCTTCCTGCAGAACAGAATCAATCATATAATTAGGATAGCTGGCTTAAATTCTCAACAACAAACCTAACAAGCTCTAATTTGACGGCTGTCACCAACAGAGACCCAAAATCAAACAATTTTAAATAATTCTACAAATTACACCTATTTTCCCATTTAAAGGCATCAGGAGTAGCTTTTAATGAAACCAATTGGCAAGTTGAAAGGCTAAAAAGCAATTTCTCTTCAATTAAATCTAGTGCTGTTCCCTCACAATGTCCGCCAATAAAAAGGGCGTATTGACTTTATGATCTATGACATTACCGTTACATCTTGCATTCCAATAGCAAGTTAACGAAGGGTGCTATTACCTTTTGTCATTCTAATAGCAAGTTAAGGCAAGGCATCATTCATTTGCCAACAGGAAAGTAAAAACAATTAAAATTTCCTTTCATATTAGCAACAAGGAGAAACATCCCTCCTATTTATTTTGGCAAAAGAGGAGAATGTTTCCCTCTGGCACACTTCATACTGGAAGAGTGGGAGAAAGAAAAGTCAGTGCCTTTTCCATTTTGAAGAGCATGTTTTGATCAAATAGACCAGGGCAGAATTTACTGTTTTTTTAATATGCTTAATCTATGTGAAAGTTCGTTTCCAATCAATACATTTGGAACTGAGATCAGGGCTTTGTTCTTTTTCACATGTATGGTTTGTTTAAATGAGAGGGTATTTATTCAATTGATACATGCATTATGGATTGCGAATGTTTGCTAAAGCAAAAGCTCAAGCTTCTTTCCACTCCCATATGAATATGTTTTATGGATTGCAAATGTTTGCTAAAGCAAAAGCTCAAGCTTCTTTCCACTTCCATATGAATATGTTTTATGCTAGTGCCAATGCATTTCCAATGCCATATCCCATATTAAAACGTAAATTTACATTGACACTGTTCTTAATTTTTGAAAGGTTCCAAGTGAAGGTAAAAGCATCCTTTTCTTTAATTTTCTGGAATATATTTTCAGAAGGCCCCCCTTAAAGATGGACTAATTGTGTGACTGCTACAAAAGGAAAACTGAGAACAGAATAGAGAAATCAAGTTTGTTAAAATTTTATGTTATATTAAAGAATTTTTAAATAACTAGAGGCATCTAACATCCCTTTGATATTGAGTTGACATTACCTTTGTGTAATTTGCTCGTTCCAAAATCCATGCCTGGGAACACAAGTTAAAAAAGAAAAATAACACATAAGAAAACAAAATTAAAATAAACGTTACATGCTGCCATAAAATCAAAAGCAGATAAAGACATGCAAATAACATCTAGACAGAGACACTGAAGTCATTCAACTTCTATATTCATAACTCATTCAAATTTGTACAATACACTGAATTTTTTACTTTTCTTCACTTGAAAGGTTTAAGTCATACTAATTGTTTATCATGTTAGACACATGACCAACAAACCTCATTCCAGATGTTCATGAATTCTGTACCTGAGAAGTTAATAAATACTCTTGGAATTAAATATGCAAAGCATATGTTTTGTAGATGGTTGACAAACAAGGAGAATTGAAGAATTAGAGCAGTGTAAATTCAGCAAAATCCCAACGATAAAATGCATTTTGAACCAAGCACTTATAAAATTAATTTAATAAATTCATATTTTGCAATTATGATTTCCATGTGTCAGGTTGGCAGTGGTCAAAAAATTTGTTTACTATTTTATTTTACTTTACAAAGTTTGAAATGTAAACTTTATAATATTTAAGTGCCACGTATGGCATTTTTATTGTTTTGACCAACTTGGTATTAAGTTGAAAATAATTCGTTGGAAAAGGGAATCTCATTCCCTGGGGGGAGGTGATTAAGTGACTCCCCCATTTCGGGGAATTGGATTGCCATTTTGTTCCATTTCTTGTCAAATCAAGTGGATTGGAATCACCCATTCTCATTCCAAGTTAATATTTTTCACCCAGCCCAAACAGCCCCAATTCCCAGTGGTAAGGCAGCTTCAGTACAAGGCAATTGGAGAACCCTTACATGAAAGGGAATGGATATATTTCTTGTAGGATAATTAAATGATAAAGATGAATGAAATTCAAAATTATACAAAGAAATATGCACCATTTTTTAATATAGATGAAGAAACACATTTACTATCACATTTCAATCACAGGGCTAACAACAAGCTACTATGGTTATAAATCCCGTTAGACAAACCTGAAATATCAGGCACGCTGCTAGGATGGTATGTGCAGGTATCATTAAGTTACGCCTGAAAGCCTGTGAAAGATGAAAACTGGATTTTATCTTCTAGGAACTTATAAGAAGTTAGGTGTATTGTTATCTGATTCTGAGTTACTCATAAGCTTAACATTATCTCATAAAATTGTGCAAATTAACAAGATGACATCCAAAATAGAACTTGTACCTGAGGCATGTAAATTGCTGCCCATACAGCACCAATATAATTTAATAGCAAAAGCCCAGTACCAAGAAAGGCAATATTTCTTACTCCAAGATTTGTTGCCAAGGTTGATATTTTATATCTGCAATTGGTCAATGAGAGACAAGTCATATTCACTTATTGATATGAAAAATAAGACGGCTAGTGATATAAAGATTGGCTGTGGAAATGAAGAAAACACCATTTCAAGCAAAGAAGAGAAGCCAAAGACACTTATTGATGAAAAATTTGAAAACAAGTAGCCATGAGCTGCAATGTTGTTTGTCAAAGTTATTGATGATTTATAACTCAGAAGCAGGTTAGATTCTTATAACTTTGTCAGGAAAGTCAAAAAGAGAAGTACTAATGATTGCAACTTACTTGCGGTCCCCCTCTACATCAGGAAGATCTTTTGTTATGGCAATAACCAGGGCAAACAATGTAACAAAGGTTGTGATGAATGCTACAGGAGAGCTGCAAGCAGAAATTGAGTCATAAAATGAGAAGATATAGCAACAGAAAGACAGATTGCAAAGAGATGAAATACTAAACTTGATAGAATAAACAATATTCAAAAATGTTAAAGCAGACAGTTACTATTATTTTCATGACAAATATAGGGCTGGTTTCTAGCATGCTGTAACTTTCTAGTAAATTTGTTGCATTTGGAATTCAGCACTCCATAAGTAGAGAGAGATACGGACAATAAACCAGCCTTTTCTTTTCCAGTGCAGTTTCATTACTTTTTGTTAACAGAGTAACCAATGCCTGGGTTCAGGAAAAACTACAATTTATATGAACTCAAACATTATGCACCTCATGTTAAGTCCAACATGTAGCTTAAGGGCAAAAGATATATCCATAGACTATCAGGACACCTGTTGATTGATTGATGACCCAAATGTCTCATTAAAGAATATAGGAACTGGAAACATGCATTAAGCATATGTCAGATAGCAACTGATTATGCTATTTAATTTATAGAAAGTTAGCTTCCATTGCATTGATTCAGCCATCCATGTTATAGAAATATTCCCACCATCTGTGCCATGGATCTTGCCAGAACCTTCAACAATTTGATAACTCCCATGAACCCTTGCTAGTTGGCTGAAATTAAACAAGATGGACATAAAATTTGAAACTTTATATTACATATGCTATGAGCAATTTATTGGTTTCTCAATATAAACTAAGACTTGGACTGGAGCATTTCAGGCATCATTTTGTTACCTGCTCCCTATTCAAGAGTCAAATCATCAACTCACTTAAATCTTATACTGATTATGCGTGCTGATTTACAATGCTTCATCTCAATCAGATTATAAAGCAGTGTGAATGAAGGTAATGCACCTCCACTCAAATGGAAGTCCAAGGGCAGCTCTTGTGGCATGATATACTCCAAAATTGAGAAGGAAACCTCGCACCTGCAAGATTAATCTGTTAAGGTTTTGCTTTACAATTCTAGACTTATGGATTCTAATTTGCAATGAAAACCTCAACTCAGTTAAGTCCTAATTTCCAAACAAGTAACGACAACCATTTTACCAAATTTTATAACAAAGACAATCAAATATGTATGCAACAAAAGCAATAATGTTTATACTGACTTAGCAGGTGTTAACACTCAAGAGTTAGAGAGTTGCCTCTTAGCAGCCTTTTTCTCACAAACAGTGTTGTCCTTAAGTTATAAAATTGTTTTGGTTCTTCTGGTTACAGTTAACATTTTTTTGTGAAATAAAATTAACATAAAATTTCCTTTTAAATTATGTTTATTCAAAGTTTTTTGTAACTTACTCAACCAAACATTCAGAACTTATAGACAGCACATAAGAATGTTACAAGCAAGTTTTTACATGACTTATTGTTTTATAATCAAATTGGGGCAATACTGTGTTCTTGAAGCTTAACTGAATTCATTTAAGATAGCAACCTGAGTATTCCCTTCCATCTCTAGTTGGCAGTTTCAGTTTGAAGGTTAAATTTTCTTTTGTATGATTTTAGGAATGATCAGATTTAGACAGCAACATTGTTTTCCAGATATTATGCAAATCATTATTAATCAATCTCATGAGGAAAAAAGAATATCACCCTTAGAAAGCCAAATAAATTTGACAGTTAAGATAGAAAAAAACAAAAACAGAATGCCACACCGTTGCAATTATAAGAAATGCCAGAACAGCAAATCTCTTCAGTCTAAATGGAGGAACAGAATAAATGGTGCCCAGGAAAAGACCAAGGCAGTAAAGTGAAGTGATGAATTGACCAAAGTTTAGTCCAACAATCAGGACTCCGGACACTGCAAAAAAAATCACCAGCAACCATGCAGATTGAACTGAAAGATCCCCTGCAGCTATAGGTAAATAGGGTTTGTTAACCCTGCAAAATAAAGAAAAAGAGGCCCGCTAAATCAAAGAATTTCATATTCACATATGTCCAAAAGTTTCTAAATACTTTGTAGGAAAAATTTTCAATGCAGGTGCTCAGGTTTTTTAGGCACATTACATTCTAGAAAATGGTGACACCTTAACAATGCCATCTATCTAAGTGAACCTTGAAATGTTTAAAAAGGTGACAATAAGTTTGTGACTAAGTTCCACCTGAGAATAAAAATTTACAGTTCAAAAATGCTTCCTGGCATAATTTATAAGAGCATTATAACATGTCTAATTAGAAAATTGTGCAGCATACTTGTCAATTCCAATGTCATAGATCTGATTGATGCCAACTATGTAACCATTCCCACATATTAGAGCAAATAAGCCAGAAAATGCCTTCAATAGCAACAACCACTTTATTAGATTTGAGTTCTCAATTAATGCTCTTGCCACCAAAGCACTGTCAACAGAATAAATTATGAAATTCTGATCAAGCAACCTGTGGTAATAGAGATCAGGTTACCAATGTCATGTACAAGATATAACTACTTACGTGGAGCCTAGAGCTGTTCCACGTATTGTATGGGGCCTCAAAAATCTCCAGCATGCATCTTTGAAATCTGAGAATTTGTTTAGTACTGGATCAGATCCAGCAGCCCCAATTTTACTGCAAGCCTGGCAGAAGCCAGTTTCACATTAACGATATCTCATAGACAAGGCAAACCAATATTGTGCATAGTCATGTTAATCTAAGTTCTAATAAAAATAGATCCTGAAAAGATGAAATAAATAACAGAAAGAGACTCACAGAGCATAGGGCTCCTGAGAAAGAAAAAAAACAGCAATCCATTTTATTACAATTTGAAATGCATATTGATGGTTAAAGTAATGTAATTGCTTACTTGATGTCAATCACCCCAAGCCTTTATCTAAAGATTTGCATTGATTAGATCAGTTTAATTAAACCGGTTATATTTAATTTGCATGTTCCTAGAAAAATTGGAAAATTTACATTAGCCAGTGCAAAATCAACAGACCATTACATGAGGTTTATGCCTTATTAAGATCAAGGATATCACTAGCAGCACCCTTTCTCAACCATATAGAAATAAATCAATTTCCAACCATAAACTTTCATAAACATCTCTACTGCAGTCACAATTTATGTTACACATGAAAGATCTAGAACAAAGATTTAAACCATCCAAATATTTTAAAAAGGATAAATGAAAAAAATAAAGCAAGGGAAAAAAAAAAATCAACCCCATAAACAATAAAAAGCACGATACACATAATTAAAAAAACTTATTTGATTTTTTAATGCATATAAACTTTTGAAACATTTCTATATTTGTTGCGCCATAACTTAGGCTGTCTAAACTCTAAATCATACTTAAAACAAATTGGGGAATGGAGAAGTAACCATCCCAAATAAATATGAATAAACTAAAAGGTATATATCCCCACATTAGAAAATCACCTATTTGCATTACTTTATACGGTAAACACAGCCACAACTAAGAACACAATATAGAATCGCAGCTGGACAGTGTCGTTTGTCTCTTGAGCTTCCTTCATTTAATTAAAATCAAAAGCACATAATCCACTTGTTTAATTCAATGCCCTTCACCAGCAACATGACTCAGTATAATCAAGTTCAAATACATAGCCAAACTAGGATTAGATATTACCAGAAAAGCGAACACGAAGGCATGTTCAAATTAACCAGAAATAAAGCATACCGAGATGGAATGACGCCTAAAAATTCTGTTGGGTACAAGTTTTGAGTGGCTTCTGTGAGTGTAAAGTTCGGAAGAAGGCAAAATTTGAGAGCACTTGGAAATCCAATTACATGGCGAACTGCGGTTGGGCTTAATGGGTATCTTTGATAGGTGATGAGAAGAAGGGTTACAGTGAGAGGTTATAGCTAAAATTCTAAGAGAAGATGAGGGAGAGAAGGCGAGCTCCATTCGCAGACACCAGAGATGGATTGGTGCTAAATAACGGTCGGAATGGGAGCTGCTAACTCTTCAACCGCGTTAGACAGGTTCCTTTTAGATCGTTATATGCCAAATGTTTTTTGCATTAAAGCCCCTACTATTTTGCTTTTAGCTAAACAACTCTTCATTTCTCAATGCTCAATCGCTTACATTATTTAGGCCTAGACCTTATTAATATTAATTGTTAGTTTGTTACCCTCATAAAACGCAACATTAGTGTAATTTATTTCATACAAATAAATTTCACAGAATTAATGTAATTTACTCAAATTTAAAAAAATAATCGAAAAAATAATATATTTATTATTTTAAATATGTATAATTAAAAAAACATAGAAAGGAAAGTATTAATATAGCAAAAAAAAATAAATGTATTAATTTTCAAACTAAACATTTAAAATAATTATAAATAATTTTTTTATTAATTAAGTGGAATTATTCTATATGAAACATATTTTAAAGTTAGTATTGATATTTTATTTAGCTCGCCATCCTTAATGGCTTGTATTTATTTATATATTGAAAAATGCTAAGCTTAGGCCGCCGTCACCCGCGAACAGGGCTTTCGGCCATTTTGTAGAAGTTAAGCGCCCTCACGCTTTTAACTGTTTTTTAATAAAAATCAAATTATGGGTAATTTCATAAAATTTTAATAAATTAAGCGATAAATAAATTTTTAAAAAATTAATAGTAAATCTTTTATCTTTGAGATGATATTCGTTCATTTGATACTATATAAATTTTAAATATTGTAGCGTAACATAATTTTTTTCATATTTAAAATATTTTTATATGAATTTTTTATAATTTCATATATATTGTTGTAACATCCACTTATATAATTAGTTTTGAACTAATTATATAATCGAACATTACGATAACTTTCTCTTACAAAATCTAAATAAAATCAATTTTTTCTTTAAATTAATTTGTTTGCATTAGAACTATAATCACTATTTTAAATTCTATATGAATTAAAATAAAAGAGAAAATAAAATAAAATTTAAAACAATCACAATCATAATTGCAAAGGGAATATGCATGACTTTTTAAAATAAAAAATCAAAATAAGTGTCATTTTTAATATATCACCCAACTATAATATATTCTATCATATGACTTTTCATTCAGACTCTCAAATTCTTTGTTAGCACCCATCTATCAATTACTAATTTGCGTGTAAAAAATATTCACATGTCAAACAACTTGTATTAGCGGTATATATATATATATATATATATATATATATATATATATATATACATGCATATCAAAATATCATATGTATACTTATACACTTTATCCAACATTAATATATTATATCACAAATTATCGTATTTCCAATTATGCAATGTATTATATCATATCATTCTCATCAAGTTTATCTAGTTTCACATGCAATTTTTTTTATATATATTTTAGCTTACATTATTCATATATTTATTGAGTTTTGCATACACTAACATTCAAATTAGTACATAATAATAATTCGCAATTTTAATTTTATTTGTCTTATAACATCCCAAATTTGGAGTGATTAGAATATGGAATGGTTGTCGCAACCTAAAAAAATTGTCAATTACCAACTTGAGTAAGAATGTATGTCACAGGTTATGATGACAAGTGTCATCATTGAATTTTATATACATGATGTTAGCCCTAAGTTAGATATTGTAGATAATTATGATTGGATTCTTAAATTTTAATTTGTGTTATCACGTCATTTACAAATAGACTCGTGAGCTTGAAGTGAAACAATAATTACTATTTCGTACTTAATTTAATTCACATAATTAATCATCATATAAAAAGATTTAAAAAAATGAGATAATATTAAAGACTCAATATATTTTATTTCATATGTTATATGATGTTTAACACTTTTCACATCATTATCTAATCAATTGTTCATTAAAAAAGAAACCACATACCTTGGTACCATATACTTAATTTCATTCATACACTTAGAATTTTAAAAACATGTTTATCAAGATTTGATTCCAACTTAAGTTACTTGAATTTAAGTTTTAATTTTTTGATTTTCTAGCATTTATGAGTTTTAACCAGTGAAGGTGGTTTTAAACTTATCCATGAATATTTCTACTAGGGGTGTTCATGGTTTAATTTAGTCAATTTAGATAAAAAATTTATAATCAAACTAATATAGTCGGTTTTTAAACACTTCAATTTTTTACCAAATCAAATATTACTAATAATATCTAAACTAATGTTATTTGGGATCCGATTTGGTTGATTTGATAAATAAATAAAATTAAAATTAAAATATCATAAAAATTTGACAAATATTAACTTAAGATCATGATCAAAATAACAAAATCAATATTATTTAAAATATAAAAATTCAGTACATTACTTTACTTCAAGAAAATTCTAAATATAATTTATAGATTAGTAAAATAAATTATTGTTCAATCATAGTGCTACAAAAAAAGTTGGAGAGTGTAAATAATTAAAGAGTTTATAATTTTAGAAAACTATGAAATTATTAGTATTAATGCACTGTATATATAAATAAATTTTATATCATTGGTTTGGTTCAGTTTTATTAGATTTATATTTGTTAATCCATAACAAAATAAAATTTTGGTTTTATAAAAATTTCAAAACCATAAAACATCAATGAAACCATGATTTTTCAATTTAAATTGAATTGAATTGACTCGATTTGGTTAATTTTTATGTAGTTCTAGTTTTTGTCCAAAATTTATATTATATTGAAAACGTGATTCATGGGCATGAACACTTGCTAATGAGCATGAATATGAAAATTCCTGCATCCCCATTTCATGCCAAAACATAACACACAACAATCCACATGCAAAAATTTATAAAATTAGTTAATGCTAATCACCTCTATCAACAATCATTCACATATTTAACTTAAATTAATGCCTTTCATTTATTTTAACATATTTAATTCCTCAAAATATACCATTATTCTTATTTCAATTTATATATTACAATGGGTAGCATTTATGGTGTAAATCTTCACATTACTAATTACCAATTTATAATATATCAAGTTCATATTTTTAACTTTTAGAAAAGTCAATAAAATATCATAAACTTTCATAATTGTGTAGGAATATACGCATGTACTAACATTAATTTTGGAGCTTTAAAATCTCTTATTATTCATA
This sequence comes from Triadica sebifera, assembly GCA_023653625.1. Lineage (NCBI taxonomy): Eukaryota > Viridiplantae > Streptophyta > Magnoliopsida > Malpighiales > Euphorbiaceae > Triadica > Triadica sebifera. The sequence continues at coordinate 25,616,546 of CM042908.1, read as the reverse complement.
GTTTAAGTTTTTTCTTCCTCTTGGAGAGTTTCAAATTTGTAGATTTGAAAATGGATCTTTTAGCAACCTTATTATTTCTCTCTCTTATTCTAAAACTCACCCTCTTAGCTCAAACATTTTCATTCCTTTTTTTTTTCTCAAAAATTTGGCCAAATTTCAATTTATAACTATAAATTTGGTGTTTTGGGACTTAGAATCAATAAAAAAAATGTAGAATAAGCTATTTGTTATGGAAAAAGAACAATAAAGATTAGGTTTTATTTCAAAATATTGTGTCAAAGAAAAAATGAGTTCGATTTAAACACTCAAATCAAAATTCACGAGTGTGACTAACACTTCACAACCATGAATCTACTCAGATTCACAAATCCATATTGTGAGAGTTCATGATCGTGAAACTTCAATCACATACATAAAACATATGATATCCCATTTCTTATTTTTACTCATATCTTTTTATACTATTTTTCATATATTCATAACTTTTAATCATATACTTATTTTTCTTAATCCAACTTATCAATTAAAGCCCTAATTGGCGGGGTGTAACAAGTCTAATAATTTTTTACAGGGGTTTAAAATTTTAGCTCGTTACTAATAACTGTAACTACAAAGTATCCAATTTATTCAAGCCACAATATTCTTAATTGTTATCTCAAATAAATTTTTTATCAAAAGACATGTAGATACGTTATTAGTTTTTTAAAAGTTTATTTTTGTCTATCAAAATAAAAATTTCAAAAGGATTATCTATAATTTATTTTTTAATAAAAACAAAACAAAACTTAGTGGTTAATTCAAAATTATTACTAAAAGTTGAATTCCAATGAAAGGTTAATAATCTCAATTTTTCGTAATAAAAGTTAATTTTTAATACTTAAACATAATATTTTGTATGCACTTATATAGCAATTTGTAATATTAAAATAAAAAAAATGTAATTACAATTTAAATATTGAAATTTATATTAATATAAGTGAAAATATACACATATGCAATTCAAAAAGTTTATATATAATGTTTAGTATGTACTTTATATATATATATATATATATATATATATATATATATATATTGGGTAAATCACCTAAAGATATTTTATTAACAAAACTCAGCAATACAAATAATATCCTAATGGAGGGTTGGAATACAACAAAACAAGATCAGCTGCACCAATCTGGCAGCCAAGAAAAAACAAAATTACATCCATCTACTAAGAGCTAAACTTTCTATATTCTTATACTTAATTGTTGGTTAAAAAATATATTTTCTATTTATATTTAGTTAACTAATTTTATTTTATATATAAATATAGATTGTGACAAATAAAAAATTATTGTATAAAATAAATATTTTAACATAATTTAACAAATTGAGTTAACTTTCAATCACAAGTTATTGCATGCATTACAATTAAATTCAAACCATTAATGATTAGTTATTATTCATTATTTTTAACGGCCATCAGTGAATCAAAATAGGTCCTTAATCACACCAAATGAGAAGATTAGAGTAAATTTCTATAAAAATTTTGCACAATAATAATAATAATAATAATAATTTTACATTCATTAATTATTATTTAAAATTATCTCAAAATGTAAATCTTAAAACTAGAGTTTAATTTTACATATCAAAAAATAATTCCCCAACTCCCAAACAAAGTGGCAATTGAGAAGGGAAGGGATATTAATTTATTGAAAAATAAAAAGTTAGAAATTAGATTAGAAGAAGCGAAACCCTAGCTTTGGGCAAAACCGTAAATCCACAACCAATTCATCTTTTAAAGCCCTAGTATTTACCCCTCCTTCATTCTTTTCAAGCGGCAGCTCTCTGCATATTTGCTACAAATCATTCGCCGCCAATCCTCTGCCAGTTTTCTTATTCGGAAAGGTACGGAAAAGCTCTCGTTAATGCTCTCATTATCCTTTTCTATCTCGTTATCTTGCGTTTCTTTAGTAAATGAATGCTTGTTTGTACATAAATTTCTCTAATTGGTCTTAGAAAATTGCTGGTTTGTTTATTAATGTGAATCCGTGAAATACCTATCTTTTGCGTTCAAAGTTGTTTAATTTAGTTCGGTCCGGTATTTGGTTATCGTGAAAGTGGGGGAAATTCAGGAAGAGAATAATGTATTGAGATTTCAGCTTTATTGTTTATTGTCCATGGTTTGGATTAGTTCCTGGTTAGATAATCAGACAATAGGTGTCCTGTGCCTGATTATTTCAGGAATTGGGTTAAAGTTCTTAGCTTGATGATGAGAAGACCTCGCTGATTTACAGTAAATTTGGTTAAACATGTATAATAATTGATTCAAATTCGACCCTTCTTAGAAGTTCTGTTAAATCGGGTTTTTTTTTTCGATTTAGTGCAGGATGGATTCACAGATTAAGCACGCTGTGGTGGTGAAAGTTATGGGTCGTACTGGATCTAGGGGGCAGGTGACTCAAGTGAGGGTCAAGTTTCTTGATGACCAGAATCGGTTCATTATGAGGAACGTGAAGGGACCTGTTAGAGAAGGAGATATTCTCACCCTTCTTGAGTCCGAGAGAGAAGCTAGGAGGCTTCGTTGATTGTTATGGTTTTATGGTTTTGGTGATAGTACAAGACTTCTTTTGTTATGGTAGCTAGAGTTATTGGCATTTGGTTATCATGATGGGCTTCTGTTATGTTCTTTATATTTTCTTACTCATATGATGTCAAGACAATGGAATTTTGATTATGGATTATCATTTCACTTGTTCTTGAAAGTTTGAAAAGACGGTTTTGCTGCTTGGATTATGTTTTTGTTTTCAAAGTTATGTGAGATATTTCTTCCTCGAATGTTTTTCATACATATCTTTATGGTGTCATTCTCCACCAAATGTCAGCCAAATGCTATTTGGAATTGAGTTTTCTCGCTTGTTATGTGTTACTGTCCTCCGCGCATCAGAAATTTTCTTTTGGTAAATTCTAAGCTGGGATTCAAATGAAAATTTTGCAAGAACTTTATTTTTGTTGTAAATTATAATGTTGTAGTGGATCTGTTACTGGCTTGAAGCATTCATTACAGAAAGTATATTTTGTTTTCGTTATCTTTTAACTGTTTAAGTGGGTAATGGGAACACTTGAGCAGGTTTATCAAGCAACGCCTGAAGGCCTGCAAAATCAATAAAGGTAGTGAATTCTTAGTTGATTCTATGAGCCCATAGGCAATTTCCAATACAACTTGCACCTGAGGCAGGTAAATTTGCTGCCATGCAGTCCCAATATAATTTAATAACAAAGGCCCAGAGGGGCCAGGCTAGGAACGAGAACCGCATTATTTCTAACTTTAGGGCATTTCGTCGAAGTTATTTCATATGATGGGAATACAGGGAGTCGTTTACACATTTACCCTGCTGGAGTTATTTAGGTACATTTAATAACTTGCTATCCCCCTCTAATTCAGGAAGATCTCTTGTCATGGCAATAACCAGGGAAAACAATGTTGCCAAAGGTTGCGATGAATGCAACAGAAGCGTTGCAGGCAAAGGACTGAAGTTTGGACATGAGGTGGTATTAGTTCAATTTCAGAGAAGTTCAAAATCACTCCAATAGAACAGACTGGAATTTTCCTGTGGCTTTCTCAATCAGACAGCAAGATTACATTGGCTGTGGCAAAATGACTGCAAGTCTGCCTCAAATTCTATTATATCTTTATTTTCACTTCACAAATGGAACCCCAGAAGGGGTTCGCTGAGCCTATTCCTCATACTCTGACCCAAAAAACTGCCTCAATAAATACTCTTCATAAGGTATTCCATCTGCAAAGAAACGCCAGACTACCGCTGCAAATGCAATTGTGGATACGGGATTACACATCATTATCTGAGCGCCAACTAATCAGATGAAGAAACCACAATATCCTGGATGACGAACAAATATATAAACTCCATTAGTAATCGGCTTGTGATACTCTGCATGTTAAATCTTGATAAGATGAGTGAAGGATCGCCCGGCTGTTATAATAGCCATTTTCCGAATAAGTTCCCCAATTAAAACAAGCACGAGGCCTAAATTACTTAGCCACCAATATTCCTTCAATCCAGGAAATAAAAAAATTTCGATGAAGTATTCAAGCAATGAAAAGATCATTGCTAGAAGATAATTCTTGCTGACTAAAAGTGACTTAAATGTAACGTTTGTCTTCCCATGAATGGCAACAGCTAGCAGGTATTCAGAACTATGAAAGAAGATAATTGACAAAAAAAATTGACACAACTGTCTGCAAGCTGTGCCCCCGAAGATTTCTCTCATTTTTGTCAAGAAAGTCAATTTCAGCTCTGATATACTCGGAGAGATCTGCTATGCTATCTAAGTGAATGACTAGGATGAACTAAATTTGAGTAAGCAACTCCAGAACTGAAAAAGGAGAGAGATACATCATTAACACCAAATCTTCAATTTTGTTATCAACTAAAAAGTGCTTAAAAAATGACATAAGAAAATGAATTTTTCTGCAAAAGAGAGAAGGAAACTAGGAATTCGGAAGTTGGTCATGCATTGTCAGAAGTCAGGATGTTGATCTGCTAAAAGAATTCGGATAATCTCCAATACATTTAAGTCATGGTATCTGAAATGTTTTTGGGATATAAACACCTTTCTTAATCTATCTTCAAAATAGTCCAAGAAGATATACTTAAATCTCTACAGGAAAAATTCCGAAATAGTGAAAGAAGCAAAAATACAACATAATTTTACCCATAATAAAACTTTAAATTTCATTCTGCAGGCTTGGTGGAGAACCCAATTGCATATTTCTTATAGAAACAAACTGGCACTAAAGCATTAGACTTAACATAAATGATAAAGAAAGATAGAACTGAAAAGGGAGCAGCAAAACAATTCAACAAAAGGTGTTGGTTCTCTTGCAACTAGTATCCAATATACTGCGATTCTCAAAATAATCCATGGAGGCGTAGTTTCTCTAATTTAAAACCACAAAATCGTTCAAGTTTAGTTGCTTTGGTAAAATTTTAATGGAGATAGTGGAAATTTGTAGACAAACTGATGATCTAATTGCTATATCTAAACTATTATAGGCAATTTAAATGAACTGAGGGGAAAAAGCCGATGCAAGCAATGAAACGAAAAAGAAACGGATTATCCACCCATTAAAATTTTGAATTACCATGTTTCTCTCACTATTCATTACCAAATACCACGAAAATGGATAATTTTGAATTGCTCATCCCATTCCTCGACTATTTCAAATTTCATAACTTGACCAATTAAACATTTTCAACTAAATAGCCCAAATTTAGAAACATCAAGCATGTACAGATCATACATAATTTAATATGAAGTCAAATGGGAGCAAGACCAACTTAAATCTAATCCTCATCGAACACCCAATTAGACAACAAAAATCATGAGATTTCAAACCATGGACAGGCAAAATAAAAATCTATAACATAAAAGAAGCATTAAAATCCCAATTCAGCTAGCAGAGAAAAACACAAAGATGACAGCCGATTAAAGGAAAAATAAGGAAGATGGCAGAGTCACTATACTTAGAAAAGGAGAAGGAATCACTATGTTTTCGGTGCGGGCGTAGACGACGGCGCAAGTCTAATGTGGCGATTTTTTAAGGTGGGTGCCGTCGGTGGTCGGAAATGGGAGGCGATGTTGGTTTTGGGTCTGTTACGCTGCTGATGTGATGCGGGAATTAGCTGATACAATAGAATTTGTTAAAAGGAAATAAAATTGACTCGATTTTTAATTAATCTATATTATTAAAATTTTAATTTATAAAATTTGTTATTTTATTTAATAAATTAATTTTGGTGATATAAATTAATATAAATAAAATATTCAAAAAAATCCAAAATAAAATATTGCTAGTATTCTTCAAATGAATAATAAGAAAAAAAACATAATATCAATATTTAATAAATTAAGCATGGTAACCGGAAATAAAATAATAAATTAAGCATGCTTCAACAGCAACTTTTTTTTTTCTTTTTTATATGATACTTTAGGGTTTATTATAAGAGAAATATGACCCGAAAAATTATTTATCAAATTAATGCAATTTCTAAACATTTTATCAATGTGGTTTAAAAATAAACGAAATGTACTACGAAATCACCACTTCATTAATTATGATGTCAAAATTTTTTTTGTATAAACTTCGGCACTTTCTTCCGCAATTAAAAAAAATTATAAAAAAGATATGAAGAATAAGAAGAGTATGTCTGATTCCCAACCTTTAACTAGAAGGATTTCATCAATGGTGTAAAGAATTTTCAATTCAATTGACTCCTCTTAATAAAAATGTGAGTTTTATGTCGATCAAGCTTTTTAAGTGGCGAATTTGAGCACCTCACTTTTATAGAAATTTTTGAAAAGAGCATTAAATCGATAAATAATTCTTATTGCACCTTTTTTTATATATTTCAAAATATATTAACAGTAAACTACTTTTAAATATTTCGAATTATAGTGTCAGAAAAGCTGATTTAAATTTTTTTTACTTAATTTTTTATAAATTACTTTTTTAAATATATTTATGAAAAAAATTTACATCTATTTTTTTAATTATTTTTTTTGAAAAATATTTTTTTCGCAATCCAATAGGAAGAGTTGTTAACTAAAAAAAATTTAAATATTAAGTACAGGAACTGTAATTATTGATTGAGAAAGAGAAGAAAGAAAATAAAAGGAAAAAGAAAAAAAGGGCTTACAAGAAAGTGGATGGCTAAAGTTAAAAAGGCTGAAGCCCAAGCCCACTATGAAATATTGCTCATTATAATCTCGTAAAACCTTCCGCACTTAATAATCTCCAACAAAACCCTTTACCCTAGTTTTGCACCGCTATAAATTTGGTTCCTCATTGAATATAGTCCTTTTCACCTGTGTTGTTGCTGAGCCGCTTCCTCTTCTCCAAGGCTCTTCATCTTCCTCCTCCTTCAGCTCGCCCAATCTCAGGTTCCGTGGCCTACAGCCCTTTGTCCACTCTATCGCTCTCTGTCTCTTTGTTTCTCACTCGCTTAATATTTATTGTTTGTGCAGGTAAGCAATGGCAGCTGTAGTGGCGCAGCCAGTGAGCACTGAACATCAACCCATTCAGCCTTACAATGAAGTGAAGCTCTTTAACCGTTGGACCTTTGAGGAAGTTCAGGTTTTCAAGCTCACCTTCTCTTAACTTCTAATTATTTGCATATTCTTTTTATTTTTCGTTGATGTTTTTATTCTTTCGTGTTTATATTTTATATCTAATTGATATATAGATCTGTGTTGATGTGGCGTTGTGCGTTTAATTTTTGATCTGCCGTTCTGGGCTTTAATTAATGATTATTTTAGAGTTTTTTGTAGAGTCTTACCATTTTTTCTGCAAGATTGTATTTACTTTGTGAGTAAGATTATTTCTACACCAACTTTTTACAAGTATATATGCTGGGATATGCCTGGTGGATAATTTGTTTGGTTTATTTATCTTTTTATTGAAGGCAATGTCGATTGAAGGCATTAATGAAGACTGCTGTGTTGTGCTTAGAGAATGATCGCTATAGATTGATATCTTTCTAGGTCTCTTTTGCTTTTTATGTTAAGGGTTTGAGGAACTGGCTAGGTGCACTGCATTATCCATGACGTGTGATGTAATTGGCTTTGTACGCTGGATAACAACCATCCTAGTTGCATTTTAGTACATTTGGATCTGTCTTGTTTGTCACCTCAGTTCCTTATCTTTTAACTGTCTGCTGTGTCTGGATGGATGGAATTTATTATTTATGGCCCATAGATGTCTTCCTGTAATTTCTCCTTCTGGTATTTATTTTTCAGTTGGATACTGAATAGCTTTCCTAGCTGGATAGGAAGTCATGTTGTGATTTTTGATCAAAGTAGATTTCCTATGGATCTTCTATCTTTAGTTTGATTAGGTGGTATACTTTTGTAGTTATGGATCTCATTTCTCTGGTTTTATTAGATTGTTTACTTTTGTATATAGTGCTAAGGATCATATTGCTGTGATAGATTTTTGAAGTTGATATTTTAGGCACGGTATATGTCTTTCTTTTTGAATTATTTTCTGATGCAATGACTGCTAAAACTTATAATCAGATCAATGATATTTCCTTGGTCGACTACATTGGTATCTCACCAGCCAAGCATGCAACCTATGTTCCACACACTGCGGGACGGTACTCAGTCAAGAGGTTCAGGAAGGCACAGTGCCCTATTGTTGAGAGACTTACAAATTCGCTGATGATGCATGGTAGAAACAATGGAAAGAAACTAATGGCAGTCAGGATTGTGAAACATGCCATGGAAATCATTCACCTTCTGACTGATCAGAACCCAATCCAAGTCATTGTTGATGCTGTGATTAATAGGTTTGTAGATGACATGTTCTATGCTGATGCAAAATTGATCCTGGTGGTTTACCTGGATATGTTGATCATTTACAGCATTGATTTTCGTGAAGACCTTTTACTTTGTGTTTAGCTGTTTTATTCACTTGTATCATTTGTTTATTTGGTGATGTTTGATCACAACAGTGGTCCTCGTGAAGATGCCACCCGAATTGGATCTGCTGGTGTTGTTAGACGTCAGGCTGTGGATATTTCTCCTCTAAGGCGTGTGAACCAGGCAATCTATCTCCTGACCACAGGTGCACGTGAAGCTGCTTTCAGAAATATAAAGACCATTGCTGAATGCTTGGCTGATGAGCTTATCAATGCTGCAAAGGGTTCTTCCAACAGGTGCAATATATTTACTGTTGCACTTCTCATCTATATTAGGGGTGGAATCGAGTTTAGTCAATATATTGCCAGACTCGAGCTCGATTCGATTAAAAAGCTCAAAATTCGAATTCGATCGAGTTTTTTTTTAATTCTTTGAAATTTGACTTGAAAAATATTTGAACTACTCGAAGCTCAAATCAACTATAAAATTTAATAAATAGTGTATTCAATCCAATTCAAAATCAACTCGAGTTAACTGTATTCAATTAAGCGTAAATATATTTAAATACTGAAGTTATAAAAATAATTTAATAAATAATTAAAAAACAATTATTTTATTAAATTCGCGAGTCTTACAAGTCAAGTATTGTGATATTCAAGTTCGACTCTATTAATTCTGAGTCGAATTTTAGTATTTTACGAGTTGAATTCGATTAGTTTATAAATAGCTTTCCTTAATCCATATTTTTATTATCTACCTTGCTATTGACTGAATATTTTCCTACTTTTCAGTTACGCCATCAAGAAAAAGGATGAGATTGAAAGAGTTGCTAAGGCTAACCGTTAAGATACATTAAAGAATGGTAGCGGATGGAATTTTGTGCCTCAGGATTTTCATAGTTTTGTTTGTTTTAAACTTCTGAGTTTTGAACATTCTAATGATGTTCTGATTATTCTGAAAGATTTGCTTTATTTTTGTTGGATTTATTATTTAAAGAATGCGTTAGCTATAATTTGCACTTCTGATTCATGTTGCCATGTAGTGGATGCAAATTCTTATGTTGAGTTGAGCTTCCATCTGTGCTTTATTGTTACTTGTTGCTGTTATTTGGCTGTAGGGTGTTCTGAATAGTTGCTGAGGGTCGTACGCAAAGCTGTACTTAGATTTTTGTTGAGCTTCTTAGTTATTAAAGAGGCCCCATGGGGCAATGGTAATATTAAGAAATTCTGCGTTCCTTTTTTGTTACTGCTGAACATGGGGCGTATTTCATTTTTTCTGACAAATTTAAATTTCTTTATAAAAAATGATTTTTTAATTATTATTAATTTAAAATTTCATACCAATAATTTTGCTGTTGATTTTTAAAAAAATAAAAATGCTATACGTAAAAATCAAGCAATTAAATTTATTTATTTAGGTATCTTTTCTTGCTTTCCTAATTGGAAATGCCATAAAGTATTTAAAAAAAAAAAAGGAAACGGCAAATTTAATTGGCCTTGTGATGTTAGCGTATTGGAGTAATTTCAAAAGTGGCTATTTATAGATGCTCCAGCGCTTTGGAGATCTTTGATTCTTCTCAAATTTCCAAGATTTGCATGGTTATATGGGCAATTTGGTGTCAGTAAAATAATTGGTTATGGAATAAGTGGTGGTTTCTGCTATTGACGGTCTTCTCTGCTCTTTATCTTTCGTGCTGAATGGAGTAAGGAGAATATGATGGAGCCGATTAATCATATTCCTGAGGGTCTTATTAGACGGCAATGTCCACATTCACCATACTTAAAGTGTAATTTGGATACATTTTGTTTCTCGATAATAATTTAATTGATCTAGTAGCTATTATTCGTAATAACCGTGGTGAATTTATTGCTAAATTTTTTAAAGTTTTGTCCAACTGTGTTCATCCATCAATTGCAGAGGTCTTGTATTTTAGAGAATTACTAAGTTGGCTGAAACAATAAAGGTTTTCATCGATTGTTTTGGAATCCGATGCAAAAATGGTGGTGGATAGTCCTTCATCCTAAATTTGATATTTATGAGTCTGACACTTTAATTTTTGACTGCCTAATTTTGTTATCTGATAGTATGAATTTTACTATTAGCTTTATCAAAAGGGCAGCAATTGTTTTTTCCTATGCTTTTTTCTTTTAATTAACTCCTCTTTCTTTCTTCGAGGAGATGTAAGTTCATAATATATTGTTTTTGGTTTAATGAGAACTATGTTTTCTTTTTTAAAAAATGGGGCTTGGACATGAATGTGAAAATATTGATGATGCCGCTTGAGATTATTATGAAGAGAATATAATTTTTTTTTATCTTCAACAATACCGCTTTTAATTACTTCAATAATGGAGTAAATTTATTGAAATATTGATTTTAATTTAATTTTTTTGTATGAATATGTATTTTAATTTTTAATTGAATTTTTCATTATATGTTAATTTTTGAGAATATAATTTTCAGGTTTTGGTTTCAACATTTGAGATTTTTTTTAACTAACAATAATATTTTATAATTGTAACTTTTTGTAATATTAAATATAACAGTTTGTATATTAATGCAACAACTAATCAAAATTATCAAATTGATCTTTATAATTTTTTTAATTTTATATAAATATAAATGTTAAATAATTTAGCAAAAAGTTATATATATATATATATATATATATATATATATATAAGAATTGAGGAAAGATTTAAAAGAAGAAAAAAAATAATAATCTTAAAAAATGTAGAAAATAATAATAAATTTTCAAAAAATAATGATAATAATTAATAAAGGTAGTCATGTCAAGAGGCTAAGGACAAGTTTACATAAGGGCCAAGAGATTCAGTCCATGCAAGCCGACGGGTCAATCCCATAAGTGGGTTGCTGAATGGTCACAGCAGAAGCAGTGTATTTTTGGAACGTATCAAAATAAAGTTTTTCGTGCGACAAAAAAAAATTAAATGGATTGGAATGTGATCGTACCAAATCTTTTATTAGTATTTTAAAATTAATTGAAACCATTTAATTTTTAAACTTTTTATTTACCACTCTTATTATTATATAAATGAATAATTTTGTCACTTCTAAATAGATTATATGATATATTACAACTGCATATCTCTGTAAAAATTTGATCCTCAAAAAAATAAAATATAAGGAAAGCAAAACAATATACATTTGGTCAGTTTTCTTTTTTATTGCTTAAGGAGATTTAATTTTTTAATTTTATTTTATTAGAAAACAATGGTATATACCCTTTCATTTTTATATAATAAGAAAATTAATTAAAATTATTATTTTTTTATATATATTAAAGGATTTTGATTTTTGAGCGAGCTTGCTAAAATATAATTACTTGATCCAGAAACCCGATTTCATATGGAAGTGGTTAGATCCTGACCCGAAGTAGAACCAACTGGAAAAATGGCGTCTATATGCGAAGAGCGAACGACTCCCTGCTTACAGTTATAAATTGAAAAATTCAAAACGAAACTGCAAAGGTAATTTGAAGTGAACGCAAAGAAATGAGACCCAACGTTGTTACGGAGGTCAGCTCTTCTTATCTCAATGCTTAGTGTTAGGGTTTCCTCGATTTCTATTTCTATTTCTATTTCTTTTTCTTTTTCTTTTTCTTTTCTTGGCGGAGTTTTCTGTTTATATTTTTGCTGATTTATTCAGTAGCTTAACCTAATTAACGTTTTCTTAGAATATGCGTAGATCCACACTGTAAATATGCTAAGTTGACATTCTTAAATTTCTAAGCAATTGTTTGTATTAGTATTTTAATGATGGAAATGGTAAAATGTTGTTGATTTAATTCTTTGGTTGAAAATGAACTTTAGCTTATGCAGTACCTTGATGAGTAGGACTTAAAAATTCAATCTTGAGGATGAAGAAGAATAGTAGATTTAATTGACTTTGTGATTCGGCAGAATATGCTGTTTGTACAAACTTGGTTGGAAAACATATCAGGCTGACTTACGAGGTTTGATGTGGTTTTTATTTTGCTTCAGTTATACATCTCTGTTTTATTGATATACAGGCTGGATTGCCTACTAGACTGGGGCAATGGTGGGAAAGTATACCATTTCTAACTTCTGCAGTGGTGATTGTTTGTGGGACTATTTACTTGGTATGCCTCTTGATTGGATATGATTCCTTTTATGAAGTATGCTTCTTGCCATCTGCTCTTATTTCGCAATTTCAAGGTAAATTCTTTTTAACTTGTGCATTTTGATCCACAATTATGAAGGATGAATATATCTTACGTAAATCTTTTATGTAAGGATATGTTCCTCGGAGTGGACTTGTCCACTCACACATTCACCAAAGTGCCCTTTCTAAATTAGCTTGTAATGAGTCCCATAATGTTGAACATGATCCAGTTGCCAATTTTTGGAAAGGATTAGATCCTTCCATTTAATTTCTTGCTAAGCTTACACACTATTTTCTTGTTTTCACCATTCATGCTAGGCTTGTTGTCGTTAATTTAACTTCTTTGCCTTTGCAGCTTACAGGATCTATACATCCATTTTTTTTCATGGTTCATTGCTTCATGTGTTTTTCAACATCCTGGCTTTGGTACCTTTAGGTTCTGAACTAGAGAGAATCATGGGATCCATCCGCTTGCTATACTTGACAATTTTATTGGCTACAACCAATGCAATATTGCATCTTCTGATTGCATTGTTGGTAGCCCATAATCCTTTTCATCCATATCAATATCTCATGAATGAGTGTGCAATAGGCTTTTCTGGGATCTTATTTTCTATGATCGTGATAGAGACAAGTTTGAGTGGAGTCCAGTCAAGGAGGTTTGTCTTTTCTAGTTTTTGCTGTGGAATTATTTTTTGGAATGTGATTGACATTATTCTTTACTTAATTTTGCAACATCTTCTAATTTTTGTCTCTAGTTTTTGGGTGAATCTCTTAACATGGATGTATGTGAATGAGATTTCTATTCAACTTAACTAAGCTTTAATTCCAAACTAGTTAGGTTGATGTATATGAATGAATTTATGTTTGGTAGGCATATTACTTGGACTGATATCTTGACATATGTATGAGACAGCAGAAATTCTTTTTTTTTTATTATTATTAATTTTCATCCAGTATATTTTGTAATTTGGTCAATGTACTCTGTAATGACATAACTTACTTCCTTTATTTTGCAGTGTGTTTGGTCTTTTTAATGTTCCAGCTAAGTGGTAACTTCTGTAACTTCTTTAGCACATGCACACGCACACACATGTTATGGTTGATTATATTATTCTTTTGCCTTTGCTGGAAAATGTCTAATTCTTAGTTGAAAAATACACTTCAGGTATGCATTCATCTTATTAATAGCATTCCAGCTTCTTATGACAAATGTCTCTTTACTTGGACACCTATGCGGCATCTTGTCTGGATTTGCATGTACGTAATTATTGTTTCCATTTACAGATTTCTCAATCCCCCACTTTTTATTTATTTTCTATATATGACTATATTTCATTTGAAATTTATGTCTCCTTTTTATATTTTCAGATACCTATGGCTTATTGAACTTCCTTATGCCTGGAACATCTTTCTATTCTTCAATTGAGTCTTTTTCATGGCTTGTAAGTATTATGGCTGGACAGACTTAGATTTATTTTGATTTCCTCATCTATTTTATCAGAGCGCTTCTACAGGAGCAAAATACTGTTTGTAAATTCCTGATGTGCCAGTCCACTCTGTAGTCCGAGTAACTATTAACAATGAACCAAATGGTTCAGTATATGAAATCTATATATTTCATATTTAACCAATGAACTAGTTCTGTTTGTGTAAGCTAAAAGCTTCATGAAGTTCCTATTTTGAGATTTCTGTTTCACTTTCTAGTTGCAATTAGTGCGATGTTCATTTCTTTTGCATTCTTTTAACTGTGCAATTTGTTGATCCAAGTGGGTCTGATCTGTTCATATGTGACTTCCAGTCCTGTTGTGTGAGGCGGCCTAAATTTATTATGTGCACTGGCGGGAGTCCTACAGGTTACATACCGACATATTCAAGCCAAAATACGGCCTCCAGGTAAATTCGTTTACTATGCAGCATTTTGCTCCTGCAGGGTGTCTAACTTGAAAATTTTAAATGAACAGTGGTTTATTTTCTGGAAATATATGGAGGAATTTGTCTTCCTGGATGCCTCAGAGGGAAACATCTTTCCAGGTAATTTGGGGATTCTTTTTTGATGTTGAAGATAATTGCCTAGGTTATTATTGGAATGCCTTTAGGGTGGCCAGTCCTATACCTGACAAAACAGGTAACTAGGTTGCTTTTTGAGGGAGTCTTCATTTGAGCTGTGTCATATAAAATGACTCAAAAAGCTAGGTCTGTGCATTATACTTGCATGGCACAGTGCTGTTTTTCATGTCTAATTTTTAAAGCATCGTTTCTAAAAGATGCAAGCATGATTTTCATTCCACAAACTTCGATTGTTTTTTGCATTTGGAAGGTCATGGAAAGATTTGATTATGAGGTGTTTTCTGATTGGACAGACAGAATTATATGCTGCTTAATTTTTGCTTTTCTTTTTCCTTGTAATCCCTAAATCTTGTGTTTAAATGTTTGATTGAAGTGGTATCTGTTGATAAGTGCAGCCAACACAAGATGACAGGTTTCCTGGAAGGGGAAGGACTCTTGGTTCTATTGGTAATCAAAATGTTTATGCTGTAAATTCAGATTCAAATTTGCAGGCTAGGCTCTTGGATAATAGCAACTCAGACCTTCCATCTAATTTGGCTGCAGCAGGTGCAGCAGAGAGGTTATCAGATGGAAGGTATCAAGAAGAGTTCTTTAATTTGTAAATTGTTTTAGGGAACAAAGCCTGGCCTAGCCTTGGGAATTTATGATTCTTAGCTGTTGCTTCATAATGTGGAATACAGATTTAAGTGTTCCTAAGAAATATATGAAAGGTTTCATGTTTAGGAGATTCTTAAATGTTCTTCATTGTTCCTAAGAAAACTAGCCTAGCCTTGTTTGAGTATAGTTATAGCCGTAGGAGAATTTCTCAGCTAGTGCACTTGTCAGATATCTTCAAATTATACTCTCTAGTTCAATTTAACCTTTTTGTGCAGTATTCCAGAGTGTGGTGTCCAGTCATCTTGCTATAGATAACTCGAGCATTGGAGAATCTAGAATGCAACAAATGCTAAAATTACAGACATCCAATTTACCATGATAAGCACAAATATTTGTGCATATGCATGTGTACATGTCACTATATATAATTATACATGCATAAATTGTTGTATTTTGGAAAAACATATATTATGTTTCTCCAGAGTGATCCTACAAAGGCTGTTCAGTTGTATCCTGCTCAATGTCAAAGAGTATGGATTGTTTGCTTCGAACTTTGTTCTAAATTCTTTGTGCCTTTTTTTACTCTTCATGTGAAACATCGTATCTCTTTTGTTCTCTTGGAATGCAGGAGGTTGACAGTAGATAATGCAGTTACAACGGCTCCGGGAGGCCCTACACATCATCAGGTTCATTTCACTAATTTAAGGAGTGGGATTTACTGCCTATTTTGTTGATGTTTATCAGGACTCTAATGCTTTTGTGGTTCTATTTTCTACTGGCTTCAGGATTCTGTTGCATCAGACGAACAAATCCAAAAACTTGTCTCTATGGGTTTTGAAAAGGTAAATAAGAGTGCAAATTTTTCCTTGAGTTTGAGGCTGTTAAATTTGAAGTGTAATTAAAATGACATTGTAATCCTTGGATGCAAAATTTAGTATAGCAGATTGGATGCAGGAATTAACCCTTAAAAAAGCTGGAAAGGGGAGATCGATATAAGTTCATATGCTAATGAAATGTTTTGGCATATATTTTCAGACACAAGTTGAAGTCGCACTGGCAGCTGCTGATGGGGATCTTAATGTGGCAGTTGAAATTCTTATGAGCCAACAGGTGTCTATTTAAGGTTTATTTCATGTGGATCTTTTTTGTCGGTTATTTTAATTCTAAGCAAGAGGTGTGCAACTGATGTACAGGGATAAGTTGCAACACTATCTCGTGTTCATTCTTTGAATATGGGAGTTTACCGAAACGCCATTCAACTGGTTTAGTTCCATCTGCTTAATTACGGCCTATTTGAAGTCTTTATGTGGATACGCTGTGCAATGATACCATTGTCAACACAGATAGGATATTATTTGAACAGGAATCTGCTTACTAACTTCTGTTAAAAGAACTATACATAGACTTGTAAAATGATGTCACGCAACTTTTGAGAATCAAATCAGAACTGGAAATGGAGTGCTGCGAATTCCGCTTGCAAAACTTGATATAGTTTCACATTTATGCCGTCAGTTTCAGCAATATGTACAGGCATAATATCTGTATGGCTGTGCAAATGCTTAACAATTTCTGGCTGTAAAGAAGTCATCTTGAAACAAATTTGTCAGTGTCGACATGGATTGGAAAGGTTACACCTATCCGCATTTATGGAAGTATGCTTCTTTTTTTCCCCTCGTTTGAACCGAGCACTTGTGAAAGATTCAATCCAAATTGTCCGCATAATTGACATTATAATTTTAGGGTCTCATGGAAGTCATATTAGTTGTTTTTCTTATCTTTTCTCTTTTTAGGGTTTCATCCCATATACAAGATTCCCCCCTTTAGTCTCGTACCAGGAATTGTGAAAACTAGAAGATAACTAAGGGCTACTTTAGATCTTTGTTTTACAATTTTTTTTTGTTTTTACAAAAAAATAACATATATTTGATACTTAAACTCTTAAATTTATGCAATTAAATCCCTCAATTGAAAGCTTATTCAATTTGCATCATTAATTATAAAATAAATTAATTTAATCTTTCAATGCAAAATTTGTTCAATTAATTATTGTTGGTTGGGCGTTAAGTATTTCATAATAAGGATTAATTAAAAATTATTTTAATTGATTGTCATTATTATCACTTATTAAGGTTCAATGAATACTTCAAAATTGATAGTTAAGTGAATCAATCAAATAAATTTGATGCTTTCTCCCATCCACTTTAAATGTTTACTTTGATAGTCTCACTTCAAATGTCCACTTCATAAATCAAGGCAGTATTTAATGCATATTTTTCTATTTTATCCTTATTTATTGAAATTAAACATTTTTATTTTCATAATTTCAAGAAAAATAAAAGATTATTGAAATAAATTGTAATGAAATTCTTATAAAATTTATGAAAATTAATTATTTTTTTAAATCTATATGAAGATTTTTAAAATGACCATTGAAGTGGAATGGTGGAAGCAATTTAAAATTCATGAAAATTAATCATTTTTTAAATTTGTATAAAAATTTTAAAATGAACATTGAAAATGGAAATGGTAGGAGTAATTCAGAGAATTAATTAAACAAAATTAATAGTTAAAATAGCCAATTGAGTAACTTTTAATTGAAGAACTTAATTGCATAAAATTTCAAAGTTTAGATACTAAAATATGCCTTTCACGTTTTCCTTTTTCTTATACAGGAAGAGTCAATTTAGCTCTCAAGTTTTAAATGTCCATAATAGCAAAGTGGGAAAGGCGTCATCTGAACTTGATTGATCAAAACTGATATCACTGTTTATGGGCCATAATATAGCTTTCGTAGCAAGACTCTGAAGTCTCGAATGTCGGAACCCTTTTACTATTGCCTGAAGGAGGTATAACTCATTCTGTTGTATATATAACTAAAGGGTAGCCCTCGCTTTGCTTCGCAAAGAAAAAACAAAATAATCTTACTAATCATTTCCATAATTACTAATTTATTATTAAACTTGAATATGAGGGGACATGTTAAATATTTTAGCATTGTTATATATGTCTATGGCTGAATTTTATTAGTGCATACATATAATAGCAAGTACGTAACAATATAGGTTGATCCTGAAGTCATGGCCTCTAAAGGGCATAAGATGCAGCCTCTATCCCGTCACACTCGAGGTTTGTCAGTGTCTTATATCCTTATTTTAAATCTTGAGAAATATTTAAACATTTGTGAGTGTTTGTCTGATAGATTGAGTTAGCCCAATTGGTTAAGTTTTCGATTTTTCATAGCATTGCTTATACTTGAGGGCTAAGACCCTAGTTTTGCGAGCAAATTAAAATTCTTTTGATAAATATAAAACAATAATGTTTTTGGCTCTGCAGCAATGCGTATCATACAAATGATTTTTACTTGCTTTGTTGTGCTTTTCAGGCAATACAACTTGGAAGTCATGAATGTCTTCTTGCTTTATGAAAGTTTGTACAAAGAAACTCACCAGTAGGTTCATTCACTAAACCAGTTGTTGGCTCAACTCCTGGATATGCGTCAGAGGTCTAGCCAAGATTCTACAGTGGGCTTTTATTTCTTCAATTTTAAAATGACTTGACAGAAAATATTTTTCATAGTATTTGCTAGTGCCTAGTTCTACTTCTCATGTTAATATTATTCTGATAAAAATTCATGAAAAAGAAAGACTATACAATTCTCATATATACTATAAAGTTTGATTCATCACAAAAATGCATCTTAGTGTTGTTTCCTTTGAATCAAATACTTTTTACCAGTTTCAAAAAGGAGCTAGGTGCTATTAAATTTACTACTAACTTATGAACCCAATATCCTGCACATTCTTACCTAAGCATCCAAGAGATTCAATGAAATATATATATATAACTTGAAAAACACACAAGCAATGAATCAAATATCAAAATCAATTCCAAATTTATAACATATTCCATAACATAATAAGTAGAACATGTACAAAAGTTAAGTCTGTCACACTCAAAATGCATGAATCAACATCATAACTTGCAAAGACAACATAACAACTTAATTACACATCTCAAATTAGCCAGTTTATTAAAATTAACAACGATAATAATGTAATAGCATCAACATTAAAATGCCCACCTTATATGTTCATATCAATTGCTCCTTCATTGCAACCACATTTCAATAAAAAGAACCAAGGGCAAAAAAGAGTAAAAAAGGATCATCAATTTAAGCAAAATATTTAAAATAATTACATACCAATAGAAAACAAAAAAATAAGTAGAGTGGAAAGCAACCTCGATGTATCAAGGCTTTCAACTAATTGATTATCTCATTTGCAGTAGTACCATTTCTCCTCCACCCTCTTTCTATCTCTATTACAGTAACATAAAAGAAAAATGCAAGATATTAAATTTAGGGACTATTTTAGTCTCTCTTAGTTGACTCTTTTTTTACTGGTAGCATCTAAAACTGGATATTTAAAGAAAAAAAAAAGAAACAATATTTATTTGTGATTTATTAGGATTCGAAAGTAAAATAAAGGGCAATGTTGTGACTTATGGATGGGCAGAGTGAATAATTTCCTAAAAATTTCAATTCGAATTGAACTCGTTAAAATCTTAATAATCAAATAATTTAAGTTTTTTTAATTTGTGCAGTATAAAATATTATATGTAGACCAACATGAAATTTTGTTGCAAACAACTCGAGGTTCCACTATTCCTTCTGTGGTAATTTGGTTTTGACTCTTATCTATTATAACTCCTTTAATACTGTAACCAATTAATTAATGTGGCCAATTCTTGTCTATATCGAGCATATAGACGGAGCAAATAATAAAATGACACGTACTAATTTACTTACATCAAATTCTATTATTTATTTGATTCATAAAAAAGTTTTATTAGGTATTTAATTTTAAAGGAGGAAAGAAATTAAACCCCTAATTTTCATAATGTATCTCAAAATTTTCTTTGCACTGTCTACACAATGCAAGTCCACGTACAAAACAAATGGAGAATTAAGGGGTTTTGGTTCCTATGCTTTCTTCTGCTCCTCATTTTTTCTCTTCAACTTTCTCTTACTTCTCCTCTGATTTTATCTTAGCCTGCAGCTTCATAAAGAGATCAAATAAACAACCACGTATGACATTCACAATAATAATAAGGAATGCAAAAATTCTCACTTGTTTGGCTTCCTAACCCATTTGGAGTAAGAATTAATAGAAACTGATTTTTGAAGATTCTGAATTAATAAAGTAGGAAGGCTAACACATAAAAGAGAAGAAAGAAAATGAGGTTATATATGTAAGGAAAGTCAGAGTATAAACTAACATGATTAGAGAATTGAAGGGCTGGTGGTGGTGCCTCAAGCAAAAATTGTTAGCTTTTTTACTTTCAATCTTATTGTCTTAATGGTAAAATAAATTGAATCTCACCTAGAAAAACTTCTCCTGCAATCATATGATGTGAATTGCATAGGAATTTGGTTGCTGAGTCAAAATCAAAAAATCTCTATAGATGAAATCCCGGTACAAATAAAATGTAGCAATACAAAGACCACCACACCAAAAATGGATAAAACCTGCAGAATAGGCAAATTGCAAGACATTGAATGTTAGATTCATTGTTCCAAATACATAAGAAAAAAATGAAACCTTAAAAATAATTTAAAAAAAGGAAATATTAAGACTTTTACATTTGTCTTTTCTTGGTTCATGTATTATGCTTTATTCTCAGTTATGGAGTTAGTAACCACCGAAGCCAAACCATGGTTATCCTCCATCCTCAACATAGGAAACTCAGGGCATCGGGGCAAATGCTACTCCTTCGCCTCACATATTACCAATAAAAAAAGTTCACATTAGTGTTTGGATCCTTAAATTTGTTAAAATTATTTTTTTGAAGCTTCATGTGTTTTTATTTTAAAAAAAGTTTTAGTATAAATGACTTAATAAAATAATTTCAACAAATTTAGAGACCAAAACATTGCATAGTTTCCAATTAAATATGTGTGCAACTTAGTACTTGCCATGAAAAAGGGCAATATGAACAGTAGTAGTAAGGGCAGATAAATCAACTCCATTCATAGTAGCACTAGTTTTTCCACAACTCCACCATTTTCATCCTGAAAATTGAACAAATCATTTTCTAAAGAATGAGATCTATAGAAACTATAACAAAAAAAAAATAAAAGGACTGGGTTGGGATTTTTCCCTTCTTTTGCACCTTTTGTCAGTTGGGTGACAGTGGCTTATCCTTCGAAGATGAAGATCTCTTGTTATTGTTGTTTGCAGAGAGATATCCACTCCTTGTTGAAACCATGACTCTGGTTTCTTGTTTTTATCTCTTTTGGCTTGAATTGAATATAGGCAACTGGAAGAAAAAAGTAAGAGAAAAATATAGGTGAACACACCTGATTTGTGAACAATGGAGAGAAATAGAGTAAAAAATCTCTAAAATCAAAATAGAAAAAGGAAGAGAGGTAGATTGAGAAAGAGATGAGGGCGGCAGAGAGAAGGTCGATGAAAGAAGATTAGGATAGAGTTATGCATAAGAAAAGGCATGAAGTGTGCAAAATTAAACGACGTCATTTTGTTAGTGATTTTTCTAGAAATTCACTGCTCTAGGAACAGTACCTAGTGTTATGGGTTTTAATGTATTTAAATAGATTAACAAATTAATGAGCAGTTATTGATATTATGTAGCACAAAAACCTTCACATTTTTGGGGCATATAAGTAAAATAAGGTCTTACTCTCTACATCTACAACACATGATAGACACACTATAAACAATTTTGACTAGCTATTTTCTAATATAATTTGTGAAATGAAATGGTAAAAATATATTATCTTTTAAACAAAGTATCGAATTCGATTTCTATGTATGGAACGTCTTTAAAACGTAAGGGGGAGCGTTTTAATTTCTTAATAAATCTAACCAGTGAGAATTGAGACTGGATAGCTAAATATATATATATTAGATTAATTTCCAGTTGCACTAATATATATTACATTCAACTTAATACTCAGATAAAATATGTTTTAAACAAGTTCAATATATGACTTATAGAACCCAAATGATTGAATTCTCTACAATTGTAACAAGAAGGTTCACTTGAACTTAAATCTAGAAACTCAAAACGGTGACCAAAATTTTCAAGCAAACCATAACTTTGACTCCACTAAAAAAGATTCAAAGTAAGTACTCGTTATAATATAGGACATTTGTTTTCTAAATCTAAAAGCAGAAAGCCAACATATTGTGTTTATCTCAATTGCATCTTTGTCTATCTACTTCACTTCTTGTTCCATACCAATTTGAATAAGAGTAAATTCCCATGCATGTCTGATTCTATTAAATTAAAATATTCGACTACTATTATCTCTTTGTTTAAATAAATTTTATGAGGCAAAAAACTTGATGAGTGTTGAAAACATAAAACAAAAAACAAGAAAAGTCAGCCACCTACTAAAAGTTTGAAAAAGAAAAAAAAAACAACTGAAAAATTGAATTGTTTTTTTTGTTGAATTTGCAGCTAAAATCTTTGAAACTTAAAGTTTTTTTTGTTGAACAAATTGCACATTTTTGCCTATAAAAAGGCACTATAAATGGAGAACAATATATATAAAGTTTTAAGTATTTGAGAGAAATAGCAAGTGAGAGACAAAAGTATTTGTTATTTTTATTCTCCTAATTTTTATGAGATAGTGCATTTATTCTCTTCTTAAATTTTAGAAAAAAGTCGTAATCTCCTATTTACTTTTATAATTAATTCTTCTATCCTTATTCGTAGTTTTTACTCTGATTTGTTTGATATTTTTCATGTAAAATTTGTGTGTTCCATTTTATTTTTAATTTTCTCAAATTATTAGCTGCAATCTTGCTCTTTTCAATCCTTATTTTTCTAACAAGTGGTATCAGATTTTGGTCTGGATGTAAATATCTATTTATTGTATGTTATGTGGTTACCAATAATAAATTGACCATTTACATCAGAAAATAAGTTATATTATTATTTACCCTTGAAAGTTGTTATAGAAACAATGACGACAAAATTTGAGATCGATAAATTCAAAAAGAGTAATTTCTCATTGTGGAAATTAAAAATAAATGTTATATTGAAAAAAGATAATTTGTCTAGCGGCTATCAATGAAAAACCGATAAAAATACAAAGATGATATTAACTGGAACAAGATTGATGAAAATGCTATTATAAATCTTTATATTGCATTAGCAGATGAAATATTGTCAAGCATAAAGAAGAAGAAAACCGTAAATGAGATTTTAGATTATCTCACAAAGATATACGAGATCAAATCACTTCATAACAAATTTTTACGTAAAAGGAAATTGTATATTATACGGATGTTAGAATCTACTTCAGTGATAGAGTACATTAATGTTTTGAATACTCTATTTTCTCAACTCACAACACTGGATTATAAAATAAAGTCAATTGAACATGTTGAACTTCTGCTTCAAAATCCACCTGATTTGTATGATCAACTCATTATCAATATAACAAACAATATCATCGCAGATCATCTGAACTTTGATGATGTTGTAACTGTTATTCTTGAAGAAGAAAATCAGCACAAAAACAAGGATGATAGGTTGGCTAATTCGCAACAAGCAAGGAGATCAACAGAACATGGCTTAAGTGGGAACCAAGATCAAGGTAGATCAAAGTCAATAAGTAAGAAGAACTTGAAATGCTACTATTATGGCAAAAAGGGTCATTTGAAGAAAGACTATTGGAGTTTAAATAAGAAAAACTCCAATCCTTAAGGACATGTTGCAAGTACATCCAATGGAGGTGGTGCTTTATGTTGTGAAGCAGCGACAACTAGTGAAAGCAGAAAAATATTTGCTAATGTATGGTTCATTGATTCATAAGCCATATTTTACATGACCTTTCGAAGAGAATGGTTTCATCAATGTGAACATGTCTCCGAGGGATCTGTGTATAGTTGCAATGATTATGCCTTAAAGATTATTGGTATTAGAACTATCAAGTTGAAGTTCCATGATGACACAATACGCACTATTCAACAAGTGCAACATGTGGAAGGCTTGAAAAATAACTTCTTATCATTAGGTTAATTAGATGATCTTGGCTGTAGAATTGAAGCTGAAAAAGGAATAATGAAAGTGATTCAAAACGCGTTTGTACTAATGAAGGGAGAAAATGTGACTGCCAACTTATACATGTTGAAGGGAGAGACTTTGCTAGAATGAGAAGCATCAATTGCTTCAAGTAGTTCAAGTGAAAGATCTGCAATGGTCTAACATCAGAAACTTAGACATATGCCTGAGCAAGGAATAAAAATTATTGTGAAGCAAAATCTACTTCTAGATCTCACTAAGGTGTCCTTACCTTTCTGTGAGTAGTGTGTTATAAGTAAGCAACTTGAAGTTTAACACATTAAATTCTAGAAGTAAAGAAATTCTAGAATTATTTCACTCTAATGTATGGCAAACACCAGTTACATCTCTGGAAGGAGCAAAATATTTTGTATCTTTTATAGATGATTATTCCAGAAGATATTAGGTGTATCATATCAAGAAAAAGACATATATGTTTCCAATTTTTAAAGTATTCAAAGCGCAGGTAGAGCTTGATTATGAAAGAAGATCAAGTGTCGGAGGACAGATAATGGAGGATAATATACCAGTCATGAGTTTGCTGAATTTTGCAATCAATATGGCATAAAAAACAGTTCACCACAGCATACACTTCACAACAAAATAGAGTGATAGAGCGAATGAATAAAACCTTATTAGAAAGAACAAGAGCAATGTTGGGAGTTGCATGCTTGGAAAAATCTTTCTAGGCAGAAGCAGTAAATACCGCCTATTATGTGATAAATCGAATCCCGTCAATAGCAATTGAGTTGAAGACACCGATAGAGATGTGGACTGGGAAGAAGACTAATTATTCAAATCTTCATATATTTGGAAGTGTTGTATACGTAATGTAAAACGCCTAAGAAACTACAAAATTGGATCCAAAATCCAAGAAGTGTCTATTCTTGAGGTATGCTGACAAAGTAAAGGGGTATCGCCTGTAGGATCCCACTACCCACAAGGTTGTAATCAGCAATGATGTTATCTTTTTAGAAGAAAAAAAAAAGAAGAAATAGATTATAACACGGTAAAAGAAAATTCAGAAACTATGGTAGTACACATGGAAAATGAAACTGAAAAAAATAATTCTTTTGAAATATAAACAAAGCACAAGAAACAATAACCAATTATTTCTGAAGCACCATAATCTCAACAATCATATTGCTCCATAAAATAACTAGGATGACACTCAGAGTATGTTATGGAAAGTAATATTGCATATTGTCTTATAACAGAGGATGGAGAGTCATTAACTTTCTAAAAAGCACTGAACAATTCAGATGCATCTCAATGGATGACAAAAATGCAGGAGAAAATAGAAATTCTTTATAAGAATAAAACTTAGAAACTTGTTCTATTACTACAAGGAAGAAAGCCTATTGGAAGCAAATGGGTGTATACGATCAAGTGTAATTACGAAAATCAAGTGGAGTCATAACGTGCAAGATTGGTGGTGAAATGATATGTGCAAAAAGAAGACATTGACTTCAATGAGATATTTTCTCCAGTGGTACGACTAACAACAATTAGAGTAGTCCTGACAATGTGTGCTACATTTGACTTACATCTAGAGCAGTTAGATGTCAAAACTGTTTTTCTTCATGGAGATCTTGAAGAAGAAATTTACATGCTCCAATTAGAAGAATTTGAAGAAAAAGAAAAAGAGAACTTGGTTTGCAGGTTGAAGAAATCTTTGTACGGTCTCAAACATGCGTCGATGTGTTGGTACAAAAGATTTGATTCCTTCATCATGAGCATTGGATATAGTAGACTTAATTCAGGCCCTTGTGCATATTTCAAAAGGTTTGACAAAAATGATTTCATCATTTTACTGTTGTATGTAGACGACATGGTGGTAGCAGACCTCAACAAATATCATATTATAAAATTGAAGGCACAGTTGGCTAGATAGTTTGAAATGAAAATATGAGACCAACAAACAAGATTCTAGGGATGAAAATTCACTGAGACAAATAGGAAGATTTGACAGTTTCAAAAGAATTATTTGAAGAGTATCTTGCGACGCTTCAATATGCAAGATTTGTAAGTCAATTTTTACCCCACTTCCTGTTAATTTCAAATTATCCTCCAGTATTAGTCCTAACAGAGAGGATTGAGATATTTCAAGTACCGTATGCATCAGTAGTGGGAAGTTTAATATTCGTTATGATTTGTACAATACCATACATTGCATAAGCAGTTGAAATAGTTAGTCGATACATGGCGAATCCTGGTAAAGAGCATTTGAATACAATAAAAAGGGTCATAAAATACATTAAGGAGACCACAGATGTTGCATTGTATTATGGAGGATCGAACTTTGTTGTTAGATGATATGTTGATCCAGATTATGCAGGTGATCTTGATAAAAGCAAATCCACCACTGAATATGTGTTTGTACTTGCTAGTGGAACTATAAGTTGAGTTTCAAAACTGCAGTCAGTTATGGCTAAATTAGCAACAGAAGCATAATATGTGACAGTTACACAAACTAGTAAAAAAACAATTTGGTTGAAAATGACATTGGAGGAACTTGGGCATGAATAAGAGAAAATTTCTCTTTTTTGTGACAGTCAATGTATTTTGCATCTTGCAAAAAATCCAATTTTTCATTCAAGGACAAAACATATTCGAGTGCAGTACCATTTTGTTCGTGAGAAAATGGAGAAAATAGCAGTGGATATACAAAAAATTCATACAAAAGACAACGTAGCATATTTATTGATTAAAGTAGACAATGTTGACAAGTTTATTTGGTATAGACCCTCTAGTGGCTTAGCAGAAATGTAAGTGACATGAAATGACAAGAAAAAAAGAATAGTGTGAAGATATAATTGATGCAATCAAATCTTCAAATAAGAAATTTGTTAAAAACATAAAACAAAAAAAGTCAGTCACATACCAAATGGTAGGTGGTCCAAAAGTTTGAAGAAGAAAAAATTAGCCGAAAGATTTTGAAAATCTTTGAAACTTAAAGTTCTTTTTTTGAAAAATTTGCACATTTGTGCTATAAAAAGGCACTATAAATTGAGAAGAAATATAGAAAATTTTAAGTATTTGAGAGTAAGAACAAATGAGAGAAAAATATTTATTATTTTTATTTTTTTAATGTTTATGAAAGAGTATATTTGTTTTTTTCCTTAAATTTTGGAAAGAAATTTGTAATCTCTCATTTAATTTCATAGTTAATTTTTGGTTCCTTGATTTGTGAAAATAAATTATTTTATCCTTCAATTTTTTTTATCATTTTTCATAATTTTTACCTTTGATTTGTGAAAGTAAATTCTTTTATTCTTTTTGTGGTTTTTACACTAATTAATTTGGAAGTCAATTCTTTTATCCTTTTTTTGGTTTTTACACTAATTAATTTAGAAATATTTATTTAGAAATTTTCCATATTTTCATTTTAGCTGCTGCGATCTCCCAGTCCTTGATGAGAATGAGAACCTCCAGCTATAACTTTTAAGGATGAGAACCTCCGGCCATAACTTAACTTTTTAAGGATGAGAACCTCCAGCCATAACTGAATATGATATTTCCAAATATAAACCCATCATCATACCATTAGTGTCAACAGAACGTGATAATTTTAATTACATAAACCAATTTTTTTTGAAACACTTGATGTAAAGTTTTATTTCTAAAATTAATTCAATCGTAATAAGCATTGAATCTTTGCTCTACTTTCTCAATCAAATGATTAGTCATACTAGTTATCATGCAAAAGTAC
The DNA here is from genome assembly GCA_023653625.1 of Triadica sebifera. Lineage (NCBI taxonomy): Eukaryota > Viridiplantae > Streptophyta > Magnoliopsida > Malpighiales > Euphorbiaceae > Triadica > Triadica sebifera. Next base: position 25,588,498 of record CM042908.1, on the reverse strand, counting down.
CTAACTCAAATTGTCAGTTTAAAAAAGATTCTTTGTTTTGTCCAAGTCATGTGTCTCCCAGTGGAGAAGGGGCTAAACTCCAAAAGTCTCGTCGAAAGATCCTCCAACCAAAAAAAATTCTTAGCTTTTATATCCCTCAAATGTCTTTTTGTTTTAAAATCTTTTGATTCCTAATCCTTCAATAAATATATGTCTGATGTCGATCACTCAAAAGTCAAAACTAGCAAGCAATACGAGATTGTCCAAAGCCCTTCTTTTTTCTACCTCGTATAGTGTAAGTTTGCCATATCAAATGCCTAAAGCTAAGATTGAGGGTTACAAAAGCCAAAACATTAAAAAGACAAAAATCCTCTGCGAAAGCAGGCTCAGCTAAAAGAAAGAAGAAAACTAAGAGCAACTAACACAGACAAGGACAACCCAGTTAACATCAAGATAAAAACACTCCAGAAGGAGGAGGAAGCTCCCCGAAGGAGATAACTTTTACCCATAAAAACACATGCAAAGACATACAATAATAACTGCCATAAGATCAGAATATTTATTCAGTATACATATAATACAGGAAAATGAAAATTGTCAAGCAGCAACCAAATTAAGCATACGGCTGATATTCAAATGAACATCAAAATATGAAAATATTATTAATTATTTGGCAGTACTCTGCTCTCTTGGCGGCTTCACAATAAGGATGGGACATTTTGCATGATGAGAACAGTAGTCACTTACACTCCCTAAGAAGGCCCTGCATATCCAACCAATTAATTAAAAATAGATATTTCAATAAATAAAAAAACCCTTAAGATAAACAAAAATTAATTTATAATCTCCATATTAATCAACTTTGTCTCTCAGTTTTATCTAAAGATCGTCTAATTTATCTCAAGGTAGGTGTACCTCAATTACTGCCACTTAATCCTAACGTACTAGCTAATTAATAGATGTTTATAATTATAAGGAATTAATCACCTTTTAATTTTGCCTAGGCCACGACTGCCGACCACAAGAAGATCAACGTGCATTTGCTCTGTAGCCTGACAAATCTTGTCTTTTGCATCCCCTTCAAGTATCAGAGTTGCTGCTTCGATCTGTTCCCATATATATATATATATATATATATATATATAAAGCATTTAGATGCGACATATTATACAGACATGCATAACTTAAAACTTTATAAAAAAATATTTATCTAGAATGAATTCATGAAATATTTATGGATTAAATAATTAATATAATTTCATTAAAAATAATATATTAAATTTTAAATTTTAAAATCATTTTTTATGACAATTTATTATTATTTGATTAATTAATTTATTCAAAAAATACTAGTCAATTTATTATTATTTGATTAATCAATTTATTCATAAAATACTAGTCAATTAATTTTTTTTAATCTTTTAAAACAGAAATTTTACATTTTTTTTATTGTTCTCGTGATGTAGTCATCTTAGTTTCACTCTTTTATAATCTCATACCTCATAATTTAAATTAATAATAATTTTTTTTTATAAAAAAGTAATTTTTTTGTGGGTAAAAATATGTTTTTCTTAAAAAATATATGGTTCATCATAAAATTATGTTCCAGTTTTATCTAGTGATTTATTCTTGGTTTGACCAAAAATAAATATATGAATTTATTTTAATTAAGGATTTTCTACAAAGAAAATTATTATATACTGTTTTATTTTCTTTTAAAAATGCAATAATTTAAATGTTATGGGCCAATATTGATTAATGCTAATCACAAAATCAAATATATTATGCATTGTATATTAATTATGAAGACATTATGCATTGTATATTAATTATGAAGAAAAAAATACCACTACTAAAAAAAATAAATACTAAAAACATTCATTGTATACGGAAATGCATTCATTCTTTTAGAAAAAAAAAAAAAAAAAAAAAAGAGGGCAACTATTGTTCACTTGTTCAGACAGTGGGGCAGCTCATCCCAGCACTCTAAATTGGTAAATAGTTTCTAAAATGCCTCAAAATTGTAATTTTTAAATTTTTTACCTTAAATTGATAAATAGTATATTTATAATCCCTAAAAAGGAAAAAGCTCTATTATGACATTATCCATAGAGAATATACTTTTAACTTTAATTTCAATCGAAATTGAGAAAATTTAGAAGTTAGTTTACCATCTTATCAGTGCAAAGCTTTAGTGCACGGGAGAGTAGCGCTGCAGAGTTTTCTTGCTGAGCTTTCCTCACAGATTCCACTACCGAAGGCGGCGTATAGAAAGCTGGATTTAGCATAGTAGTAATTAAAGAAATTTTCATTTATATATACTACTACATAGATTATCAGCAATAAATCTTTGAATAATTTAAACTAAAATATATCACTTCTGGGGACAAATTATAAATAAAAATAAATTAAAGGTGTAATTAGATATTAACCTGCTCCACCTGGACCAACCGGGTACATGGTGGGCTGGAAGGGTTGCTGAACATGAAGCAGAGTGATCATGCCCGAATCAAGACTTGGTTCGTTAGTAGCACTAACACCATCGATAAGGTTATCAAGCGTCCATTGAAGAGCATAGAAGCTTCCTTCACTCTCATCAACTGCAACCATCAACCTCATCCTCTGTCTTCGCATTGCTCCTGTATCCATTGTTTCTCTCAAACACAACCCTAATTTTCTTTATAATGATGTATAGATAGTCATAATTCAGTATTGGTGCGTGTATATACAGATGTCTAGAAAGTTTAATGTGTATGCCATGTGGGTTTTGTCTTGTTTGATAGACAGTTGGACACATGGTGTTCATGCAGACACATAACACAAGTCTACAAATGTGTCATGCAACCAAAAAGCAGGATGGCATACCTCATCTTAGGATAAATGAATACTGTCGTGCATTTTAAAATTAATAACAAATTACACGTAATCCAAGTTTTTTTGGAAATAAATTTTTAAAAAATTAATAGTTTATTTCTTGTCGTTTAGGATAATATCCATACTATATATATGAATTTTCAATATGACAAAATAATTTATCATATAATTTTTTTACATTTAACATATTTTTACAAAATTTTTTTAAAAATTTATATACGGTGTAATACTTATTTATAATAGTTTGGTGTTTATATTAGTTAACTAGTACATTCAATTCTTAATCTTATAATTATTATTTCAAGCGATAGTTTTATTAAAAAATAAGATGAGTGTGCTGTTAATTTTTTAAAATTTTATTTATATTTGTCAAAATTAAAATATTTGATCAGCAATTTATTCTCAAATTAATAAAAAAATATAATGCAAATCTATCTATAACATTAAAGTTGGCTTGGAAGTTACTGTTAATTACTGGAGTATGAACATTCAACTTCCTAAAATGCTCCTGAAAATAATGTATATACAAAACGACGTCATGTTGTATCCCCTCAAACACAACAACTTTTCTGCTCCCACCATTATATCATTGGCGTGGGTACTTTGGCTGTGTTAGGGAATTTATTCCCCTATATGTGAGCCTTTTTCACTTTTTACTATCCAATTACCAAAATGCCTTTACTTTTAAAATTTTCATGCTTAATCAATTGTCTATTTATGTCTTTTTGCGGTGCATACTCTGTATAATCTTTGCCAATACCATACTCGGACCTTCATCCACAAATTTTACCTAAATCAACCACTCCTCTAATCCTCTTTCCATCGCCCCACATGCAAGTAGATGCCCTTTATTTGAAAATACCAGACTGATGTTATGCTCACTCCATGAAAATATTTCGATCTGACTCTTTTTTTTTTTTTTGCTTCGTAATCATTCGATCTGCTTTAACCACTGTTAATTCCTTTGATTTAAGAGATTGTTAGGTTTTTTGTTCTTTTCATGACGATAAAAATATAGTCATCCTAATCTTTTTTTTTCCAGGTTTGTGACTATACGACTTTTAAAAAAAAAAATTCTCTGATGAACTTGCCGAATTTGGGATTAGAGTGCTCCGAGTTTAAATTAAACTAAGGTTCGTTTTTTTTTTTTCGTTCCATATTACCGGTTCATTCGATTTTTTTAATATTTTTTCCCTGTTTTTATATCTTACAGATCTATTATTTTTTACGCTCATTATATATATATGTATATATTTTTTACTTAATATTTGTATACTAATTTTTTTTTATTAATCTATGTGTTGTTGATACACTCTTAGTTCAATATTTTTTTATTTATCTTTTCATTTTTAGCGTTGCTTTTTGTTCTTTTACTTTTTCTTTTTTGGTGCTGTTTTTTTTAGATTGCATTTTTATTTATATGTTGCACTCTTTATTTAGCTAAATTTCGTTTTTTTAAAAAAAAAAAACTGCCAAACTCTTACAGATAGATGTTTTAATATTTTTTGATTGTTGATATGTTTTTTATAATACAAAAATATTTTTATAGGATTTCTCTATTGCTGAATATTCGGATGCTTGGAGACGCTAGATCTTCTGATGACTAGAGGCGCAATTTTTTTATTAAAATACAAATGTTGAAATGTGTTAAATTGTATATTGGGCATAGTAGATTTATATGGGGGTTGTAAATGGGCTATTTTGGATATTTGCTTCGAATGTTTAACTGTAAATGGATTTAAAAAATAAAAATTGGTTGCATAACGGATGTTTTACTAAAAAAATTATTGTTTTTACAGGAGGCCCAAATTGAAAATGAACTCTTTTAAATGGTTTTTTTTTAGCTTTTTATATTTATATCATATAATAATATTATTATTTTAATTTCATTTAAACAAAAATAGGATTTTTAAATGATATATTTTTTAAAAAATAATATGACAAAGATTATAAATAATTAACTATTTATATTATAATTAAAATACTATTTATTTATTATTAAAATTAAAAATAAAAAAAATTTAATTTTTGATTAATTTAAGAATATTATTATTATTATTATTATTATTATTATTATTATTATTATTATACTTTAGAATACTATTTATTTGTAATTTATATTATTTTAAAAATAATATTTTCTTAAAAATATTAATTAGTTATTAAAGTTTTTTTTTGAAATATTAGTTATTTTTTCATATTTAGTGTTTGTTATACCATGTATTTTAATTTTTTTTTAGTTAGAAAGAAAAGACATTAATATTATATTGATTTATTAGCAAACAGAAAGTGTTGAATTATCTGCTGCGGTTGACAAATGACTGTTCAATGAATGTTTTTCACGGTTGTTGTCATTTGCAAATGGACTATATTTTTAGTTGGGACTTCTGATCAAGCTGATGAATTACACCATTCAAATAAAAAAAAAATTTGTGGACTAAGGTAAATCTATCTATAAGGTGTGGGCTATTTAACTTTGATCAATTTTGTTTTCTATTCACATATTAATATTCTAGGACATGTTATTGCTCTGTATTGAGTTAAATATTCTCTGATTTTATTGAGTTCAATACTTATACAGTTGATATTATGAAATTTAAAATTGTGTTTGGTAAAAACGCTTTTAGAGAAACAAATTTTATTTTTAAATTTTTTGAGTTTTAAAATTTATTTTTGGAAAAAAACAGATAAATATATATTTTTTCTAGAAGCAGATTTGTGAAAAACAGTTTATAAAAAATTTAAAAAATCAATTAATTAAATCAAAAAATTTATAAACATATTTTTTATATCTCCAACAACAATTTCAAACCCCTTTATTACATCATCTAATGTCATATGTGATTTATGTATTTGAAAATAATTCTGTAAGAGAAAATCTATTTAGTATTTAGTATTTTGAATTTTGAATTTTATCATATTTTATGGATAGATACTCTGCTTATAATGATTGCTTTTGTAACTATGAGTGTTTTTAGCTTATTTATATTAGTTTAGTTTAGTTTGTTTGTTACTATTTTAGATATCTATTCTCGCTCCAATCTCTATAAATAACACCCCATATGATGCATTTCTTCACTTCCTCACCGCGGTTTCACTTCTTTCTTTTTCCCTTAAGGTTAGGCAAATTGTTCTTTTTTTTTTTTCCCTTCAATATTTCTAAATGAAATGATTCCTGAAAAATTCTTTCTCATACTTATTTCTTATATTAGTATGATTCTTATATTATATCAACAAAATTTGTTTTTTTATTCCACCTTTATTAATTTGATTCGTTTTTATATTAGTTCCTGCATTTTACTATACTTATTGTAGTTTTTATTTACAAGAAGAACTTAATTTCATGCGAAACTATCAGTTAGGAATTATTTATTCAAATGATGTATCTCAATCACTCAGGCTGTTAAGAGATGGATAGTCTTATTTTTAAATTCTGTTTAATTCAAATGTTTTATCCTAAAGATAAGATGTCAAAACGAAATATTATCCGGATGAAAATAAACCGTCAAAATTTTGACATCCATGTATTTGGGATGGAAAGTTTATTTTTGTTATCCTTTTGTCACTGGATGATTATTTTTTTTATGCTCTTCAGATAGTTATATCTTTTTTTCGCCAATTCGCAGCTTTTTATTTGACTTTATTTGTCCTTCAATCTTCCATAGAATGTCTACTTTGCTTTTGAAAAATGTTTATTTTGCGATAAATCTTTTAGTGGGGTGTTTAAAATTACTATTAAATATCTAAAAAATAGTTTTAGAATTTTTTAATTTAATTGACTGATTATTTTAATTTTTTATAAATTGTTTTTTTCAAATTTGTTTCTAGAAAAAAGAACATTTATTTATGATCCGTTTGACATTGAATTTAATAAAAACGTTTTTAGATAAAAAAAAAATTATTTTTAATTTTTTTAGTTTTGAAAACTAATTTCAGAAAGAAACAAGTAAATAAATATTTTTTCATAAGCAAATTTGAAAAAAACAGTTTATACAAAATTTAAAAAATCAGTCAATTAAATTAAAAAGATTAAACTTATTTTTTGGACACCCAACAGCAATAACAAACACCCCCTCATCTGTTTTTCTCAAAAAAACAGTTTTCAAAACTCAAAAAAATTAAAAATAAAAAAAATTTTAAAATTATTTTTTTCAATGACAACGCCAAACGACTCTAGGTAGAATCTGATGTATAATGACTACAAATATAAAAGAAAATAATTTTAATACACTTTTTGTAATCTTTTTATTTTGTAATATGCATATTTATTATCCACAACGCATTTTCATTTTCTCTACTGCTTAAGTACGGACGGCCTATAGTATTTATAAAGTTATATTTATTTAATTGAAAATAAATAATTAAATTGTTAAATTGTACATAGTCTTCTCCTCCTTGAAATTTTAGCTGATTTTAATTTAAAATTTTCTTATTATGATATTCTAAGTGAAATCTTTAAAATTGCTCTTGATGCACTAACCCAGTATTAAAAATGTAAAATGAGAATACTTTATATTGTTTTTAAATAACAACAATTTACATTAATTTATGTCGATTGTCAACTTCCTAGGAATTGTATGTATTATTTTCCTTTAAATGCCAAAAATCAAATGGAATCAGTAGCGTGATCAGTAAAAGTAACATGAATCAATGTGTAAAATATTATAAGACAATTGCAATAGTAAATGACATGGTTTAGTTTATACTTTCCAAATGAAAAAATGAACATAACAGCCAATGATCTGAATACTACCAAATTATACAAACCTACTGTAAAATTATACACACTTTTCATTAAAAAGCAAATAATTATGCTGATAAAAAAAGGCTCTTCATTCTCATGATGGCAGATGAAATGCTAAAGCTATTAAACTCAATGAAAAAAGTGAATTAAAAAAACGTTTATGTTCCAAAAATATTTCCTTTAAAAATACAGCATTTTTTCCAATAAATAATAAAAAAAATCAGCCAACTTGAACGCCAACACATGTAAAAAATAAATGCATAGAAATCATACGGAGGGAGATATTAGTAATCAAGATGTGCAAGATTTACATTATCAGAGTCATACTTTGGAATGATGCTAAATAATGAATATTATAATGTATGAAATTCTCAAAGCAATATTTTAAATTTTTATTTAGTTTTAGTTTTTTTTTTCAATTTATTTATTATTTTTTAATTTATTACTTTCATTTTTAATTTCATTTTTTGAATAATTAAATATACAATAATATTAACGGCAATATAAAAATAAACTAAAATTAATATGCTAATATTTATAATCATAATATGCCTACTTGATGTTATATTACAATTCTAACCTCTAAATAAATATTTTATGTATGTTTTAAAATCGTAAAATAGTAAATATGATGATTTAGTAACGGTATTTTCTTTTTTTTTTCTAGCTTCTTGTTATTTTTTTTTAACTCGGGGTCGACAATGTTGGGCATGCAGTGTGGTTTGACGAATATATATTCACTCACTGTGGAAAATATTAGAACAAATATATAGCAAATGGACTTTCACGAATAATTTTTGTTCGACACTTATATTAAAATGCTACTTTTTGCGAACCAAGAAAAATAAGAGAGAGCAAAATATAGAAAAATGAACAAAATTAAAAAAAATTGGAGAAGAAGAAAGAAACTGCACGTGAAAAGTTTCTTAAGTGGCTTTTTGTGTGGATATTGGATACATAGCCAACAAGCAATACAGGTCTCCAACGTTCATTTAACTACTAATTACAATATTAGTTGGAATTATATTTTTCTATCGGTGACTCAAACTCTTAAGCTAAGCATGAACGATATTTGAAGTACCAACATTTATGTATATATTTATTAGCGTATTACACAATATAAAATAATATATTTAAATTGATATAAATAATATCACGACTCGTTCACACTTCAGCTTTACGTTTACAATTAAGAAAACATCAAACAATCCAAAATGATATGCATACGTTAAAATTACAACCAATTTATTAAATCGTATTCAAATTATCAAAAGTGAAATAATCAATAAATTAATAGAAATTTCAAATATTTGTCATTGGACCTTTCTCTTTTTGGTGATAAGATATAATTTTTGTTTTTATAGATAAGAGTTTGCTTGGGGATTTAACATTTAAAATCCTCTGTTACCCTTAAGTTTGTTGGTGGAGGTGATGTATAAAAGCACAACATTTCGCTTGTTACACATACAAATGTTTGATTACGTTTCTATTAGAGGATTACAAAGGAAAAGATAATTAATTGCTACTACTGTTCATTGCAGACATATTTAGGACAACATTTTTAATTTTCTTTTATAAAAAATACGACTGAATTCGAATTCGAGATTTCACAACTCTAATTATCGGATATAATTTTTTTTAAAGTTAGGACAAATATATTCAATAATAATCAATATAATGAGGATACGTGAAGAATAGATATTGTTTTGGTTTCTTATTAGTTTATTACCCTCCCGTGCACTTCTCAAATTGGGACGTTTCAAGAAGATGCTATTTTGTCGACTGTCACGCCCTAAAATCTAAATTCACCCATCCTCAAATTTGATGAGACTTTTTTTATTTAGAGTTTGGTTTGGTATAATAATACTGCAATCGATAGCAGAAATAAAAAATATAGAGTGTTTGACAAAAATGCACTGATAATTATTATTTATATATAATCATGTAAATTATTATTATTATTATTATTATTATTATTATATATATATATATATATTGGTTATATTTTTATTTTAATATGTTACAATACATATGCAAAATAAAACATAAAAATAAAAGTTTATGAGAATAATTTTATTTATATATCTTTCTTCTAAAAAATATTATAGATAATTTAATTATTATTTAAAATATTTTAATATCGTCTTCTTATTTTTTTATAGTTAATACTAATTTATTAATATATAAAGTAACATATTTAAGTCCACCGCGGAAAAATCGAGTTTGCATTTGGGTTCAAACTGGGATATACTTATCCTAAAAAGGTATATTTAAATCTGGTTAAGATAATGAATAGGTCGAATGGATACTTGAATTTATATATAGTTAGATATTTGGATCTAATTGGTTGTAAAATGGATTCAATATGGTATCAAATCATATTTATTTGAAAATAAAATATGATAAAGATTATTTAATAAGTTTGTTTTATTTATTTGGATAATAATAATAATAATATTATTATTATTATTATAGAAAATAATATGATAATTAATTAATTTTTAGTTAGGATAAAATAGGATTGAAAATAAAATAAAAAAATCTTTTCAACCATCATGTTGGTGGTTTAGATTTTCATTGTTATTAAATAACGACTTTACCTTAACTATTATCTCGTCTCCCAAATATTTCTTTACATATATGGATTGCAATATGATTGTAATTTATGTGGTATTTTAGGGTATTCAGTCCATTCAATTTATATACAATTTTAATAGTGATAAATATATTTGGAATGATTATATATATTAATTTTATTACATGTTTAGATAGTATACGAAATTTAGTATTTTAGGTACTCGTTATCTGAACCTGATTATTGAATTGTATAATGTTTTAATTTTAATTATATTGTATTGAATTAATTGTATAATATTTAAGTTTAATTCATGTTTAGTTATTTTAAACTTTAGTTATATAACTCTATTTCAATATTTATTTTATTTAAAATTTATAAGATTATGATTTATAATTTGTACTATATTATATTTAATTATTTAATTAATTGAATAATTATATGGGTACAAATAATAAATTGATAATATTAATAGACATTGAGATGGGTACAAGTAATAAAGTAATAATTATAAATAAGTCTGGAACAAGTACGAGTAGTTCAATGTTAAATCGGTTTAAAATCAGGCACAATAATTTTTGTCCATATTCTATTCATTACCTTCTTGCTACCATACTATACTACCATCTCTTACTATATTGAAATAATTTTTTTAGAAAAATATTTTTTAAATTATGTATCAATTAATAAATTGGATTAATAATTATCAATATATAAAAATTACTTGTTATCCTACAAATATTAAATTAATAATGCAAATTTTTTTTAATATAATAATAAATAATGGATTATTTATAAGCCAAAATATATTATAATATAGATAAAAGTTTTATATCAATCTCATATCACTAGCAAAAAATTGATTTTTAAACAAAGTAACAAATCCAATTCCACCTAAGTTATATATATACAGTAGAGATTAAATGTTTTATTCATAATTTTTTATTTCTATCATAATTATTTCATGTTAAATATACTAATTGAGCTAGTATGAATTTCTAATACTAAATAAAATTATTATTTTTTAGATTATTACATCAATAAAAAATGAATTTACTAAAAAAATCGAATTAAGTCCAAGGAAAGAAAATCGATCAGCGTCACCGACTCAAAACGCACGTGATCTGCAGATACATAACCATCGGTATGTCCACTTAATATACTAAGAATCTGTTTGATATTGCGTTTGATAAAAACGTTTTTAAAGAAAAAAAATTTATTTTTAAAATTTTTGAGTTTTAAAAACTGATTTGGAGAGAAACAGTTATATATATAATTTTTTTAAAAGCAGTTATAAGAAAAACAATTTGTAAAAAATTAAAAAAAAGTAAATTAAATTAAAAAAATTTTAAATATATTTTTAGACACATAACAGTAATTTTAAACACATTATAACTAACATGTCTTTCCCTAATTGGTCCTTCGTCATCCATATCTGTACAGCAGACACGATAATCAAACCTAAAATTCCACCAATTCCCCATACTACCCTCTCACATAACGAAATCACATTAATGCCCTACTCCTTTTCCTCCTCATAGGGTTGTAAAGTGGTTAAACTATTCATAAACTATTTGATTTTAACTCATAAACTATTTGATTTTATTTATAATTAATGGAATGAAATTCGAATTTTATAATAAAAAATTCATAGTAATTGTGAATTTAATCGAATTATTTATTAAATTATATATATATATATAATATTTAAATATTTTTAAATTTAATTAAATCAAATTAATTCAAATTGAATGTATTATTTATTAAAATTTTTAATTAACTTGAATTACATTAAATAGTTTAAATATTTTTTTGAATCAAATTTTAAATAATTGCTAAAAAAATTTATCGAGCGAATCAATTTTTTCAATTGAGTCGAGGTGGAATGTAATAAGGTATTGACTCAACTCCACCCCGTTGCACCTCTACCTTGTTGCCATATTTTTCCTTTGCGAGTGTCCCTCTCCTTGAGCCCGCTTTCGCTTCTTTTTCCTCACTATTTCTCTCTCTCACTGTATTTTCTCTTTTCTATTTTCTATTATCTGCTTCGAATTTCGCTGACGATTCACAGATTTGTCGATCAAACGGCTCATCCCGCTCCGCCCATGACTATGATGACTCCACAACCATTAGATGTAAAGAACTCCACTTCTCTTTCTCCTCTCCACGCTCTAATTTTTCTAGCCCTGTTTTGAATTTGTTGTTCAGGTTTTGTTTCGCATGTCTTTTTTGAGGTTTGTTATTTGGATCGTCTGGGGTTTTTCCGAAGGATTGCAAGGTTGTTGATTTACTAGAATCCGAGAGAGATTTCTCTGTTTTTGATAGTGTCTTGTGTGCCTAGGGTTTTGATTTAATGTTATAGGCTAGTGTTTGGCTTGATCACAGCTTTGATTCCGCATGCTTTTGGATTCGCAGCAAGAAGACGAGGAGATGCTTGTACCGCATTCAGATTTGGTTGAGGGTCCGCAGCCAATGGAAGGTTAGAAAGTTTATTTTTTTCTTTAATTCTATGATTTTTGATTCGTATCATGTGATCAAGTGGATCTGCAATTAATTGTCGTTTCGTTATAGTGGTGGTTTGGCATTATGGGGGTTGGTTGATTATGTTGTCGCTTCGTTATAGTGGTGGTTTGGCATTATGGGGGTTGATTGATTATGTTGTTAGGGTTTTGAATTTGCTGCTAATTTACGTGGTTTTTGATGTGTTAGTAGTAGCACAAGTGGAGCCAGCTAGCACTGTGGAGAATCAACCCGTGGAGGATCCTCCTTCAATGAAATTCACATGGACAATTGAGAATTTTTCTAGGCTGAACACTAAGAAGCACTATTCTGACATATTTGTCGTTGGTGGTTATAAATGGTAGTTGAACAAAACATTTCTTTAGGTGATTGAATTTTTCTATCAGTTGCAAGATGTGTGCAATGATTTGCTTATAATTGTTTTTGCAATTATGTTGGTTGGTTTCTGGCAGGCGGATTCTTATTTTTCCTAAGGGAAACAATGTGGACCACTTGTCTATGTATTTAGATGTTGCAGATTCTTCTAATTTGCCATATGGATGGAGTAGATATGCACAATTCAGCTTGGCTGTGGTCAATCAAATCCAGAACAAGTACTCAATTAGAAAAGGTATATATCTTCATAGTCAATGTGTTTTTTTCTTATTGTTTTTTTCTTCTGAAATAGGTTTCTTGGAAGAGGTTTTGTGTGATTAAGTATTCTAGTGTTGTGATTCTGTTGATCAGATGCATTAGTACATGATTTCAGTTACTGTAAAACATGTATTGTTTGCATTAATTGCAAGCAATGAGTGCTTCATATTAATTGTAATCAATGCTTGATTGTCACTTTTTTGCTATCTTATTATAGATTAATGGTTAGTGGTCGACTGACCGGCAATTGTTGATGCTATCATCTGTAGTAGATTATCAATGGCGAAATGAACCGTCTTGTATCTGAAGCTGCTTGAAATTTGATCAATCTGTTTATGACATTTCATAGTAAAATAAGCAATAATTTTGTAGATTTGTAAAACTGGCTGCACATATATCATTACACCCTACAGACTTTACTCTTTCACAGTTGGGCCTACATCTTATGGTTCTTAAGTTTGTGTCCTGATTTTAACTGTTTTATTTGGATAGTGACTTGGGAGCTTTATTATTCTATATGGGAAGGTAGTTACATTATAATATAGCAGTGAAATCAATTTTTTACCTTAAACTTCCATGTTCATTAGAAAGGTAATCAAGTCCGGTGGTTTGGAGCTGTCTGTTATCTTGTCATATCTGTTAAGCGTAGTTATGAAATTTACATTGTCATTTTATAGTGTTTTTAAATCAAAGTTATTATTTCATTGCATATTATTTAACAGTGGTTCCATTTCTTAAAAAACTGCAGATACACAACATCAATTCAATGCAAGAGAGAGTGACTGGGGCTTTACCTCATTCATGCCCCTAAGTGATCTTTATGATCCCAGTAGAGGATATCTTGTGAATGATACAGTTGTTGTTGAAGCTGAAGTTGCTGTTCGTAAGGTTCTGGATTATTGGTCATATGACTCTAAAAAGGAGACTGGTTATGTAGGGCTAAAGAACCAAGGGGCGACATGTTACATGAACTCTCTCCTGCAGACACTTTACCATATTCCTTACTTTAGAAAGGTCAGCATATTCTCAGGTTTCTAGGCTCGCCTTAATTTGATTGATCTGTCTTAAAAGGAAAAACCCCTAATTATAAAATCTATATTTCAGGCTGTATACCATATGCCAACAACTGAGAATGACATGCCTACAGGAAGCATTCCTTTGGCTCTACAGAGCTTATTCTATAAGCTGCAATATAATGACACCAGTGTTGCGACAAAGGAATTGACCAAATCTTTTGGATGGGACACATATGATTCCTTCATGCAACATGATGTACAAGAACTCAACAGAGTCTTGTGTGAGAAGCTAGAAGATAAGATGAAGGTATTTAAAGCATATTTGGTGCATATCTTACTTGAGTTGAGTTATTAAATTTTCTTCTACTTGTCCAGGGAACTGTTGTGGAGGGAACAATACAGCAGTTATTTGAGGGTCACCATATGAATTATATTGAGTGCATCAATGTGGACTATAAATCTACAAGAAAGGAGTCATTTTATGGTATTTTGTGTTTGAATTCTTTTTGAATTTCATGGTATTAAGGTCTCTGTAGGATGGTAAAATTGATACTACATGGCAGATCTTCAGCTTGATGTGAAAGGTTGTCGGGATGTTTATGCCTCATTTGACAAATATGTAGAAGTTGAACGACTTGAGGGTGATAACAAATATCATGCTGAAGAACATGGTCTGCAGGTTAGTTGCATTTCTGAGTAGATGGTAGCCAAAATGAAATATTCCGAGGCCGAAGTCTGAATATTTTTTCAGCAAATTATATCCATTAAACTTCCAAAGTTACAATAAATTTAGCCCCCTGTAGCTCTCAACTGTCTACTTTTTGTTGGGTTTCTCCTTGAATATATTGTAGGTAGTATTTGAAGAAAAACTGCTGTAGTGATGAACTTCCGTTCTGCTTCATGATGAATTATATCCATCAAGTCCTAATTGCATTGTAAAATGAGTTATATGAATGTTCTGTCACACTTTGTGGTTTCTTGTGTATTATGATGCTCTCTGTCCTTTGGTTAGCCTCTTATGTAATTGCTATTCAATGATTTTTATTTGTTTATTTTTGGCAATTTCTGAGGCATTTTTAGGATTCTTCTGATGTCTGATGCTGCAATTATATTTTTTGTAGGATGCTAAGAAGGGCGTCTTATTTATTGACTTCCCCCCTGTTCTTCAACTTCAACTAAAGCGATTTGAATATGATTTTATGCGAGACACCATGGTCAAGGTCAGTACTGTAACTGGTTTACATGCTGGACATGTTATAAGCTGTAATTGAATTATGTTGGATCAATTTACTTAAGTCAAGTATGTTTGGTTCCACCCACTTATGGGCATTTTCTTTTTTGTCCTTTTCTTTCTTCTTCTTCTTTTTTTTTTTTTTTTTGTAGATTAATGACAGGTATGAGTTCCCTCTCCAACTTGACCTTGATAGAGAGAATGGAAAATATTTGTCACCTGAAGCAGACAGGAGTGTTCGTAACCTCTACACGCTTCACAGGTATTGATTTTAGTTGTGGATTGAGTGTGGGATTTTAATATTTGGTTAATGTGCCTGGAAAAGTCCCTTAGTCAGGTTTCCTTTGTTATGCTTGAAATTGTTGCATAATGTGTTCATAATTTAATTCCTATTGGTCTTTATATTGCTTTAAATCTGTGTCAATGGTCAACTGTGCATGGATCACACAGCCTTGGCGATTATATTTTTATTTTATTTGTTTTGTCAGCTCTTGAATATGCTAACAATGCCTAGATTTCTATTATAATTTTTTGGTGGTTTTTATTCTGTTCTATTTTGATTATTTAAAATTTTAAACCATTTTTTTTTCACATACCATTACATCCTTAAAGAATTTTTAATCTCTTTTTTTCTCATTCTTTGTTATTGTTTCTGCAAATAGACTGATGTAGCATGCTAGAATAGCATCTTGCAAAAAAGTATATGTATGTGTGTCCTAAAAATCAACATTGTTAGTGAAGATTATCCCTAATATTTATTTTTTGCATGTGCAGCTTTGAGATAATGTATGCTTTCTCAAAGTATTTGTGGTAGTATGCTAACATCTTTGTGTTTTCTTATTTTATCATACAGCGTCTTGGTTCATAGTGGAGGGGTGCATGGCGGACATTATTATGCTTTTATCAGGCCAACACTTTCTGATCAGTGGTATGCATTGTCTACCCTAGAGAAGCTGGCTTTTCCATTCTCTCTCTCTCTGCACACTCTTATGCACTTGCATATACATGCTCACACATTTTTCATTTCTGCTTGTTTTCCTATATCTAAGCATCTGATTGTGTGATCTTAATCTTATATTAGCATATTTGGACCAAGACTTGAAATATCTCTCCCCCCCCTTCCTTTCTCAGTTTTCCCTCTTTGCACTTTGTGTGGGAATGAATGGGAAAGTGCTAATCCATGAATATAAATGACTAACTTTGTCTAGGCCTGTGCGTTTTTGATTTGTACTTATATGGGCAAGTACTTTGTCACTAGATGATAGTGTTAGTTTTTTAGGTTCAAATTTGATGATGAGCGGGTGACAAAAGAGGATATGAAAAGGGCATTAGAAGAGCAGTATGGTGGTGAGGAAGAGGTAATGTAATTCAAAGTTACTTGAATGACTTAATTATATTTAAGATTAATGGTCAAGTAATTTTATTCTTGTTATGTTGCCAGCTACCTCAGACAAATCCCGGTTTCAATAATGCTCCATTTAAGTTCACAAAATACTCAAATGCATACATGCTTGTGTATATTCGTGAAAGTGACAAGGACAAGATCATCTGTAATGTTGATGAAAAAGACATTGCTGAACACCTAAGGGTAAATATTCTTTGTTTTGTGTATATTCTGAGCCTATGTGCATGTGTAGATGAAGACTCATGCATTCAATCTTCCAGATCAGGTTGAAGAAAGAACAAGAAGAGAAGGAAGACAAGAGAAGATATAAAGCGCAAGCCCACCTTTATACCATTATCAAGGTTTGTTTTATTGTTGTTATTTTTTATATTTTAAACTGCCTTATCTTTTAGGTATGACTAGCAGAACTTCCTAATGACAATCATAACTTAAAAAATTTTTGATTGTTGCATCTAGGTTGCACGAGATGAAGACCTTAAAGAACAGATTGGAAGGGATATATATTTTGACCTTGTGGATCATGACAAAGTCCGTAATTTCCGAGTCCAGAAGCAGACACTGTTTAGTCATTTTAAGGTACTGTACCTTTCGTTGACTGTAATATTATCTATTACTGCAATAACATTGTTGATGCCACCCTTGTCCTTTTTTCCCCTTTAACTTTATTTTTTTCTTTTTCTTTTGCTTGTAATTTTCCTTGTCTTTTCTGGGTGAAGCTGCCTGTGATGCCTGCTTGCTGAAATCAAAATTCTGAAACATACAGCCTGTTGAGCATTATGTTCATGTTTTTTTTTTCTTGTCTAAAATATAACTAATTTACAGGAGGAAGTTGCAAAAGAGTTCGGTATACCAGTCCAATTTCAGCGGTTTTGGATATGGGCTAAGCGTCAAAACCATACATATCGTCCAAATCGTCCACTGACACCCCAGGAGGAAGTACAATCTGTAATTTCTCTACTCCACAATTTTTTGTTAAGATTACTTGATGATAGGTGCAAATTCATCAATTCATGGCATGGCTTGAACATATTTCAATTATTTTTGCTTTATTCTGCCTATTTTTTTTTATCTCATTAAAGTGGGTTTGGTCAGAAAATCTAGAAAACTATCTAGACACGATTGTGTTCTCTGCTTTCCTTCGCTTTATCATTGCCATACAACTGATACTTTGATTAAAAACGTGCTTCTGGGTTGTACATCATAGTTTTCCCTGTCTTTTGGTCACTAATTGCGATCAAACTTGGTAACCAATGTGTGGAACAATGGTAATTTTTTTTCTTCTCTTAATTATATATGCTTTGATAAAAAATGAGCAGGCTACTGATAGTTACTTTGTGAGTATAGGTTGGACAGCTGAGGGAGGTGTCAAATAAGGCACATAATGCGGAATTGAAGTTGTTCTTGGAAGTAGTGCTTGGACTGGTAAGTTTGTAAATGTATGGTGAAATATTAACAGTGCTGTTTAAATTACTTTTGTAGGAAAAAATAAACTTTGTAAGTGCAATATTTCAGGATTTACATCCTATTGCTCTGCCAGACAAAACTAAAGAGGATATTCTTCTTTTTTTCAAGCTTTATGATCCAGAGAAGGGAGAATTACGGTGCAGAAGATACCTCTTAATCTTCCCTTTATTCGCTCGTTGCATTTATTAAATGCTTTCTGACCTTGCAATTTATTTGATGTTATCAGATATGTTGATAGGCTATTTGTGAAGAGTTCTGGTAAGCCAATTGAAATTTTGGCAAAGCTTAATCAAATGGCTGGATTTGCCCCTGATGAAGAGATTGAACTTTATGAGGTTTGTCTTGTCAAAGTTACCATCTCATGTAATCAGTGGCGGAGCTTGACTCCAAGTTTTTGGAGGGCCAAACTAAAAGCATAACAATTTTCTATTAAAAAATAAATAAATTATCACTAAACAGAACAACACCAATTAAATGTCATTAACTAAGTTTAACCAAAAAAAATGTAGAAAAAGAAGAATCATAAACATCTTACAAATTAGCAAATAAAATTAATGGACAGCTAACAAAATAGCAAATAAAATACATGAAAAGTATTTTTCATAATTTTTAATTATATATATATATATATATAAAGAAGTTTCAAAATTTTGGGGAGGCTGTGACCCTCTCATGCCCTTACTAAGCTCCACCCCTGCATGTAATCATAAAGATTTGCATGCATATGTTTAGTTTATGCTTGACATCAACTAAATTTGATTTTGGATGAACAGAATGCGAGTTATTGCTCTATGACAAGCAATGTAATCAAGTTAATGAAATACTTACTTTTGGATAATATGTTATTAAATGGACAATTTTGTTTGCTACTTGTTCAGGAAATAAAATTTGAACCATGTGTCATGTGTGAACACCTTGATAAGAGGACCTCATTTCGATTAAGTCAGGTACTGTTTCTTTTGTGAACTGGATCTTTTTCAAATTGCCTGGAACTGTCCTCTGGTATAATAATTGACCATTTGTTGTTTTCCTGCAGATTGAGGATGGGGATATAATTTGCTTTCAGAAATCTTCTCCTCTGAAGGGTGAAGAAGATTGTCGATACCCAGATGTGCCTTCATTTTTAGAGTATGTGCATAATCGGCAGGTAAATTATTCTGAAAATAATATTCAACTGCTGCTTAAGCGAGTGTTTATGTAGAGAGAGCCATCAAAATATAAAATACATGATATATTAATACAATTCTTGACAATATTGCCTATCATCTAGTTGATTGGTCTGTTATCATCTAGCTTCGAATAAGATTGATTACTAAATATTTTTCTGAAACTTTGTGGCTTCCTTTTGTATCATGACTATAAAATCTGTCTGATATCCATTTTCATAACATAATATTGAATTTCAATTAAGCTTAAGTTGGTACATTTAATTATCATTTTAGTCTTTTATAATTATCTTTTGTAGATAGTTCATTTCCGATCTCTGGAGAAACCAAAGGATGACGATTTTTGTTTGGAGTTGTAAGTTGTGTACAAAACATTGTATTGCTTGGTTTGGGAACCTTTAGTGTTGTCATATAGATGTTCATAATTTATCTTTGGTGATTTTCAAGGTCAAAGTTACATACATATGATGATGTTGTGGAAAGAGTGGCTCGCCAAATTGGGTTAGATGATCCATCCAAAATTAGATTAACATCTCATAACTGCTACTCTCAGCAGCCTAAGCCCCAACCAGTTAAATATCGGGGAGTTGAGCATCTGTCAGATATGTTAGCTCACTATAATCAGGTAGATGTCTCTTGGATTAAGCAAATTGGTCCCTCTCTCTGAATGCTTTAACTTTGCATGGCTGATAATCTGGTTGTTAATTGTTGCCACAGACCTCTGATATTTTGTATTATGAAGTGCTGGACATTCCGCTACCAGAATTGCAAGGTTTAAAAAATCTAAAAGTTGCATTCCATCATGCTACTAAAGATGAGGCGAGTGTTAATCTACTACTTTTTTTTTTCTTCTTTTGTTTGTTATTTTTATAGTTCTTCTTTGACTCTTTCTTCTAACCTCGCTGCAACTGTTTGCAGGTGGTAATTCATAATATTAGATTACCTAAGCAGAGCACTGTTGGAGATGTAATTAATGAACTTAAAACAAAGGTAACTCCTTCCCTCTCCAGCTTTGCAATTGCTGATTTACATATAATGATTACTGAAACATCATGTTTTGGTGCTTTTTGGATTTGTAAATAATTTAGGCTTAATACATGTGTTGCCTCCTCTACTTTCAAGTTTTGCCACTTTGCCCCTTGCAGTCATTTTTGTTACAAACTATCACCTAACTATTTTTTCTTTTAATTTTTCCATCAGTCCCTAAATTCCTCATTTTAAGCCTCAATAATCTGACATGGCATGTGATTTTGATGAGCATCCATGCTCCTGCCATTTCAGATTAAGGAGGTTGATTGAACCTTAAAATGAGGAATTGAGAGGCTGATTGTAACCCAGAAGAAAGAAAAGAAAAAAAAAAGAAAGATGTAGGTGGTAGTTTGTACCAAAGATGACTACCACTGGGAAAAGTGACAAAACGTGGCAAGTACAAGGAGCTACACATGTATTAGGCCAATAGTTTATCATGTGGAAATTGCATTACTGAAAATGATATTCATCCGGATCAGTTAGTTTTTCTCATTTAAACAGTGTCTGAATCTAATGTGGAAATTGCATTTGCCAATCTTTTTACCCTATCTTGCACAATTGCCCATAATAAGAATTGTGAATGATGATGTCCTTGAAACAGGTGGAGTTGTCTCACCCAAATGCAGAACTTCGACTTCTTGAAGTCTTCTATCACAAGATATATAAGGTAATAGCTTTATTCCTGGAGTTTGGTTGCTAGACAAACACTGATCTTTCTGTGTTTAATAATCACTGGATGATTTGGAAAATGTGGACTGATGCTTTGAGCATTTTGTTATTATTTCTGGTTGGAATTTCAATGTCCTTTCTATTGGTGTGTCCATCCCTACACATGTGGATAATATCATCGCAGTTTAATATATGCAATTTGATCTTTAAGGTGTTCTATTAGCACCATGTGTCTTCCATCTGTTTCAAGTTTTTAGTGGTCATGCAATCTTTCCTTTGCAGATCTTTCCTTCCAATGAGAAAATCGAGAATATAAATGACCAGTACTGGACACTGCGTGCGGAGGAGGTAAGTCTTTATTTTCCATTTTTTCCTTTGTGTTCTGAGGATCGTTGTACGTTTTCATGTGTTTAATAGTCTTCTAGTGGATTCAAGTTTCTGCCTTTCTTATGATCATTAGATATCAGTGCAGGTTTGAACTTAGACAACAGGCATGTGGATATAAGCATCTGTGTGTTGGTCCATTTGCAAGTTGGAAATGGGCATTAAAATTAGCATTTGTGTGTTTGTATGAGAGTATTTTGGGAAATTGCATTCAGATGTGTTCAGGTGAAGTGTAAAAATTGTGAAGCTTCCTTTTTAATCCCCCAGTGTACTGATGCAGTGTGTCAAACACCAATCAATTATTCAAAATTGATATTCTACATAGCCTATTTTGGCTTACAGGAAAATTCTCTCGGAGCCTGTTGAATCAGATAGCAGCTATTTTGCTATACTCTACTTGTATATGTTAAAAAGTGCAACTAATTTCATATTCTGTATAGCCTATAATGATTTTTCAGGCAGTGAATTATGTCAATGACAGTTTTTCCTAGATAATGTTATAATTTTGTAGTTTAAGTAGCATTGCGTTTATAATCTTTGCATGCAGTGTCATTTTTTCATTATGGCTTTTAGCATTAGCATGATAAACTATAGGCATGAACCAATGTTTCTCAGGCACTGGTAATTTTGCTACTGTGCAACAAACGAGGCTGACCTGTAGGACTATCTTATTCCAGTTGCTTATAAGTTTAAGGGATGCTTAAGCCAATGTCTACTTTTTGCAATGTTTAGTATCAGTGTTTAGTTGAAGCTTATGTTTTACTCTCTCCAGATCCCAGAAGAAGAGAAGAATCTTGGTCCCCATGATCGTTTGATTCATGTCTATCACTTTACAAAGGAGACTGCTCAGAATCAAATGGTACTCGAACATATAATAAATCAGTTACGAGGGTTTGCTTGTTCCTAGCTACCTGCTTAAATTATTTTGTTATCTTTTGTGTTCTCACCAGCAAGTGCAGAATTTTGGGGAGCCATTCTTCTTAGTCATCCATGAAGGCGAAACTTTATCTGAAGTTAAAGTGCGCATACAGAAGAAATTGCAGGTTCCTGATGAGGAATTTGCTAAGGTAAGCACTCCTTTCCCTGTTTAATTAAGAAATAAACATGCATTAATAAAGCAGGGGAGAGGGGTTAGCCAGTGAGTGTCACTATTTGCTTCAGTAGCTGTCTAATTGCTGTTCTTTGTGAAGTTTTGATATATTTTTCTCCATAGTTCATATCTTTCAACTACTAAATTAGCATCCATGACCTTTCTTGCTGGTCAGTGGAAATTTGCCTTTCTGTCGCTGGGTCGTCCAGAGTACCTGCAGGATTCTGACATTGTCTTCACCCGTTTTCAGGTGCAGCTATGAATATATTCTGTTTCTTCAAATTTGTGTTTAGGTTTAATATTTTGCTGGGTATTTAAATTGGCGGTAATTTATTTATTTCAGAGAAGAGATGTTTATGGTGCGTGGGAGCAGTATCTTGGGTTGGAGCATTCAGATAATACACCCAAGAGATCTTATGCAGTAAATCAGGTGCATATACTTGAATCTTACTATCTCATTTTATAGATTTATATAACCAATTATTCCCTGTAATATTTTGCTGACATTGGTATAGCAAAAGTTTGGGTCTAAACTTTATGAAACTGATTAACATCACCAAATGTGTTCGTCTATTTCTTTTTTTTTTTTTTTCTCCTCTTTAATTAAAAATACTTGCAGAACCGTCATACATTTGAGAAGCCAGTTAAAATATACAATTAGAGAAGAGCTGATGATCCTCCACCTGCACGTCAAGTTGAATCAGACTTCACGATATAAATGTATGTATGGTTTGCGGAAAAACAAAGAATAGCACACGTTTGGATTAAGGAAGAAATGAAGCTCGAAGTGAAAAGTGAGATATCTATAGAGGTAGGTAATTGGTTTTGTAGGATATATACCTCGGCCGAGCTCTTCTTTGCTTGCCTCCTAATGAGGGAGGGTACCTCCTTGCTTTTTGGAGATTGGTGGTTTACCAATATACAGCTCCTGTGTAATTTAGCAGTACATAACAGGATTTTGACTAGGGGATGTATACCGGGTATAGTTCGTTGCGTTTGACAGTTAATTCTTTCCCTTTTTATTTTTACCGCTGTCTTGGGGATGGGCTTGTAAAATGGTTGGTTGAATTTACAGTTAAATGGGCTCAGGATACCTGTAAAACATTTTGTAATGCTCTACAGCCCCCCTTTTGTTTTTATTTATTTTTATGTCACCTCTTTTGTTGCTCCATATAAGTGTTGCTCTCTACATTTTGTACATGACGAGGCAGACGTTATCATGGTTAATGTCTTCAGCCTTCAGGATTGTCCCCCCAACATTGACGCGGATATAGGCTTTGGTTCAAAATATTGGCTGCCCAGGTGGGCGGTAAACCGACCAACCCGTGCGCTCTTTTCCCTCGTACTGCAAGGGATTCATGTAAACATTTTGCAAATTATTTTTTTTTCAAAAAAAAAAAGAAGGATTCGTGTCATTATCTGGAAGTCTGTTAGGAATTCATCCAACTTCAACTTGCTAGATGTTACTAATACTTCAGTGTTAAGTTATTTTGTTAGTACTGAATGATAAATTTTTCCTTTTCCAATTCTCAAAAATGAGGATATAATTTTGTTGTAGGATAGAGTAGGTCTAATAAAATAAAATGCAAATCAATGAACTTTTTTCAATTGTAGTTTATGTGCGGGTTAATTCAAATTGTCGGTTCACCGAACAAAGGAGGTTACTTGGATTATGTACATAATTTACGGTGTTATTTAAAATGAATAAGAATATCACTACTTAAACAAATTTTTCTTCAAATTATTTAAGTCTCCTTGATATTTGATGGTATTTACATTAGTGTTCATGATTTTTTAAAAGTCAATTGAGTAATTTTTGAATTAACAATATATTCTGGTTTTATTTGATAAGAAAGTAATTTAGAATTTGTAGAACTATTTATATTGATATTGCTAATGAGTATATTATTTTCAACATAAGTCAGTTATATATATATATATATATATATAACAGATCGAACAAAGCTGTAAAGACAAATGCAGATGCGTATATAAAAATTGGTCTCTCACTAAGAGAAATCTGCTAAGAAATGAGGTCCCGACAAGCCTTATAGAGACGTCTCATCTAGTCGACAAAACCTTATAGGAAATCATACCATCAATAGTCTCCACTACAAACTGATTCATGCGCACCAGCAACAGCAAATAAGTTCTTGCTTTAGGCCCTATGAGAACCAAATATCACAGGCAAAGCACGTGAGTCTTTCACTAATCCACCATCATCAAATGCTACATTTTTCACAGTTTCAAATTTATTCGGCAGAATATGAAAGAATTTTGAAAACAAGTTATGCTTTGCCAATGCCAGGTGCCCAGCAACATTACTCACCACAACAGGTTTCAAATATTTTGCCAAATCAGTAAAGAAATTTTTTACTAAAACCATTCTATGTTTTGACCTAGTTTATATTATATTATTATTCTTGCCATTTAAACACGAATCTTTTTCTCTTTGTTATGTTAATTTCAGCAAAACTCATAGGATTTTGCTGCCAATAAAGTGTTTTGCTGATGCAGTTCAGAAACTATAGCGTTGTTCAGATTTCAATTTTAGCTAGTTATAGTTGTATTTTAAGTATTACGGACTAACTGTAGCGAAAATATTCATCTTAAGAAAGTTACATTATAATAGTTGAAATAGCCATACCTAGTCCCAATGATGCAATTTCGTCTTGGTGGAAGTAGTCACTTCCCTTTGTTTTGTCCGTTCTCAAGCTCGAGTTAATTTTCTCAGTAGCAGCTAGCAGATCCTGCAATATCAAGCACACAGCAAAACAAAATGAATACTCAATGAATTATGCAGATAAGTTAAAAGGTGTCTGAAGCTACTCTTTCACCAGGCAAAACAGTATTTTTGCCAAAATATAAGCATAATCTTTCAGCTATAGCTAGTAACGATGGGATACACCAAGAACCATAAAATTGTTATGCTCGTGTTGATTTTATTATGCACAAGTGACCAAACACCATCCTTATTTTCTTCTTTAAATTACTTCATCTAGAGATATTCTCAATTCTCGAAAGAAACAAAATATTAATCTTGACGTTTTACTTTTCTAAATCTTGATTCGCAAATATATATGTATCATTACCTTAATAGTGAGACCCCTTTAATCACCCATAGATAGCTTAAAATAATGTGTCAGATGTGAAACATTAATGGAATCATTTTAACAAACGAAGAGTGCTACATACCTCCCATGGAGCAAGGCTTTTCATGTAGGAAGGAAGACTTTCGTACTCATCTTTCGAAACCTCTACAGCAGGCCTAACAGCATCAGCTGGCTTTAGATCACCTTCTATTTCCCCTTGGTTCGCAAGAAATGATAGCAATGTCATAATTGGTTTTTAATATGCTCCGAATTTAATGGCTATGAAAACCTTAACTGATATCTATTAATAAATTCCTACCTTTAATTACTCCTAGGGTCTTTTCAGCAGTTTGGTCTAGACTCCATGGGCTCTGTTGTTTGTCACCATAATGGCTAAGAAGTGGATGATAAAAAAGAATGAGCAAAGAAAACACTGAGTGCTCCTTAGCAGCATAAATAACTTCCAATATTCTACAACTTACTTCACTGGTTCTCTTGTAAACATTTCTGCATCATCAGTTTTACTGTTTGCTGCACAGAGATGTGAAGTAGGCAAAAACCGTGAATTAGAGAAGCAAAAGGCCTTAGTTAGATAATTTTCAGGCCACATGTGCATAGCATAAAATCCAAATAGCAAATAACAAATTCAGTATAAAGTTGTAAGAAGTGTTTAGAGTATCCATAATGGCCATCAGGAAATACTGTAGTAGTAACACTCACCTTCAGATGCTAAAGTGGCGAGACAAAAGTCTGAAAGTCCAAGACTCTTTAAATTCAACGATTCATGCATTCTATAGAAAATCAAGGAAGCAACATTACTGAATTCTTGTAAGATACACCAACGAAATCCTTCATACCACTAATATATTAACCATCTATAAGGAAAAAAAAAAGGTTAACTAAAAAGAATTAAACGGTAACATAAAACGAGGATACAGAGGGTCCTCTTCCAAACTCTTCATAATTGAACTCGTTGCAGAAAGGGGACGGCAATCAGAAGGAAGGTCCAATTCATCCTTTGTTTCTAGACCGCGAGGCGTTGATATGCTGGAATCCTCATCTTCGCGGCCGATCTCCACCTCTAATTAATAATAAATTTCGAAAAATTTAACAGGGGAAATCAATTTTGTGAGAAAGAACTAAATTAAGAATGGAAGCGTGAAATTAAGATACCGGGGAAATAGCCGGAGCTCTTAAGACGATCATGGAGTTGAAGAAGATCGGACTGATTCTTCTTGTAAACTTCGTTGCAGTGACCTAAAAGCTCTTCAAATGATATGGTACCGAACGACATGGATTCGAGCAGGTTAAGATCCCCGCCAGCGGCGGAAACGTGGCGGTTGAGGCATTTAATGAAAGTAGACGAAGCCGAATCTGATTGAATTGCAAAAATAATTCAGCGAGTTAAAAGGAAAGTGATAGAAACAGATTTTCTGAGGAACGAAACAGGGAATGAGAAGTACCGAGAGGGATGGGACGGCGATCGAGCGAGAGGTTGAGGGCGTCGCAGCTGGATTGGAGATGGTTGCAGAATGATGTTATACTTTCGCTAAATAAACTGATACATTCTTCCATTGTTCTTTCTCTCTCTCCCTATTTCCATCCATCAACTCTCTCTGTTTCTTTTTGTTTACAGATTTTAACTTCACCTTTGCCGCCGTACTTTCATTCAAAATAAATATTAATTTATGTAATTATTTGTATCAGTTAGTGCACGAAAGCGCCTGTAGCTCAGTGGATAGAGCGTCTGTTTCCTAAGCAGAAAGTCGTAGGTTCGACCCCTACCTGGCGCGTTAACTCACCTTTTCGTTTTGTTTTAATTTATACTTTCTATATATATATATATATATATATATATATATCATCTTTTTTTATTATAGTTTTAGCCATAATTATTTAGTTAAATTTAGGAGATTCTATACTACTTTTTCTTAGTATAAATAAATTAAGGTTATGTTGAGTATAAACATATTTATTTGCAAATTACCTTTTAGATTTAAATTCAAAAAAAAAAATATTACGCCAAACATACCTAGATAAATTTCATAGATCTCACTCAACTTAACACTAATATATAATAATATTATTTAATTTTAATTTGTAATATTAATATATCTCAATTTTAGTTACATATAATAGAAATATCCTCTTACCTATTTTTGCAGGTTCAAAAGTTATTTTTTATGATTAGGCGCCACATCATTGACTACATAAAGAATATAAATTATATATTTCATATAGATGTTAATATAATGTCCATATTTTATATGGGCAATGATATTGTACATAACTTGTAAATCTATAAAAATAGATAAGGATATATTTCTATTATACAAATTAAATTAAGTGGTATTAGTATTACAAATTAATTCTAAAAGTGTAGATTAATTTTTAAAAAATGGTTTGTAAAATTTATCCAAACATACCCTAATCGTCAATTTTAATTTCTTGTATTTTATTGACACCGCCTATGTGTTTATGCATGTCCGATGCTCTTCCCCAAAATTTTTTATTAAATGTAGCGCAATTAATCGATTTAAAAGGGCAATTAAGGAGAACCGACATTGCTTTAAGAAGCATATAAAGTAACGCTTTTGTGCTAAATACAATGCATTAATAGTAGAGTAATGCCTTTTGCAAAGTTAAATCTGCATCCATATTTTTCAAAATCTCATAATTCCTCATATTTACCTTGCAGGGTTATTTTATTAGATATTTGTCCTGTAAACTTATCAATGAAGTTTAATTAAAATTAATTTTGTAGTCTTATATTAGTCCACAACTTTTACTACTTTTCTATAATATTCAAATCGTTAAAAGATGTTGAGTTATATATGTTTTGGCCATGTCCATCAACTTGTTCCATTCAGGGCACACCACGACATATTTTACAATTTCAGGCTACAGCTAATAGGTAGATCAAGAAATAGGAGCATAAGACCGCAAATGAAACGTGAAGATTAGGCAAAGATTAACTATGGATTTTAGTGAAGATTAAGCAAGGATTAGCTATAGATTTCATTGATTTGAAATTATAATTCATAAACAATGTGAATATTCAGACTGCACTAACTGGAACCAAATATATACAAAAGTACCTCATATAAACAAGTTGATACCTCATTGGACGCAAGTTTTTCCCACAAATTTTCAGGTGCATTGTCCTTTAAGAGCTCTAGCTGCCCGGTCAATGGCTCTGGCAACTCTCCATATCTCATGCCGGATTGCTGCTTGCTGGTCCTGTCTACTCGTTCTCATGGATCTAGAAATCGCATCTGCTATTCCAGGGAAGAATTCTAATTTGCTTTCATAGTCGCCAGCAGGCCCATAAATCTACAAAAGATCATCAATTTGGTTATATTATTTCCTAAACTCATTATCCCATGAGCTTTTTCTTTCACTTGCAACAATTTTTTTAATCTTTTTTTGATAAACTTTGTAGCATTCTTAAAAATTGTGATAGTGGACGTGACAAACCCATACCCTTAAATAACCTGTAATAAGATATAGTTTATTAAGCAAAGATGCTGAGACATGTGAACAATGCATCTCCGAAGAACCATGATAAGCAACACAGCACACAGTTGAGCTATAAATTTCAAGTGGAGAAGTCTCATGAGGGTTTCAATTCTAGTAGACATGTTAAAAGTAGAAGAAAATTTATGGAGGAGAGATTAAAGACAGTATATTTTCCCAGAGCAAAGCAACACCAGTCATAGTGAACCAATTAATGTCTGTCAATACTGAACTATCGATTATCGAGTGATTAACAAGAACACACAATTGAATGCTTTAATCCTGCTCTATCCTGAGAACCTAATATTCCAGTAGTGAACCATAAGGCTAAGAAACACTTACAAGATGCTTAAACCAATGCCTTCCCTGCAGTCCATCTGCATCCAAGAAGCCTCTTTCAGCAAGCATCAGACGATCATTTAATGCGCGCAACTTCAATGATACAAAAGCATCCCTGGTTTCTTGCTGTCTTAGTTTCTGCCCTCAAAACGAGTGAATGCTTAAGAATTATATAATTATAAATGCAAAGTGCAAGAAATTTGAAAAAAAGGGACAGCAAATCACCAGTATATATATATATATATTCCGTATGTTACCTTTGCTTCATTTTCAGTTTCCCTGGCAGCCAAGGCAAGTCGTTGAATTGCATTGCTCAATGGATTAAGAGAGATGCTCTGGTTCAAAATGTTGCTCAACACATCTTTATGCCTCTGACAGAGTAAAGGAGAGCATATTAGCTTTACATTGTGAAGATCACAGAATTAATTCATTTAGATATTTAAAGTAGATTATAGCATGAATATAGAACATAAATGTCCACCAACTTTATGGAAAATTGATCTGCCAAACTGCTTCTTCATCAGTAGATAGCAAAATTAAGAGCACTGATTACAACCATCATACAAATTTAAGTGGGACTTCTTCCAATAAGATGGAGAACTCTTATTTAAATTTTTAAACATCACATTTGATTTCTTATTGTGCTATAATTTTTTTTAAAAAAAAGCCACCTGTAATATTCTTCTTCCAATGGATTTTTTTATCATTACAATTACATGATGTGTTACTGGATAGACAAGGCTAGGTCACAATATTTTGAAGACGGGATCATCTCTACTGGACAAATTGCAATTGAGTACAGACTTGAACTAAATCATATTTCTCCTCTATTTATAAGCAATTAAATTTAATGGTTTCTTTCAAAGAGTAAACTGAAAACTAAAATCTCATACATCATTTAAATAACATATAACTGCTAAAATATTTTGGTATAATATTGACCATTCCAAACACAAATTATACAATCAAGAAAATTAGATACAAACCTGTAACTGCTCCGCATAAGAGAGGTAATCAAAAGGAAGAATAGAATCATCAGCAAGGTGAAGAGCTACAAGTCCCCAAACTCCAGCAACTGAAACAATATAAAACAGAAAACAATTATACTTCAAGTTTTGTTATCATCCAATGACCTTGTACTTCATCTCTCATAAATTCTTGTATGCACACATGTTCACTGAAAAGACAGCTGACCAGCCATGTGACGATGAAACAGAGGATCTCCATATCGTGTTATCCACTCATAGGAATCAAAAGCAGTGTGATACACTGGGAAATCTGAAGGAGAAAAAAAGGGAAGATTACCATACTACCAGACTGCTGTGGCATCAAATTTGCTAAGCGACCAGCTCAGGAACCAAGAAATGGTTAAGGTATAGGTGAAAAACATACCTCTGCCATAATACATATCAATAGAAGGAACCCCAGCGTGTTGCAGAAATGGGGCAAAATCAGAATCAACTCTGCTGAGTCTTTGGATCTGCAGGGCAGCAATAACAATCGCAATCAATGTTCAGGACCTCTAAGAAGGCCAAAGAAAATATTAAATTAAATTATGACCAAATAGAAGAAAAAGAAAAAAAACTATAAGCATAAAACTATAATCTGGAGCTATTAGATAAATAAAACTGTAGACAGGAAAAAGAAAAATATTATTATTTTCAAGCATAGCCAAAACAAGGACATTCAAAAGCTTATGCCTTTCCCTCAGAAAATCCAATAGAACAGTGTACTACTACACTACAGCTTTGAGGGAATGGAGCAATACAATAGAATTTAAAGTTGCACAAACCACAAGGACAACTGAAGCAAGCGCCAATTAAGTGAACTAGGTAATAGGCATGCATATAGTTAATCTTTCACTTATCATTCAGCAAAATAACTGCACAAGAACTTGATTGAAGTAAGACATTAATATCCAGTGCAAAGGATAATATTAATTGGAATGCAACATAACTGCTGATGAAGAGAGCACTGCAATACAATTTTACTAGCAATTAAATGTCTAATTAAAACAATCAACAGAAGCTGGGAACCCACACAAGGATAGCAGTAATAACAGTTCAAAATCCTTTAAGCATAACAAAAATCAATAAGGAACTCGTATGTCGAACTGCATTATGGAGAATCAAGAGGAGATTGTCATCATTTTACTTGAAATAACAAAAACAAAAGCTATGGTACAAAACTTTCTACATTGAAAATATTTAAAAATTCAGGCATCCGCAAGAAATTCAAACAACACTTAATATTTAAAATAGGAAAAAGAATGGACCTACACAAATGACTTGATTTGTGGCTGCCCAATTCTCATATATCATTGAACCTTTTGCATCAGGATCCCTGACCTGAAATTATTTTCTAAGATTAGTTGACATGCCTCTGGTCAAAAGAGCAGGTAGAGACCAGCTTACGCACACAGAAATTGATGAAAACATTTCAAAACTAAAATTAAGCTTCTTCTATTATTTACCTTCTTTGTAACCTCAAAAAGAAGATTATCTAGCTGAGGAGTTGCACCTGCAAAGAATCCAGGCCCTTGAACCGCACAATCTACATTAAGGTAGGCTACTGCTTTGGCACCCAAATTGATGAGGTTCTGTTCAACCCACTCGGTAGATCCTACATGAAAAAAGCATTTGCAGAGCTTTAACAGAAAAGTTGTCACAGACACAAGCTTGTTCAGTTCTGTAACTCACAAAACCATCTTAAATATATAGCATGCTCTTGAAGAAGCAACTACAGAACTCAGTTACAAATAAACTTATGCCTGCAGGAAGTATACAATATATATATATATATATCCAACCAATTATGGTAATATCTTATGTAAAATTATAACAATTTGCAGCCTATTAATAACCAGAGAGCCTTATCACATTGTAGCACGACTACAAACTGTGAGCATGACCATAAATAAGGCGGGACATGCAAATTGCTGAAAGGTTCATCCATTTTGTGCAGAAATAATGGAAGGCCGAAGCAAGAGAAATTCAAATATCAATAGTCAAGCAAATTTACCAGTGATGCAGTGGTGCTTTAACACAATATGCAACACACTCATTGACATTAGAATTGACAAAGTGATGGCAGAAACTTCTAAGGCAGCATAGCCGGAAATGATTTGTCGTGTATTATTAATAAAAAAAATTGCTAAACATGTCATAGAAAATAAAACTCATCAGCATTTGGATCCTTGTTCATAAAGTTATCAATAGGTAAGCATCAAATTTGATCTAATGCTCTTCCCTGCTCAATATGCATGATTGAAGTCATACCATGACACGCCATATTAAAAACAAATTGCAAGTCCAAAGCTTGACAACTGACATTTGAATACACTCCAACCCGACCATGGTATATTAAGTCACTGAAGAAGACAAAGCATTACCTACCATCCCGAACTCTTCCGCATCCCAACTACAGAGGATAATAGTTCTTCTAGGGTTCCATCCCATCTCCATCAAAAGAGTATACCTTCGGGCAATGTCGAGTAAGGCAGCAGTCCCACTGTTAGGGTCAACAGCCCCATAAGTCCAAGCATCTCTATGATTACCAAGGATCACATAGCGGTCAGACTCTTCAAATCCCCTTATGATGGCAAAAACATCATGGATTCCTACTTCCTTTTCCTCCCCCTAAAACATAAACAGCAAAATTTGGAATCAAAAGTATCGTGTGGAAATTAAAAAGAGCTTGTAAAAAACATAAATTTCAAACAAACCATACAGAAGTAGATATTTCTAATCCAACTAGTATCAATAGGCAACTGTTCACAGTCATAACTTATTCAGAATTTTTAACCAACAAGTTATATTAATAAAGCCCCAAAGTCAAAAAAGCCAAATTATATTCCTAAAAGAACATGACTTTTCAAAATGTATCAAGCAAACAGAGAACTAACCTGGTATGTGAAGTTGACCGTGATCGGACCAGCTCCCGCACGCACAACCCTAGACCGGCCGGAATTCCTCCACTCCGGTGGCACCGTGGGACCCTTAAGAGACCTCAAAATGACGTGAGCATTCTCGAAGGACAAGGGCAAAGATGGAATTTTAGGGAATCTATCCAAGACCTTGTTGTCCTTGAAGCCCAACCTCTCCCCTCCATCAATCCCTGCCCACCCAGGGCTCAGTGGGTCCCCTACTTCCCTCATAACAGTCCCCCTCTCCACTCCCCCTTCCCCTCCTCTCATCCTATCCCCCTCGGTATACAATAGCACTGCCAGCGCACCTTTAGATTCAGCTATTTTAACCACTCTCCCTCTACTCAACCCGCCACCTTTCCTCGCTAAAACTATACATCCGCTAACGTCCACCCCCAACACCCCGAGCGCACGGTAGTCCTCTTCACGCCCGTAATTAACGAAAGCAACCTTTGCATGCGCCGCACCGGACGGAGAATACGCGTGGTAGGGCGGCACAACGTCCGGTCCGACTTTCCCGGAAATCTCAGTCAAGGAAAAAGTAACGGCCGTTCCGTTACCAAAATGCGCAGAGAGTGATGCGTGCACAGGGTAAGAGAGAAGCACCTTGTACTCCACCTTATGCGTTTCTAAATTAAGATTCTTAAAATGGGAGTAAACGTAGTTAGTAGTATCTAAAGAAGCTTTCGTACCGGCGAGATGAGGGTGGAGGGTGAGGGCGCGGAGGTAGGAAGCGAGAGTAGTGTTGGAGGAAGAGGAGAGGAAGAGAGGGCGGTATCGGAGGGCAGTTCGGGGATTTCTCGGATCGAGGCGAGGGTGATGTAGTGTGTAAAAGCCCAAAATGCAGAGGATGAGGAAGAAAAGGAAAGTGCAGAGAGGAGGCGGCGGTTTTGAAGTAGAAGCGAATAAGGAGGGCGTGGGTTTGGTAAAAAACGGAGACATTTCCCCTGTAGAGACAGAGAGAGAAAGGAGAAAGAGTATATGTGTTAGGACTGGAGAAAGAAGAGAGATGAAGATGAGCAGTTAAGCCGATGGAGGCAGAAGGTGGTGGCCTGGTGGGTGCAGAGATTCACAGTAACAAAAAAGGAGGAGAGACGGTGTAAACTTAAAATAATTGCAAAAAGAAAAATCGGTATCTTAATTATATTTTTATAATTAATTCATAACCTCCCACCTTAATTATTATTATTATTATTTTAATAATAAATTTACCAATTAAACTAACTCAATTAGTATTTTAATTCTTAAAATAAAATTATGATAGTAATATTCATAAATATATTAAATATAAAGTAGTCATGGTGAAATCATCCTATTATGTGTTATATTTTTTTATTTTCTATTGGTTACAAATTAAAAAAAAAGATAAATTTAATGTTTAAATCGAATTTGATGTATAATGTATTAATTAATCTATTGCAATGATTAAATTTTAAAAAAAATGAGCAATGACGAGGAGTTGAATTTATTCGAATATGCAGTTTTACTTGATGACAAACAATTTCAAGATAAAATCGATATCATTTTCATTATTTACTATTCACTATGAAAATTATCAGTGCCTGTTTGGTTTTTTTCTGATTATAGACTCTATTATTTTAGATTTTGTTCGGTAAAATTAACTGATAATTTAACTATTAATTACAAATTGATAATATATATATATATATTCAAAGTAAAAAGTATTTGGTGAAAAATTAAAAATTCAAATTTGGGATTAAAAGATATAACATGTTATTTGACAAAAAATAATGGTATAAAGAGAAAAAAATTATAATTTTTTATTTTTTATCACTAATTCTATTATTTTTTTGAGATTATATTCTAGGTTTTTTATCCAAATAATTTATTTTACTAAACATATTTTATTGGTTAAACTATATTATTTTTACAGTCAAATTATATTATAATTTGTCATGGAAATTCTTAATAAATGTGTTATATGGAATCTCACTCAATTCTTATAAATGAGAATTAGTTTATAATTTAACTGATTGAATTAAAAATATTTAGTAAAATTACTAGAAAAATATAAAATGATATAAAAAGACATATTTATATTAATTAAAAAATAAAATATATTTAAATATATAATAAAAATGAATTATATATATATATATCCAAAATAATAAATATCAATCCAAAATAAAAAAGAATTGTATATTAGTGTCAAAAATAAAAAATTCAAAATTGGGGTCAAATGATATAATATGTCACTTAATAAAAAATAAGGGTATAAATGGAAAAAAATTATAATTTTCTATTTTTTTAACACTAATTCTACTAGCTTTTTTTTAGAGATAATATTCTAATTTTTTTAAATAATTTATTTTACCAAATACACTTTATTAGTTAAACTATATTATAAAATTAGATTGTAATATAGTTTTAGTATTATACCTTAGTAATTCTTAATAAATGTATTATACTTTTAGCAATATTAGTGAATGGTAATGAGAATGCTCTAATATGAGATCTCACTCAATTCTTACAAATGAATATCAATGAAATTACCCTTAATTTTTAGTATAATTTTTATTAATGAATTATAACTGAAAACATATAATCATTCAATATTTGGGTTCAAGTTGTTTTTTTTTTTTTGTTAAACTTTAACTTCTTAAAAAGTTTGTGTTGTACATTTGGATTAGATATTATTATTGTTGTTTTATATTATCCAAAGGAGTAAATATGCTCTTAAAAAGGTCAAAAAAAATATTAACTCTCTAGTAAATTTTGATTTAATTAATTTCATATTGAAATTTGAAATTATTTTATGCCATCGATATTATATTTTCAAAATAATTAATTTTTTATTTGTCGTAATTTTATACTTTGAAATTTTAATAAAAAAAAAAAACCAATTAAACCGAATAATGTTATGTTAGAAGCTAATATATTCGTTGCCTGCACATTTGAAAATGGAATCGTAACTCAGAAGGTTATCCATTTTTGACTTGGTTAAGAATTGGGAAATCTTAATATCACTGTCCTTTGGGGTGAGTTTTATTCTTTCCTTTGTATTGGCAAACAATGTTATCACTCATATATCATATATGAGATTAAAGATTTAAAGCAAAGATAAATCAAAGAATGTGGTGTCGCTATGCTGCCCCCAAAATAGTGAGGCAGAAGACCTTTTTATAGGTTTGTTTCACAAGTTGGTTTTGGGATACCTCTTTTTTTTCTTCTCTTTTTTTCTCTTCTCTTTTTTTCTCTAGAGAAAGAACTTACAAACCTTCTAGGCATATGACCAAGTAATAAAGGGGTTTAGCTCTATCGGTTTCAAACTCCCTACAAACAAACAAAAAATTTACAAATCCCACTTAATAATACAATCCCTAATAAGCCAATTGAAGTCAGCCTAATTGACACACCTAGGATAAAATAATTATAACAAATATGTGAGATTTTTTTTTTCTTCTTTTTTTTTTCTCGAGAAAGAAACTTACAAATTGTTCAACGCATATGATCCAATGATAAAGGGATTTAACTCCTCTTAAAAAATTTTAGTTTTGAGATTCCATATAAACAAAAAAAATTTACAAATCCCATTTAATAATATAATTCCTAATAAACTAATTGAAGTCGGCTTAATTGACATGTCTATAGTAAAATAGTTATGACAAATATTTGAGGTCATGGGTTCAATACTCAATTCCTACAAAAATGAACTGTTTATCATTTAGTAAAAATTTTAGGATTTAAATTTTCTCTCTCTTTAAGTAGATAAAATTAATTAGTATTGTATTAGGAATTAAAGGAAAAAAATCAATTAATTTTATCTAATTAGAGAAAAAAATTAAATGTTAGAATTTTTCCCAAGGAATGAACATGTCGTTTTACACTATTTATAGTATGAGTTCGTACATTCTGTACAAAACACATGTATACAAATAGTTTTTTCCGAAAACAATGTCACAATTTTTTTTTATTATTCTTTTGAAAAGTAATGGATAAATTTGCATATGAGTTCATCTAGTGTTATATAAATTCGATAAAAATGAGAAGATGCATATAGGTAAATAATTATTGATATTATATCATAAATCCTCCAACAATTTTGAGCATGAGAGAGTGTTAATATATTATCCCATATTAGTTAGTTGGCTATAATATTAAAGCAGTTAAGGAAATTATTGTAAAAATAATAATAATAGTTAATGATCATGGAAAGCAATAGAAGAGGTGACATTTTGGATCTAGTTCAAAATTTAGATTTGAATTCGTTCAAGAAATTAATATAAATTCGTAAATGTATTAACTCAAGATGACATAAAAAATTTCAAGCTTATTCTAATAGATTTGTATAATCTCGAAAATGATACTTTTTTAGAATACATATAATCCGTTTTCCAAAAAAATAAATAAAAAATAAAAATAAGAGAGAGTAATCAATCCATGGAGTGATTTAAGTTTATTGACATTAAAGATAAATTTTAGATGTAATCACTGATTGAAAAATGTGTGGCCATAAATGACTCGAAAAGAATTATCCAACCTTTTGCTATGGAAAAGGACATGAAGCTTTTTCATGATTTTTATTCTTTTGTTGGTTGTGAAAAAAGAAAATGAAATGAGAATCCATGCCTTCTTCTTCTTGTTACGCCTTCTTTATAACTTTCACTTTCACCATGTGAACTTTTTTGCCAAATTAAAGCACATTCTCTCTCTGTCTCACTATATATGAAGAAGAAGTGGATGATGCTTGATTGCTTATTGCTTTTGGTGGGGTGAAAGTGGGGTGAGCATTAGCTTTGATGTATCCTCTCTCTGCTGAAAAATTTTACACATATGTACATGGAAAATCACCAAAGGATGCTCTTTTTAAAAAGCAGAGGATACTCTGTTGTTGGGGCAGACAAATGGGTCCTCTACAGATTTTCAATGTTTAATTTTAATGTTTCCACATGTGTAATACGACACCCACAAACACGAGGGGAAAGCAACTCCCTCACATCCTAATCCATAATTTCAACTAATTCATCCATAATTTCAGCTAATTCAGCCGGAGGTCGCACGACGTCATGGCAATCGAGAGGAAACTCAAAATTTTTTTATTTTTATTTTTTTTGTATTTGAAGATAGTTTTATTTATTTATTGTTTGGTTGGGGTATTTTGCTACATTACTGTTACGTTCGCAAAAGGTTTTTCTCTCTTTTTTTTCTATCACAAGGCGACAACTCAAGATTTTAATTTCTAATGTAACAATTTTTGAACAATAATTTATTTTGAAATAAGTTACTTTTTATCAATTTGAAGGAAAAAAAATGATATAATGACGCTACAAGAATTGCTTTACGACGGAAATTAGCCAGGGAAATTAGCACTCAGCTCGTTGTTTCAATAACTGCGACCGAAACTCGTCGCCATTAGTGAGGAACAACATTTTTCAAAATTAGAACTTTGTTTTTGTCGCTATAAGATTCCTTGCTGTTAGTGCGTCTCTGTTCCAGCAATATACATTGATTAAAATGTTCATGCATTTCCTGTTTTTTTTTAATTAAAAGATGGAGAAATTATTCTTGAATTTCTTGCAACATTTTTTTTAATTCTTATTAAATAATGGCGAAAATGTTCACATGATGTGCAGATTCATATTCAGATCAAAATAACATACTTTAGATTATAAAAATAAATAAATTGTAGAGTATCATTGGCCTCAATCTTTTCCCAAGTGGGTATATGTGCTTTAAGGCACTATACAATATGAATTTGCCACAATTGGAGTGAGACTTCAGAACGCAGGCGTATCACGCAACATTGGATAATAAACAATAATTTCTAACCGTCCAAATATATATATTTATTTAAAAAATGAATACATAAAATTTTTAAAATATGTGTATGTATGTTTTCGCCTAAATTAATATAATTTTATTTATTATAAAAAATAAAAAATGAAAAAAATATTTTCAGTATTAAAAACTTTAAAAAATAGCTTTTGGTTATGAAAAATTGTCTATTACTGATTTTAATACAAATTCTAAAGGATGACAATTAAAATTTTCAATTCCTAACTTTTACTTTAATTTTACTGACCCTTAACTAACTGTATGCTTTTAAAAATTGAACCAAATAAACATTAAATATTTTGCCATCAGCGTGACATGGTATTATTAAGAAAAGTTGTAAGCTGTAAAGATGGAGAAAATAATGTATCACATAAACAATCATACAAAGGAGCCTAACATAATCTCTTATTAGTGCAATAAGCAAAACATGTCCAACATAATGCTCATGGTGTGACCTCACTAGCAATTGAGGGAAAAGTGAGATAAAAGCTGTGGCAA
The DNA here is from genome assembly GCA_023653625.1 of Triadica sebifera. NCBI lineage: Eukaryota > Viridiplantae > Streptophyta > Magnoliopsida > Malpighiales > Euphorbiaceae > Triadica > Triadica sebifera. The sequence continues at coordinate 25,548,553 of CM042908.1, read as the reverse complement.
TTTTATTACAAAGCTATAAAGTACAAATTGCAAAACCAATGAACAAGTGGGTATTAGGCAGAGTTAGATGATTGGAGAATGCACATTTGGTGATTATTGCTCTATGAAATTAGGCTGTACCCAAACAAAATTGCTGTGTTGGTAATGGTGGCCACACTTCAATCTATATACGAGTTCAGCTTTTGGGAAAGCAAAGACTTCTTAAAGGAGAAGAGTTTTAACAATTTTATCTTTATTGTTTTTCATAGTAAATATTGAATAAATGATGAATAATGGAGTGCTTTCCGAGTCATAATTGAACTTATAATCAACAATGTAGGAACTAACCAGTGAAGCCATATCTTTAGAAAAGCACTGCAATATATACAATAATCCATTCAAATCTTTAATTTTTTTCTTTTTTATGTTGTTTCAGTCAAAGCATAATCCACTACTCTCTCATATAGATCAATTTCATAATTAAAACGAAAAAATAAATCTGTAGATTGCCTGAAATATTCTCTGAGACAGATATGGGGTATTACATAGACATTATGGTACATATACAAGAACAAAGGAAGGCAACATCTTAAAATGTAAGAGAGCACATTTATGGTTATATGCTAAAAAGAGTACGGCCTGAAGTCACTGAAAAACAGAAAGCCAGTTGATGAACTTTTATCAGCTACTATACAATTTCTGGAGATAGACACCTCCCTACCTTTAACATTTCCACTTCTACGCAGCTATAAAATTCCTCAAATTCAAGTCAAAATTTGTATCAAACACCAACAATGGTATTATAAGTACCATAACCGGCAAATAGCAATCCACATATCAAAAAGCAATAATCTAAGCCCTTCTGCCAGAAATTCAAAGATGGACCTAGTAATATAAGGTGAAATGTGGCTGGCAAAACAAATGAGATCAGTGCACATACAGTACTCCCCACAAGAGAAGCAAATACACCAAACCCAGGAACCAACGATGCCAAAACTGCCAAGATAACAATCAGAATTGCCCGACTCACATATTTTCTGACAATTCCAACTCTTGTTAAACTCCTATCATCATTACAGTATAGCTTTTCATGCCATCCACTGTTCTCCAGTTTTCCCTCCACAATTTCATGAATTGGGTGTACCATGATTGGAAATGTGAATACTAATCCCAGACACAATCCAATCTGTTTCCAACCAGAACAGCTATAAGATTTTATTGCTTGATATTCAACAGCGAGCAATTATATAAAATATACTGGAATGCAATTAGCACGAATTTTTCATTTACACTTTTGCAATTGGTAAAGAGTCTATATGGTACCAAATCATGATTTACAGGGGCAAAATTATTAGAACGAAGAGTCCAAATAAGAAGTATATCTTGTTAAAAATAAATGTCTGATAGTTAAAGAAGAACCAATGTAGATTCTTATGTCTGATAACTAATATAAGAAAACAATTGGTGAACAGAATCTATGCAGAAATTGAAGTGTGGACACACATTGATAATGCCTAAGCATATGGATCTTTATCTATTAATTTTATATTTGGCTTTATATGCTTTTACATAAAGGTTATATGCTAAAAACAGTGAACTCCAATTTGAGATTGTGATGGTGAATGACAATTATGAGATAATGACAAAGTGGACAGGTAGGAAGGCATATGTTAATGTATTAAAAAGTAAATGGTATGAGGAACTAGATCCAAATTCTAAAGCTATCTCTATCATATCAATTTTCCATACTGTATTGAAACTTTTCCCATTAAAAAAAAACTTCTTAATAGAGCCAGTCATTTCTAAATTGTAAAGTTATCAGCAAAAGCAACTATAATATTAAGTTGTAAAATTGAAAGGAAGATAAAACCGAGTACCTGAACAGCCATGGTAGACCAATTATAGGGCAAATTGAGGGTTATAATATCTTTGGTTTGATCACCGTAAGCCATATAACCAGAAAATCCAAAAAGCACATACACAAGGGTAATTCCAGTGAATGCTTTGGCCAATAATCTAGGGAATCTGCCCCTTTCTCTCATTGATGCCTCTAATGCCAGAGTCATTCCAAATCCTTCAAAACAAAAAACAGCCATCCCTCCAGCAAATGGCAATCCTCTTACACTAGATGTGACTGCAATTCTATCATTGAACTTAAATTCGCCGTTTAATACCTTTTCTACATCCTCTTTTACAACAATTGTCATTGCTAAGACATTGCACACATCCGCGAAAATGCTAAAAGGTGCTAAAGCAGATAAAGAATCAATCCAAGAAAGTGCAATTTCAAGAGGTACTAATAAAAATATAAAGGATGAGAAAGTGAGGCCATGATCATTGAATATGGATGCTAGATTTTGGCCAATAAAGACTAAGTATGCTACAGATCCTCCACACTGGGATGTAAAAATTAGAAATTCTGTTAGGTAACGGCCTGTATTGCCCATACACTTGTAACCCAAATCACCATATGTTTTTGTTTCCTGTGTTAATTCTTCAGCTGCCTGCTTGTCTCTGCATTGAACCTGTCCAGCAAGGAAAAAAAAAACCCATATACAAAATGAAGTGCAATTTTCAGTGAGTGATTAAAAAAAAAAACAAAATTATAAAGTAAGCCAGACCATAACGAATAAAGATGATGAAAACCAAAACTCTTTGAATTGACATGTTAAAATCTACAAAACGGAATCTAAGGAACAAAAGTTATGTGGGTAATTGCTGCAAAACAAAGCTAAAAAGGACGTCTAAAAGAAAACAATAGAAGAAGAAAGTGACTAACCAGTAAAAGCATACAATAATAGGTTGCAATTCCAGCAAGAATAACACCGAGAGATCCAGCAAACCAACCAGCGACTCGAAAAGCAAAAGGGAGGCCTAAAATACCTGTACCAACTATCGATACAATTATATTCCCTAAAGTTTGGATGGTTGAAGCTGTTCCTGTTGATGAAGATTCAAGAAGAGGCACTGAAGAGCTCTTCGATTCACTACCCATCTTTTTTTTTTTTATAATTTCTTTTCTCTTCTTTTGTTTTTCCAGAAGAAGTGATTGGTTTCGTAGTGTTCAGATAAAACAAAAATTAGAGTCGCCAGCTATTACGACGCTGATAGCGCGAAATAATTAGCTAGCAAACAACCCATTCGCTGTTTACGGCGGCTGGTTGCCCGATTAAACGCCGCGTTTTGTCTGTGAAATTATCAGCCATCAATCCTCATAAACAGTATGAAGAAGAAGAAGGAAAACATACTGTACGATAGAACATAATGGATATTTGATATTTCAATTTGTTTTTTGTTATTTTGGATCAAATTAAGATAATCCTTGCATGCCTTTACCTTTTTTAATATTTTTAATATTTTAATTAAATTTTATTTACGTTGAAATTTCTTAATTTAGTTCAATATTCCTTTTTATTATCTGCTTAAACTGCAAACAAATATATATAATTTAATAATTGGCAACTGAAAATATTAGCAAATAGCAACTAATGGAATAGTTCATTCAACATGTGCTTATTTTGAGATTTAATTTTATTAAGTTTTTTAAAAAAATTTACTTACTTATAAACATTAAAATAATAATATATAAATAATGATTTAACTAACCAGTATAGTATGTATAATTATTACCTTTATGCATATACTTTACCAAAAAAAAAAAGATATGCATATATAAATGAAACTTATCATTTGACTCATATACTTTTTAATTTTTCTTAATTTAGTCCATATAATTTTATTTCAATGATGAGCTCCTACAATATTATTTTTTAACAATTAAGTCTCTTTTTATCAGTTTTTTTAAATTAGATTATTATCGTTAATTTGCTAATATAATTTTTTTTATTCAACTTGAATTAAATGTGATATAAATTGAATTATATAATTAAACTATATTTGCAATTCAATTAATAATAATATATAAATTACATACTTGAATTTATATTATAATAAATCCTAGTTAGATAAAAAAAAAGTTAATTTTAAATTAGTGAACTAATGACATTAGTCTGTTTTTAAAAAATTATTTAAAAAAAAAACTCCATTGTCAATGAAATAATAATATAAGAACTCAAATTATTGTAATAAAAGTAGAGAGCCCACATTAAAAATTTAAAAGGTTTAGAGGGCAAAAAGATAGGGTTTGTTTTAATATAGAAAAATATTTTTGGAAAAACTTTAAGTATATAAAAATATATTTAAAATTTAATTATATTATCAATGATTATTTATAAATAAAAACCACTTTTTCTAAAATCTCGGGTCTCATAATTTCCCTATTCTCTCATTTCTCTATTTTTTCCCTTTTTTTATTCAATAAATTTAATAATTCAAAATTTTAATTATATAAAATTAATAATAAATAGTGTCAATTGAATAAAATTTTAATAAAAAAACTTAATTACATAAATTTATAAAATTATAAAACCAAATTATGCAATTTTTCTTTCTAAATTGATGTTAATGATGGACAACTTAAAAAGTAATTCTAAATTTATGGCTATATATTTTTCATTTTTCTCTAACAATATTTTTTTATAAATATTTATTAAAAAATAAAGAGTATTATTGAATCGTTGTATTGTCAAATTTTAAGAGATTATGACTGTAAATGAATATAGCCGTTCTCGAGCTATTCAAACATTTGTTTGGAAAAATTTTTATTCACAATCGTTTATTACTATTAATGAGCTGAATTCGAAATCTTTTTGAGCTCAAGTTTAAGTTTAATGTTGTTAAATTAGCTCACGAAAATATTAATTTAAAACGTATTTATGTAAAAACTAACAAACGTATTTATTTAAACGTTTACTAACATATTTATTTAAATTTTTTTTATATTATATTTTGTTATCGAGCCCGAGTTTAAGTTTAAGCTCGAATTCGAGTTTTTGTCATTATTAGTTAACAAACTGAACTCAAACTTTTGTCATTATTAGTTATCGAACCGAACTCTAGCTAAACTCATTAAACATAATAGATGAGTTTTTTTACAACCGAGTTCGAAATACTAACGAATTTAATAATTTTAAAATGAATCAAACTCAAATATAAATGCTCGAATTGAATTCACTGCGATAAATTTAAATTAACTAAACTCAAACTCACTAATGCCACTCATTCATAGCTCTAGTGATTAGAAAATAAAGATTTTGAGCACTGGTCTTATATTTGACAAATATAAATAAAAAGAACTAGCTTATTGAAATTCCCAGAATAAAAGACCAAGAAAACGGCTTAATATGGATTTGAACTCTCATCTCCAACCAATATTTCTTATAAGTTTATGCTTCATAACTAATGATATAACTTTAAGCAAATACAATACACGGCTAAATTAATACAACAAAGAAATATTGAATACATGATGAATCCACTTTCCTGCCCATCTCATTCCAACTGAATAACCTGTAAATAAATCTTATTCGTTTCATTTGTATTTTCTCAAGTTAAATTGAATGACATAAATATTTATTTAATTTTCACCATTGGCTATTAATGAATGGTCAATATTAAGTGCTATAAATTAAGAAGAGGTTATTTATTTTTTAAAAAATAACTATTAACATTTAATTTTGATGATTCATTTATATTGAACGGTGTAGATTATATGAATAAACCTATCATAAATATTTTTTTATATGGAAAAATACCAGCAGGAAGATTTTTCAAATGGAAAAATTGTTGCAGATTTTGTTGGGTTAAAGACTAAAGATAGCGAGAGTTGGATGGACCATTTTTAGACCCAAATTTGGTTGATCATGATCTAATTCCAGGCGAGGGAATGTTCTTCTTTGCTAATCATTAAGGAAAAAAAAAAAGGTGATATTAATTGATTATTTTTTTTATTCTCAAAAAGAAAAAAATGATTTTTTTTTCAAAAAAGAAAATGGCAAAATGCCAAGGTGATTGCCGTACAATAGCTCTAAATGGGCTTTCTCCAATGGGCTGTTATCAAATTGAATACAATGGATAGGTTGAAGGATGCAAGGAAGATGTAGTTATTTTTCATTTTAATTTTGTCAAATGAATTGAATTTATAAAAATTTGAGATTGCTGTTTAATGTTTAAAAAGTAAGTTTATAAATTTTTTAATTTAATTGTTTGATTTTTTTAATTTTTTATAAACTGTTTTTCTTAAATCTGTTTCTGAAAAAAAACGCTGTTTCTGAAAAAAAGCGTCTATTTATTTTATTCTTTCCAAAAACAATTTTTAAAATTTAAAAAAATTAAAAATAAAATTTTTTTCCAAACGCAATACCAAACTGACTTTTAAAATTATTAAGGATCTATTTGGCATTGCGTTCGACAAAAACCCTTTTGGAGAAAAAAATTTTATTTTTAAATTTTTTGAATTTTGAAAACTGCTTTAACAAAAAAAACAGAAAAATAAATATTTTTTCCAGAAACAGATTTGAGAAAAATAGCTTATAAAAAATTAAAAAATCAGTCAATTAAATCAAAAAAATTTTAAATCTATTTTTTGGATACCAAACAGCAATATCAAATATCTCTAAAATTTAAACCGCTAATATGCTGCATCATAAAGCAGAAACTCTACTGCTATGCTATTTGCATGATGACTCCAATTTATATAACCTTAGGCCAGATTTTCAATAATAATTAAATAAAAAAATAAGGTATAAATGTATCTCTAGTACCACAATGAATTATATTCAGAAGTTCTGAATTGAATTGAAATTTTACGGTCGTCTTTTCAAATAAATAATCATTTCCAAAAGGTCTTAATTATTTAAATTTGGAATCTGACTTTTTGAATTTGAATATTTTATATAGCATGCCACGTTCTAATGTTGTGTTTTATCTTATGCAACCAATACGATGAATATGAATATGATTTCCATTAAAAAAAAAGATTTATAATAATAAAAGCTGAATTGGGAACTTCCTATTGTCCCATTTTCCATTACTATCAAAATCATTGCTTTTTCGGTGCATTGAATTTCAATCATATATATACATACTATTTAGTATATCTAATTGTTGGGCAAATATTTAATATTCTAATTAATAATTAAGAATTTTTTTTTTGATATCAAATAAAGAAGCATATTCTTCCAACTAAAACAAGAAACACATGCTTCTGATCTCAAATGAAGAGGCAATTCTGCAACTATGAAAATCATTTGTAATTAGCCCAAAACAAAAAATGGTAAAAGAATTTAACTTCTTGCCTTCCAACATTACCCCACACACACACACACAAATAAATATATTACTACACAAATTGACAGGCAAAACCAAGTTGTTTTATGTGTGAAGACTGAAAGGGTGGTGAATATGGTAGCATTTTTTGAACATTGACATTTGATTCTTGCATTATTAATATTTCCACAATTTGATTTTGTTCTTCAAAGGAAATATTACCATCACAGAATTAATAAAGAGGAAAACTTACTTTTCAAGTGCTCTTTATAATGATTTGAATAATTTTTTAAGAATGAATTAAGTTTAAAAATTCATTTTCAATATAATATAAAATTAAAATTACCATTGTTGCCATATTTTTCAAAATTAGTTTTTGAGCTGGATGAGTTCAACACAAGGTCAATTTTTCATTATTCACTCCATGTTTATGTGACCCCATAGTTCACTATCCCAGTCATGATAATGCTTTCATTCCCAAATGAAATAATTATTAGACAAGTAATGACCACTAATTAACTCAATTATGTGTCCAATATCTTTTTATGGATTTGTCTATATATGTCATCAATATAAATCTGTACCATATGGATTATGCATATATATATATATATATATATATATATATATATATATATATATATAGAAGAAGAAGAAGAAGAAAGGGATTGGATAAATACAATATGGGGTCAGAAAAAGAAAAAGAATTATCATACGCATATATGGATTATGCACTAATTATGGATTATATTGACTATATATAACAAAGTGTAGTAAACCAGAATTAGATATCTTGGAAACAAGAGGCGGATAATGCACCAATTTCTCAATGCGGCCTTTTCTTTGACTAATCTGAATACTGAAGAAGAGTGTAATTGAACAGCTTAATTAATTAGTTTAATTATATCGTTTGTGATAAGTGTCAATCCATTATGTCTCCTTACAACTTAATTGTGTCATACCATTTTTGCCTTTTTTTAATTAAACCTTAGAATATATATATATATATATATATATATATATATATATAATTGTTTAAGCCAACCATTTTCTCACAAATATGAGTAAGATAAAAAATTGTATACTTTCTTACATTATCATGACGGTTGAGATATCAACATTGACTAATTATAAGATTTAAATAATACTTATAATAATTTTGATATGATTAATCTTTTAGTTAGTTTTTGAAATGAGTTATACTCAAGATCTATTTATTTAACAATTACTATTATACATAAACCATAAAAAATTAAAATTATTAAACATCCACATGTCTCCAATATATACACCCTATAAAGTTTTTATTAAATTGATAAATGAAAATTTATCAATGTGGTTTGTCAAATCAAAACATATAATTATATTCTACTACAAAATGGGCAACCTTATCCAACATCACAAAAAGATTACACAACACGCTATATATATATATATATATATATATATATATATATATATATATCTCAACAAAGAAGTGAAAAAAATAAAAATAGAAAACCACGATAACTTGGTTTACTTATACCGATTAATTTCGTTACTAATTAAAGTTTATCTCAATCATGAACTTCTTGACGAGTTGAATAAATTGAGCAGCAGGCTGAGAGTATGGATTATTAGTAAAGAAACCATGTTCCATCCCCTCAAATTCAAAGTAATCAATTTTCTTTCCCATCTCTTTTAATCTTCGAGCATAATCCTCAACCCTATCTTTCAACAATTCATTGCTTCCTACGATCACCAAGATTGGGTCAAGACCCAACGGTTCAAGATTCAAGCTTCTTCGTCCAAATGGGTTAGCCAATGGGTGGTCTCTACCTTCTCCAACAGGCATCGAAAGCCTCCAAAATCTGTGGTCAATATTTTTATTTAAAGCCAACAAAAAAAAAGAAGGAAAACAAGTGTCATTCCCTTTCTGGGTAATTATTTATACATAGTGAGTAACTATAACTTTCATATAAAAGTTCCATCAATTATTGAACAAAATTTTTCTCCATAGGCACTAACTCATAAAATGTCAAGTCCCTTTCTTAGACAGAGATGTGTAAAAGGATATTCTTAAAATAACTTTTTATAGATAGGCTTGAAAACCTGTTCCCAGGAACAAGGAGTTTTTTTTTTTTACTATACCAAAACCATGTCTCTATTCATGTATCTAACCGATATTACACTGTTATTAAAATAAAAAGGAAAAAAAAAACTTATCCTTATTTTATAAATATAAATTGGTTATAAAAATTATTTTTTAATATAACTATAATTAGCTTTTTTTCATAAATAAAAATAAAAATCGACCTAAATAAGAATTTTAAAAAACAATTTATATACTTTGTACATGTGTCTTATATTAGTGTCTATAATATATACATATGCGCATTTGCGGCTGTTAATTAATTCATGAATATGAAAAATATTTATCGCTTTCACCTTAAAAAGAGATTATATGATATTGATTATAATAATATTAGGAATAATATATATTGGAAAATGATTTCAGAAATATGGTTTATACAATGGAGACATATGTTGGTTCTATGTATATAGAGACTACACTAAAGATTAAAGATATATAACAAGTCCACAAATAGTGTAATTTTCCCACTAAAGATAAGTGGGGCATTGAGTTTGACCTGTCCTTTAATTTGGAATTGGAAGTATACATCAATATTGAAGAGAGAATAATTGGAACTATAATTATTAGGGTTTTGACATTGGACATGCTTAATTAATCTTCAAATCCTCTATTTAAAAAGAAAAAAAAATTATAGACAATAAATCAATTTGGAAATGATTTAATAGATGTGCAATGGAAAAGCGTGAAGAAAGGATATGGATGAAAAAAAGAAGGTAAATTGCACCAATGAGTTGTAATAGTTTGATTTTAGAATTTTAATTTGTAATAAAAAATATATAAATTTATCATAAATGTAAGTCTCATCCTTATTCTACTATCCTCTATTATCTCAAAAATCTCATTTAAATCGTGATGACATAAATCTATTTTATATCTATGAAAATTTAGATTGAGTCCATAAATAAATATAGTTTTTAAATGTAAAATAAATAAAACTATTATGATTAAAGGACTTGCAACTGCCTTTTTCCTTAATAAAATTAATAAAGCATTTTAATCTTTTAAGTTTGCGATGACTTTTTCCTTATTTTATTTCTAGTTGTTAAAAGACATGCAGTTATCTCATGTATTAGGTAACAATTTTACACGCAATATGTTAATATGATTTTTATGTTATATTTATGATAAATTTGAGAACTTTATTGATACAAATTAAAATTCAAGAGTCAAATTATTACAAATATCCAAGTACAAGGAGTCATTAGTGCAATTTACTCAAATAATAATAATAATAATAATAATAATAATAATAATAATAATAATAATAATAATAAAGAAGAGAAATGGAAAAAATGGCTCTTTCATAACCATTATATATGGATTTGCTATTGTAGCCCTATCTATCTAAAATAAGCCTTTTTTATATTTTTAAATTTATTTATTTTATTTTGATGTTATATAATATTATTTTATGCATGTTGTTAATACATAAAAACTTGCTAGGTACCATTAAAATAAGGAGGAAGGTAATTTAAAACCATTAATGCAGAAAGAGAAACATTTATTGATTTCTATTTAATATGTTATTTATTATTTTTTTATTTTATTAATGATACATAAAAATATATCATTCAAAGAATTAAAATAATAAAGAAAGTACTAGGAAAAAGGTAATAAGCACCCTCGTGCACAAATAGACTTCCAACGAATCACAATTCATGAGATAAAGAACTAGAAATTCAATTTAAAAGGGATAAATTCATATATTTTCATTATAAAGTATTAGCAAAGATGGAAAGAATTAAAAATTGAAATATGTGAGACTAAATTAAAGAAATAAAATTTCAAAACATAATTTTAATTTTTTTTTGATTTAGGATGACGGTGACCCATATGATAACTTCTAGGTCCACCACTTATGTAAAACATAATTATTAGCATATGTGTCGGAGTTCAATCGATGAAAAAATTTCACGAAATTGACACTTGGATGTGACACGTGGACAAATAATTTATTTAAAATTTAGAAAATTCAGTAATTTACATCCGAAGGTAGAGAGAAGAGAAATGCACATTTTAATCTTTGGTTTGATGAAAAATGAGGCCAAATAACAAGTTGAACGATGCTTGTTTACGCATCGACAGATCAAACTCCATTTTAATGTCAAGTTGCTATTCCAACTAAACAACTAAATTCAAATAAATAACTCCAATTTTATTAGTGAGAAGTGAAAATTTGTGAGAACTTCATCGTTCAAGTTAAAAAATTTCAAATTTCTTTTCATTTCAACTTTCAAGTCAATTTCTGATCATTAATAATTAAAGAAACATTAGTGGAAATTAATGGAAAAAATTGCCATATCTTTTTGACTCTGACATGTGCTTATGTGTACATAGTTGCACAAGAATTGATTATAGTAATGCTTTTCCTTTTCAAATATGCATATCCAATCAACAAGATATTATGGGTAGGCATGATTTCCTCCCTAATATCTGCCCACAGTTAGTTTTAAATATGAAAAAAAAATCAAGAAAATTAAGTTGTTGGAAAAATGTATGCAAAGGTAGAGACACACTGCCCCAAAAAGAGGGATAATTTCTTAGCGTTCAATTTGAAAGAATGACAGCAACACTTTCAGACACCAATAATTAAGAAGAATGCACTAATAACCCTATTGACATTAGCAAACATTATTATGGAATAACCATAAATGTCAAATTGCATAATTCTAAAAATAGAATATAAAAGAGAAAATATTATTCAGAAAAACCATGATCTTAATTCCATAATATCTAATTATCAAACTAAAGTATTAAACTTGTATATTGATAAAAATTAGACAATTATCATTGACTATTAATTATAAAATGAGTAAATGTGCATGATCTATATACTGGCGCCCTGTTGGATTCCAAAGCCTATTAGTATATATTTAGTTATTTAGTTATTTTTGGGCAGTTGTTCTTTTTATGAATATTAATATTTTTTTGTTGTTATAAGTGATTTAATTAGAGTTCGAATCCCAGAGGTGAATATCTGGTGAGATATATAGATATTTAATTTTAATTGTATGGCCTAATACACAGAATCATTTTTGGCTAGACACATGATATAAGATATGTGGGGAAATGGGGCATAAATTAAATAATAAAGAGAGAAAGTAATTACCTGTCTAATGTCTCCAAGTTCAACAATTGTTCACTAGGCCCTTCCTCTGACTTTGTCCTAACAACCCCTCCAAAAAATGGCGCCAACAGAATATAACCTCGTACCCGAATCGGGGCCAACCCGGTCGAACCAGCTCCGAACCGGACCGCTAAGTGGTGAGCAATATTTCCCCCAGAGGAATCGCCCATAACAAAAACCTTGTCTAAATCCACACCCCCATTTCTAACCCATGCATCCCCATTTTCACTTAAGACCTGAGCTTGAAGCCACTTCATGGCGCTTATTCCGTCTTCCATGGCGGCCGGCAACCTATGTTCCGGAGCCAAACGGTAGTCCGGGGCAATCACGTGGGCGTTGAGGCCGGAGGCGAGGCGTAGGCAGCAGTTATGACAGTTAGGCCAAACGCGGGAACCGACGCAGAAACCACCTCCATGGATGAAAAACAAGACAGGCAGTTTCTTGTTTGAAGTGGGTTTGTAAAGACGAAGATGAAGGTTATGAGTTTTATCAAAGAGACAATCTTTGAATTGGATGGAATTATCATCAATTACTGGTATATGAAAGTCTATATTTTTGGACCTGTAAATGGAACCATCACTGAAGAGTTGAAGAACACCCATGCAGTCTTCTACTATACGAGGGAAAGATCCCATTTTCTTGTTTTGGGTATTTTGGCAATTAATGGCCGGATGTGATGATGGGGTATATATAGGAAAGAAGGAAATTGTGGAGAGAGAAAGTGATGGGTAAAAGTGTAATTTGAGGGGGATATGAGATTAATTGTTATGGAAGAAGAAGAAGAAGAAGAAGGGCAGTGACAGTGAGTGGCATATATAGGAATATGGATTTGATTGATGGCCATTAATTGATATGTTATAGTTACTGAATTGAATTGAATAAGGAGCATAAATAGAGCCATAGCATAGATAAGGCAAGGTTGTGGTAGTGTTTCATTCATGGGACTGAATTAAAATTGCATGCCATGTGATTTGTTTGCTGTTAATTTTAATGTTGTGAATTTGTGATGCTCTGAATTTGACCATCTGGGGATACGACAAATCATTCTCAAATCTCAATTTAATAACTGTGAATTTTTATTTTTAAAGGGCGAAAAGTGCAAATAGATCTCTTAGCTATAAGCCAAAATGAATATTGATTTTTTGAATAAAACTCATCTAATTTATCTCATACTAAAAGTTTGATATAGAAATGACCCTCTATATTTTCAATATAGAGCATATTGATGACCTTCTATATTTTTAATAAAGAGCATAAAATGGCTCAAAATTCGGAAGATTGATGGAGGTCAGTTGTACACAAATTTTAGTATTGAAGGTGTAAAATAATCTAAAATTTTAGTATAAAAGGCTAATTGAATTGAGTTTTACCGCAAAAATTAATATATTTTTTAATGCATATCATCAAAATCTATTTATAATTTTAACGTTTTTAAAAAAGACAATATAGTCAAATAAAATAAAATAAACTAGAAGTTATATGTAACTTTCTGAGAACATCTAAAGAAGTTGTAACGGTTACTGTTTATCTTGTTGTTTCTCACAAGTTTTAATCCTTTACTTCTTGTTGAATATAACAAAGTTTTCTTAATTCATGTTGCTTTTAGAAAATTTGTTTCATAGGCTACTTCTTCAATATCTAATGTTTTCATTTTTTTCACTGATGGGGAGAAAATTCTTGGGAAAACCCCAAGTAGAGGACATTAATTTGTGCCCAAATCTTCATTGATGATGAGGAGCAAAGTGGACTTGCTTTTGATACTAATGCGTTGAAATAGCCAGATGTTGACTTTATATGGTCACCGGTTGGATACTTTTACAGGCCGGTTGGTCAATGCAGAGGCAATGAAATGCACTCTCTCTTCTATTTGAAGGCCAGTGGAAGGAGTTTGCATCAAAGAGATAAACCCTGCAGTGTTTATGTTCAAAATTTTTCATGAATTAGATTTGCAGAATGTATTAGCTAGATGGAGGACCCTGGACTTTTGATGGGCATATGCTCATCTACAAAATGTTAGAACCCTAAGTTCATCTCATGAAAACACCTCTATTTCACGTGGATTTTTGGGTGCAAATCCATGAACTCCCAATCAGCTAAGCGATGAGAGACGAGTGTCCCTAACTTTCAATATATAACACAAGTGACCTTTTAACTTCAATTTAATTTTACCTATTGCCCCCCATTTAACACAAGTGTCCTTAACCTATTTCAACTAAGCTATGAGGGACAGTGAGTGAAATTAATTAAATTAAAATTGAAAGATTTTTATATTAATTAAGAATTGAAATTTATTAACATTGCCATTAATTAGTGATAATTAATCCTAATTTTGATGCACCTGTCGATATAAAGGCATTAAAACTTTTTTTTTCCTCTAGTCTATTCTATAAATTCAACTCTCACCAACAATTGAAAGAGAATAGACGACTGGCTAATTATGAAATTCTGAATAAATAAATTTTTAATTGTTTCTTTTTTAATCGGATCAAATTTAATTAAATTAGCCTTAGTTTTCCATTTACCTCAGTTATATCAGTATCATTTTGGTTTCTACTTTTTTTTTTTTTGGTTACACATTTCGGTTTCTATGCATATAAACCATATCCAACAACTAACCTAAATATGTTCGTTGAAGTTTATGAATTAGTCACTAATAATTTATTTTCATAAAAATCGTTGTTAATTCCTTCAGCTCAACTTTAAAATAAAATATTTTTAACTATAGAAATATTATAAATACTAATTAAACTAGATATAATGGCAATACTGTTGCTAGTGCTATTACCTGGATTCAATTTTGTGTCAACCTCATTGGCAGCTTGGCAATTTAAAAGTAAGCATCACAATTCAACAGATTCCTCTTCCAATATTCATTTTCAACCTCATCGGGTGGTTGTGTCTGTTGAAATATGACAATCCCACATCGGAAAGATTTCAATTTTCACCATAGCATTAGCCTATAAAAGGGCTTAATCCCCCTCTTAACAATTCATCCCAAAAACACCAATCCATCTACTTCTAAGATTGGTTGTTATTCCTCTCTCTCTTGTAATATTTCACTTTGTAATATTTCTTTGAAATAGTGAAATATTATTTCAGTAGTGTCCGAGGACGTAGGCATAATTGGCCGAACCTCGTTAAATTCTGGTGTTCTTTTTATTTCTATTTAATAGCTATTGTCGGGTCTTTTACTTTGTGATATATTGTGCTTTAAATTATCTTAGAAAAATTCTGTCACCAAGACTCAAGAGTCTAAGGAAGTTGGTTTTTAAGGGAGACCATTTGTGACTCCACCAACTACCTGGGAATTTTTCTTTGTCTTAATTTTTGGCACAATTATTCATTTTGGTGGAAACTAACCCGATTTCCACAACAATTGGTATCAGAGCCAAGGTTACTGAGTTATATGCTCTGTGGTTGCGGCGTAAGCTGATCTTCCACATCAGAAAGGTTTCCTTGGATTCTTGGGTATTCCGCATTTGAAAGCTATTAAATAGTCTTAAAAAGGAAATGGCAAGAGACGGACAAAAATCCACAATGGACACAACAGCTTCTACTTCATCAATTTTGACGAGAACTGCTGTGGCAAATACGAGAATTGCAGTGGAGATTTTTGATGGTACAGGCCATTTCGGCATGTGGCAAGGTGAAGTTCTAGACGCCTTATTTCAGCAAGGCTTAGACATTGCCATTGAGGGAGAAAAGCCAGAAGGTGCAGATGAGAAGGAATGGAAGACAATCAATCGTTTGGCATGTGGTACAATTCGATCGTGCCTGTCCAGAGAGCAGAAGTATGCCTTTTGTAAAGAAACTTCTGCAAGTAAATTGTGGAAGGCACTGGAGGAAAAATTCTTGAAAAAGAGCAGTCAAAATAAGCTTCATATGAAGAAAAGACTGTTCAGATTCACATATGTTCCTGGTACCACGATGAATGATCACATCACCAATTTCAATCAACTTGTAGCAGATCTGATGAACTTGGATGTGACATTTGAAGATGAAGATTTGGCCCTAATGCTGTTGGGATCCCTTCCTGAGGAGTTTGAGTTTCTAGAAACTACTCTACTCTATGGGAAAGCTGAGGTGTCTCTTAGTGAAGTATGTGCTGCACTATACAGCTATGAATTGAGGAGAAAAGACAAGAAGGATAGCACCAGTGGAGCAGCTGAAGCTTTGATAGTAAGAGGCCGTTCGAAAAATAAGAACAGGGGAAAGAAAGACAGATCAAAGTCCAGAGTGGGCAAAGATGAATGTGCCTTTTGTCGAGAAAAGGGGCACTGGAAGAAAGATTGTCCTAAGTTGAGAAGCAAATCTGGCAAAGACAAGTCTGTTGCAGATTCAAATGTAGCTGAATGTGATGATTCAGATTTTTCATTAGCATTGATGCCATCAATAAGCAGTTCGACTGCTTGGATCCTGGATTCAGGCTGTAGCCACCATATGTGTCCCAATCGGGAATGGTTTGTCGATTTTAAAGAAATTGAAGGTGGAGTTGTCTATACAGCAAATGACAGCCCTTGCAAAACAACTGGAATTGGTTCAATCCAATTGAGGAATCGTGATGGATCAATCAGAACTCTGACAGACGTAAGATATGTGCCTAGTCTGACGAAAAACCTCATTTCTATGGGAATCCTTGGGAGAAAGGGTTTCACTATAATCATTAAAAATGAAGTAATAAAGGTTATATCTGGAGCACTTGTGGTGATGAAAGGAGTTCAAAGGAGCAACAACTTGTATTACTATGAAGGCAATACAGTTGTTGGAACAACAGCAGCAGTTTCTAGTGATGACCATGAGCTAGAAATAACCAGATTGTGGCATATGCGCTTGGGGCATGCAGGCGAAAAATCCTTGAAACTTCTGGCGAATCAAAGATTATTGCAAGGAGTGCGAACCTGCAAATTAGACTTCTGTGAGCATTGCATCAAAGGGAAGCAGACGAGAGTGAAGTTTGGCACTGCAATCCATGATACCAAGGGTATTCTGGATTATGTTCACTCAGATGTATGGGGTCCTTCCAAAACTGCTTCAATGGGAGGTAAACACTACTATGTTACCTTTGTTGATGATTGTTCAAGAAGAGTATGGGTGTATACAATGAAGACAAAGGATGAAGTGTTGGAAGTTTTTCTCATCTGGAAGAAGATGGTAGAAACTCAGACGGGCAGAAAGATCAAGTGTCTTCGAACAGACAATGGCGGAGAGTACACAAGTGATCCCTTCATGAAAGTTTGCAGAAATGAAGGAATTGTTCGACATTTCACTGTCAGAAATACACCACAACAGAATGGGGTGGCTGAACGCATGAACCGAACTCTACTAGAGAAAGTTCGGTGTATGTTGTCTAATGCTGGATTAGGCAGACAGTTTTGGGCTGAGGCTGTAACATACGCATGTCATCTCATTAATCGTTTGCCATCAACTGCTATCAATGGCAAAACACCTTTGGAGGTGTGGTATGGAAAACCTGCTACAGATTATAATTCCTTACATGTGTTTGGTTCCACTGCATACTATCATGTTAAGGAATCGAAGTTAGATCCAAGGGCACAGAAAGCTATCTTTATGGGGATATCCTCTGGTATCAAAGGATATCGACTATGGTGCCCAGAGACGAAGAAAATAATCTTTAGTAGAGATGTTACCTTTGATGAGTCTACCATGTTAAAGGTAACAAAGGAGCAGACGGATGGTTCTCCACAGCAGGTGGAGGAAACTCCCAAACAGGTGGAGTTTGATAGAAGAAGAATTGTTGATCCAGCAATTGTAGAGTCTGATAAAATTACTCCTACGGAAGAAGACGAGATAATGGTAGAAAATGGATCAGATGAGGAAGCAGAGGTTTCAACACAAGAACCTCCTCAGCAACTTAAGCCAATTGCACTACGAAAGCCGAAAAGGAAGATTAAGAAACCTGCTCGACTTGAAGATATGACTAATTATACATCTTCAGTAGATGATGAGATTCCTTCCACTTATTGTGAAGCTATTCAAAGCTCAGAAGAAGAAAAGTGGAGAAAGGCTATGGAAGAAGAGATGCAGTCCCTTGAAAAGAATCAGACATGGAAGCTAGCAAGTCTGCCAAAGGGAAAGAAAGCGATTGGCTGTAAATGGGTTTATGCAAAGAAAGACGGATTTCCTGATAAGAATGATATCCGCTACAAGGCAAGATTGGTAGCTAAAGGTTACGCTCAGAAGGAGGGAATTGATTATAATGAAGTGTTTTCTCCAGTTGTAAAACATTCCTCCATAAGAATACTGCTGGCTTTGGTAGCACAATTTGATCTGGAACTAGTTCAGCTGGATGTAAAAACTGCATTTTTACATGGAGACTTAGAAGAAGAAATCTACATGACTCAGCCAGAAGGATTTAAAGTTGCTGGAAAAGAAAATTTGGTGTGCAAGTTGAGCAAATCGTTGTATGGATTGAAGCAATCTCCAAGACAGTGGTACAAACGATTTGACAAGTTTATGATAAGGCAGAAATACACAAGAAGCAAATATGATCATTGTGTATATTTACGCAAGCTACGGGATGGTTCCTTTATCTATCTCCTCCTTTATGTTGATGATATGCTGATAGCTTCAAAAGATGAAGGAGAGATTCAGAAGTTAAAAGCTCAACTAAATCAGGAATTTGAAATGAAGGATTTAGGGGAAGCTAAGAAGATTCTCGGTATGGAGATATGCAGAGACAGAAAATTGGGGAGACTTTGTTTGACTCAGAAACAATATCTGAGAAAAGTACTAAAGCGTTTTGGGATAAATGAGAATACAAAACCAGTTAGTACTCCACTTGCTCCTCATTTTAAGCTCAGTGCATCTTTATCTCCGAAAAGTGATGAAGAACGAGAATATATGTCAAAGGTTCCATATGCAAATGCTGTTGGTAGCTTGATGTATGCAATGGTGTGTACGAGGCCTGACATTTCACAAGCAGTTGGAGTTGTGAGCAGGTACATGCATGATCCTGGCAAAGGACATTGGCAAGCTGTGAAATGGATTCTACGGTATATTCAGAATACTGTAGATGTTGGTATAATGTTTGAGCGGGATGAGAAAAGTGGTCAATATATAGTTGGATATTGTGATTCCGACTATGCAGGTGATTTAGACAAACGTCGATCTACTACCGGTTATGTGTTCACACTTGCAAAGGCACCGGTTAGTTGGAAGTCCACCTTACAGTCAACAGTTGCTTTGTCTACAACAGAGGCAGAGTACATGGCAGTTTCAGAAGCTGTTAAGGAGGCAATTTGGCTTCAGGGGTTGTTGAATGACTTGGGAATTGGTCAGAAGCATGTCAAAGTGCATTGTGACAGTCAAAGTGCTATTTGTTTAGCAAAGAATCAAGTTTATCATACAAGGACGAAGCATATCGATGTTCGATATCATTTTGTACGGGAAATTCTTGAAGATGGTGGGATACTTCTTCAGAAGATTTTGACTGCTGAAAATCCCGCAGATATGACAACAAAAGTTGTGACAGGTGTCAAGTTCCAACATTGTTTGGACTTGATAAATGTTATTAGAATTTGAAATTGGGCGCTTTGAAGCGCATTTGGAGACATTACTGAAATTTGTAATATAAGAGTTTAGAGGATGTTTGTTTGGAATTGTGAGATTGTCAAGGTGGAGATTTGTTGAAATATGACA
The DNA here is from genome assembly GCA_023653625.1 of Triadica sebifera. Taxonomy (NCBI): domain Eukaryota; kingdom Viridiplantae; phylum Streptophyta; class Magnoliopsida; order Malpighiales; family Euphorbiaceae; genus Triadica; species Triadica sebifera. The sequence continues at coordinate 25,528,487 of CM042908.1, read as the reverse complement.
ATCCCACATCGGAAAGATTTCAATTTTCCACCATAGCATTAGCCTATAAAAGGGCTTAATCCCCCTCTTAACAATTCATCCCAAAAACACCAATCCATCTACTTCTAAGATTGGTTGTTATTCCTCTCTCTCTTGTAATATTTCACTTTGTAATATTTCTTTGAAATAGTGAAATATTATTTCAGTAGTGTCCGAGGACGTAGGCATAATTGGCCGAACCTCATTAAATTCTGGTGTTCTTTTTATTTCTATTTAATAGCTATTGTCGGGTCTTTTACTTTGTGATATATTGTGCTTTAAATTATCTTAGAAAAATTCTGTCACCAAGACTCAAGAGTCTAAGGAAGTTGGTTTTTAAGGGAGACCATTTGTGACTCCACCAACTACCTGGGAATTTTTCTTTGTCTTAATTTTTGGCACAATTATTCATTTTGGTGGAAACTAACCCGATTTCCACAACAGTGTCAAGATTGGAATTGTCCATCTCAACCCAGGGCCACTTATGCAGTGTACCACAAACTAAATGAAAGAGTTAAAAACTTAGAAATGCAAACTCGTGTGCTAATCATTAGATAATAGGATTATAAGGCAAAAGATAATTAAGGATTATAAGGCAATTTCGTACAAGAAGACACGCATGCAAAATGAATTTCAATCTAGGAATCATTTTGATTCTAGGCCATCAAACAGCCTTGAATATCTTAAACTTCGTGAAGAAAAACAAACTCTTAAACTTCGCGAAGAAAAACGAACTTACTTGCTTTCTGCAGCTTTCATTTGGGTTGTAGTTTGTCTTTACTCTTATGTTGTCTTCTTCCTCCGTTGACCCTCTCTCATCTTATTCATGGCCATTCCCACTTTGGGTTACAGCAAGGTTGCATCTTTTCATCCTTTTCAACAGTCATCAACGGCCCTTATCTTCACATGAGCCAACAGATGCACACATTCACCAATTTTATGCGTTATTGCAAATTTTATACCCGTTCTCTGTCTCTCTTTATATATATATATATATCACATTCATAATTACTATTCTTTCAATTTGTATTATAATTTTGTAGGGAGTTTTCGAGATTTTTGAGAGAGTTAAGCCCCTTAGGGCACATTAAACATGAAACGTGTCAAGCAAAATAAAAAAGCACGGTTTACAGAGTTTGGGTGAGACATGGACATGGACACGTGGAATTGGATTAGAGAAACGAAGAAGCCTCAGCTTAGATATTCCATAGGCGTCAACCTGGGGACCTATTTTGCCCCAAATGTCAACGTCATCAACTGATACGTAATGAGGTTCCGTTGGGTCGCAATTCCCCCAGAGAATAAAGTTGGAATTTTCTTTTTCCATTGATCTCCTCAATCTCTCTCGTACCCCCTTTGATTGTGAAACGTGTTATATTTTTCATGACCTATTTTAATAGAATTGAACAATTTTATTTACAAATTAAATTAATAATTAATCATCTTATTCAAATAAAATTCTAGATTTATGATGATATTTTTAAATTATATATATTATTAATTCAAACAATTTATTGATCAAATAATTTTAATCTAATAGATATTTTTCAAAAAACCAATCAAAATTCAAATAAATAATTTAAATTAATTTCTTATTTTAAGAAATTAATTTTTTATATAAAGAAAAGGTTAAATAAGATATTTTATTCTAAAAAAAATAATTGTTCTTGTTTCTTTTAAATGAAAAGGTTTGAATTTATAAGGACTCATTTGATATTTCATTTGTCAAAAGCGCTTTTGGAGAAAAAAATTTTATTTTTAAATTTTTTGAGTTTTGAAAACTGCTTTTGAAAAGAAGCAGATAAATAGATACTTTTTCCATAAGCAAATTTGAGAAAAACAGTTTATAAAAAATTAAAAAAATCAGTTAATTAAATAAAAAAAATTATAAACCTGTTTTTTGAACTTCCAACAGCAATTCCAAACACCCTTAAGTTGTTAGTGTAGGATGAAGAATAAGCGGAGAGAGTTTCATTAGGAATGAAGGGTCATATCTCTCCAAAATTATATATATAATGCTAAAAAAATAATTTTATATATTTTTAATATTTAATTATAAAATAAAAATAGATAAATATTAGTGAAGTGTAATTTTCTAATTTTTATTTAATTTTCTCTAATAAATTTAAAAATTATTAAAATTTATAATTCAAAATCTATAATTAATAACTTTAAAGTCTTAAAAAAAATAATACTCTAAATTGAATAATTTTATTTATTAATTTAAAAATTATCATTATATATATATATATATAATTAAAATGCTAAAAAAATATTTTTATATATTTTTAATATTTAATTATAAAATAAAAATAGATAAATATTAGTGACGTGTAATTTTCTAATTTTTTATTTAATTTTCTCTAATAAATTAAAAAATTATTAAGATTTTTAATTCAAAATCTATAATTAATAACTTTAAAGTCTTAAAAAAAATAATACTCTAAATTGAATAATTTTATTTATTAATTTAAAAATTATCATTATATATATATATATTATTATTATTGTTTGTATATATATATATATAATTAATTAATTAAAATGCTAAAAAAATATTTTTATATATTTTTAATATTTAATTATAAAATAAAAATAGATAAATATTAGTGACGCGTAATTTTCTAATTTTTATTTAATTTTCTCTAATAATTTAAAAAATTATTAAAATTTTTAATTCAAAATCTATAATTAATAACTTTAAAGTCTTAAAAAAAATAATACTCTAAATTGAATAATTTTATTTATTAATTTAAAAATTATCATTATATATATATCATTTTTTTTATTTGGTTTACTTTTAGTTTGCTCCCAAAAGTTGGATTAATGATAAGAAAGGAGAAAAGTAAGTCCCTGTTATTTGCGTGCTAAATTACAATAGGGCCACGTAGCTTCACACTCAAATAGAAGGTGCAGGTGTTGGGATTTTGACGTTATAAGGATCCAACGGTAAAGATAGGTTTGTCATGGGAGAGATTAAGCAGTACGTCCATGCCACATATAGTTTTTCTGCCCGCAACGGAGACAGGCAGCCTGCCCGTCACCACCACACTCACAATCACAACGCACAAGAATTCACAAAGCCAAAAAGAAAAATAAAATTGAAAGGAGAGTTTGCTTCTTACAAATTACACAGAACAGCCAGGTTTCCAGGTTTTCACCTCCTTGCCCCCCACCGTCTCTGCCTCACTTTAATCTTGTTTTTATTTTCTTGAGTTGAATTCCAATTCTTGAAAGAAGCAAACAAACAAAGGAAAGGAAAGCATTCTTGATTTATGAAGAATTTTGGATTGAGAAAGAAATTCCTCTTTTTCAGGCTTTAATGGCTGAGATATGTAGTGGAGTTGTGAGTGATGGTGAAATATCGACGACGTCGTGTGAAGGGAGTTCGAGAGTAGCTAGGAGGAGGAGAATGGAGATCAGACGGTATAAATTCATCTCCGGAGTTATAACGGAGACAGAGGACGTTAATAAGCGACGGAAAGTTGTGCGTCATTGCCGGGAATAAGCGACGGAGACGACCAAGTCTCGGCTGTGAAAGTTGAAAATGGAAAACCTGAAAAGGAATTATAAATTCGAGTAAATCTTTGATTATGATTTCTGTCGATTTCAACAACTACCACGGATCCAGACTTCTACCCGAAATACGGCGTCGTTCGATCTCTGGAAAAAGATGAGACATGAAAGACTGTCGCAATTCACTATTCTTTGTTAATTAAGAGTAATAAATAATATTTATAATCAAGTCATGCTTATACTAAATTTTATAATAAATACTTACATTAAAATTATTTTATAAATATATATATATATATATATATATATATATATATATATATATATATGTTCAAATCGTCCCAATTTCTGCCTTAGATTCAGGCCTTAGCCCGCTAATAAACATTGATCTGATATCTCAAAATCGGTATCTCTAATACCATGTTAAAAAAAAGCATTAAACTTAGCTCACTTCAAAAGATAGCTCCATAGGAGAAATTTTTCAAAATGTATATTATTGCCAGGCATACATGATGAGAACTGCTACAAAAACCAAAACAATGAACCAACATATTTCAAATGTCTCTTGCACTAAAGAAATAGTCCAATTTGAGGTCGTATTGACCACTATCTGGCCTGTTTTATTCTTTGGTATATTGAAAAGATCAAGTACTAAGTAGGGCCAGATATTCTAAATGGTACCAATGGTCAAAGGAAACCTATCTGTTGGAATGGGACAACAGCTCCTCCTAAGTCTCAGCAAACAAGCTTTTCAGAAGCAAACGTGGGGTGGAATGAGCTTTCCTGGGTTCATGATATCATTCGGATCTAAAGCTGCTTTAATTCTTTTCATTGTCTTCAATGCTTCCATGCCAAGTTCCTTCTCCAGATGCTGGACCACAGAAAGGACAGTTATTTCATAATACAAACAATAATGAATCCCACAAACCGCTTATTATATATTCACTAACTTAAACAAGAGATGAAGGCCTTTTGATTGACCAATCAGCCTCAATACATCAAATTTGCTCAATCTCAGTCGAGAAGTAATTAGCAAAAAAAAAAAAAAAAGCAGCCTCTAGATATAACTGATACTAAAAGAGAAAATTCAGTCATGATCACAACTTCAAAACAACAAAGTGGAGTTTAAATAAGAACATTGAGCATATTTCCATTCAGTATTGGCCTCACCATGTTCCTATATGTAATTCTATTAATCACATATAATTGGTCAAATAAAAATATCTTGTTATCCATTTCAAAACGTGAAAATATAAGCTTGGAATGTGAGTAGCATGTAAATCCATGTTCATAACAGAAAACTTGTTAACCAATGCACCATGAAATAAGCATCAATATTTGACATGATATGCTTATAGGTTTACCATAAGAGCAAAATACCTTCATTTTCCCTGTGCCAACAGCATGTTCACCAGTACATGTGCCTGCCCATTTATGATCAGAAGAAAAAAAAATCAATGCTCAATTATTCCCTTGTTTAAAGGCACACAAAACAGTCATGCAGAAGTTGGTACCTTCCATTGACAAAGCAGTGTGGACCATAAACTGATTCAATCTTTCTACTTCTTGGCACTGCTCTTCTTCGTTGGGATCAAAAAGAATCACAGTATGAAAATTTCCATCACCAACATGAGCAAAAACAGTGCTGTTTATGAAAAAACAGGAAAATACAGTAATGTTTTTCAATTTACCAAAACAAAAAATATAAAAAGAGAAATATAGTTACTCTAAATGCATACCAAACCAGCGGTGATGCATCCAGCTCTTGTTTAGACCTTGATATCAATTCTGCCAGCCGTGAGAGAGGAACACACATCCTAATAAAAGGAAGGAAATTGGAAAGAGGAACAAAGAGTCAACACAAGGGAGATGAAAGAAACATGAACAAATTGCCTATTGTTTACAAAAACTCCATTATAGGAGGAGGGAGTTAAATATCACAAACGACAGTAAGCTTTTGGCCTAAACACCTTCAAAGCACCGTTTTCTTTATTTTTGCTTTTTCAGAAAAGAAAACTATTCAGTTATACTCCAAAAAATATTTTAACAAGCATAAAAGTTATAACAAATGTTGATGAGAGAAAAGCAAAAATTTTTGCATTTTTTGATTGTTATTGGCTTCTGATTTCAGACTATCATTACCACTATCAGTCTACAGCACCACCACAACAATCCACCTTTAACTTCAAAGCAACTGATGAAGTACTCCACTAACCAGCACTACTAAATGCCCTAATCTAAAGCTACCACCACCAGGTATAAACCAATGCCATAACCCTACAAGCATTGCCACTCCTACCACTATTACTGCTATTACAGCCCTTTTAAATAGTGAAATAACTTAGTGGATAACCATTGCCATCATTATGATTAAATAATCGCTGCCACCATCACCATTGGGAATCATCATCTTGATAAGCATGTATAGGTTATGTTTGGAAGAAGAGAGGAAAATTCTAGAATGTGGTTTGTTGCGGGGTAATTGGTGTGTAACGATTCTAGATGTTTCAGGCTTGGGGTGGTTGCAGGGTAGAATAGAGAATTTCTTGGGTAGTTTGTTACATAGAGAGGTGAAATGTTAATATAAATAGAGGCAGGTTATTAGGGAAGGGGGCATTCTGATTTTTGAAAGGTCCTAGTGACTAAGGGGGAGTGCAAGCCTCTCGAAAGCTTGTGTTTGTTTGTTTACTCTATTCAATTCCAGATTAATTTCCTATTAATTGGTATCAGAGCCGGAGATCAATGGAGAAGAGGAATTCAGGGCAAAAAATGAGGGAAAAGATCTGCTCTTTAAAGAGCACGGTGGACAAACTCTCCTTCCAAATAGACCAGTTCTTGAAGATGTAGAAGGAATCCTCCAACATGACTTCATTGACATGGAAAGGGAAGGGAGGAGAAGAGGAATCACCAGAGAATCTGGAGACAACAAAACCCAAGCCGGCGCATCCTTTGGTCAGAGAAGAAGTAGTGACAACACTCATCCCAAGGCCTAATCACAAGTTCCAGAAACCAGAGCTATCCATTTTCACCAGAGTTGATCTTGACAGGTGGCTACTGAGGGTGGAAAGGATCTTTGAGTAACAGCGTTTCACCAATGGTGAACGATATGCAGCTGCTGTAAGCGCGGCTGTGGTAACAACGGGAGCATCAACAACGGTCAATTCCATCTTGGGCAGTGATGCAAGCTCTGTTGTTGCGGAAGTTCGGATCAATGAAGAAAGGGACACTCCATGATCAATTAGTGGAATCTCCACAGCAAGGGACCGTTCTACAGTATAGGTAACCATTCCATGATATAGTTCCTCCTAAGGGACTTGAGGATTTTGAATCTGACCCAACTTTTAAAGTTGAGGGCTATTATCAAGCTTTTGCAGACATGCCAAAGGAAGAAAAGAACAAGATTGTCCAATCACTACAGGCTTCTCAAAATGATTCATTTGAAGTTGTTGATATTGAAATGGTTAATTCGGGATTAGGAGATTGTAAAGCATATCAGAGCATGGACCAGGATGATATAAAAAATAATAAAAAGGATGTGGAGGATGGTGGTGGAGATACAAATAATGAGGTATCAGAGTAGAATGTCAAGGTTAATGAAGATTACCAGGAAGCCGATAAAAAAGGCCAAGAGGAAGAAGAAAACCAGTGGCCTTTTTGGAACCAACAAGCATGCAGCAGATTTGGCCCATGGAGCCAACATTGAGCTTGATAATGCTATTAATTTACCTAAGCCCATCAAGCAATAGTGTCTTCATCCTATGGCTCTCTCTCATTCCACCTTCTTTCCTAGGTCATACCTTCTCAATCTTCTCCCTAACACCACTTTCCACCAACCAATACCCACCCCCACTCATTCCCTCACACTCGAGATCCCCGTTCCTTTCACTTCTCGCTACTTAACATTGCCAACACGTAACCCTACTCCTTCATCAACTCCGAACTTTACCTCTCCTCCATCTCCAATACTCTTGTTTCTAGTTTATTCTCTTTCGCTCCAAATTTCTTAAGAAATCAGCACCTCCCTTGAATTGAAACACTTTGACAACTTAGTTAATATTTGCTTTTCAAGATGTTGACCAGAGTTGTTGTCGCATGTCGATTTCCAGCAGCAGTGGCCCATTCTCAGTTATGATGCCTTCTATCAAATTGCCGGTGTTGATGCAGTTGAGGTGACTGGTGGGTCTGATGTCTCATTCCACCTAGGAAGAGAGGACAAACTTGAGCCTCCTTCAAAAAGTAGTGTGCCTAAAGCCACCAAGGATTTTGATTATTTGAGGGGTGTCAAATTTTATTGGGGACAAAGAATCGATGAAGCTCAGGTGCTGGTGGATTGTGGAATAGGTTACGCAGGGAAGGTGTTTGATGAAATTACAAAAGGGAATTTAGGTTGTTGAAATGCAAAGGTAAGTGGGAATGTGTGGGAAAGAATGGACAAAAAGACTTTAAGCGTGTTTCCAGTAAATTGGAGAACATTACTTGAAGGTTACAAGAAAAATTGGATGGTACACCAAGCTAAAACGGTTGCTGAGCCAATTCTTGAACTGGAACCACTAAATCCAAAAAACTATACCTTTGTTGCAAATTTTCATGATTCTGTTTCACAATGGTAAAAGATGAGTCATGTGAGAAAGAGGAAGAATGAGAATGGCATCAAGGCACGTTTGATTTTGATGGAGGTTGAGGGCTTGGTGCATGAGTTTGCAATGGGTTATTGGTACCATTTTGAGACAGGAAATAAAAAGAACTTTGAGAGATGTCTTTGTGATGATTCAAAATATTGGATATGAACCATGTATTTCAACTGTTCTAGCCAATTTGGATGATGAAGAAAAAGAGAAAGGCTCCAAGGTAATTATTTCTTGTTCCACTAAGAGACTATTTGACCAGCTTGTACGTAGCATCAGGCACCAATTTGAGGTTGTTGCAATGTATGGAGATAAGTCCCGAAGTGAGAGAGATTGGGTTATACATCAGCTCCGATGCAGCAAATTGCCAATTTTAATTCAGACTAGTGTTGCTGCTCGAGGTCTTGACATCAAAGATATAAGGGTGGTGATAGACTTTGATTTTCCTATTGGAATTGAGGATTATGTCCTTCGCATTGAGAGAATTGGAAGAGCTGGTATAACTAATATATACATTTTTTTCTTAGAGCATGACTGAAAATATGCAGCTAAGAAAATTAAAGTCCTGGTGGGAGCTAACCTACATGTACCATCGGAGATGCAAGAGAAAGCTTTGCGTGGTGGGCCTGGGATCAGCAAAGACTAAGTATTAACCCCAATGCGTATTGAGGTTGGAAGAAGCATTACATATGTCATTGATGTTGTTCAAAAGCTTCGACTCACATTCCTTGTAATTCCCAATTATGATAGAGCTCAAGATCTCATGTATCTTTTAATTCAGCAAAAATCAGGAGCCATTACTTGTTTAGATTCAGGAAATTATCACCTTGAGGACAAGGTGCTCTTGTAGGGGGAGTACTGATAAACATTTATAGGTTATGCTTGGAAGAAGAGAGGAAAATTCTAGAATGTGGTTTGTTGCTGGGTAATTGGTGTGAAATGATTCTAAATGTTTCAGGCTTGGGGTGGTTGCAGGGTAGAATAGAGAATTTATTGGGTAGTTTGTTATATAGAGAGGAGAAATGTTAATATAAATAGAGGCAGGTTATTAGGGATGGGGGCATTCTGATTTTTGTAAAGGTACTGGGATAGGGATGGTGACTAAAGGAGAGTGCAAGCCTCTCAAAAGCTTGTGTTTGTTTGTTTACTCTGTTCAATTCCAGATTTCTCCATTTGCTAATTCTCTTCTACCAGTTCTTATCACATCTGTAATACATCACTACAGTGACGATTGAAAACTAAAACATGAAAAGTCGTACTTTTTTACACTTTCACCACACGAACAAAAAGGAAGAGTCTGAACAACACAGTGGCTAAATGATATCTTGAGAGAAAAGATAGAAGGAGAAATGCTCATAGTCGTTTTAGTCCTCAAGTATATTTTGTCATTGGATTGTCCTCCCTTTCATCCTTCTGAGGAGTCAAAAAAAGGGTTATATTTTTGTTCAAGTAAAATTTAATAAGGAATGCTAGAAAAGGATTGTGATAATAATATCTGACATAAGAAAACATAAACGTAGGTAGTGAAGAATAATGGCCTATAAAGTATATTATAATCCCCTGCAATATATATATTCTCTCAGCAAATTTCTTTCAGCATGATGAGAGAAGAATATTAACCTCTAACTAAAAAGTTAAAATGGGTACATGGCCACAAACAGAAAAAGACAGGAATTCAGATGTACAGTTAAATTTGTTGGTATAACTCACAGATATCATCGCCTCATATTTGGGTTCCATTACAAAGGAAGCCCATAAAGCCTCTTTCCTTATCTGCACTAAACCAAAAAATTGAATTACTAAGTGCATATAGAACAGCTAGGAATCTATTTGGATCAAGTCTCTGATTGGATAAATCAAATTAAAGAGAAACTGCGTTAAAAGAATCTTTAACAGAAAAAAGATTAAGAAATGGGGCTGCTGCTAATTTTTTTGGGAAATGATAAATCTGCAAATCAATATAAGGACTTCGATTAGACCTTAAAAAGGATTAGCCACAGCAAGTCTAAAAAAAAAAAGGTTTAGCCACAACAAATCAACTCATTCTCAATCACTCATCAAGATCCCTATCATTCTTTGTTTTCCCAGTCAGAAGTCAAGTCTCAGTAGCAGCCTTAATGTATATGCTAAATGTTTAAAATTGACAAACTGGCTGCTTTATGATTTTCAGGACAGTATTTTTCTTGGGATGAGAATCACTGGTGGTACTGGGTTGAGGTTTTAGGTGAGCTGATTGAAGCCACGAGCCGATGATCATACAAAGATGTGTGTAATAAGCATGTAACCTTAAATGTATTTTATTTGTTAATAAGTAAACAAATTGAAGAAAGAACTAAGAAGGACCAACCAAGTACGGAAGTATGAAACAGAGAACCAACCTATCAAAAAATCAAATGATGGATTTTAAAAAATGCAGATCAATGTCACAAAAGGACAAAGAGAAGAAGTTGTCGCATCTGCTGTCTAGAAAAGTTGGGAAGGCCACCATCTTGGAAAATGGAAAGGGAAAAAGGAAGAGTTTGGGTATCACCTGAAATATTATGCTCACCCTGCCTCCATCTTTTATCGGTCTATGTTGAAGACATCTAGAAAAATAATAGCAATAATCAGCCATATTTGGTAGTGATCCACATTTTAATTTGAATTTTTAGGTGCTTCAACTGGTGCTGCAGAGTGCAGTAATAATTCCCCATTAATAGGCGTGCGTGCCATACTCATGCTCTATTGTCATCCTTAATTTAACTCTTAAATTTTAATGCCCCATTTGAATCAGGTAACCACTTTATGTATTTCAAACTTGATGCATGACGACATGCCTAAGGAGTTGCTAAACTGATAAACCTTCCATTCAATATACTTATGCTAGGAGAGAAAAGAGTCAGATTTAGAGGAAGGGCCTGGGTGTGGGTAGCTATGCAGGGAATAACTAACTAAAGAATCTTGCTGAGCTCTTAGGGGTAGTTTAGAGAAATTGCTGTGGGGTTGTTACATAGGGAATGGTTTTGTAAATATAAAAAAGGAGGTTGTTTTGGGTGGGAGTAATCTGGAATATCTGCAATCTTTGTTATTTTGCAGAGAATACAGGTCTTTCGAAAACCTGTAAATACATTTCTAATTCAATACAGTAAATTTCCTCTGAATTTATCTTTGTTCTTCTTTGTGTGAACTCTTGACTGTGGCTGGAGTTATAATAAACTGGCTACTTCATTTGAACAAAAGCAATTAAAGTTTTACATTGGGAGCAAAGAGGCATAAGTTAGGTCATGACTTCTTTTGCTCCCTTCTATCCATTACTTTCTGATTATGTTGATATCATGCTCTGTAACTAGCATAACCAACATATGAAATCAAAAGCTCATATAAAAGAGAGACACTCGCATTAAAAGAAAAAGATAGCAAACAAAAAAGCACCCAGCCCCACCCAAAAACAAACAAAACAAAAGAAATTGAAAAAGAAAAAAAAAACAAAGAGATGCAAATGCACAGTAAGGAAAGCTGAGCATTCAACCAAATAGCTGATTTTTTAAATTAAATTTTTGTTTTTGGATATTAACACTGAAATAAGTTAGACACAGAAGGGAAGTTAAACAACTTCTTGCAATAAAACAAGATGAACAGTAACAAATATATGAATGAAGTTATTTACCTTCCAAAGTTCATTTTTTGCCTCAGGCTCTTCTGCAAAAACAAAATCTGAGCCATTGTGCTGAGAAACAATCTTCTGAACAATTAGTGTTTGTTCACGTGCATATGCTTCTAATAAAACAAAGGAGAGGAGATACAAGAAAGTCAAAACAGGTAAAAGAAAAAAAAATTAAAGAATATATTTGATGTAATTGGAATCTATTGATCCAAAGAAATGCTTAAAGTCCGAGCCACAGAAAAGATAATACAGATTATTGTCTTGTATCTTTTCTTATCTCAATAAAATCATAATGCTAATTGTAGTCTTACATGTAATTGCAGCATACTTATTCATTGGGCCCCGTTCATAAAATTAATAAATTCCTTTCTAAATCTCGATGGACTGCATTTAGAAAATTATCCAATCCAATTGCATTTTAAAGAGAAAAAGATCAATGGCAAAAGATTGGGCAACATCTGAAGCCCCACCCTAACTGTGGTGCACTGCAATTGTCAGTTAGCATTGATAGAAGTGAAAAGAAAATTATCAAATCCCAATGGTTTTGTGCAATAAAGAAGAAATAGAAGGCTAACTACCTGGACAATCAGATTGTTAAATGAAAAGAAAAGAAGCGCAATAATATAACATAGAATATAGGATTACTTTTAAACATTATTGTAATATACATACATATATATGAGGAATAACCACAATTTCATCATTACGTGAGTTTGCAGCACAATGAGTTAAATGCATAACAGATCACAGATTACTGCAGTGGATCTAGAAAAACCAGAAATAATAGGATCAAATTGCAGTCTTGGAGACTCTTCAAATTACATTAATAGATTGCATTTTTTAAAATTGCAAATATGTAACTTATTATTATTATTATTATTATTTTAAGTCTATTTTGTCAACGACTTTGCTGGATGATATGACAAAATCTAACCCAATGGTGATTAGGACAAAGTACGAATAAAGTAACTGTAGGAGGCACCCAAATTATCATTACTTGACTTACATGTTGAGTTTACAAAATACCAGAGGAGGTTCAATTTTGAAAACATGTTACCTAACTTGTAATGTGAGCAAAACCCAAGATGTGTAATGTAATTTATCCTGAATAAGAACAAGACATAATGACAAGAAAAGGACACTTAGCCTCACCTGTGCCTATGAACTCAAACATCAAAGTAGGAACTTCTGGTAAATTCTTCCCATTAGCAATATTAATAGCCCTAACTTGGACCTCATCCAGCAGTTCTACTCTTGACACCTAAAGATATCAGAAAGACCATAAATGAAAAGAATGATAAGAAATATTTTGGATTTGGAATCATACCTGTATGCCAGACAACATAGTGGCAATGGCAACATCTGCTGCATCCTTAATTGTAGGAAAATTACACATCGCAACCTGCACTATTTTTTAAAATCAATGAATAAAATAAAAAGGAAAATAACTGTTATTTAAAGAAAGATTTAAGATTATCTGAAGAAAATCTCCAGAAAGTAACTGCCATTCACAAGTGGCTAAAGTCTATTCTAATGCTCCAATAAACAGAACTTCTCAATATTTTCTGACAAATATGTAAATGCCAGGAAATAATGAAAGTTCACTTCATATAAACATGAAACCTGTGGTTAATTAGATAATTTGCTAACAAAAAATAAAGCACAAAATCATAACTTTTATTCTCTTTTTGAGGCCATCTGTATTTTCATAAGCTGCAAGTTAACTTTTTATTGGCTTAATTTAGTTTTTGTTGATTTTAGCATGGTCAGAAAGCTTCAATTTCAATGAGGCCACTACTACTTGATTTTAATAGAATGATAGTCAAAATTTCTAATGATGGCCAATAAATTCTTTCTAAGCTAGTCCTGAAGCTATAAAAGGCTATAAGATTTGGTTGCTTGGTAAGCAATAAAAAGTTTGATTATATCTTTGCAAAAATTTGGCAATATTAATACAAACTGAAGTTAAATGGCTGCTCTAAAATTCAATAATAATTTGTTTATGATTGATGATATTTAAGCCCAGGTTTATATATTTTTTTCCTTCTGCTTTGTTGATGGGAAAAGAAAACATTGCGAACAGCATCTGACTATCCATAAATCAACATATTCTTTGACTCTAGACTGAATGGACTAGAGTCAAGTACAAAATTACATTCCAATGAGGATATTATAATATGCAAAACTCATCATTACAGCATTAGAGAAATAACCAATATGCAAAGTAGGATTTTATTATGCAAATTGAGAGAGGAAAAGAAAAAGGGAGCACTCAAACAAAGAAAAGGCCAGCGTACCACTGAATGTTGCGGAATTTTCTGAAGTCTTAGGGTGACCTCTGTTATAATGCCAAGTGTTCCTTCACTTCCAATCACCAGCCGAGTCAAATCGTACCTAAATTATATGAATCCAATAAAATCAACAGGTATAAAATAATAACACTACTCTAATCACATCATGAAACAAAGTTAGTTGAAAGGAATGAGATATAGAAGTAATCAAGAATGTCTAAAATGTGCATGCATCATGGCAATCATTGCAAAAGCACAAAAAGCTTGGGCTGAGAATGGCAACTTATCATTTGTTATACTCAACTTTCAGGCCAACTTCATCAAGAAATTGCTAGCATTTCTTTCTGTTTGTAATAATGGCCCCTTAATTTGATCAGGATCAATTTTACGCCATTATAAAGCTTCCATAGAAATTTTCACTGGTATACTTTTCGGAAATGACTCTATTTACTCAACTTTTGCATAAACAATAAAATAAAAAAGAAAGTCTAGAATGAATAGATTAAAAAAAGATGCAAGAAATCACCCTGCAGCACTCTTTCGAGCCCGAGAAGCTGTCTTGACAACATCTCCATTGGCAAGAACTACCTGGAGCAAAAAAAGATTAAAAACAATATTTGTTAAGAATTTGAACTTCATATTAATGCAACAGCCTTACAAGAAACGTAGCAAACCTTTAGACTAATGACGTTATCTCGCATAGTTCCATACCTACATGTTAAAAGCAGAACTATTAAATCCAATGAAAAATATAACCCAATAGCTTCTTGAACAGCTTCTCATTTTTTAATGTTAGTAGAAAATTCTAGGTAAAAAAAATCAGGTCTAAAAAAATTTATGCATAAGGTAATAATTAAATGCAACTCAAACAAAGCATATGATTACTGACCATCACATGCTGCAACTGAACTTGTTAAGGAGAAGAACATTATCAATTTTTATGAAAATCTAGTCTGATCAACTGCTGGTCAAACAACTTGTTTATTTTGCATAACATGTGGATTTTACACAGAAGGAATGAATTACGGATGCAATATATTATGTTTTGTGACACCATAGGTATATTACAACTGAGTTATTCTAGACAGCTTTTGGTATTAATAATCTCTCATAGCTGAAGCATGAGTCCTTGATATTCATGTATAAGCATTCAAATCAGACAAGACTCTGTACCTTGGGATATTTTTCATAGAAGTAACAATTAACATTGAATATTTTGACAACATGCAATCAATGGAATTCAAGAGACACTCAAACCCAAATAAATTTATATACACTAAGGAAAAAAACTAAAAAGAATAAAAAAGAGAACTCCAACCAATCCAAGACTATAGCGATGAGTATATCTTCAGTGTTTAACATAATCACCAGAAAACCTTTGTCAAATAACATCTAATGTCCACAGAATTCGAGATATTTTAAAAGATTTACTCATGGTATGCAAAGGTTAACCTCTGTCATTCTGGTGCAAATGATCACTCGTTAAAGCAGCCGATTCATGATGTTGTTGCTTGCATGTGTTTCTACAGTCAACAAGGACTTCCTACAACAAAGAAGACAGATGGGGTCCATATATGATACTAAAATTGCCTATGCCCTGAAAATGGCAAGGAAGCAACACCCAAAATGGTTTTTCAAGCAAAATGGGATTACTGAATGTCTAAATCTAAGAGAAATAAAAATTACTATACAAGAATTGAGCAAAACTTGGCTTCACGTGGATATTGAATGAGAATTTAAATATAAATAATTTATTTTAGGGAAGCTAATTTACATGAAAAGGTACCATTAATAATAAATGAAAATATGACAGCTAATGAAGCAGAGCATCTACCTTACAGCCAAAGAACCAGAGCAACGTGTTGCACACATTCCCCCAATGGTTGCACCAGGCCCTGCTCGTCAACATGTATGTAGAAGAAGACAATAATATCAATCACAAAATCAACAGGAAACAAAAAAGTCCTTAGCACACCAAGACATCACATTTATGAAAAACAGCAAAAGGATTTCCAAGAATCACATTGTGCATTTCTATGGTATATATACATCTAAAAACTATGGCAGAACTAAACAATTTGAAGTAAACTTTCAGGTCCAAAAGAACCACACCATGACAATCCCATCAACGCTTCATAACTGTACCTGGATCAAGGGGAAAGAATAGACCGTAAGGCTCCAAATATTCATTAAGCTCCATCCATCCAATTCCAGGCTCAACAACCACATCCATGTCCTCTATATGCAGTGCTCTAACACTCTAAAATTTAAACAAGCAATACAATACAAAAGTAACTTCCAAAATGCATATGTGTTTGATGCATTATAAAATAATAATGGAATCGTATCAAGGATTAACATGATTGCATTAACAAAGCAACTCCATAAAACTTCTATCAATTGCCACATTATTGGAGAAAAGAGGGAAAAGGAGCAAGAAAAGAAATGAACAAGATTCTACAGCATCTTGCAAGAATCAACTACAACATTGATTGTTGATTTTGCATATGTATCATTGCTTTTCTTGTGTGTTCATGAGCATGGTAGCAATCTAAGTAAAAACTCCAAAGCAAGCATCTGTTACTATCATTTAAGATCATAGATTTAAATCGCAGTAATGGTAGTGATGGCGGACTCGGTTGAGTGCAATGTAAACTAGTCAGTAATGGCATAACGTAATGGTAATGGACTACCGCGGCACAATTTTTTTTGTAAAAACTGCAAAACTTATGAAATTAATATATTTTAAAGGAATTCACTAAAATTAAGAAATATAACTATCTAATTAGCATAAATTCAAAAGGAAAACATATTTAATTCAAAGATTTAAGTTATTATTACACAATAAGTACTATAGCTAGCACAAAATACAACAGATGTTTGGAATATTACATTATCTACGTCCTACTACCACTAAAATGAGCGTTTAAGAGGATCTTGATAATTTTCTTGTTGGCTTTGAGCTTGAGAGCTTAAATTACCCATTTAAGTTGTCTTATTAATGCCATTATAGTCTATATTTTTGCAAAAAATAAAACGCCTTTGCATAACGGGTGCGCGGTCACGGAAGAGTCATTTTCTTTTAAATAACAGCCGTTACACAATGGCATAGCTGTTATTTAAAACCATGTCTAAGATATTGTTTCTCATGGATCAATTCTAAGAAAACACATATGTGAGATAATTTACCCATTATAGAAAATATAAATTCAACATTTAGGCATAAAATACATTCTGCTTACTAAAACTAGTGTAGGCAGAGATTATTATATTACTGTTTAGTAAATACCTTCATCAAAGACATGTCAATGCAAACACCACCATGAGGTGATAAGATGTGACCTTCAAGTGACGTAGCTCCACCATAAGGTACTATAGGGACCTGATTAGATTATGGCAAGCTTAATATGAAAACACCAAAAATGCAAAGTAAGCAACTGAAAATTTATAACCACTTTGAAGTCTATGGTCTTTTTTTATTTTGCAGAAATTATTATTAGTATTCAATTTCCAGACTTGACAAAAGAAATTATGGCTATAACATTGATATATTATGATCAACAATCACCAAAATCTCCGTTTAGTTGCTCAACAGCATCAATTAAAATGAGAGATAACATCTCTTAATTTATAATTGATATAAAGAAAAATCTTATATATCTATACAGGATCTTTTACAATTTCATGGAAAAGGAAAAAGAGTCAGACCTTATGCTTGTCACACAATTTGACAATTTTGGATACTTCCTCTTCTGACCTGGAAGAACCGAAACTAACTCAATATGCATTCCACAAAATGAAAAAAGATATGCAACACAAGTGGTTCGCCACAAATGAGAATTGAATGAAAATATTTATGAAACACCCAATATATTTGTTTAAACTCTCAACTATACACTCGTTTTTTAGGACTAGGAACTCTACTGTTTTATTAAAATAAAATTCAAACTAGCCTTTGCATTTTCAGCCAAAACTGAAATTTGCATCTATGAGTACAAGGCTCACTCAATTGAGAATGATTCCATTTAAGCAAAATCAATTTTAGCAGAACAAAAACAATTACTGATGAAACATCAAGTAGTGATCTTGAAGGTCAAAAATCATTCTCACCTGGGAAAAACAACCACATCAGGGATGTTTACTGCTTTATGAAAGCTGTTCTGTGGCTTCCCATGGAAGTACCTCTCGTCATAATCCACTGTCATGTTATCCTGTAAATCCAATAGTATCATATTATCAATCTAGAGCCTAATAACTTAGTTAAAGCTGTTTTCAAAAAAAAAAGTTAAAGCTATAATAGTGTTTAAACATTCAAATCTAAAGAAACAGGAAAAAAAAACTAATGCAATGCCTAGTTGCTAAAAACCATAACATCAAAACACTAATTATCTGATTCTCAAGCTGTTATCTGCTCCGAAGAGAAAAGAAACTAAAAGCAAACCGCAATTGAGGGGGAGAGAGAGAGAGAGAGAAATTGTGCATATATACCTGACAGATAGCCCTTAGTTCATCAATAAGCTCTTGAGATACCTTCTTGTAAGAACCTTTAACAACAAAATCAGTGCTACCTTTGCCTCCAATGCTGAGAATGCCCCCAAAATAAAAAGCATATATAATCCGCCGATTCCATGTCATAATAATAAATAAATAAATATATAAATAAGGAACAAAATCAATTACCTAGAATCACAAACCACTAACACAAACATTGATACCAACAAATATATGTATACATAAATAAACAGCTAGTGATAAATAAAAACATTTATGCAAAATTGAAATTTGGGTAACAGCAAAAACTATAACTTTAGAAAAGGATAAGATAAAAACAAAAATGGACAAAAAGAGCCAAAAATCCATTTTTTTAAAAAAAAAGAGAAAAAAACGAACCGAGAATCGAGATTGGAGGCGTCACAGAAAGAAGGCTGAGGTGGGAAATGGAAGGCGATTGATCCAGCAGAAACAGCAAGGGTTAAAGGAAGCACAGAGCTAGACCATAAAAGGAATGGCCTTTTTGTGGTGGTGGTTGTGTTTTGGGCTCTGAGATTGTAGAAATAGGCGTTTCGGAGAAGGGTGTAGACTGTTTTGGAACTAGAACGGAAGCGAGAGAGCCAGGAGACAAAAGCCATGTTTGGGTTTCTGATGCTGCTAGTCAGAAGGAGAAGTGAATGAGGATGGAGAGTCAGTGAAGGATTAAGCAATTTGTTAACGGCGATATAAATCGATAGGAACGTTAGTTAACAATTCAAAAAATTAAATTTTTTTAATTATTATTAATTTAAATTATAGATGTAAAAAAAGTTTGTTAAATTTTTTTAAATTATTGATATAATAATTTTTATAATATAAATAGTATATAATATATATTAATGGGTATTTGAATATTTTTTATGCATTTATTTTGATAAAAAATTTTAACATTAACCATAAAGATTTTTTTCAATCACAATTTAACTACATATAAAATTTGAAATTTTCTTTCTTTTTTTTATAATAAAACATAACAAAAATTTAAAAATAATTTTATTTGCTTCTAAAAAAACCAAAAAATTATACTATTATTACAAAAAAATTTATATAATTTATTTTTTAAAAAAATATTTATTTAATTGTTTATTAATTTAATATAGTATATATTAAACTTTATTATTTATTGATTTAAATGATTTTGTTAATGATTTTTTAAAATTTAAAAATATTGACAGGGAGACGATATAATCCAATTCTAAGTTAGTTTCTTCTTTGTAGTCAATTTTGTGGAAAACTTCTCATGATTTGTTGAATAATAGGGAAGTTATTTTCTTGTTTCTCAGTCAATTTTGTGGAAATTTTCTCATGGAAAATCTCATGATTTGTTGAATAACATCGCCAAATATCGGTGGAAGAGGAGGTACAGCGGCATGCCATAATAGACCTTGCTTTGGAACATCCAAGCCATAATATCAGTCGGTATGATTTCAGAGTTTTGACTGATAATACAAGAATAAATGGGGTTTCTACAAAATTGGAGATGATTAGGGAAACTGATATTATACTTGCTATAGCCTGTGGCCTTGAAATTGCAATTGATTTATCGTTCTTTGATTGTTGTACAATCATATTGTAACTGGTTGCCCATAAATTGCAAGAGGGGGTTCATAGATTGCCTTGCGTTTAGCAGCAGATTTTGTACCTACAGATGGACTGCCAAATCGAGAATGCCATTACAGAGATTCTAGCATATATGTGTATATATATATAACCCGCGTGTAATCTCAAACTCGGGAATTTAAGATTGTCTAATTTCAATGAATTCTGAAAAAACAAGTTTCTGATCGAATTATTTGGATTATTCAATTCTCAAAAAATAAATTTAAATAATTTAGAAATTTCAATTTCAATTGATTCACCCAGATCTCTATCTTATTCCAGTTTTCAAAATTTGAAAACTTAGATTTCGAATCAAATTTTCAAATGGGAATAAAACTTATCTGGTCTAATTAGGCAGTGCATATACCTTGCATATCAAAAATCATGAAAAAATTGCTTACGCATTAGTTTCGTGATCATAATCATCACCAAGTCATGAATCCAGAATGAAATTCAAGGAATACTTTTATTCCATCAACCCAAATAAATAAATTGTCCATCTGCTCAATCATGACCGGTCTTGTTTACAAAATTATATAACTTGGATCATTAATTTTCGTCCACGCCTCAACTAGACTATGCTTAAAAAACTCCAAATTATCACTAAACCAGTCATAAGAAACTCAAACACAACTATGCTTGAATTCCAAAAGTTAAATATGATCTACCTGAAAAAGAAACTCTTTGTTTCCAAGAGGCAGTGTTATTTTTCAAGTAGAAGAAAACTAATGATTCAAGTTAGTATTACTGGAAACAAAACCAGTCATAATCTGGTTGTTGTCTTTCTAAGTCAAAACGAAAACTATATGCAATGTAATTAATTAAAAAAAAACTCAATTTCGGAGAGAGCTTCACAACATCAATACCCGATAGCATATCTGTTTGTAGGCGCCGAAGTTTTTGAAAAACTTTGGTGTGGATCCTTCCACATATGGGTCCTACCACATATAAAATAAAAATAAAAAAGTCAAAAGTTGCAGTAATTCAATTTCAAATTGAATTTCTCCGGCCAATATTTTTGACTTTTTTGATATGTGTTCACACTGAATATTTTTCCTATAAATAGGCAGATATCATTTCATTTGAATTACAACAATCTCAATTCATTTAAGAGAATCTGAGAGAAAGTTAGACTTTTGGAATATTTTCAAAAATTAGGGAGTGACAAAAATAGTGAGTAAAATATTTTGGGGTATTTTTGGAAAACACTTGTGTGCCGCTATTTTTGGATTTATCTCAAAATTATTATATTACCTCTAGCCCGTATCTAGGGAAGACTCTTTCTTCTTTGTACCCATTAATTTTTATTAGTGGAAAAAAAATATTCGAAGTTTTGTCCGTGGATGTAGCCCAAATTAAAAGGTGAACTACGTTAAATTGTCGGTGTTATTGTTTACTGATTATTTTATTTCACATTTATTTTTGTTATTTTACTCGCTGTGCCCAACAAGTGGTATCAGAGTCAGCCTGTCAGTCTTATAAAATTCTTAGTATACTTTGTGGTTGCAGTGTTAACTGATCTTCTACGTCAGAAAAGATTTTATTAGTTTACTGTCAGCTGAAGGAGTCTCATTTTGTTTTAAAATGGAGACAAAGGGCATCAAGATGATCAGCTTAAATGACATAAATTACCACATATGGAGAAGCAAAATGAAGGATATCCTATTTGTGATGAAAATGCATCTGTCGGTGTTTACTACAACTAAACCCGAAGGCAAGACAGATGAGGAGTGGGAGTTTGAGCACGAGTAGGTATGCGGTTATATCCGACAATTTATCGAAGACAACTTGTACAACCACATCTGCAATGAGACTCATGCTCCGTCGCTATGGAACAAGCTTGAACAACTTTACGCATCAAAGACAGGTAACACTAAATTATTTTATTTGACAAAGTTGACGCAGTCGAAATACAAGGAATGAACTTCCATAGAAGATCATCTGAATGAGATGCAAGAGATCATGGACCAGCTATCCAGAATGAGCATAAAGTTGGATGATGAAGTATTTACTCTGCTAGTATTGGGCTCTCTGCCAGAGTCATGGGAGACTTTGAAGATTTCAATAACCAACACTGCACCTAACGGTGTAATCAATATGAAGTCTGTAAAAAGCAGTATCCTGAATGAAGAAATGAGAAGAATATCACAAAACTCATATTCTTCATCACAATCAGATATTCTAGTTACTGACTACAGAGGAAGGAGTCAGTCTAGACAACAAATGTCTAGAGGAAAGAGTAGAGAAAAATCAAATAAATATGGCAATATTGAATGTTATTACTACAAAAAGAAGAGTCATATCAAGAAATACTGCCGAAAGTTCAGAAAGGCAAGGAAATAAAACGAGATGACAACAGTGATGATGACATAACAAATACCATGAACGAATTCAATATCGTTTGTGATGATACTATCAATTTCACATCCCATGAGACTAGTTGGGTAATTGATAGTGGTGTTACCATTCATGTCACGTCTCAAAAGAAATTCTTCTCATTCTATACAACATGAGATTTTGACGCTGTGAATATGAGAAATGATAATCTGTCAAAAGTTGTTGGCAGAGGAGATGTTTGTCTGGAGACTGTAAATGGTACCAGATTAGTCCTGAGAGATGTCAAACATATTCCAGATATTCGTCTGAATTTGATCTCTGTAGGAAAACTCAATGATGCAGGTTTCTGCAGTACCTTCTCAAATAATCAATGGAAGCTTACCAAAGGTTTTATGGTGGTGGCTAGAGGCACAAGACATGCTACCTTGTATGTGATGCATGCAAAGCTCTTCAATGATACTGTGAGTGCTATGGAGAAAGACAGTGCTATTGAATTATAGCACAGACGACTCGGCCACATGAGTGAGAAAGGGATGATTACCCTTGTTAGAAGGAATATGTTGCCTGTAATTGATGAAATACATTTGGAGAAATGTGTCGACTGTTTAGCAGAAAAGCAAAACAGAGTTGCTTTCAAGAGTTTCCCTCCTTCCAGAATGAAGAATGTGTTAGATCTTATTCATTCAGATTTATGTGGGCCAATGCCAAAGTCATTGGGTGGTGCTCAGTATTTTGTGACTTTCATGATGACCATTCGAGGAAGACATGAGTGTATACTTTAAAGACAAAAGATCAGGTGCTAAATATCTTTAAAGAATTTCATACCTCAGTTAAGAGACAGACTGGGAAGAAGTTGAAATGCATCCGGACAGACAACGGTGGAGAATACATTGGACAGTTTGATGCCTACTGCAGAGAACATGGTATTCGGCATTAGACAACGCTTCCAAAAACACCACAGTTGAATGACCTGGTTGAAAGGATGAATAGAACTTTGATGGAGAGAGTCAGATGTTTGCTCTCATATGTAAAGTTACCTAAAATTTTTTGGAGTGAAGTTTTACTCACGGTTGTGTACGTGTTAAATCTTTTACCTTGTATCCCTCTAAAGCTAGATGTTCCAAAGAAAGCGTGGTCAGAAAATGATGTTTTCTATGATCATATGAGGATATTTGGTTACAAAGCCTTTGTACATATTCCAAAAGATGAGAGGTCCAAGCTTGATGTCAAAACACGACAGTGTGTTTTTATTGGCTATGGCAAAGATCAATTTGGCTACAGATTTTATGATCCAGTAAAGAAGAAACTTGTCAGAAGTCGTGATACTATTTTCGTTGAGAATGAGACCATTGAAGATATTGTCAGGACAAAGAAAGGTGTTCCTGATTCCAATTTAGAATTGATTCTTCCAATACCGGTGCCAATACAAGTTGGAGATGAAGATCATATTGATCTTCCTGAAGAAAATAATGCTCTCATTGATAATCTAGAAGATGATGCTGAAGATGATGATGTTCATCATCAACCATCACCTGTGCACTCCCCAGTTCCTGTGAGAATGAGCAATAGAACAAGACAACCGTTTACGAGATATCCAGAAAATGAGTATGTGTTATTCACTGATGGGGGAGAACCAGAAAGCTTTGAAGAAGTAATGACTAATGAGCACAAACAGAAATGGATTGAAGTCATGCAAGATGAAATGAAATCATTGCATGAGAATAATACTTTTGAACTGGTGAAACTGCCAAAAGGCAAGAGAGCTTTGAAAAGTAAATGGGTGTTCAGAATCAAGCATGAAGAGAACAGTTCCCATCCGAGATTCAAAGCCACATTGGTCGTCAAAGGATTCAGTCAAAGAAAAGGAATTGACTTTGATAAAATTTTCTCACCAGTTGTGAAAATGACATCCATCCGTACAGTGCTGGGATTAGCAACAAATCTTAACCTGGAGGTTGAGCAACTTGAAAAAGCAGTTGAGCAAGTCTTTTGCTATGAAAGATTTGGGGCCAGCAAAGCAAATTCTTGGCATGAAGATTATCAGAGATAGGAATGCCAAGAAATTATGGCTGTCACATGAGAAGTACATTGAGAAAGTACTTCAAAGATTTCAAATGGACCAAGCTAAAATGGTTAGTTGTCCTCTTGCTAATCTACAGATGAAGATAAGGATGAGATGGACAAGATTTCATATGCTTCAGCAGTTGGAAGTTTGATGTATGTCATGGTGTGCACACGACCTGATATTGCTCATGCAGTTGGAGTAGTGAGCATATTCCTTTCAAATCCTGGAAATGAACATTGGACTGCAGTAAAGTAGATTTTCAGGTATCTTCGAGGTATTTCAAAAATATGTTTATGTTTTGTAGATACCAAACCTGTGCTAGTTGGATACATAGATGCAGATATGGCTGGTGATATTGACTCCAGAAAGTCAACGTCAGATTACCTGATCACTTTTACAGGGGGAGTTGTGTCATGACAATCAAAGTTACAGAAGTGCATCGCACTATCTATAATTGAAGCAGAGTTTATTGAAGCAACAGAAGCATGTAAAGAGTTGTTGTGGATGAAAAAGTTTTTGAAAGAACTTGGATTGCAGCAAGACAAATATCAATTATTTTGTGATAGTCAGAGTGCTATCCATCTTAGAAAGAATGTCTCCTTTCACTCAATATCAAAGCATATTGATGTGAGATATCACTGGATCAGAGATGTGATGGAGAAGAAGTTACTACAGCTTGAGAAGATCCATACAGAAGAAAATGGATCAGACATGTTAACGAAAATTCTACCAAGATCATATTTTGAATACTGTCGATTAGCTGCTGGAATGGTGGAACCCCCACATTGTCGGGAGGGGGAGATTTGTTTGTAGGTGCCGAAGTTTTTGAAAAATTTTGGTGTGGGTCACTCCACATATGGGTCCTACCACATATAAAATAAAATAAAAAAGTCAAAAGTTGCGGTAATTCAATTTCAAATTGAATTCATCCAGCTAATATTTTTGACTTTTTTGATATGTGTTCACACTGAATATTTTTTCTATAAATAGGCAGATATCATTTTATTTGAATTACAACAATCTCAATTCATTTGAGAGAATCTGAGAGAGAGTTAGACTTTTGGAATATTTTCAAAAATTAGGGAGTGACAAAAATAGTGAGGAAAATATTTTGAGGTGTTTTTGGAATACACTTGTGTGCCACTATTTTTGGGTTTATCTCAAAATTATTGTATTACCTCTAGCCTGTGTCTAGGGAAGGCTCTCTCTTCTTTGTACCCATTAATTTTTATTAGTGGAAGAAAAATATTTGAAGTATTGTCCGTGGATGTATCCCAAATTAAAAGGTAAACCACGTTAAATTGTCGGTGTTATTTTTTGCTAATTATTTTATTTTATATTTATTTGTGTTATTTTACCCGTTGTGGCCAACAATCTTGTCTGTAGATCCCAATACTCCCTAGTTTGTTAACCCCTCTCAGCTCGTTCACGTGCCATTCTCTCCTTCCAATACTCTTTGCAACTGAAGGGTAATCAGTAGTTAGATTTGACAACATTTTAACAAAAAATCAAGACCCCATTTTTCAGTTCCATACCTTGTTTTCAATAGCAGATCTAGTTCCAACATGTGCATCGATTTTGCATATACTCCGGCCTGCATAGGATATGAATGAAGCTCTAATATTAATTACAATCACTTGAAGCAATTTAGTCAGAAAATTAACATACTTGTTTTCTTGCACAATCAATTTCCACACAATAGAAATAGTTAATTAGCAATAAATTTTTCAAGTTATTTCATTAATTAGGACTCATACTGTATAAACTTGTCTGGAAACGAATGATGAGTTTTTCAAAAGATGATGAACAAACTCAACCAACCCATCCACTGCAAAGATGCTGGATGCTACTCCAGATGACTCGACCACCTGGGAAGAACGATGGTCTGACAGTCAAAACATATAACAGACAAGAAAAAAAGGCTAGTATAAGCAATGAAATCTGAGAGATGGATCGATGATAGCTTCCCTTCTTTTTTCCTGTTTACGGAAGAAGATTAAAAATTGATCATGCACAGAATATATGGTCGGTGCTCCTGCTGGGTTCATTTCAGTTCTCATCTCAAACAAGGATTTCATAATGTAATAACTTAGCTGAGTCCCATCAGATAATAGCAAGGATGGGATTATTGCGCTATTCCCTAAAGCATCAAAACTTAACCTTGGCGTCTAATTCAAATATAGAATTATAAGGTACAACCCCATTCCCCGATCATAAGGTATAATTTATTTTCTGCACAAGAAAATGATGACCGTAGACTTAATTGGTATTTTGAGGGAGATGGCTACGAGCAGAGGCAAAACATCAGACAGACTAAGTTCTTCATGTTCCAATCCAGCTTTGAGCAACTCCAAGTGCCAGATTGGACATGTAAACATAAAAGCAACCACGCAAGAGAGTAAACTGTAATAAGAACAGTGAATATCAATTAGAGCCACACGAAAGCCAAAATGTGAGGAAGCAGACCAGAAACATGATGACTAAGAAAAACTTCTCAAGTCTGTCTCTAATTACAAGGCCAAGGATATGAAATGGAAGATGATATTATAGGAACCCCACTGGATGGGTAATGCATGATTTTTGATGTCATATTATGACATTATAAATCCTTTTATGCATATAGCCATCAAATTCGAGTTTAATTCCTTCACTTTCATTGCAACCACCTATGTAGTGGAAAGCCAAAATTCTGGTGGCATCTTTCCAAACGATCAATGATTCTACCTACTTAAATGCAAGATGGAAAAGATTAGAGGGCAAGGCTTAAACAACTTTGCACATAACTTAGTCATTTTAAAAAGGTAAAAAGGAATACTGGGTTTACCAAAATAGGGAACTCCTTGATATAAATCTTGTACAAGTCATACAGCGTCTTTTGACAGAATTCAGTCATATATTCCACATTCTAAAACATACACATTTGCATAAATAAATTGCAATTTATTTACCGTACATATAGATTTTACCCCAATTTGCATTAACAACATTATACTAACCTCTCTGTAGATTGGACACTTCGCATTTGGACTTGCAGCCTTAAGGCCCTGAAATATTAGAACAGAAGCAGCTGAGCAAGCGCAAGACTTGCAAAACAGGTGCCCACATCTCAAAGCATATGGATGGAAAACTGTCTCCTAAAAAAAATGTCCCAAAAAAATTAATAATAATAAGAGAAAGACAAATAAAGAAAAATGTAATATTTGCACAAGAATTGATATCTTACCAAGCAAATGGCACAAGTTAGACTATAATCTAGCCTTATAGAATTGGGAAGCATCAGCGTTATGACAAGTTCTATCGCATTGAGGTCACAGGAAACACTGAATTCTCCATCCTGCAATCCATTGAAATTCAAATAAAAGGCCCCCAACTCAATTAGCCAAGGTGATTGCAAAGGCTCCGTTTGCTCAGCCCGCAACTTGGATTTGAAATTTTTGCCATTCACAGAGCATCAGCTCAGTGAAGAACGTTTGATCACACACTACAAATTTCAGAATACTAACTTCAATAACTTTGTTATAATTAAAAGTCAACTACAACTATAATTTGTAAAAAATAAGAAAAATAAAACTTACATGCGCAAGATTGGCATTGACACAATAATACTGATTTCTCTTTTTTTCCGTGATGACAAGCCTTACAGTTCTTCAGGACTTTCTTGAGTCTATTGTACTCAATATGAGAGAATTTATCCAAAAGCCGCTCTTGATCTCTATGTAAGTACTCCTCATATGTCTCTCCAAACTTCATTCTCTCAAAATTTAACAAAAATAAATTATGGGTTTAATCCAAAACAACAATGGAAAGGCTAATTAGATATGGTTAAGATCTAAAAAAATTTCGCCTCAATGAAAGATTGAAATTAGAAGGATATACAAAGGTAAGATTAACAAGTGTTCATGATTAATTAGCTGTCTTTGCTTGTTTTAACCAATGTTATCAAACCCGCCTGGTAAATGAACCAGAAAAGGCAACGGATCAAAGATTAGAGTTTCAACCGGAGTTAAACCGGTCAAAATGAAATTTTAGCAAAACATAATATTCTTTGAAAATACTTACATTATACATGTTTTATACATAATAATGTATTTAATGTGTTAAACAATCAAATTTCAATTAATACACAAATATTTTCAACTATATATATATATATATATATTAAAAATAAGAAAGTTGATTTATTTGAACATTCTTTAAATTTTTTAAAATCATAATAAAATATAGTTTTCAAAAATAATATTCAATATGCATTCATTTTTCAAATAAAATATTTTTTTGATAGAAATAAAATAATTTAAAAAATAATATATATAAAAATGTTGTCATATTGTATATTAATAATGAAAACATAAATATTTAAATTCAAATTAATGAATTATTCATATTTTTGAATAATGTGAATAATTAAAATTAAAATTTAGTCATGTATTGATAACAAATATTTATAATTCAAATTAATATACAATTATATTCAAATATAATACAATGTTTATATTTATAATTATTAATTATTAAACAATATGATTAATTAATTAATATATTTTTCAATTTTTAACGTCAAAATAGACAATACTTTATATAAAAATACAATATAGTGTATATTTATTTCTCAATAAAATTAAAATTATTTATTTAAAAATTAATTTATCATTATTTATAATAAAAATAAAAATAATTAAATTTTATTTTATTAATTATATATATCTTTTGAATAGTATGAATAATTATCAACTATATAAAAGATATATATTATGGTTTATAAACTATACTTTATTAATTATATATATCTTTTGAATAGTATGAATGGTATTATAATTAATAAAGTATAATATTATTAAACTTATTAATTATATATATTTTTAATAGTATGAATAATAATATTGCAATAATTAAATTAATTATAATTTTTTATAATTATATTATGCTTTGTAGACTATTTAAGAAATTATATAAATAATGCTAAATTGACAAGCTAATTTAAATATTTGGTTAGTTTTATGAATAGCTAATTAATTATCAATATAACAAAAAAATATTTAATAACTATGCGGTCTAGGTAAGAGTGTAAGAAACATTGAGTTCAATTCTCAACCGCGACATAAAAAATATTTTAAATTTTTTTTTAACTAATCAAACCGGTCAATCTGTGACCAGTTCAATGGTGAATGGTTCACTGGGTTCCGATTGAACTAGTCAGATGACCGGTGTTTCTATCGGACAAATACACTTTCGATTTAAGTCTTTAAACCAGCTCAGCTATGAGACGGTCTTCCAGTTGAACCGACCGGGCCGGTTTAATAACACTGGTTTTAACTTTAAACCCCAAATTGTTGGAAGACCGCGCTTTTCTCGGGACTCAGGCGTGATGACTCTTGTTACACTTGTATGGGCTGCATGCATGGCACGTGTAGTTTCACAAAAATTATAGACCATATTTTTAAATTTTTTTTTCATTTTAACAATTTTTGAAGGAAAAAATATGATAGATGTGACGACTGAGATTGACGACACAAACCCAAAGCTAAAGCAAAGATTAAACAAAGCTAACGATAAAATTTTCAAACCCCATAGGCCATGGGCCATAGTTTGTGCAGCAGTTGAACCGCCGCTGGCCGTGTCCCTCTTAGCCTCTGGACAGTGTCCAATTCGCCAGAACAAGCCCCATAGCCGCTCTTCCCTTTTTCTTCCTCTCTCACTTTTTTTTTGGTTCTTCTTTTATCTTTCTTGGCCCTCCTCACTAGGCTCGCCAAATGGAAAAAGAAAACCTCTTAAATTATTTCACCATTAATAATTTTTTTTTGTATACATCTACTTCCTAATTGGTTAATAGCAGAGAAAAAAATTAAAAATAACGAAAAAATATATTTTTTAAATTTTTTTCACAACTAATCAAAATATAAATGCTAGATAATATCCGAAAAAGAAAAACATCCTTAACTTATTTCCAAATTTCAATTTTTAATTAAATTTAAATTATAATGATCAATGATACTCGGCCTCTAGAAATAATATATAAAAAACTATTATTATTGCCATTATTATAGGCATAAGTTATTGGTGTTGCTATAAATAAATTCATTTCTTTTTTTTTCTATTTTTTTGAAACATTTGGCACAAAAGCCGAAACAAAAATCATGATTTGTGCCAAATTATAAATTATTTTCATTTCACACTATAATTGTGATTTATTAAAGTATTAAAATTTTATACTATTTAATAATATATATATATATATATATATATATATATATTTAATATTGTAAAAGTTAATGAAATCCTAAATTTAATTTAAATTATGAATTTCATTCCATTAATAATATATATTTTTTCAATCTTTTGATAACGATATATACTACACCCTTATGATATCAATAATATCCACATTTTTATTTCTATTTTTGCAAAAATTAACAAAAAAAAATCCTAAATTTAATTATTTTAACGAAATAAATTCATTAAATTTTATTTTTAAAAAACCATTAATTAATGCTTTTCAACGTATAATCCTAAATTGATAGTTTGGGATTTGTCGATTTTTTTTTTCCTTACCCCTGTCGACCAGCTAGGCTGGTAGCATCCTACCAACCCTTAACCGCTCGCGCGCTCTGGCTCTCTATTTTCTGTTCTTTGCGTTCGCCCACTTCCCTTCAGCAGTACAGATCGAAAACCTCGTCTTCACTTTCTCACTAGAATTTCTGTCTTCGGATTCGGAGCTCCATATTTGGTAATAGTTTCGATTTCGTTCTTTCGATTTTCTGAAACTCAATAACTATATTAATTATTTATTATAAGGGGTTTAATCTTTCGTCTTTGTATACTGGTCTCTAATTATTGAAAATTCTTTATGATTTCTAGGCTTCATCGTTGCCTGTAATTGGTATAATTATTAGCTACCGTATTACCTAATTAGTTAGGGTAAACCTTTTTACTTCTTTTGAAAATCACCTTCTTTGAATTGGGTATATTGATCTTGTGATTTGGAACAGAGCCTTCTTCTTTCCCCTTATTTTCTATGTAAGCCTTTGAAAACGCTGTTATCTTGCCTAATTCTATGACGCATTTTTTAATTTTTCATTAAAATTATTAGTTTGTTCGATATTTTCTGCCAAAACTGCTGCGTGAGGCTCGCTATTCTCAGAGTTCTTGTTGAAGCATACACCAAAGTAGTATTTGATTGATACATTGTGTGGGAACGTTCTATTTGAAGTAGAAAATTGGACATTTTGGTGGAGATGAGAGGTTCTACAAGCATATATCCTTGTTGATATTCAAAATCACTTTATCAGCGTCCTCAAGTATTAGGTTATCTGCATATAGTTCTTAATTACCAATTCCGGTCTTCATACTCCATATGCTAAGATGATATCTATTTTGAGGTATTACCATTCCATGACTTTAAAAGAAAAAAATGTGATCTTTTTTGTTCTGATAGAAGCTATATGAAAGTATTGACTAAATCTGAACGGTTCTAAGGGACAAACTGTTCTCATTTTTTTGATCTTTGTGAATGGACTAAATCTCCAATTAGTTCATTCTTAACCCAATCATGTTCTCTGAAACTAATCTTAAGTACATCATATGTTGCTGCCTTAATACAATATTTGCTTGATTGTGAGCTGTTAAATCGTTATAACTGACAGAAAATTTATTGTATGGATGCCCTCTTAACAATTTTAGGTATTCAAAGGATAGAAGTAACTATCAAAAGTCCTGTTTTCGAAGAATTCTTTTCTCTTTTGAATTATCAGTTGGCAAGAACTTTTAGTGATTAGTGTAATTTTATTTTATTATGTGCTACTGGCAGATCAATACATAATGAGGAAACCAAAGCAAAGACACCTGGTGGCTATACCTAAGAGCAAAGATGGCTCTTCAAGTGACATGGATATGGACAATGAAGATGGTTGGGTTATAGTTAAGAAGCAGAGAGTCACCATATGGATACCTCCCCTGCCTTATGCCAGAAAATCCACAATGCCAAAGCCAGGACCAAGTAATCTGGAAGCCATGTCTGTAAAAGTGGTTAATAATAAATCAACAATGCCAGTTGAGGTTTCTAACAGGATGCCTTCAATCGATGAACAAGAGAAGGTTGCATCGGTGGCCCCTAATGGAGGTATTAAAATGCCTTGGAAAATTCTTACGCAACAGACATCAACATCACACAAGGTACCAAGGCTAGGTGTAGAAATGGGATCCAGAAATTCAGTCAGAGTCCATACTTCAAAATCTCATAATACGCTTAGCATATCAAATGTCTCGAAAACAATTGAGCAGCCAAGACTATTGAACGTGCAAGGGCGTTTTCTTGATGGGAGCATGCTGCTAAATCAGAGACTAAGGGCGTCGCTGCTTGAGAAGAAGCTTCAAAAGGCAGGTGGGTTGAGCAGGTGGCTGGCATCAATTGGGCTGGGGCAATTTGTGAAGATTTTTCAGGGTAATATTAGTAAGTTTCAGTTAGTTAATCTAACCATGAAGAAGCTCAAGGACATGGGTGCAGATGCTGTAGGCCCTCGGAGAAAGCTGATGCATGCAATCGACTGTATTTGCCAGCCGTACTGCTTTGAAGCTCACTAAATGTTCCTGAATCTTGTTGTATCTAGTGAGGCAGGTGACAGCCATTGATAAGAAGAGTTGCATGAGCAATCTTGTTATGTGTAAACGTTTTAGTATGGTTTGAGGTTCTTAAAACTGGACAGGAAGTCGAATCGGTCTTTTGACTGGTGTTCAAAGTTTTATAGGTTCGATCCAGGTTCAAGTAGATGAAAGAAAGCAGAGAAAACCCCTGGAAATTTCTTCAAATCAGTTGATTGTAAGTTCATAACAATGAAAAAAATTAGAGCTCTTTCTCAAGAGTTTAATATGTTAACCCGCTTTCTTGCATTCATTTATTCTTAATTAATTAAAAATAAGAAAATCGACCCATAAATTAATATATATATATATATTCATAAATTAGGTTTATATATATGATTGTAAACAAATTAATAATACATTACAATATACAAAAGCAATTCTTATAAGTATAAAATTTATACTAATAATAAATTATTAACACAATTTAAAAGATAATTTTATGAAGTGAACATAAATAAATTTTTTATTTTAATAAATATTAAAAAACTAATATATAACTTTTGAATTCTCATTGTTTTGCCCTAGGAAACATTGACTTACATGACATTGAATTTGAATCTAAGAAATTAAAATTGGCAACCTTCTTGCATTAAGAATTGAAATTCAGTTGTATATATATAATGTGAATTGTCTCATTTAAGAGAATCATGACAGTAAGGAGTGAATTTGTCATATGTATTATAATCATCTTAAATAAAAATGTTTTATTAATATCTAAAATAATTATAGACAAAATGATGAATAGAAAAATTTTCGAGTTGAGAAATAATAAGTAGATTAAAATAATTATAAATTTCTGATTTTTTATATATATCATGCAGCATTTAGATATGTTGCATGGATAATGGTTGATGTAGAGTTATTCAAAGAAGCCACGATCAGAAAACCAGGGTCAAAAAGGTTGTCAGAGCATCTTTGTGGTTTGTTGCCAATGATTCTTATCAATTACTTTTTCTGTTGGATTGTATGCTGACACCCCAAATTATGCTATGCTAATTTCAAATACGAATTAATGAACTTAAAATAGATCACTGTTGTAGTATGGTCACACCAAACTGAGGGAGTGAATTGAGCATTAAATAACAATCCTACTCTACAAGGTTTTAGAATAAATTGAATGCTCTCTGAACAGAAACCTGCACCATTGTGGTCATGAGCCCAAAAGATTACTCAAAGGATGTTATTTTCTGTTTCTAATATCTATAAGCTAATTCAATTTAGAGAAGCATGAAGTATGTTTTTTTTGAAATCATAATTTGATTGGTGAATTTATATTAAGTTAGCCATCATATTTTTGTACTCTGTTTTTTAAAAACATATAGAATAAGCTTGAACTGCACAGCTTGATATTATTAAGTATTAATTTGTGGTTAATATGTTATGTATCCATATTGAACTCATAATTTGATTAGTGAATTTATATCGATGAGTTAGCCATAATCTTTTTGTACTTTGTTTTGTAAATAAAAATAGAATTTGCTTTAACTTTCTGGTAGATTGATTGAGTCGCCTGATATTATTAAGTATGAATTTGTGGTTAATATGTTATATATCCATATTGAACTCATAATTTGATTGGTAAATTTATATTGACAAGTTAGCTATCATCTTTTTGTACTTTATTTTGTAAATAAAAATAGAATTGGCTTTAACTTTCTGGTAGATAGATTAAGTGCACACCTTGATATTATTAAGTATGAATTTCAGGTTATATATTATATATCCATATTGGACTCTTAATTTGATTGGTGAATTTATATTGACGAGTTTGCCATCATCCTTTTGGACTTTGTCTTGAAACTAAAAATAGAATTGGCTTTAACTTTCTGATGGATTGATTGAGTGCACACATTTTTATTATTAACTATAAATTTGTGGAAGATTGATTGCTTGCACTCCTTGATTTTATTAACTATAAATTTTTTATATTTCGTGTGCATCTTAGATTGTTTATTTGTTATTTTCTTTGGTCTGTTACAAAATGAAGTTGCATATTATGCCTTCATAGAGAGAAAATTCAAATCATACAAAATATATTATTAGACCTCAATTGCATTTCATCATCTCCAATTTCATCATTTAGCTTAGTGATCTGGGTATTTGGTTCTCTTATACAATAGAAATTAGTCTCGCTCGTCTTCCTAAGGCTATTATTGGTTATAGATTTTGCATAGAAAGTTTAAATTATTCAAATGGTTTTATATTAGTTTTGCTGCAATTTTGAAGCTGAGATGTTGAAGATGTCCTTGGAGTTGGGTATTTTCTGACCATTGCACTCTTCTTTTTCATTTTCTTTCTATTTTTTTTTAATAAGGGCTTATTTTTCATTAACTTTATGAGATAGTGGCTTTGCATGTTCATTATTAGGTGTAAGCCCTCAAACATAATGTGGCAGAAGAGGCTAGCAGAAAGTTAGAAAATTAACAGTGGACATAATAGACATGCAGCTGTAGTTAAATGATTGATTATGGTGCTATATGTTAGATTAACTTAATTATAGGTTTTTGTTTCATCATACTTTATGCACTTCTCCATTTGTTGATGTTGTTAGCTACTGCATTTCTTAATGCTGTATTTTCTGCTTTTTGCATTCCTCTATTGTTGGAGCTGCCTAGAACATGCATTGATTAACTACTTAGGCACTACCTATCGTTCTTTTTTAGTTTGGTGCTTTGACTATATATATAAGAAGAAATTTTAAAGACAGCAATGCAAAATTGAGTTATATTTTTCGTTGTCTGTCATCTTCCTTTTAGAAATATATTATTGATGGAATTTGCCAGAAAAATATTGTAATATTTTGTATAATAATACTATAAAAAAACCCTTCATGTGGAAGATTTTTAAAGAAAAGTTTGGTTGCTGATTAAGCAATTATATATGTTAATCAAATTGCTTAGATAATTACTAATTTAATGAAGTTGGTAACTAAATTGAGATAATAATTGTTTTGCGTAAATAAAATTTAAATCAAATTTAGCTAAATATCTATACGCGTTTAGTGTAATATGTTTAGAAAGAACAAGTTTATGACTCGAATCTGCATTCAAAAATAAAAGAGAATTTTGGTTTTGCAGTCAAGTTATGATGATCCTTCTATTTTTCTTTTTTAACAAAAGAGAGATAAATTTGATCAATACCGTTTATTCAGTTGAATGATTAGTTAGTACAATTATTTTAAAAATTTTATTAATATATATTTAATAACATAATTAATGATTTGAGAAAAATTAAATTAATTTATATATTTATCCACAAATGTGGTGCAGTTGGGCATTGCGTGTTACAATTGACAAAATCATTTATTGAAAAAAAAAGGTAATTGATTACATAACTTTATTAAGTTTTTATTTTGATATATTTAATTTTTTATATTAAAAAATTATAAATTTAGTATATATTATCATCATAATTCATAAAAGAATATATATTATGTAAAGAGATTAAAATATTTTATATATAAACCCTTCAATAATTGGAATATAATAAAATGTATGCACACTTGAAAATGTTAATGATTGCAATGTGATGTGCAAATTATATATTCTAATAATAAAAAAGTTATATTTCACACTATGACATTGAATTTTAAATGAGTAACTAACATTTCATAAAAATTATTTTACAATAAAAAAATAATTGGTGCATTTGTAAATAAATCTCTGAACCGTTGATTTCAACTTCAATTTATCCATGTATTAATATAATGCGTGAAATGTACTTATCCAAACATAGAAAGAAAAAAAATCGTTTTTTTTGGATTTTATAATTAGTAAGAAAATCCAATTTAAACCAATTTAGAGAAAATTAACTAATAGCAAGAAAATTGATAAAAGTTGTATTATCGTTACATGATATGCTTTGTTGTAATTAATTACAAATCTAATAATTGAAAAATTTTACTTTATAATTAATTAACATTATATATTGAAAAAAATATATTTTTAGCATTTATCTTATTCATTAGATCATTTGGTTTCCTTTTCATTTACCATTTTAATTCTCT
This sequence comes from Triadica sebifera, assembly GCA_023653625.1. NCBI lineage: Eukaryota > Viridiplantae > Streptophyta > Magnoliopsida > Malpighiales > Euphorbiaceae > Triadica > Triadica sebifera. The sequence goes on along the minus strand of CM042908.1, from coordinate 25,491,220 downwards.
TGTATCATCATTTATATTTATATGTGTTATACTTTAGTCAGTTATATACTATTTTAATGAATTTACTTTTTCCAACTAAATTTATGAGTATATCTTCCCATTAAATATATGTCCAAAAATTTTTGCTTATGTCAATTAGAAGAGCCTTTACTCATTAAGATCAAAATACAAACATTAAGAAGTTCATAAAATAAAAAAAAATCACAATAAATTTTCATATGGGAAACAAGAATTAACCATTGTGGTATATTATTAATTCTTTTTTTTTTTTCTGTAAATGGTAATAATAGTATATTACTAACTACTATTGGTTATAACTTATAAGAATTAGAAATGTGGATTGATTACTATTAAACAAATTATGAATTGATTAATTATCAGGAATTTTTGGAGGTTTACCTTAACATCTTTTAGAATTTTTCAGAAAAAGAAAAATCAAAGACAAACCCATTTTAGTGTCTTCATGTTTTAGATTTTTGGCCAGTTTGGTCATAAATTGTATAATATATTAATAAAAGATTTATTGATTTATTTACAATTTTTCACATATATTGACTAATGACTACTATAAACTATGTCAACTTAGGACCAAACACCCTATTACGGAATATATATATATATATATATATATATATATATATATATATATATATATATATATATATATATATATATATATAATACTATAGAATTTAATGTTAATTTCAAAATATATATCTAATTATAATTTTTTTAATCTAAACTTGTGGACTATAAATAATTTTTGTTTATCTGATTAATGAAAGAAAATGTTAGTAGAAGATGAAAATCTTATTATATATTAGCTGAAATCTGAAAAGAAAAAAAAAAAAAAGGCACAGCAGTTATTAGTTGTTAAAACATAACAAAAAGGTGCAACTAACCTCAACTTCATCATAATCAACGCTTCAATTGCTAAGCCCAAAAATAAAATTTCAATATTTTACCCTCTCTTTCTCTCTCCTACCACACGCAAATCCATGCAACCTAAAGAAACAAAAATTCATAATCTAGGGCTTCTAAATCCCTCCTAATTCTCCCTCGCTCCCTCCGTTTCTATTTTCCTTCCCTCCAAACGCCATTCCTGCTGGTTTTTTGATTCCCGACCTATTGTTTGGCGCTCGGTGATCTCATATTTTTCTGTTATTTTCTCAGGGAAGTTCATTTTTCCCGGGAAAATTTCGCCTCCGAATACTCTTTTCTCCGGCTTCGTCTCTGAATCTGGCTTTTTAGAGGTACTTCTCTCTGTAGTTATTCTGTTTGTTTGAAATGGATTTTTTTTTTGAGGAATTTTTCCTGAAAATTGATCCTTTTAGACTCATTTTATTTTATTTTTGTTCAATTTGCCTCGCTGTTGGAATTTGAATTCAATTGCTTTGTTCAAGATTTGGTCTTATTTCCGCGTGAAAACTTTGAGCCGGAAATATTTTGACAACTTTTTTTAATAGGATAAAAATAAGAAAACTCTCTTCTAATTTTTATTTCTATTGTTAGGGTTTAATTTTGTAGCCTTTCTTATGTTACAGTGGTTAACTGATCTTGGAGGAAAATAAGCAGATAATTGGAATTGGGGAGGAAAGCAACTTTTATTGAAAGATCCACAGGATCAGCGGGGGGAGAAATATTGGGAGCTAGAATATCTGTTTTAGTGAGATTATTATGAATTGATTTTCAATCACCTTGCATTTGTTTGCTCATTGCTTTATGGATTTGGAAGTAATTTTATCTCCCTCTATGCGTTCACAGCCAAAGGATTTGTTGAAGTGTTGTGATTGTGGGTGCAGTTGTAGTTGTTCTTTAGTGACTTCTACCACCTCAGAGTCATGGTTCCGGTCTGTAAAACGAAAATATGATGAGTTTGAGGAGGGAAACCGATTCTTTGTACCTGGATTTGATTTCTTCTCAAATCCACGTGTGCAAATTGAAAATGAATGTGCTGCACTTCGGGAAACAGTTAGTAGCCAACAGCTGACGATACAGGAATTATATGTTGAGCTAGAAGAGGAGAGAAATGCCTCTTCTTCAGCTGCAAATGAGGCCATGTCAATGATATTGAGATTGCAAAGGGAGAAGGCAGAGATCCAAATGGAAGCAAGGCAATTCAAACGTTTTGCAGAGGAGAAGATGGCACATGACCAGCAGGAGCTTCTAGCTTTGGAGGATTTACTTTATAAGCGAGAGCAAGTCATTCAATCCCTTACATTTGAGGCGCAAGCTTATAAGCATAGGATGATGAGTTATGGGCTCACAGAAGAGGAGATAGAGGCGGAAAAGGGTGAGAGAATTGGATTTAGCCATAACCAGAGTGTGGCTGATAGTTTGGATGCTCTCCAATTTGAATTTGCAATGTACAATTACCCGCCCCTGAAATGCAGTTTGAATGAGAATCCAACTACTTTGGAAGGTGATTATGATGCTGTGGATGTAGATAAATATGCTTTTGGTGAAACTCCTCGTCCTCAGGAAAATTTGAAGAACCTGGAATTTAGGATCAGTCAGATGGAGGGAAGAAGTACTAGCAGCTGTCAAATAGATGGAGAATTTTATGGTGCAAAGAATATTCTAGAGAAATTGACAGTTGGCCAGTCTCCCAGGCGGCCAAGACATAGTAAAATGCTTTCTATGGACAGTTTGAGTTCACCGATGGGGATATCAAGAGAGGCAGCTCCTGATGTTGCCGGTGAATCTCCTACTTTCAAGTTCATAAATAGCTTTAAGAAGATGGATTATGTTGTCCATTCAGAGGAGTGCTCTAATTTGAGAAAGGTGGATAATGCATCGGATTTTGGAGATGACACGAGTGACAGAATTTATACCATTGATTTTGTACAAAGTGGGTCACCATGTAACGGTGTCACAGAACCAAAAGATGGAATTGGGATTTGTGAGGATAGTATTTCCACTTCAACAGATATATTTAATCGACCTGATGTTAGTGATCCTGATATCAAAAAGCTTTACATGAGGCTTCAAGCACTTGAGGCCGACAGGGAATCTTTGAAGCAGGAAATTATTGCAATACGAACTGATAAAGTGCAGATGTTGCTAATGAAAGAAATAGCTCAACATATTTACAAGGAAATATCCCCAGAAAAACGAATTGCTGTGAAGAAGCCATCTCTCCTTGGAGCCTTTTCATTCATGTCAATTTTCAAGGTAATATTTTCAATGCACTAATGCATGTCAATGAAGTGTGCATGGATAGCCATCAGCACTGGTTTCTGATTGGTGGTCTACATAATTTCTGTCTAGCTATTTAGTTGCGTGTATGATGGTGATCATATGGTTCTTTTTAAGCATGTTTTCATTCAACCACAAATTTTCATTGATAGCATTTGCCCATTACTTGTAAGAATTTAATAATATTATAGTTCATCATTTAAATTAATCTCCTCCTTTTTTAGATCGTTCATATCCTCACTCATGGGACAGCCACTGACATTCTGGAAGCATCATGTACTGACATATGTTAATTGTTCAAGTCTTTTTAAAGATATTTTATGAGCATACTACTGCATAATGTTTCTTTCATTGACAATAAATGATCTCATCTTCCGTTTTGTGTATTCAGTGGATCGTGTCTTTAATTTTCTGGAGAAAGAAAGCTCATCGAAGCAAGTGAGTAGATTAATATACATACATGTGTGATGAGATTTTGATTTTTTGATTGATGTGCTCCCGTAATCGTATGTGCACCACTGATAGAGATTGTTTTTCTTTTCACGGAAACAAAGGTCTCTTTGTTCAGATAGATGCATCCATAACTAGGTGAAATTCATCTCCATCTATCTCTGGGTGGAGAAAGAACAGGGAGTGAGAAAATTATTGACAGATACTGTTGAGATGACAAAATGAAACCAAAGCAGGAAAATTGTTTTTTTTTTTTTCTTTATCTCTCTATAAGAAGAGTTTGGGTATTTATCCCGTGACCCTTCTAGGAATTACTTGTAGTGTATTTGATTGAGCAACCTCTAGAAAAAATCCAGAATTGGGAAAATGTCTAGAATCCCCAAGTGCTAGATAAAGTTTAAAAGCGACAGTGTCTCATGTAATTTGGCAGTAACAAGGCTTTAATAATCCTGAGAAATCTAGAGAGATGCAGGATACTGCACATTCTGTGTCTATATCTGGCTTGAGAAAATGAAGTTGAAGAAATATGTAACAGTAGGGGGCAATATTTGTAGATTTGATTGGTCTCTGATCTGTGATATTGTCGAATTTCGTAATGGCAGGTATATGTGTGGGCTTTCGGCAAGCAATGTTGGTTTGCTACTGCTTCTGGACAAAGGGCCTCGCTCAAGGCAGGGGAGATGTCTCGCAAGCACACAAGTGTGAACGGCAAGCAATGTTGGTTTGCTACTGCTTCTGGACAGAGGACCTCGCTCAAGGCAGTGGAGACGTCTAACAAGCACACAAGTGTGAAACGACAATTTTCTCTTCAGTATCCATCTGAAATTGATGCTTATGTGCATAATCTTGAAGTAGATTTAAGCAACGTTGCCTTTATTTTTTGCATTCTTTTTCTGGAGATTTGGATGTTTCATGCAGTGCCGGTTGATTTCAAATTTTCTGGATTGAATATAGTTTGCTGGTTGATCAGTGAAAGATTGATACGGTATGGGTATACTTGCCCATGTAGTTGGTTGGAATTTAGCTTGAGGTACACGTCTCTTCACCTTCTTCTACTGTATACTGCAGATTCTTGTATGATTCCAATTCAATTATGCAAAAATGTCTCTCGTTTTCAGTTACTTATGCAAGATGTTGATGTTTTATACACTCCAAAATAATTCTTGCCAAAATTTATTTTCTGAATTATTTTATAGAACATTGTCATTTGATATGGTAGGCTCAGTTTATCCCAATAACAGAAATTTTCAGATAACGAACATATTGAAATCCAAGATTCAAGAAGAAAGACGAAGTGACGAAATGGTGAGCGTGCAATGTGATTCATATTAATAGACATTAAAAAGGGTTGTGTTCATAGATTTAAATCGCGGTAACGGCCGTGATCGCGGACACGGTCGCGTGTAACGAAAACGGGTGCATAACGGTGTAATGTAACGGTAATGGGCTACCGCGGCGCAAATTTTTTTATAAAAATTGCAAAACTCATGAAATTAATATATTTTAAAGGAATTCACTAAAATTAAGAAATTTAACTATCTAATTAGCATAAATTCAAAAAGAAAACACATTTAGTTCATATATTTAAGTCATTATTACATTAAGTATTAAAGCTAGTACAAAACATTGTTCGAAATATTACATTATCTAACATGCTACTACCACCAAAATGAGTGACATACCAACAACCAACAAACAAATAAACCATTGTAGATAAGAATTAAGAACCATTAATGCAATTAAATTTTACTAAAAATAAAATAAAATGGAACTATTTAAAACAAACATTGATTTCCAATTTCCTTAACGAATTCGACTTGGGTGTTACTGATAATATTGTTAATTGGGTTTGGGCAATGTAAAGTTTGACTTAGGGTTAGAGTTTGGTTTAGACAACCATTGGAATGAGGAATTTCAAAATATAGACTATCATGAAAATCAGTATAATAATTGACTATGTAACAGTTATTCGCGGTTACATAACGGTGTTACCTATTACATAACGCCGTAACGGCCGTTTTCATTGCAAAAAATAAATAACGTGGTATAACGGGTGTAACGGTAACGGGAGACTAATTTTCCGTTAAATAACGGCCGTTATGTAACGTAACGGCCGTTATTTAAAACCATGGTTGTGTTCTTTGATGTAAGATCGCTACTGATTCGGCACTTTTGTCCAAGAGCTATATTATATTTTATCCATTTCCAAGAGATCTACCTTTATTTACTGATGAAGAGAGGTTGCTATCTATAGTGTTTCCTTTTTTATCATTTTTTTATGGAATGAAAAAGTATTATTGCTTTAAAATTGATAGGTTCTTGATCATAATTAGGCTACTAGGCTCAATCAAAGCTGGAAGATTATGTGATTGTACTTTTGCAAGTATCTTTAAATTTAATGGTTTTTCTTTTCTGAACTTCTTTGAGGTTGAAAATTTTCTTTTTATGGACTTTGAGATGATATAATAAATTATCACACAAAGCTATAATATAGAAGGCTTGTTAAGAAATCTAACGTTGACAACTTGATTGATAACTCTTATTTACAAAAACGCATCAAATGAATAAAAATATAAATAAATCTATTTTTTAATTGGAAGAATCATGTAATGCAATGATTTATTTAGATAGTTTATTATGAAATGTGATACTTCGCCGGAAAAGGTTGAGAAGGCATCATCTCCAGCTGCCTCTAGGGGCTTTTTTTTTTTTTTTTTTTTCTGGTTTCAAGCTCTAGGGATTGGATTTTGTGATTGGAAATGAGGATGGGTTATTTTTTTTCCTGAAGACCAAAACGACATCACTTTGATTTTTTTTTTTTGGGTGACATGAAATTTAAGCTGATATGTGCAAATTTTTAAGAATAAAAGTAACAGAGCTAATGCTGACCTGTTTTTGTCATTAAATAGGGATGAAATTAATCCAAATTTATAAACTTTAAGGGTAATATTGACGTAAAAAAATATCAGGACGACATTATCAAATTGTAAGTAATATAAAGAGCAGATTGAGAATATTTGGTCTACGTGAATGGAACTAGAAATTAGCTAAGGCAAAATATTTAACAATTTATAGTGATAATCTTGAAGATAATTATTGAAAGACTTTGTTGTAGGGGATTGTAGGTCATTATTTTCAGTATTGCACTAATAGGGATGGATTTTGTGCAAATGATAATTTCCAATCTCGGAATAGAGAAATTGACATATGATTTATTAAAATTTCATCAATTAAGAGAAAAATATATTATCTATACTTCAAATTAAGTTTAAGTTTGATACAATGTAGTTTTACACTTTAAATTAATTTAACATAAAATAATTTTACACTTCAAATTAAGTTTAACCTTATCATTTTTTAATTGAAAAATTGAGAAGATTTTTTTTTTCTAATAGGTGTGCATGTTTATTTTACAATTAATTGTTTTGAAATTATATAAATTGTGTGTTTTTTCAATGAATTGTTGTTATCCTCGAATTCCAAATAAATTAGGCAATAGTTAATTTATATGTCTTTTTAACTCGTGAGTTTTTTCTTTAACATTCTGTAAATTTAAATAATTTGGTAAATTAATTGGATTATTAGTTAATATATGGATTAAATTTATTAATATTTTTTTAGATGGCCAAAGCATCTTTGTAATCAAGGGTTGTTCGAGATATTTATGCTAAGAATGAATTGAAAAAAATATACAAATAATAGATGGATCCAAAGATTGAATTTATTGAGCACATATTGCAATTGAACAAATTGTTGCAAAAAATTATTATTTCCGGATATGAAGTAACAGAACAAAACAAAATTAATGTTTTATGTTAAACTTAATTTGAAATATAAATATTTCTTTTTCATACTTGATTAAATTTTAATAAATTTTATATCAAATCTTAGGTTGGGGGAATTAACATTTGCATAAAATCTGACCACCTAGAGGGTAGATTTAGTGCAATCAAATCCGCCTCTCCATTGAACCGATTTGACCACATTACAAAATATATATTTTTTTTTAAAAAAAAAAAATCATTGTGAATTTTTTTAATTTTAACATTTGTCTAATAATTAACCCTATTTTTTTTATATATGCTTTTGTTTTTCTGCATGTAAAACAAAACTATGTAATTAATATGATGAAGTAATAAATAAAAGAATAAAAATAATAAGATATCAATATCAACGGCAATATACATAATCAAACAATGGAATAAAATCAAAATGAATAAAATTAAACGTTAAAACTTTAGAATTAAAAAAAAAGGAAAAAAATCTAACATTTTTTTTAATTAAAATTTATAGTAGCAATTTAAATATTGATTTTTAAAGTTCCTTTCATATATAGGTTAGTTTTTCATTTCTAGATGAAATTCAAATATAGATTGATATCTATGAACATTTCAGATTCATCTCTCTTTCAAATTATCTTTACCTAATTTCTAAAGGGGACATGTTTGAGTCCCATATTTTTACTTTATCATTTTTAACTATTAAGGGCTGTCTTTCTTCACTAAATTTGTTTATAAAGTTAGAACTCAAAAGATAATAACAATTTTTAGATACGAAAATTAACAAAATGTATTGTTTTTCTGTGTTAATTATCTAATATCTTATAATTTGAAGTTATATTACTTCAGATTTTTGCTCGATAAGTTCATTAAAAGAGTAAAATATTTTTTAAAAATTTTAAAAATATTTAGCACCTAAGCTGAAAGGCTTGTTTTCCAAATAAGATATTACTGAATGTCTAAGATTAACTTCATTTTCTTTCACAGAAAGTTAATGAAAAAATATTAATACTATATATCACTTTTTTTATAAAAAATTAATTTTATTATAAAAATACAAAAATATATCTTTTTTATATTGAATATATACCTAGAAAGCGCATGGATATGTGTGGGTGGCATTTCTCTTTCTTCCATATCCATTATCTTTGCAGATAGGCATAATTATTGATTAATTATTTTATCTCATAAGTGAGGCAATCGATTAATAATTCACATTTTCTATTTAACAAATCAATAGTCAAATAGAAATGGCAGTTTCATTTATGATAAAGTGAGGTAATCCATTAATAATTCACAATTTTTATTTAACAAATTCATAGTCAAATAGAAATGGAAGTATCATTAATGGTGCCACTTGTATGTGTTTGGTGCCCCTCACTCTTCAATTATTAGTCCGTACCTCCATGGGTACTCCACTACTCTCTTGCTTTATTTATTTATTTTTTTTAAGTGCCATCCTCTAACTATAATTTCATATCCATTGATTAATAATAATAATAATAATTATTGACAACACCTGGCTGATTCCAGCACCGGCCACGAGACTTTCTTTTTTCCTAATTTTTTGGCACAGAAATTTTTTTAAAGGTTTGTTAATAAATTTAAAAAAAAAACTTAGAATTTAGATTGATAATTTCTTAAAATTTTATAGGTTTAATTCACTTATTGTTATTTGTGCATTTTATTAATAAAATAATAAATTTTATTATATTGTTCTTTTCCAAAATTTTAATTATGAATTCCAAAGGAAAACAAATTGTGGTCGTTACATCTTAAAAATGAAGTTTCAGAAATTTGATTTTCTTTTTCTTTCTTTTTCTTTCTTTTAATCCGGGGAGAGGGTTGTTCGTCTATCTACTGTAGGTGGAGTTCGAAACCCTTCGTCAAAGGCAAAACTCTCTGCATGCTGTTAGGGCAGAAACACTTGACAAGTTTTAGAAAAATGATTGATAAATGAATTTATAAGGGTGAGGGAAATTATTTACTACTCCCTCCGTCAAAAAGTAGACTCATTTTCCATTTTTTACTGTCGAAATTATATGTCACTTTATTTAATTAAAGTGTAGTTGTTTTGTTCAATTATAAATATGTCCTTATTTATATATTTCATTATTATTATTATTATGTCACTAATGGTTTCATTAATGGTTTAATGTATATAAAAAAAAAATTCTAAATAACCATTGTTATCAATTATCTTTATGTTATAAACATGAGTGCTTTTATTTAAAAAGTCATTCTCAATCTCTTACCATTTCAAAGAAACTCCAAAAATAATCAACATGGCAGACCATGATGTGAAGGAGACAAATAAGACCATGGCTTTGATTTAAAAAATTGGCTTCATTCTTGATAAACAAAATTGGTTAAAATTTGCAAGTAAATTTTGGCAGGTGATTAAATATACCCAAATGTAGACAGGTTATGGCAGCACAAAAATTAACCAAACTGAATTCATTCAATTGAATTTAAACCAAAAATTATATTTTATGTTGGCTTTATAGATTATTATAATTTTTGAAGTTTTTATAAACCGAACTTTTAGTTTGGCTTTGGATTAAAGAAATATAAATCTAATAAAATCGAACCGAACCAATAACATAAGATCTCTTTATATATATATATTAAAAGAGATCTTATGCTATTGGTTCGGTTCGATTTTATTAGATTTATATTTTTTTAATCCAATATATATATATATATACTAATACCGATATTAAAAACTGTGTAGTTTTTTAAAATTATAAACTTTTTAATTACCTACATCTTTCAACTTTCTTTGAAATATAATGATTGAATAAGAATTTACTCTATTAATCTACAAATTATATTTTGAATTTTCTTTGTTAGTTTTTAGTGAAAAAATTAACAGAGTTCCTTATTGGTAAAATTTTGAAATATTAAATGTCTAAATTCAATTTATATGAAAAAAAAAATTTATGGGTATAATTGAAAGTGGATACAAAAGTTGAGATTTTTTTTATATTTATTTCCCAAAAAATAAATACTTAAACCAAGCGTACAAATCGATAAATTTATAAATTATTTGAGTCATATATAACTTCTTCTCCTCCTTATTATTATTATTATATAAATATATTGAAAAAATTCCATAATAAATTAGATTCCAAGTTCCCACCGACCTTTTTTTTTCTTTGGAATAGAGTTCCCAACCGACTTTTCAAATAAAATGTAAATTGCCTGGAAGTTTCTTTTCTGTTGGGAAAGAATTTTGGAGATGTCAAAAATTCAATTTATGCCTTTATAAAATATATTTAATAATTGTTTGGTTTGGCCGCCAACCATTTTTATTAATAACTATATGAGATTCTTATTTTTAACATATGTACAAACATTTTTTATGAAAAAAAAACATTATCTTTATTAAAAATTCTATCAAATAAGCCGAGATTAATGATAAACTCTATTTTTCCACACGGCAGTACTGGCCTTTCTAGTTTCTTTTTTTTTTCTTTTACTTTTCTTTTTTCCCCATTTTAATTGTGTAGACAAGTAATTAATAATAGAGCTTTTTTATGACAAAGTTGAAAAGAATTAAAAGTCGGTAGTAGTAAATTTCAACATTAAAAATGTTTAGAATTCGAAATTCCTAATGACTACTCAACATTTAATTAAGGCCTAAATCATATGGGAAAATTGTTTTTGGTATTTTCGTTGATGATATGTGTTAGATCCTTAAAAATTCAAAATTAAATTATACATTGACATCTCTCAGCCGACGAATACAAAATATGCATACGAGAGGTCTATTTTTAGATGAATAAGTGATAGATACGTGACATTTATTAGTTCATTTAATTTTTGGATGAATATATTTATTTATTTATTTATTTATTAATATTCCCATTTCTCTGTGTTCTTTTTTTTTTTTGGATAGTTCCTGTAAGTAAAATATGGGTTTGGATTGATTGTAAAAGACGAATCAGTAGCATTGTTAAAACCCACTAAACCCTTCATCAAATCGTTGTAACTAGGGTGAAGCTTCTGATCCAAGGTGGCTTTGATTGCTTGAGCACTGTCGTAGAGTGGATTATAAAGACTTTAATTTTATCCTCAAAGGATGCAGCGTTTAGTGCATTTTGGAAATTTTGCATTGTTGACATTAGCTTCGTTAGTAGATTCAGGTAGTTGTAGCTCATGACCTCGTTGTCGCCGGTGATAAGGATGGTTTTGCTGGCTGGATAAAAGGGGACAACGTTGGCGTTGACCTAGTTCTTGGCGAAATTGGGATCAGAGGCAAGTGAGGAAATGTCGCTATATATTAGAGGCTTCTAAATCCACTCCACTGTGTTCCCATTTTGGAGTTGCCCATCGAAAGCTCCTTTGACCAAAGCAGATTCAAAGAGTGCTTGCCGACGAGGGAGGAAGGAGCCCAAGTTAAGAAAGTGGCGGCGATGAGAGAAAGGGGTTTGAGTTGGAAGAAGAGAGGGAATAGATTTGGATTTTTGTGACATGTGTGGAACTAAAGAGAAACTGACAGAGAGAGATGGAGCATCGAAGGAAGAAGATGAAATCAAATTTAAATTTTTTTTTTTGGCAAATTGCATATTTAATCCTTATAACTTACTAGTTTCTTTTACTAAATCCTATTTTTTTTGTTTGATTGAGTTCTAAAAATCTCTTTTAAATTCAAATATATATGATATTCAATTTTCTGTCACGCTAACAATAAGAGGCACAATATAATTTGAATTTTTAAAGCACAATATGTATCAAAAATAGATGGATAATATAGAAGAAATGGATAAAATAGCATAAGTAAACAAGTATAAAGGGCTTCATTTAGTTTGAGCCTTTAATTAATGACATAGCTAATCATACATTACATCACACTATCTATTACTATTAATTAAGATCGCAAATTAATGGCAATTAAATGCTAATCCCATTTGTTAACTTCAATGGCCATTTATTACAGCTTCAGTTACCATTTCTTTCTTCACAATTATTTACCGTGCAGCTCGGCCCATATAATTTTCTTTTTTGAAATATTGAAGCCATAAAAATAAAAAGCTCGAGCAAAAGTATAGGATCACTCTTAATTCCGATCAGCAAGTCTTCCCACTTACGCACAACCTAAGATCCTTGTACTAAAGTTTCAGAAGATACTATGGAGAGGAGAACGAAACTATAATGTGTAGAAATAAATTAAAATTTTAGAATAATAATGTAAAATATATATTAAATTATTATACTGATGAAATTAGGTCTGATAATTTTTTATTCGATTCTAAAATTCAATTAGTATGTAACTCGATCGAATTTAAGTGGGGCAATCTAAACTCAAAAGTCATTTAAATTTAGTTTTTAAAAATTAAGTTGATTTGATCAATCCAATCCCAGATCTGTAATAATAATAATAATAATATCTTGAATTCGAAATGATCATCAGACTCGAATCAAGTTGTTAATTAGACGTCAAATCAGGTGGCTAATTAGGTCCAGATAAAATTCATTTTTTTAATGCTACAATTAACGAAATTCATTTATTTTTTATTTTTTAATTCAATGATTGCCTTGATTATTGAATGCGGACGTAGTAGAAACCTAAAACTTTTCGGTGTGGACAATTTATCCTTTTCTACGTCCTACGCATTGTTTTTTTTTTAAAAAAAAATTCGGCAATGATCATTAAGGTAAGTGATAGGTAAAATATTATATAAGAAATTTTACTTAATTACCTCTAAGTATGTAATTAACTAATTTGATCCATTATGAATACGTATTGGGAAATTATTTTCCCTATATATACCCCTACTCTTTTTCCAACTTAAGTTGCAAGAAAGAGTCCTCTTTCATCTTAAAGATCATGGTTTTGTCATGTGTTGGTAAAAAACTGTTCGGTCTTTGTAGGTCTTTGATCTGGTTTTCAATGGCATTCCTTTATCGTTTCATTTTTGTTCATATGAATCCATTTTGGATTCAACTTTTTTATTTTGTGTCCCTTTCATTTCTGGGTTTTGGATTTCTTAGGGTTTTGAAGCCAAGAACCACTTCTTTTAATCCAAGGAACTTGGATTTGTTCTTCACTTCTGTTTCTGCCACCACAGTATCAAGCATGTCCACTGTAGAAATGGAAGTTTTTTCAAATTCTCAACTCATTATTTTAACTATTTTGATGTTTATAGGTGGAGAAGTTTTCACTTCTATGGTGGGACTTCATTTAACGAAGTTCCAACTCAAAAAAACATGGAAAAATGAAACTTCTGATCATCAAATTATTGAGATGGGTTTTTCAAGAAAACATCATAATTCTTCTGATGAAATTCTTGATTCTTCAGTAATTAATGAAGAAATCCAAATCCAATTTGATACCAGATTGTTCAAGTATCATTCAATTAGGCATTTGGGATCTGTAGTTTTGTGTTATCTTTTAGTGATCCATTTTCTAGGAATTGTCCTACTTCTGGTTTATTTAGCCCTTATTTCTAGTGCAAGAAATGTCCTTAAAATCAAAGGAATCAACATTTTCACATTTTCTTTCTTCACCATTGTTTCAACTTTTGCAAGTTGTGGTTTTGTTCCTACAAATGAAAACATGATGGTTTTTAGCAAGAATTCGGGTCTTCTTCTGATTATGATCCCTCAAGTCCTTCTTGGGAACACATTATTTCCTTCTTGTTTGAGATTTACAGTTTGGTTCCTGGGAAAATTTTTCAAGAAAGAGGAATCTAATTACCTGTTGAAGAATAGCGGTGAAATGGGGTATCTTCACTTGTTACCAAGATTACATTCATCTCTTTTGGTCATCACAGTGTTTGGATTTATCTTGGTTCAGTTTATATTATTCTGCTCATTGGATTGGAATTCTAAAGCATTAGATGGATTAAATTCTTACCAGAAAATCATAGGAATTTTGTTTCAAACTATTAATTCCAGACATACTGGAGAAACTATTGTTGACATCTCAATCCTCTCTCCTGCAATCCTGGTGCTTTTCATCGTCATGATGTTAGTTTCTCTCTCTTTATCCATTTTCTCATTATATATATATATATATATATATATATATGCATTATAAGTGTATTTTCTTTTCTTTTTTTAAGGACTTTTTGTAAAAAATAATATTACTGCATGCATATTAGAACAAATTACAGAAAACTTCTCAATTTATCATTCTAGAAACAAACTTTTAAAAAATTAATAATTTATCATTCTTTTTTTTTGATAAAAATATTATTTAAAATAACAATTAGAAAAATTGTAACTTAAATGTGCTGGTTGTTCTACAGTTATAATAATTGGTAATAAAAAAAATTATAAACTTTTATAAAATATCAATAGATTATACATGAAATCCTAAAAAATTAACACAAAAACATATAAAATATAGAAAAATCATGTGATATATTGTATTACAACGTTTAAAATTCATTCAGTATCAAATAAATGAGCACTATCTCAAATGATAGAATGATAAATTGTTAATTTTTTAAAAGTTTATTTATATCTGTAATTTGTTAAAATTTTAGTAGATTTTCTATAATTTATTTTAGAATAAAAACATAAATTATATCAACCAATAATAATCTTGTAATAACTTGACAAGATGTTCCTTCATTTTTGGTGAAAGACAAGATGTAATTTCAAGAGTGAGAATTGTAATCTAAATCCCAATAAATGTTAAAATTCACTTTAAAAAATTATCTAAAACTTCAAAAAGAAAACATACAATTTCGATAATATAATATCTACAACAAGGATCGAGTCGAAAGCAAAATGCATTATTGTACCCATGATTGTCATTACGGATGAATGTTCAATTATTTATTGACATTAAAATCCTAGTTGAAATCAAATTAGAAAAAAACAAATGCACTACACTGTATCCATGATTTTCAATATTAATTACATTAAAAAAATGCATTATTGCATCTATCATCGTTATTATTAAATATTTGCAGTTTAATGTATTATTGTTTGACCACAACAATATTAAATGCTCGATGTTTTTTTTATCCTAGGATTTTCTCATTGAATATTGAAATTGTCTAAACCAATTATCAATACTATTTTTACAAATATATATATAAATGCTGTTTAATTAATTATTTTATTTATTATTACTAAACTTACTTTTGTTCTCTTCCTTTCTTGCCCAAACAATTCCTAGATTGACTTACGAGGTCAAGAACAATCTACGTCATGTATGGAAAAAGCTTTTGTAAAAAAAAATCATAAAAAATTAACTCATTAGTAAGACGAAGCAAATAAAAATAATGCATGTTTTTCTAATATTCGAAACGTGGAATTCTATTCAGCCCATGGTTTTTGACTTCGAGAAAATTTTTTTTCTCCTTATTGAGAGTTAAATATAACTAAATTTATTACGAAAAATATTTTTTTTTTAAGTGTTTGGGGTGGTTCGAAAATTTGTAATTAATGCATAACTCAGAATGCCATCAATTTTTACTTTGGTTTTAAAAATATTAATTTGTGTAAAAAACTAATTCAAATTAATTTACAGGTATCTTCCTCCTTATACATCATTTCTTCCAGAAAACGATAATCCACAAACAAATGGGAAGAGTGAAAGAAAAAGGGGAAAGGTTTTGGAGAATATAATATTCTCACAGCTCTCATATTTAGCCATTTTTATCATCCTCATATGTATTACAGAGAGGCAAAAGATGAAGGAAGATCCCCTTAATTTCAATGTTTTGAATATTGTGGTTGAAGTTATCAGGTATATAATCTAGTATTTAATTATTACCTTAATTAGTTTTCATGCTTTTATTTCTCATTTAATTAAATTAATTAACATTTTAGTTTTTTTTTTAATAATTTTTTTCAGTGCATATGGGAATGTGGGATTTACAACAGGGTATAGCTGTGAAAGGCAATTACAGGCTGATAGCAATTGCCAGAACAAATGGTTTGGATTTGCTGGGAAATGGAGTGATAAAGGAAAGCTTATTCTCATTGTTGTCATGTTTTTTGGAAGACTCAAGAAGTTCAACATGAATGGAGGCAGAGCTTGGATTCTTTTGTAATTAATCCACCATTAAATTAATTATGTTGAAAATCAAATAAGTTAACAAATTGCAACTGTATGTATATCCACCTAATATTGATGGAATTACTGATTAGTTCACACTTCACAGAGAAGATATTTCAAAAAAAATTAATAAGAAATTAAAAAACAAATAATCATTATATATATATATATTAATCCAAATTTACATGCTACGTATGGATGTAATATTAGAATATAATGCTTCTCCCCAGTGGTTTCTACTTTTGAGTTTCAAACTTGTTTATCTCATGATCCCATAGCTCCCCATTTATTTTTATTTTTCCTTCTTAATTTCTTTTGTTTTTTTCTTTTCTTCCTTGATGTGTGGCTCAATAGCGAAGGCATCTTAGCCAACTAATAATAACACCATACTGAAAATTATGTTAAGTGTTCTACGTTGTACGTGGATTGAAAAAAAAAATTGCTAGGCAATTAATTTATTAAATTAATTATTTATAACTTTGTAAATTATTCTATATATATTCTTAACGAGCTTTTTTTTCTTTATTTATTTATTTTTTTGGCTATATTTATTCATACATAGGAACACTTTAAAAAAATTCGTCATTAAAAGTATAAATGAAAACGATCATATTAATAATATGAAGCAAAGTCAATAAAATTTTTATAGTATATTGATTTGACTCTCTTTATGAAAAGAAAATATATATTTTCTGCTTATTTTTACTTTTTACATAATTTTAAATTTTTTTATAATTTATTTTAAAAAATTATTATAAAATATCATTCTTATTTTTTTAATTTATCTATTATTATTATTATTATTATTATTATTTTAAAAAATGCCTATCCTTAAAATAAATAATTAAACAAATTAATATTTAAAGTTTTATAAAATACTAAAATTATATAAGACATGATCCAAATTACATCTTCTCTTTTCTTTTCATTTTTTTTCTTTTTTTTAGCCTTGCACTAAATTCACCAGACATACTGCCGGGCCTGCACATGGACGGAGGATGCAATCTGTCTTCAGAAATAAGAAGGGTTAGTAGATAATTCAGTATCACCAAGGTCAAATACCTGCTTGCCGATGGTGGTTGCAAATATAGCTGGTGGCTTACATTGAAAAGAATATGAAAGCAATATTCAAGGTAATAAGTGGGGGTGTCATGATCCATATTTAGAGATCTCTTACTCTCCACTCATGTTAATTATTTGCCCTTTCTATATTTTCAAAAAAAATTAATTTTATATTCTTTAAATAAGATTGATTTTAATATAGTGACATTTTTACTTTTCTTCCACTATTTAATACTCAAAAATGAAACATTCAAACTAATGCAATCAACATCAAGATAGTTAGAATTCATACACTTTTTCGAGTTTTGTGCATGACAGCATTTCCATTGGAGGAGTTAGTGATACTACTTTTTCAAGTTTTGTGTCCTTAGACACAGCCTTAGGTATATATATTTAATTTTTAGGTTGATTGAAATTAATGTTAATTAACGCAGTAAAAAAAATCAAAAAATACTTCCAAGATCAAAATCAATGCAACAAGGTAATCTCTCTTTATACAGATTCTTGCCCCTTGCTCCCTAGCTAAGTTTTGAAATTCAAAAGGCTTTAGTGTTGATTTCTAGCTTTTGGTTGATATATATATATATATTATTGTCATTCTTATAAAATATCCAAATTCTTCTTCTGATTGTTTTTTTTTTTGGAAAAAGCACAATTACATTTATATTTAGAAATAAATTCATTTTATAATTATTTTTCTTTTTTATATTTTGATATTTATATAATAATTGTGATCAGCATGAGGTCTCCATTACTTTGATGTTTTTCTAACATGCAAATATAATTTTTATGATAAAATTATAAAATATAATGCGGAGATAGAGACTTTTATATATATATATATATATATATATATATATATATATATATAAAGATAGATGTTATGATGGAATTTGATTTAATCAATAATCTTTCTCCCTTTTATTATGAGATAAATATTTACTTAGCTACTAGAATTTCTAATAATTAATTAATCTGTTTTGACACCGTAAAAAAAAAAAGCAACTTCTTTTTCCTAATATCATTATAAATTTTTAATTGCAAGAACAAGCATACCAAGGGTTGAAATGAGGTTTATATATATATATATATATATAATTATCATGATTAATTTGTTACTTCATTCTTTTTTTCTTAAGAAAATACTACCACTCCAACCTAAAAACAACGCAATAAGAATTATTTTAATTAATAAGAAGATAAGCATATTTAAGAATTAAAAAATCAATTATAATTACAATTTTAATAGAATTCAAGAACCATTTGAAGATAAAAATGAATATTCATTTTTTTATGAATTCACAAAAAAAATTATATATGATTAAACATATAATACACATATATAAAGTTAAATTAAAAAAATGGATCCGCACAGTTCTAACTGCAACTAACTAAATTGAAAATTAATTAGTACTCAAAAAGCTTAATTAGTGTATTATACTCCTTCTAACATGAAACTTTGGAAAAAAACTGCAATTGGGTATTAGAGTAATAGGATTGTATACATTTATGCATTTAAATGTAAGTTAAAGTATAATGTATATTGCTGCTACCTAATTCTTTTTTTCAAATTTGAAATTCTATTTTTCTTAATTTCAAACTATATACTTTTTTATTGTATTATTGGTTGGATAGGAAGATTTAAATGCCTAAATATATTATTCAAATGAACATAATTATGCAATAACAATATGATTAAATGATATTTCCTAATTAACTTCAATAAATTAGATTAGAAGTATGTTTCAATAGCAAATGGGGTAGATTAACAAAAGATATAATGTCTGTTTGTTTTCATATATATATGTTCTCAACCACAACCATGTAATAACTTTTTTTTTTCTTTATTATCATGTTATTGTACAAATATACTGTCTCAATTGATTACATGTATAGAATTAATTAACTTTATTTTTAGATTCAATTTTAATTATGAATTCGGAAGCTGCTTTGTGTCAAATTTGTTATTATTTATGAGATTTGTTTTAATGAAATTCAAATATCTATAGTTTTTGTAATCTCATTAAACAGATTATTCATTAAAAAATAAAATTTTAATAGAATAAATATTAAATACCTACTAATATAATGACGAAAACATGCATTTTATTTAAAAACAAAATATATAATAATAATAATAATAATAATAATAATAATAATAATAATAATAAAGTTCAAGCCCATTATAAACACTTCTGGACAGCCTAGTTGTGACAACATATGAACTGGAAGTGTTCAAAGAAACGTTTCGTGTACCTATAAACTTATCGTCGAAACGCGTTGATTAATCTAATGCTAAACCCTGCACTGTACCTCCATCAGCGTATGCTCGCTGGAGGGAGCGCCACCATATCTCTGTACCATGCTACGCTGCAGAAATTTGCTATTCAAAGCCCTAAAAAAGAACAAAAAAGCCAAAAGAAAAACTATTTCCAGATAAACGCAAAAACCGATTTTTATAAGCCAAGAATCACCCAACCATGAGCAGGAAGAGCAAGTAATTGAAGATAATATTGAAGAAGAGGCAGAAGGGTTCAACCTCAAAAATTCAGCTCCATCTCACACTTATGGGGTCCAGCCACTGGGCAATCTGTACCTCAATCCAGGTTCAATCAACTCCAGAAATACAGGTTTAGGTAATTTTCAGACCCTAACTGATGAGCTGGGTCTTGATGTTCTAGGACTTCTTGATGCAACCCATTTGGGAATTTTGGCCACTGTGAGCAAGTCTTTATACGTTTTTGTTCAATCAACTCCAGAAATACAGGTTTAGGTAATTTTCAGACCCTAACTGATGAGCTGGGTCTTGATGTTCTAGGACTTCTTGATGCAACCCATTTGGGAATTTTGGCCACTGTGAGCAAGTCTTTATACGTTTTTGTTCAATCAACTCCAGAAATACAGGTTTAGGTAATTTTCAGACCCTAACTGATGAGCTGGGTCTTGATGTTCTAGGACTTCTTGATGCAACCCATTTGGGAATTTTGGCCACTGTGAGCAAGTCTTTATACGTTTTTGCTAACCATGAGTCTCTATGGAGAAATCTTGTGTTGGATAAACTGAGTGGTGGGTTCTTGTTTAATGAGTCATGGAAGTCCACTTACATTGCTGCTTTTTACCCCTCACTTGATGTTTCTGGCATTGGCACATCAAATATCAAATTTAGAAACTTTTATTATGATTATCTTTTCCAAGGTTGGTTATGTGCTAATCTTGAAATGTAACCTGAATGGCTTGAGAGAGATATTATAGTTAGAAAGGAGGGTATTTTATTGAGGAGTTTGTGTCTAATTTTGATGAACCAAATAAGCCAGTATTGTTGGAAGGGTGTATGGATAATTGGGCTGCATTGCTAAAATGGGATAGGGATTATTTACTTAAGGCATGTGGTGATGTCAAATTTGCAGTTGGTCCTATGGAAATGAAGCTCGAAGAGTATTTTAATTACTCTGATCAAGTGAGGGAAGAGAGGCCATTGTATCTTTTTGACCCAAAAGTCGCTGAAAAAGTCCCAATTTTGGGTTCAGACTATGAAGTTCCAATATATTTTAGGGAGGATTTGTTTAGTGTTCTATCCAGTGAGAAACCTGATTATAGGTGGATCATAATCGGGCCAACAGGTTCTGGTTCATCATTCCACATTGATCCCAATTCTACATCAGCTTGGAATGCGGTGATAAAGGGGTCTAAAAAATGGGTTTTGTTCCCTCCTGATGTGATACCGCCTGGGGTATATCCAAGCTCCGATGGGGCAGAGGCGGCATGTCCTGTTTCAATAATTGAGTGGTTCACGAACTTTTATGGTGCAACGAAAAATTGGAAGAAAAGGCCTATTGAGTGCATCTGTAAAGCTGGAGAGGTGATTTTTGTGCCCAATGGATGGTGGCATTTGGTGATAAACCTGGAATAATCTGTTGCTATTACACAGAATTATGTCAGCAGGTGTGTATTTTCATATGTTCCTGTACTGTTTGTAGTCCTGACAAGTGCTTTTTTGGTATTTCACAAACCCCTGAGTTTCCCCAATCATTAGCTGTGAAAGGTCTTAGTTCATTCTTATATCTTGTCAGAATCTCAATATCTTATGCAAGATTGATCTCCCATAGACTCATATAAAAAGCATGATAAGTAAATAGATTTATGTTTTACAATGTTTGCTCAAAACCTGCAAACCCGGTATTCAGTGATCCAAAGTGATAAGGAAGAGTTAGCAAGCAAATCAATGCATATGAAAATCTTCTATTAGTTTATAAATTCTCTGGTGTCGAATTTTAGATTAAGCAAGCAAGGTCGTTCCAGTTTTTTGTCATCTACGACTGCTAACAGTTTGTGGAAAATCATTTTTCAATTTGGTGCCTCTGTTTCAAAAATGAAAGCAACTGCTGTTGTTATATCCATACATTTAGATTTAACATAAAAAAAGCATAGCAGAAACTCTTTTGATAATATTAGGAAGCTGTATTTCCACTTTATAGGTACTTAAAGGTGCTTTGGAATTTGTTGAGGTAGAGTGGGTTCATTGTAAACATTGACATCTGCAGCCGAAGACCGTTGAGTTGTTAGTCTATTTTTCTCTTTTCAGTTCATGAAATATGTGAAATGGTAGAACAGTCAAATATATAGGTGAACCTAGTTATATTAGCTGTGTGTAAAAGGTCAATTTGTGAAATATATTTGTGTTAGTTTGTAATCACATCCAACTTATTCTTTTTCGGTGTTTTAGTATGCATGCGAAGGTTATACATGTGGGACATGGTCAGATTGGTAGCTATGAGATTCATACATTTTGGTAGCAATCTAAAATCCATAGAGCTGGGTCCTAGTATTCTTCCAAGTACATGACACATGGAAATTTTTTTCTTGCCATCACATCTTCTATAGTTTATGCTTGTGAAGGGCTTCTATCAATTTTTCATCACTTGATTTAAGAAGGGTGCAAGGCCTAGACTTGGTGGACCATGTGTTAGTGGAAGGGACAATATAATTTGTATTTAATTTGATCTCATAATGTAGCTTGGGATCTTATCTTTAGTTCTTCAAGAATACTGATTGGTCAGGATATCGACATTTATGGCTATTTTGCAATAGATATAGCATTGTCTTTTTACTGCTTTGCTTGAAAATATATAAAACATATTAGGGGATATTTGAAATTGTTGTTGGATGTTAAAAAAATATATTTAAAATTTTTTTGATTTAATTGATTGATATTTTTATTTTTTATAAACTGATTTTTTCAAATTTGCTTTTTGAAAAAACATCTAAGATTTTGTTTGACATTACATTTGGAAAAAACGCTTTTGGAGAAAAAAAAAATTTATTTTTAATTTTTTTAAATTTTGAAAACTGTTTTTGGAGAGAAACAGTTAAATAGATATTTTTTACATAAATAGATTTTAGAAAAATAGTTTATAAAAAATTTAAAAAATTAGTTAATTAAATCAAAAAAATTATGAACCTGCTTTTTGGATATCCAACAATAATCTCAAACACCTCCTAAATTCCTATTTTTTTTCTAAAAACAGTTTTCAAAATTTAAAAAAATTAAATTTTTTATCCTAGCGTTTTTTTCAAAAGTTAATGTCAAACGGGACTTAAGGAATGTAAAGACACATTGTTCTTTAACTTGTAGTAATTTCAAATTAGAAGTAAGCATTTTTTTTCTTTTTGATGTTGGTTGTCCACGTTATGGCCAAAGACATTAATATATATTCATTCTTTGGTGCAGGAGAAATTTGTGGAATGTTTTGGAATTTCTTAAGAGGCCAAATACAAGTGATCTGGTATCAGGAACGCGAGACCGCGTGAATTTGCACGATATGTTTAAGAATGCTATTGAGGCAACCTTTCCTGGAACCATCGATCGTTTGGTGAAGAAAACAGAGGAGAAAAAGGCTGAACGGAAAAAAACTCTCCTTCTCGGACTCGGTAACAAATTCCCATGCTGGTGCTTTCAAATTCTCTTTCTAAGAAACACCCATGAAGACAAAAACATATCGGAACAAAGCAACTACGCCAACATCATATTCTTTTGAATTATTAGCAGTTTTTGTCAATCCTCTGACTTCCATGAACGCCGAAATTTTTTGACATTGATTTATTCAGAGATTTTCATCCGTACTTTAGTTAGTTCTTTTATGATCCGATGTCCAGTGTAACAATCAATATGAGTTGCGGACAGAAAAATCTTGCCTCATATGAAAACAGAAAATGTGGACTGCAATCGAATCATGTACTTGCAGGATACTGTTCTGTTCTATGCAAATAGAATGAGAGAGGCCAGGAAACCATTTCGTATGTTTACGAATTGTAAATTATGAAGAATTGGATAATCTTGAATTTTGCATGTTGTTGTCATATTTTACGATACGAATTTTTGATAATTAAATGCAAGACAATAAATTTTTTTATAATTTGAATGGTTGTATCTTTATATAAGCTCCACATTCTCTGGTCAGCAGTTAATGTTAAGGTAGATTCAATAGAATTGTCTTCTATAATCCTTTCTGCATAGAAAGTCGAAGAGAATTTTAGAATTGAGTTCACTTTTAGTCTTAAAACATTATTTTTTAGAAGTTTAAGAAGATGGTCAGTAGCAGCAGCTTGGTTTCAACAACTCTAAAGCTAAAAAATCCAAAACTTTTGCTGCTAGAATCCTGCTCCTCTCTTTCCCACCTCAAAATCATCCATGCCCATATGATCAGAACCCATGCAATCTTTGATGTATTTGCAGCTAGTAGATTAATTGCCTTCAGTATTGACAACAGTTTGCTAGATTATGCGTTAAAGGTTTTTTACCAAATCCAAAACCCTAATCTCTTCATTTACAATGCATTTATCAGGGGATTTTCTGGAAGCAAAAACCCAGATCAGTCTTTCCATTTTTATATCCAATCACAACGGCTAGGTATATTTCCTGATAATCTTACTTACCCGTTTTTAGTCAAGGCATGTACTCAGTTAGGATCTTTACATATGGGAATTCAAGCTCATGGTCATGTAATTAGGCATGGATTTGATAATGATGTTTATGTACAAAACTCACTTGTTCATATGTATGCTACAGTTGGCCATATAAAGTCTGCAAGTTTTATCTTTAAAACTATGTCTAGATTAGATGTTGTTTCCTGGACTTCAATGATAGCAGGTTATAATAAATCAGGAGATGTTGAATCAGCACGCAAGTTATTCGACAGAATGCCTGAGAAGAACTTGGTTACATGGAGTATAATGATCAGTGGTTATGCAAGGAATAATTTCTTTGATAAGGCAATAGAATTGTATCATGTTCTTCAATCCCAGGGTATTCTAGCAAATGAGACAGTCATGGTTAGTGTGATATCTTCATGTGCTCATTTAGGTGCGCTTGAACAGGGGGAAAGAGCACACGATTATGTGGTAAGAAATAAGATGACTGTTAATTTGATACTAGGTACTACTTTGTTAGATATGTATGCAAGATGTGGAAGTATTGATAAAGCGGTTCAAGTTTTTGAAGAACTTCCGGAGAGAGATGCACTGAGTTGGACAGCGCTTATTGCTGGATTTGCAATGCATGGTCATGCAGAGAAAGCACTCGAGTATTTCTCAGAAATGATAAAGACAGGGCTAACCCCAAAGGACATAACATATACTGCAGTTTTATCTGCATGCAGTCACAGGGGATTGGTCAAAAGAGGGATGAAGATTTTCGAAAGCATGAAAAGAGACTACAATATTGAGCCTAGGTTGGAACACTATGGGTGTGTGGTTGATATGCTCGGCCGAGCAGGGAAGTTAGCAGAAGCAGAGAAGTTTGTCCTTGAAATGCCAGTGAAGCCTAATGCACCAATCTGGGGAGCATTGCTTGGAGCTTGTCGAACATATAAAAATGCAGAAATTGCAGAAAGAGTGGGGAAGATTTTGATCGAGTTACTGCCAGAGCACAGTGGCTATTATGTGTTGCTTTCAAACATTTATGCACGCACAAATAAGTGGGACAATGTTGAAAGCATGAGACAAATGATGAGGGATAGAGGAGTAAAGAAACCGCCCGGTTATAGTTTGATTGAGATAGAAGGAAAAGTTCACAATTTTACCATTGGAGACAAAACACACCCAGAAATAGAAAAGATTAAAAGAATGTGGGAAGAGATTCTTAGCAAGATCAAGCGGGCAGGATATACAGGAAATACTGCTGATGCAATGTTTGACATAGATGAAGAGGAAAAGGAAAATGCCTTGCACAAGCATAGTGAGAAGCTTGCTATAGCATATGGGATAATGGGGAGTAAAGCTCATTCCCCTATCCGGATAGTGAAGAACTTGAGGGTATGTGAAGATTGTCATACAGCTACTAAGCTGATCTCTAAGGTTTATGAACGAGAGTTGATAGTGAGAGATCGGAATAGGTTCCATCATTTTAATGGAGGAGTCTGTTCTTGTGCAGATTATTGGTGATAAATTAGCAATTTCACAAAACTTAGCTTTGATATTTTCTTGCATATTCATTTTCTCCAAGAAAATTTCCATGAAAGCTGGGTTCAAAATGGATCATGTTTTGTGAAGCTATGAGTAAATGTAAGTTCCTTTTCTCCTTGGTAACATCGATTGTAGCTGGAGTTAAATCATCCTTTATCTCCATGTGAGAGGGAAGACATGCGGTTATTTCATATCGTAATACCTCTTAGAACAATGTTAAATTGCACAGCCAAAAATACCAGATGCTAACAGTAAACATTGTTATAGTCCCTCCAGTAAATGGGGCACTCCACCCAACAAGAAATTAGAGCAGGGATCATAACGATAATTAACTAGTAAAATAGATTTCCAAGAAAGTAGAAATCAGCTTTCAAAAATTCCTTTCACGGACTACAAGTCATCAATCAACAACTGTTAATCATACATGTTTGGACAGCAGGGGGCAAAATTGTTAAATGGATCAATTTGAATTCCAGCCCTGCTAAAAACCATGAAAGCAAAAAATCATATGATAGAGAAAAGCTGTGAAAAAACCATTGTGGTTGTTTCAATGTTGTATCTCTGCCACAGACAACGAAAGCAAAATGTGAGGCCGCCAGGATAAGAACCACCATGCAGTAATATAGGTCAGAGAGAAGCTGTATAAGAACCGTTGCTGTACTTCAAGCCTTTTAAGAAGCCTGCATCCAAGCAAGGGGTAACTGTAGCCTCTGGAAAGCTAGAAGAGGGATCACATTGTTGCAAGTCCTCGCTTGACGCATCCTTAGAATCAGTTTTCCCCGAAACTGTCTTAAGAGCAACATTCAAGCCAATTGAGGTACGGTCTGTTACAAAGCTGCAAATTTTGCCCAAACCAAATTAGTACACCAGATTGGGAACAAGTATTTGGAACAATTATCCAATTATGCCAAAACAATTATCAGAATCCTAGATGATGGAAGATCATTGCTGATGAAAGAATTTAACATACCTTGCCTCAAAGCTCTTGCCTTGAGATCCTATTAGCGCACATACACGGCAAATAATCCATGTCGGGATATACACATCATTAATTTCAATGCTAGAGCGAAGACCAGAAGATGAACCTTCCAAAGATTTGCCATCTTTATTTATAGAATCTTTAGGGGAAGCAGCTATATCATCAACTCTTTTCACCTCCACACATCTTATCTATGAAATAAGATAAGAAAGCACATTTTTGACATCAAGAGGCAAGAAAGACAAGTAACACTTTTTGACTGAATTATCATATCCAAATATGGAAATTTGCCTACAACATACTCTAGGAAAAAGCAAGAAAAGCTTATCTTTCACACATTTCTAGCTAGCAACAAATGGTTACCATTCAGGGTTTTTTTTTTTTTTGGAGTTGATTTGGCTTGAAAAATTGGAAAATCTTACTCTCAGTTCAATTTGCAGTTTTACCTTTCAAAAACACCATCAAACAGATGAACTCTATGTGCACGAGTGAATACATATATATATATATATATATATATATATATATATATATATATATATATATATATATATATATATATATATATATAAAATGAAGTGACTTAGACAAATCTTTTTTGTCGATAATCTCAAACCAATCAACCAAATATTGATCAATTTGTAATTGATTAAGCACTACTTGAAAAAGAAAATGACTCTTCTGCTCAAAAATGAAATGTTCCAAATGTTTCTAAAAGTTTTTGCTTTAAGTTCAAGAAAGAAAAATAAGAGGATTGAACCATTTCTTCTGACTCTTTCAAATTCTACATATATATTTATTAATATGTATTTTCTTCATTTCTAAAATTATCATGTATACTCTTTTTTGTAAGCAAAAATATAAAAAAAAAAATTGAAAAGAAGAGAATGGAATAGAAAAGCATCCAATGTCTTCCAAATAAGATTGTTTGATTAATAATGGAAATTATTTTATTTTCAAGTCAGTTGACATTTAGTTTGTATTTTTTAGCTTAATGTTAAACCAAACACGGAACTTGGTTTAACAACCAGCTTTATTGACTCAATAGTCAAAAAATTTAGACACAATAGAATGATGCAAACATAATTTTTCATCAGACTAAGATGTGAACCTGTTGATTGGATAACCTTAGATATCTGTAACACCCACCTCAGGAGCAGAAAGAGCAGCATTCTGAAATGGAACAGGTGAATATAATACAGGAACATCCACACCAGACAAAAAGGTCAAGGAAGATCTGAAGACAGCCACAAGTGAGTTTGGTCAGAAGATAATGCAAAATAAATGCACAACTAGTTTTGCAGATAAGGCCAAACAGAATAACATTTTGCCGAGCTTAATTCTGTGCTCACCTGTAATTTAACAAAAAATCATATAGTGCATGTACATTTCTATTTCCACAGAAAGCCAGCAGCGATTGCGGGCTATTATCCACATCATATAGGGGGGCTGGATGTCGAGTCTGCATTATATTCAGAGGAAACACAAATAAATTATGAAGAAATAACATGAAGGGCAGCTTATATAGAAATCTGCTACTGAGTGATAATATTGACAAAGTGGAAGTTTAGCATGCATGATCACCACAATCTCACTAAACGTTGGACTATATCATATAGTTTTAAGTGATGCTTATAATTTCCTTTGCAGCATAACATTTGTTATATTCTAGATTGTTAACAAACTACATTAATAAAATATTTTCAACTAGGACCATTAATAGAACTCCAGGAAAAGACAATTATTGGATTAGGTCCAATCCACCAAAGAACTTCCAGAAATCCAAGAGTCCATCCAACTGCATTCAAGCTTAGTCAATCAACAAGAGTCAAATATGAAAAGGGATGACAAACCTGGCCCAAATTTTGCTTCTCAAGTTCTGAGAGCTCAACTAGATCTTCAGTGGTCACTTGCTCTATTTTAGAATGACAAAGTGGCATAGAAAAACAAACATCCTAAGGCAGAGACAAAGGAAAATGTCACATATTACTGAATTTGCAAAATCAGATAGAAAATTCAAGAAAAGCAGCAATATGTAAAACTGGCAAAATTGTTCTTTAAAACAACTGTATGGCTGCAAGAAATGTTTTCCTAATTTTAAGACCTATGCTTTTGAAAAGAATGCATGCCAAAGAGGAAGTGACTAAGTTCACATATTTGAAACTTCAACTCTTACCATTCCTCTATTCTAATAAGTCTCCTATGTTGTTTGGACTCAGATACGGGTACCAGACACGGGTACATATCTAGAAGTCTGTTTTCTTGTTTTTAAAATTTTAAGATACGTGAGTACAGCTAAAAAGTACCTAAAATTATGATACGGTTACGATATATATATATATATATATATATATATATATATATATATATATATATATAAATGTAAATATTTTTATTTTTATATATAATAGTTTAAGTTAAAAGATATATCCAATTATAAGATTAAATTGCTAAATCAAATTGGATAAAATATTTTAAATTACAAACTTAAAATCTAAATTTAAACCACAAATAAATAATAAAATGATAATTCTAAGTCCATTTAAATTGTAAATCATCCCAAGTTTGGTATATAATTTATATTAATTTTTGTCACCACCACAAATTATAGTCTCTAATTGTAAGTCATTAAGGAATAATTTTTCTAACTCCACAAAATCATTCTCTTCCAAGTTTATTTGATCTACACCTGTATTTTAAATGAAACCAGAATTATAAGTACCCACTTTTTAAAGTGAATGATCCAATAAACATTTCATACTCATACCAATGTCATATCCGAAGGGTATGGGTACTTCTTAAAAAATGAAGTGTCGGAGTAACATAGCAAATGTCTCACATTGAAAGTTTGAAGAAATTGAACAATTCGATCTTATCAACTAGAGGCTCCAAGACCAACCATACCCCATGAAAAATGGTTCTTAAATGGGAGTTTTACAAAGAAAACAAAATGTACTTATAGAAAGAATAAATCAATTAAAATGTCTAGGGATAAAAAATATCAGAATAAAACCACACAACAACCACTGGTCTCTTCAATCTTTTGCTTTGTAACTATTTGTTTGATAATTTCATTGCTGCTGGATTGCCTAACAAAAATAATCATCAAAAGAATCCAACATCCGAAGTGCATCGATTCCAAACCCTACCAACAGCTGGAACTATCCAAATCTTAATTGGGAAAACAGTGTATTCCAAAGGCTGATTTTATAAAGATAATGCGTTAAATTTATCATAAGGGTAGAACCTAGGCCACCTATATCACACTTCAACTTCTTGTTGGATGACCCCAAAAAGAACTGGTGGGAAGTAGGAAAGATGAAATTACAAAATAACAGTTTTCGGTTTAAACCGTTCTCTCTCTCTCTCTCTCTCTCTCTCTCTCTCTCTCTCTCTATATATATATATATATATATATATATATATATATATATATATAATCGTAAAGAAAAACCAGCTCCAAAGAATTAGACCATCTTTCCCCAAGTAAACGGGTGATCCTCAGGAACCAAATGCTTAAGCCTTTTTGCAAAATGCAACCAACCTGAACCCTCTGCTATACCATCATTTCCAATCCAGAGAATATCTATTCCAAAGCTTTGATGAAGGAGCAAAACCTGTTCTCCTACTTCTAGTTAAAGGAAAGGCTTCCACTTCATTACCATTATCAAAGTTCCACAATGCACAGTAGCAATAACCAAACAAAACTTTATCAGAAATATTACAATAAGAACCATTTAAGTTGAAGAGTACTCACTCAATGTTTAACCAAAAAAGAATGGAAAACCTAGACAGATAAGTGCTGTTAGGGGAATATTGGTTGCTACCTATGCAGTCAAGGTGACATAGAGAACAGCAATAGTATAAAGATTAACGATCTCTACCTAAATTTTAATAAAAAGAATGGGAAGAAACTGAATTCTAGGTATGAATGCACTTACATGCTCCTTCAACAATGACCTCAGACCTCTTGTTGATTGGGAGATGTAAGCATTGCATGTCTGTTTGATTACTCCAGAGCCACTACTTCGGATGAACATCACTACAAAATGTGAAGTACAAACTACAACAGTAGTGAAAACAACATGTTAGCATTTAGCATATTGTTTATAAAATGAAGAAAGAAATGTTAATTTGCAGCAGAAATGGAGGGAAGAAGAATATCCCTCAAATGAAAAATCTTGCATAATTCATATGTTACAATTATTTTCTTCCATATGATATAATAAATAATCAAGTTTAAATCCAAGCATATAGCAGTTGTAAAGATGGTGAAAAAGGCAGAACAAGGACAGGGAGATACATTCTTCAAATACATTTTCTACTAATTATAAAATAGGCATACATCCCAGTACTCTAGACGGTTAACATAAGGCCTGTTTATTTCCAATGCATTCTCAGTCATGTCAGCTCTGGGCCAAAATACAATTCAGGACAAAAATGTATTTACAATTATAACAGAATGTAAAAGAAAATTACCATAAAAGATATTGCAAATGTTCTTTCGAAGTATGTAATAAAGACTCCGAAATGAATCATCCCATCCCAGCTGGCGCTTTCTTAAAAAATCTATTTCTACCAAGTAAAAAGCAAAAACATCAGAAAAATCATGGAGAAAGTAAAGAATAACTCAAGCTCTTTCTTTTTCTTTTTTTAATCCCACAAACCTCCCTCTGCTGCTTGTGAGCTCAACACTGATATGACAAGAGGTGGCAGTGTAGACTGAGGATAAACCCATGAATGCAATGATTTAGAATTAAGAACTTGGGAAGTCAATGCTTCCCCTGAGCTACTGTCATTCTTGGGACAATCCAATTGGGATGTTGAATGTGGCATGCCAATATAGGCACTACTCATAATTGACCTATGAATCCTGCAAAATGCAGAACAAGATATTAACCAATAACAGCAACAACCAACAAGAACAAACTTATTAACAATGCAACAAGCTTGTGAATGTTGTTGGTGCATGTAATATTCACAAGAAATTTAGAACAAAATGATGCCACATATATATATATATATAATATATATATATGTATGTATGTATGTATATCACGAAATAAAATGTGCAATAAAAACCCAATTGACATCCTCAACCTCAAGTCTTACATGCAATCCCAATTTTTACTAAACAAGAAATTGAAAATCTATAATGTCAATTAATAAGACAGTTCTAGTGTTAGAATCTTCAGGGTACAACTCAGAATTATTGATTTATCATTTGTCTTTTGTAAACTATTGTCTCAGCATTATTCTTCATGACTTTGTAGATTTGAAGAGGCTTACTTTTTCAAAGCCAAACAATGGATTAATCTATCATATATTTTTAACACATAATTATATGAATGTGATTTAGGTTTACAGGTGCCAGTTACAAATACATCAGCAGCAAAAATGAATGATGACTAGAAATATTGCTCTCATGGGGAAAAGTTCACCAAGTAGGTATCTAATACTCTCTTATGGCAAGAGATCCATTAACAATAAAAATCAATTACTATCTAAATCCATATTATAGCAAAGTACAGACACCAAAACACAATAACAAGGGAGAGAATAGCTGTACATATAATGACATACTCACCAATTCACCGAGCAAGAGGATGACACCCTCATTTTTGTTTTCAAAGTAAAATCCAGAGGAGCCTTTTGTCCCGGCACAGCGCGTTCAGGAAAGAAAGAACCTGACTGAAGTGTTGTATGATTGCCAAATTCTCTGGACAGTTCTGCAGTTAAACCAGAACTGGTGGGGATTTCATGGGCAACTAGTCCTTTTAATGCTTTGTCCTATAGGAAAAGATAATTCCTTATTTAACACAAATATGTCACTAAATAATTAGAAAGAACAATTACTAGAAGAGTTTACCATATCAACAACAGCCAAACCAGATGATCTTTCACCATTTGATGAAAGTTCAGCAACACTTCGAAATATACTCTGGCTACACCTTTCTATTTTTTGACAAGCATTCACCTTGCTCTCTTCAGAAACTTTAGAGGAAGTAGCAGAGTTCTCTGGACTGCAAGGAAACATTAGAGCAAAATCAGCAAGAAAAATAGGACTCTGCTAAGATAAGATATTGTACTAGAATCTATACCATGTGATTTGTCTCTTCATTGCCAAATCTGAAAGCATAGAGATATTCTTCATGCTGTTTGTTTGCTGAGTTAATACATTTTCCTGATTTTAGTCAGAAGTATATTAAGCAAAGCAATAAGGAAATTTTATCTATGATGAATTGCGCAGTAAATATAACAACCTTTGCATTTTCCTTTACAGAAAGCACCCTTATCCTGGGTTTTTTGGCAGGATATACTTCATCCATACGGGTTTCAATATATCTTGGATTCCTCGGCAAATCTGGCCTCTTAAACCCATTATTACTAGTGTTACTGGGCATTGCAAAAAAAAATGAGTCAGAAAATCAGCCACTAGAAGGAAGGAAGTAAAAGCATTTGGGAGGTAACTAACTTCGTCAAACCATGGAAAGGGGCAGGAGATTCATCTACAATCTCTACAACATTTGTCCTCTTCAATTGCTCTCCCTGCTTGCCAACAAGCATAATGAAAACATCATCATCTTAAAATTGCAAAGTCAATCATATAGGATGTGATTACTGGGTCAAGCTAAAAAACACAAAATCCAATTTTGCTTCAATTAATGGCATAGAAAAGTCCCTGGCAATTTAAAAAGCAACGGGAGGATCAAATAAAAGAGAAAAGTAAGATAATAATGTAGACGTCATCTTAAAATCAAAACTTACTCTAAGTTTTGATGGGGTCTTCCTTTTGACCATTGGACCACCAACCTTTCGAGCAGCTCCACCAACTTGAAGAGAAGATGAAGTTAATGAACCAGGTGCAGACTGTGTAGCAACATTTGCCATAATGCTATACCTGTCTTCTTTGTCAATCAAATTGTCGCCTACAGCAGATTCAAGCATTGTTCAGTATGTCACAACACGACTAATAAATATTACCTTAATTGAGGGAAGAAAATCATGTCACCTGAAATGATATGTTAATCTTCACATGAATCCAAAGTGAGACAGAGAAACCATAAATAACACCTTTGGGTGTTGCAAAAACTGAATTATTGTACAATCAATAAATGCCCTATATTTTTAGGTTTAATTTACATTTGCTTGCTGTAAATCATGAGCAAAATAGAAGGGGGAAAAATTAACAAATGCCCTAAAATCTCACATTCCGCCAATAAGGAAAAATCTATGATGATGTTATGTTTTTCAACATAGAAAGACATCATCAATGACTACATTATCAATTCATGCTCAAAAATTCCAGCAATCAATTGAGAAACATTTCATTTAAAATAAAACAGCTTCCCCGAAAATTTGAGGAATCGTACTCCAATTAAGCACTTCTATACTACAAAAGCAACAATAAACTAAAAGCATCAACTTCTTATAACAGATAATCCATTGGTTTTACCATCAAATACAGCATGAGTGGCAACAAGAGAATAAAAACACGGATTTAGTCGTAAAAGATCGAAACAACTCATAATCAAACATCTAAAGAAGCATATATTACCTTGCTGAGGTAAAATTTCGGCAAAAACAGCATTGCGATTCTTAATTAATAAACAAAATGGTCTGAAAAATCAGGGTTTCTCTCGATTCGCCCTAGATTAAAAGATTCTAGGGCAAATCAATCAAGAGCAAGAAAACAAACGAGCAAGAGAGAGAAGAAAGAGGAGAGAGAAGAAAGAGGAGAGAACAAGAAGCTGCGTGTGTAGGTGTGGAGAAATTGCGGTAAAGGGAGTGAATTCAAGTTTTGTTTAAACGATTTCGTACTTTCATTTCCCTCCTGCAATTGACGACGTTAAACTTTCGGCGTTAACGGTCACAGCTTTAAATGAATGTCGTTTAAGGGCTATGCCGTTTAGGTTAATGAAACAGTCTGTCGTTTTATCCATATTTGAATCATGAATTCCCTAATTGAATTCTAAATCTTTCTCCCAGATAGAAATCCGAGGTTGAAATTTCGAGGATGATTATCGTATCCGGTAGTAATACGGTTGGTCAGACAACTGCATTGCGAATTGCGAATTTGCGATGGTGGACTGTTGATTTGAAGAAGAGATTAAATCTTGTTTATTAAAATATTGATTTATGGATAATTAATCATAAAAACAATTAAATTTATATATCCATTTAATCAATTTTCTCATATATAATTATTTTACTAAATTTATTTTTTAAGATAAATTTTAAGACAGAAATTTTCAACAAAAATTTGGTCTGACAATTCCAAATATCTCAGTTTAGAAGAGTTCAAATTTCAAATATTTTCTTATTCACGATTCCCTTAATTGAACTGTCTTGTAGCCATTTTTTCTAATGCAAATTAAATTTTCATTAATAATCAAGAAAAAATACAATGGGAACGACCAATAAAATCATACAAAGAAAATAATAAGTTACTAGAAATACAACTTATTCAATAAAAATAATTGTAATTTGTTGCAAACAATTTGACTTTCAGTAAGATATTCATTCGATCTGTTGTGATAAGATTGAACTACAAACCATATTCCATAAGAGAATGATAACTTTAATATGAGAATACCATGAAAACTTACCTAAAGGGAGAATAATTTTTCATAGCAACAACTTCAATTCAAAGCAATTTTATTTTAATAAACAAAAAAATAATTAGATTATATCTAAAAATTCACTAAAAAATAATAAATAACACCCAAAAAAAAGTAGATATGAAAAAGCAATAACATATTTAATTATTATTGAGTAAAACCTAAGAAAAAACAAAAAAAAAATTAAAAAATGTAGAGAATGAAAAAAAAAAGAGGGGGTGAGTAGGGTTTTTGAAAAGGAATCAAACTTATTCAATTATAACAAGTTTCTGTAGCTGTTTGTTTATCAAACTAAACAAATACAAAATGAATGCAATCCACACACGAAAAATAGTTGTGATACATAAGAACCTAACAATGAATAAAAATTCACTCTCAAGTGTATTTTTTTCTTCTTTTTTAACTGGGTAATATTTTATATTATTAATTTAATTTTTAAATGAAATTATGAATAATCTAGATTATTAAAATGCATTTCAATATAGATGATCTGAACTCAAAGCACATTAATTATATATAAATTAAATTGGTATATATAATTATATACAAGTGCCTTACTATAAATCCCATGCAGGGAGAATGCCAAATGCAAAAGGGCGAAAAAGAAGACCGAGAACGAGTGTAATACGAATATTTGATTATATCAAAGACAGTGCTACTGAAATTCACTCCAGCCCGTGTAAATATTTAAACAGAAATTACGATAGTACTGATCATCTGTCTCAACATAAACTCTATCTAATTCTTGTTGAGCCAAAGCAGCCGTATTTTTCATGCAATTACTATAATTATCAACGTCAGCCGCAGAAGAAGACGAATCAAAAATATCTTCTTTTCCTTCTTGTTTTCCGGTGAGCCGTTGAACGACACCCATAAACTCTTCCGGTCTAACATGAATGATATCCGGCGATTTCAAATAAATTATGACCGGAGAGAGTTTCTTACTATGCGATGATTTCTTGATTTTTGAAGAGTTCTTGGTCACCATTAGCGGTGCAGGCCTTGGTCCCTGCAACTGCCTTCTAGTGGAGGAGGTTTCCATGTTCTTGATTTTCTTGATAGATTAAGTCTATATGAGAACAGCGGTTTGAATCTTTGAGACTGGGTTTGAGTTGGGACTTTTTGAGCATCATAGAGTGTGTATTTATAAGGTTTCTTCGATTTGAAATGGCCAAATGCATTTGGTATTATGTTTTCAATTGCTTAGGTTTCTTTGAATTGGTCCTTTTTGGATTTGAATCTTTGTTGTTTTACTTTTAGCAGAGGTTTGCCATTGCCGGCGTTGTTAAAATTAAATTATATATAAGTACGTTATTAATGAGTCTAGTCAAGGTCAAAGTCTTGCTCTCTGCTACTTCCACTAGAATGTTACCATTTCAACTGTTTCTTCTTGTTTGTTACCTTGAAGTTCTTCAATTCATTTTTAACTTCACGACAAATTATATTAAAGGAAACCTATATGTGGACACTTAACTTGTATTTTATATTGAATTTTTATTTTTTTATCGAGGACAAAAATAAGAAAAATGGTTATTTTTCTTTTCTCTTGATTCTATAAATTTTATTTTTTGTGTGTGATAAAACAATTATTCTTGGATTTGATATAATTCAGGATTTTATTTGTTAATAGATAAAAATATAAAATAAACACTTTTTTTTGCATGAACCCAATTAATTAAAAAAATGAAATGTATCTTTTTAACCCTATGCAAATCAGTTTCTTTTGACATTTCAAAAATTATCTCACCATTTAACCATTTCCAATGCCAAAATTACTCAACTCTTTGGGATTTATACATGCTTCTAGTTGTTTGACTTTTTAGTTTAATAATTAAAAATTAAATATTTTTTTTTCTAAGTAACGTGCAGAAATACTTATATATATATATATATATATATATATATATATATGAAGATAAACGCTAAGTAATTTTTTTTTAAAAAAATACTCTTTAATATTTACATTTTGATTAATCAGTGATAATGGAAAAAAATATAAAAATAATAAAAGAAAAAATTTATCTTTCATTACCCTGAATATTAAAAATGGTTATTAACATTTCTCATATATAAAATATTGAAATTCAATTCAAAGTCAAAATTCTTTTTTTTTTTTCCATGAACATTGAAAGGAGGAGTAAAGACTAAACTACAAATCGCTCTTAAGGTAAGGGTATAGGCACTATTGTGACTATATATTCCAATATTAATTGAGGAGGATATAGAAAAGGTCCAATTAAATTCTCAACCATCCATATTAATATTAATATGCAAACTTATTATTAAATCTTATTATACATCTGAACTTTTTTTAAAAAAAAAAATTAATGTCAAGTTGATTACTTGTATTAGTGTATTATACATGTTTGTTAGGTTCAATGCAACCTAGAAGCTTCCAGATATAAGGGTTTTAATTTTATACCTAATCCATATAAATTAGTTTCAGACTTTAATCAGCATCTGGTCAAAAAAGTTAGAAGTGGAAAGCAGTACTTGTTCTTTCTCCAAAAAAAAAAAAACTAACCCCTTTTCTCCAATTAATTAAAAATAAAATAAGACAATTTTATCAGATTGACAGAATAATTTTAGTATTTGTAAAATTTTATGTTGTCACTAATAGTTAAGGTCCAATAAAATTGGGTTAAAAAAATCACTGACATATATGTATATATATATTGTCTGTTATGTTATTATCAATTGGATTTGAAGTAGAAGTTTCACGTAAGTATAAACAAAAGCAACAGTGCTCATATGTTATTATCATAACTCTCCTATTATTTTCCGAATTAAAAGAATTGATAATGAGTTTTCTTTTGTTATTTTTTGCCATGTGTCTTGTAAAGCTAATTTTGTCGCTGACTACCTATCACACTTGGCTTATAATTTTTCTATTGAAATTCATGTCTTAGTAGATCCGTCTTATGTGATATTCTTTTAGCTGTATTGGTTGGAACTACTATTTTTATTAGATTTTATAAATTTTTTATTTAATTAACTGATTTTTTTAATTTTTTATAAATTATTGTTTACAAACCTGCTTTTATTGTTCAAAATTAATTTACAAAATTCAAAACATTTAAAAATAATTTTTTTTAAAATACTTTTACTAAATGTAATCAAACGGACCTTTATTCTATTGTTTTTTTTAAGCTTTAGCTCACATTATTGTTTAAAAATAGCAACAGAAAAATTCAAAAATAAAATTTTGAAGAGTTAGTTGAAGAACTCCCAATGAAGAAGTTAGACATCTGAAATCAATTGAATTTCAGTAATGATTCTTCAGTTTTTTGCTCCGACATTTAACTGTTGATTATATTGTTGCTTTGTTGTGTAATTCCACATTACTGTAATTTTATCGGATTGGATTCAATTTCTTTGGATGTTTATAGCTAATTTGTCTCCATATCAAGATTCATCAGGAATTTATTAGTTTCTGTTTGATTTTTCTTTTTGTGGTGTAAATTATAATAGAATCTTGAAGTTTAATTGATTTTTTTTAAAAAAGTTCATTTAGGAGAAAAGGGGTGAAATTAGGGTTTCCAAACAAGTTTTTTTTATTGTTTGGAGCCAAATATCCCCATATGTTATTTTTGTCACCATTAATGGGATCATCAGATGCCAATCTGGATAATTTGGAGGATGCAATTCAGAGAAAAGAGCTAATAAGGACGTGAGATTGGGTGATTTTTAATGGGGAATACATGTGTCGGACCAAATCTAAGTTCTAATGGATTCTTACAATCTGTTACTGCTGCTGTTTGGCGTACCAGGCCACCAGAGGACAGATTGCCTCCTCCTTCTAAAGAAGAAAACAGCAACAAAGATGGTGATGAATCAAAAAATTCTGAGAGTCCTAAGAAAGGATCGAGCTGTGGCCCAGTTCAGGATAAAGTTCAGGATACACCACCTGAAACGGTTAAGATCCCTACAGAGAAACCACCACAACCACCATCTAAAGTGATAGAACATGAAAAATCTATTAGGCCGGAGATGAGGGATGTGGATATCAATAAACCTGTGGAGGATTCAAAGCCGAAGAAACCCACCCATATCAAGAGAGTTTCGAGTGCAGCACTTCAAATGGACTCAGTGTTGGGGAGGAAAACTGGGAATTTAAAGGATATTTATACTTTAGGGAGGAAGCTTGGACAAGGGCAATTCGGGACAACTTTTCTTTGTCTTGAGAAGGGAGTGGGAGAGAGTTTGCTTGCAAATCCATTGCGAAGCGGAAGTTAACAACACAGGAGGATGTGGAGGATGTTAAGAGGGAAATTCAGATAATGCACCATTTGGAGGGTCACCCCAACGTGATAAAAATTGTGGATGCTTATGAGGATGCTGTTGCGGTTCATGTCGTTATGGAACTATGTGCAGGTGGTGAACTTTTCGATATAATTATTCAGAGGGGGCACTATACTGAGAGAAAGGCAGCTGAGCTTGCAAGGTTGATAGTTGGTGTTGTGCAAGCATGCCATTCTTTAGGTGTCATGCACCGAGACTTGAAACCTGAGAATTTTCTATTTGTTGATCACGAAGAGGATGCTCCACTTAAAACAATTGACTTTGGACTCTCGGTATTCTTCAAGCCAGGTACACTTCTTAGCTGTCATTTTCTTTTTCTAGTAATTTTTGAGATCACATATGTAATAAGTAGAACTGCAAATCCATTTTGTCCATGATCTTATTTTTTTGGTTCCATTAATATATTCTTTGCATTTATTGTGTTTGGAAATTATACTACGGTGTTAAATTTATTCAATTTATTTCCTGCTTCCTCTTGGATATAATCTTTTGAAATTCTGGAAGTTAGAAACCCCCTTTTCTTTCTAAATTTATTCATTGAGTGTTATAGAACTTGACTATAAAGGAGATTTAGAGGAGGATGCTTGCGGGAAACAATTTCATGAAAAGGAGGTTAGATACTACATGCCTGCAAGTGGAAAATGGATAGTTTATTGCTATGTCAAAAGGAATTTTCATTTCTATATGATGTAGATGTTCCCATAAATAATTCTGTATTTCTGTTATTTTTTTGCTTTTCTTGGGTTAAAGGGAAAAAAGGGGAAGCAAGGGTTTGAACTGTCCAAGGTGATTACTAATTGTTCATTCATTCTTGATGCTCAAACGAGGATAGATATTGTTGTCTAGTCTATTAATCCGAGGCAATGACAAAAATGTTTATGCATGAGAAAACAAATAATGGGACTGTAAGATGGTGACATGTGAGAGTAGGCATCTGATTCTCACATTGATTGGAATCCTTTGACCAGGGGTTTGATAAAGCTGTGTGGATAAGATGCCAATGGAATTCCTGTAGAAGTTCCTGCAACTGGAGGCATAAGGATAATCTCGATCTTGGGAAGTGGATTAGAGGATGTAGATTTTGGATTGGCACCAGTACCTAAGTCCTCAATGAACTTTGGTGTCCCTACACAATTTAAATGATTTTAGTAGAACACAACACTAAATTCATGTTCTAGAGTTTACTTAGTGACACAGGCCTTTCAATTTTATTAGAGTGCATACATCTTATGTATCTGATGGAGGACAATTTATGTATCTTGTCAGGCGAAACATTCTCAGACGTAGTTGGGAGTCCTTACTATGTTGCCCCAGAAGTGTTGCGGAAACATTATGGTCCAGAATGTGATGTTTGGAGTGCTGGGGTCATCATCTACATTTTATTAAGTGGTGTTCCCCCATTCTGGGATGGTGAGACCCATGATTTTTAGATTTGTTTCTTTTTACAGGTTTTATTAATGATTATGGGGAATTCTTAGCTTCTAATTTGGTTTCCTGTGTAATGTTTCCGATCAGAAACGGAACAAGGAATATTTGAACAGGTTTTAAAAGGTGAACTAGACTTCATATCTGACCCATGGCCTAATGTATCTGAAAGTGCAAAAGATCTAGTCAGAAAAATGCTTGTAAGGGAACCTAAAAAGCGGCTGACAGCTCATGAAGTTCTCAGTAAGTATGCATTCTGGTGCAACCTTATCTCGTTAATATGTTGTCATCAAATAAAGTGTTGGATTAACTATAAATATTACATATTATTTATCAGTTATGTTTGTTAATGAAGTGATATTGCAGCATTGTGTTTTTGGCGACTGTAATTCCAAATTTCTTTTTCAGATTATATAATCCTATCCTTTTTGTTTGAAGGTACACATGAATATACATAATTGTTCAAGTGAGCATGTAGAACTATCTTTTACTGAATATAAGAAAGTTTGTGGAATGCTGTGATATTGTGGTAACCATACTATGTTCATGGACCAAATCATTATCTTGGTGGAACATGGTTTAGGAGAGTCAGATAACCTGTTTTCATATTTACTGATTTAAGATATAGCAATTCATTACCCATTATATTGTTTTTTTGCAGGCCACCCTTGGGTTCAGGATGGTCTTGCCCCTGATAGACCTCTTGATTCTGCTGTGTTGCGTCGCTTGAAGCAATTCTCAGCTATGAACAAGCTCAAGAAAATTGCTATTCGAGTGAGTACTTCTCTCTCCTTAAAAGACAATTCCTAAAATGTGGACATATGAGGTGTCATTGTGGATTATCTTCTGTTTCGAGTACACAATCACACACAAGCACTATCACTATGTAATTTTCTTGAATAAGTGCAAGCGCATATTTGAATAGAATAATTTCCCCATCTTTTTCCTCTTGATTGACACTCTAGGTTTAATCTATGTTGCTGGACTCGGGTATGGGTACCTGACATGGGTACATATTTAGAAATCCGATTTCTTATTTTTTAAATTTCAGGATACGTGGGTACGGATAAAAAGTATCCAAAATTAGGGTACGGATATGAGAATATATATATATATATATATATATATATATACACATATATATATATATATATATACACACATATATATATATATATATATATATATAAATATTTTAATTTTTATATATAATAATTTAAGTTAAAAGATAAATCAAATTATAACATTAAATTGCTAAATAAAATAAAATTGGATAAAATATTTTAAATTATAAATTTAAAGTCTAAAATTCAGACTACAAACAAACAAACAATAAATTAATAATTCTAAGTTCATTTAAATTGTAAATCAGCCCAAGTTTACTATATAATCTATATTAATTTTTGTTATCACCACAAATCATAGTCTTCAATTGTGGTTTATTAAGAGATAATTATTATAATTTTACAAACTCCTCCAAGTGCATTTGATATGCACTTGTAATTTAAATAAAACTGTGATTATGAGTATCCACTTTTAAAGTGAAGAATCTGGTAAAGATTTCATAAACATACCAATGTCATACCCAAAAGGTATGGGTACTTCTTCAACAATGAAGTGTCGGAGTAACATAGGGTTTAATTATAGGTTTTTTGAAATATATGAACGACAGCTAGGATTTAAAATTGTTGTAATTGTTTCTGTTTAAAGAGTTTCCTGTCTAAGTTAGTGCAATCCTATATCTTGATTCTAGTGGGTCTCACCTGTCAAATTTGTTTGTTTGCTTATGAGAAAATTTGTTTCTATGTAGGTCATTGCTGAAAGCCTTTCTGAAGAGGAAATTGCAGGACTAAAAGAAATGTTCAAGATGATTGATGCCGATAATAGTGGTCAGATTTCTCTTGAGGAACTGAAGAATGGGTTGGAAAGAGTAGGAGCTAATGTCAAGGATTCTGAAATTGCCAAATTGATGCAAGCAGTAAGTGCTAGTCTGAAATTCAAATTTAGAGCTTTATGTATTGGTAGCTCTTTCTTTTTGTTTATCTATTTTTAACTTGAAACTTTGCAGTCCAAACTATTAATTGAGTAGAAGTTAGAGAACAAGCTCCTATATTTTGGAGATTGAGAGCTTATGAATGGAAATTATCAAAATTATTTGCAGCATTTTGTGAACAAAAGTGGAACTTTGATGAGTAACTTAAGGAATGTAACCGTGCCTCCAGTTTTCTTTTTGTGGGCTGTTGTAGTTGTTTTACTCCTTTTCCAATATTCT
Organism: Triadica sebifera; assembly: GCA_023653625.1. Taxonomy (NCBI): domain Eukaryota; kingdom Viridiplantae; phylum Streptophyta; class Magnoliopsida; order Malpighiales; family Euphorbiaceae; genus Triadica; species Triadica sebifera. Next base: position 25,447,650 of record CM042908.1, on the reverse strand, counting down.
CTCAGAAATTTTATACTCCGAATGAATCTCAGCTAAGCTATTGTTTGGTTTGGCTACAAGAATATTATAAGTATAAAACCCATAACATGTCTACGATCACGGTATGGGTTTTCATACGTTAGTCAGGTTTTAATATGGGGAGTAAAGGGTCCACGGGCAGATGCATGTATGTACATGCACATAGATACACGTGCACATGCACAGATACACTGTGACCGCCTACAAAACTAGTAATGTGTCTTCTAGATCAAGAGGACATGAAAGAATTTGTGTTTCAGCTCCATTTTTGTTCTCCAAGATCCCATGGGGAAAGTAATTTATGTGATTGTCTTTTGTTTGAAACTGATATTTTGGTCCTTCCATCTGGCCTTGATTCTGTTTTTTTTTCCCCTTGCGATTAAAATTCAGGCAGACATTGATAATAGTGGTACCATTGATTATGGTGAATTCATAGCGGCAATGCTTCATCTAAACAAGATTGACAGGGAAGATCATCTATATGCAGCCTTCTCGTACTTTGATAAAGATGGAAGTGGGTACATCACTCAAGATGAGCTCCAGCAGGCCTGTGAACAATTTGGCTTAGGTGATGTTCACCTGGGAGATCTAATGCGTGAAGTTGATAAGGACAACGTAAGTAGTTTCTTAGATGCCAGAAATTGTTATTTCTGTTCATTTGGCCTCCAGTATCAATATAAATTACCTTATGTAATATGATGTACGTTCTGTATCTTTTGTGTTCTTTCAGGATGGGCTCATAGATTACAGTGAATTTGTGGCTATGATGCAAGATTCTGGTTGGTCAGATCGCCCACCTAAGTAGCATAGTGTAGTGGATTCAAAGATGTCTTCAAACATTAACATCCTGCCCTGGTATGGCAACAACAGTCAGTTGTTAATACTTTAGTTTCTAACTAGCATTTGCTTTCATTAGTTAAACAGATTTTGAGTGCATCTCATTGTAAAGATCAGGAAGGCTTCAGAGAGTGGGATTGAATTTTCATTTTAATTTTTCTTGTATTTATCTCTAAACTGTCTATTAAGTATATTATATTTAGTTGGAATAGTTTACAGTTTTCCAAGTTAATAGCATTAATTGTACATAATTAAAAATATAATTTTTGGTTTATTATTTTTGCTTCTCACACCATATGCTACCTTAGAAGTTCCAGCTGCATAGATAAAATTGAATATGGTTTCTTTTGGGACCAGCCATTGCTTCTTTTCTCATATATGTGATTTTAGTCTTAATTACTGTATGAAGCACTGAACTAGTACTTAACTTTTTAGCGTTCAAATAGCAGGATTAGATTACAAGATAGTGTTGCACTTCCTTTTCTGATTTCTCGTGGTATATAAAGAATCCCGAGATGAATGTTTTGATCTTAGTTGCTCAGCTAATGAAAATTACAACTGCAGTCTGCACAGATAAAAATTGTTGGTCATGAATATATAGACCCATAGCTGCTTAGATTATTAGAGTTAACAACTGCATAATTTAAAATTGTTGGTCAGGGAACATTTCTGTTTTGTAAGTAGAAGATATTTTTTCTTAACTAGCCTGAAAAATAGCTGATTATGGCAGATAACTTATCTGATTCTTCCCGTGTAATTTTAGATCCGTGAGTAAAATAAAAATACAAATCAAGAAAAAGAAATACGAGATTCTTGGAGTAATTAACCTTGAAACGTTAACTTACCAACTCAAGAATTTGACATGATATAAAGTAAGCCTCGAATAATTTGTGTTGCGGTACAATGAGGCATGAGAAACTAATATCTGATGAATTTCTAGTTATACTAAAACTATTATATTTATTTCTTTTTCTCATAAATAAACGAGAAAAGAAAACATATGGAATAATATTCTAATTAAGCAAGAATAGTATATGTGCTTGAAAAGAAAACGTATTTTTTTTTTTTAAAAAAAAGGTTGATGAATCTCATCATCTTTACCTTTTTCTAATGCCTAGTATATCCTTTTCATTATTTTTTTTCTTTTGCTTTTCTTTTTTCATCAAAGACCCGAAGGCCAAATCACATGATACCTTAACCTAACACACCATCTTTATTTGCAATAAATCCACACATACCATTTTCAACTTTAGAAAACAAAAACTCCACCACCTATAAATCCATATCCTTCATTTTCAAGCCTTTTCGAGAGGGGAAGTGTGATCAAGGCAAACCCAAAAATAAAAATAAAAATAAAAATAATTCTTATATGCCAATTTCGCCATTGGTTTTGGTATAGGGGTCCAACTTCAGTGTTCTACTTTTTCAAGTTTTGTGAATAAAGGAAGCAAACAGCCTGGTGACTGCTCTTTCTCCTTCATACATATATGCGTACCAATTAGGCAATTTCACATCAAAGCTGGTGGAAGACACCCTTGCTGATAACACCTCTCTTTCTTACTTATCTGGTAAAGACTCAATTTTACAAAACTTTCTCTCTTCCCATTTTTCTGTGGGTTAAATTTCAGTCCAGCAATTCTTTTAATAATAATAATAATAATAATAATAATAATAATAATAATAATAATAACAATAACTATAACTATAACTATAACTATTACTTCCTCCGTCCTAAAAAGATAGATTCATTTTTCTTTTTCACATGTCACAAAAATATAATTTTCTTTAATTTTCTTTTGAAGAATAATAACTACTTGTTAATTCATATTTGATGTGTCTGATTATCGAAAAATATAAATTATTATATTTAATTAATGTCAAAATATATTAAGTAACATATATGTTTAATTATATTAATTCAAATTTCTTAATTTATGTGAAAATGAAAATGAACATATATTTTTTAGACAAAAGAAACATTACCTTTTTTAGAGGATAGCCACATAATAATTCATTTATTCTAAGTTTCAACAAAATCCTATTCTTTCATATGTAAAAAATGAACTGTCCGACTCCTCTGTTTGCAGAATTGATATTTAATTTATTTTTTTATAGTTTAATAAAACTTAATGTAAAATTTTTAATTTAAAATTAAAAAAAAGTAATATAAATATTCAATAGTTTAAAATTTTTTAAATACGATTTGCGTATAATAAAACTATTATCTAATTGATTTAATACATAAATACATCTTTAGAATTGTCTAAAAATGTTGTTTGTATATTTTGATTTTAAAGTTATCTATTGCAAATTTTCAAATTGTAAAAAACATAATTAATATTCATATTTTTATAGGACGTACAGCAGGAAGTAAGAAATTTTTTATTACAGATTCATGCCGCCGTCATATATTTTTATTATTTAATAAAAAATATATATTTAATTTATTTTACTAATACTATCTTGAAAAATTATTAAAATTAATAAAATAATTATATATTCTTACAAAAAATAAAAATAAAAATAAAATAACAAATAGCATAATTATAAAATCACATAAAACACTAATGTATAGTCAAAATTTACGCGTAAATACTAATTAACCTATCATTTATGAGAAGCACAGGTGTAAGCACTCTAGAGGCAGATGCACCAAACAGTGTCCGCGTGTGTAGGGATGTATGTAGGTGTCTCACAGTCACAAAGTGGTGATGAGGTGGCACATATCCAGATTCTAGACCCTACACGTGGCAAAGGAATGACGGCTAATTAAGCTTTTGGTCCATTTACAACCAAAAATTTGCTCTGCTGTCTAATCCGTTAGGACGCTGGTTAGACCTGATTCATATCAGAACTCAAAACATTGGCTGTCTCTATGTGTGCCGCTCTGCAGTCAAGTCCCTGTCACGTGGCTTGCCCTCTTTTGGGCGGCACCGCCCGGCGCCCCCTCTCTTCCATATCCTACTGGCTTGCTGAGAGAAACAACAGAAAGGGATATATACGGTTTCTTTTTTATTATTTATTAGACACGAAATTATTTTTATCATTTCATATATTGAAATTATTATTAATTAGACAAATTAGTATTAAAAAAATATTTGCCGTATTATCATAAAGATTTTTAGCAATTTATTGATATCATGAATACGTACAAAGGCAGCCAAAGACAACTCATTACTCAGACAGAATTGCATTATTATTCCTTTGATGGATTTTGTAGTGTCCCACCAAATATAGCCTTTTGTAAAACGATATATATATATATTTTTTGTATTACAAATATCGGATCTACTTTGGATCCCATTAACTCTCTATAAATGGTTGCGTGTCATAATATTAATAGAATGAGGAGTTGGAATTATATATACTCTTTGTGTCATAATATTAATAGAATGAGGAGTTGGAATTATATATACTCTTTATTTTAAAAAATTATTTCATAAACAAAAAAAATTTCAACCCACTTTTCATCTTTACAATTTTAAGTCCAAAGTGAGTTTAATTTTTTATTTAAATTTTAATTAATATATTTTTATTTTTTATATATGTTTTATCTTTTTATTTGCATATTTTTGTAAAAATATATTTTTTTATATTAATTTTTTTACTTTTTTTTGATAAATATTAATTTATTTGAGATAAAACAAAATAAATATAAAAAAATCTATTCAACTTGTAAATAAATTTTTATTTTCTATATTTAAAACTATTTTAAAATATTTTATTTATTATACCCAATATATTATTTATTTTAAAAAGTATTATTAAAAATGTTCTAATACACATTTATACGCATATACATAATTGAAAATTTATTAGCTAAACAAAACTTATATTTATATACCCATAATAAATAACTTCTTAGTTATTTTCATATCAATTTTCTACGTATAATGAAAATTAATTATTTTTATACAATATATTATTAATCACGTGCATAAATGAATAAATAAACAATAAATATCCTATATACATCAAAAGCAGAAAAAAATTGCTAAAATTTACTAGTGAGTATAGAAAAATTCTTATATATATAGAGTCTATATAAATTAAATCAATAAATGAGTGTCATTTAAGTTATTTTATTTACATTATATTTTTCATTAATTTAGTGTATATAGCAAAAATTTCACATGTCCACAAAAAGAAAATTAGAATATTTTTTTATTCCACCTTGATTTAGAAAAATGCGTTAGCCGTTAATGATTAAATAACTGTTTAGTTTAACGGTGACAATCAATTAATTTCCTTAAACTACCCATGTTTTAAACTGATAGTCTACATAGGTTTTGATATCAATTAACTGATATGACCTTTATTATGCAAATTTAAAAATAAAAACAAAACATAAATTATGAGAAAACGTCAAGAGGTTTCAAAGTACAAAATCATGCATAATAATATTAGATTGAAATAAAATTAAAAAAAGAAGGATGTGTTGTTCCCTCCAAGGTTATCATTCGGCTCGGTCAACAATTAAAAAAATCAAAGAGTTAAAGAATTTAAAATTCAGTCAGTTTATATAAAATTTTCTAAAGATATAATTTGTTTCGATAAAATATAATATATCTTATATACAGTAAAAATATAAAAATAATTTATACAAAACTTATCACATACATAATAATATATTCAAAAGAGTAATATTCTTAATTTATTATATGTTAATAATAATTACATATAAATATTTAAATTCAATTTTTTATAACTTTTAAATAATGTGAATAAATAAATTTAATGATATATATTACTAATATTAAAATTTTATGACAATAAATACTATCGATTATATATTATTCATTTTTAAATGAATTTTTTATAAAATAGGAATAATTTATTTGAATTATTCTAATAATGTATATTATTAATAAAAATACAAATAATTGAATGTAAAATAATTAATCCTATATATATTTTTTGGATATTATATTCAAAGTAATATAAATAATAATATATAATTACATATATTAAAAGTTGTTGCAATGTATTACCTTGCTGCCTTCCGGGCCGGGTCACCGGTTTTTCCATCAGTCTGTTTACCTTCCGCTTTTAATCCATCAAACCGTCTGATTTAGTGACCAATTTTCGATAAAATCAATTGAACCGACTGGACTGAACCGGTTTTTACAACACTAGTTGCGTCAGCTAGCAACATTCTCGCTCCAATATCTAATTCTCCCTCACTCGTTTTTTTTTTTCAATTTAAATTTGTTTTTAAGAAACTAAGGGAAAACTAAGTATTTTTATCTTTATTTATTTGTTAATTTTACTATATATATATATATATATTTATTATATTAATTAATAATTAAAGGAATGATATACTTAATTATAAATATTATTTTTTCTAATAGAATTGAGAGAGCTTAATAATTTTTTCCTTAGTTCTAATCAATGCCATGATTATTATATAGTAAATTGTATCATACTTTTTAGGTAATCACACTTCATATTTTGGTAAACTCATAATCATAATTCATACATGATATAAAAGACAAATTTTATTTATTAGACTACATTACGATTTGATTTATACTAATTACGAAAATGATTAATTTTAAGAAAAATAACTATAATTAGTTGTAGATAATATTTTTATCAAGTACATAAAATTTCTATAAAAAAATATGGGGAAAAGCATAATTAATAATAAATAACAAGGGAAATGATAACACTCACTTTTTAATTGATTGATAAAAAAATTAAAAATTTTAAAATAAATAGATAAAAATTTATCTCCCATTACCAATCAATCAAAAAAATAAATATATTATGATCTTAAAAAGAAAAATGTGTTACGCATTTCTCCAAATAAATCAAGGGTCGATGAAGAACGCGTGGGATGTTGATGCAAGCCAACCATGGAGGTGTGCAGCAGAGACAGACAGACAGCCCCTTATCAAAAACCACCAAAATTGTCCTTTTGGCCCACTTTTGTATTTTTTTTCCAAATTGGCACTCCCACTACTAGTCTAAAATTAGCCACTCATCCATCTACTTTCCATTTACAACTCCACCCTTCCTTTTTCTACAAAACTACATTTTTCTATTATTATATTGATATCCTCTGCAGTGTCCACACAAATTATTCTTCTACGTAACATTCTTTTTATTATTAATTGATTGTGTTAGTAAAATTAAAAAAAATTCTATACCTATACCTACCTAATTAATATTTATTCTCATTTCACATTGATTATCATATTTGGTATGCATATCTCCCAAAATTATATGGAACCAATACTTTGATTTCAAAGGCACCTATATATATTTCACATAAATGCAAAGAATTATACTACATTACATTTTATCAAATTAATTAATTAATCATATTTTTCATGGATGTAAGGAACTCTTGAATTTATCCATTAATTTGCAATGAGAACTACAAAATAAGAGTCTTTATATAATGCAATATTACTCCATCATTAACTATATGTGATTAAAAAAAAAACTTTAAGATGCACTTCACCTTCAAAATATATTCATTATTTTCTCTTTTGGAGTAGACATATGTTCGAAACTATAAAATCTTGTAAAATGTATGAATATAATGACAAAAGTTATTACCATGTATTGTAGATTCTTTCATATTTCTATTTGAATATGATTTGGTAGGGTTGACATTCCAAATTTTTATAACTTATTAAGTTTAAATTATTTTAGAGTTATTTTATCCACAATTATAAATACTTCACTTTTTTTATACATTAGTAATGTGAAAATTTTGTTTTAATTACTCTCTCTTGAATGTAACTGGCTCCATCCAATTGTCACTTGCCATATATAGATAGCATTTTTTCAATTATCCATCCTAATTTACATCACGCGTTTAACTTCTAATTTGGTCTTTTTCTTTTATGTCGATATTAGAACCATAATCTTATTAGATTGTTAAGACATTGTGCTCTGATACTATATAAGATTGTGAATTACAATTAATATATAATTGTAATTTACCATTGCACTAAAATTACCTGAGTCTAACAAGGACGCTATATACTTCTGGAATGCCAATCCTATTCCTACCAGTCAATAGTGATGAATAAGGAGATAAATTCTATTAGTTTCTCAATTGTATATGATACAGAGATGTGGATCCTACAAACAAGTATGTAAACAACTAGATAAGTATAAACTTAAATTTGAAACACAAGATATATATGAAGAAGTTGGTTGGGATTATATACCACTGATACGCCCCACAAGTTGTTGGTGTAGTGAAGCGTAACCGAAACTTGTCTTTGAAGTGTGTAAATTGTTGTATGGACAATGGATTAGTTAGGATATCAGCAAATGATCAGCAAAGGATATTGAAGCTACGGTGAGCTCTTTGTTGTAGACTTGATGACAAACAAAATGGTAGTCAACTTTCACATGTCATGTGCGGGCACAGAAGACAAGATTGGAGGAGAGAAATACTACGCCTATATTGTCACACCAAACATGAGAAGGCTTCGTAAATAAACTCTAAGTTCCCGGAACAATTGCTGCAACCATCGAATCTCAACACAAACATCTGTTAAAGCTTTGAACTTTGATTTAGTAAAGGACCTAGCCACAGTGACTTGTTTCTTTGAGTTCCAAGCTATGGGAATTTTTCCAAGATGTATTAAGTAGTCGTCGGTAGAGCATCTGTCATCAGGATAACCTGCCCAATCTGCATCACTAAAAGCTTGTAATAGTGAAAGATCACATTTGGAGTTGAATAAGGCACGCTACAATGTACGCTTCAATGCCTAAAAGTGAGCATCAGTGAGCTCATGCATGAACTGATAAATTTTATTTACTGCAAATGACAAGTCTGGGCTTGTAAGGGTGGCATATTGTAGGCTTCCATAAAGTTTACAAAATTGACTCACTTCATCACTCTACAATGTGGTTCTCTGATACCGAGAGAGAGAAAGACCGGTGGCCATTAGAGTGGCACAAGGTTTGCAATTTTTCATGCCAGCAGATGTGATAATATAAAAATATATGATTGTTGGGATATAAATAAACCATATTTATACTAAGTTATTTCAACACCCAGAAAATAATGTAAGTTCCCCAAATCCCTCAAGCTGAATTAGTTGGACAACTGAGTTATAAAGGATTCGACCAATGTTGAATTATTTCCTATTATAATCACGTCATCGATATAAATAAGAAGAAAACAAATGTGCTGATAAGTTTTGTACAAAAACAGAGAGGAATTTGTATGTGAGCCCACAAAACCAAGATGAAGTAAGAAGTGATTGAGTTTCTAAAACCAAGCACAAGGTACTTATTTTAAGCCATATAGGGACTTATGTGACTTACATACATAGTGTGGATGATCTCTATCAATGAAACCTTGCGGTTAGACCATGTAAACCGATTCCTCCAATTCACCATTAAGGAATGCATTACCGACGTCAAGTTGACGAAGATGCCATTCATTTGAAATAGCCACCATAAGCACAGTCCTTATCATGGCCAGTTTGACAACTGGACTAAAGGTTTCATGATAGTCAAGGCCATATTCTTTTGTATAACCCTTCGCTACCAAACACACCTTCAACTAGGGGTGTCAAAATGGGTCATAACACGTGAACCTGATACGCGTAACACGTAAATTTAGTAGGTTAGTGTTGAGTTTATATGAGTTCGTGTCATAAACGGGTCGACCTGTTCATGACACGGTTTAAATGAATCGTATCATGAGTTGACACGTGAACCCGTTACAACCCGTTTAAATTTTCGTATCGTGTCAACCCAACATGATCCATTTATGACACGCATAATTTATACTAAATATTAAAATTAATACTGTAATTTTATAAAAAAATAAATATTTAAATATGATACAAGCTGTGTGATATAAATTACTGTTTGATTATCAACAGCTCATAATTTTATTAAATAATATTTAATTCAATTTGTTTTTTTAAGATTAATTAGTTAAATCTATTATTTTTTCAAACTCATTTAATCAATTAACCAAAACTCAAATCATAAAATTCTCAAATTAATTAGATTAGTAAGTAACTCGTACATATATATTAATGGATAATTTTTTTTTTCTTATTTCCAATTTTTAATAGTTATACATTTATTTATTATTTATATATAAGGATATTTATTTAAACAAATTTATCAAAAAGAATTATAATAGTCTTAATTTAATAATGTATATTGATATATAAAATGCATAAAATTATATGTTATGTCATGTAAAATATTGGTGGTTGAACTATCTTTCATTGATCATAATGTGAATGTTATAATGAGAATAAAATTTAATACAAATTAATACATATATTGAGCAAATTTAAATGCATCAATAAAAAAAAATTGGAATTAAATAATATTATCAAAATATAAATGAGTTAAACAACAAATTAAAATATTAAACTTGTATATTTGTGTTTATTTGCAAAAATATTTGAATTTTGGTATTGTAATAACTTAATTTGGGTCTTGCTTTAGACATATTTTCAATTATTTTAGAAATATTTGTTAATTTTTAGGTTATAATTGATATACAGGTTAAATGGGTTAAGTGAGTCGTATTGGGTTAAATGGGTCGTGTTGGATTAAATGGGTCGTGTCGGATTAAGTGGATAAAAATTAAACGTATTTTACATGTCGTGTCGTGTAACCCATTTAATTTTCGTATTGTGTTCGTGTTGACACGATTAATAAATGGGTCGTGTTCGTATCAAACCTAATTGTGTCACCAAAGCAGGTTGACACGACCCATTTATGACACGCGAACCCGTTTTGACACCCCTATCTTCAACCTCTCAATCGATCCATCAAGCCTCCTCTAGATTTTATATACCTAATGGTTTCCAACCACATTACAAGTAGGTGGTACAGGAACAAGAAGATGAGGATGTGGTTTGGACATAGAGATGTGTGGTTGAGAATCAGATATGGGAAAATCAACAAAAAGATGAAGGCCATCTGGATTGTAAATTTGAAATAGAGTGGTTGTCTATTGTGGGGGGGATGGGATTTGTGTGGATGAGAGAGAATAAGAGTTGGTTGTTAGGTGAGATAGAGATAAGGAAACAATAGGAGTATTTGGTACATATAAAGAAAAATTACCATTTATTGTCGAGGAAGTCGTTAATGGATAAGAAATTTGTAGCCAAAAAAAGATTAACACATCAACTAGAGGTACATCGTTTATGGAGGAAAGACCTGAAACAAGTTTAAAGGGGAAGACAATTTCATCAAAGTTGACATGACGGCAACATAAATTCTGCCACTTTCCTTATTAGAACATCTATAACCTAGATGAGTAGGAGAATATCCCAAAAAAATGCACCATTTAGATTGAAAGGAAAATTTATAGGCATTATATGGTCGAACAAGGGGATACACTACACAACCAAAAACTCTAAGAAAGGCATAATCTAGAATTTTGTTAAACAATAGCTGGAATGAAATTTGATTATTTAAAGAGGAGGAAGATATTCTATTGATTAATAAAATTGCAATTTCAAATGCAAACTCCCAAAACTGAAAAAGGTGTTCCATTATGGCCTAATAAAGCTAATCCAATACCCATAATACTTCAAATTTTCCTTTTAGTAGTTTTATTCTACTAATGGGTATGTGTTCAAGATACTCAATGAATAATTCTATTTTCTTTAAAGAATTTGATAGTGGCATCAAATTGTTTTTCAACCATTTTTTTCAATTGAAGAAAAATAACAGACACCTTATTTTTGCATTTTTTTTGGATATAACCAAGTAAACAAGGAACAATCATCTATAAAAAGAATAAAATATTTGTAATCAGAGAATGAACACAATGGAGCAAAGCTCCAAACATCAAAATGGATTAATTCTAAAGGGGAAGAATTAAGATTAAATGTCAAAGGTAATGAAACGCGATGAAGCTTTCCTAAACAACAAGCTTCACACTTATTAGAACTAACAGACCTAAGAGAATAGGCCAAATGAAATTGATAACAAATTTCTGGACTGTCTAGAAGTGAGGATGACCTAGTCGAGCGTGCCAATCTTCCAAGATTGTAAGATACATGAAGGCACAGTCAAGATTTTGTTGTTGCAAAATGGATCGAAGCTTGTAGATACCCAATTCACTCGTTCCCCAGAGCAACATTTTTTTGGTAACTTGATCTTTGACAAAGCAATTGTTAGCATGAAACTCAAAGAAACAATTGTTATCACAATAAAATTTATGAACATATAATAATGGTTTAGTAATGTATGGAACATGCAAGATGGTGTTTAAGTGAAGAGGTTTAGAGGAAGATGAAATGGAACTTGTACCTATCTGTGAAATGGATAACATTGAGCCATTACCAATAGTTAAACGATTTTTACCCTTGTATTCTTCAAATGTGCTTAATGAGGATAAATCGTGTGTAACATGGTGGTTAGCACCAGTGTTAGGGTACCACTCTATTACTTGAGTTTTTGGAGGATAGAGAGAAGGTACTAATGGTGTAGGCAAAATAAAGAGATGTATATATGGCTAAAAACTATATGTTCAAGGATGTGATTGCTTGAAATCAGAATTGGAACCTGGATTGGTATGATGAAATTGGAATTAAAATGTTGACGAAAATCAATTGTTGTATGATTGGTATACCCACAAATTTGACAGGAAAGTTGTTGTTGTGAGAAGTTGTAACGCCCGTAATTAGGGTATATGAGTTATGTTTTTAGTTACCGAGAGTTGGGGATTAAGTAAAGTTTTAGAGGTTGAGTGTTGTTGAAATAAGATGTTTTACGTCCGTGACAATGGGTGTCACGATCCTGAAAATCGAATTTTAGTTAGCAGCTATGATGAAGTTTTTCACGACCGTGAAGAGTTGTTTCACAACTATGAATAAGTGGTTCACGCCCGTGAGAGAGGAGTCACAACCGTGAAATATGGACAGGTAGAACAAGTGAAACAATCATATTTTTCTTTCTGTCATTCCTTTAAATATGTTTCCATACCCCTATAACTGGCTTAACATACCACATTAACATCTCTTTTACCATAAGAAACAATTTCCACCATTGTTGAAGCTTTTAAGGTTAAGTTTTGTGGTAAATTGAGATAAAGAAATGAGATGAGAGTTGGAAGCTTGTGTGTGTGAGAGCTCGATTTTGAAAATTTATGGGTTTTAGTTGGATTCTAGAAGTTAATAAAATGTTTTTTCTTCTTGTTAGGATCTAGAGGTGGAACTGGAAATCCATCTCAAATGAGAGGACAAGCTTGTAGAGCTAGAGTCTTGGCTCACTCTATCCTAAGTGTAAAATTTGTATATAACAACACCTAAGACAATTATTTTATGTTTATGTATTATTTGCTTTAAATACATGATGTAAATGATCAGTGAGTAGCTAAATGACCAAATATGGAGTTGATATGAATGATGAAATTTTTTTATGAATATGGTTAGATTGAGATGTTTGATGAGTTATTTGATTAATATTGATGATTAGGAAGTATATGTTTGTGATATATGACTTAAATGCATGTTAGAATATTGATATGATGGTTGACATTGGTTAACCGCAGATAATATTGCATGTAAGAATGACATGAAGCTGTGATGCTCCATTTTCTAAAAACAATTTCAGATTCACGGTCGTGAATGGTGGGTTCACGAGCGTGAAAGTTGTGAAAATGAATTTTTATTGATGAAGCAGACTTGTTCATGGGCAGCTTCATGATAGTATTCACGATTTGGTTCATGCATATGAAGGGGTGATCATGAACGTAAGTATGCCAATTAAACGGGTTGAATCACAGTTTGGTTCACGAAAAAACTACTCATGAAATAGTATTTTACGGTTGTGAAAGGTTATTCAAGGGTGTGAATCTATTTATGTTAAAAATTTTGTATGTTTGCATGTGAATAGAGATTGATTTATTGTAAGGTGGTAGGCCTCGGTCGTATGCTAATAACATGATATGGAAATACATGTTGTAGAAATGATTGTGAGAGTCATGCTATATTTGTAAAATATACAAAATAGATAATATGGAAATATATGTGGTACGTGTTGTGAAATTGTAAGCTCAATACTCTAACTAGAACTAGAGCTAGAATAGATGACATGCCATTAAGGGGAGAGATCGGTACCAGGTGACATATATTGGTCACAATTGAGATATTTTGAAGATTAACAAGATATTTTGAAGGCTCAGAGCCTAGCCAGGTGGGCTTCCCTCATAACTGTTCTATGCTCTTATTTTTCTTCGGTTGATTTATGTTGAGATATTTAAAGACCCAAAGGTAAGTAATGAGAGCTTTCTCGGTAGATTATATTTGAAGACCCAGATGTAAGCAATAAGAGCTTCCTCGGTAGGTTATATTTGGCTCTAGCGAGAGCTGTAGAGTTTCCGTATTCATTTTAGTCTAGTTATGAGCAAGATGGGGAAATGTAAGATAATTAATTATGTTACGTGTGGTATGCATTTACATGATTTTGAGTGATTGTTTGATATACCATGTTCGTAGTGTGCATTATATATATGAGATCATTATGGTATGTCATGTAGTATGCGAGCTAATACATGTGTAAACTTCAAAGTAAGTCGTTATAGTAACTCAGTGAGTATATCGTGCATATTATATATTTATCGTGTGGTGTGCTTGCATATTGTTATGTACTATTAGATATGAGTTGTTTAACATATAGGCTTTTTATGCGCAAGTTTGGATCTTAGAAGGAGAGCGAAAGAGGAGGACGCCTAGTGATCAGAGCTGAAGATATACATTTGGGGTGAGTGGTACACTGTTATATTTTTTGTTGTTTTGTGTGTTAGGGTAGTTATAATTTTATATGATGTATTTCTGAGACATGTAATTTTATAACTATTTGTTTTTGTATAACTTTGGTTTAGCGTTGGCCGTTTGATTTATATATTTAACTTTAATTTATACATGTTTTATTTTATTTCACTCATCATGACCATGATAAATGAAAGTTTTAAATTATGATGTTTTAAATTTATATGCATCGTAACATCTTTTGATATAATTGAGATTATTTTTAATTATTATGGCTAATGAAATTGGATCTAGGATAGTGAAAGTTACTAAAGTAGGTGAATGTTGAACAATATTGACTTCTGGAAGTTGAGGTTGTTGGGATTTCAAGAGCAGCTCGTAAGCCACTAATTGAACATGAAGGTCATTAAAGGAGATTGGAGTAGATCGTTGATGCAGGGCTGCAATGATGTCATTATACTCTGAACCAAGCTTGCAAAAAACAATAGCATTGAATTCCGTAGAGGAAATCAATTGACCTGCAAGAGCCAAAAAATCTGTTATAGCTTTGGCTTGATAGAGATATTGAGACATTGTTTTATCATCCTTAGAGAGATTATGAAGTTCGATATGAAGTTGTGTCCGCTGAGCACGGCTCACTACGCCATAAGTTGTGGCTAGTGCTTTCCAGACTTTAGTAGCCGAATTGAGTCCAATAAGTTGAGGATAAACTTCCTCTGATATCGAAGATAATAACCAGGAAAACAAAAGTTGATCGTTGTTAAACTAGGCGATATAATCTGGGTTGATTTCATTTTAATTTGTGGCGGGATTAACAACTTCCTTTGGTGGTGCAAATTCTGTCTCATCAAGTAGTGCATGAAGATTATAAAAATTGAGTAACGGTGTGAACTGCAACTCCATGGAATATAGTTTTAGAATTAAATTTAATTGAAAAGGTCTGGTGAATATGTGTGGGTGCAGCAATGGAGAGGAAGATATAAGGTTACGAAGGGAAGAAATGTTGGTAGATGAGGAAAGAGGAGAAGTCAAAGGAAGAGGAAAAAGATAAGGTTTTTTTAATTTTTTATACAGAGAGATAGGGCTCTGATACCAAGTAAATAATAATAAATAAAGAGAGAAATTATATTAGTTTCTCAATCGTATATGATACAGAGATGTGGATCCTTTAAATACAAGTATGTAAACAACCATATAAGTATAAACTTAAATTTGAAACACAAAGATATATATGAAGAAGTTGGTTGGGATTATATATCCACTGATACTACCGAATCATATACAAATACTATAGGAAGGAATATGCTGTACATAATAATATCCTTAACATATATATAAAACCTATACACACATATATATCTGCCTTTGGCTAGTGTGAATATATTAATAGCTATAAATTATTATTAAGAAAAAAAAAACGAAATTTTTACTAATAACAAGATGAAGATGATAGGTGGAGTATATATTTGTAGATCATGAGAAACATATGATCATAAATATTGAAAAGCAAGCAAGGACAGATGGAAGACGACAGATCATACATGGAGGCATGCAGCTCATGGTAACATAATTGTATGTATCTACCATGGGTCTTCAAGCAATTAAGCTCAAGGACAACCTAGTAATCAAGCATAACATTATGAGAGTGTGGACAGTTTATGTGTCGGCTGCCTTAATTCCATATTCCATTAGCTTTTTTGTTTTTATATTTTTCTAACTTTTTCTGGGTGCTGCTTACACGGTACATATACAGTACTGACCCTTCTTAATTTGAGGATAAATTTGTTTTTATTCGTTAAATTGTTGCCTTTTCAATAATATATACTTCTAAAAAGCCATAAAAAAAATAAAAATAAGGAAATTACATAATTCTAAAAGTCTTCTAGATAACTTAAGTTGGAATTTCACCATCTCACCTTCCTTTCTCCAAACCAAAATAATAAAAAAAACAAAAATAATATATATATTCGATAATTAAAAAAAACAACATTTCCAAGCTATATATATTCAATTAGAAATGAGCATTTTGTTAAAATATCCTCGTGGCCTGGTTATACCATGTAGATTTTAGATATTTTTTTTTTAATTAAGTTAACTTTTAAAGTAAGAATCACTTGATTCAGTTAATTGAAAGAGTCTCTCAAGCAATCAGATTCGAACTCTATCACCTCTTCTCTCTAATATACTTGATAAAAAAAATTATAAAGTGAATTAGATTTAAATTTCATAGCTACAGTCAAATATTCTTATAATTTGTTATTCGTAGATATCATGTTTTGTTACCTTCACATTAAAGAATTCTTGCATATAAGTCGATCGTAGGCATTTTTTCATGAGCTAGAGTTTCAAATTTTTGAGTTTCTTTAAGGTATTTTTTAAAAGTGAGATAAGTTTAAGGTTATTTTTTAATATATTTTATACTTTTTTCAAGTACTTATTTAGAAAATTAAGAAATTTCAAATATGAATATTTTTATTCATTATTAATTATAATATGATTTTTTTTTTTCTAAATCATTCAGTATTATGCAACTTAGTGAAAATCAGACTAATTAGAAATTAGTCTAAAACAAATAATTAATATATCTCTCAATTTATTAATTTTATTAATCCTTTGACCGGTTTTGATAATTAATATATAAAAGGATTTTTTTTTTTGAAAAATGAAAGGGCTGCATGATTCAAAGAAAATTCCAGAGAGCTGGGTAGGTTCCCTAGTGAAGAGGTAATGTGAGAGCGAAGGAAAGGCTCTAAGTTAAAGACATGCATTGTCCTCTATAGAGAATAGGACTTAAGGGGCTGTCTTATTAGGAATGGTTGATTATGAACTCACTTTCAAACACCCCCCATGAGATCGATTAATCAACATTTGTCGTTAAAAAGTATCCTAATTGACTACAACACAATTAACCCATTTGTCTTCGTTAAGTGATGAAGGTACGTACCATATATCCCAAAAAATAATAATAATAAAAAAAGAATTTCCATTCTCAATATATTAAAGTAGCACAACGTACTGTCCGAACACGTGTACTGTATGCATGGTGGAGTACTCCATGAATACGATATTCATATATTACAACCATGAAACGTGCTCTTCTAAGTATAGTTATTATCACTCAGTTATAAATGGTCTTATTCCTATTATAAATTTGACAGAAAAATCCATTTTTAAAGTTCCTTACTTCTTTGTTTGTTTCTCATATTTTTAAGTTTTAACTGCATTATATTCAATTAATCTCTACATTTTTATTTTTGTTTAAGAGAAAATTAGGCAAGTGTGTAATCCACAGGCTTAATTTATTTGTGTGGTGTTTGAATCTTGAAATTTGATTGCTTAATGAGAAAGAAAATAATTAAAAAAAAACATTAAAAAGAAAACAGAAAATTAGTTGGTTAAATAGGATTATATTGAAAGCTACTATCATAGTTAATTAAAAAGGATCCGCCCTTACTTTTGGAGTTTCATAGAAAAACCCACTGCAATTAACCAATGTTTAGCTGATTTTCTAAATTGTAATGCTGCTCTGTTGAAAATATATGCCCTCTTTTCTTGTGTGAGTGAAAGATTTTGAGTTAGAGAATAAGATATGATAGCATCAGTTAAAACTTGCAATACAACGTAAAACAAAACCACGAGACTAGACTGTATCTCTGAAAGTTGGCCTCGGATTTTATAACATAGAATTCATGGTTCCACTGTATTTTGGAAATTTAAGAGGTAAAATAAGGGTGAAATTAACTTAAGTTATTCTCTCTTGAAATGATTTTAAAGGGCTTTGAGGCCATGATCACTAACATGCAGAAAAACAAGTTAATTATTGGGCTACATATAAATGAAAAAAAAAACCCTTACTATAATACAAAAATAAGAGTAAAGATGAATTGAAAAAGAGAATTTGTTTCTCCAAATTTTTATATAGGTGGTGCATTAACTACTAAAATTTTACCCATTATAATTAGTTTAACTGGTACACCTACTATAAAATAGTTATAACAAATACGGAAAGTGAGATTAGTATTCAACTTTTACAAAAGATGTATAATCAAATTAATAAATATATCAAGAAAAATAAATAAATATGGTGATAATTATTTTTATCTATACTAATTTTTTTTTTAAAAAATAAATTAGTATAAGGGGAATTTAATAAAGCATAATGAAAATAAATATGAATCTTATAATAAGACAAATGCCAACAAGTTTAGAAGCATAAAAATAAGTTTTGCCAATAAATTTTGATGAAGTTGAAGGGTATTTTGGGAAGCTCATTTTTCCTCTCTTAATTGCAGCTTATAAGTAGTGGATATGTACCTTGGAGGTTTGCTGCAGTTCCATATTTTTCCTCACATATTTTCATAGCTCCTTCATTTCTGGTGACACAACAGAAGCTTTGTTTTTTTTTTAAAAAAAAAAGGTATCACTCATCTAATCATATCCTCATGTATTTGTCGGATATATTATTATATGTTCTTCACAATTTTTTTTTTATTTTTTATTATGAATTGTTTGCGCTACAAAATATAACAAAGCCATTAATTGTCCATTCTCTTTCCATTTCAAGATTTTGTCTCTTGTTTTCATTTGAAAAATATGAAAACTGTACTAATTCCTTTGCCTCTTTAACACACACACACACACATATATATACACCAAAGTTTTTTTTTCATAATTTTTAAAACACTTGTGATATTTAATGTATAAACGAGAATATACTAATTATATTAAAACTGTACGTTATAATTTTTTGTACCAAAAAAAAATTTGTTATAATCTCTCAATTCTTCAAAGCCATGAAATGCTGTATATTCATGTCTAACTTCTTTTTGTTAGTTAATATGCAACAAATTTATTTCCTTTTGGGTTCTTAATTATTATTAATTGGGTATTTAGTTGATATATTTTTTTTTTCGGGGGGTGAAGAAGAAGAATATTGAAGCATGGAGAAAACAAGTGTTTCCAGTTTAGTAAGAACGAAATCCGACCAATTGGTTGAGACGGTCGCAGCAGCGTTCAAATCTCCGCTTAAGAATGAGGTGGCCGGAGGATTGACGCCTGAGAGAAGCGGCGGGGTACTGTCAAGAAAGTCGAGCAAAAGGCTGATGATGGCGGCGTCACCTGGGAGGAGTAGCACGGGTAGCGGTGGCGGCAAAAACACACACATTAGGAAGTCGAGGAGTGCACAAATGAAGTTCGACTTGGATGACGTCAGCAGCGGAGCGGCTTTAAGCCGAGCCTCGAGCGCCAGCTTGGGTTTGTCTTTCTCCTTCACCGGCTTCACCTTGCCACCGGACGAAATAGCCGACTCTAAGCCGTATAGTGATGATGATATACGTAAGTTCTTAGTAATATTTTGCATTAATTTTTTTCATGCAACTTTTTCTTTTTGAAAAAAGAAAAAAAAAATAGTTGGTAGTAGTTTTTTTGTGGTCCACTAGAAAATGGGTGGTGGACGAGTATCCATTCAATCTATATTTTCAGTCCAAAATCTTTATCAAGTAATGATGAAAAACTATAAATATTTTTCAAAAATAAAGAAAATTTAACTGAATGTCTTATTATTATTATTTTTAAAAATATATAACAATTTCTTTAATTAGTTTATGACTTGCAGGAGTCATATTAAAAAAAATTATTTAGGATATGAAAAAATTACTTTAATAGTATATTTAAGATAATTTAGGCACAAAAATTAATTTCAAAACATATGGAGAGTTTTATTTTTATTTTTAATAGAACAAAAATTCAAATGTCGACATGTGCCATGCATAATCTAAAAGCAATTTGCAAAATGGAACAGTGATGAGAGTTTTTAACAATTTCTTAAATTAGGGATAATGTTAAATAAAAATTGGAGTGAGAGTGAGTCAGAGTCAATTGATGATTGGTATGAAAGCAAATGATTGGTGGTTCTATGTATATAAATAGAAAAATAAAATAAGAGTTAGGCAAGAAATATATATCTAAAGTTATCATTTATGATGTTATGTAATCCACTGAAAGATGAAATAGAAACATCCATTTTAATTTATCACCTGAAAGACTGATAAATACTTAAATAGTTTTTGGGTAAGGTAATTACTCAGACCCACTCTCATCAAAAATAGGAACTTTGACCCTTTCCTTTTCTTTTTCTTAATTAATTTCTCAAACTATTATTGACATATATATATATATTGATTAAAACATTTCTTTTTCATATTTTCAAAAAAATAATAAATTTTTTTATAAAATTTATTTTTTGTTTATTAAAGTATTTTTTAATATTGGTGCAAAATCTTAAAACGATGATTAAAAGAGGACTAAAAAACGTATAAGAGATTGAAGAATTCAAATTTAATTAATTTTATTCTTCTGCGCCTTTAATAATTTGTAATAATAATTAATAAACCGGAGTGTTAAATTAATAAATTTTATTAAAGGAGATGGATGTTATATAATGTATGATGTGAAACATTATAAGCTCCAACTTACTGGAAATAGTTTGACAAATCTGTTACTGAAAACCATTCAGATGGATAGCAAATTTACTCCCAATTTTAATTAATTAATTTATTTTGTAATAATTTATGCTAACTGCATCAAAATAGTATTTTAATATAGATATTGAGCAACACAAATAGATAAATTAATAAAATATAAATATTTTAATACATATTAAAGATAAATTAGAATAAAATTAATTAGAACTCGTAGCATTTTTCTTATATTGTCTAATTAATGCAATTTAATTAGGATTTCTATTAACTCCGACAGTCGTGGCCCAACTCACTCACCTAAATAAATGTGTGAAAAAGATTTATCACTTTTTTTTCTTTCTTTTGTTTTCTTTTCCTGTGACACGCAATGATTCGAATGATCAAACACTCATACTGATGGGATATACAGTGAACATTTTTGACTTTTAAGGGAAAAAATAAAATAAAATAAAATAAAAGTTCACTTTGATTTGTAGTGAACTTGAACTGTAACCACAATAATACACTTTTTTTATTAAATTTTTCCTTTATCTTTTTAGAAGAGGGAATAATTAACCTATTGAGAATAGCCTTAAAAAAAGAAAAAAGGACTTCAGCATGGAAAAAAATCATGGCCATCCTTTATCATCAACTCCATGATAATCATTGAACAAAGAACTGAAAAGAAAACCAGAGCTTTCAGTTTCTTTTCCTAGTTTATGATCAATTATCATTATATATATACAGTTCTGTCTATGCCTTTTGCAGCAGAAGATGTTGAAGCTGGAACAAGAAAATCCAAGTTTCAAACGGAGCCCACCTTGCCAATCTATCTCAAGGTAAATATAGAATAGGAATATGTGTGTGTGTGTGTGTATTTGAACAAATTGATTATTAATTATTCTTAATTCTGCATTAGCATATATAAACGTAATAAGGATGTATATGAATGTGTGAAGAACTTGGTGAATTGATTCTTATATACATTGTATTTGGACAGGCAATAACAATGGAGAATTATGTAGCCATCAACGCGATCCATAGAACATGGCTAGCATGGTTAGCAGTAGCATGTTCAGGTTCAGTCTTGTACAAAAAAGTTTCATAAACTTTAATTATGACATTCATGTACAAGACTTGATCTTTAATTAGTAACATTAATTTCTTCAACTTAGTACTCAAAAAGGGGGGAAAATTGCACTTGAGAGTCTTAAAAGCTTTTATGTACTGAGTTGCATTGAACATATAATTAAGCAACGCTTGGCTATATATGGAAAGGAGGACTTGGCTCTTTGGATATGTATTTATATAAATTCTTAGGTAAACACAGTACACCACATTATTCGAAAATTAATTCAATCACACGTATTTAATTGTTGTCAATTAATATGAATAAAATAATGAAATGCATATCACCATGTGATTAGATTAGTTTATGGATTATGTGATAGATTGAAACTATTTAAAAATTTCTTAAAAATTATAAGTCTTCTATTTTTATTGTTTACATTGAGAAATTTATCATGAAATTTATGTTACAAATTAAATTGAGGCATAATAATTTATGTTGTTTTTGCAAATTACAGTTCACAGATGTGACATATAAGGTGGTAATAAAGGGAATGACATCGACGGAGGAGAAGGATATCTTGAATGGAATTAGTGGTTCAGTATATCCAGGACAAATGTTGGCACTTATGGGTCCTTCAGGTAGTGGAAAAACTACTCTGCTCAATCTGCTTGGTGGCAGATTAATTCAGCCCACTGTTGGTGGTTCTATATCTTACAATGACCAGCCTTACTCTAAGTCTCTTAAAAGTAGGTAAGGATTTTAATCCTGATTGGAATTGGAACTCGAGACCTGACAATTTTAGTCCTCAAACCAATGACACTGAGATAAAGCTTAATGTTGTTTAATAATTCACACATATGCAGGATAGGATTCGTGACTCAAGATGATGTTTTGTTTCCTCACCTTACAGTAAGAGAAACATTAACCTATGCAGCCCTTCTAAGGTTGCCAAAGACATTGACAAAAGAAGAGAAGGAAAAAAGAGCCATTGATGTCATCTATGAGCTTGGATTAGAAAGGTAATCATAATTAAAGATTCATTTATTATCTTTCTTCATTCATGCAAGCTAATAAAACATTAATTCCTGATCAATCTGCTGCCCGCGCAGGTGCCAAGATACAATGATCGGAGGGTCATTTGTTCGCGGTGTATCGGGTGGGGAAAGGAAAAGAGTATGCATTGGCAATGAGATTATAGTCAACCCTTCTCTTTTATTTCTTGATGAACCAACCTCCGGCTTGGATTCTACTACAGCTTTAAGGATTGTTCAGATGTTACAAGACATTGCAGAGGTATGCTTTCTTGTGTTTCTCTGTCGACTGCAGGGGTTTCTGTTATTATTCTGCTACTAATTATCTTTATAAATTGCAGGCTGGGAAAACAGTAGTAACAACAATTCATCAGCCATCAAGTAGATTATTTCACAAGTTTGACAAATTAATCCTCCTTGGGAAAGGGAACTTGCTGTATTTCGGCAAAGCATCAGAAGCCATGGCTTACTTCTCATCCATCGGTTGCAATCCTCTCATTGCCATGAACCCAGCTGAGTTTTTACTAGACCTTGCAAATGGAAACATAAATGATGTTTCTATGCCTTCAGAATTGGAAGATAGAGTCCAAATGGGGAATTCAGACACCGAAACAAGAAATGGGAAACCATCTCCTGCTGTTTTTCATGAGGTAATTAAGCCAATATAAGTATCAAAAGCTGGCATTGTCATAAAATTTAACCTGATAATGTTTGCACATATACAGTATCTTGTGGAAGCCTATGAGACGCGAGTTGCAGAAATGGAGAAGAAGAAGATTATGGATCCTATACCTCTTGACGAAGAAGTGAAGTTGAAAGTTTCTTCACCAAAGCGCCAATGGGGAGCCAGCTGGTGGGAGCAATATACAATATTGTTCTGCAGGGGTATCAAAGAAAGAAGGCATGACTATTTTAGCTGGTTGAGAATCACACAGGTTCTGTCCACTGCAGTTATCCTGGGATTACTGTGGTGGCAATCAGAAAGTAGAAGCCCCAGAGGCCTGCAAGATCAGGTAAATTGATCTAACAGTATGAATCTTTGGATTCTTGAAAAATCAATTGCCATACTTAGGCGAATTTTTTTGATTTCTTGTATTGCAGGCAGGTCTGCTTTTCTTTATTGCTGTTTTTTGGGGATTCTTTCCTGTATTCACTGCTATCTTTACATTTCCTCAAGAAAGAGCTATGCTCAATAAGGAACGAGCAGCAGACATGTATAGACTAAGTGCATATTTCTTGGCGAGGACTACAAGCGATATTCCTCTCGATCTGATACTGCCAGTACTTTTCCTTCTCGTCGTCTACTTTATGGCTGGGTTGAGAATGAGTGCTGCTCCGTTTTTCCTTAGCTTGTTGACTGTTTTCCTCTGCATTGTTGCTGCTCAGGTAAGATTTCCAGAAAAAAACAATCAAGAAAGCATCTCAAACATCAAAAGTTCATAATTTAACCAAGGAAGGATGTAATGGCAGGGGCTCGGACTCGCTATTGGTGCTACATTGATGGACTTGAAGAAGGCTACTACACTAGCTTCAGTGACTGTGATGACCTTTATGCTGGCTGGAGGATACTTTGTGAAGGTAAACACGAACATTCTGATTAAAGGTCATGATCTATGTTGTTCTCTGTAAATATTTGAACAAAGTTTCCTCGTAACAATTCGATATGCTGTTCTCTGTGAATATTCGAACCAAGTTTCCTCGTAACAATTTGATTTATAGATCTGAACACGCAGTTCATTTCACCAAATATCATTTACACAATAAGGAAATTTACTCAAACTTCCAATGTTGAAGTTTCAGAGCATAAAATCAAGACTGAAGTTCATTATTTCAGCAAAAGGGAAACACTCTCTCCTACAATTTTCATAAACGTGGATTGGCATTAAGGCAAAAATTTAACAAAGTGTTATCATTTTGCAGAAAGTTCCAATTTTTGTAGCTTGGATCCGCTATATGTCGTTCAACTACCACACTTACAAGCTTCTCCTCAAGGTGCAGTATGAGGACATGTTGCCTCCCAATAATGGATTGAGAATAGGAAATGGTTTGACGGAAGTCAGTGCTCTGGTGGCTATGGTTTTTGGCTACCGTCTCTTAGCATATTTTTCATTGCGAAAGATGAAGCTCAATTGCGGAGCCTAATAAGATACGAAATACAGAGGTACATACATTTCTGACCAGAGGATACTATCTTGTGAAAACTCACATTCTGGGGTCAAGGAAAACTAGAACCTATAGGCTCACATTCAGATTTTTGCCTCCAAAAACAATATCATCAACATGGCAAACTATTTTGGGTAAGAAGTTCTTGTCTGGAGAATACTTTGAAATGCCATGACATCACCAGCAGTTCATGTCCACAGGCTGATTTTTCATATTATTTATATGCTGTGATGTAATGTTTGTCAAACCCAACTAAATATCAGTCAGAAATATAAGCCGACTTTAATTAGTTATGTACTCCTGCGTTAAGAAGATGAAAAACATGGAAGTCGATAGAACTTGATTTTATGAATTTCTTTAACCAAATGTGGGTCATATCTTAGATACATATTTGTATGAGGCAAAAAACAAAAAGATCGAGATATACACATTGGTCAACGTCAGGAACGAGTGACACAGAAAATGATTCAACTGTGAAAATTTGCTAAATGCCAACAGATGAGGATAACTGCCTTCAATAGCTGGGCTATTTTCAGTTGGCTCCAGGTTGTTCTAGGTCATTGCCTCTTGACAATCAAGCATGTTTTTTGGGGAAAAAAGGTGTTGCATGTAAAGTTGGGTCTCTCTTTTCCCGTTAGAGAATTCATGCCAATGTCCTTAGCCAGCCTAGAAAGTCTCAGGAGAGCAGCATCAAGAATAAGGGACTTTTTCTCCAGCCCTATGATGAAGTAAATAAGCATGAGGGAAAAATTCCAGTCAATTTTTTTTCCTTTTTTCAAAGTAATGGTTCAGTTACTTTCTCCACCAATGACATTGACCGGGTAAACAATATAAATGTTTAATGAGGGTTAATATCTTCACAAGACAAAAACACATATTCCAATATAATCTAAAGGGACGAACCTGAATCTAAATTCATATTTCTACCATAGCAGTCAATATAAAACCTTAGATAGAAAAACAGTCTATAGCTTACCAATGTCAGCAGCTACTCGATGAGCACACGTTACTCCTGAAAAGGCGACAGCTATCACACCCTGTCCTGGAAAGCAGCTATCCCCAACACAATAAAGACCATCTATAGCCTGCAAGTTTCATTGCATGTTTATTTGATTGGCACAAAAACAACCACAAACTACAAGCATCTCATGTAGGCCAATGGGTATGCTTACTGTTGTATTGAATGACATTCCCAGTAAGTCCAATTGCAGTCATACCCTTCTTATGAACTTCATCAAATCAGCAACATGTTAACCCAACTATTAAAGGGGAGTCAATAAATTGATTTCACCATTCAGAATTTAAGTTCTGTTAAACAAGATTATATCTTTGCACTGGCCATGCTCCTGGGGCAAGTCATACTTCAATGAATTTAGATTACAAGTCTGACATATACCTCCATAAAAGTAATTGACGATCTAAGCCCTGGAAACAGTTGCTCCTCCAATCTACTTGTAATCTCATTCGCGACCAGCTCTTTCTTTGCCTCATAATCCTTCAGAGGGAACCCCTAAACAATAAACTCCAGACTTAGAGAAAGAGACAGGTAAAAAGAGATGGTGTGGTAATAAGACCACTACTTGATATAATTTTTGACATTACCTCCCAGCCTTCAATGGAGGAAGTTGTGAATATGTGAAGAATATGGTGTCCCATGGGAGCTAGTGATGGATCAAGAACTGTTGGAATGCTTAAAAATATACTGCCATATGGCTCCTCTAGTCTTGCCCAGTCATCCTAAACCATAAAGAAAAGGAATCACAAAAACATATCAGCTTAATAATTCTTGGAACGCTATTAAAATGCCAAGCAAATGATGCAAACACAAGAGATAAGTACCTCAAGCACAAAATGATGGCAATATGTATCTGATGGCAGAACCTCAGCTTTAACAACCATGTGAATAGCAAGAAAAGATGGAGCCTTGACATAAACTTTTTGAAATTTTTCTTCTTCGTGAAATTTTTCTCCTTTCAACAATTTCCCTATCATACAATTAACTTTGTTATAAGAACTGAAGAAACCAGCAGAAGAGAAAGAAACAAAAGGCCAAGGTTAAACTAAATAATTGGAAGTGTCAAGATGCTTATTGCTGTGACAAACGAAAAGTATCCCATCTAGTAGCATTTGATATTACGGTTTTGGCAAAGAACTCTCTTCCATCTGACAGCCTCACTCCCACCTACCAAATTTAAAAAACTGAGAAGACAACAAAATATCTCTACTTATATACTCACCAAGGACAGCTATCTAACTCATTTATAAAGATCAAACTCATGCCCTTTCCATCCTCGAGCATGATGTTAGTCAGGTTTGCCCCGTATAGAATTTCACTCCCCTGATCAACCAGACCTTTTGCCAAGGACTTCGCAATTCCACCAACAGGATAGTTAATACCTCCAAAATGCCTATCACACAGGACCTGATACAAAATGAAAGACGATCAAACAATTCCCAATCATGGTCCTTGCGGATCGGATCATCCATATAATATACAAAAAGAAACTCCATAATAGGCATATCGAAATTATTGTACGTCAAATAACATCAAAAGTATTGTTGACACGGACAAAGTCAAGGAAAACCTCTGAAATTATTCCAATATTGAACCTTGCCCATGGGGGTGGTGAAGGGAGGGCTCCAATTGGTAGAAAAAAACCCACAACCCCCCCGAAGCTACAGGTATAACACCAGGTGAAGAAATCCAGTCTAAAGAATCACAGAGGCTAAACTATATTAGTAACAAGTAAATCCTTTGTAAATTTTGTTCTTGTTTTTCTTTCTATAGTGGAGATAGTCGCATGTAATGAGCATTTTGAATATATTTTGAATATATTCATATTCCAATTTAATAATAATAATAATGGAGAAAAGGAAAAAAGATAAGAACATCTAGTCATGTACAATTGAGTCAAATTTATTCAAACATCTTACCATGCTTGCATTAATCATTGGTATCTGCAATGCATTAAAAGTACTTACTCGTTACTATAAAACACTGCAGACAAATAGATGATACAACTGTCTCTCTGAGATTGCATGACAGGTCCTTTGCAGAACCCCAAAACTGTTAAATCACATCCCAGTATTGTCAAGAAAAATAAAAATTTATCACACCTCTGCATCAATAAAAGACAATAACTTAGGGTCCTTTGTGTACTTTTGAGCTATGTCCCCAGCATTTTGGGGCAGATAATAAGCTGTAGAAACAGACACACTATGTTAGATATACTTAGTGCGATGCTCATGGCTCTTGCAAGTGAGTTCCACCTATTATATTTACCTATGGGATCCACAAAAATGTAAGAGAAGAGATCGATATACCTAACGCATTGGATGATTCTCATGTTATAGGAGTGTTTTTTTAAAAAAATAATAATTATTGATGGCAAGGATAATGAAAGAAAGGTAAGAAAATTCAAAGATTTTGCACTCGTCAACCAAAAACAGGAGATAGGAGTAATTATAACAAAAAGAATTGACAATCAAAATTCTGTAGCTTTCACACTTTATAATCCTAGCTATAAGTAACTAAAAAGATCATCAGATTACCTGTAATAAATCATTTCATTCTATGCAGAACACAATATTCAAACTTTGTGATATCACACAAAAGCTTCATAATTCTTTAGAAGACCATTTGTTTGGCTTTCGAAGTGGTTAAGCCAGGAGAACATATGCTGCATTGCAATTTTAAAACTTTCTGAGCATTCAAGAAAAATCACTTGTAAGTTGTATCAGCAATAGGTTTTGCAGGAAATTTTTTGTTTTTCCACCATAAGGAAAGAATGAAAGATAGTCAGAAACTAACATAGTGTCAAGCATTCGAGAGGCTTCTGAAAGAACTGCCCGAAAGGGTAAATTGGCTCCTCCAGCGACTTCAATTCTAATGAGTTGAAGGCATTGAATATCTATACAAACGAGTTAATGTAAGTTGTGCTCTACAGGTAGAGGTGAAAAAACCAGTAGGAAATTGCAGTCATCTAAATCAAAACAGACCTTCCAATATTCACCATAGAATTTAAGGATCCCTTCCTTTTCATGGGGAAATTTAGTAGTAAGTTCTGAGATGAAATCACTGTATTCTCTGTGAATTCGAACTGAAAGATTATTGGGTAGATGAAAATGAACAGTAGTTGGATCAGGAATCACCATCTTACAGCCAACTGCTGCCAATGCTTGGGTTATCAGATTTAGATTTCCCTGCTCAAATTTGAGGCAAACTGCAACTGTGAAGACTTTAAAAGAAATAACGATTCAATCGAATACACACTTGCCTTTATCATATCTTTGAAAATAAGCATATTGCTCTAACCCTTTTAAACCTGTTCCTCCTATTTGAATCTAACCCACACCTTTTTCTTGATAAGTGCTTCACAACTACATTCTCATTGCAAATTGACTGGAACTATTGCGTAGATCATAGATTGTCCCTCTCTCATTTTTCAAATGACCATCCTAGAATTTCACATCCGCCTATACACTACAGTTTGTCCTTAACTTGTATATAAAGATATAGTCCAGTCGCTAACAAATACCCTAAAAGATGGGGCGGAAGAAAAAAATTACTGACCTTATCACTCAAACCAAACATCACAGAAGACCTAACATCAAAAGTGTAACCGCTACCATGAATCACATACTTCTCCAAAACCAAAACCCTAGCACTCTTCACTGCCAGTTGAGTAGCAGCAACCAATCCACCAATTTCAGACCCAATAACAATAGCATCAAAATTGCCATTTTCTCTACCCACTCCATTTCCCTCTAAATTCACCTCTTTATCCACACTCAACACTGACTTTGACCTCAAAAGGAAATTCGTATTCACCTTTCAAAATCTTGACTAAACTTTAAAAGGAATATTTATTTTTTCCTATAAAAAAAATTTATATTTTTTTAACAAATCATTTTAAATACCAATTTTTTATTTCTAAGATTGATTATATTTTATCCATTTCTTATAATATTTCTTTAAAATATTAAAATATTATTTTAGTAGTATCCGATGACGTAGACATAATTGGTTGAATCTCGTTAAATTCTGAAGTTCTCTTTATTATCTATTTAATAGTTATTGTCGAGTCATTTATTTTAACGATATATTATGTTTTAAATTATTTGAGAAAAATTCTGTCACCAAGACTTTAATAATTTAAAGAAGTTGACTTTTAAGGGAGACCATTTGTGATTCTACCAACTATTTCGGAATTTTTCTTTATCTTAATTTTTGGCACAATTATTTATTTTGGTGGAAACTAACCCGATTTCCATAACAATTGGTATCAGAGTCAAGGTTACTGAGTTATATGTTCTGTAGTTGCGGCGTAAGATGATCTTACACATCAGAAAAGTTCACTTTAGATTCTTGAGTATTCCGCATTTGAAAGCTATTAAATAGTTTTAAAGAAAAAATGACAAGAGATGGACAAAAATCCACAATAGACACAACAACTTCTATTTAATCAATTTTGGCGAGAAATGTTGTAGCAAATACAAGAATTGCAATGGAGATTTTTGAAAGTACAGGTCATTTCTGCATGTAGCAAGGTAAAGTTCTAGGTGTCTTATTTCTGTAAGGCTTAGACATTGTCATTGAGGGAGAAAAGTCAGAAGGTGCAAATGAGAAGAAATAAAAGACAATCAATCGTTTGACATGTGGTACAATTCGATCGTGTCTGTCTAGAGAGCAGAAGTATGTCTTTTATAAAAAAAACTTCTGCAAGTAAATTGTGGAAAACACTAGAGGAAAAATTCTTAAAAAAGAGCAGTCAAAATAAGCTTCATATAAAGAAAATGTTGTTAAGATTTACATATATTCCTGGTACCACGATGAATGATCACATCACCAATTTCAGTCAACTTGTAGCAAATCTGATAAATTTGGATGTGACTTTTGAAGATGAAGATCTGACCCTAATGCTATTGGAATCCCTTCTTGAGAAGTTTGAGTTTCTAGAAACTAATCTACTCTATGGGAAAGCTAATGTGTCTCTTTGTGAAGTATGTGTTGCACTGTACAGCTATAAATTGAGGAGAAAATACAAGAAGGATAGCACCAGTGGAGCAACATAAGATTTGATAGTAAGAGGTCGTTCGAAAAATAAGAACAAATGAAAGAAAGACAGATCAAAGTCCAGAGTGGACAAAGATGAATGTGCCTTTTGTCGAGAAAAGTGGCAATAGAAGAAAGATTGTTCTAAGTTGAGAAGCAAATCTGGCAAAGGCAAGAGTATTGCAGATTCAAATGTAGCTGAATGTGATGATTCAGATTTTTCATCAGCATTGATGTCATCAATAAGCAGTTCGACTGTTTAGATCTTGGATTCAAACTGAAGCCATTATATGTGTCCCAATCGGGAATAATTTTTCGATTTTAAAGAAATTGAATGTGAAGTTGTTTATACGGCAAATGACAGCATTTGCAAAACAACTGGAATTGGTTCAGTCTAGTTGAGGAATCGTGATGGATTAATCAGAACTCTGACAGACGTAAGATATATGCCCAGTCTGACGAAAAACCTCATTTCTATGAGAATCCTTGGGAGAAAAAGTTTCACTATAGTCATTAAAAATGAAGTAATAAAGGTTATATTTGGAGCACTTGTGGTGATAAAAGGAGTTCAAATGAGTAACAACTTGTATTATTATGAAGGTAATACAGTCGTTAGAACAACAACAACAGTTTCTAGTGATGACCAGGAGCTAGAAACAACCAGATTGTGGCATATGCGCTTGGGGCATGCAGGTAAAAAATTCTTGAAACTTATGGCGAATCAAGAATTATTGCAAGGAGTACGAACTTGCAAATTAGACTTCTGTGAGTATTGCATCAAAATGAAGCAGACGATAGTGAAATTTGGCACTGCAATCCATGATACCAAGGGTATTCTAGATTATGTTCACTCAGATGTATGAGGTCCTTCCAAAATTGCTTTAATGGGAGGTAAACACTACTATGTTACATTTGTTTATAATTGTTCAAGAAGAGTATGAGTGTATACAATGAAGACAAGAGATGAAGTGTTAGGAGTTTTTTTCATATGAAAAAAGATGTGGAAACTCAGACGGGTAGAAAGATCAAGTGTTTTCGAATAGACAATGACAGAAAGTACACAAGTGATCCCTTCATGAAAGTTTGTAGAAATGAAAGAATTATTCGACATTTCACTGTCAAAAATACACCACAACAAAATGGGGTGGCTGAACACATGAATCGAACTCTACTGGAGAAAGTTCAGTGTATATTGTCTAATGCTGGATTAGGCAGACAGTTTTGGGCTAAGGCTATAACATACGCATGTCATCTCATTAATCGTTTGTCATCAACTGCTATCAATGGAAAAACACCTTTGAAAATGTGGTATGGAAAACTTGCTACAAATTATAATTCCTTACATATGTTTGGTTCTACTGCATATATCATGTTAAAGAATTAAAGTTAGATCCAATGGCAAAAAAAACTATCTTTATGGGGATATATTTTGGTATCGAAGGATATCGTTTATGGTGCCCAGAAACGAAAAAAATAATCTTTAGTAGAGATGTTACCTTTGATGAGTCTAACATGTTAAAAAAAGTAATAGAGGACCAGACAAATGGTTCTCCACAGTATGTGGAGGGAACTCCCAAACAAGTTGAGTTTGATACAAGAAGAACTGTTGATCCAACAATTGTAAAGTCTGATAAAATTACTCCTACTGTAGAAGAGGAAATAATGGTAGAAAATGGATCAAATGAAGAAGCAGAGGTTTCAGCACAAAAACCTTCTCAGCAACTTGAGTCAATTGCAGTACGAAAGTCGAAAAGGAATATTAAGAAACTTGTTCGACTTGAAGATATGACTAATTATACATCTTTAATAGATAATGAGATTTCTTCCACTTATTGTGAAACGATTCAAGGCTCAAAAGAAGAAAAGTGGAGAAAGGCTATGAAAGAAGAGATGTAGTCCCTTGAAAAGAATCAGACATGGAAGCTAGCAAGTCTGCCAAAGGGAAAGAAAGCGATTGACTGTAAATGGATTTATGCAAAGAAAAAAGGATTTCCTGACAAGAATGATATCCATTACAAGACAAGATTGGTAGCTAAAGGTTATGCTCAGAAGGAGATAATTGATTATAATGAAGTATTTTCTCCAGTTGTAAAACATTCCTCCATTAGAATATTGTTGGTCTCGGTAGCACAATTGGATCTGGAACTAGTTCAGCTGGACTTAAAAATTGCATTTTTACATGGAGACTTAGAAGAAAAAATCTACATGACTCAGTCAGAAATATTTAAAGTTGGTGGAAAAGAAAATTTAGTGTACAAGTTGAGCAAATCGTTGTATGGATTGAAACAATCTCCAAGATAGTGGTACAAACGATTTGACAAGTTTATGATAAGGTAGAAATACACAAAAAGTAAATATGACCATTGTGTATATTGGCGCAAGCTACAGGATGGTTCATTTATCTATCTTCTCCTTTATGTTGATGATATATTGATAGCTTCGAATGATGAATGAGAGATTCAGAAGCTAAAAGTTCAACTAAATTAGGAATTTGAAATGGAGGATTTAGGAGAAGTTAAGAAGATTCTCGGTATAGAGATATGCAGAGATGGAAAATTAGGGAGACTTTGTTTGACTCAGAAATAATATCTAAGAAAGGTACTAAAACGTTTTGGGATCAATGAGAAGACAAAACCAGTTAGTACTCCACATGCTCTTCATTTTAAGTTCAGTGCATCTTTATCTCAAAAAAGTGATAAATAACGAGAATATATGTCAAAGGTTCCATATGCAAATGATGTTGTTAGCTTGATGTATGCAATAGTGTGTGCGAGGCCTGACATTTCACAAGCAGTTGGAGTTGTGAGTAGGTACATGCATGATCCTGGTAAAGGACATTGGCAAGATGTGAAATGGATTGTACGGTATATTCAGAATACTGCAGATGTTAGTATAATGTTTGAGCGGAATGAGAAAATCGGTTAGTATCTAGTTGGATATTGTGATTCTGAATATGCAGGTGATTTAGACAAACATCGCTCAATTACCTGTTATGTGTTTACACTTGCAAAGACATTGATTAGTTGGAAGTCCTCCTTATAATCAACAGTTGTTTTGTCTACAACAGAGTCAGAGTACATGACAGTTTCAGAAGCTGTTAATGAGGTAATTTGTCTTCAAGGGTTACTGAATGACTTGAGAAGTGTTATTTGTTTAACAAAAAATCAAGTTTATCATACAAAAACAAAGCACATCGATATTCGATATCATTTTGTACGGAAAATTCTTAAAGATGGTGAGATACTAATTCAGAAAATTTTGACTGCTGAAAATTCTGCAAATATGGCAATAAAAGTTGTAACAGGTGTCAAGTTCCAACATTGTTTGGACTTGATAAATGTTTTCAGAATTTGAAATTTGGCATTTTAAAGCACATTTGGAGACATTACTAAAATTTGTAAAGAAAATGTTTGTTTGAGATCGTGAGATCGCAAAGGTGGAGATTTGTTGAAATGTGGTAATCACACATCGGAAATAAGTTTTTTTTTTCACAATAGTATTAGCCTATAAAAAAGACTTCATATTCTCTTAACAAATCTTCTCAAACTTCAATCTCTTACTTATAAGATTAGTTGTATTTTCTCTCTCTTTTAATATTTCACTTTGTAATATTTCTGTGAAATAGTAGAATATTATTTTAGTAGTATCCGAGGACGTATTAGCCGAATCTCGTTAAATTATGGTATTCTTTTTATTGTCTATTTAATAGCTATTGTCGGGTCATTTATTTTAGTGATATATTGTGCTTTAAATTATCTAAGAAAAATTCTGTCACCAAGATTTTAAAAATATAAGGAAGTTGGTTTTTAAGGGAAACCATTTGTGACTCCACTAACTACCAGTGATTTTTTTTTTTGTCTTAATTTTTGACACAATTATTCATTTTGGTGGAAACTAACTCAATTTCTACAATATTTGACTTCTAGGTCTGAAACTACCCAACTCTATAGTATTGTTGAATCCTAAACTCATTTCACTAAGGCTGTAGTAGCTACTGCAATCTAGTGAATATTGGGTATTGGTTATGGTCGGTGGGTCTTAAAGCAAATCAATAGAGAATTATTTTAGTGAGTGAAAAATAGAGGATTATTGTATTATGATGTGGATATAGTGGCCGAGAAAGGATCAACAAGCGTTTCCAATTCCTTTATGTTTATTTGTGAAAAACAAAATGAGAATTGTTTGTTACCATTGAATATGAAAGTGGGAGGTTGTCAGGCTAGGTTATGATTCCATGTCATAATTCTTGCAATGTGGAGCGAAAACACAGACAAATTAGAACCGAATTTTTAAGTATGTTCGAAATCAGTCAACTGAAATCTAGGTTCTGATTCTATGGTATGATGTTGTTATGATTAGACTGGCCAATTTTAAAATCGGTTTGAAATGAGTCAACTTAATTTCTAAGGCGGTTCGAGATACGAAATTAATCTGAATCAATAATCCGATTCGATTGTCTCTTTTTTCTTTTTCTTTTTTTTTTTATTTGCTCAACGATTGGATTGTTTAGTTATAACGGATTTTGCACTCTAATTTTATTTAAGATTTTTTACGTTTTTTCTTTATGATGGAATTGGAGGGATTTTCCCAGTGGGCGGATGAGATGCTTGTGATTTGTAAAAGTCTTTGTTATGGGCTTGTAAATTTTTTGTGCTCAAAATGGCAAATTGATATTGGACAATTGCCTAATCAAAACTTTACCATTATCAATTAGATTTGGTTAATAATTTCGTTTTAATATAATTTTCTACAAACTTTCTCTGTGTATAAATCATAGTTTTAAATTGATATATTTCTTTTAAATATCAGTAAAACTGTAAAAAGTAAAAATTTTATTTATTTAAGATCAATTGGTCTAAGTTGGAATCAAAAATAAAAGCTACTCAAATCTCTATTC
The DNA here is from genome assembly GCA_023653625.1 of Triadica sebifera. NCBI lineage: Eukaryota > Viridiplantae > Streptophyta > Magnoliopsida > Malpighiales > Euphorbiaceae > Triadica > Triadica sebifera. The sequence goes on along the minus strand of CM042908.1, from coordinate 25,411,386 downwards.
AACAATTTTAAGAATATAGTTTTGTTAATAATGCGTAAAAATCTCTCAAAATAGTAAAATAGACAATATTTTTCGTATATCTCACATTTCTTTTTTATACTTTCGAATAGCTTATAAATATGCTTTTATTAATTTAAGATGATTTGGTCAAGTTAACATCAAAATAAAAATTATTCATATTTCTATTCAGTAATTTTAAGAATATAACTCTGTTAGCACTGTGTAAAAATTTCCCAAAATAATAAAATAGACAATATATTTCTTATATTGGTGAAAATCTCACATTAATTTAATTATTTTTTTTTTATACTCTTGAAAAATCTATAAATATGCTTCTATGTTCATTTTGAAGAACAGACACAAGCTAAGTCAATTTTATTATTTATCATTTATATTTTTTTAATCGTTTTCCTTATCCTTATAAGTAAGACTAATGTAACTTAATGTAATGTACTATAACTTTTATCCTACTTTTCCCACTAATTTTTAACTTTTAATTCCATTATCAATGTATTATAATTTATAACTCAATAGTTATACTAAAAAATGATTCAAACATTAATTATTTACTTATCATTTTATCTTAAAAAATTTATATAGATCGAACTCACGAACGCTCACATTTTTATTGTATTTCACTTTTTTTTTTGTAAGTGAAACAAACTTATTAGTGCATCATAAAAATAATACATTCATTGTTAAAGATGAAATTATTTATAAGTGCAAGTCGGATCATAAAATCAACACCTAATTTTTTTTTTTCAAAATTTATTTGACAACAAATAAAAAAGGTAAAACTATCTCAAGAATTGGTTCCCTGATGGTAAATGATTCCTCTTCCATAATATAAAAACAAAATAAATCAGAATGTGTAGTCTTACAGAGAATATAACCTAAAAAATATTTAGAAAAAAAAATATTAAATTCATCACAGTACGCACACGACTTGTGTCGTTTTGGCATATAACGGAACCAACTCAAGAATATGCTTCTCTTTCATAATCCCGTCAGGAATCAAAGCGTCACCGTCAATAGCAATCAATGGCCCACACTTGTCTACGTGGCCCTTTCTTTTTCTTACAAATTTCCAAAGACTATATTTAAGAGCCCTTATTTTGTTTTTCTTCTCTCCCTCCACTGAGCAGTGAGCACTTTATCTTCCGTTTATTTTTCCCTTACCAAGAAAAAAAGAAAGCGCCGACGAATTTATATCCGATTCTCTCTATATTATAAGTAAATCTGTATTATCTCAAATAACAAATAAACATTGATAGGCTGCGAAGCCTTTACACTCTCTGCTTTCTGATCGGGTAATTTCATTTCCATCTCCTTTTAAATTTCATTGAAATTTCGTGTCTCCCATTTCTATGTTCCATTGCTCTAATGTCGATTCTGCGATTTTTTTTTTGCTTTTTTTTTTCTTTTAAATTATTTGTGCTCCGTTTGTTTGTTGGAAAAGGAATTGATGAAACAGTGTGTTTGAAATTAACTTGGCAATTCACGCGTTGTAGTTTTGAAATTTCTATGTAATTTGCTCAATTCATGTAGTTTTGTGTTTTAGGAATTGAATTCTTGGGTTTTCTAGCTTTTGTTTTTAATTTTATGTTTTCTGGATCATTTTTACTAATCATAGGTGTTCCACTTCCTTCTTTAATTCTGAATATTTTGAAATTAACGACTTCATTGTGATTTTCTTTTTTGGCTTCACTTTTGAATATATGCTTCTGTTTATAGGGTTGATGTTAATGGGTTAGTTTTTGACGAAATCTGATTCTTAATAACATTTTATCAGGGTTTGGGAGACGTGTTTTCAATTATACATCTAATTTTGAGGATTGCCAAAAGCAACAATTAGGACAATTTTCATATATGAATCAGTGATCCATTATAGAAAATTGTGGCTTTGGCAATACCAAATTAAGAATAGTTTTCTCGTCGTGGTCATAGGAGTGTTATTTTAGACTGTTATAGAGGTTTTTCAATTTCGTTGCAATTGACTTTATTACAGCGATTAAGGTTTCAGATATAGCAATGGATCGGCTAACAGCTCCTGCTCGATTGATGATAGTTTCTGATCTTGATCATACCATGGTAGGTTTGATTTCTGTTAGTTTCCTTTTATAATGGTAGGTTTTGGTGGGTGATATTCTCCTTTTGCAGGTTGATCATCATGATCTGGAGAATCTATCTCTTTTGAGGTTCAATGCATTATGGGAAGCCCATTATCGTCATGATTCTCTGCTAGTTTTCTCCACTGGAAGGTCACCTACACTTTACAAACAACTGAGGAAAGAGAAGCCCATGTTAACACCAGATATAACCATAATGTCTGTGGGAACTGAAATCACATATGGTAACAAGATGGTGCCAGATGATGGTTGGGTTCAAGTTCTGAATGAGAAATGGGATAGAAACATAGTCACTGAGGAAACAAGCAAGTTTCCTGAACTTGCGCTGCAGGTATAAATTATAAAATAATGGGATTTGGTTATCTTATTGAAGGCTTTGCTTTATCAGCTGGCATTTAATTTAATCATTCAAAGTTTCCTTTTTGGAATATTATTTAAAAGAAAATGGTATACCTCATTATGAAGTGGTTTTGGTATTTGCAATCCCTGAATAATTGCAATTAATGGTGCAATGCAGTCAGAAACAGAGCAGCGACCACACAAGGTTAGCTTTTATGTTGATAAAAATAAGGCTCAGGCTGTGACAAAGGCACTTTCAGAGATACTGGAAAAGAGAGGGGTATGATTCAATTCTGACTCTCTGAGGCTTTTACATATTTGTCTAAGTAGAGATGTATTCTTCCTTTATATAAGCTATAGCTATTTGGGATCTTTTTCTCTTTTTCTTCTTTTTCTCCTGTTTGATTTTCATCATTTTCTTTTTCTTCTTAATACAAGTTCTCTACTTCTTTATCCGTTAACTTAAGCTTTTTCAAATCTTTATTTCCTTCTTTGTCAGTTGGATGTTAAAATAATTTATAGTGGTGGAATGGATTTGGATATACTGCCACAAGGTGCTGGAAAAGGACAGGCTCTTGCATATTTGCACGAGAAATTTAAGACTGAAGGAAAACTACCCAACAATACTCTTGTTTGCGGTGATTCTGGCAATGATGCTGAACTATTCAGCATTCCAGATGTACACGGAGTCATGGTAGGAATTTTAAGTTTTTTATTATTAGTTATTGTACGGCCACATCTCTGCATTGGGCAACTGAGATCACCTTTACAAGTTTTCCCATTTTAGCATATTTCTAAAAAAACATTTACCTGTGGATATGCAGGTTAGCAATGCACAAGAAGAATTATTGCAGTGGTACACTGAAAATGCTAAAAATAATCCCAAAATAATTCATGCAGCTGAGAGATGTGCAGCTGGGATTATACAAGCCATTGGTCATTTCAGTCTTGGTCCTAATACTTCTCCAAGAGATACAACAGATATACCAGACTTTCAAGATCAAGATCTGGCAGTATTTACTCCCAGCCACGTTGTTGTAAAATTTTTCTTGTTCCTTGAGAGGTGGAGGCGTGCAGAAATTGAGAATTGTGAGATGTTCTTGGCTAGCTTGAAAGCTGATTGTGTATGTCTAGTATTGTTTTTTTTTTTTCTTTCATTTTATGATTTTAGCAGCAATGTCCTGGCCTCGGTGATGCTTTTCTTTCTTCTTTTTCCTTCTTCTCTCTTTCTCTGGCTCTTTTTTATTTTCCTGTTTCACATTAGTTTTTTTTTAATATTGATTTACAAATTCTAAAAAAAAAAAAATGAGTTGAATAAAATTTGTCTATTGGCAATATAGATTATGAGCTAGATACTTTCAGTGTTTTATGCAACACTGTAGGGTTGAATTTATTCTTTTGGTAGGTAAGAATGAATCTGAGATGCCAATCCCTACCCACTCACTGAACTCCAGAACCAGGGCCCTTGGTGAATTGGTCTGAAACCATGGAGAGTTGTAGCCACGGATGCTAATTTAGTATTTTCACTAGATGAATACAATAATGTAGATTTTTTTGCTAGTCATCTATTTGAGCTGGACAGTTTTTCTTCTTTCTTTTTTCTCTTCCTCTTCTTCCTCTTTCTCTTCCTCTTCTTCCTCGGAAAAGGTCTATTTGAAACGATTTTATCATATAATACTTGTTAAAAAAAATCTACAATATCTATGGTCCTCTCATTTATTTTTCTTCATAATCTCATGTATTCACATGATCATAACCCCTTCAATTGTTTACCAGATTATATTTGGGCATGCAAGATCTGATGATTTTTTTGTGTGGTCTTATTACCCAGTTTTGAGAAAGATAATTGTCTTTCCAAGGGATTGTTTCTAATAAAATAAATTTGCAATTGGAGGATCATTTTCTTCAGTATTTTATAAATTTGAGATATTACTTGTGGATTTCAGATATTGTATTGAAATTTTTGTTGTGGTTCTTTCTTCAGTATGATTTTAGATCAAATGCTTGTATTGATAATTTCCCGTTTTCTTAATTGGTTTCAAATTTTGGCAATCTTTTTAGGTATGAGTTAGTTATGTTTATATCCTTTCTTGCCCTCAGGTCACTTAGAGCTTCTGCTAAACTGGTTAATTCCCAATTTTGGTGGCAGGATCCAGCCGGTACCCTTATCCATCCATCTGGTGTTGAGCTATCTCTTCGTGATGCTATAAAGGGGTTTAGGAGTCACTATGGGGACAAACGGGGGCAACCATTCCGGATTTGGGTTGATCGTGTATTACCTACAAAGTTTGGTTCAGATACATGGCTTATAAAGTTTAATCAATGGGAGATGTCTGGTGAGACTTCTAAAAATCATAATATGAGATGATGAAGAACTGTCCTCATTACTGTTTTAGCCTCTCTTATATGCATTTTGTTCATATATTTTCTGCTAGTTGGCACCCAGGTGCATTTTCTTTTTCTTTTTGAAAACCAGAAATGATTGTACATGTGTTTTGACTTTTGAGCCCATATTTTCTACTTTGTAGTTTATTTCAGTGTGTTATTCGACTCATTAGGATCTCACTATGCTGTTACTTGTACTGGTCAATTTGACTTTCTTATTCATAGATGCATGACACATCTAGATTGGGCAGTGAAGGACCATTTAAGTCTTCTGCTCAAACATCACTATGGTGAAATGCGACAGTGATTCAGTATGCAATAGGGCCATATGTTGAATTCAAGATGTGTTCATATGATCTAGTTGTAGGCTGACCAGATGGTTAGAATCCTATGAATATGATAGAGAACTTTAAGTCTTCTATAAAGGTATCAGAGTACCAAGGCTACTAGAAGACCTTTTTGTTTTAATCTTCATTCAATTATTTCATCTGAACCAGTTAACCACAGTTGATGCATATTCCTTTTATCTGTTAACTATCCGGGATTTTCCATATACCCATTTCTCATTTTTTTTTTTTATAGATAACTAAAGCTGACACTTTAACTTGAAAGTTTTTATTTGCTTATACGCCATTTTTCTGTCTTTTTCTGCCAATTTCCAATTCATGCAGGTGATGAGCAGCTGGGTTGTTTTAACACTGTTATAATAAATATGAAGGTAAACTTTGGAGATTAATGATTTAATTTATTTGAAGTATTTTGCTTATATGATTGGTTTTTTGATTTTAGAATGGCAAATCAACTTATGTGGACGTGCATCAAACGTGGATGGAAGGATCAGGAGCAAAAGATCAATCAACCTGGCTCTTCTAGATTTTGCTTGCAACTTTTCAACAGTGGTCCTGATAGTTTCAATAAAATTCTTCTGTTAAAATAAAACTTGTCAAACGATATCATTCCATTTTTGTAGTTTGATGATCGATGTATGAACATCAACAATGTGAAATTTGCAGATCGCTTATTATAAACGATCACATTGAATAGAAATTTTTGAGAGGATGCTCTCTGATCTGTCTATATCTTTCCTGGGTAAATTTTCACTTCAAATGTTTGTAGGTGGATAATTTTTTATGTATTTTTTTTATTCATGATAGTAGTTCTGATTGACATTCAAATCTACAAACTTGTATAAATGAATTTTGGCGATATTATTGATTTGTACAGTCACCCAGTGATATGCATATAGATTACCGATGCCTATTTTGTAGTGGCTGCCGGTAACCACTAACCATTGATAGACTCCTCTCCCTTAGAGGGAACTTCCAGTGCCGGTTTAGTTTAGTTTTCATATCGGTTTTTATAGTGGTTTAACAAACTAAATTCGAATTGAATATTTAGTTAGTTTAGCAGTCCAACAAATCAAAAACTAAGTTGGATATTTAGTAAAATAAGTTAAATGTTGAAAGTTTACTTTTAGAATTTGTTATAAAATGTAGCTTTCAACTTTTCATATAAAAAAAAAGGTTTTAGATATTTATAAATAAAATGAATTTTTTATTTTATCATATTTCTATTAATTTATAATATTTAAATATTATATATTCTATTATAATTTTATATTTAATTAATTTTTTTATATTATATATGATATACATTATAAATAAATAAAAATTAGTATATGTATTATAATAATAACATAATACCATTATTAATAGTTATTTTATAAATTATAATTATATGAACCTTTAAACGCTGACGTGAATGCTAGCTATTAACAACTAGGCACCACAACTAACCATTAGCAATTGACCCTATCGCTGGAACAGATCTTTAATCTTAAGATCTACTTGGCTTCTTGACCAGTAAACTCTTAGTCTCAACAGAAAAAAAAAAACAAAAAAAAAGGAGGAAATTTCAACAAGTTTAAGAGTAAAAAAAGTTACATTTACTATTATTATTATTATTATTATAGATTGGAGATGAAGAGTATGTTATTATCTTTATACTATTGTGATTTTAAAGCTATGAACATGCTTTTTAATTTTTAAAATTGAAATAAAAACTGTATTTGAAACGGTTGGAAAATGGAAGAAGATGATTTCTTCTTTTAAAGGGCCCAACCGGGTTCGAACCGACGATCTCTTGATCTCCAGTCAAATGCTCAAACACTGAGCTATGGACCCATGACGGGAACATCAATATGAATTAATGAAATTTTTGTATATGTATATAGATATCCAAATGAATAATTTCTATTTGTTTTTTTTTGGGTTCTGAAAAACATGAAAAATTCATCCATTACAATATTTAGGAAACTTTCAAATTACAAGACCCAATCACCCTTATGATATCACTGAAAAAGAGAAAAGAAAAGTAGGAAGATTGCTTCGTCCATACACCAACCAAACCTTTGATTTTAAGAAATTAAATAATATTAATTAATAAAACAATGTTCCAGGTCCAGGCGGACTCTAAGTGACCGTTCCTACGTGACATCCCTATCAGACGCTACGTGGCACCTTCAAACTCTCGCTTCCCCATCAAGACATTTGTGAATCCAGAAAAGTAACAAATTTAAAAAAAAAACCTTATCCATCTTTCTTCCTTTTCCTTCCATTTTCAAAATTCCAATTTCCAAATCAATGCCCATCTAGTAGAGGGGGTGTGTATAAATCAAATTGATATAATCATCGTCATCATCATCATCGCCATCTTCTTGTTCTGAATGGCTCTGAGAATCGTTTATGGCGTCGTATTTTTGTCTTTTTCACGTGCCTGTTTCAAGCTTCTTTACCTCTTCCTTCACCCAGTCTTTAATTACTTCACTTCTTGATATCAACCGTCAAGAAATTTACTTTCGAAAAGGAAAAGGATAAAGCTCAAATGGGTTAGTCTTAGATTTTACATCTTATCTTCATTCTATAGTTCGAATTTGGGTTTGTAATTGGGATATCTGTCTTTATCGATCCTTTTATGATCAGCGTGTGATCAGTATTGTGATTTTAATATTAATGGTTCATATCTGCTTGTGTTTCGTGTTGGTTGGATTTCTCCATCTCCTAATCTATTGTATCGGTGATTCCATTTCAACGAAACTTTCCTAATATTTATGTATTATTTTTATTATTATTTTAAATGAAGCATATTGTTATTTTTTTATGTTGTAAAATTTATATGATAGAAAAATAAATATTTGACATCAGAGAATGTAATAATAATAATAATAAATTAATAATATAAATCATGTAATTAACAATCTTAATAATACTAATATAATTAGTACTATAATTAAAACATTCTTGAATTGATTGGATGATGGCATCAATTTAGATTGATCCTAGATTTTATAGTATGAAAAATAATTTTTTTTTAAAAAAACAACCTTCTAATGGTTAATTTGGACAGTCTTTGTCTTGGTAAAGTTTTAGAGTGAAGTTAAGGCAAAGTTCATTGGCCACCTATTTAGTTCTAAGAAATTCCCATAGTTTTTCAAAATAAATAAAGAAGTGATATTATATTATTTTTGTAAGAAAAAATGAATTATAATATTGAACATATATTTTAAAATAGATTATTTCAATAAATTGTAAATTGGTTCTCAAATTTACAATTTAATAATATCCTAAATTATTTCATTTGTTGCAATTACTATATATTAATCTAAACCTAAATTAATTAATTTAATCAAGTTGGTAATAGTGCCTCATGGTGTCTGTGTTAGTCTGGATGGATTCGGATCCAACATGGGTACATATTAAGATATTTCATATTCATTAGGTCATTCTTATATAATGGCTATTTATCAATTAATGTGAAGCACTAAACTTCCATTAAAAATTAAAAAAATTATGTTCATTATAGATCTAATTCATCAACAATAAGATGAACCTTTCCGAATTTTGAGAAAGCTGATGTTCATTTATTATATTGAAAACTAGTATTTTAATCACACATGTTTATTTAATGAGTCGTTGATTATTATATTGAAAAATAACTGTTATAGCAATTGAGGTTTGTATGAGGTGAATGGAGAATTGCTGATCCTAAAAGGGTTAAGAACTGTAGTTGATTATATTTATGGATAATCAATACAATTTAACTGTAGTTATCGAATTTGAATTTCTAAATCAACTTCTTTACTAAAAAAAATATATACATATATAAAAAAGTAAATTACTGTAATCTTGCTAAAATAGTCAAAAATAATTTTAAAATACCCTTATTTATTTTTTTTGATAAATTTGACATTTTGTTAATTTAAAAAAAATATTAAAAAGAAGAGAAATTTTGATATTTTAATATTAAATTGATGACATTAAAAAAATTGATATTTTTTAATAAAAAATGATAAATTTAATTTTTTTTTGTTACCGAATAAATAAATAATATATTAAGCTAAACTGATAATTTTTCATATTATATTTCTAAAAATATAAAGACTAATTTTTATATTCAACTAAACCTTGTAGTAGTAATTTACCCTATAAAAAAAATTAGTTCAAATTTCTGTTTGACTGGGTTGGGTTAATCACATTATAAATTGTTTATTATGCAGATCAAATCGACAGAATCAACCTCTAGTTTTTAAGTACAAAAATAAAATGGTAAAGAAAAATTGATATGTTGACTTAGGAAGGGAATGACATCCTCTGATACTAACAGCCCAGACCCAGAACAGGGCATTGGTTTAGTCAACTATTTATTACGCAACTATCAACGACACAATTTTTTTTATGATAATAATTATTGTTTTCACAATATAAATAATTGGTTGGTGAATTCTTTAATTTATTTATATTTAATTTATATTTTTATAAATAAATATAAGTTATTGTTTTTTTAAAATTTTTAAATATGTTTTTAATTAATATACTAACATACTTAGAATCTATGGTTCCAAAATTAATTTAATTTAATTTTTTTAATTTTCATAGAAATAAAAATGAGTCTATTTTTATGATAGTGTATCTTATACGAGGATTAAAAAAAAGAAAAACATTTTAAAATCTGCAATTTTATTATTGGAATTCAAGACTATAAATAAAGTATTACGAAGAAAAAGATTGCAATGGATTTATTGTTTTAAGGTCATCCATAAAATATTTATAGTCAACTCCACATGAAAGCATCGTGTTACTATAATTATTATAGGTTTCAAGTTTTATGGGCATTTTCTTGTATTGACCGTCCATTGCTGCTTGCCAAACTCTTTCTTCTGAAATTCTTCTTCCTTATTTTCACATTTAAAAGCCACCCAACTTGTTCTTACCCAACAATTTTTTTTTTATTATTTTTTTCTTGTCCCCATAAATGTTATAAAATGTTGCCTCTTTAACGTTTTAGTCTAAGAGAGGGAAGAAAAATTCAAAAAAAAACAAGAAGAAATGACGAGTTCTATGGGATTTGGTTTCATGGCTGCCTTTGCAGTTTCAGGCAGTGTGGTTCTCATAGCCCGTCAAGTTCACAAACGTCTCGTCTCCGATTTCATGAAGAAAATTGAATTTGAATTAATGGGTATGTGTTCCTTTTCTCTGATATTTTCCATGATTTTGAGTTAATTTAATTTTATCTTCTTTAATTAATTTGGATTGTGTTGGATATATATAGGGACAAGGAGATCATCATGTGAGAATAAGAAGAGGGTTCGATTTGCAGAAGATGTAACAGAGACATCAACAAACAACAGAGAACATCGAAAGAAACATTTGTCCAAGGTAAAAGAAACGAAAATGGAGGAAAAAATTAGTTTATGTGGTGCAAGATTGGGGGAGGCCAAGAAGGCCATGAATTATATGCCTGAAAATAGGAAAATTTTGTACCAAGGAATCCTTAGGTACAAAACCTTAAGAGGATGTTCAATGTCATCTCTCTGATTTTCTATTCTGCTGCTTCATCCAAGCAAATCCTAATATGGGGACTTCTTCTTCTTCTTCTTCTTTTTCTTCTTCTTCTTCTTATGTGTGTATCAAGGTTGTGTATAATTTAGAAATTAAATACACCAACTTAATTTTCCATTATTACTTTGAATGTAGATTCTGTTTCAGATGAATCTGAAAATGGGAATTGTAAAGTTCTAGGAATTAATTTATGGAATATCTACTAGTTTTGTTTTTGTACTTTTTGGTTTAATTTGGTTTTCGTTTGATGGTTTAATGCTTTAGTTGACTAATTTTTTATTCTTGTAATATAATAAATATATTTAAAATATGGTTAATTTCCTTCCCATTGTATTTAATTAGTTTAGTTCATTTGTTTTTTTTTTCCAAAAAATTCTCAGACTTTGTATCATGAAATTAAATTTTCATTCCTTGTGCGATTCTAATTACATATTTCTTCATATTATAATATTATAATATTAAAAAATAATCATGGAGTGCTTTTGCCAATTCTATTTATAACTATTAATTAAGTAAACAGATTTTAAATCCAATCCTAACTATTTAGTTATGGATAAAAATGGGAGTTCATGATTTAATACAAATTATATAAAAAAAAAACTATTAAGTAAAGAGGGATGAACGGGAGACATGAATTCAAATTACTGTATAGTTCAATAAAAACAAATTATATATATTATAAATATTTACTTCTATATAATATTTTTATTCTTGCATTTGTTTCTGCTTTTTGGCAGAAAAAGGAGTGTTATAGGTTTACAAAATTTAGCAGCATGTGTGGCATATGTGGTCAATGAAAGTGTGCTAATTTTTCTTGACCAGTTTCTCGTTTTATTTTTATTTTTTCACAATTGTGAATTGAGCAATTTCAATTTAATGCATTCTTATTTTTTCTAAGCCCATTTAAAAGTCAAAGTCTTTCTTAATTTGACTACTAAAATAGTGAATTAAAACTATGTACCAAAATAATAGTGAATTAAAATTTTTGAAAAGTGGGATTTATATAAGCAACAAACGCACATATAGCATGTGTCTGTTGCGTGTGAAGAAATAATCTAATCATTAGTTATGAATATGATCTTCATTAATTAACTTTTCTTTGATCTCCCAAGCTTTTCTCCTTTTTTTTATACATTTATTTTCATAAATACACATTGTAAAACAATAAATTAAGAGTTTTGCAAATTTTAGGGTCAAACAGTTTCTGTTATTATTACATAGATAATTTTTAAGATAATTTGCTCATTTTGGTTAACCATTGCATTTTTAGAACGGCATTTGCTTGTAATATATATATTTGCATATAATTTCAACCATATAATATATTGGCATCATCATAAAAATTAATTTTTTTTATTATCATATACTATCTACTTATAACAAGAACATTCATGTTTTGATAAATATGGGTGTATTTTATTTATCATCTGAAGGAAGTAGGTATGAGAGTTTGAATTAATTTCACCGGAGCTAAACTATTTTATAATTATTAAAAAATAAAAACTAAAGCAACCATCAATCAATTTTAATAATAACAACAATAATAACAAAAGTTACCTCAATGAATGAGATGAGATAGGATAATAAATTTTTTTTTTCTCTTAATAAGATATTTGGAATTCGTACTCTAGAATAGCTAATAAAAAAATAAAATAAAATAAAAAAGCTAACATGATATAGTAATTTGGCAATTATATAAATTATAACCTGGCCATGGAACAAATCCATCTGATCATTCGGCCTAAGTGCCTAACACAGATATGCAATACAACTAATCTGTCTTCACCATAAATGGAGATTAGAAACCTCACAATTCCGATATCCCTGCCAAATCAACCATCCCACATGGAATGTTTGGCTTCTACACCAACACCACACCACCAATTAAATTCTGAGCTTTTACCATACTTGATTAAATTTTTTTTATCATTTCGAGTTAATTTTTTTTATCATTTTTTAATAGCAAGAGAAGCTTCAAGTCTCCATTAGTGGCTTCGTTATATTAGGAATTTCATCCAATTTTATTTGAATTTCTTGCAAGGAAATCACTTTTTGGGTACTCTTCATTTCATGTTTGATAAGGATGCCTAACCTTATCAAAAGACTTGTTCCTAACTCTATTGTTAGTCTTGATAATAGTTGGCCCTTAGCTTATCAAAAGACTTCCTCACTCTATTGTTAGACTTGATAATATTAGGATTTGGCTTTGTGTCAAAAGAGTGAATATAAAACTCTAAGGGTGAAATGAGATGGTAATCGTCTTTTCTTTTTTAATTAGAGATTTCGAGTTTAAGTTCTGGTATAAAGTATTTTTAAAATTTGAGAGCGCGTTTTACCTTTTAATATAGCTTCGGCCATACTTTGGAACCGGTGGTTCGGCGGTCCCAGAAACATGGGATCGGATCGAAACCGAAGAGGGTCGGTTGAAGACCATTTCGAAACCGGTCGGTTCTGGTTCATGAGTTGGTGGTTCGACCGGTTCCATTATTTATTTAATTATAATTAACACAATAATTAAATTTTATTAAAATTATTAAACTTTAAAGTTTATAAAATAAACTTAATTATTGGGTAAATTTGAAGCAAAAAAAATTTAACTTATTAATTTATTTATAAATGAAGCAAAAAAATATTAAGTTATAAAAAAGTGAAAAAATTGAGGAATAAATTAGTCAGAAAGAATGAGAATTTAAAAAAAATATTAATTTGTGTAAATTATAAATTTATACAATTAATAAGTTATAAAAAATGAAAAATTTGAGAAAAAAATAACTCATTGAATATTAATTTGTGCGTTTGTATAACAAGTTAGATTGTTATAAATAAATTGATTTTGAGAAATTATAAGTTATAATTTATAAAGGATTATTTTTATTTGATAAATTAATAAATTATAAAAATTATAACTAGGCTAAAAATCTAATCAATTTAATTTTTTATTTTAAAAATAATTTAATTATAAAATTTTGAATTTATTATTATATTTAAAAAATTATAATATTAATAATTGTGTTTTCTACATATTATCTTAGAGTTTAGAGGAATCAAAACCTAAATAGTTCTTTTACCTTTTAAATTTTAATTGTTGACTCATTTTATTTTTTTTGAATCGGAACTATCGGTACCCGATGTGTCAGTCATTCATTCGATGGTGAAATCATATTGATTCTCAAATTGATCTCTCTCTATTTCTTGTTATCTTAATGTCACTTTAGTCCAATTATCAATACATAATTGAGTTTATAGCGATTCAGAAGTTAAAATTGATCGCATCTCATTCAAAATATTTTCTCTCACACTAAAGACTTATTCAACCGTAACAATTGAGATTGAATTTGAAAAAAAATTATTTTGCAACTTGAGAGAGTATCGGATAAGTATTTTTAATATCAACTCCACTAATCATATATATGTCATATTATCACTAACTCAAATATAATTGTTAGATAAATGTCAAATTCAGATGAACCAAATGATGATTTTGATTTTTTTATATTTTTGCATCATCAAATGATCATCTCCTATAATTTTTATCGATTCACCCGAACATTGAATAACTATGTCACTACTTATAGTAGTAGTATGAATATTATAAATTAAACTAAATTTTATAAATAAATCACAAGTTAATTTTTTTTGCATTATTAATCATAGAATCAACACTAACATCATTACTTAAATCTAACAATAAAAAAAAAAATTCAAATAATTATATAAATTATCTATTTTATATATAGAATCAAAAACATAACATACAAAATTAATTAAAATAATAAATTTAAAATAATTCAACCATTTATTTTTTATCATACATATATAATCATGCAAAAATAGATCATTAATATAATATTGAAATACATCAACAATATTAATATATTCACACAATAAATAAATGTCATATTGGATAATAAACATTACTTAAAATATATATTGCATCATTAAAAAATTTTAAAATATCTAAAAATTGTTGACAAATATCTCAATATTGTGTATATAAATTAATTTATGACACATTATTAGAAATAAATATGCACAATAATTCTCTATATTCATATGTTGAATTCCAACGATTAGAAATATCTATTGGAAATCTTTTAGATTTTTTGTCATTTTCAAGACAAAATCGAACTTATAATTTAATTGTTTATAGATGTAACTATAAAAATGAAATTGTTATTTTAATTTGAGCAATTATACCACTTAAAGATTTTAAACCATTTTAAACACATAAATTTAACACATGACATGCACATCTAACATGAAAAAATCTACCTCAAATGAAAAATTGACATAATACTTAAAAATTTTGAATTGAGTCAGTATTTACCGTTGCATTATCAAACAAATTAAAAAAAATTATAAATTAATCTATATTCTTTTAAAATATTTTTTTATCATTTTAAAAATATTATCGGCGGTATGCCGATCATCAAAAATTTTAAAATGCAAGTAATTTTTTTTGTAATTGTTATTCACTATCAATCTAATGATATGTAAGATCTATATAAGAATGCATTTGCCAATAATCACTCAAAATATCACTAAAAATATAAATATTATATGTTTTTATTTATTTGTTGCAATATCTCTTATATTATTTTAAATTCTCATTTTAGTTGTGTAATTATCAAATGGTTTTGCAAATGTTTGAGCGTTTTATTTCTTTCAAATAATTACTTGATAATGAAGTTGAATGAATTGAGTTGAGAAATTAAACACTTGTAAAAATTTTGTGTTGATCAATTAAAAATACTTGTAAAAATTTTAGTATGAGTCTTAAAAAACACTTGTACAAATTTAATCTACAATAGGAAGTAAATTGTTAGCGAATTAAAACTTTCAGCAGTGATTGAGGAGAGAAATAGACTTTGAGAATTGAATTTCTATAAATTTCAGTATTATTTTTTTTCTTTTACTTAAATTTTTAATTTTTTATTCCTTATAAAAATCATCTGAGGCATTTCGAATCCCATTTTCTTTAATGAATTAATTGATAACTAAGTAGTGGCAAATTAAGTTTAAAACTCAAAAATTGGAGTTTAGCGGATGAAACTCAATATTATGTTTAGCTTTGATGCGACCTTTGTTAATTAAATAGTTTTCACTTAGCGTGATGCAATTGTACTAATAATTAAGGTGCCACCTCCCCTTTCCTATATATATATATATACGAATATGACAGATATTTTCATTTTTGTAAGAACAAAAATAAAAGTTTTGAAAAGAAAGCTATCCAACTAAAATTTTGAAAAACAAAAAATTTTCGCCATTGATAAAATATATCAAATTATTAATAACGTTCCGAATTAACACCAACCATACCCAGAAAAAAAAATTTAAATTATTATTTCTAATAATTCCAATGGAATAGAATCTAATCCACATATTCTCCAAATTAAATTCTAAAGTTTGATGCATTTTTTGAAATTTTTTCAGACAAAACTTACAATTTAATTTTTATAATTTTTAATTTTTCATGATGTAATTTTTTATATTTATATTTATATTTTTTAAATTTTTTATATAAGTATTTTATTAACAATTGAATTATTATTTGATTTTATTAAAATTAAATTAAAATTATTAATTTATTAATATAAAATTATTTTAATCATTTTGAATTAAATGTGTTAATATGTTTCAGTTAAATAGTAGACACACTTTAATTTATATTAAAAAATAATTTAATTATTAATAAAAAATAATAATACAATAAATTAATTTCTTAAAAATAAAAATATATAAAACATGCTATTTGTATAGAACCCCTTAGAATTATTCGAAATACATAGATCAGATTAACGAGAGTAAAATAATATAAATTTTTTTTAATTACTTTTTAATATTCGTTTTTAATTTGGTTTGTAAAAAGAGATAAATTTTTAAAAATAAGAAAAACTATTTAACATTTCTCTCACGGATTTCACCTAATTTTTAAATCAGTCTTTATGTATTTTTTTTAAATGTACATTAAGTTGACACGTGGCAAGTGTCACGGCCAATGCTCATCACGTCAAATCAGCATTTTATTTTACCGTCTTTTTTATTAATTTATTAAAATTGTCATAAATGAGAGAAGCAAATGTCCTTTTACTCGCCTAGGGAGCATGTGAGATTCAACTCTCGTCTCTCAACGCAAAATACTAAAATAGACTTAAGAATAAAAAATTTATTCTTTAATAAAAAAAAGTATATTTTAATCTTTTAAGTTATAATAATTTTATAAAATTATTATTATTTTAATTTAAACTATTTTTAATCGACGATAAATTTTGAACTAATTTAATCTGGTAATAAAATTTTATTAAATTAACTATTATTTATTAGATGTTAATCGAATAAATAAGAAATAACTGAAATTTTATTCGATTATATTAACTTTCGGTAGTTGGATGTCAAATATTTTATAAAGAGAGATTCACTCAGTTCAAATTTTATGATTAAAAAAACACACTGGAATAAATTTTTTATCATTTGACAAATGATAAAATATGTTGAATAAAATTAATATAATAAAATTTTAATTGAAAATTTGATTATAGAATACAGAATTTAGAGTGAAACTATATTTTCCCCAATTTATAATAATATAATTTTATATAAAAATTCTAAATTCATAATAAGGCTCAAATTAAACTGATAACTATAAATTTTAGTTATTGAACAAATTATGGGTTGGTTTTAAGTTACAATTAAAAATTGGAAAGTTGGATTGTTTTTTAATTTGATAAAACAAAATGCCAAACTCCACTAATGATATGAACTGTTGAAGATGAAAACAAAACAAAAATCTCAGCTTGGATTATCATTTGAGTGCTTATTTAGAACATGTGTCTTCTTATCTTTATCTCTGTGTTGTTTCAAATTATTTATTTATAACTAAAGTATTTTTTAGTTCTAAGTATTTTGCCAAATTAATTGCAAGCCCAATAATAATAATAATAATTTATAATATTTATCCTTCTGATTAGAAATAAATGTCCAGAAATAAATGTCCAGAAATGGATTCTCCAATAATAATAATAATAATAATTTGTTAATGACTAACATCCGCACATAATTTAAAAAAAAAAAAAAAAGAAAAAGGAAAAATTGAGTGTCCATCTCTTCTGTATTATGTATGTATATATCTCATTCTCTGTATATTCATTTTCAACCTCAGCAAGAATCAGTCAGACCAAGATTTTTTATTCCAAAAAATAGGTCAGGCCAAGATTATTCATTTGTGAGATTTTCTTGTGATTTTTTTTTCCTGTTACAGCTTCTCTTTCGAGGCGGCTCCTCCTCCTCCCACCACCGCCGCCGCCACCACATCCGCCGCTGTTGATTCATGACGGTGTATGAATTTAATTGATTGGATATTGATTTATTTCCTTTTATCCAATGCAATATAAGCCCATCAGATTTATTAAGATCATGTTTTTTGAGATGGATCACAGTGGAGCCACCGCCGCCGCTACCGACAAAGTGACCGCTATAAATAAGCAATCTTGGGTATCTAGAAAAATATTCGTCCACCCACCGCCACCGCCACCGCCCTTACCGTCGCCACCTTCATCCGCCGCCGTAAACAAGCGTGGAATACTACTTCAATCCGAAAGCAACTCCGCCTCCGTCAACTCCTCCAGCTGCAGCGGCCGTTTTGCAGAGCTAGCAGGTGGAACGACGGCTGAGTGCGCTGCTATATGCTGCTGCTGTCCGTGTGGGTTAGTGAATCTAATATACCTCACAATTTACAAAGTGCCGGCAGGGCTTTGCCGGAGAGCTTTGAGGAGAAAGAGGAGGAAGAAGAAACTGATGAAGAAAGGGTGCTATTGTGGATTTGATGATACAGAGGTACATATGTATCCGACGACTAGTAAAAAAGAGTTGTCGCCGGAGATGAAATCCCGCGAGGAGGAGGAAGAGGAAGCGATGATGAAATTAGAAGAGCAGATGTGGGAAACATTTTACAGCAATGGATTTTGGCGAAGTCCATCTCATAAAGAACATCCACCCAATATTATAAGATTAGAATCAACCTTGCCTAACGAGGCTAAGCAATTGTAGCCTTCATGTTCATTTATTTATTAACACTAAATTCCTCGTACATATATTTTAATTTCAACAAATTTGTTTATATTTTCTTTTTTAGAGCATTTTTTTTTTATATTTTCTTAAGTTTGACGACAATGGTGAAGAATTAATGGGTATAGATTGGAATTCGGAATATGTTTGGTTTCTTTTACTTTCATTTTTTCTAATTGGGTATTGGAGAGTGGTGATTTTTCAGATTTGATGATTGATTAGGTTAATGTAAATGATTGGGTTATTTTTTTGGTTGGTATGGAAACATCCAGAAAATTGAAAAACATAATTTAGAAAAATTAATGCCATTCTTCTAGATCTTGAAATTAGCCCTCTTTTTTCTTTGGAAAGTACGCTATTAAATAAACTTTAATTTGGTGAGACCAGGTATTAACTAAAAATAAAAGAAAAATACCTCTCTTTCAAGCAAAATTTAGAATTGGAGTTTTATTTGCGGAGAAAATCTGAGCTAATAGTTAGATTGAATCGAATTAGCCTGAAACTTAATTCGGTGAGACTAAGTATTAACTAAAAATTAAAGAAAGGAAAGAAACTTTAGAGTGATTTACTTACCTGATAACTCCCCCCTTCTTCCCCCTTTTTTTATATGTACAAAAATAAATAAACAATTGATTCCCTGAAATTGAATATGTGAAGTAATAATTGATGTGTGAGGATAATTAATAAACTTAAAACAGCATTGCATGTGTGTGTCTCCTCTTGGACTGGAGCCGGTCAAGTTGAAGTAGAATATGAAGATTTCTGCAAGAAATAGAAGCAAACTGCATAGGGAGCATGGGACCCTAGGCTAAGGCTGGCAACAAGTAACATTGTTTGTTTTCCTGTTTTATAATCTGCCATATGCCAAAAGCAAATGGCCCTACACTCCTCAGGCATCTTTTTGTTTCTTATACAACAATATACAGCAATTCCAGCCAAAAATGTTTTCCAAATTATGGGTTATAATCCTTTCCTTTCAGTTTTTACACCCCCACATCATAATTAATACATTCAGAATAAAAATTTGCATTTGGGATTGAACACGGTGCCTTAACTACACTTCTCTAATTTGGGATTGAAATTCGATAACTAGAGGAGGCAAGTACTGCTAATATTAAAATGTCAGTATCCCAAAGTCCAAAAAAAATAATAGAAACGGTGGCAGGGCAAGGCGTGTAAACTGTCCTTATTGGAGGGGCAGCTTAGTGGGGATTGGGACCCTTCAACTTGTCCAAAAAGGATGAATACAATTGAATTGGCCCCCTTCTTCTTTCCCATTCTTTTGCACCCAACAATCATACCCTCAGGCTTGAATCTGTGTCTCCCTCCCCCGCCCTAAATTTACCTCTCCCCTTTCTAACACTATTAACAGCTTCGTTTTTTCCTTTGCCATAAATTTTGAATGCTTACATCGACTATATACTTGTTTTTAGTGGCTTTCACATTATTTTATTTTAATAAAACATATAACTTCTGAAAAATATGGAAAAATAAAATAAAATCCACCCATTAGTTTCTCTTCTCTTTTTTTTTTTTTTTTTTTGTCTAATATCTGAATTAATTCATGAATATAATCTCAAACTCAAAACATTTAGTTAAGTTATAAAAGTCTTGTAATCCGCGAGATATTAGATCTCTTCTCCTTCTATAAATCTTTATTCTAATTACTGACATCACAAGCTTATAAATAGGTTTTTTAAGGCCATAGAGTGGACGGGTGGCCACTAGAATGTGCAAATAGGATTAGATTTATAAATGTATAATTTTTTTTTGAAGATATATATTTTCATTGGAAAGTTAAAGTACTTTTACGTTACATTAAGCTAGTGGACCAATTTTGTATTATGATATAATTAATTAAAGGGAGGATAATCATTTGTACTATTTAGTCGTTCTCCAAACTATCAAACATTTCTTCAACCTAGCTAAAAATCATTAAAATTATAAAAAATCACTTGTGTTAAAATCTTTAATGTGTGGTCTATTATGCAACTTTCTTTCTTGCATAGTATAATCCTCATCTCTTATTTGATATCTTCCTTTTTGTTTTGGGCATGTTTGCGCTAAATGCTAAATCACATGTTATTATTATTATTATTATTATTATTTTTAACTCTTCATACTCTCTTCCACCATTGAAAATAATGAATATATATATATATATATATATATATATATATATATATATATATATATATATATATATATGGTTTATGAAGTTATTCAAATAAAATTAAATAAATCAGTCCCTAATATCTTTTGAGTCATTAAGATGAGAGGATATGTTAAAAGGAGATCATTGGCAGGGTGGTGATGGACCCAATTCGTGGGCTTATAGACCATTAAGCCCAAAAGTGAAACTATTTCATTTCCACACAATAATAAGAGAAGATAAGGCTCGGTGGGCCGCAGGATAATATGTCTGAATTGGGCTACCAGAAACCATTTTAGCACGTTGTAACGCCGAAAATAAAAATTTTAAATTCAAAATTTACTATATGATATAGTTAAATGAATTTAAAATTTTTTTCTGATTGTGAAAGAGAATAATTTAAATTTAATATAATATTTTTGTAATAAAAACTAAAAACTTGTTAGATTTATTGTTTTTTCATAAATAAAGTATTCTTTTGTTTTTGAAATCATAAAATATAATAAAGTATTCTTAAAGTTAAAAATTATTACTTTTTAATTTTAACATAACCATTTAATTAAATAAATCTTTCATATTTAAGAACTTACCAAATTCAATTCCGTTTAACTATAATCAATTTCATAATATTTAATTAAAACCTATTAAATTTAATCTCTTATATTTATCTCATTTTATATTTATATGTTGAAGGTAAAAATAAAATAATAAAAATTAAAAACAATTTTTTATTATTAAAAAATAAAAATAAAAAACCCACCAAATTTATTTTGT
Organism: Triadica sebifera; assembly: GCA_023653625.1. Taxonomy (NCBI): domain Eukaryota; kingdom Viridiplantae; phylum Streptophyta; class Magnoliopsida; order Malpighiales; family Euphorbiaceae; genus Triadica; species Triadica sebifera. The sequence goes on along the minus strand of CM042908.1, from coordinate 25,389,643 downwards.
TTTTAATTACATACTCTATAGATTTAATGGTACATAAACTTAGCATTGCTGCAAATGTTTTTTTTTTTTGACAATAAATAATGACTGTATCCCAACTATGCAGCCTCTTAATTTATTACATTCCTCTCTTTTATTGCACATACCCAAAAATTGGTGAGCTGTGTCAAGCTAATTACCAACTACCAACTAAAATTTTAAAGCAAATTTCTTGCATTTTTTTATGCTCTCTCTTTTTCTCTATATAAAGACATCTCATATAAATTAATATTACTGTGAATCAAAAGGCTAACTAATTTTAGTTTTATTAACAAATAATGAATATTCAATTTAGTTGGAAAATAAAAAAGATTTATTATATATTTCGGAACAAATTAAAAAAAAAACCTTAGTGTGCACAGAATTCAGATCTTATAGCTAGACCTCTCCTCTCTAGATTTCTGTAAAAGTTCCAAATAATAGAATTCGGAAAAAAAAAACAATATTTCAGGTTATTAGGGGCTGCTCATGGTAATTAACTAATTAATCATGGACTTTTTCCTAATCTCAAATTTTCATTTGTGGCTTTTAATGGCATAATTGAGAGGAAAACACAAAATAATGAGGCCCATTAGGAAACTTTTGTTGACCAAACCTTATCAGTTTCCATTTTTAAATTATATAATTAGAAAACGAATAAAATAAAAAATCATGATTAGAAGGTTTTATTTGTTAACCATTTCATCATATCTCTTATCCTATTATTAATTCAATATTCACACAGTATCCATTTGAATATCATTAATTAATAAATTAATAATCTTTACACACTTAATTGATAAATACATTGTTATACTTTGGCAAATAAGAAGGAATAGCTTCCACAAACAGAAAAGAATGTTATATTAAATTAGTAAATCTCTGCACACTTAATTAGATTATATAGTTAAAATGACCTCAAAATTAAATCAATATATTTCTTATATTAATTTTTTATTCAGTATAAAAACATTATAATGTAATAAAGTTTCTGGTAGAAGAAAAGTGATATGAAAGCAAGCAAAACAATGTAATTGAAAAATATTAAATAAATATTTTTTGGAATTGTATTTTTGTAGTAAAATAACTTGAATATCATGTAATTTATTAAAAAAAATTATAAAAATAAAATGTAAAAGAGATAAGATGCAATTATGCAAAGGTGTGGGAAAGCAAAGAAAGTAAATTCTGATGCCAATAATGGTGGCAGTGAGTTTGGCTTTTCAACACCAATCTCTTTTTTTTTTTTTTTTTTCAAATAAAAAATATTGAATTTTATTTATTGTAAATGGAAAAACTAACAAACAAACAAATAAAATAAGCCAATCCATATATAAAAACAGAGTTTAAAGGTGGCTGCGTCTTGTCTCTCTGACTCTCTCTCTCAGTTCTTTTTATAATAATTTTGAGTTTCCCTGAATTCTAGGGTTTCCATGTATCTCTAGCATCATTTTCTTTCGAGAGAATAACTCAAAGATTTGATCTTTCTAGCATTTCATGGGCATTTCTTGAGTTTCTTTGTTCACCCATTTCCTGGAGCTTTTCCAATTCATCACTGGAGGTAAACCCGAGTTTTTATCGTTTCCCCCTTTCTTGATGATTTTTTTTTCATCATTTTATTGCATATTTCCTTTCTCTAATAGGGTTATTTGTTTTATTAATTAACTTTCCTCCTGATTTTTTTGTATGTGCATAATTTGAGCTAAAATTGATTTCATGTGAAGAATATTATACCTGCAAATGATGGTAAGGTTGTTTTTTTTTGCTATTTTTCGAATAAAATTAAAAAAAAAACGGCGTTAATTTACCTAGATTTTTAATATAGTGTTGGTGCTAAATTGTTCGTTAAGCCTTATTTAGGTTTGGAACATAAGGTGTTGTTATGGTTCATCTCTGGTGAAGCTGAAAATTGTGGCAAAGAACTAGTCTTTGTGCTTTTTTGGGTTAATGTTTTTGAGTATTTATGGATATTGCTTACTTTGTTGATTTTTTTGGTAATTAGAAATGTTTATACGTATTTGAGTTTTCTTATTATTTAGCTGTGCGAAGTTGTAGTTTCCTTTCATTCTTCTACTTAAAAATGTGTATTTCTTGAGCAATGTGAAGAAAAAATGATAGTTTTTCCAGTTGAGCGTCAAGTTTTAGTATGTTTTGTCCGCTTTAAAATTTAACATGGACTTTTGGTATGTTGTAAAGGTTCTGGAGATGGAGGAGGGAAAGAAGCCTGAAACTCATATCACATCAGCTGCAGCCTTTGTAGAGGGAGGAATTCAGGATTCCTGTGATGAAGCTTGCAGCATTTGCCTTGAGGAATTCTGTCAAAGTGATCCTTCAACAGTAATAGTTTATGCTAAGCATTTGTAATAGCTGCATATATATATTTTTTGGGCATCCATGTAATTTTTTTCTTCCCTTGTGCTTATTTTTGTATGTCTATCATGGCTTATAATTATGTTATTCATCTCACCTTGCAGGTAACTAATTGCAAGCATGAGTATCACCTCCAGTGCATCCTTGAATGGTACTGTATGATACATAAATGTTGTCTTTTCTTTTCTTTTTCCCCTTTTTGACAGTTTTCATGTTTGAAAAACAGAATTTGTCGGCTGATATCTGTATGTGTTTTTCTCTTTTCTTAGTTTCATATTGTGCTTGAAAATTAAACCATACTTATAATTTGGGCTTTAGATAATTGAAGGAAATATTGATGCATTATATCAATTTTTAGTGTCATTTTCTTTCATTGTAGCAAATGGATATTGTTCTAGGAACTTAAATTTAAGCTTATAGCATTCAGTGCATTTGAGTTTTAGGGAGAGAAAGGTAGAGGAGTCATTTGTGATTTCGACAAAGCTAGACAGCTGAAAATATTTTGTTGCCTTTCATGAATCATAGGAGACATTTCATATTCCTCATAAGATCCTATTTGGTCATGGTGCAATATAATAAAAGGTGCTTATTTTTTTTCCCTTATTATCATCTCATGCTCAGTTTTTTGTTCAGGCTGCTCTTATTTGAGATCATGTTATAGATGATCATTCCAGAATAGTTGTAACCTAATTTTGAGGATTCCTATTTTAATACTCTCATGTGTATCATCTACAAGAACAAGGCAGTTTGAGTTTTCTTGTCATTGTTTGCTAGCACTCATGACTCAACTCAAAGTGAGCCTTTGTTTTTTTTTAAAAAAAAGAACCTTAATTTCAAAAGTTTAGATGCATGAATTCATCTCATGCTGTCTTGGTGCTATTTGTTTTTTCATGTGATGTCATAGTTAATGTTATCTGTGTTTTTTTTTTTTAATGTATGGTCTTGCTTGGTGGCATCTGTTTTTTCATGCTTTGTCTTTGTTGTTGGTATCTGTTCCTTTTTTTCAATGTTTTGTCTTAATTGGTGGTATCTTTTTTCCTTACTACATACAATTACTCTAATGTAATTTATGAGCTTTGTGCCCTCGTAATCCTTTACTTCAGATGCATTGCATCTGAGGTTATAGTCTTCAAGTGATTCAGAAACTGTGAGATTAGGCTTTTTCTTAATCTGATTATGGGACTAGTTATTGGAGGTCAATGTGGATCACTGAGCTGTAAAATGCGGTATGGAAAAGGAAAGACAAAAGAAGAACCTTGATATTTTACACTAGATTTGAACTTGTAGGTGCCAGAGAAGCTCTGAGTGTCCCATGTGTTTGCAGCCCATCAGTCTGAAGGATCCTGCCAGGTTGGTTTTGGTTGTTATTGTTTTGATATACTCTCTATTGTTATGTAAATCTTTTTATTTAAACTCAGTTTTTAACATGTTCTGAATCAACCAATACACTACTGTGGCAGTCAAGAATTGCTTGAGGCGGTAGAGCGAGAGAGGAAATTGAAGGCTGCTCCATCAAGGAATGCCACTATATTTCATCATCCTACACTTGGTGATTTTGAATTACAACATGTAGGTTTTCTTTTGGTCATTTTTTTTGCTTGAAATATTTGCAAGCTGTATTCACCAGATTATAGGGATTTAAATTCTGCATTTGATTGCAGTTACCTGTTGGTGCCAGTGATTCTGATCTTGAAGAGCGAATAATCCAGCACCTAGCTGCTGCTGCTGCTATGGGAAGGACCCACCATTTTGGGCGGAGAGAAAGCCATAGAAATAGGCAATCTCCCCATAGTCGTCCACGCTTCTTGGTATTCTCTACTCATCCTAGTGCACATTCAGGCCATGTTTCTTCCTCTCTGGTTCAGGGAGAAGGGGAAAATGAACCAGCTGGAGTTGCAGTAGCTAGTCCATCTGCTCCGCTTACATTTCATGGAGATGAAATTCCACCACAAACCTTACAATTTCCGTCTGTCTTAATGGATGAAAGTCCCTCTTCGTCTGGATCTACCAACATGCCACCAACACGTCAAGGGATTTCCTTTAATAATCGGTATTGATGGCTTCCTTTTGGCATTTATTTTATCATCAGTTTCTCTTTTATCAAGTTTTTTGGTGTCCTTTATATTCTATCATCATTTATATTTTCTCTATTGTTTGTTATAGAAGTAATGCTAATTCTTTCCCACCAAATCAAAACCAAGCTGGACCATCAGAACTTCAGTCATTTTCAGAGACTCTAAAATCAAGGCTTAATGCAGTGTCAATGAGGTATAGTTTAGAGAATCAATGTGTTTCTTCCTAGTATTAAAAATTTCTGCATCTTAAACAATTTTTTTTAAAAATAAAAGTATTTCTAATTTCCTTTTAATGCCTGTGCTTAGATACAAGGAGTCAATTTCAAGAAGCACAAGAGGATGGAAGGAGAGGCTGTTCTCTCGTAACAGTACAATGTCAGATCTTGGTTCTGAAGTTCGTAGAGAAGTGAATGCTGGAATTGCAACCATGTCTCGTATGATGGAGCATCTTGAAACCAGAGATAATAGTGGAGCTAACCGAGTTTCTGGGTCAAATCATTCAAATGATTATTTAGCTGATGAAAGGAGCAACCTGATTAACATTGAAACTCGGAGAGAGGGCCCTTTAAGTGAAAGCAATACACCAGCTTCTTGTGCTGCAAGCTCAGCATCTGGTTAAACACTGTTGAAGATTGTTTAATGGCATGTATCCTCAGCATTTCATCTTTGAAGGTGCGTGATATTCGAGTAATTAGCGTATGGAAACATCATTAGTGACACCATATTAGAGATCTTCCTCTTCTTTTTTACCTGCGCTTTAAATTTTTATGGGCCTCTCCACACCAGCAAATTGTAAGGTTTACTAAACAGACTTCATGGAGGCTCTTATCATGCGACTGAGCACATAGATGATTGATGGATGTTGATATCTAATATAAGTTTGGATTTTCAGGTTGTAAGCTCATTTCTCCAAATATGACATGCTGAGGAGAAGATAGATGGAGAGTATTTGCCTGAAACCAAATAAGAGAGGTAAGACGAAATCTTGAGAAGGAGCTTTCATCTGGATGGATATATCATATGTAAAAAAGTTGCTAATGAAACCTGAATTTGTTTCCTAGAAAGAATTAATTTAAGAGAAAAGAGAAAGGGGGACATTTGCATGAAACATGTACTTGAAGTGTGTTGGATTGTGGCACAATATGAATGGTAATTTAACTACTCTTATATAGAAAACTAAGTTGGGATTACTATTGGGTGTTAAAAAAAAAGATTCAGAATTTTTTTATTTAATTGATTGGATTTTTTTTTATAAACTGTTTTTCTTAAATTTGTTTATGTGAAAAAATCTATTTATCTATTTTTTTCCAAAAATAATTTTCAAAACTAAAAAAAATAAAAAATTCTTTATTAAAAGTGTATTTTCCAAATGTAATACCAAACAGTTCTTAAAGGATATATAAGAAGCCTTTCCAAGGCATTCACTTTGGTGGCAATTTGCATGTTAGTGCTGATTTTTAGTGCAATTATTACGTTGTGTAGAAATGTGAGAAGACAAGTAGTGCTTCTTTGCAAGTTTAGGTTATAACTGTTGCTTATCATTATTTACATGTCAAAGTAATTTGTTCCTGAATTCATCATCTTATCCTTATTGCTCTTCATGATACTCGGTTATGAACTAACTCAAGTACAAAAATTAGCGAGGAATGAACTGGATTTTGTTTTTTTAAAAAAAAAAACAATTTAGTGAATGACTTGACTCGATTCAATGTGATTCTGCCAATGACCCTAATCTGTATGAAATATGAACAATTCAAATTTAGCTGAACCTACCACATCCATCTTGATTGGGCTTCTACAAAGGATATTTTTCCTTTGAGAAAAAAAAAATAATATTATCATTTTTTTTAATTTAAATTTAAAGCAATGAAGAACTTCAAAAGCTTGAAACCTTTAAAAATTCCTGATTAAGAACTGGAAACTGAGTGCTTGTGTGTTGGGGTTATGAGGCCCGATGAGAAGGATATCACTGTCAAATTGCGAGCAGTCTTTTTGGGAGTCTATGTTGCTTCCTGTGGCTTATGTTTCTTTATTGAGGTTTTTGGTGTAGCAGTACTTGATTGAGAGGAGAGCGATGATGCTGCATGCTGCTACACTTGTTGGGTTTTACAGAGGGAAAGGTGAGGATAATGGAGATGGAGATGGAGATTCGGCGGGGGACCATCGAGGTTTCCTTTGATAAAATGGGTGCTAATGCGTCAACTTCTACACTAACTCCTAAGAATTCATCTTACATTTGTAATATAAAAATAGTGCGTTTTTTAAAAAAAAAAGTATTTTTTGAAAGATAAAAAGAGTAGAAATGAAATTTCTAAAATTAGGATAATATTTTTTATAAAGATAAAAAGGGATAAATCATGTAATTTTTCCTATTTTTATTGGTCTTTTCATTTTTCACGTCTTTATACATATATAAGAAATCTGAGAATTTCGAATTTTAAACCTCCATATTTATTAATTTGATAAATATTATTGCGTGAATTTTCGTTTCAAAAATCCACTTTGAAATCCCAATATAAATTTTAAAAAAATAATTAATCACTATTAATTTTATAAGATTTTAGTAATAAAGAGTAAAGTAGAAAAAAGTGTATTTAATAATCAATACTACTTTAATTTTTTAAAATAGACATTTAATTAAGAATATAAAATAAACAATACTACTTTAATTTTTAAAATAGACATTTAATTAAGAAAATAAAATAAACATTTAAAATGAAACGGAAGGAATAATTAACGAATTTCATATTAAAATTTTGACATTCATAATTGATAATACTGTGATCACATGTATCTATATTTTTTTTTTCCATTTCTTGGCAGTTTGTTAATTTAAGTCTCCATCGAAAAGTTAATTTATCTTTAAATATTTTTGTGTATGTATTAAATGAACTACAACACTCAGATAAAAAAAAAAAGGAAATTAATTTTTTCTCATAACTCTCTTTATGTTAAAAAGAAAAAAAAAGAAATATTTGTAAATTTCTTGTTTTATGGGTGTCCAGCAGACTTAGAAAATATATTTTTCACTTGGACAAAAAAAAATTCAACGTGTGAAATATGCTAGAAAATTAGAAAGGCTGTCGGTGAGAGCAATATTTTGGTCAAAATACAATTTTATTAATTATTTTTAGAGCGATGTAACACAATAATAGTATTTATTATTTGACAATTATTTTGTTCTAACCTAACAAATCAGCTAAGAGAAAAAGCCTATCTTCCCACTTTTTTTTTGGACTAACTTTTCTTATTTTTGATATTCGAAAAGTATCTTGGAATTTATGCAAATTTAAAATAAACATGTGGTTGTGTTTGTTTACAGCTTTTTAGCCATTAATCATTGTAATTTGTATCTTCTTTCTTCGTGTATCAAATAAAAAATAAAAAATGTATTTTTTTGAAATTAAATTTTAATAAATTAAAGAATATTAAATAAATTTATTACTTATAATTTATATATTTATTATTTTTAAATTTATAGATTCATTAATTATAATTTATAAATTTATTATTTTTAATTTATAAATTTATCATATATAATTTACAGTTTTGAATTTATAAATTTATTATTTAAAATTTATAAATTCATCTTTTACAATTTGTAGATTAATTATTTTGAAGTTGCAAATTAACCGTTTAGAATTTAAATATTCATCGTTTAGAACTTACTATTTTATTACTTACAGATTCATTTTTTATAATTTACATATTTATCATTTTGAACTTGTATGTTTATCGTTTAGATTTTTTATATTCATAATTTATAATTTGCAGGTTTATCATTTTGAATTTATAAAATTATCATATAAAAATTACAAATTTATCGTTTTAAATTTACATATTAATTACTTACAGGTTCATCGTTTATAACCTGTAAGTTTATCATTGTTTATTATTTTTACAAAATTCATCACTTTCAATTTTTAGCAACTCGATTTTTTCTTTTTATATTACTCGTATTTTAGTTTTAATATCTTTATTTTCAACAAATTTTATTTCGTAAATATATCAAACCTAAGATTTTTCATCATAAACAATGATAACAATAATTGAAATATTCAAAAATATTAAAAATAAAAATTAAATATACAAATTAAAAAAATTTATCTCTTGAAAACAGTTATACAAATGAGCAACAAATTTTTTTTTTCCTTTTATCTCTTTCAAAATAAAGAAGAATATGATAATAACAAAGAAAAATAATTATATCACAATTGTTTTTATCCACCATACAGAAAATACATGCAAATCATTTAACTCAAAAAATAATATAATACTATTTTAAAATTAATATTACAATATACAATAAATATGGATCTATAATATAATTTACAATAGGACATGACCCCTAAACTCTTTTACGGTATTATTTTGTAATATGTTCTTCTTTTTGTAATTTTACTTTTTGTTCTTCTTATTTCAGTTTTTTCCAGTATTAACTGTATTTATTCTTAATCTTTCCTTCTTTTTTTTTTTTTTCCTTTTTCCCTTTTTGTAAAATTCACATTGATTGGTCACCAGCTTATTACTTACCATAAATGTTGATTTTAGAATTTTCACATAAATAAAAAATATTATTAATTACCATAAAAATTTTCATTACAATTTTTTTAAAAAAAATCAATTCTCTTAAAAATCAATACTCAGCGTGTAATTTTAATACATGAAGAGAAAGTGAAAAAATATGCATTAATAAATACTCACTCTGCTCCTAAATAAATTTCATTTAAGAATTTTATTTTTATTTTAAAATATTTGACATTTGACAATTACCTATAAATATTTATTTTTTACCTATTCTATCTTTATTTAAAGTTTTATTTTTCACATACAACTAATTATTTAAAGCTCTATCTTTCATATACAAGTAACTAATTATTTAAGGATAACAAAGTATTTTACTCTTATCTTAAATACATTACTTAATTATCGTATAAAAAACTTAAACTATATCTATTAAGAAACTTGATTTCTGAAATGGGCACTAAAAATAGAAAATTACAAAATACAAAAAATCTCTCTAAAATTTTAACAAATTATAGTTATAAATAAATTTTTAAAAAACTAACAATTTAATCTATGCTATTTGAGATAATATCAATTAATTTGATACTATATAAATTTTAAATATTACAGTACAATATATCATATAAATTTTAAATATTTAAAAATATTTTTATGTAAATTTTATATAGTTTCATATACGATAATGATTTTTTATAGAAATTTATGGTTTTTAGTCTGTAATTAATATATTCAAGTTATAATTTTTCTAATTGTTATTTTAAATAATATTTTTATCAAATAATAAAAAATAAACAGTCAATTTTTTAAATATTTATTTATATTTTTAATTTATTAAGATTTTATATAATTTGTTTCAAATTAACATTTAAGGTAGAACAGGGAGTAAATTAATGTTTTAATTTTGGGAAATTGAACAAAAAAAATGACAGCTGAACAAAAACAAATTGACTTTTACTTAGCAAAAAGGCATAAAAACACACAACAAGACAAATAAAAAATTATTTATTATTAAGCTTGGTGTTAAGTCTAGAAGATGGAGCACGCCTGAGAGTGACGAGTAATCTACCAGCAGGCAAGACGTCGCCGTTCGGATATGTAATTCTGGTTAAAAACCAAAACCCAAAGATTTCGCTCCCACTTAGCAAAGCACGCGCGTAAAAGGGAAAGTTTCTTGAGAGTGGGGAAAACAATTAAAAGAAATAAAAGGCTTAACGTAGAAACAATGGCATTTATTCATTGTCATAGGAAGAAGGACACCGACACCAAACCCACCTTCTTTAACCCACGCTCTATGCTTGGCACGTGATTTCCCTCGCCTGGCTTCGGGTTAGAGCTCATGCTCACCGTCCTCGCTCATAAGTTATTTGAGCATTTTCAACTGTGATCATTATTTTAAAGAATATTATATATATAAGAAGGGGATATAAATTAATTATAATTACAATAAAAATTTATTTTTAATATAAAGAGTTAAGTTTATTTTTATTTTAAATTTTAAAATTAGAGAGTTTATTGAAAATAATTTTTATAAAATAAAAATTTCAATTTAAATAAAAAATTTATTGAAGATGCTCTAATAATTCTGGTTTATGATTCCTCTTCATATTTAATTTTATTATTATTTTTTCTAATTTCGTGTTTTAAAAATTAAATAAGTGATGCATGTATATATAGTAGGAGATTTATGTTTTAAAGGTGTGTCGGAAGATATGCATGTATTGTGATTGGAAGATTTGATCATTATTGAATTATTAATTTAATAAACACTCATATAAACTTTCAATAAATTGAATTACTTCATCGTTTTATATAACAAATTTGCATTTTTAACCTCCTAAAGAAAATTGCAATCCACAAGGAATTAATCCAAAATAATTTTATTAGGAGATATAAAAATGAAGAGCAAAAAAATAATTTGAAAAAAGAAAAAGAAAAAGAAAGTTAAAATTAAAGAGGCCATGCGGGTGATGAACGGAAACAGCTCTGAGCTCTCTAAAGGCTGTATTCTATATATCACAACAACTCTTGGTCAACCGACCGTGTGATCCCTACTTCCAGCCTGTATAACCCTCCAATTGAAAAAAAAAAAAAAAGGGTCTCGACTCTCTACTCTCTTTATAATATCTTTTTTTTTTTTAAAAAAACAAAATTTAAGTTTCAGAAAAAGAAAAAATAAAATAGTAAATAGGTGTGTCTACAACCTACATTACTTGGGTACTTCCTATGTCTCCCTCACCTTTGCTTGCCCCACTTTTCACTTCTCTAAGCATAACCCCCCAAAAAAAAAGCACTCAACTTCACCCTCTCCCTCCACAGCATTGCGTCACTCTTCTCTTCTTCTTCTTCAAACACCCAAATACCTCATTACCTGAAGTTCTCATCTTTTTTTTTTTTTTTCTTCAGATATCACATTTTTCTTTCTTTCTTTGAGCACCATGGATCTTCACATCTGTGGTGTCTCCAAGTTGTTGTTCTTATTCTATTTTCTCTTCTTTTCTATTTCCGTTTTAGCATTGCCACAACACCCATCTTCTAAATCTTCTTCTAATCCTGGTATCAACTCTAATTCTGTGCTTGTTGCTCTTCTTGATTCGCATTATACTGAGCTAGCTGAGCTTGTTGAGAAAGCTCTTCTTCTTCAGACTCTTGAACAGGCTGTGGGTAAGCATAATATCACCATTTTTGCACCCAGAAATGAAGCCTTAGAGCGCCAGCTTGACCCTGAGTTCAAGCGCTTCTTGCTCGAACCCGGCAATCTTAAGTCCCTTCAAACACTCTTGATGTTTCACATTATTCCTAATCGAGTGGGATCCTCTGACTGGCCTACCGAGAAATCTATCCCCGCTAGGCATACTACTCTCTGCAATGATCATCTTCACTTAATCAGCAAATCTTCCGGCAAGAAAGTTGTTGACTCCGCCGAGTTAGTCCGACCCGACGATGTCATCCGACCCGATGGAGTCATTCACGGCATCGAGCGGCTACTAATCCCACAATCTGTACAAGAAGACTTCAACCGAAGGAGGAATCTCAGATCTATATCCGCCGTATTACCAGAGGGGGCACCGGAGGTAGATCCTAGAACCCACCGGCTGAAGAAGCCGGCAGCACCGGTTCCAGCTGGGGCACCTCCTGTGTTACCCATTTATGATGCCATGGCTCCAGGTCCCTCTCTAGCTCCGGCGCCGGCTCCTGGTCCTGGTGGGCCGCACCACCACTTCGACGGTGAGAGCCAAGTTAAAGACTTTATCCAGACACTTTTACATTACGGTGGATACAATGAAATGGCGGATATCTTAGTGAATTTAACCTCGCTCGCCACCGAAATGGGGCGGCTAGTTTCTGAAGGGTATGTGCTGACGGTGTTGGCGCCGAATGATGAAGCCATGGCTAAGCTAACCACGGACCAGCTAAGCGAGCCCGGCGCACCGGAGCAAATCATTTACTACCATATCATACCGGAGTACCAGACGGAGGAGAGTATGTACAATGCCGTGAGAAGATTTGGGAAAATAAAATACGACACTCTCCGTTTACCGCACAAGGTGGTGGCCCAGGAGGCTGATGGGTCGGTAAAATTCGGATCCGGCGATGGGTCTGCTTATTTGTTCGATCCGGACATTTATACAGATGGGAGGATATCGGTGCAAGGAATTGACGGCGTTTTGTTCCCGGAGGAAGAGAAAGAGACTATCAATAAACCGACGGCCGCCGTCAAAGTTGTTACCAAGGCCAGGAGAGGTATATTTCTTTATCTTAATTAATGATTTTTTAATCATCATTTTTATAAATCACATTGCTTAGTGAAGATTATTTTGGCCAATATGAGGGTATAATTTTGTGTCGGTGCAGAGTTAGTTTGAGGCAATGTTTTTGTTATAAGGGTACATGTCATTGTACAATTGGTCAATTGGTTTAATCTATAATAATTAAAAATGGTGTAATTTGTGAATTGTGATGGGGATTAGAATTAGTGTATGTGGTGATAATTTGGTCTTTTGGTGGCGGGACACACAGGAGAAAGAATATGAATAATAGAATACATACTTCCCTTTCTAAATTAAGAGTGGTGTTTTTTGCTTTTGATGAGTTTAGTCAAAACACTGTAAGCATCTCTAAGGCCTGAAAATAGCGTGGCCATTAAGCATTGATTTATTCAATTCCTTATTGATTTGATAGATTATATGTTAATCCACCAACTTAGTGGAGGATTAACATTCCGAATTTGAACCAGTAAGTTTGTAGCTTAATAATAATAGTTTCATTTGGGTGACCAAGGTTGTGAAATCTCGGATTTCGGATTGGAACCTTAGTCGAACCGCTTGTAAGAGAGTTTCTTTGTTGTATAAAAACATAAATGAGCACAAAACGGTGTCGAATTATCTATGGTACTTTCCACCGACGGTTGCTGCGGTGGCGACCATTGAGACCATGTGATGGGTAAATATTGATTGAAAAACAAGAAAGAGTATCCAAAATTTTCATAGCTGTGAGCCACATTCTTGTGCCCCCACCGCAACTAAGATGCCAACAAATGACAGTCAATATTAATTAAATTGCCACGATTTCTTTCATTTCTCTTGTGGAATATGAATATCTTTAAGCCCAGCTGGCATGATTTATTTTGTTTTAATCTGTTAATTTATTTGGCTGACCTGTTAATTTATAGACATAGTTGTGTAGTTGGAACATTTTTTTCTTTAACATTTTATTAACTTAATTAGGTAGCCAAGTTAAAATTTTAGCATTAAGTTGACTTGTATATATATATTTTTTGTTGGGCATGTGCAGGGAAATTAATGGAAGTAGCATGTAGAATGCTGGGATCTTTTGGACAGAATTCACAATTATGTCAATGAAACTGCACAGCTTATATATCAAATAATAGTAAAAGGATGGAACCGTGACAAGAAATAGAGAAATGGTAAGTGAACAACTGTTAAGGAATTTGGTAATTGCGACGAATGAATCTGCCAATGTCGCTTTATTAATTTTTGTCGACTGTGAATTTGCAGGCAGAATTTGTGTAATAAAAATATCGCAAATAGAAGGGATTTGATGAGATTTGAGTTTGTATGATTTTCCCTCAGAAATCATCCCCACATAAGTGACTTTTCTTTGTTATTTGGTTATAATTACTGTAATTACATATCAATTTTTTAATTAATTTTTTCCTTTAATTTTTATTTTTAATGTATGATTTACTGCCACTGTATGCATGAACAACCTCCTAAAACTTCGGCATATTTCTAGTCACGGGTTGTGTTTATTTTTCTTTACGTCATATTGCTTGTGAATTATAAATTTATTTTCTGGTTTTAATTTTGTCTATTTTGTTAGTTTGGTCTGTGTGGCAGCAGATCTCTATTTGGCATTTGGAAAATTGTCTTCATTAATAAAATTAAACATATTATTATTAGTAATAGTAGTGGAGATTAAGACAGCAAAAGTGGACTTATTCTTGTCTTTTTTCTTGCAATTTAATAAAATCAAATAACAATGAGAAAAAAAGAAAAAAGAAAAAGAGAAGGAAACCTATCATTGTCGATTAATGTTTTTTCGATTGTATGTCGTCGTCTATATTAATGGATTGATGGTTAAGCATACCTATCTTAATCACTTTATTTAATGGGATCAATCTTCTATCCTATTAATTAATCCAAATTTTCATGCCTGTTCAAAAAGAATTACAGCTATTACCATTATAATTATTGTAAAAATAACTTACCTGGGTAATATAGTAGTATATTATAATAATATGAAAATTGACACATAATATAATTCCTAATGTGATCAGGTTATGCAATAATTGCATAATAAGAAAACAGTAAATTATTAATATGCAAGTATAAGTGAAGAGGTCTAATTTTTACTTATTCCTAGAGTGACTATTAAGCATCAAAATAAAAAGAAAAAGATAACAGTTCCTCTTTCTTTCTTGAAATTGTGAAATTTGGGTTTTCAATTTTTCTGTTCCTGACAATTGAGCAAACCATGATAGAATGTTTTGACATTTATCTAAGTCTCAACTGCTACATCATATAATCACTTAATTAGTTTGTTTTCTTCATGAATTGGCATGAAATGCATAATGTGTTAAGATACTTAGTTGCTTTTTAGGTATTTTTTAAATTAACATTTGCAGCAAATTAAATTTAAAATCTAACTTTAATATTATTTTTAAAATAATAATGATGTATGCCTATAATAATCTAGCTAATCCCAATAGCTAATGAAAAAGTAAAAAAAAAAAAAAAGACAAATAACATAAATTACTAAAATGGGTGGATTAGACTTTGTTTTAGTTAAAAAGTCATGTCACACTTTAAAAAAGTATATGCTGCTTATTAAGATAAAAATTCCAACTATTATACTAAGGACTAAATACAAAATAATAGCTAAGTCCAAATACACATATGTCATGCACATGCCACTCTATTGCACATGATTTGCATATGATCATGCACATGTTTTGCATATGACCTATCATATGATTTGCATACGATCCGCCGGACATATTTGGTATATGACTCGTAGTCTTCAAAATATGTAATTTTCTTCTTAGCTCATTGGGCTTATTCTATGCAAACTTTTTCATTCACACGCCCCAAAGAGAGTAATTGACATTGTCTTCATAAAAGACTTAGCTTGATCTTCACTTTAAGTTTCTTTTTGTATGGCATTGACTCGAAAACTTGATTTTGAATTTTAAGTCTAATGTTGTTTCCAAAGTTCTATTTATGCCTCGTTTCATTTGTAACACACTCTCTACATGCATTTTGATCATATTAATGAATTTTTAAATTCATTTTAGGTCTCATTTAGATTGAATAATTTTAAAATCCATAGATTTTAAAATAATAAATTATGAAATCCATGGATTATAATAATTTTATCATTTGATTTAAATATAAAATCCATAAATTGATAAAAGTAAATTTTCTTTTATTTATATTTGGTTCAAAGACCACAGTTTATAGATTGAGTAATAAATTATCAATTTTATCATTTACTAAATATTGATAATTTATCATTAATTAAATATCTTATAGATTTTTTTTATCACATTTATATTTAATTGTGAAATAATATAATTTAGAGTAAATTTTCTAAAAAATACAATTGATGAAATTATCGTTATTGTCAAATTTGAAATATATATGTTACAAATTTTTTTCTCCAAACTCTTTATAAACTCTTATATGTACTATGTTTATAAATAAATAAATTTATTAATATTTATTCTTTTTTTAAGGAACTCATTAACATTTTTTAATTGATATTCAAATCAGTAGAGATAAAATAAGTGAAAATAAAATAAAAAAAAACAAAAGTTTTAGCTGCATTTGTAGGTTTAAGGATAATTTTGGAATACAATTAATTTATTAGTAAAAATTTTGGAATAAAAAAAATCTGACAATAATTCATTAAAAATAAAAAATGGTAGATTTTGAATTTTCTCATCTAGGAGGTGGAAAATCAAATTCTTCAAAAAATAAGAAATTATAGTGAATGAGTGATTTTCTAAAATTTTTGGATTTTGACATTTTTTAAATAACCAAACATTAAATTTAACATAAATTCATGTATTATTTTAATTTACTCATTCAAAATATTTTAATCCAAACGTAGCCTTAATTTCATTTCAATGATATAAAGTTATTCATTCTCACTGATGCAATTAATATAGTCTTTCATGCTTGATTTTTGTGCATCTCGTGCATACATCAAATAAATATTGCAATTTTGAGTTATCTATAAATATTCATGTTAAATGGTGTTAGGAGTACAATTTTTCATGGATAAGAGTAGGTATTCGTAACTATGACTAAGAAATAATATATATTATTTGTAATTAGAAAAGCACATATTTTTGCGAATCTGTCCAAATGCCCCAATCAATCGTTATCAACTATATATTTGTAAATGCAAACAACTCACAGCAAAGTAAATTTCAGGTAACCTTTCATGGCCATTACGTGTGTGTTTGGTATTAAATCTGAAATATGAAGTTTTCTAGATGCTGATTCAATAATCAATAATAATAATAATAATAGTTATAGCAATAATAACTGTGACATAGATGTGGTTGTTAAAGTTAATATAAATGTAACATTTTACTTGAGCAACAAATGGATGCTTGTAAAAGCAGAAAACTAAAATTTTTGGAGATTAACGAGTTTGAAAATGGTATGGGGGTGGCTGGAGATTGATGTGTCGTATTCTAAGATGCTGGAATGTAACTATATATAATGAAGGTTTTCCAAGTAATTTGGTTAATTAATTAGGCAGCACAGTGCTTAGGAAAATGTCCATATCATACAAAAACAAAGTTCAGTTAGGTTTTTGCTTTACTCCACAACAATCACATTTCCTCTCCTCTCCTCTCCACCCAAGGCAAACCTTACTACCTCTTCACTAACCTCTTTATTTTTATAGTTATTGTTCACGATTTTTCCAATTCACAAAAATCAACTACAATTTGGAATTTACATTGTTAATGATCTGTTGCATCTATATATATATATATATAGGGTCACCAACAATATACTCACTTCACATTGTCATTAAAATTTAATTAAAATATCTTGTTCGTAAAAAGAATCGATCCAGATAAATAAATAAATATACCAATGTTATTAGAATAAAATGAGAAAATAGGTTTTTCAAAATATTTTTGATTTATTTGGTAAAATGGTATATAAAGATGAGGTAATATTGAAATCCATCAACGGAAGTGATTAGAGAGCAGACCTCAAATATCAGAATAAATAAAGTTTTATTTTAGAATTGGAAAACAGAAATTGTGCATTTTATTGCACTTACAAGAATTGCAAAAATAATTTGTTTACGCTATCCCCTTACTCTAACTTGGACAATCGGATTCTCTATTGACCATTTTCTGTTTCTGCATGTTCCGACCAAGTATTTGGCAGTAGCTTAAATGAATCTTTTGGCTATTTGAATTAGCTAGCAGAATGTTTGAGTTTCTTTTAAGTTTTGATTGAGTTATCTAGCAAGATACTTGAATTTCGTGCGGTCAATTTAAGTTTGAGTTTCATTTTCACTGTGTATTCTAAATGGGAGATGCTAAAAAAAAATTTCACTTTTATTTTCTTTTTATTACTCTTGTTACCTTGTGAAGTACATGCGGCATCTTCTTCTTTTTTCTTTCTTTTTTTTTCTTCTTAATTTCGATCCCTCGCGAAAAATAAATTATAATTAAGACGTAAACATATTTATATGTCGTTGAATGATTTTTATGGTTCACTGAATTTTTATGGTTCTTTTCAGCTTCTCCAACACATGCTTCTGGGTTTTGGATCTCTACTTCTGCACGCTTTGCTTTGGATTTGTTGGTCTTTGCTTCAGCTCCGGTGGATGTCATTTGCTGAGACTGATGCTTAGGGAGGGATTTTCTGATTGGTGTTTTTAAGTTAGCAGTGTCTTTGTTGCCATTTCTTTGAATTCCCTTGGTAGACTGTGTGATTGAAGATCCACCACCTTTTGTCAAGCTGTTCATTGAAGTAGTTGAGCTCTTGTTCCTTCCGAGCTTTGGTGATGTCGGACGAGGGGTTGGAATCTGTAACAATCAGAACATATTAGCTTTAACCATTCATTCAAACCTGTACATGATAACCTGGAATATATCAATCTCGTACTCCATTAAATTTCATGTGGAGATTCAAGCTAAAACGAAAATATAATGAAGAGAGAATGACAAATGAATGAATTACGCCATCAAAACATAATTCAAGGAGACAAAAGCTTTTTTTTTTTTTTGGTACAACAAAAGCTTCTTTTTAATAATGCAGTGTGGACAACAAGATGAACATTAAGGTCAAAATATGCACGTCTGAAAATTCCTTAATGCCACATATCCTGAACAGTCCTGAGATAGAAATATAGGGATAATTTAATCTGAGGGTAAGAATAGTCTACATAGTGAAGATTGATTCCAAAATCTAGTGACAATTCTATCAGAAACATTGGATTTCTAAATTTTAAAGCACAAGAACCTCATATGGCGTTTTCTTTAAGTCTTCGATGCATTACCTTTTTCAGTTCAGCTTTTGAGGAGGCTCTTTGTAGAAACTTGGCGTGGAATGTCAAGTTCTTCCTTAGTTGCTTGATTGCAGCTTCCTGGTTCTCCCGCATTTCATGAAAATACAAGTTCAAAATTAATTCTTGAAAGCCAAATATAAAGGTTAAAAAGCTAAAATCTTTAAAGTGAGAGAATATGATACCTTCGATTTTGCGTGCAGGTTACTTTTTTCCTATTTCCTTAGCATCGATGTTCTCTTCGAGCTTCGAAAAGAACTAATCAACAAAAGGCAATAAATCAATGTATTTAGGATATGAATTGTTGAAATATGACAATCCCACATCGGAAAGAGATGATTTTTCCACCATAGCATTAGGCTATAAAAGGACTTCATCCCCTCTTAACAATTCATCCTAAAAACACCAATCCATCTACTTCTAAGATTGGTTGTTTTTCCTCTCTCTCTTGTAATATTTCACTTTGTAATATTTCTTTGAAATAGTGAAATATTATTTTAGTAGTGTCTGAGGACGTAGGCATAATTGGTCGAACCTCGTTAAATTCTGGTGTTCCTTTTATTTCTATTTAATAGCTATTGTCGGGTCTTTTACTTTGTGATATATTGTGCTTTAAATTATCTTAGAAAAATTCTGTCACAAAGACTCAAGAGTCTAAGGAAGTTGGTTTTTAAGGGAGACCATTTGTGACTCCACCAACTACCTGGGAATTTTTCTTTGTCTTAATTTTTGGCACAATTATTCATTTTGGTGGAAACTAACCCGATTTCCACAACAATTGGTATCAGAGCCAAGGTTACTGAGTTATATGCTCTGTGGTTGCGGCGTAAGCTGATCTTCCACATCAGAAAGGTTTCATTTGCTCCTCCAAGCAAATAGAATCTTTTCGTCATTCTCTGGTAGTGCCTGTCAAGGTCTTTTCTGAGAAGTGAGCAACACTTCATTTTGAAATACTCATCTCGTGCCATATCATCATATTCAACAGTACTCCCAACAAACTCTTGATGAAGAGTAGTCAATATTTCTGCAATTGACTGAGCATGATAAAATCGTAACATTTCTGCTTGTGGAAGTCTGACAAACCAATCTCTAAGAGTTCCAGTGAATCTGGAAGCTATTAAATAGTCTTAAAAAGGAAATGGCAAGAGACGGACAAAAATCCACAATGGACACAACAGCTTCTACTTCATCAATTTTGGCGAGAACTGCTGTGGCAAATACGAGAATTGCAGTGGAGATTTTTGATGGTACATGCCATTTCGGCATGTGGCAAGGTGAAGTTCTAGACGCCTTATTTCAGCAAGGCTTAGACATTGCCATTGAGGGAGAAAAGCCAGAAGGTGCAGATGAGAAGGAATGGAAGACAATCAATCGTTTGGCATGTGGTACAATTCGATCGTGCCTGTCCAGAGAGCAGAAGTATGCCTTTTGTAAAGAAACTTCTGCAAGTAAATTGTGGAAGACACTGGAGGAAAAATTCTTGAAAAAGAGCAGTCAAAATAAGCTTCATATGAAGAAAAGACTGTTCAGATTCACATATGTTCCTGGTACCACGATGAATGATCACATCACCAATTTCAATCAACTTGTAGCAGATCTGATGAACTTGGATGTGACATTTGAAGATGAAGATTTGGCCCTAATGCTGTTGGGATCCCTTCCTGAGGAGTTTGAGTTTCTAGAAACTACTCTACTACATGGGAAAGCTGAGGTGTCTCTTAGTGAAGTATGTGCTGCACTATACAGCTATGAATTGAGGAGAAAAGACAAGAAGGATAGCACCAGTGGAGCAGCTGAAGCTTTGATAGTAAGAGGCCGTTCGAAAAATAAGAACAGGGGAAAGAAAGACAGATCAAAGTCCAGAGTGGGCAAAGATGAATGTGCCTTTTGTCGAGAAAAGGGGCACTGGAAGAAAGATTGTCCTAAGTTGAGAAGCAAATCTGGCAAAGGCAAGGCTGTTGCAGATTCAAATGTAGCTGAATGTGATGATTCAGATTTTTCATTAGCATTGATGCCATCAATAAGCAGTTCGACTGCTTGGATCCTGGATTCAGGCTGTAGCCACCATATGTGTCCCAATCGGGAATGGTTTTTCGATTTTAAAGAAATTGAAGGTGGAGTTGTCTATACAGCAAATGACAGCCCTTGCAAAACAACTGGAATTGGTTCAATCCAATTGAGGAATCGTGATGGATCAATCAGAACTCTGACAGACGTAAGATATGTGCCCAGTCTGACGAAAAACCTCATTTCTATGGGAATCCTTGGGAGAAAGGGTTTCACTATAATCATTAAAAATGAAGTAATGAAAGTTATATCTGGAGCACTTGTGGTGATGAGAGGAGTTCAAAGGAGCAACAACTTGTATTACTATGAAGGCAATACAGTTGTTGGAACAACAACAGCAGTTTCTAGTGATGACCATGAGCTAGAAATAACCAGATTGTGGCATATGCGCTTGGGGCATGCAGGCGAAAAATCCTTGAAACTTCTGGCGAATCAAGGATTATTGCAAGGAGTGCGAACCTGCAAATTAGACTTCTGTGAGCATTGCATCAAAGGGAAGCAGACGAGAGTGAAGTTTGGCACTGCAATCCATGATACCAAGGGTATTCTGGATTATGTTCACTCAGATGTATGGGGTCCTTCCAAAACTGCTTCAATGGGAGGTAAACACTACTATGTTACCTTTGTTGATGATTGTTCAAGAAGAGTATGGGTGTATACAATGAAGACAAAGGATGAAGTGTTGGAAGTTTTTCTCATCTGGAAGAAGATGGTAGAAACTCAGACGGGCAGAAAGATCAAGTGTCTTCGAACAGACAATGGCGGAGAGTACACAAGTGATCCCTTCATGAAAGTTTGCAAAAATGAAGGAATTGTTCGACATTTCACAGTCAGAAATACACCGCAACAGAATGGGGTGGCTGAACGCATGAACCGAACTCTACTGGAGAAAGTTCGGTGTATGTTGTCTAATGCTGGATTAGGCAGACAGTTTTGGGTTGAGGCTGTAACATACGCATGTCATCTCATTAATCGTTTGCCATCAACTGCTATCAATGGAAAAACACCTTTGGAGGTGTGGTATGGAAAACCTGCTACATATTATAATTCCTTACATGTGTTTGGTTCCACTGCATACTATCATTTAAGGAATCGAAGTTAGATCCAAGGGCACAGAAAGCTATCTTTATGGGGATATCCTCTGGTATCAAAGGATATCGACTATGGTGCCCAGAGACGAAGAAAATAATCTTTAGTAGAGATGTTACCTTTGATGAGTCTAACATGTTAAAGGTAACAAAGGAGCAGACGGATGGTTCTCCACAGCAGGTGGAGGAAACTCCCAAACAGGTGGAGTTTGATAGAAGAAGAATTGTTGATCCAGCAATTGTAAAGTCTGATAAAATTACTCCTACGGAAGAAGAGGAGATAATGGTAGAAAATGGATCAGATGAGGAAGCAGAGGTTTCAGCACAAGAACCTCCTCAGCAACTTGAGCCAATTGCACTACGAAAGCCGAAAAGGAAGATTAAGAAACCTGCTCGACTTGAAGATATGACTAATTATACGTCTTCAGTAGATGATGAGATTCCTTCCACTTATTGTGAAGCTATTCAAAGCTCAGAAGAAGAAAAGTGGAGAAAGGCTATGGAAGAAGAGATGCAGTCCCTTGAAAAGAATCAGACATGGAAGCTAGCAAGTCTGCCAAAGGGAAAGAAAGCGATTGGCTGTAAATGAATTTATGCAAAGAAAGACGGATTTCCTGATAAGAATGATATCCGCTACAAGGCAAGATTGGTAGCTAAAGGTTACGCTCAGAAGGAGGGAATTGATTATAATGAAGTGTTTTCTCCAGTTGTAAAACATTCCTCCATAAGAATACTGCTGGCTTTGGTAGCACAATTTGATCTGGAACTAGTTCAGCTGGATGTAAAAACTGCATTTTTACATGGAGACTTAGAAGAAGAAATCTACATGACTCAGCCAGAAGGATTTAAAGTTGCTGGAAAAGAAAATTTGGCGTGCAAGTTGAGCAAATCGTTGTATGGATTGAAGCAATCTCCAAGACAGTGGTACAAACGATTTGACAAGTTTATGATAAGGCAGAAATACACAAGAAGCAAATATGATCATTGTGTATATTTACGCAAGCTACGGGATGATTCCTTTATCTATCTTCTCCTTTATGTTGATGATATGCTGATAGCTTCGAAAGATGAAGGAGAGATTCAGAAGTTAAAAGCTCAACTAAATCAGGAATTTGAAATGAAGGATTTAGGGGAAGCTAAGAAGATTCTCGGTATGGAGATATGCAGAGACAGAAAATTGGGGAGACTTTGTTTGACTCAGAAACAATATCTGAGAAAAGTACTAAAGCGTTTTGGGATAAATGAGAATACAAAACCAGTTAGTACTCCACTTGCTCCTCATTTTAAGCTCAGTGCATCTTTATCTCCGAAAAGTGATGAAGAACGAGAATATATGTCAAAGGTTCCATATGCAAATGCTGTTGGTAGCTTGATGTATGCAATGGTGTGTACGAGGCCTGACATTTCACAAGCAGTTGGAGTTGTGAGCAGGTACATGCATGATCCTGGCAAAGGACATTGGCAAGCTGTGAAATGGATTCTACGGTATATTCAGAATACTGTAGATGTTGGTATAATGTTTGAGCAGGATGAGAAAAGTGGTCAATATATAGTTGGATATTGTGATTCCGACTATGCAGGTGATTTAGACAAACGTCGATCTACTACCGGTTATGTGTTCACACTTGCAAAGGCACCGGTTAATTGGAAGTCCACCTTACAGTCAACAGTTGCTTTGTCTACAACAGAGGCAGAGTACATGGCAGTTTCAGAAGCTGTTAAGGAGGCAATTTGGCTTCAGGGGTTGTTGAATGACTTGGGAATTGGTCAGAAGCATGTCAAAGTGCATTGTGACAGTCAAAGTGCTATTTGTTTAGCAAAGAATCAAGTTTATCATACAAGGACGAAGCATATCGATGTTCGATATCATTTTGTACGGGAAATTCTTGAAGATGGTGGGATACTTTTTCAGAAGATTTTGACTGCTGAAAATCCCGCAGATATGGCAACGAAAGTTGTGACAGGTGTCAAGTTCCAACATTGTTTGGACTTGATAAATGTTATTAGAATTTGAAATTGGGCGCTTTGAAGCGCATTTGGAGACATTACTGAAATTTGTAATATAAGAGTTTAGAGGATGTTTGTTTGGAATTGTGATTGTCAAGGTGGAGATTTGTTGAAATATGACAATCCCACATCGGAAAGAGATGATTTTTCCACCATAGCATTAGGCTATAAAAGGACTTCATCCCCTCTTAACAATTCATCCTAAAAACACCAATCCATCTACTTCTAAGATTGGTTGTTTTTCCTCTATCTCTTGTAATATTTCACTTTGTAATATTTCTTTGAAATAGTGAAATATTATTTTAGTAGTGTCCGAGGACGTAGGCATAATTGGTTGAACCTCGTTAAATTCTGGTGTTCCTTTTATTTCTATTTAATAGCTATTGTCGGGTCTTTTACTTTGTGATATATTGTGCTTTAAATTATTTTAGAAAAATTCTGTCACCAAGACTCAAGAGTCTAAGGAAGTTGGTTTTTAAGTGAGACCATTTATGACTCCACCAACTACCTGAGAATTTTTCTTTGTCTTAATTTTTGGCACAATTATTTATTTTGGTAGAAACTAACCCGATTTCCACAACATGAATAGCATTATAAAACAAGCAGAAACAAGGGAGCTAATGCCCCTTGACAACCTCCTTCCGCCTTTCTGCACGCTCCTCCAACCTAAGGAAAGTCCAGAGCCACTAGTTCTCCTTGAACAATGAGTAGCACTTCTGGAAATAACAATAGAGAATATTATGCATGTTAATACTACAAATGCTTAGCATACAAAAATAAATTATAAAACAAATGCTAGTCTAAAAGAAAAGCAGAATACGAAGTGGCTGAATGGATGTCATCATCATCTTTGCTTGGCATTGCAATTGTTACAGGTTTTGAATTTTGATCATCTGACCTGCAATTACTTGTAAAAAGTTAGAAGTTCAAATTCAAAAGTAAAAAGTTACCTGAGCTTCAAAAATCAAATTTTGATGAACATTTCTACACTTCCTCAGAATCATTTCTTGATTTTATAATAACACCCCTCATGTAGTGGAATATTAGGCAAATTAATAATATAGCTATTTTTATTAATTTTATTAATGTGTAAAAATAGGAATAATTTTATATTTTTAGAATGGGGAAAGTATTATTTTAATGGACAATATTGCGATAATATTTCTTTTTTATCAAGAGGGGGGCAACCGACAACAGTATTGAGATAATACGTGAACAAATTGGCACTCTTTGTCATGAATAATAATAATAATAGACAATAAAAAAATAAAATTAAAAATACTACAATTGTTCCAACTTTTATCAAAATTAATTTTTTCGTTCTGAGAATCAAAATTAACTAATATGAAACTTTTCTTTTTCTTTTTTTTTTTTCTGGGGGTAAATCTTGTCTAAATTTAAATCAAGTTAAAGGTAGAACTAATCTTGTAATTGAGGGATAAAATCTCCATAAAAAGATCTCATGAAAAGAAAAGAAAAGGATGTCACGAATTATGACATGGAATCCTATCCAAAATATTGATGAGATGAAATAATAGATGAACTAATCTTGTAATAATCGGTTATTTTTTGAATAATTTTGAGTTGAATCGAATTTTAACTCTAAAAAACTTGTAGATGGTTTAGACTAAATCTTTTTTTAGATTGGAATAGAGTTATTGTGATGGGATCAAATTTTTAATTTTGCATTATTCAACTTTGTTAACTGTCTCATAATATCAATGGCGCACATTGAGCTTCAAATCAGTGAATTTATAGCGGCCAATCTTTGAAAATAAATAGCTCCCCACTTCTCTGTTTTATTTAATTTCTTTGTATTAATCTCTAGCTTTCAAAATTTTTAAACTTTCTTGGGAAATTTTTGGGAAAAAGGTAATGTGAAGGACGAATTTTATCATTTCATCAATGGACTTATAATTATCTCAAACAAAGAAGGGAAGGCGTTTTGTGATTTTAAATTTTTTCATGGATTGATTGGAGCGAATAATAATAATAATAATAATAATAATAATAATAAAAAGAAAAAAAAAAGAATTGTTTGAAATAATGTACATTCATTTGATACCATATGAATTTCAAATATTACAATGCAATATACCTTATAATTTTTCAATATTTGAAATTTTTGTACGTAAATTTTCTAAGATTTCATATGCAGTATAATGATTTTTTTATAAAGGTTTAGAGTTTTTGAATGTTACCAACAACTATAATTATATAACAACCAGTAAATTCAAATCATAATCTTCTTAATTATTATCTTAAATAATATTTTTATCATAGGATAAAAGAATAAACTGTTAATTTTTTAAAAATTTATTTATAATTTAATTTATTAAATTTTATGAGATTTTTTGTAATTTGTTCTAATAATAATAATTCATGATGTTGAAATTTATAATTTTAGCTGTCAAAATCATAGTATATTGCAGAAATTAATAAAAAACATCATAGCTTTGAAAATATAAAACTTTAATTACTTTTTCTTTTTTTATTCATAATAGTATAAGTATTGATAATATTTTTATCTTTATATTTACAGTATTGTAAATTCATGAATATTACCTGGTTTTAGTAAGGATGGCAAATGGATCAGGTGGAAGCAAGTTGAGGTCGGTCTTTTTCAAATTATTGGAAAAAGAGTTGGAATAATGTCACTCTTTTTAGGCAAAAAAAAAAAAACGATTCATTATATATATATATTAAAAATTATATCTCTATTCTTTATGTATTAATTTATATTTATATATTATCTGATAAATTTGTGTAGGTTCACTGTTATGCTAAATCAATGTTTCGGCAATCAATCAGTTTTTAAATGGAATTATTAAGAAAAAAACATTTTTTTCTCAGTACAAATGTATATACTTTTTTTAGTATCCATGTACTTATCCGTATAAAATTCATAAACCCAAATGATTATGAGCCCAAATAACGATGAATTATGTTGAACATCACCAGCAAGTATATAGAAAAGGCAAATAATAGTAATAATCTTTTGACGATATTTTTCATCAGTAATTTTGATATTTTTCACGTGTGTGTATATATATACTAAATCCTTACATGGATATCTATAATTTATAGGAACCTAATAATTAATAATTTTTTTTCTATTTTAGTTCTGCAGTCGGAATTCACTCCCTCTCAGTTTTAGATAATTCCTAAACGCAACTGTTATGAAATTAGTGACTGAATACAAAAATACCTCACTAAATTAATACCAACAAACTTAGAGTGCCTCCCTAAAGCCAATGCTAAAAGTTGTACCATGTTCACCTCTCTTACCCATTTCACTATTCCCATTTTGCATCATGGCCATAAACTCATTGGAGTCTATCCCACCGTCCTGAAAAATATAACACCACCCAAATCAATGTAGATACGCAAACAGTCTGGCTCCAGACCTCTCTTAGCTCTCAAACAGAGCTTCTGATCAGGCTGAAGCCTGATGGACTAAAATTGATCGAATTTAGCATATGATGTATAGTACTCAACATTATTTTGATCAACTTCGAGCATCATTTCTTCCAAGTTAACATCCTGCATGCCGAATTCGATACAAGCTTGTTGGAGCTCATCTGGAGTAATATACCCACTTTCATCTTTGTCAAAGTAAGAGAAGGCTACAAATAGATGATCTTCTCTTTCCACTTTGTTTAGATGCAATGTTGCTGCTATGAACTCCCCATACTCTATTTTCCACTGTTGTCTATGTCTGCCTGGAATTTCCAACCAAACCAAATTGGCATTTTGCTATCATCATGAATATGAATTAATATGGTAAATCATAAGTGATTAATTATATAGATGAATCTTAATTAATTACCGCCTGCATTAGATCATAAATTTCAGACTCATTGACATAAGCGCCAAACCTCTTCAGTCCAACTTTGAGTTCTTCAAAAGTAATTTGATCACTATCATCTGTGTCTATCATCTTAAACATTTCTGTTAACCCAGCGATTTCCTCTTCTGATAACATGTCAACAATTATCTGCAGTCAATAATTGAAATTAAATAATCTGCTGAGTGAATGAAAAGTTCAAACATTAAGGAACCAATTAAGAAACATACCCTGAGAGCCATTTTCCTAAGCTTGTTCATCGCAGAAAACTGCTTCAACCGACTCAAGACTGCTGAATCTAGAGGCTTATCAGGACCACCCCTTCATCCCGAACCCAAGGGTAACCTGAACCGAACCGAAATTGAATCAGAATCAACAGTTTCTATGGCCAGAAGTACGAAAAAATATCTATATATCAAACTAACAATATATAAATTAACTTAACAGAACTTCATGGGCTGTAATTCGCCTTCTGGGATCTCTATAAAGCATGTGGGAAATTTTTTTGGATGTATGTTTCTGCATTATATGGAGACAGAGATACTCAACTGTAATGTCTAATTTTTTAAAAACTTTTTATTTTATTTTAATATTAAAAATATTTTTTATTTTAATTAATTAATTATATAATTATTTAAATAAAAAATATTTTTATTTTAATTGAATATTATATTTTTTATTTTTTAAAATATTAATCATATATATATATATATAATATTGGGAGTTGAAAATATACATATCTGTCCGCTCCGTTTCTGTTAAAAAAAATTCAGAATCTAGATGGTAATGGGTCCAATTTCCATCTCTATATATATATTTCACCCTAGAATCCTGTTATATGAATTTTGGATTAGTGGGGTCCTCTTTAAGATGAACGCACGGTTGATATTTAAAATTTTTTTCTTTTCACTTTTATTTTTATGTTGACAAATATGTGTAATTTTCTTTTTTTATTTATCATTTTCTTATGGAGCCCGAAGGTTGCACATCTCTGGCAGCCGGCCGCCGTTAGTTAGTATCATGTTGTTTATTTATTTATTTTTAATGTTCTGTATTTGTTTACTCTTGCATTTAATAAAAAGGAAGCACTGAGTATAGAAAATGATAGTTATACTTACCAATCAGATCAGTGAAACATAAAAAAAATCTAACAAAAAGAAGTTTATATATGCCAGGATTCACTTAAATTAAGATAATAAATGTTAGAATCTGAAATCAGAAAATAAAGAAATATTATTTTAGCTTAATTTAATAAATAAATTACAAAAAAACTCCTTAAATTTAATAAATTACAATTAGAAATAAAATTTTAAAAAATAACACTTTATCCCATGTTGTTTAATAAAAATATTATTTAAGATAACAATTAAAAAAATGTGAGTTAAATGTACTAGTTGTTTTATAGTTATACTCGTTGATAACGATTAAAAATTCTAAATTCTTATAAAATGATATTACACTATACATAAAACTTTAAAGAATTTACACAAAAATATTTCAAATATAAAAAAATTTATAATGTATTACAGCTAATATTTGAATTTCATAAAATATCAAATTAATAGATATTATCTCAAATAATAAGAGAGTAACTATTAATTTTTTAAAAATTTATTTGTAACTGTAATTTATTAAAATTTATTTTATGTAATTTTTTATAATTTAATTAAGGTGAAATGGACCTTTTTATTGAAAATAGAATTTACTTCAGCCAACACCTTATTAGGTGAAGTAATTGACTAATTGTATGGGCAGCAGCGAAGTCATGATGGAATTTTTTTTAATCCAAAATTTAATTAATTAATTTAAATTGGATTAAATAAATCATTAGCAAAAAAGAAAAAAAATTTATAACTTAGACATTAGGACATGCTGCATCATAGATCATAATAAGAATTTATTATTTTTACATAATAATTTTAGCAGATTAGAGAATATGAGTTTTAAATAAAAAAAATGTTTGTTTATATACATTGATGTAAAAAAGAAAAAAAAATCATTTATGAATTTAGATCCCTATGTATTGGTCAAATTTGTAAGCTAAGGAAAGTGAATGAGATTGGGAACTGGCAGTGCCATCTCATAGTGTTAAACTGTTAATGGCAATGAGGGGATGGATGGAAGGCCCCAATAAATCCATACTTTTGCTGTTTTGCAATATGTCAATAAAACGTGAAGCACTGTTTTTTCTTATTTTCTCTTTAGACTATTCTTTCATGAAAACTTTGAACTTAACAAAAATATCAATATCTAAGATTTTAAATGGGCAATTGATATTTTTTATTCATTAACTAATAGACATTTTATTTTAATTTAATTTAATTAATTGTAAATGATAATTAATATCTTATAGTCATCAATTAATGAATAATTTCAATGATTATTTTGTTTCTGAAAAAACAAACAGCCATTAGACGTTGGAACTTGGAAGTATTCTAATTGAAATCAAAGTAAAGATCAGATACAATATATATATAAATAAATGATGGCTAATATTTAAGCAGTTGAGATTTTATTTTAAAATTTAGTTACTATAGTGAAGTTGTTGGGCATTACAATTGACTATAGAATCATGCCCACCAACGTAGGTTAGACAATTTATATAAATTATGCTCAAATTATATCGTATTTACGATTCAGATTAAAAATTATAGCATATTGTTTAATGATTTAAGCGGGTAATGTATTTTTAGTGTCAAACATGTATTTTTTTCATCATATTTTTTTTCTCCTTATTTTTTCTATTTTTGATTTGTTTTAGAGAGAGATTTTTTAAATTTACATATTTGATTTTATTTTTAATATTTTTTAATATTTTAGTTATTGCTATTATTATTTGGAATGAAAAAATATTATTTTTTATATATTTATGAAAAAAATTGTTGAAAATAAAAATATTTAAACTAAAAATGAGTAATATAAAAAGAAAATCACGTTAAATATGATGAATTTGGTAAAAATAA
The DNA here is from genome assembly GCA_023653625.1 of Triadica sebifera. Classification (NCBI taxonomy): domain Eukaryota; kingdom Viridiplantae; phylum Streptophyta; class Magnoliopsida; order Malpighiales; family Euphorbiaceae; genus Triadica; species Triadica sebifera. The sequence goes on along the minus strand of CM042908.1, from coordinate 25,358,622 downwards.
AGAATTTATAATTAATAAATCTATAAATTTTAAATAATAAATTTGTAAGTTTTAAAATAATGAACTTGTAAATTTTAAATAATAAATTTATAAATGATAAACATTTAAAATTTAGTAAATTTGAAACAATAAATTTATAATTTATAAATAATAATTTTATAAATTTTAAATAATAAATTTATAATTTATAAATTATAAATTTAAAAATTTAAAACGATAATCAAACTATAAATTTTTTTTTGTTTTATATATGCGAAATATTGAATATGTGTTTATAATATAAGAAATCCGGGTCATGATGGCACCTTGAAACAAGGTAATTGACTTTTGCTCGTATTATTTAGTCAAGGATATAGAGTCCAATGACTTAATGGCAAATTGGCAATGACTTAACAGGAAGAGAATTTACTTAATTTTGTAGCACATCCTATCACATCAAGAATTAAATTTAACTAAAACAATATCTTAGTTCTATATCTAAGAATATGATAAATTATATTAGCATTAATCTAATTTGAATTTGAATTTGTAATAGAAAATCATTTTTTTATTTTAAAACAGAAAATACTCTTATTCAATATATATTAAATGAGTTAATAGAAAATTGACATAAAAAAATAATTATACATAGAAATTTCATGTAAGACTAAAAAATAAAATTATTAAAATACCCTCTTTCTCTTGAACTAAAATAATAAAATATTTTATTCTTCTCAACTCTCTCAGGCCATCTCCAACCAATTACACTAAAATGGTGTAAGTTTTACATTAAAATGATATAATTATAGTAAATTTCTCTTCAATCCATTACACCATTTTTTACAAAAAAAATATTATATATATATATTCTTATTTATATTTTATTTTATATTCATTTTTATTACTTTCATACTATTTAATTATTTTATAAAATAAATATTTTTTTACATATTCATCCAAAATTAAAAAATTCTTATTTAATAATATTATAAAAATATAAATTCATTTTAATTAAACATTACTATTAATTAAACATCAATTTACTATTAATTAATTTTTAATTTATTAATATTATTTTTATTTAATTATTCAATTAAACAACTTTAATATTAATTAAACATCATTTTACTAAATAAATTTTTTTTATTCAAATATAATACAAATATTTATAAAAAAATATTTTGAAGGCAAAATTTACTCATTAAAAATTAAAATTTTTTATTTTAAAATATAAATAAATTTATTTAACTAAAAAACAAAAAACCAAAATCCTTTCCCGTTTCCCCTTTCCTTCTTCTTCCTCATCTCCAACTTTCAATTTTTTTTTTAATAAGAAATGTCATTACTACAATGACACGCCTAATATAGCGCGGTTCTGTAGCTACCGCCAATTTTAATACCATTTTGGTTTTCGGTTGGAATTGTGTCATTTTTATTTCTTCCTTCCATTCACGTTATTTTGCCGTGCATTGGAGATTGCCTCATTCTCTTTAGATGCTTTTACTATCTCCTTCTCCTTCTACATTCGTGTATTTTACCCATTTCTTTCTTATTTTTAGTGATATAAAAAATAAACAAATGAAATTGTTTTGGACTTATTCCTCCATTTACTACTGAGTATGAACTCAATTAATTATGGTAGCTTTTTTCTTCAGGAGCAAATGGACCCCTTTTGATATCAGGATGAAGACAATTTGTCCATCGAAGCCTACAACTCTTTCCACATTGAAGGAGACCTACAACTCTAGTCCATTACTTGGAATTAAAATTCAAAAATTTGCAGGAATTCAGATCAGAAGAAACCTTAATATTTGAAAGGCCTTGAAATGGTATATAATCAACTAAGGTTCCATTGTTTCAGATTTTTATTCATTTGAGAACTTGGATATGCTTTGGTCTGGTCCAAAAGCATATAATTGACCATGGTCCCGTATTCTCCAAGCACAACTCAAGCAAGATGGATACAGATTAAATTTGGAAAATCAAATGAAAAATATTTAGTTATTTGATAGAAATTAAGTGGTCTCACTTCTCAGTGTTGTATGAGATCTGAAATCCAGATAAGATTTTACAGATTAAAAAAAATGTATATAATGTCAACTTCAGATCTCCTTTCTTCTTTTCTGCTACAAATACAAGATATTCTCTAATGGCCATCTATTAAACAACCAAACAGTTACTATGTTGTGATTCCAGATCTGAAATTCTAGACATGAAATTCCTGGTTAAAAAATCCAAGTCGAAACTTCCCTCAACTTCCCTCTCCATCGCAAGTCCTCTTTGTCATACTTTCCTCAACTTCTCTCTCCATTGTAACTTACCTCTCTGTCCTCGTTTATCCAAACGGTATTGTTGTCATCACTCTCGATCGCCCCCAAGGCTCTCAATGCCATGAACTTAGGTGATTTTGCTGTCTTTGATTGGATTTTCAAATTCGATTTTATGATATTTAGAGATTCAAATTGTAGAATAGAATTTTGATAGACTAGTGCTCTTGTGATTGATGATGCAAATATGGATTTAAAATGTAAAACCTTTTTTAATGAATGGGAATCCAATTCTAGAGAGAGATGTATTATGAAAAGAGAGAAATAATTAGAAAATAAGTGAGTTGGATTTTTTTTTTTGACATGTAAATTTCAAGTGAATAATTGTTTGATGATGTGAAAATACCACATCACTAATACGTTAAAAAAGGAATGTGCAATATCTGACTCTACCAAAATAATTCGAGTCTAAAGGGAATCTGTAACACGTTATTTTCCTGCATTCTGCTCAATCTATTGCTAACGCAAAGACATGCATATGTAGGAAGAAAACCGATTCAGGGGCTTTTTCAAAAGCCCTGGCATGCAACATAAACAAAACCCCACATCCACATCTCGTTGCCCCAATATCATGTAAAGATTAAATCTAGCACCTACAAGTGACTGCTGCTCTGGAAAAACCAGCTTGAGAATCTAATATGTTAATGTAATTGTATCTCAGCAGTCTATATATCAGTAGTTGTATAAGGGGACATCAAATGTCAGCTTAGGAATTTCCTTAGCAAACAACTTTTAGACATCCTTGGCCAAACTAGAAAGATCAACATCGCCAGAGACTGGCTCCCTGAATTCGGAGAAGGTTTTTCTTTGACGATAGTCTTCGATAGGTATCCCTTGCCTCATGGATGGCGAGGATGAAGGGTTGTCCTTGAATAAATGCCCAAAAGTATCAAAAATGCCATTTTGCACCTGTTCAGCTGCTTCAAAGAATCGGTTGATGCCACCAAAGAAATGGTGTTCAATTCCTTCAATATCACTTCGAAGCCCCGGAAAGCCAAATGGTGAGTCATCAAACTTGCTTAATGTGGAAGACCCCTTACCCACCAACTGTGTGACATCATCTTCAGTGTACTCCTTGTTGGACTTCAGCACTTCAACAGGCCTAATTGAAACGAGTAGGAAGTAGAGTGTCAAGCCAATACAAGAGAGAGAGAGAGAACCTCATGCACAACCTGCTCGATATTCAAGTAGAAGCCATATGTTGGAGACGGGCGAAAGAGAATGAGAATGAGAATGATGACATAACTGCAGTCATCAGTTAAGATAGATTTGTAGGCTTCAAAATGAAGATCAATTGTAATTGTCTATTACAATATTCTCAATAGACTATACATCACTAGTTGTATAAGAAGGGAGACATCAAATGCCAACTTACGAAGATCATAAGCAAATTATCTACTACTCAATGATTTTCAATAACAGAAATCGAAACAAAATTATATCATTCACAAACAATGCACGCAAATATCAAAATAGCCAAGCCAACAACAGTTTCAGAATTCTCTTGCCAAATTAATTCATAATACAACCATGAAATTTTAAGGTTTGAAAACAGGAAGGTGGGAGGTAAAAGAATAATTATCTACGAGGGTAGAAAGGAAGACAGGAAATGCCAAAATGAATAGACAGAATTCATGTTCTGATAAATACCCGTTACAGTAGAATCAAAGTCATGAAACAAATATCATAGACATATCTGAGATAGATTACCCAATAATATTTTTACCCGACCACACTAGCTTAGCTGTAATTTACCATAAAAACTTCAGACACTTTTAGTCATTTTAAGGTTTCAAAGATCCAAAAGATTTGCATATTATTAGGCATTAACTTCATTCAACCAAGCAAAATCACAACAATTTGACCCTAATCTCAATTTTGTCTATCAGAGTGTGTCAGTGATTAGTTCTGTGTTCAATAGAAGTCACGTTTCTGTTCACTCTTACCCATCAATTCATGGTATTGTTTTCAGATCTGAACTTTTCTCAAAGCAATTTCAATCACATTTTATATTGTAGAACATCATAAATGGTTCCTACATTTACCATTCTACATCCAGTTGATGTATTGTGTAGCATAGCATTCCCAAACACAAAGCTATCAATTGGATATTAACTATCCACATAAAGCACTTCCCATTATCTATACATGGCAGAAACTTCAAGTAAACTCAAAGCTAGTGATCTTAACAATGAGTTCTTTTATCTTCTTTATGTTAAATTCAGAGAAACAAAAAGACAGCACATTGAGCCCAAGCTCAATGAAATAAGAAAGCTATTAAACTATTAAAGTCCATGTAAATGAGAGACATACAAAAAGTAGAGGAAAAATGAAAAAAGCAAAGGGCAAAAGAAGATCATATCTAGACATAAAAAAAACTCATAAACACTATTCATTTGGCACTGCTTTTGACAAAAACGGTTTTGGAGAAAAAATTGTTATTTTTAAATTTTTTTAATTTTTGAAAACTGTTTTTGGAGAAAAACAGTTAAATAGATATTTTTTACAGAAGCAGATTTGAGAAAAAAGTTTATAAAAAATTAAAAAAATCAGTCAATTAAATCAAAAAAATTATAAACCTGCTTTTTGGACATCTAATAGCAATCACAAATACCCGCTAAAAGCCTGAGGACATGACAGGATATTGGAAGTAGATATCCTGCTGAATGATTGTTTTTAAAATTAACAAAAAACAGCTAGCACTTCAATTAAATTTATGATGCATTGATACTCGACCTTCAGATATATAATTTCAAATACGAAGCACTAATTCTCTTCACCTTTTGTAACCAGATTATCTCAACATAAATAAATGTCGCTTTCCTATCTTTCTAACCATTACATTTATATGATTGGGGGCCTATTAGCACGCATCCTGTACCACGTACCAAACAATTAATCTTCAAAAGTCAAAACCAATGATTTCGGCTACCCACATAATACACCCAGATGAACACTTACCTGCTTGACTAGTTGAGCAAGTACGGTTACAGCATGTCCAACAAAATGGCAATGCATGCTTATCAAAGGAAAAATAATGCTTAATTGAAACAAAAAGAGCTGATGATCTGGAAAGAAAAAATGCACTTTCAAAGTTTTCATTGTTAAAACTTTTATGAATTAAAGCTGTGAATTTTAACATCAATGACGATTACAGAAAATTTAGTGGAGTGAAGGAATATCATCCATACTGAAAATCAGATAATCAAAAAATTCAAAATAATAAACAGAAAATGCACACTTGAATTCCCTTCCAAAATCCCCCCAAAAAAATCACACTTTGCCCAAATTAAGCAGCGAGCAGAAACGTTATAAAAGATACTGAATAAAACAGGAATGAATAATGCAAGAGAAAAGAAAAAGAGCACTTACTCTCCCAGGCACTCTCTGAGAACCTCCTCGGTTTTCTCACACTTCCTGATGAACTTTCCGGGCTCCACCTCCTCCGTCCTGCACTGCGACTTCACCACCGTTCTGGTGGAGCATACCTTCTCACCGGAAGAAAAAGAATAAGGGATTTTCCTGTAGTTGTTGATTTTACGAGAAGGCGATGACGAATTGAATTCGTCGTCTTTCCACACCCATCCCATTTCGTTTCGACGTTTTCTGTTCTGCGTATCGCGAAGAGACCAGAATCTAAATACCCTCCGTTTTTTTTTTTTTTTTTTGAAGATATATGCGACCAGCTGCCACTCAAGCTTGACACGTACTCCTCTTGTTCTCTGTTTAAGGATGCGGGTCGGGTTTTCAATCCAACCCGTTCTGGAGACAGATTGGGATTTTTATCAAACACACCCATTTCGAATTTGGTAATTTAAATAAAATAATTATATTATTTTATCGCACTTTAAATTCTTGAATTATTATTATTATTTTATTAAATTCCTACTTGTACTCAATATCAATTAATATTTATATGAAAAAACAATAAAAATTAAAAAATATATAAAAAAACATAATAATCGAGACACCAAAATAATGATTTTTTTTGCGTTCAAAGATTCAGCTTCTATTTCTCCTCCATGTCAAATATGAATAGGTCTATACATTATATTGGTTTTGAGCCCAGAATCCATTCTTTATTCTCAAGAGAGAAACTGAAATATAATTTGAGGGAAGAATGAAGTTCTAGATTTAGGATATAAACTTTTGGTGTCATACGGTCTGAGCTAAACCACGTTTACCTTCTCTGTTTAATCCCAAAAAACCAGTCCTGAAATTAATAGTACTGGGGCCAATCCCATTATCCAACATTTAGAATATAAGCTGTAGGGATTATTCAGATTTACCTACCCAAATTACACATGCACCAAAATATATAATAAATGACAATAAAAATGAATGTTATATTTTTATTGAAAAAAACCAATTAATAATTAATTGGTAAAATATTTGGGAGATAGATATTAATATTAAACATCTATTTGGTGTAGGAGATTAATCTTGATTATCCATTTAATAAATAAAATGGTATGTAAAAAATAATTTTAACCGTCCATTAAAGTAGATAAAAATTAATTTTGGTCGTCTATTAAAAAGGTAAAGACTTATATATAGTCTTAGAAATTTATTTGTAAGACATTTCATCCAAAAATTAATCTAAGTGAGAAAAATAAAAATTTAGAAAGATTTTACTGAGAGATTATGAGTATTTGTAAATATTTTGTATATTTTTCTTCTTTTAGTAAAAAATTTGCAGCAGCCCGAAGGCATAATTATAATTGATCGAACTCCGTTATCAATCTGTATGTCATATTATTCTTTTTTTTTTTATTTTCTCAAAAATTTGCATAATTTTCCCATTTAATAACAATGATTAAGTCTTGAAGTTAGGTCGGGGTCCTTTCTCTTTCATATGTCTGAAGACATTCCAAGCATCCCTAGCTCTCCCCGCTCATTTAACCTCGTATCAATGCCGAATAAGTGACAGTTGTCGGTTCACAGCCCTCCTGTTGCATTTTCTCCAATATCTCCGTAGCTTTTCCTAGCTACTTCTCCTTAAAGAAATGAATAATTGGATGAATGCCTGCCTGTTTCATGGATTCCACCTTCGCTAATGCCTCTTTTTCCCATCCCTTTCGTAGTAGTCCATGAACAACGGTTGCATATGTATATTGATCTAATATAGATCGCTCAGCCCCAGCCTCATCCAGCAATGATAAAGCCTCTTCCGACCTTCCTGCTCGGCAGAGAGCCTTAATGTGCAACGAATAACCAAGGGGAACTGTGAAACCAATTTTACAAAGAGAATCTATACTCTTTCTGGTTACTGACAGTTAATTAGCTTCACATAAATAACAGATATAAGCTCGAACCACTTCTCTGTCCGGGGATGTATCCTGCACGAATCATCTCCTGGAATAGTCTACTGGCTTCGTCAACCTTCCTACCTTTTCTCCCACAAAGACTGATGATCAGATACTTGGAGGTACTGTCTGTTGGGTTGTAACCTCTATCTTTCATCTCACTGAAAATCTTCAGGGCAATCTTTGTTAGTCCTATTCAGCCATATTGCATTATCCTGATTACCCATGTGTCTGGTGTTATTAAGCAGCCCTTTCTTCTCATCTCATAAAAAAGGCTTATCATGTGTTCGAAATCTTTTCCACGTCCTGAAATTTTCATTGCCATGTTGTATGTTTCTGTAGTGTGGCTTTAGCCACTCTGCATTCCTACCCATGAAAAAAAAATGCAATGAAGCATTTCCATGGATGTTGCATCTACACAAAACCTCCACAACAAGTTCTGGTGTGAACTAAATGGTACATTTAATTAAAGCTTCTTGTATGGTGCTCCAATCTTTTGAAGATATAATACCTGACAAACTTCTTGCAAATCCTGCTCATTATAACCTTTTGAAAGTGGCCTCACCAACTGAAAATCCATCGCTCCTTGCTCTGATTGGCCATGATTCTGCTCCACTTGCAGTCCCTGTTGTTTCAATACCTCATCTTGCACAGGATGAAGACTATAAATTCTTAGCATCTGCTTCATTTTTTGAACATTGTCCATCTCCCCATTCTTCTCAATATAAGCTATAAACCACTTGAATATTTTGTTACCAATGACTACTTTGGAAGCATGGATTTTGTACAAAACCTTAAAAATTTCATTAGTTTTTGAAAGTTTGCAAAGCTCCTTTATGAATATGGAATAAGATTTCCATGTGGGTTTGATTCCCTTATCCTCCATGGTATTGAACACTTCCCATGCTTCTGATATATGGTTTTGACGAACATGACCTGCAACAACTGCCATAATTGCCATACTGTCTGCCTCAATTCCTCTTTCCAGAATCTCACTGTATAGCCGAAAGCCTATTTGATACTGATCCAAATTGAACAGGTGCTGCATTAACTCTGTGTACGTGGAAGTAGTTGGTTGACATCCAGATTCTTTCATGATTTGAAACCGCTCTAGTGCCTTAGACAGTTCTTTTCTTCGCAAGTACCCATTGATGATGATCCCATAATTTCCTCTCTTAATAATTTAAACAATTTCCACAGCATCTGCAATCCTAACAACCCTGCACAGTCCTCTCACTAAGATCTCAAAATATTTATAGTCAAGTGGTATCTCTTTGTTCTTCAGTTCATGGATCAATTCCAAAGCTTCTTTAACTCTTCCAGCTAAACAAAAACTCTTCAGCATACAAACATGAACATCACACTCCGGAATCTGGGAAAGCCTAATCATGTTAGCTGCAGCAAAGTGAACAGCACCAACATCGCCTGACATTGCCATACTATTGAGCAACATCTTATATAAACTTAGTTCTAATGTCGAGTCTTTTTGAGGCATCTCCTTGTAAATTTCCATTGCCATCTCACCTTTTCCAGCATTACAAAGAGAATGCACCATGGTTTTGTAAATTTTTTCATCGGGTTGGCATCCAGATTTTGTCATCTTCTCAAAGAAAATCAAGGCTTTGCCTATCAATTTTGCTTTTCCAAACTATAAGATAAGAATGGTCCAAGTCTTAATATCTTTCTCACATGAGTTTTTTTCCATTTCTTCTAACAAATCATCGACTACCTTAAATTCTTTTGATTCCCCAGTTATATATAGTATGGTATTATAAGCCTGAGTCTTATGACAAAACCCATCTTTCAACTTTACCCAGTTGAAAAACCTATAAGCTAAATGCGTCACTTTAAAGTACCGTTTCAATACTTTCTCAACGATCTCCAAATCATACCGAAATCCTAAACTCTCTAACCCTCCTCCATTGAAACTGAGCCATTTTCTGCACGTATAATCCAGTAATTTCATGAACCACAGAGCTAATATTGATTTCATTCGAATCTCCTATCTGGGTCATCCCCTCTTGCAACCCGTTGTTCAGCTCAACATTTCCACAAGCATCTTGTGTGTCTTTTATTCTTCACTTAACACAGCATTTCTACAGTGATTTTCTTTCGAAATTAAGATCCCAATGAGTTTCTATCAGGGATTATCGCATCACCTCCAAAAATCTCAGTAATCTCCTCTAAGAGAGAATTAATAGCCGTAGTTTCAGCTTGGGCTTCTTGTTGGGGGTTTTAGGGTTCCCTTACGAGAAAATTTAGACGTTTTAGAGAAACTTGAAAGGCGGAAATTCTGATGTGTGGAAAGCATGTAGCTTGAGTTTGAGCACAAGAAGAGGAGTCCTATTCTGTGCCTCATTAGCCTAGGAAGTTTGTGCTTCGTAACTAGCTGAAACGGTCAAACCCCTCCTATCAATTCCTTCCAAATCCTTTATTAAACGTCGCGTCGTTTTCAGATCATTTTAGTGCACCTAGCCAGAGCAGGTGCTCTTTTATTCAAGGAGAATGAGTCAATGACAATTGAAAAACCCTTTGCTGCATTTTTTTTTTAAAATTGAATAATATAAAATTATCATCTTCTCTATTTAGTTCTTTTGCAAGATTGCCCTTTTCCATAAAATATAATGGAGAAGTCATTAAATTCTCAGATCACATATATTAAATATGCAGCTTTTCCTTTTCTTTTAATCGGAAACTAATAGCTTTACTTTTTCTGCATAGCAATGTTCTGATTTGATAGAGATTATAGTTGACAAAATCTGATTGAAAGCTTATAATATTGTAATAAATTATTGCACATGACTACGTATGTTATCTCAAATTTGTCTACTAGACTAAATATCAATTGTTGAATGATTACTATATGTTTGATATTACAAGTTTGATACAACAATAATATCAATTGAAATTCACTAAAAATACCCTCAAAGATTGGAGTTTACATCTTGGAACCAAAAAACGGAAAAAAAAGAGTTGTACCCTATCTTGTAATCACAAGTAAATGATACCTAACCAATATTCCACAGAATCAGGAAGACATTGACAGAAACATGACTTCTTAAGATGATTTATCCAGTATTTTGTCATCCAACATTATTGATAAAATTACAATTCTGATCCTGAAAGTGCTTCCCCCTTATCCAATCATGAACCAATATACAATGAGAAAGAGAAGCACATTCTCATTCATATGTGAAGCATCTTGTTAAGAATTGGCTTCTGATTTCTCCAAATATTTCTGGCCCAAACACATCTTAACAACTGCTTCTGCCTGAAATGGATATAAAGGAAAAAGCACGCCACGATTCATTGAAGCCAACTGCTTAGCAGCATCACTTCAACAATGCGATGTCACTTCGACAAGTTACCTGAATAGAGAGGATGCTGATTACTCGCAGTCTAATAGCAACTCCAATGATAAATGTATTAAATAGGTGATACACTTAATAATTTCACAAAATATAAAAGTATGTAGAAAGGCCGACTAAGAATGGCACATGATCTTTAGATGGGATTATAAGCAATCAAAATGATTATTGTAAAAACATAGTAACTTTGGTTTCTAAAACATGATCACACTCAAATCCATGAATCAACATGAACAGCTGCAATCAACTATAAATCTTAGTCTTGGTGACAAAACCCTGACATGCGTTCACCAGACTTTGGTGACTCAGATCGAGGACAATGCAGTTGTTTTCCATAGGAAACAAGTCATATTTTCAATTCTATCTTAACAACAATCTCAAGTCATATCTCGGTGAGAATAGCAATAAAGGCTCTAAATAATGTTTAAATGTACTCCTACACCTGGACAAGTGAGTATGAAAAACTATATCTCAAGTAACTGGGTAAGCTGATTTCATAAAATTAATTCTGAGTGTTAAACATTGGAGTATATTTACCTAATCTATTGCCTCTGAATTCTCTAGAATAACTTGTTCAACTGCTGAAATTAGCTCCAGATCATTGACAGTTCTATATGTGATGTTAAGATTGATCAGAGATATTTTTATGATTATTCCTAGCATAGAACTTGGTTTGCAAGGACTATTGTTTCAGGAAAAGCCTTCACCTTTTTCCTTTTCCTTTTTTATGATGGGGAGAGACTCAAACCTAATTCACAATGCATAAAATTCTGATACACAGAAAACGTCAATTTTCCTTGTATTCCTTTGAACCTATTTAGCTGATATTGTTTCGGAAATCAACAAAATGCTTTGCAGCCTAGATAACTTGTACCACACAGTAAGCAACAAAATAGATTCCATCAATTTCTTTAGACTTGGTGATGAATGTAGACTTTTGTCTTCTTGATATATATTCCCACATATAAGAATAGGTACAACTTCAGTCAATTAAAATATGTTCTACAGTTGGGCTGGTAAATATTTGGCTATGCTGCAAGGCAGGAGAGTGTAGGCATCCTTAAATACATTGACTGAGACATTGTCACAGAATTTCCCACAAATTTTTCCTACTATTAACACTTAACTGAAATATTCTTCAAGAGAGTACCTTTCTAAAGCCTCTTCATAATTTCTTCATTAACACGATCATAGTAAGCCATCCTTTGAATACAAGTAATAGCTTCTTCAAATTTCTGGCTTTGAAAAGAATTTGCAAAGGAATAAGACCAATGTTGCAATTTTTCTTTAATCTGTACCACCAAAACCCAATGAGTATCATGTAAGTGAAGAAAGAAATGGTTATAGCAGCCTGGTAACAACAGTAATCATGGAACAGCCTGGTAACTTGCAAAGAAATAGAAATCTAGGATCATTTGCTAGCAATTCTAGCAGTCTTTCTAGAAATTAGAAAATACAGAAGAGGAAAGAAAAGGAAAGGTTGGGCTCTAAATTTTAACCAGGCTATAATTTTTGTCCAGGAAATTTTGAAACGACAGCAATGAGTGTCTAATCCAGCAAATGAACCATGCACAGGAGACAATTCCAGAGGACAACTTCCTCCCCCCACCCCCACTCCCTCTTACCCCTCCATGCACTCCCTTCCAACTTTTTCTTGTTGTATTGTACATGAGTGTTATTATATATTTCAATCCCTTGATGCTCCATTTCACTAACTGTTATCACAGAATATGCAACAAGAAAGAGTCATTACCTGAGATTGAATATCAGTTAACACCTTTGAGTTGGGTGCCTCTTCAACTGCCTCCCTCAATTCCATAATCTGCATATACAGAAATTAACCAAAAAAAAAGAAATCAGAATTGCATTCTTTTTTTCAGAAGGGAAGAAAAGAAATATAATATATCAAATCTTCAGCCTAGGAGGTCCTTGGATAGATACATGCCACAAATCTATGAAAGTTAAAGAATAGATGAGAAAAGCAAGCTGAATCATAAATGGTTAAAAGAAGATCCATTTTATAAGAAAGCTAAAAATAGAAATAAGAACCATTTCATAAAGAGAGAAAAAAAGACATCCCTGGTATCTCATAATACTACTTTGACATGCAGAGCCATCGTCACACTACTACAGCATCACAAGCATAAACTCCACAGACACACTGGCATAACTCCATATCATTTCAGTTTCAAAAGACATTTTCAATAGTCCTGAAAAGATATATTTCACTTCCAAACAACGCCTATTCACAGAAGATTTCAAAGTTATCATATTCACAGAGACTACATTAAATAGTCTTGAAATACATTATTGACTTCCAAACCAATACCTATTAATATAAGACTTCAATGCTCTCGTAGTTATTTTGAATTATGGCAATGAGAAGTAAAATGAAGTGTTGATATCACAGAACAGACTCCTGTAACTTACTTCAGCTAGTAACTGTGGTTCTGAAATTGTTTCTTCTTCATTAACGTCTACTCCTTCGAGCTTTAGCTGTAACAGACACAAAAATTAATATTATAAACAAAGAAAAGGTGTTAAAATAGAACATTTGGTATAAAAATAGGGAATCTTTTTTTTTCTTTTTTTCCTTCAAAAAATTATATAAGGAGATAGCTCATAGATGAAATGAGTAAAAAGAAAAGTAACCAGCGACTGGATTGTAATTCAAGGCATTCATCAAGAAATGCCTAGAAGGGCAAGTCCATAAATCGAAGCAAACTAATGCCTTAGCTACATCAAACATCTACTTCATTACCACATGCATTGTGATATTTCCTTACCATCCGCATCTTACAAAGTTTGATTCCTTATATCTACATAACATTTTCTACCAAAATTAATATCCATTTAGGAAGCTAATCATCCTTTGACATGAGATTCATTACATAAAATGCAACATCAGCTAGTATTGCAATCATACCTTAAAATGCAAAAATTAATTTATACAGTCAATCACACACTAACAGAGTGTAAAAGAATAAAACTTTCCATGTTGATAAGGTCCAAACATAAATCAGGGTGAAAATCAGCATTTCAACAAGCCAAAATGATCATTGTAGAAGTAACACAATAATAAAATCATGAAGCATTCTGCGGAATAATATCCATATAACACCCGATAAACATATATAGAGTGAAACCATATGCCTTACAATATAAATAGCCCGTAACCGCGGATTTCCAAGAGTTCTGTAAGCATCTATAACTCGAGCAGACTGTTCAGCTGCAAACTCTCTCTCTTTCTAAAGCAAATGAAGAAAAGAACAAACCTATAAAAAATTTAAAAAAAAACACAAAATTTTATTTTATCAAACGCAGAATAGGATTGAACCTGAGATTTCGAATGAACTAAATCAGGATGCAATTTTTTCTGCCAGTCTTTGTACTTGCGCTCAAGACTCTCATCCTTTATTTCATAATTCTTCTCCCTGTTGAAGTTCAAAAAAGGATGTTGTATTCTTTTTCAGCTGTCAAATCTCAAATTATCAAATATAGACCAAAAGAGAAAATGATATAAAGAAAAAGAATTACAGTCCAAATATCTGGAAGTAATCAACAGAGTAATCGACTGGCTGGATCACTCCACACGACTCACAAACCAGAAAGAGGGAGCGCCGAGGCTGAGCATTGCAGTTCCAGCAACTAGCATTTTCTTTTCCCGAAGATTCAGAGCAGAAGCTTTTCCCGAAAAATTTGGGAGCACTTCCAGGAAAGTGAACTTTACTGGCGCCAAGGAAAAACCCAAAATCTACGGCGGGGGAGGAGGAGTTGATATGCGGAGCGGAGGGAGAACGATTAAGGATGAAACGACGCGCCGTCGAATAGATGCCTCTGCGCCTAACAATTATCGAGAGAGTAGTCCAGATTTCCTTCGTTCTAAACATTTTCTTTCTTTATTAGGGCGCCAGCGTCCAAGTATGGCTTGAGGAAAAATATATATAAAGAAAAATTCCTCCCTAAAATGTTTTTTTTTTCAATAATAATAAATTAATAATATTTTTTGGAAAATCAATAATAATAATAAATCATTTATGAGTCAACTTTTTCAGAGAAATTATATATTTATTTATTTTTTATTATTTTTAATGTAATGCTAAAGATGGAGTAAAAAAAATTATTTTTTAATGATAATTAAATAAAACCAATATTAATTTACCGAAAGATAATTTGTTTATTTTTTTAGTAAGAACTTAAAGATAATTTGTTTATTAATTATAGATAGTCATAGCAGTTTGTCAATTATAAAGAGTCATAGCAATTTGAAAAGATGTTATTTAACTGCAATTTCCTTTCTTTATATGTAAATACTTAAAATGTTCAATCAGAATTATTCACTTTTCGCCTTCCTCATCTTCCTAACAATAGTCTGTGCAAGAAGACATCTGCAGAATTCTGAGTTTTGTTACATAACCTTAGAGCAATACAGTGGGGAAGCCTCGAAGCCAGATTACACCAACCGTCAAAGCATCAATTAATTAACAATTTATTAGAGACATCTAATTAAGCCAAAAAGAAAAGAAATTAAAATGGTATAATTTAATCCCTATT
This sequence comes from Triadica sebifera, assembly GCA_023653625.1. Lineage (NCBI taxonomy): Eukaryota > Viridiplantae > Streptophyta > Magnoliopsida > Malpighiales > Euphorbiaceae > Triadica > Triadica sebifera. The sequence continues at coordinate 25,343,088 of CM042908.1, read as the reverse complement.
GTATGCAGATTAATTTTGAATGAGCTACCACAAAAGTATAGAGGCTTGAAAACAAGTATGAAAGATAAAAGCTGTCATGTTCTCTGAACTAGGCTACATTTCTTCCATCCTAAGAAGCATTTCCGGCGATTAAGACTGAAGCAACACATCCTACGGTTTTTCTGTCGACTAAATTTCTTCTCTTCAAGCATACCATTTACCTCGACGATCATATTTGTTTATCATCTCGAATTGTCACATCTGTAATTGGTATTTCTGTCATCCCATCATTTGGGAAATGTAATGCCTTGTTACCTTCCTTAGCTATTGGAAGATATGGTTCTAGTGATGCCGGTGCTATATCTTGTTATGGTTCGCTTCCCTAACGAAAGATTTTGATCCCGTATGCCTGGTAAATATGCATGGTCAAACTAGCAGTTTTATTTAGAAACTAACAACTAACATAAACAGGAAGTAAGAAACAAATATACGATGACCGATCATTTTTCCAAGCCTCCAGTTCCATGGAGCAAGATAAGTAAGAAAATACTTTTTAGGGGCTAAAAAGAGCACTGCCACCATCATTATCATTTTATGATTATGATAGGAATAAGCTGACATTAAGTACCTAACATTGTGATTGCTGGAGCTATTTCTGGATTCTTGTGAAGTCCTCTACGTAATTCTTGGTTTTTGATCAGATGCTTCAACAGAGACCTCACTATCTGAACATACTCCATCATCTTCTGCAAAACTGGAGTCCTTTTTTATGTTCTTTTATAGATTTGGATTCTGTTCACTAGCTAAGCCCAGCAGAAAACCTGGCTTCACTATTGGATCCGCTTTCCCTTACCAAGAAATGGCCTTCTGTTAGAAAAATAGATGGCAATCAAGGCTATATGGAATATATTTTGATCTTGTAATCACTTTCCTTAACGGGATGTGCCCCCACTATATTGTTAGATGGATTTGATAGCAACTCTCTCCAGGATAATTAAGACATCTTTGAATGGTCGTTTATTAGAGTATTAGTCCATAATAACTAAACTCTATATGTAATTTTGTTAGTTTTTGTCTTGTCCCTGCCCGTGGACATGCTTCTAGATTTGGGTGTAGAATTGTAGAAAAATCTCTTACGGTGGGTGGGTGAAAGTTTATATAGGTGAATGGTCAAATATATGGGCAAAACCCATTTTCAATTATTTGAATGATAATGAATTATTTAATTAAGTATTTTTATTGGGTGTAATTAGATCTTTTAACTATTATTTTTATTGAATTTTATCCTTAAATGTTTATATACTTAATCTCTAAATCAAAATTTAACAATATAAATAAAATATTAATATTTTCGATAAATGGTGTTAAAAATAATAGTGTTTTATTCAAAATAATAATAATAATATGTTATAAAATTACGTTTTTATCCTTGCATGATTAGCCTCTGCAAATCAGATTAGAGCCCCCTTATTCGACCTTACTCTTTGGGCAAAAGTCAAAACCACAATCTTGTGCACAAAATCGATTAATGACATCAATTTCAGAGGGACTTCCGAATCCATAAGCTCATCCGTAGGGAGAAAAGGTGAAGACAGAAATGTTGGTGCCGTAAAAGTTGCAGAGCTCATCGGCTTTCTTGAAGACACCTTTGCGGCGCTTGGAGAAGGTAGTCTTAAGATGGTGTTTATTGTCTATCTTCTTGCGCCCTGATCCTTGCTTTCTCGCCATAATCTTGAATCTTCAAGTTTTTTATTTGATCAGTAATCTTGAATCTTCAAGTATAAGTTATAAACATTAAGATTTCTTATCTTGTTTTTAGAAAATAAAGAGAGGCACTTGTATTATGTACAAGGAGTCCTAGTCCGAACCAGGATTACTAATAAAGCAGTTTTGTTTCCTATTGAGTGTATGAAATTACAGAGGTTGTTTGTTTTCCTCATACAATTAGGAAATTAATGGCATAATTTTTTCCTTTTTTTTTTCAATTTACACCAAAATTTATTTTATAGAGAAATGCTAATAACAATTTTATTTTTCAGATACTTTTTAAAATTTAACTCTTTATTGATTAGCGGGGTTAAGAAAAATTTTCAAAAATAAGTTTTTCTCTTTATTTTTAAAATTTTATCTATTTTAAAAGATAATAGTATCCTTAACATTTTTCTATTTTATATCAACGAGTTTTAATTTTTATTTTTTTTATTATTTAACTAAAAACTCTAATCTTATTATAAGTATCTTCTATTAAATTTCTACGTGTAAAACTTTTTATAATAGCGTTTTCTTAATAAAAAATTATATTTTATTATTCGATATTGTTACTATTATATTATTGCTTGAATAAAAAATAAAATTGCATGTTTTTGTTATTATATTAATTTTTTTAAATAATTATATACATTATGAAGTATTATATACAAATTATGATTAAATTTGAAAATTATTCAAGACATGTAAAACTCAAGAATATTCATATAAGAAATTATAAAATATAACATTTTTTTATACATATTTATTTAGTTAACCATTGAATAATGCTTTTATAAAATAAAAATTGTATATCAAAATCAAACTGATAACAATGTTCCACCAGTGGTAATGAAAATTGAAGCAAAGCTTGTAGAAAGGAGCTGTGCTAAAAAATAAATAAAAGATAAGCTATGCTCATTTTACTCTAAGAAAACGGCGTAGTTTAGGGTTTTCTTTTTTTTTTTTTGCTTTCGAGTAACCAAGCCGCTCCGACGGTCCGACCTTCCTCGCTGTGAATCTTCCCCAGCCTTTTTATGTGTTTGTCGATGACATTCCGGTGATTATTCCAGTCACGTGCCAGCGCCACCGGCGAGGTAGAACCTCATCACTCTTCGAATTTTCCTGTCAGATGGTATTTGCCTATCAAATTTTTAATTTTCATGGTACCTAAACATTGTGCATTTGTTTAAATGACCTGCATCGTTCTTTTTTTCCTTTGAACTCCTTTGATATTTTTTTCGGTCTCCGTGTTTTTGGTTAATGTTGAATGAGCTTGCTATGATCCATGAGATTCAGTTTCAGCTCCTTGAAACAATGCCGGCAAATTGACAGCTGCTTCATAATTTTTTTATTGTCAATTTTGATGCTTTCCATATAATAAAAAGCTTCACTGTGTAGATGACTCTGTATTCATTCTTAATGAGTCTGCTACTTGCTAATGATCTCTCCAACAACAGCTGCCTTACCGTTCATTTTCACCTCGTTCACTGTAGCACCTACCAACTAGCTTTAATATCATAATTAATAATGGTGGGCTGGCAGAGACATTTGCAGCTCTTACTTCGCCAGGTTGGAAAAAGAGTGGAGCATAATTATACTGCTGTTGCAATTTTTTCCTCTTCTCCTTCCCTTATGGAGATACCCCTATCTTGCCTGGTTAGTTCATCTCAAAACCTCCCATTAAACTCAGCAAATATTGTGTGTGTATAATCAGTGTATGAGTGTGGAGAGAGAGAGATCAATAGGTTTGAGGTTTCCCAATAATCATAGAGAGATCCATAGGTTTGAGGTTTCCCAATTATCATTCGTCTTTATCATTGTTTGCATTTATGAAGCATATATATGGATAAGGGCAACATGGGCACAACACATGGACAATTAACAAAATACATGACGCTTAAAATTTACTCGTTTTATAAACCTAATATAATATCCATGCTGATCAGAATTAAGCTTGCTCGAATTCCAAAAATCATATAGTAACAAATCCTATGAAGTTAACCTTATGAAAGGTTTATTTACTTTCTAATATAATATCCATGCTGATCTGAATTAAGCTTGTTCAAATTCCGAAAATCGTATAGTAACAAAACCTATAAAATTAACCAAATGAAAGGTTTATTTACTTTCTACGCATGCCTAGATCTTCCATTGCTGTTTCCTGTACGCAGTAACTTAACTGTATGGGAAGTGCAGAAGTTGTTGCTTCCTAAAAATAAATAGGATTGAGACTAAATAACAACACATGTTCTACAATCTATCAAATTTGATGATTAAAGCCAAATAGCATCAAAATGGACAGCTTGTGCAATGCTTGCCTGGGCAGAATGCATGTTAGACACGGTTGTTGGCACATTTCCTAGGTTTGCATAATTTTTTTGAATCTGTTGTTTCAGATTTTTTCTGTGAAATTAAGTGCTTATTATGTGGATTACTTTTGCAGGCAAATTGCCATATTTACAGAGATTATGGAAATCTAGTTCTGCCAACATCCCAAGGCCTTTTTATCAATTTTTGCAACAGTCGGTAATGTCATCTCCACTGATCATTGCCTTTCTTGCAGTTGGACTGATATGAATTTCAGGTGTTCATGTCTTTAGTATAGATATATGATAGCATGGTAACAATGTTAGAAGTAACACAACACACCTCACCAGAACTTGCATCAAACGTGTTGGTAGATATTTCAGAAATCTAAAGTATGTTTAACTACATCATGTATGAGTTTGACAATCATTTTGTGCCACTTTTTTATTTAGAGTTGATGCTGCAAATGTAAAACGATCAATATGATTGTACGCATGTGCTTTCCCATGTACAATGAGGGTTATCCATTGTCAAATCAATTTTCCATTATATATGTCTGTATATTGGACCCCTGAATGTCAAAATTATCTCCTTGTATACATGCTCATGAAACATGCCTTTAGTTTCTTGGCCAATTGCTATCTTATGCAAACCATCTTCAAGTATGATTTTGTGATTTGGTGTCGACCTGTGATCTGTAGACTTTTTTTTTTTTTCTATTGCTAAGAGTTGCATAGAACATCCTCAACAGAGCTGAGCAAAAACCAAGTAGAACCAAAGGCGTAATCTGGTTCATTTTGGGTGAATTCTTTAGGGGATTATGCTCATATTTCAGGTTCAGTTCAAGTGGGCAATTTCTTCACTATTTGACTCAAAATTTGTTTTCTGAACCAGACCAAAATGTTGGGCAGTTCAGTTTGGGTTGATTTTTAGGGGATTATGCTCGTAATTGGCTTTGATTGATGAGTTGTACTTTTTATTGGCTTAGGTGATGCACTTAAGTTGACTTTAGTCATGAATTCTTCATTGGATTTTTTTTCTCTTGCCGAAGCTGTGTTTTATGTTTTCTTCATTCACTTTCATTGTTCATTCTCTTTTATGTTTATAGGGAATTTCTAGTTCAAGGAAATTACTAGCAGATTCTTCTGAGACACCAATTCGATCTCCTCTGCCTCCTGCATTGACTCCGCTAAGTAGTGGAAAAACCATAGAAAAAAAGAAGGCAGCCTCTAAACCATCAAATGTTCAAGCCATACTCAAGGGCATAAAACAGGTGGGAGATGCTACATTTTTTCTTGTTCATCAATATATTCCATTTAGCTTTCTGAGAATCTATTTGCCAATACCCAATAGAATGCATGTTTTTTTTGTATTTCAACTTTAATGAAGCTCCTTCAGATGCTAAAGTCAATGAAATTATTGGTTGATGCACATGATGCATATGTGGAAAGTTCATTATGTCAATATCTGGGGTGTTCAAGTTATATGCTTTCTATTCAAACTTTACTCTTTAGATTCAAAGTAAAGGGGTGGTTGTATATTTTTGTTTTCTCAATCATTGGTTCAAGCTGCTTAATATGCATGCGTCAATCATACATCACAGCACATTTTGTACATTCATTGGATAAAGTGCAGTTTAGACACATGCGAAGTATAGGACCAGTATCATTGCTCTTTTATTTTATATTTTTTTCCTCTGGAACAATTGATAAGCTTACAGTTGTTTCTATTTCAAAATACTGTGTTTTGATTTCTTTTTTGAAACCTTGAAATGAAAATTGTAACCTCGGTGGTTGTTGGCTATCAAGTTAACCTTGCTAAGTTGGGAGTCAAGTCATCCCTCAGTATATCATCTTTGTTTATTATGATTGAAAATCTCTCAGTGTTTTTACTAATTTCTCTATGAATCTTTTACTATAGAATTGTGCATAGATACAGAAATCAAGTGGAATTAGTAAAAACAATTAAGGGAAAACGTAAGTAGCTCCTGCTAGGGATCAATGATCATAGACAGGTGTTCTACTTAAATCCTCTTTTGAAGTGAAATGCAAGTTAAGGACAGGATAATAGACATTCATACTGGTTGCACCTTAATTGTTTTGTTAATTTTAGATTCCTGGTTTCAGAGTCCTAAGAAGGTCAACCCGGTTGGTGCATTAGTTCGTGGCATGTGCGTTGAAGATGCATTGTTGCAGTTACAGGTGACAGTAAAAGGGGCTGCAAAAACTGTTTATCAGGTTCCAAAACTGTTCTACAGCCTTTCGTTCTTTCTAAGTAGTAACGAGACTTTAATAGAATCATCTAAATTTCTCCATTTCCCTTTAGAGAAAGCCGTAATGTGAAGTAAATAGGGAGGGGAATGGGGGTTATTGTTTGTGGATAGACATATGGAACTGGCTTTTAATAAACAGGAACCTCAGAGAGTCTAGGTCTCAAGCTAGACTTTTATAATCTCAAATTAAAGAAGAAAACTATTTTGACACTTATCAAGGAAAGTAAAATGAAAAAGATTTGCTTTCTAACACAATGTCAGAGATGCTATACATATATATACAGTGAGTTGTTATGCAAATAGCTTAAAACCATATTGATTATTTACCATGTCAGAATGAATAATATTTTGACATTTTATGGGGCATGGATCGGCATAAGTCGCAAATGGGTTTCAAGGAAGCAGTGTTTAATCCACAAACTTTGTTGGCTTATCCAGAATATCTTGGAATTTATCCTGTTGGATACTGGCCTATTTGAAGGTAAAGAAATCAAACAATTTTTCCTGTTTTCAGGTTATTCATTCAGCTAGAGCAAATGCAATTCATAATCATGGCCTGAATCCAGATCATCTCCTTGTTCGTAAGTGATGGAAATAAATATACTTTCCTGGCTTTTTTATTAGAACTGCACTTGTACCAATATTCCTCATTCCGTACAGTTGAGGCATTTGTTGGAAAGGGATTTTTTAAGAAGAGAGTTGCCTAGCGCGCAAAGGGAAGAGCTGGAGTGAAAGTGAGACCAGAGTGTCGACTGACAGTGGTTGTGAGGAGACAATTCCTGCAGAGGAAGCTAAGATTGCCAGGCTAAGAGTGCACAATTTCAGCAAACTCACAGAGAGGGAAAAGAGGCTTGTGCCACACAATCTTATTAAGACCACCCCAATTTGGAACCGCAAAGGCAGAGCTGCCAATCATGAACCAAGTGGTATGGATGCATAAGGCGGCTTTTCTTTTCATTTTTCACGTTGTATTATAAAGTTCTCAAGTTTTAATAAAAACACCATTTCCATGTTTTTACAATTTAGCAGTGATAGCCTTGTAGAGTTGCGTATGCTAATGGCTGGAAACCGATCTACAAGGGCTTTTGTTTTCATACAAGGGTTCATGTAGTCGCAAATTCTTAAATTTCCATTATGTTTAGCATTGGAACATTAGAAGTTTGGAATTTTTCTTCCCTTGAGAATCAGAATATCTTTTTCCTTATTTTACTTTGTAGATCAGCTCCTATGCTTGAGACCCTCCGGTCTATTAATTTATCTAGGACATACAAATTTTGATCATAGAGTGCAATAATACTGGATACGGTCTGGCTTCTGTTCAAACATCTTAAGAGCGTAAACGATACAATAGGAGCATTGATGAGTCGTTCTTAATACAAAAATATTTTGTCAAAGTGAATAAAAAAAAATTGCAGGTGAGTTAATCTGATAGGGAAATTGGAAGTGCGATGAGGTTGTACCTATTCGGTGGCAATGGCACGTGACTGGAATAATCGCTCGGAATGTCGTCGGCGAGTATATGTTCGGCTGGGGAAGATACAGAGTGAGGTAAAAGAGGAGTCCTCGATGATGGATTGGCAGAGAAAGGGTTTATGAAAAATTTAAAATATCAATTTTCTCAGTAGATATGCAATTTTAATAAAATTGTACTGAAAGCAAAATTGTAATTGTATATAATTATCTACTTTTTCATTGATAACTTTATGTGAAATTTGATAATTTATTGATTATGCACTTTGTAATCCGCTGAGGTTTTTATGAGTTGAAGTCATTCGATGTTGTCAATTCGATGTTCATTTTCCTATGAATTGGAACTCAATCAAATGTTAATTAACTTTAAATATATATATATAAATTCGTAAAAAATAGCTAACAAAATCATAATCAGATATAATAATTTAGCACACAAATTATATAACCCCAATACATATTTAAAAGAAAATTAATAAAATTCGAACTGTTGATAGCTCTAAATTTTGGTTTCGAATTCTTATTGAAGTGTGAAGTGTGAACTCTTACCTCACTGAGAATTTTGGATCTCTGTCAAAGTACGAGCTCCCACTTTATTATTGTCCTAAAACACAATCAAACCATTCAAACCCCTTCCAGCCAGAACTTCGTACCCTTCAAATTTCAAATGCGTTGCTTGGGTGGGCCAACTTCATCCATGGACCTTGCACCAACTTTTTCACGCCTAAGTAATGCAAAACATCTATGCTATTTTAATTTTCAAAAATACATTAGTTTGATCTCTTAATTTTATTTATTAATTAAGTGCATGAATTTTTTAATAAAAAATTCAAATTAAAACTTCTAGCTTTTATTTTTTCAAAATTAAGTTCTTTTTATTTTTATTTTATATAAGCAAGCATTTTGACTTTATTTAATAATATTTAATGTAAGACCTATAACGCTAATTTTGTTTGATCAAACAAAACAATTTTTAAAAAAAAAACTTAATTTTTAGAAAATAAAAAAATAAAATTAATTAATTAATCTAAACAACTAATATTAAAGAATTTAATAAATGAATACGATATAATTGAAAAGTCAAAATATACAACATTTTTTTTGGATACTAAGGAGGAGGGGATCACCCAAAACGCAAAAAAATATACAACTTTATTCCTTTAATTTTCTTTCTTATATATAAGTTAATTACATGCATGAAAAAGCATCAAATTCTGCCGTTGATTTTTGAATTTGCAGTTGTACTCAAACAGGAAGAAATTCACTTACTAAAACTTCTTCAATTCTCACTTTCTACATCACTCATCATAACTGAATACAATTAATGGATGTGGTACTATCAAACAAATACAACATTAATATTTGTCTTGAGGTACCATAAGCTAAGAAATGCTCAGTCTACTGAAAAACCCTAAAAATAGAATTATGACATAGAAATTGATAGAAAGGTGAGGTAGAAGCAAGTTACGTGCTGATGATCATTAATTATGCTGCTTGCTTGTGCTTGTCTTTGTTGGTGGCATTGAGGGTTAACGCAAAGTGGGTGTGAGGGAGATGTGCCCACTGCATTCATTCAACAGTGATCAAATTAATTCATGTCATTGTACTTGTTTTTAATTTTTCTCTAATTAAAAAAATATAAAGAAATGTTTGAAATTGCTGTTAGATGTTTAAAATACAGGTTTATAATTTTTTTTATTTAATCGACTGATTTTTTTATTTTTTATAAACTGTTTTTCTCAAAACTACTTCTGAGAAATAAATAAATAGATAATTTATTTATTTACCTGTTTTTTTTCAAAATCAATTTTCAAAACTCAAAAAATTTAAAAATAAAATTTTTTTCTCCGAAAGCGCTTTTGGTAAACGTAATGTCAAACGGATTCAAAAATCACTAGAGAAACAACTTCATGGATGCTGACTAAAATAGTTGCAGACAAATAACCCTAATGTTTCTTAGATAAAAGAATCCTAAATTTTGAATTTAAAACCCTTTTAAATTGAATGTATTGAATAAAGTAATTAAATTGTTTTTAACTAGTTCAATTCATGTGCCTCAGTGACAAAGAGACTTAGCCTCTCACCAAAAGTTTCGGTTTCAAAACTCCCTACAAACCTAAAAAATATTGTTTCAACTAATTAATTCAGTCCCTCTTAGGATAAGAGCTTAGGAAAAAAAAAAAAAAGGAAAAGAAGCTTATATTGTATTTTTTTCTTAAAAGAAACTAATAAGTGACTATTTGTTAATTAAAGAATAATTGCTACGAAACCATATTTAATTATTTCATTGTATTGGTATGAATTCTAAAGTTCAATCTGGCCTAGAATTTTTTTTAAAAAAGAGTCTTTGCAACTTACATTTTTAGCAGCAGTGCTGAAAGCTTCTCTGTGACTAATCTTAGGATTCTTAGCCTTTACCCTTCGAATCTCCTCCCTACCAATTACAAAGAATGCAGAAATACATAATTAGAAAATTTTTGCAAGGGGATTTACACTTGCATTTTTTTCCCTTAGGACTTGAAAAACAGCAAATTAATTAACCAAACAAACCTTAAAATTAAAATTTTGGTGAAAACATATTGAATTGCATGAAATTAAAGGAAACTAAGTAGGGAAAGTAATGGAAACTCACTTGATAAATCTGTTGTATGCTGAAGGGGCACGCTGCCTTTTCCCCATTGCTCCTTCAATTCAATATTCCAATTACAACAAGGTTATTAGCTCCATTTTTTTCTTTTCATTTTGAAAATTCTTTTTTTAATCAAAATTTTTTAAGTTTATAAAGGAAGAAGGAGGATTGTTTAACAAACACACCTTGTAGGTACAGGCATAATATAGATTTTTTTTTAAAAAAATTTATATTTCAACACATTTTCAAAAAAAGAAAAGTCATGAAAGAGTATTGGAATATGTGCAAGTGTTTAGCTACCGTAATTCTATACATTCCTCTCTAATACATATATATTATCAATACTTTCCATGATTTTTCTTTCTCATACTACTGACATAAACAACATTATAATATATTAAAAGAACTAAGACTTTTAGCATTAAATACAAACACTAAAAGGAGAAGAGCTCAAATTAAATGGCTGACACAGTTCTACATAAATGCATACTCCAAAATTCCTCCAACCGTATTCTTAAATATGAGATTTTGGGATATTTACTTAAGAAATTAATCTTCCTTATCATTGGAACAGTCCAAATTGAATTTAACTCCAATTCCATGATTGGTGTGTAATTAACAAAACGAAGGACTTCATCTATAAGACGAAGGACATCCATTTACAAATAGAAGGGGCAGAAATAGGAGAGAGAGAGAGAGATTTATACCTTTTACTGAAAGCGTTTTGGGTTTTTCATTCTCTGAAGAGTGTGATACAGAAGCCTTGTTGCACATGGAAGTCTGAGAATGAGAATCCTCACTTAAATCTTGGAAAAATAAGTTTTCCTTCTGCAAAATTGGTCAATTAAAATGACAACAGATATGTATATATATAGATATATATATTCACCAAACCTTAACATGCTTCTAAATTACTATCTATAGATATATGTTAGCGCTAACATATACACATTAATTAATAAAAAAACAAAATATAAAGAAATTAAGTAAACTGCCAAGCAACTATTATCCTTAAATCTTTCAATATGACTAAGTAATGATCGTCTTACATGAATAATCTGAACATGATGAGAAGTCTGAACTGGCGAAGAGTCTGTGTTCAAAGACAATAAATTAGCACAATGTCCACACTTAACAGGTACAGCATTGGACATTATGTTGCTTGGAACGTTCACCTGATCGAACAAGAACCGAATATATATATAAAAATCTAAGATCAATTAAATATTAAGAATGAGATTTAACACCCCTTTACAATCCATACTTGGAACAAAATGGAGAATTCTTTGAGTTTAAGGAGTCTAATTACTACAAAAACATTTTGAAAAAGTCAAACGGAGAAAGTACCTAATTAAGAACTCAACTGGTCTTTCCTCAAATTCTCTCATTCATTAGAAGAAAGAGACTTTCTTATAATTGTTACAAACTGTAAAATTAACAATGTAAATAATTAAATGTACTTTACACGAGAATGTGAAAAAATTCCACCATCAATTCAGTGCGCCTGACACCATTAGGCAGTGAAAACTGTAAAAGTGGGCAGGAAAACCACATGACCAGAACAGAAACAAACCAACAAGCAATAGGCAGTGATCTGATGGATTATGGCCATGAATTTAGAGAAAAAAAGAGATTAATAATAACAATATATATCCATGAAAAGATATGCTGTCATTGTTTCAGTCTGTCAAGAAATCTGTCACTGATTTTCTTAAAGAGCAAAATAAAGTCTCAACATTTGTACAAAGAAGCTTTATAAAAAGAGATTTGATTTGAAACTTTGTTAATCGAAGGAAAACAACTTGTGCATGGCATCATTATGTTTCTGTTTGCAATTTTTTGTCTAAAGAATATACAGAATAGCCACTGAATCGGATTAAAAAAAATGAAAATCTACCACTAAATAGCGCCTAAGATTCTCCAAATTGTTTCGAATTGTACAGTTTTCTTTATGTCCGTTTTGGTCTCTCTATGCCTTATAGTTGAAACTCAAGGATTTCTATTGATGATTTTGCTTGTTTTAGGGCTGTAACAGTGATCCCGTTACAAAGCTTTCAAAGCAGTGAGAAGTAGAGAAAAAGAGAGAGAAGAAATAGTACTATAAATTATAAAATTAAAGGATGCTTCACAGGAAAAACCCTAGGGCACAGCATATGTATCAATGAAAATCATGAAGGATGAATAATTATGTATGAGAACATATTTTTCAAGAAAGAAGATATGCATGTTCAGTTCAAACTTGAAAGACCTGGGATCTAGCCAGATATATATGTAGGAGTGATCTACAGTTTATGTACTATTTTCTTCTTGTAGAAGAAAAAGAAGCAAGGAAAATTATGAGTTGGTTATATATACATACATTTATATATCTATGTTTTATAAAGTATCAAAGAAATAAACTTGAGACAAATTCAAGAGCTAGAAATTTCTTGAAAATGAAAATGGGTTGCGAGTAATACAAGAAAAAGTTGAAAACTCTAACAGTATAACTTTTAGGAATTATTTGAAAACCCATCGAAGAATATTCGTAAAAAAGAAAAAAAAAATTGTGTATACCGCTAAACTTGTGTCGCAGAAGTTACAGTGGACATAACAGACACGTTGAGGAGCAATATTGTCAAGAGACATTGTAGCTGGTGCTGGATCGAAGAGAATAATTAATGCTGCTAACTATTACATGAGAATTATATAATCCAAAAAGATTATATATAGAGATGAAGCAAGAAGATCAAAGTAGGAGTATTTATTTATTTATTTGATAATATAAAAGGAAACAGATCACTTGCTTAGAAAGAGATAAGAGAATTCTTGCTCATTGATATGATAGATTGTTGGGAAGGAAATTAGAGGAAGGGAAATGTCTTTTTGTCATGATTATTGTGGAAAAATGGACCACCTTAAACAAGTTAATAGCTAGTCCACCATCCAGTCTGTTGTCTATGTTTTTCTTTTCTTTTCATTTTTCTTTTTCATTTTTTTTGGATATATATCAAGGGATTTATATATATTGTATGATTAATAGAATGAGTGGTGGGAATTTGCAAACTCATAGCAAGGAAAGTGGGGTTTCCTTTTGAATGAGAGAGAGAGAGAGAGAGAGAGAGAGAGAGGAGTTATCAACATCATCATCAATAGGAAGTTGAAAAAAAAAACACTTGGATTGTATATAAGAAGGAAATTTCTTTCAAATCCCATAAAATTCTATAATCTAATATATAATTTGTTTCAGTACTTGGACTTTAAATCAAAATCCCATCTTAACTATCATGTCAAAAGTTCTTATTTATGCTTTCCAAACATTGGTCAAATGATACTCTTACATCTTTTAAAACTAAAAAGTTAATTAAGTTGTGAATTTTAGTCGGTATATATTAAAATTTCAAATTCTGAAAGAGAATATATCAATATGACATCCTATTTTACAGGCTACCATTTTAATAAATTTTAAGAAAATAATTTTAATTCTATAACAGTACTTCTGATTTGGTGTATCGATGTATAATATTATCAAAGAATATCATATGTCAACCTTTTAAATATTATATTGAGTTTGCAAACATTTTTTCCAATTGAAAATAAATCACTTTGCAGGGTGTGCATTTCGTCGGTTTGACTTTCAAATACTTAAATCCTAACAAACTAATCGAACTTCTTAAAAAAAGAATCAAACAGAACTGATTTAATATAAAAATCAATCCCAACCAAAACATTTCAATTCGATTTATTCAATTTTGGACCTAATTTATAATTATATTGAAATTATCCCGTAAAACTTTAATGTGGTGAAAAAAAAAATCACATTCTAGGAACTAATTGGTCTAGATTTAATTTTCACAGGTGCCGAGAAGAGAGTTGTTCATTTTTTTTTTCTTTTCTGATTTGATGAAAAATTGAAATTCTAGGAAATCGGTCTCATCACTGTTGACGAGAAGAGTTATTTATAGCATTTTATTCTGTTACACTATTTGTTCATTGCTTTATTTACTTAATCTTACATAAATGTACTTTAATCGACAGTCTCATTGGTTTTTTTTTTGGTTGATACCGAGGAAGGAGACCCAAAAAACTCAACAATCACAGACCACTTCCACAGTCCAATTGGTTATTTTATGTACCTTAAACAGCATTTCTCATAAAGAGAAAAAAGAATATCAATGACTTATCATATTATCTCGTATGGTTTATATGCAAAAAAATATTGGTAGTTATGATTCTTCTCTAATATTAGTGTTTTAGAGCAAGTTTTCAAACGCAAGTTCGTAAATTCTGGACAATGAAATGGTTTCTTTAGTTTCCCTGCTTGTTTGTCATACAATTTACCAGGAAGTCAACCCAAAAGAGATGCTTCAATAAGCCAGCGATTTCATATATATATACATATCAAATTTCCTTTTTCCGAGTTTACGTCATCCGGAGTAATCATTGAAACAATATATATTCAAGAAAATGGGAACTTGTATCCCACTGAAAAAATTGGTGTAAAAACTATCATCATTTGTTGTGAAAATTATATACATGTCAATATTAGACACTTCTGATCCACCTGAGATGAACTCCCCTCTTCCACCTCAACCTTCCAACGACTGTACAGATGCTCTTCTCTTCGTTCTTTATATGAGTATTTTCCAATTCCAAGCTACAAGTCAAAGATTGATCCTTTTGAATGGCAATGCCGCTTCTTTATGACAATGCTGCCTCAGATTTTAAATTCTGACAAACAAATCTACAACCATGTCAAGTAACTCTTCTGTAGAATAGGACATATGCAGCAGATGTTTTGATCCTGTCCTCACTCGCAGGAGAAACCCTGTCATCATCAAACTCGTACCACCTTCCATTGCCATGCTGCATAGGAACATGGACAGATTGAGAATTCTTAGTCTAAAATAAGATAAATCACAGCATCTCCTAGAATTGCACACCACTTTTCAAGAATTTATAGCTTAGTCTTAGACTAAGTTCATTGTAACTCAATGGCATGAATACTATACAATTTCAATATCACACACCAAAAGACATGAGATCTTTAAGTTTCTTCATGTAACAATTGCCGCAACATATGGTTAGCAATATGCAAGCAGTCTAAGCCCCAGATCTGTTGCTCCATTCTTGGTATTCTAAAACAACTTTTGGAAGTTCTTAAAATCATGTCAAGCGGTGGAAGAGATTCATTGACATTAAAAAAGCTAAACTGAGAGAAGCCCCATTTCAATCCAGGCATAGAACAGCATGGGTATGTGTAAACCTATAAATGGTCTGGTTCTCCCACTGGTTGTGCATGAATTCAAAGAGGTTTATATGTGTACTACAGATCTATGAACAATATCTCAATAAATGAAGAAGAGGCAAAAAAGGGGTAGACTGGGAGGTTTTGGAGAAAGAACTTACATTAACAAATGCAGTATAGTGACCACTTCCCATCCCTCCATAGTGATTGCTTATTGCATACAGCTTATACCAATATGAAAACTGCTCATCCTTATGAGAAATGTAAGTTGAAAGATCAAAGTCCTCAACTGGGAAGTCAACATATGTTTCCAGCTTGTTCTTCATAAATCGGCTGTATGAGAACCTCTTTAAATGAACCACCAATATTTCAGGTAATCTCCAAAGATCCAACTTTTTGCTAGCTTGTCTAAACTTTTTGCAAGCAGGACAGTACCTAAAATAAGATATATTTGGAACATCTGGCATCAGAGAGGGCAAAGAATACGCACACTGAAACAAAGCAAAATCAATATACATCACATACAAAAATGCATGAGAAAAAAACAAAATATAAACGATATATTTAAGATCTACACACTCACATGCATATATGATGTTGGGAAAAAAAGAATTGCAGTCTAATTTTATATGTACACTGGGCAATACACTAACCACATGTCTTCTGGTCCTAAAGGCTCTTCCATCAAAAATGCTTCAACGCATTTATACAAAGAAACAGACTCTTTAGGCCTCCTTGTATACAACTGTGGCTTAAAAACCTCCGGCAAAGAGTTAAGAATGCATGTATCATACTTTCCAATCATCTTTTCTGACCAAAGAACATGCACATCTAGTCTACTGTTAAGTATTGGGAATGATAGTGGCTCATTCATCTTTATCTCTGTTGCTCCATGAAAATCTTTAATGTAGAACTGAAAATCAGAACTGAATTGTAGGTCCTCATCTGTTTCACCATCTGAGCCTGCAGTACTGTCTGAAACTGTTGGACTAGATACATCGTCCTTTGCAGGATCTTCATCAGCTATGGTTTCCGAATCATCATAATCAATCAATACATCATCTGCAGGCATGAGAAATGGATTTAGCAGTTCCAGATACCGTTTACAGATATCAAGTCCATCAGAAAGATCATATGATCTTGTTACAAGAGGAATGCCAAACAGTTTCCAGTTTGGCACCACTCTCTCAAATCCAGAAGGCCTGAAACCCACAAATCAAATAAATCAGCAAGTGAACAAAAGGAATGGCAGAGTGACAAAAGGTAATATTAGAGATATGAATAAGCTTACTTCTCCAAGAGTTCATGTGTAAACACAACCAAGGAGGATGCCTCATTATCTTTGGGTAACCGATAAGCAACCAGCTTATCGTCATCTCTGATCAAAGCTAACGAATCAGATGGCTCCTCCAGGAAACGGAATATTTTATTCTTGTATATCTATAAACCATTCAATGAGTTCAGAGATCAACATGATTCACCTACAAAAATGCATGTGAAAATTCTACTAAAATAGAGAGGTGTACAAAATCTTAAATTGCAAATCTATTTTAAACTACTACATTAAAAGGGGAGCAAATATCCATATTAAAATTCTCAATTTGAATGAAATATTAAGCAGTAGTAATTTCTCTGACACATACACATTGATATAAAGGTTCAAACAATGCTAGATAACACATAATTTGATTAAGCACCATCCTATATATATTTATGACAATTAGTAGTCAAGCATATTATAAATTGGGGGGCAATTAAATAAGTAGATATTTAGCTTTGCTAACTTTGTGCATCTGATTGAAAGCTTACAATTACCAAAGCATGAACCTGTAAGACTAAGAGTATATAATTAACTTATAAGAAGTCCAATAACAAGGTCCAGAGCTTATGACAGGATAGAAAGTGCAGGGTGAACATGCTTCTATAGGTCAATGAAAACAATAAAAGACATTGGAAAGCATAAAGTACCAGGCTACCAACATACCTCAGCAACCAGCAGGGTTTCATCATTTCTTAAGGCACAAGCAGTGCTCAAGGCCTCTATAAGATCCTTCAGCCTCCCACACTTTGGCACAGTTACAGTAACAGGAGAAGGCAAGATAATCCCATCAGTGCTAATCACTGTCAAAGTCATTGTCCGCATTGTCGTTGAAGGCAATGGCAGTGACAAGTACATAAATGGATCAAATGTAACAGACTTCTTCTTGCACACTGGGCAAACTAATGTTGACCGATATTGACCCTATTATGACAATGAAAGAAATAAATTAAAATTAGGCCAAAAAAAAGGATTAAATTCTGTATCTGGCAGAACGCAGAACTACTAATCCAAGGGAAAAAAACGGCTAAAACTTTGATGAAACGTGATGCATATCATTGAAACGATTTGCTCAGAGCAAGAGAATTAAAAAAAATTGGTTCAACAGTACAACACTGCATCCTCAAAAAGCAAAATACTCACTTGATATAAATCAACTATAATCGAGTCATTTCGGGCCAGGTGATTCCTCCAATATTCATCCGCTACTTCTTTGTCTCGATGACCACTAGCATCTTTAGCTTCTACATATGGCTTGCACTTCACACAATTCAGATCTTCATGGAGTCCATCCAACAGAAAGGCAAGGAATTCCTGCATTAGAAACATGCAAGTATTAAAAGCATTCAAATTGATAATCACACAGGGACAGCAGACAAATGAGAAGCTAAACTGCACCAGAATCAGATAACCATACTGACTTGGGAATCATGCTGGTTATAGCCGCTGAACTGAGAAGCAAAATTTTCAAGTTTTCGCTTGAACATTCGAGGAGCAACTGGGGCAGCTCCTGGAGCCCAAAGCTTTCTCAACAATTCTCCAAATGCCAAGGCAAGTTCACCCTGGACAAAAAACAGAGACTTTTTTAAAAAGGAATAACCAATATAAATCTAGCAAATTACTCAAAAATTATTTGACTGTTGTCACATACCTTCATCCCTAGTGGATTTTCGCAATTTATTTCTTTTTTGTAGTCTCCTAGAAAATAATCAACTAGCTTTGGAGTGTGTGCCAAGCACTGAATTGCACTATTCATGAAACAAGTATTCCCAAGATTCTGTAATCCAGTCAAACCCAAGAAACTAACTCTTCTATTAGGGCAACCAGAAAGTGATGAATTTGTTAGTGTTGAACAGGAGCTTGTGTAATCACTGCTTCCATTCATTCTAACAGAACCAACACTGAAAGAATTATCTTTCATATAAGGTTCTGCCATCTCATAAATCCGTTCATCTGAATGTTTTGAATGATCCAAAAACCCATGTACGTGCAATTCAAGGAGAATCTGCACAAACGATATGCAACATAAGATCATATAAAGAAACTAAAATAAAAACAGGCAGATAAGGAAGTTGCACATGACTACATTACAATAAGATTTAATGGTTAGCATCTTATTCAATAAAGATAAAACCTAGAAGGTCAAAAACACTTATAAAATTTGAAATTGGCTATATATATATATATATATATATATATATATATATATATATATATATATATATCAGTTACCTCTTCTGCAGATTGTTCTGCAAAACCATTCGGCAAGCCAATCTGGTCTTTCATGAAGAATTGGATTGTTTGACCTGAGAAGTCCCAGATATGCAACTGCAAAATAGATGAAATGAATAAACAAGATACTTTCTGTCTGAAAACATATATGTTTATTCGGTAAATATCATCAACTAACCAGCTCTGACTTAGAAACAAATACATCGCAGGCTCTTCTGTAAAAAGAAACCACATTGTCCTGAAAAATTGCAGTACATTGTCAAGAAGAAAACTAACAAAGAGTCAGTTCTTGAATTCAGCTTTAGTTATTGAACTAAAACTGAAATATATATCCGGCTTTGGAAATTAAACCAAAAATGAACATGTGCTCAATTTGACATAATTGATCTAACTGCTATTGTGGCAAGTCTACACAAAAAATTTATATTCCATAGAAAATGCCTGTTTTAAGTTCCAAGCATCACTAACTGTATTATGAATTCAGAAGGATATAAAAAACTGATTCCATGTTGGAAGCAATGCAACTTATTCATAAACCATAATTCCATGTCACTGATGTCAGTTACAAGAATATGATAATAACAGCAAGTGCAAGGAAAAAACAGATGAATTTACCTTTAAACTGATCTTCACTACCAAAGAATTTGTTTCCCAACAAACTGAAAGCCTGATATTTATAGGAAATGCATCTTCTAAATCATCCTCCACCAGCAAAGGCCGATAATCATCCTTCAATACTGCATTAGAATCATTATGCCTGCAGCAGTTGAACAAATCAATGTCCAATGTGCCACAAATAAAATCATCTCCAAAAAATTCTCCAGAAGATAACAGTTCTGCATAAATTGCAGCACTGCAAATCGAATGTGTATCTAAAACATAATAAAAGCATGGATGTTAACAAAGATTTGATAAAATTTGACAATGTAGAAAAAAGAGGGCTATTTAAAATTTGAGAACCTTAAGTTCACATTTAGACAGTTCCAAAACGCACCTTGTTAATACTGATGCACATTATTTTGAATTTCCAGATTACATGTACATATAATAGTTCGTTGCTTTTAACTACACTTATAATTAATTAAGAGTTTGCAATGGATATTGTGCATAACCATTAAAAAAGATAATAAGAATTTGACTGTGTGTTACAATCCAATTTCATTAATAAATTTCAAATATTTTTATAATTTTCTCTTTAAACACTGTTGTTATTGCTCTATAAATTAACATTTAATAAATAAAATAGATTGCTTAATATTGGAAATTTGGAAACACGCTTTGGTATATATACATTGATAATTAACACAAATATTCAAATGATAAAACCATAGGCCAGTTCAAGCAACCATTTATGTAAATGCCTATCACTGAGGAACGTTCTATGGGAAGAACACGAAGGGAGGCTGGGCGAATCCTCTGTCATCTCAAAAAGTCATGATCCCTAAGTAGTTGATGTCAGCTTCATAAATAACTTTTCCTACCCTTCTACCTAATTTGTGGCTGCTTTTTCATAAAGAGATGGAGCTCTAAATTCTTTTTCATTACTTTCCTCATGCAATCCTAGGTCTCCCCCTCACTTTCCTTTCTCTTGTAACTTCCTCAACACGCTTAACCCTCTGGACCCGTACATTTGTTGTTCTAATACACAAACATCAAAACCATCCTGCTCAAGGTATACAACTTTTTATGCCAATCAAAAAGGACAAGATGGTTTCTTGCTGCTTACTAAGTTGAGCCAAAGAATGTGCATATAAATCAAATGATTCACATCAAATTCAAACTTCTCATAGGCAACTATAACTCAAATTGTCTCTCAGTCTAACATCCTGAATGGCTCAGGGAGCAAAACCAAGTAGCGGACAACATAATAAATTTCCAAGTGAAATCATTATCAGCATGTGATAGAAGACTGTCACTGAAACCTCATTAAACAAAATAGAAGTAACGATAAAAGTGGAAAGTTTGGGTAAGATTTTTTGGCCAAAACATCCAATCCAACATTCATTTGAAATCATAACAATAAATTCATTGGCATCTACTACACTTAGAGCAGAGCTATTGCATAGAAACAGAATCAAGATATGATTTTTACAGGTACTTCGAACATCGCATAAGAATATCGTAGGACTTCAAACAGTAAATATATGGCATCAGACAGCACGAGATATGTACATGCTTTCTTCCCCCTTTTTCCTTGCGTCAGTTCCATATGAAATTATAGCTAAATCAACAGGTCAACTTGATCAAAGATGCCCACAGAAACTGAAAAGTTTTATGCAAGGGATTGGTAATAATAAAGTATTATGGAATCACTTTGCATCTTATAACTTCATTATGTGTAAGCCTCAGCTTTCCTGAGACTGTCTAGTTAAGTAACTGCAGCAAAACTGGCAAGTACACATACTTGAAGCACGAAATAATATAAATTTTAAGAGTTAAACTAGAGAAAGTATAGAAATCTTGCGTGTAATGTCATAGTAAATGAACAATTCCCTCACCATTTAAGTGCCTGCAACCACAATGTCCCAGAGACCAATGCGTACTCTTGATATGCAAACCCTTCAGCTACATTATCATTCTTCCTGGGATCCTCAACCTTCCTCATATCCAGTACAATTCCTTTTCCACTATCATCATTACTAACGGACACATTGTACAAAACTCCAGTTTTATTAGCACCAATTTGCGTCTCCCTCCACCACCTGAAAAATAACAGAAACACAACTGAAAACAATGCATAAAGGTTACAATGTTCCTTAATTAGGCTAAGCTCCACAATTTCTGACAAAAAAAAATCAATAAAAGAAAACCCAGCACTAGACTCCAAAATGTTATCCACCAAAAATGCAGATATGAATTGCTCAATAACACGTAAAAATAATTACAAATTCGGAACATTTAAATTTCTATCACTGAATGTGACTTACTTCAGAGTATAGCTTAATAAAAACAACCCATGCATGCAAATTCAAACTAATAAAAACTTCCAATTTACTAATCACGAACTCACTTCCAACATTTCCCCCTTCCCTCGCATTCCTCAGCAACCAAATACGACAAATAAAAACGTAACTGAAATCAGTTAAAATGGACTGCACCTGTAAGGGACCAAGTAAAGCTTCTCGATGTCATTGTCATCGTTGTCAACAAATAGAGATTGATATCGGTTGGTGTGATTGGAAGTGGAGGCAGCAGAGCGGTGGTCGAATTCGAGGTCGAGGAAGTTATCGTCGGCGGAGGAAAAGAAATCGTCGTCCATGAAGGAAGGAAGGAAAGCTAGGGTTTTAAAGAAGAAAGCACGAACGAATGATTTGCAGAGGCGGAAAGTAGAGAGAGAAAAGTGAAAAAGCTTTAAAGAGAGAAATCGGGTGGTTTCGGAGATTAGCCGCCGACGGAGTTTCTCTTCGATACCGTTCATAGAGAGACGACTCTCTTGTAATGTCTCAAATTATTATAAGAAAAAAAATATTAAAATTAAAAAAAAAACATTATCTGTTTTTTTCTTTTTATAGTTTTATTAGTATATAAATGGATAATAATTCAATTAATCCTATAATTAGGATGATATTACTGTTGTTTTACAATTTAGAAGTATTTAATTTACATAAATTAAAAATTTCTGCTCAAATTAAGCGCATGTATAGTTGAATTGTCGAGTCTTCAAAAGTTGATAAGTCACTTTTTCAATTCAATTTTTCAGAAAATTTTGAACATGAAAGCAATAGATTGCCTTTTAAGATTAGTCCTTAACAAATAGACACTAATTATATTAAAAATTTAGTACAATCACTATATTTTTTTTAAAAAAAAATTAATTTGTTATGTATACAATAAACACATATTTAAAAAAATTTACATCAATCAATATAAATAAAACAAATAAATACATATCGATGATGAAATAAATTTATCTAAAAAAAATTCATTTTTTTAATATTGGAACGGTGTATAAAAAAAAAGATAAAGATTCTAATAATTTACTAATAACCATCATACAAACTATACTCTCTCCAAATTGATAGTCTATTAATATTATCGGATTATTTATTCATAAAATTATTATTTATATACAATTATGCAAATATTTTATTTTTTAAAGGATTAAAGTAACCATACTACAAATTTAATATTTATAAGATTATAATACATTTAATGAACAAAACTATTTTACATAAATTAGATAGAGAAATTAATTATGTTAGCTTTGAAATTGTGTAAATGAAAGAGATGGAGCAGCTGATGTGAATTCTAGTTGATTAAAAGAAATTAACGTAATTTAATTAATGGTAATTTTAGTGGGAAGTTGAAAGGTGATTATGTCATGGTTGCTATATCATATATAATAATAACTAAAATATTAAAAATTACTAAAAATAAAATTAAATATATAAATTAAAAAAATTCTCTAAAATAAATCTAAAATATATGGAATTTTTTAAAAAAATATAAAGCGATAACAAGAAGAAGAATAAGATAATAACGATAAAAACAAATTACACGTTAGATACTAAAAACACATCACAAATTTATTTCTCATTTTCAATTCAAATATATTTATTTTCAATCATTTTATTTAATAAATATATTAAAACTAATATGTTTTTATCTTAAATAATAATAAAAATAACTAAAATATTAAAAAATATTAAAAATCAAATCAAATATGTAAATTTAAAAAAAAATTATCTAAAATATATGGAAATTTTTTTAAAAAATACATAGTGAAAAGAAAACGAGAAAGAAGAATAAGAAAATAATAATAACGATGAAAAAAATTACGCACTAGACACTAAAAATACATCACAAGTTTATCATTTAAAACTTACAGATTTATTATTTAAATCTTACAAATTTATCATTTACACATTTATCATTTTGAATTTATATTTTATTGTATAAAAACTACAAATTCGCTTAAAATAAGAACTATAAAAACTACAGATTCGTCATTATAAACTTGCAAGATTATCACATAAAAATTCATCTTTTACAACTTGATAGTTTATCACTTACAAGTTCATTATTTTATCAAAATTTATTATTTTTAACATTCAGCAACTCAATTTTTTGTTTCTATAGTTCTTATTTTAAGCTTAGATATCTTTATTTTTTACCATTTTACTTAATAAATATATCAAAATTAATATTTTTCATACCAAACAATAACTAAAATATTTAAAAAAACTAAAAATAAAATAAAATATGCAAATTAAAAGTTTTATCTCTATAAAAAAAATCTAAAATGGACAAAAACTGTTTTTAAAAAATACAATGAAAAGAAAAAATAATAAAAAGAAGAAAAAAATAATAACAATGAAAAAAATATCCTTTTAATACTAAAAATATGTCATATGTATTAATTATTAAATAATACACTACTACTTTTTAATTTGGAATTACGATATACAGCGAACACATATTAATGATATAATTTACAATTATGTCATAGATAAGTCTTTTTACGAGTTGTTATATCATGAGATTGATTTTATATTATATTATGAATTCACTAATTCACAAAAAGCACGCATTTTTCCAGAAATAAATTTTGGTAAACTAATTGATATAAACAAGTTTATCAGTTATAATTTATATATTAATCATTTTTGAATTTATAAGTTTATTAGTAATAACTTACAAGTTTATCATTTTGAACTTATAAATTTATTATTTTTGACTTACAAATTTATCACTTTAAAGTTTATTGTTTAGAAGTTACAAATTTATTATTTATAAACTATATATTAATCATTTTAAAATTATAGTTTTGTCGTTCAAAAGTTACAAGTTTATCGTTTAAAACATACAAGTTAATCATTTACAATTTGCTACCTCATTACTTATAGTCGTTTACAATTTACAAATTCGTTATTTAAATTCATTATATATTATTTACAGATTTATCGTTTATAGCTTATAAATTCATTATTTACAACAAATTCAACAATTACAAGTTTATTGTTTAGAACTTACAAATTTATCATTTTTTAAACTTACATGTATTATTTACAGGTTTATCATTTACAAGTTTATTATTTTTACCAATTAATTGTCTTCAACCTCTAGCAGCTCAATTTTCTCTATCTATATTATTTATTTTTAGTTTAAATATTTTCACTTTTCAACCATTTTCTTTCATA
Organism: Triadica sebifera; assembly: GCA_023653625.1. Lineage (NCBI taxonomy): Eukaryota > Viridiplantae > Streptophyta > Magnoliopsida > Malpighiales > Euphorbiaceae > Triadica > Triadica sebifera. The sequence continues at coordinate 25,317,765 of CM042908.1, read as the reverse complement.
AAAAAATTAAAATTAAATATTTTTATTACAAATAATAATAAAAATAAAAATTAAATATTTTTATTACAAACAATAATAACAATCATTATAATATTAAAAAAAATAAAAATAAAATCACATATGCATTAACAAAAATTTATCTCCAAAAACAAACTTAAAATATATAAAAAAAATTATATTTTTATGAATAAGAAGAAGAAAAATAAGAAAAAAAAATAATGCACTAAAAATATAAAAAATAGGATAAATATATAGTTATAAAACATTACTAATTAATAACATACAAAATATGGTATAATTTGCGTTTTATTGCCATATGGGCCCATGCTTATTAGGCTTTACTAGACAGATGAAACGGGGCTCCATAGAGTTTAAAGGACCCATAAATGGGGGTAAGCCCACCTTTTATTTTGGGCTTTTATTTATTTATTTATTTATTTTCTCTTTCCATTTCATATCTCTACAATTTAACTTTTTTTTCTGGAATTTTTTTTTAACTTAATATCACGTTTGGTTTTTTGGTTAATAATTATTATATATGAAAAAAAGTGTCATCTCCATACACAATGAAATTAAGTTTTCTTATTGTTTTATAATTCAATCGTCCCAAACATGGGTTCATTTTTATTTTCATAAAAAATGAAAAAAATTATTATGATTGAAAGTTAAAACTATACATCTTTATTTAATATATCACTTCATTAATTAGGGAAATATTAAAAATTAAAAATTATATTTATTGATACAAGGTATATTAAATGAAAATATAATAATTATATTTTTAATAAAAAGTGGGTTATAGCTAGTTACAAAACCATAAATGGAAATTTAATCAATAAATTATAAGAGGGAGTTATAAAAATTAATGCTATTGAATTGAGGAATAAATTCAAAGGAGTTATGGACATTCAAATAGTAACATCATTCATAATAAATTGATATTTAATTCTTTTTTTAAATTTTGTTTACATAAACAAAATAAAATATGTTTATGAATAATTATCTCTTTTTTTATTATTATATTGGGATAAGTGGTTCCTTTTGATTTAAATCTTTTGTTTTTATTTTTTTAGGACTTTTTAATTGGATTGTGATTTTAGTGCCTTATTGATTTACATTTTATTTAAAGGTTTGCTATTTTTAATTTTTATCACCAGTGAACACATCAGTCAATACAATTTTTCTTCAATTTGTCTTAGTTAATTTTAGTTTATTATTTTTCATATCATAATTAATTACTCTTCGCTTCCTATGCATTAATAGGCTAAGTGTATTGAATTTGCTTGCTGTAAAATATTTGGATAAAGTCTAAAAAGTCATCATCCCCTGCTTATTTCAAGTCCAAGAATCCTTTCTCACCTGTTGAATATATTGTGTTAATTTTTAACACAAAATATTTACCTTAGTTCCTCAGAGAATCCGAGCGAATTCCAATTTTTTTTTTTTAAGCGTAAACATTCCTTGAGAGAATTCAATTTATATATTTGCAGATATACATATTCTCAATCTAAAGACTCCATAAAAATATATATATTGCTTACGTATTATATTATAAATCTGTATTTATAATGGATTATATATTATACTTATGAAATTATTTACATTAATTTACATGCACAACTTATCCAAATATTTTTATAATATAATACGTAAGCAATATATATATTTTTATAATGGATAAAAATGATAAATAATTTTATTTTTTTAAATATAAAAAAATAAATATACAATTATATTTATGAAAAATGTTAAATTTATAATGCAACATGAATATGGTTAGAATTGCGGAGATCATAGTGTAGACTTCATTTTGAATCGATTGATCAACCAAAGCTGGGCGGTAGGCCAAAAGGCCCATTGAGCTTCAGCTCCAAGTCCATTTTATCAGTGTAAAAAATTGTTGTGCCAAAAATAGTTAGAGACAAGACAACTTCAGCCCAAAAATATTGCGGAACTTCCATTACTCAGCCCATATGATTTAATAATGTGAATCAGTTTAGATAATTTGGATTTTTCGTATCCATACTAAGTTTATAAATGAATCCACAGATTAATTAAATTATAGATTGTCATATAAAAAAATATAATAACCAGTTTTCTTGAGAACAGTTGAATTGGTAAGAGATTTTATTTTTCTCTCATTAATCTGGTGTTCAATTTCCCACTACCCATAAATTCAATATAATATCTAAAAAAGGTTAATTTACATGCACAACTTACCCATAAATTAGGTGGCCATGTAAGTTAAATGAAACTTCCTATCAAGAGTTAGATTTCAAATTAAACTTAACCATGAAGATAAAAAGAAAGTTGATTCTTGATGAATTTTCTAGTAGGAACATCTCCTTTAAAAATGAATATTTTCAGTAGTTCAAAATTTCCATTTTCTCAATGATGAATTTTCGGTTTAATAGTAATTGAATGGGTAGAATCGTTTTTAAAGTCAAATCTTATAAGTTAAAAATTCCTTATTTATGAAGTAGGTGAAGAACAAATGTAAGAAATAAATTGCATCTAGAATGAGTTGAATTATGAATATATATATATATATATATATATATATATATATATATATATATATATATATATATATATATCCCCAGTGCAATAATGGAAGTGAAATGATGGTGTTCTTGATATATATATCCTTGTCTCTTCAATTCCCTTGTGCATGGTGGGCTACCCGTTGCTAAATCTTTGAAGATGAATGCCTTGTGATGTCAACCCACTTGACTCAAATTGTGGGTATTTATTCTTTTCAAATTTAACCACGTACACTATATGAGATTTTCCACTTTTTCCATTTTTTCCCCTTTCACTTTCAACAAGATCTGTTGCAGAAAATTAGAGATTTAAATCATTTTAAATATTTCCTATAACAAAACAAAATGCTACGACGACTGAACTAGCATGAAAATTATACCCCAAAGGAAAATTTTGACAACTTTTATTCCTTTTTAAAAGAGATACTGTGTGACTCGATCGATATATATCTCATATTGCAGAAGATTATACACCGCTAGATCGTGGTAGTTGTGTTCCCTTTCAAAATTTCCTGCATAATAAAAAAGAAAGTGTTGTTATGACATGACTAGCATAAAAAAATATATATTTTCGTAGTCCCAAGAAAATATATGGTCCCTTTTATTTACATAAAAATTAAGAAGACCTAAATGATATGGAGTAATTAATTTGAAAATACATACTTTTCACTATATATCCTTATATTAATTCTACAAAATAACAATTAATATTTATTGAGTGAAGTGTATAATTAATAGAGAATTAAAACATTAACTATATTTTCATAAAGTAAAATGGACTATAATTTGAAAATGATAAAAAATAAAATAAAAATTAAGGCTATCCCTTTTCTTTTTAGTTAGGATGGATAGAGTATTTAAGATGAAATTTTGAAAATTTGTAATGCAACAAAAAAAAAAAAAATTCTGCTTTGGCCAAAATAGCATGAAGAACTTAGCGAAATACATATATAGGATAAGGTAATTAATTTCATGATTAATCTCCATTTATCTTCTAATAAATTCCCTACCTATAGCATATATAGTTGTTGAAATCTAGATTTTAGAAGTGAGATAGTTTGCGTTATGCTGTCTGAAAATGTAAGGTGGGTTGCGTTATGCTGTCTGAAAATGTAAGGTGGGTAATTGAGTCTAAAATCCAATAAGCATGTTCCCCATTTGATTTGATTCCATAATTTTCCCATTAGGGAACAGCAATGCAAGATATAGGCCCTAAATAATATATCATATGCTTCTAAAATCCTTCTACTTTTAATTCTATGCCCTAGCTTTCCATGACAGTATGTTCTACTTTAGATATTGCTCTAACAACTTGAACAAAATTTGTGGGTGCTTCTCATCAATTGCTAGCATTGGCTCTCTCATTCAAATTCCATGCTTCCTCAATTTTTCTTCAGTTAATTTTGCTCTTTCATGTATACCCTTAATATAATTTATGAATTGAGTTGATACACATCACGAAACAAAATGGATCTTTTACTTATAATTATTATATTGTTCATAAAAATTAATTTTTTTACTGGCAATTTATTAGCAGTTTGGTTTATAATTAAATAATTAAAAAGAAAGAATCAAATATAAATGCTTTTTGCAAATGCATGTTAAGAAATTAAGCATGCTTATGCTTAGTTTGAATGAAATAGGAAAAGCTAAATTATAAATTGCACTAATAATGCTTTTAATTGAGTGAGTTTTGACAAGGGAAAATGATGCCCATTGATAGGCCTACAATTAAACATGGAGAAGAAGAGATGTGTGTGTTGTGTCAACTAGTTGAGGATGTTGACAAGGCAAAATGTTGAACCCTGAAGGCACCATATTCATGGGATTCCTTGTATATTCATAAACCTAGTTGAGTTGAGGATAAAAATTAAAGTGGAATTATGTGGCCCTCATTTGTTGCCCTTTACAACCCCCATTAACATGGCTTGTAATCATGGCTTTCATTTCAAAGCTCAAAAATCCCACACCCATCTCCTCCTTTTTTCAACCCATGCAAATTAGCTTTAAATCTTAATTATGTTTAATTTAACATATATATATATATATCAACTACTGCATTATGAATTATGAATTTGTAGGTTTTCAATTAAAAATATAACCAACGTATATCTCAAATTACCCTTAATTTTATGCACAAATGTAGAACTCAACAGTCAACAAATTAATTCATCTCCTCCCCCAAAAACAAATTAGCTTAGATGCTCAGGTCTATAAGATCATTTTCTTCTTAATTAATTTTTTTGACATTTTCTGTTTGTCTAAGGTGAGAATCTTTGAATTGTCAAAATTGCTTTTCCTTTAATTAAAACATATATATAATCCATGAAGTCATGAATGGTGCAAAATTCCATTTGCTCCAATTATATATATATATATATATATTCAAATTCGGGATTTTTAGTTTGACAGTTTCTGGCCTTTGTTTACTTGCAAAATGATGTCAGGGAATTCATTTAAATATTAATTATTCATGCAGATAATATTATTGCTGCGAATTTTGAACAAATTCAAATCCACGAACTGTGCGCACAATATTACAAAAAGCAAAAGACAATTCTGTGACCACAATCTTAATATATATTTGAGTGGCAATAATGATCTCATAGTCGGTTTAATTTTATTTGCTAAATTAATTAATTTTCGTCTTTCAATAATTGAATTTGAAGCAAACTTAATTGATCTTATCTTCTTGCTTGTTTGCTGAATCATGTTTAGATTAAATCAATTTAGTCGCAAGATAATTGTTTCAACAAAAAAAAAAACATTTTTGATTATATCAGTATAAGTTGAAAATGAAAATTTATTAATAAAGAATGGTGTACACTGTGGCAGCTTAATGATGCACAATTTTGTATTTATAACCACAATTTTCCTTAATGATACACAATCTGTTATAAACATAATTAATAAAATGCGTATAATTTCTTTTTATGGTTATTCACCTGACTTTATAAAATAATAATATCTTTCTCATGCAAAAATTATTTAATACTAAAATAAATTTTCTTTTAAAAATTTTTCCCTTTTTAAATCTTTAATATTTTAATTAAAAATAAGAAATTTATTCAGAAAATTAAATTTATTTTCTTCCTTGCGAGAAGAGCAAAAACACCACTAGTATTATAAATATTTTATGTAAGGGTGGTTTAACTGGGTGGGTTTATAAGATGCACGTGGCATTTTTTAATTGGTTAGTATATAGAATATTTGAAAGCATAATAATTTATTTTTTTTGATTTTTGATTTTTATTTTTAGGAGTGCGTGAGGACATTCCGCATAGAGTCTGGATGGATGGCTAGGTCTAGGTCTAGATCCTTTGTTGTGTGGCTGTTCTTCAGCTTTGTCCCTTTCTGCGGGTCTAATAATATGGGTGTTTGTATTTTCAATGTCATTTGATTTTAGATAAAGACTTGTTTTTGCTATTTGCAAACTTTAAAAAAACCTTTTTTGTAACATAAATTTTATATATAATCATAATATTATTTGATGAATGACAACACAAGATTTTATAAAATTAATAAAAAAATCATTTAAACGGTTTTTGAAAATTTGGTCCAAAAATTAATATGTTTGTCATTTTCTCACATTTACATTTTTGTTTCTTCTTTTAAAAAAGAAAAGAATAATTATATTAATTTTTATACATAATTTAGAAAAATTATAAATAAAATTTATTTATATGGAACACAATTGCGAACGCCAACACTAAAGGAGTATCAAATCTAAATTTTGAATATTTGTAGGTAGGTCTATTACTTCAAATTTAATATTAATTAATCCCTAACAGTTGTGCGTAGCATTTCTCTGCCAAAAATTAAATCATACCTAATTTTAAATTGGATGATTAAAGTTAAACATAATTGTTAATCAAGTTGATAGTGGTAGCCAAATTAATTGCAGAAAATGCCACGTGGCATTATACTATTTACCATAATAAATCTAATAACTATTCAATTAAATTAAGAAAAGGATCGAAAATAAGATTCAATTTAGATGACGAATTAGTTGGATTTGGATTAATTGCTTTATAAGAAAAACATTAATGGAATTACAACTTTAGTTGGGGCCTTATTTTCTTGAAATATTAAAAGAACAATGACAAAGAAAATTAGGATAATAACAAAATTACATAAAACCATATCATCTTTATATATATTTAAGAATTAGTCAAAGCCTCGAAGATGCATGGAAATTATTCCATGAAAATTCTGATTCGCATCCAGCTGTCCGTTTGTGTTCTTAATAATAATAAGTGGATTTGCTCCATTTTTTAATAATTCCGTGGGAGGGGAATAGGAGAGTAAGTGGATTGAGTCCATATAGTACTAATTTGAGCTAAATTAGATTAAAAATTGTATTGCTCGAACTAGATCAATTTTTTTTAAATTATTCAAAATTTGATTTGAAAAATATTCGATCTTAACTTAATAAAATTCGAATCAATTAAAAAATTTAATAAATAGTATATTTTATTCAATTCAAATTAAATGCTAAAAATATAAAAATAATTTAATAAATAACAAAAAGAATAATTAATATTTAATCTCACGAACCTTATAAATCATGTATCACAATGCTTTAATTCAAGCTCGAAAAATTATTTAAACTCGAGCTCGACTCAATTAATTATAAGTTGAATTTGAATATTTTACAAGTCAAACTAGAATAATTCACAAATAACTTTGACTTGTTTAGTGGAAAACTTGTAAGAGCTACAATAATGTAGAGTTCATAGTAATATTTTGTCATAAGAAACAAATTTTAAGTGGTGACAAGTTAAGACCCTTGTATTATAAAAATGCATTGAACATTAAACAATTAATATATTGTACAATAAAAGCCAAAAGGGAGCATCGTAATTTCTGCGACATAATTAAGAACCAAACGACAAATGACAATATAGAATAAGGCAAAGGCATGTATTCTAGTGGTATTACAGGACATCGTTTTTCCATTGATAAAATCTCTACTTTTACTCAATATGAACTGCTTACATTTTATTACCAGTTGTTAGACAAACAAACAAACTTTGAATTGGGTTTTAGTATTTTTCTACTTAGATTGGTATATGTTCTTAGATTTGTTTCTTTTGTTCTTATATTGACTGTGTTTTGAACTCTTTCTTCTTAATTCAAAAAATTGAAGTACTCCATTTGATTCAAATCGATTCAAATCAAATTAAAATTTTAATTAATTTGAGTTGAATCCAAATTAAAGGAGATAATTTGTCTTATGTGTAGTTCGGGTATTGAAGGCAAAATGAATCAATAATAATTAATTAAAAAAACAATCTCCCTTTTATTTTTATTTGTTTTTTAGCTTGTTCAAATGGGAAAGCTCTCATCCTGTTCACACAAAGAATGTCTATTGTCTAAGAAAAAAAAGTTAGTACATGATCCCTACCCACCATTTCAAGCAAATAAATAAATAAATAAGGGACAATAGGATACCTTGTTTTCACATGGCACATGCAATGCAAGTCCAATGATCCATTGCCATTGACCAACGAGTCATCCCCCTTGTGAAATTAAATTGGTTGGACTATCCAAAATCTTCACCTCTCATTAATGTTTCTAATTTATTTCCTCTAAATATTATTTTTATTGAAATAGTAGTGAAATACAGTAGAATATTTTATTTGGCATTTGGCAAAAAAATATATTTCAATTTTCAACTCTTTTATTCTATTGCCTCTTATTAAATTTTTACTTTTTTTTTGTATTTTTGATGGAAGATTTTACATCTTTATTCTATTGAATTCCTTAATATGAAATTTAGATAACATAAATGACTTAAGCTTCCAATAAAACAAATAAAAAATTTAAAACGCTTATTTTATGCACGCCTTTTATTTTTATTAGACATTTCAAAGTTACCAGTGTTAATTAATAAATTAAATGGAACGAAAATTAAGCTATTTAATAATTAAAAAAATACAACTTACCTATGTTATCGATCACACCCTCAGACATGAAGCTTCTGAAAGTAAGTCAAGAGTGATGTTACATATTGATTCAAACCTATATTAATTACGAATTATGCATGGTTAATCATCTATGATTATGTGAAAAGCACTAATTAATCATTAGCAATGGATCATTACATGTTCAATTAATATGTCAAACTTAAGATTCGAGACGTTATTTGGCATCAAAACTAATATCATTGGAGACTTACAAGAGAACCACCAATTATCATGGATAAAAATAATTCTACATTTTCTATTGGCCAAATTAACAAAAAAAAAAAAACTGAACTTTCAAGTTTGTATAAAAATTAATTTCTTCTTTCAATTTTCTCAATTAAATGCACAAACTTTTGATATTTTTGTCAATTTTAGACATTATGTCCAATTTAGTAGGAAAATTGCTGATGTGATATAAAATTTCTACGAGGTTAAGATGAGTATGCTGTCAATGCTTGAGAGGCTTGCACAAAACGCCATAGTTTTTATTGAAGAGTGTGAAAACGATTTGGCCTTAAATATCAACCCTATAACATGCTTAAATCTTAAACAAATCTTTAATTCGTACTCATAATGTTTTATACTAAAATAGATGAGTAGTTTGGTAACCTTGCAAATAGATGAGTAGTTTGGAAGTATGCGGGCCAAAAGAAATAACAGATTGAATGATAAAAGGAAATGACAAAGAAAGTAAGACAAAAATCTCATCTTTAAAAGCAAAATTAGCACAAAGAATAAGAGAAAAATATATAATAATACAATTGATTTTAGAGGCTAAAAAGTAGAACTTGGTGAAAGTGGTTGGTGGGTTTTTTGTGTAAGCGTTGAGAAAAAAGGGATCCTATTAGAAAAGTTGGCAAGGAAGCTTGGTTTGCAATGGAGGAAACTAGAAAGAGAAAAGAAAAATAAATGGAGAGAGAGAGAGAGACAGAGAGAAATAGTAAAGCAAAAGCAAAAATAAAGGAAATAAAAGTGACATTTTTAAGTGACTAAATCGTTTCTCTTGATATATATCCTACCTGTAACCTCCATCAATAATCAAAGAGTAGTAACTTTTAGAGCTCAAAGAGAAATGGTGTTCAAAGACATGGAAGGAGGAAAATGATAGTGTTTAACGAACAAACGATGATGTTTTGTTTTTCTCTTTAAAGTATTAATGAGTCAGCTGTTTAGTCAACAAATAAAATTCCCTTTGCACAAATTTTATGCCATGTTAGCAATTTTTCCTACCAAATTGGTTGGAATGGCTAAATTAATAAAATGTCAAAAGTTGTTCATTTATTGGAGAAAATTTGACTTACGGATTATTTATGATACAAATGTGAAAGTTTATTTATTTACTTTTTTTTTTTGCAATTTACCCTTATTTTTTTATCAGTACCATACTAGATGAAACAAACTACCCATTGTGTTATCAACTCATGGAGATGTGTATTGGTGCTCGTAATAAAATTGGTTATCTCAACGGAGAAATGAAAAAACTTTGTGCCTGAAGATTCTAGTTACAGATTATGGATCACCGAAAATCAAAAAGTGAAAAGTCGGTTCATTGACTCAATGAGTCCATTACTGATGCAGTGATTTATTCGCTTTCCACAACTAAGAAAATATGAGAAGTTGTATTAAAAACTTTTTATAATGGAACATATGAAACCCCTCTATTTGAATTAAATCAAACATATTTTTCTACCACACAAAATGGTAGACCATTATCCACCTACTATAATGAACTTTGCTGCTATTTTCCAGAAATTTGATCATAGGGCTATCTCTCAGAAAGAAAAAAATTAAAGGAGTGGTCTAATTGCATTATGTGATATATAGGGTTCAAGTTCATATCTTTTTTAGTGGACTTGATTTTGAATTTGATCAAGTTCTTAGAGAGATCTTATGAGAGGAACCAAATCTTGATTTGGAGAATGCATATACATATACATATGTTAGAAATAATATCTTTTGCTTGCACTGTAACTTTTTAGTTTTTTTTTTTTTGGGTGTATTTTAGAATATTTTGACCTGAAAGATTCTTGGTTATGATGTTAAACGGAGCAAACTCTTCTACTTGGAATTAACGTATTATGAGGGAAAAAAATCAATTATACATATCAAACTAGCTATGAAGAAAAAGCTCGAGCAACTATATGGTTATGACATTGAAGATTGGGGCCTTTTTTTTGGATGTCTTCAAAAATTGCAACCACATTTGTTTCTAGACTTGAATATTTTTTTTATTTTTATTGTAATATTTGTGAACTTGCTAAAAGCCATCGTATTCATTTTTTAATATATTTGAATAAATTTTCAAAATCTTTTTCCTAATTATACACTCTGACGTTTAGGGTTTTGTAAATGATATTTATTTGTGTAAAATACGATATTCTGTCACATTTATTCATAAATGTACTGAGTTGAATTGGGTGTAAGGATTAAAAGCCATATTTAAGCATGATAATTATAATAATCCACAAAAAATCTCACGTTTACTTGACAAATTTTCATAAATTAGCAGGACTTCTAAATGAGACGAGTTACTAACACAATGCATTACTCACAAGATTAAACCTTAATTTTGTCATTTACTAAAAAAAAAATAACTGTGGAAATATCTATTTACTTTGGATGATTGTGGAAATATGTCTACATTACCTAACTGAACTAATATTTGTCAATAATAACCCTTTTCTTCTCCCTAACCTACCTCTTACCATATGTCACTCTCACTTTCTTTTTTTTTTTTTCACCTCTCTTTCGTCGTCATTAATTATATAATACTTCTCTAACCATCTTCTTTTTTCTTTTTCTTTTTTTTTTTTCTTTCCATTCTATTCATCTCTTTTTCACATGTAGAAAATTAGAAATTATGTCAAATGACAAAATAAATAAAAGTATTTTTTAATGAGACCTATTTTTTCTCACATTTTTTATATATTGAAAAAAACATTCATTTTTTATACTATGTGAAGTCATTTTTATAAAATTTCTTACGAAGTCAGAGAAAGAAAGATGTCAATAAATTATTAACATTCAACTCATAAATTTCATCTTTTTTTTTAATTGCAATAACTAGAAACAAATAAATAATGTAGCCATTGCAAAGTAATTTATTTTCATATTATATCTTATATACTTTAATAAAAATCCAATAGATTTTGACTTTTGAGCATCGCAATGAAATAATTGAAAATAAATAGTACCATCTATTGTCTCAAAAGGTTGGCTTATTTTTTTTAGTCTTTGATATATCTTTAATTAATATCAAGACATATTCAAACAACTCAACTATATTAATTAAATTTTAATTAATGTAAAACTTAAATTAATTTTTTTTATCTAATAGAGTATTAATAAACTAAAAGTTGTACTAATATTTGGTTAGTTAAGCTTTTAGCTGCCTAAAAAAATAAAGCTAAATTGAATGTTTAGTTAAATAAAAACTAACAGTTGATAATTTCAATTGTCAATTTTCAAAATTTTTACTCAAATTAACTTTTTTTTAAAAGAGGTTGGATTTTAGATATTAAATGAGTAAAATAAATTTTTTTATTTGTACTTGGATCAATTTATAATAATTTGTTATTAATTAAAATTATATTTTATATTACATATATTTTTGTATCTAATTAATTATTTTTATATTATATATGATATGCATTATGATAAAAATATAATTTTACAAATTATAATTATTTTTTAATTGTTAAATTATTAAATTTTTAAAAATTAATTGTAAATAATTAACGGTCACAATAGGCCTTTAACAGATAACTGTCACGGCTGTTTGGTATCAGTAATTGTCAATACAACTATTAATTGCTAAGGACTAGTCATTCCCATTAAACCAAATAAATCTTTTTATCTTTTACATAAATGGAGAGAAATAATTTAAAAGGGATAAATACTTTTTGGAAGAGGGAGTATATCCGGACTTAAAATGCAACTGATAGTGACCATCAGAATTAATATTCGTTTATTGATTTAATTAATATTATTATATTGCAACTGACAAAAAAATATTAGTGTTACGTTTTTGCAATTATATTTTTTTCAAGCTAAACTAATCTTTAATTGGTCAAAATGATAGAATTTTACTAAAATTTTTATGAAGTACTAAATAATTAATATTAAACCTAATTTTGCTATTTATTAGCGAAGTAAATGGGGAATAGATAAAGAAAAGGATAAAATAGAAAAAAAAAAAAAGAAGGTTGAAGTCAACTACTAGATTGTTCATACCTGATACGCCGTTACAGCCAAAATCTGCGGTTTACCGTTCTCTTCCCACGAAGCAGAAGCAGCAGCAGCAGGGCCAGTGGGTCACCACCCCAACCCCAACCATCCACACTGTTCACTACTTACTTCCACTTTGACCCTAACACTTTCTTCCTTTTAACCATAGTTAACTTGTATTTGTCTCTTTTTCTCTCTTACCCAAACCCAGCACTGTTTTGTCTCTTAGATTAGATTAAGACTCTCTCAGTCTCTCTTTTCTTTCTCTTCTCTGAGTAACAACTCTCTTGCTTTATAAAATCCATTCCCCATAACACGGCAAATTCCTCTTTCTATTTATCTGTCTCTCACACACTATGATCCCCATACCCAAGTTTTGATTTTTGATTTTTTTTCTTCATTAACTAGAGAGAGGGAAACGAGGAAATTTGGAGGATTTTTGCTTCGAGTATTTTGTTTCAATTCGGAGATTTTTTGAGGATTTTTTATTGTTCAGCATTTTTTTTGAGATTTTGAGGAATGGTGGTGAAGATGATGAGGTGGAGGCCGTGGCCGCTGCAGGGTCCTCGGAAGTATGAGGTGAGACTGGTTGTCCGGAGGATGGAAGGGTGGGATCTGGTGAAGGAGGGTGAAGAAGAAAAGGAAAGAGGGTCGGAGAAATTAACGGTCGAGATTCGTTGGAAAGGTCCGAAATTTGCGCTGAGTTCGTTAAGACGGACAGTGAAGAGGAATTTCACGAAAGAAGTGGAGGTTTCTGGTGGGGAAAACGACGTCGTTGAATGGGACGAGGAGTTTCAGAGTCTTTGCACACTATCGCCTCAGAAAGATAATGCATTTCATCCTTGGGAGATCGCTTTCACCGTCTTCAATGTGAGTATGATTTTATCTTTTGAATAGTCCTATGAAAATTGTGGATTTATATGTTTTTCTTATTTAATTTTCTTCTTCTCCTTTTGTGAATGTTTTGGCCCAGAACTGACTTGTGATTGAAGAATGGAAACATTGTGTCTATTTCTGCAATTTTTATTTTGTTTTTTTTCTTCGATTAGATGCGTTGGTTAAGTTGAGTGGATGAAAGACAAGAAATTTACCTTTGTAGGTATAAAGATTGTAATTGGTGCTGTAACTTTTCTTCAATTAACTTCCTAAATATTGGTACTGTTGCATCCTTTTGAAGAAGTCTGACGGATAATTTATCTTCCTATTCATAGTTGACAATAGGAATTTGATCAGATCACTGGAAACCCATTATTGTGGGACCGTTATTGAACATGATCATTGGATACCATTTTTCTGTTTCTTGATTAGAGGTTGTTATCTGATTTCTGGAAAAAATTTCTGCGTTGCATATTTATAATTTTGAATATATTTCGAACGATTTTGTTGTCTGAAAATGAGAAACCTTTTTGTGGAGAACTTAGCTGCTGTTTTTTAAATTCAGGGTGCAAATCGAGGGCTAAAGAATAAGGTTCCAGCCATCGGAACTGCGTTGCTGAACCTTGCTGAATATGCTTCTCTTGCTGAGCAAAAAGAGTTGGAGTTCAGCCTTCCTCTCTTGCTCCATCCCGGTGCTGTTGAGCCTCATCCCTTGCTCTGTGTACGTGTAGTGGCAGCTTTTCATATCTTTTGTCTTCGACCTGCATATTTTTAGCATAATTTCTTCATATTCTTGATTTCTTTTATTGTTTTAATGCTATGGCCAAATTTTCCACTTTTGTTTTCTAAGGTTGTATTAATCATTCAGATATCACTTAGCTTATTGGAATTGAGAACTGCTCCAGTAGAGCCAGTACAGCGTGCCATACTCCCTGTTTCCTCACCACCTCAATCAGGAGACACTGTCTCAAATGAGAAGGATGAGCTTTCTGCATTTAAAGCTGGTTTAAGAAAGGTAAAGATTTTTACAGAGTATGTGTCCAGCAGGAGAGCCAAAAAAGCTTGTCACGGGGAAGAGGGAAGTGAAAGCAGGTGTTCATCCGGAAGTGATGATAATGAATATAATTATCCATTTGACACAGACTCTATTGATGATTTTGAGGAAGGAGAATCAGATGAGATCAAGGACTCTAGTGTTAGGAAGTCATTTAGTTATGGCACACTGGCATATGCAAATTGTGCTGGAGAGTCACTTTACTCTGATATGAGGAAAAATGATGAAGATGAGGATTGGGTTTATTACAGCAATCGCAAGTCTGATGTGGGTTGCTCACACATTGATGATTTAACTCAGACATCTGATCTGTCCCTATTGCAAAGCTCAAAACGCAGCATACTGCCTTGGAGAAAGAGGAAGTTGAGTTTTAGGTCTCCTAAAGCCAAAGGAGAGCCATTGTTGAAGAAGACATATGGGGAAGAAGGTGGAGATGATATTGATTTTGATCGTCGGCAGCTTAGCTCGGATGATGCTGGTGCTCCTGGGGTAAGATCAATTATTCATACAACTTATTTTCATATTTTAAGCTAATATTTTGTTTTATAGTTTGAATCCCAGTCCATGATTTCAACCAATGAATGTCATCAAATAAATAGGAATTTGATTCAGGGCATCTTGCCATTTTTACTTATTCCTTAGCCTTTTGAATTTTTAAATTCTTGCATTAACTTGGATGGCTTCTGACCCTGAATGATGGAAACAACTTATTTGCAGTTTCAAAGAGGGGATGAGGATTCATCTGCAAATCGATCATCAGTTTCTGAGTTTGGAGATGACAATTTTGCTGTTGGCAGTTGGGAAAACAAAGAAATAATTAGCCGTGATGGGTACATGAAGCTTCAAACGGAGGTATTCTATGCTTCAATTGATCAGAGAAGTGAGCAGGCTGCAGGTGAGAGCGCATGTACAGCTCTTGTTGCCGTCATCGCTGATTGGTTTCAGAATAATCAGGATATTATGCCTATCAAGTCACAATTTGATAGTCTGATCAGAGAAGGATCATTAGAATGGAGGAACCTCTGTGAGAATGAGACCTACAGGGAGCTATTCCCTGACAAGCACTTTGACCTTGAAACAGTTCTCCAAGCCAAAATACGCTCTCTTTCTGTTGTTCCTGGAAAATCATTTATTGGGTTTTTCCACCCTGATGGAATGGATGAGGAAAGATTTGACTTTTTGCATGGGGCTATGTCTTTTGATTGCATTTGGGATGAGATTAGTAAAGCTGGATCAGAACGTATTAGCAATGATGAACCTCAGGTCTATATTGTAAGTTGGAATGATCATTTTTTCATCCTCAAGGTTGAAGCAGAAGCTTACTACATCATCGATACATTAGGAGAAAGGCTGTATGAAGGGTGCAATCAGGCTTACATTTTAAAATTTGACAGAAATACAGTCATTCACAAATTACCTAATGTAGTTCAGCCATCCAATGAGAAAACAGTGGGTGATCAGCAGATTGTCGCCACTGCTGCAGAACCCAAGAGCCAGCCGGAGAACCCAAAGCTGGAGGCTTCTGCATCTTGGGAATTAGTAAACAAGCCTGAGGAACCAATGAAGAGTAAGGAGGAAGGAGAGGTTGTTTTCCAAGGAAAGGACTCTTGCAAGGAGTATATAAAGAGCTTCTTGGCTGCAATTCCAATACGCGAATTGCAGGCAGATATTAAAAAAGGTTTAATTGCATCAACGCCTCTTCATCAGCGTTTACAGATTGAGTTCCACTACACTCAGCACTTACAAGCATTGCCTGAAACTCGATCGACAGAAGTGATTATAGCACCATCAGAATCGGTGGATGTTGCAATAGCAGAGGCTGTGCCTTAGAGAGACATGCTGTAAATCTTAGGAAGTGTGGTTAGCCTAACTTGTCATAATTTGTTAATGGATTTACTATGATGTTAAATCAGATTAACAAGACGGAAACTATCTCAGCTTTTTTATGAGTTTGTAAAAGGGTTTGTATTTTCTTGTAAGCTGGTGTTGAAATGGAACTATCTTGCCTGTCTGTTTATGAACTATCTTGCATCAGTGCAGTTTCTCTTTCAAACCTTTCAACATCTTACATTTTTTCTTTTAACTTTTTGACATTTCTCAAAAAATTCTTGTAAGATTTTCTCTACTTTTTCGCAGAGTTGTATGGTGATATAAGCCAGACCGTTTTGCAGGTCTTTTCCAATTTAAAGTATCTATACAAAAAGGCAACTATATCATATATATAATATATAAAATCTCTCTCTTTCTTTACATTTTTTTGGGGTGAGAGTCTGAATGGAACCAGATATTCTTTTCCCCGTATTGCGAAAGCTGTAAAGAGAAATTTCCAAGTTTGTTCTTAGTGGTCATGAAAATATTCTTTCATCTTCTGCTTCCTTTTATAGGAAAAATTCCAATACAAACTCACCTCTTATATATATAATTTTTATTAGTTAACTTTCTCCTTTTGTTTTTTTTTTGTTTTTGACAACAAGTATATTATGGGGTGGGATTTTTGTTATACTGTTATTTTGTCTATTTTTAAGAAAAATATAATTTCAAATATATAAAAAAATTAACTTAATTTTATTTTAAATTAAGTTGGATATATTTTTAACTATAAAAAAGCACTAATTGATTAAACGGTAAAACTGAACAACCCATTTACATGACAAGCAGCGTTGAGTTGTATAGATTTTCATGGGTAATTAATAAAATACGGTTCCTCCTTTTTTTTTAATCAAAATAATTAAATATGTTTTTTAATCAAAATAATTAAATATGTTGGTCCAAATCTAATGACTGAACAAAAGTTATGGCGAAAAATTGCACCTGCATTAATTAATTAATTAATTAATTAATTAAAAAAATGGTTTAGAATGACCGCATATTGCTATATAATAACTCAGATAAATAGTCCAAAGTTGACGACTTTATATTTTGGTATATTAAATATTTATTGAATATTTTTATGTATTTATTTATCATATAAATATTATCATTTTGCTGTTTTGGTGATTTGGTCATATGCTATAGTCTTTATTTAATTAAAAAAAAGTGTAACCTTCGGTTGATTTGATTTCTTTCGCAATTTGATAGTGAGTTGCCGGTGATTGTGATTGCGATAGCAATTGTGTTGATTATGACAAAGATAGATAGATACCCATTGAATTTTTTAATATGTTAAAAGTGAAAAATAATTTGATATTAAATTAATTCATTTTAAATTTTAGTGGGGTGAAACATTATTGTCCTTTTTCTCATTATGTTTGAAAAAATATATTTTTTTAATTTTTGAAAAACTGTTTTTAGAAATAAATAAATAAATAAATAAATTTTTTTATAAGTATGTTTAAAAAAAATAATTTCAATGTGTGAAAATTTCTATAACGCTATTTCAATGTGTGAAAATTTTTATATTGAATTTTTGAAATTATTTTTGAAAGAATTGAAATTTTGAAGTTAAAATGTATATATATTTTTCTTTTACAAAAAATCTTGGAAGGTAGAACAAATATAATTTTACTTTAGATGTGATATAGTTCAAATTTAATAAAATCCTCTATTTAGAAAAAAAAAAAAAAAAAAAAAAAAGAAAAACCCAAAGCCAGGCTGGTATAGGTCTACCATTGAAGCATGAATGTGAAACAAAGCACAGGATTTTGAAAAAGATGAGCCTAAATTTCAGAAAAGTTAAGGTTGCAAATCAGAAATTACTACAAAGGGGCCCACTTGAATAGGTAGGTTCAATGTTTGATTAATTGAGAATGGGCCTCCAATTCTAAGGCTGGCCTGGCCATTAGACTTTCTGTGGGAAATTTTTGTTATTATACACTTCATTTTGTTTCTAAGCTTCTTAAGGCATCTTCTTGCCCTAATAATTAGGTTGCACATCCTCCTGCTTCCTTGGAACCAATTCATCTTTTATATATATATTTTTTAAATTACAGATATATAGAGAGATAACTCATAAATTTTAAATTTATAATTGATTAATCATTTCAAAAGCATTAGCCTTTTGGACTAATGTTCCACCCATGACTATACATGATTACTTCATCTTAACAAGTTTACACTTAAGATAAACTCAAGCACTTTAATTTCTATTGTGGTTCAATAAGGTCACCCTTATAAAATAATAAAAAATATATATAATTATAATTTAATAGAATATTAAGGACAATCATTTTTTTTCAAGTGATTGTTTAATATTCACAATTTTAGTGATTGATGAGAAGAGACAAATTTTCAAATATATATATATATATATATATATTTTAATTTTTAGAGTTTTCTCTCTTTAATAATTAATATGGTGATGAATATTATATATTTCACTTGAAAAGAAACCCTTTTAGCATTGCTCAAATAAAATAAGTTTTTATTAATTAATTAATCATTTTTTTATAGCATTATAATTAATTAATCAGGTCAAACGTACAATTGAAATGTTTTTGTAAAAATCAATTTCATATGATCGATAGAATTAAACTCGAAATCTTCTACTTAAGAATTATACATGTTAATTATGTACCATATTCAATAATAGCCACTTAAAAGTTGAGCTCACAAAAATTTTAAAGAAAAACAAACCCGACATTACCCTAATTATTATTTTTTCAGAAAAAAAACGTTGTAGGACAAGAAGATAGAAGCTCGAAATTGAAATCGCTCTCAATATTACCCTAATTCACCATGCAAGAAAAGCTGCATTGTCTCAAGAAAACAGGTTAGACATGGATGCTTCACCCCATAATGAAGTCGCACATCCCTTTATTGCACTTTTTTCTTTGTATCTCAGGGAAACCCATGTGCATCTCTTCATGACCCATTGTTATTATTATTATTCCAAAACTTATCTTCGCAATTATTCAATTTCATTTTCAATAGGCTCCACATATAATTCACTACAGATATTCTTTCTTTCTTTCTCCCTTCTATCATCATTCTTTCACATTGTAAGGCGTGCTTGTTGATTTCCATCCTTTATTTCTTGTACCATATGTATAAACCAAAAGATAAATCCAAAATCGTATAAAACCAGAGGAATGGAATAACAATCAGATTCTTTTTGGCACCAAATGGAGCCTATGAACATGAAAAAGTTTTGAGAATAAATGTAATATTACAGAATCAAGAAAGAGTAGAAGAAAATGCAAACTAGAGTTCTGAGCCATCCCCCCCCACACCAAAAAAAACCGACTTAGGAACACTTTAATTTACATTTCATTAATCACCCCCAATCTCACAGAATTGAATACACAAGTTATAAGATCTTGGTCCAACATTAGAAATTAGGCGGAAAAAAAAAAGAGAGAAAAGATTAGGAGTAGAGCATGTAATACAATATAAATGAAAGAAATATGATAGCCAACAAGAGCCCCAAGAATGTTTTCAGGTGCAAATAGTGCACTTAACCAATCCATTTTCATTACACTCAGGGCATCTAATATGATCATGAGTTTCCCCATCTGCTAATAATTTGCGACAACCATTGCAAGTGGAGCAGACAAGAAACCTTTGATTAGCACAAGAAACACAAGGGAAATTGGACAGTTTTTGAGGTATCCCTTGTAATAGAATCTTGAGCTTACCTTGCTCGTGCAAGCTCACAACTTCATCAGCTCCACCTATATATCTTCCTCTGACGAATAGCCTTGGTGGGATCACTCTGCCACCCATTGTTTTCCATAGTTCTTCTCTGAAATCCATGTGCATCGATACATCCCTTTCGTAGAACATCACCTTAAAGCTTTCCAGCAGAAACAGAATTGTATGACAATCTTCGAATGTTTTTCTTATGCTTCTCAAACTTGTTGTGTACAGGATTACAGACTCACTTCCTCGTGGAGGACATTTCTCTTCAAAATGTGAAAGACATAGATATTCTTCTCCATCCATGGACATTCTCAAGGCTGTAATTTTCTTCTCCTTTTCACCGCTCTCATCTTCTAGCATGTAAACTGATGGGATTTGCAAGTTCTGATGAGAAATTAGACCATGTTTCAGTGTGGTTATTGTTGGAATGAATTTCAATTTCTTCAGGAATCTTCCATTCATTGATTTCATCGTGTATTATGTTTGTCTTCTCAAAAAAACCTGGATGGCATGTGATCACAAGGTTTCGATTTGAGTGGAAGAAATGTAAAGGGTAACATTTTAGTTGAGAAATTGACTAATGAGGAGACTAGAGGACGAGCAGGATGAGGAAGTTTCTCTTTTGGCTTCCAATGGCTGAAAAAGTGAAAAACTGAAAAGCTCTTTGTAGGTTGCTTTTTTCATTTTTTTTAAAGTGATGAATTGATCACTGCACAGATTGTGGGGCTAAATAGTGTTGATGCTGTAGTGCGCTGACCCTTTACCAGCTGCCCCATGATCATCATAGTATGAAATGACTGGCCCCAAAGAAAAAAAAAAGAACCAGATGACAAAGTTACCCCTTCATGATTTCTCCACTTGTACTAATACCTAAGATAGATACCCTAACGAGGCAGAATTTGATCGATGGGTGCAGTACCAATGGGATGGTTACTGAAAGGCAGAGCTGAATCCATGGTGATAAGGCACGACAAAGATCAAGAGTCAATACCTACATGGAAAAACATTTTTATTCACAATTACAGAACCCTTCAGATATATCAACTATATCGTCTATCAAATCAAGAATCCAGTCCTGAATGTAGTGATCCGGCACCTGTAACAACTATTAAATGTCGAAGAACTATTTCATAGTTTCGAGAAAACTAGCTCAAATGCTCATTCTATTTGTATCGAATAGCTTGCAATCAAGACCTAATAATTAAAATATAGATTAGCAGATTAACCCACTCATATCTTAATGCAATATTTTAAAATCCGTAGTTCAAATTACCAGAGCATATAATCATGCAATCATTAGTTCATTACCATAACATGAGGTGATAGAATGGGCATAACTTGATTTTCAATAAGATAAACATAGCATAATCCTCATATCAGAAAAGCTTGAGCATCATAGATTACACATCACACAGTTGCAATAAAGTTGAACTCGGTGCATGGTACATGATATATAAATTTCTTTATACATGCCATTATGTGCTGATGGTAAGCAGACCGAAAAGCAAACTGCAAATCTTGAGGCACTTAGCTATCCGCTACGGATGATGCAAACCCAATGCTAAAGTCAAAGGAGATGCAAGTTAGCTCGCGTTTTTGACCATCATACATCTTCATTGTGAGTGTGTATGAACCCTGAAGATGAAAAAAATTAGCAACATGAATCAAGATAGATAAGAGTAAAATTCTTTTCTTTTGCACAGTGATGTTTAAATATAGTATGATCCCAAGCATAATACATATTAATTTCTTCCGCTTTTAATGAATTAAGGTAAACTGAAAAGCCACTGAAACTAGCTGGGGCAAAATGATTAGGCTACTGAAGAATAAATGTTCAATGTGTTTGCTAATAGCGATCTGCAATTTGACAGGTAAAACTAACATGCAAAAATTAAATAATCCATTATTCAACCTGTCTTATTTTTACTTTATACTCTTCAGAAAGAACTCCCCTAAAAAGATTGGCCAAATGAATTACTCTCCAAGTTTGCCAAGTAAAATACACACTGACCAGACAATGACTTGGTTTATTTGAACCCTAAGTTATGAGTCTCTAGAGGAGGTTAGATCACAATAAGCTACTTCCAAAAGGAATATAGTTAGAGTATACACAAGCACATAACATATAAATATGGACATGAGTTGAAATATCCGACCATACACATAATGTGTAAAGCAGGTTAGATCACAATAAGCTACTTCCATAAGGAATATAGTTAGGGAATACATAAGCACATAACATATAAATATGCACATGAGTTGAAATATCTGACCATACACATAATGTGTAAATGTACATGTCCACTAGAAATTTGAAGTAACATCTTTGCAGGAAAAAATTATTGGAAATATGTTAGGAATTTCCCAGTGCTGGTCATAGGACTGTTGGTGTTGGTCAATAGAAAGCTGTTTAAAGAACAAATTATTGCATTCTTAAGGAAACTGAGCTCTCATTTAAATAGTATAGTGTTATTTTCTGGACTTCTGGAGATTCATAAAAGGAGAAATAATCTAAAAGTGGGGCAGCATGAACTGATTTCATAGTTGACAGTCCAAGAGGA
Source organism: Triadica sebifera (assembly GCA_023653625.1). Classification (NCBI taxonomy): domain Eukaryota; kingdom Viridiplantae; phylum Streptophyta; class Magnoliopsida; order Malpighiales; family Euphorbiaceae; genus Triadica; species Triadica sebifera. Next base: position 25,294,958 of record CM042908.1, on the reverse strand, counting down.
CACATTTTCATAATTTAGCCCTTCGGCCGTAATATAAAATTTTTATAGGAAGAAATTTCCTTAAGGTTTTCTTCATCAAAAGAAATTTTCTTCCCAAACAACATATTCCAGATGTCAGAAAATAACAATCACTTGATTATAAGTTACCACTAAAAAACCTAAATTAATTCATTTTCCAAAAATATGTTCCTAATGAAATAATAATTCTACAAAAGAAGCCCGACTTGCAGAGACTCAAGGGGATTTTAAGTGAGGTTGTTCCTCTAGTGCTCAGAGTAAGTCCAGATAGAGTTACAAACTCTACATGGCAATAGTTTTACACCCACAAAAACAATTTGTAATGTATAATTTTGGCATACGAAAAGGAATCACTTACTGGTGGAGTATATCCTGGTAACACTTGTGAGTGTGAAACTAAGAAATCACCATCAGTCACAGGGCAGGATGTCTCATTGCAAAGGTCATGAGTCTCTCTATGTATGTGCCATCCAAAGTATGCAACATCAATCACTAATTTGCCTCCAGAAATTGCTTGACCTGCAAGCAGATTCAAGGGAAAGTGGCAAACTTATTGGAAAATATCAAAGGCATTCACAAGTAAAATATGCATTTAAGAATATCTAAAAACAAAGGAATCGTGATTCTATTATGCATCTTTGTCAGCACTGCTATAGTATTGTGCCATGCATGTAGCTCCAATGAGAAGTTAATAAATGTGCTTTTATCTATCTTTCTATGTAGATGTATGATAACAGAAGAACTATTGTGTCTGTCAGTGTCAGTGTTGCTATATTATTGTGAATACACATTAAGCTCTGTTCTAAAATTAATATATGTGCTTTTATATTTTAAGTGCTTTATTATCAGTGTTTTTAGTATTACTTTGAATGTACGAAGTAGAAACATATTCTCACCCTCCTCTTCGATGCATTATCTCTCTCACCCCACTTCCTCAAAACAACTCTTCATCTATCTTTAAGATTTAAATAAACTGAATCATGGGGACCATTAAAGTTTATTAACACAGTAGAGTAAACAGATCTAATATTTAATTATTTGTTATTATTATTATTATTATTATTATTATTATTATTATTATTATTATTCATTTTCATTACTGTTAATTAATTTCATTTAAGGCATTCAAATCATTCCACAGCAGTGTGTGAGCAACACTAGTTTGGCTGCTCCAATGATCTAATAGAACTCATAATATGTAGTAGGCTGTAAAATTTTAGAGTTGGGAATAGAAAATGCTGTCACCTTTTTAAAAAAGCCACTGTCTTGACACAAGAAAGAATTGAAAGAACAGCTAATCATAATAAACTGGACTCAAAAGTTAACAGGAACATAGAGAATGGATAATATGATAATGCCTATCTAGTTTTCATGAGCATATCCATGATGGATTAGCAAGTTTTCATGACTCTGTTTTTTGAGGTAACTGACTGAACCCTCCACCAGGCAAACAAGAAAAGCATGCGAGACTTAAAATACATGCGTGAACTCATTCAAGCCAAACACACTAGATTGCCACATTAACTGGTTATTATATCAAAGCACACGAAGGCAATAAATTTTATAGGCTCTGCCGTATTTATTACACTTACAAACATTAAAATTAGCAATTATTTAAGGAAGAAACAGAACAATAGTAGCTCCAAAATTTTTTGCTATTCATTATTCACAGCTTAACTTCAAGCTAATATTTAAGCAGTCAAAAAAGGAGTCGAAAATGAATTAAAAAAAAAAACAGTAAACCTGTGGTTGCGGAGATGCTGAAGGTCGCTGGTTCTCCTCTCGCCACCGGATTTGGAGATATCTCTACTCCTTTCACCTTAACATCATAATCGCCCTTCTTATCTACATCGACAGTACAAAAATTGTTCAAAAAATATTTCAATTTTTTTCATTGAACATTCTCTTCATAATTGGTCTAATCAACATAAACAAAGAAATTATATGAGAGACGAACCGCAATATCGGACGTCGGTGGCTCGAGCGAAGGGAATGATCAGACAAAGCGATAACAGGAAAATAGATGCGATCAGCCTGGAATGAATCATCTCGACAAATAGATGAATAATCTTAGGGTTTTGAGTTGGAAGAATATGAGGGATTTCGATTGATTTTGTGGGGGAGAGAGGTAGAAATGGAATTTTATCTGCGTGTGTATATATTGTTTAGGGGCAACTCTCCGACACTCAATTCAATTCCTGATTAGTTGTCGAGACTTTTCTATTGGAAACATTGTCTTAGCATTCATCTATTGTTTAACATAGATAAATCGGTGAAGGGGTTTTTATCCTGCTTTATGCACAGAATGGCGTGAGATATGAATCGTCCGATAATAAGGGGGTTCCTCAAATTGAACGGTATTGATACGTTGTAAGATCAATAATAACCGGAGGGGAGACCGTTAGGCGCACTATTGATATTATCTATTATCATTGACGTGTATTTTATGACGAATAATTTTCAAAGAAGTCCCTCCTTCTAAACAAAATTTTGTTTAGGCCCAATTTACATATTGAAGAGGTCTTTCAAAACAATTTATGAGTTTTAATTATTTATTGATTTAATAGAACTCTGATATAAAACAATTTGCCTATGAAAGTTAAGAGTCAAATAAATAAATAAAAAGAAAAGAAGAAATTTTCTTCTTGCATATAATAAATTTTTATAATGTTCATTCAAAATTAAAAGAAATGTAAGGAAGAAATGCGTTCATAATATGAAAATTAGATTTTTAATCTGTAAAATAAGCAAAAAGTGAATAATAATTCAATCATTGAGCTAAGTAGAAGTAATTTAGTGAAGTAATTAAGGAGAGGAATATTTATTGACTCTAGGTCGTACGTATAAGTTAACATATATTAAGAATAGCATATGTCTAATTAACCATTTTTAAAATTATTGTTATAGTTAATTTTATGTTGAAGGAAATAGATGAATAAAATCGAAAATTATAAAAATGACTCAACAGATATGTAGAAATTGCCTGAAATATAGGGTCTATTTTAGACATTCAAAAGGGAACTGAATGTGAACAACTTGAGGAATAATTTCAGCATCATACGAGTGTATTTTCTGAAATATATGACCTTGACACAAAAACATCCTACTGTCCAATTATTAGAATCTCTCTCTCTCTCTCTCTCTCTCTCTATATATATATATATATGTGACTTTTTGTATTTAGTCTTTCTCTATATATAGATAGTATTATTGTTTCTAAATATTGTTCTCATTCATCTTCTTCCTTCCTCTTGACTCAACAATTTATATATAATTTATAAATTTATGATTTATTAGAATCAACTAATCAATTAGACATTTGAAAAGTTACAATTTATAATTGAATCTAATTTTTTAAAGTTAAAATTAGACATTCACAAAACGAAAAAAAATGGAGGAGCATGCTAATTAGAAATGAAAATTTTTGCAATAATTTTTAATTAATTTACTGAACCCATATTAGAAAGTGAGCATTTATATTGTTTTTTTTCGAATTATTTATTAAATCATTAATTTAAATGAATTCTATCACTCACGTAGAGATTTATTTGAAACACATGAATTGTATTAGAAAATAATTGAATTCTTTTAATGAACATTAAATGAAGTATATAAGAAAAAAAAATATTTCAAATAAACCCAGCTATCAGTGTCATATTTTGAGTCAAAACACCATCAGAAGCATCCATTTGTGGTGTTTAGGTGGAAATTTTTTTAAGTTATATTAGACTAATTCAATTTTATTAATTGTTTCATTTATATTAATTATTATATTTATATAAATTAATATAAATAAAATAATTAAATGCATACAACCATTTATAAATATGTATACATATTAATATCTGATTGGATTAATATAATAAATTAAATCTATGTAGATAATATGTTGCACTGAATATATTTAAAATTTATTAGTCTATTTTATTAAAAAATTCCTAAACCTCTACAATTTGAGTGCTATAATTCTAGGCTTCTAGCATTCGGAGCCAACTGGATGCAAGCCCCCTAGCCAATTGAGCATCAACTCTCAACTATACTTATTATAGATATCTGTCATCTGATCGCTTTGTTTAATTTAGTTTTATGCACTTGAATTCAACAAAAATTTCTCTTCTTTTCTGTTAATGCACACAGCAATCTGACTTTGATATGTTTTATAAGGCACAAACAAACTAGTGAATCTTAAAATCTGCACAGATAATTTTATATCTAACTGATCGAGAGAAATTCATTATCTACAACTGCATAAACAAAAGAATATAAAGAAATTACAGAGCTGATCCAAAGCAAATGCAGAATCATTCGTTTCGTTAGAGCTTTTAATCTCTTCTGCTGGCCAACGGGACCACCTCCGCCAGCGGCGTAGACAGAGGAGTAGGCAGCGGAGAATTCCGGCAAACAGGACAGGTAGGGTGGAGGCGAAGCCATGGATCAACGCACTTTAGATGGAAGAGATGGCCGCAGTCAGGCAAAAGCCTTAGCATATCGGTGGTTTTATAATCAGCTAAGCATATAGAGCAGCAAGTCGCCGTCGACGTCGTGTCCGTCCGGTGCAGCTTCTTCGCCTCCGAATACAGCAACTTAGGATAGCTCTTTAAAGTAGTCTCGTCTATTCCGACATCCACCACGATATTCTCCAGCTGCAGGGGCTCCTCCGATCTATTCTGCCTCCGATTCGGTGTCCCTGATGCCTGCTGCGGATTTCTGGTGCAGAAATATGAAGCCAAAGTGATGGTTGTAATTAATAATAGGATACCAATGGACACACCTATGCCATAGCCAAATCCGCCAATGTTATTTGAACCGAGAAGCCCTCCTTCATCTCCTCCTCCTCGATCTCCAAATCCTTCTGTGCTATTCATTTCTTCAAGCAATAATTAGAATTGGGAATTATAGAGATGGTGGTGTCAGCCATAGCTGTTGTGAGATAAGAAAAAATGGGCAATATAGGTGTCGAATATCAAACCATGAGAAAGTCAACGGTAACACAAAATAAGGGCAGAGATATAAAAGAGAACTGGTGGAGTTTTAATTGAGGGTGCATTTTGGAAGCAAAAGCAATGCATGTGATATGCATAAAATACTTATTTCCTCTATTGCTCACTATATGGGTCTATCTGTGCTGGGAGGTCAACGGTTCTTACATCCTTAATATTATAGTTATAGTTATAGTTTACATTTGATATTTCAAGTTTTTAAACTAATTAATTAACGTATCATATAGGTATAGATCTTAGTTCAATTCTTTGTGTGTGCAACGCACGATCCATGCATCCACAAGGAATTGACAGTTTGATATTATTTAATTCAGGAATCATATGGTTAATTGGCCTTTGTGTGTGCGTGTAAAATATTACTTATATTTTTCAAATTTGTCACAGGCAAAGACCAATGCCGTGGAGAAATAATAAAAGGAGAGAGTGGGTGCTAAGCAGTTGATACCTAACAAATACAATAAATGAAGGATGCTTGATGTTATTTTTTGTGTTGATGAAAATTATATTCAATGGAGAGATTATTATATGTCATAAGCAGAAGGTCATAATCAAGTTGCCAATGAAATCATATATAGTAGCCCCTGGTTGTTAACTTGCTCTAACCATATTTGGCATTATATTAGTTCTTCTCCTGTCCGGCTTTGCTGGCTTTGAGATATGTCAATGGATTCTGCTCATGCATTTTTCAATATTTTGCCTTTATTTCTTTTATATCTTTATTTATGAATTGAGCTTGTAATTTGTTGCTATATAAAAAATAATAATTTTTATTATTAGTCTCATATTTGTAAAGAAGCTCCCTGCATTAATTCTGTTTTTTTTATTGTTTTAATGACACGTTTCATCATTGTCAGAAATTAAAGAAAAATTAAGGTAATTAATAGCTCTGTTTTTATAAATAAGAATCAATTAGTTTATTTGATAATCAATTCATACAGGAATCTATATTCTATGTAGCCGATGTAGATATATCCTTTCCTTTTTAACATTAAAGAGTCAACTTAGTGGGGTGAGTAAAAAATCATTTGCTTGATAAAAAAAAAAAAAAAAAAGGAAAATCATTTGCAATTGCAATTGCAATTTCATGGGCTGAACCTTGGGCCTTCTCGGCCTTCTCCACCGATTCTTTTGCTCCATCAATTCGCTGATGAGCCCAATATTATGCTCCAAGATAGGTTTCGTTTCTTTGTGCGTCCAAGCGTCAATCATCGCTGCTTTCTTCTCTTTCTCCGTTTTCGTTACTGCGAAGTACCCCAAAAAAAAAAAAAAATCGAAAGGATAGTAAGTCGGTAAAAATGGCAGCGACGGCCCACAGGTCTCTGCTCGTAGTCCTAGCTGTGGCTTTGTCGCCGTTGATGGTGGAATCTGGGAACACGAACCATGTATACTCTCCATGTGGAGATACCAAAGTTCAGCGGTCTGATGGTTTCACCTTCGCTATTACGTTTGCTTCTAGGAGCGCCTTCTTCTACAACAATAATAGCAGTCTTCAGTTGTCTCCCTGTGACTCCAGGCTCTCACTCTCTAGCCAGAACTCTCAGATCTCCGTTTTTAGACCTAAAGTCGACGAGATCTCTCTCCTCACTATCAATACCTCCACCTTTTTTCCGGTGAGTCAGCTCCCCCCCTGTATTTGTACATGATTCCTTCAATTTATTATTCTGAATGTAGCAACCAATTTGACCTGGATTCAACTTTGAAGTTAATTTAGTCCAATTCAGGGATCTAAATTAGTACCGAGTTTGTTGACCTCGTGCATTCATTGCTTTAAAGGATAATTCATGGTTTTTGATACAAGGTTAGACAAATCCCCTAATTTTTGATGAGTAACAGCTAGAATACTGTTTGCTTCTAATCTTGCGCGAGTTTACAAGCGTAATGTTATAAAGCAATCAGTTGCCATTTTCAATGAATACTGAGTCGAGTCCAAGTGTCAATATCCTGAATGTTAGAGTAAAATTAAGAGCTTACGAGATTGCGTAAACAATACAATTGTCATTTTTGACAATTGTTTTATCAGCTTCTTTATTGGTTCGCTGTTTTGAATTTTAAGCCATGCTTGTACTTAAAGAGGAACACCTATTTAAAAATTCTCAGTTATGACGCACCTATGTGGCTATCCAAATTCTTAACTCCATTTCCAAGCAACCAAAGTTCTGATCTCAGCATTTCATGCTTGATGTCCTTATTTAGTTCTCTTGCCTGGACGGTAAGGAGTACTTAAAGAAATTTAATGCATCTGTCTAGTATGATAGTTGGGGGTCATTATGAGTGTCTACAACTGATATTTATCTTTGGAGGAACTGCTTTTCGTTAGCAAATAGAGGAAGCTTTTGAGGAACCTTTTTTTTTCACAGAAAATAACATGTTGGAAAATATTTTATGAGAAAAACATTTCCAAGGAAAATGTAGTATTTTTGTTGTTTGGTTACACTACAAAAAATTTACTTGGAGTTGGATATCATTCAAAAGTTCCAAGTATTTCTTTCAATAAAAAAAAAAGACTAAAGATGTTAATATTTATTAACATTTTATATTTTTAATTTGTAATCGAAGATAAGAGAAAATTATACAAAAAGATAAACTTGGGATATTTTCCATGACCTGCCCGTGTCTTGTTAAACTGAAAGTAATGGAAACCAGAAATCAGGAATAGATAAGCATTTTACAGCATTATATTCATTCTTACTTGACTGTCATTTATTAGAAGTTGGGAGTATGATTGAGCTTCCAATTTTCTCTTCCTCTTTTAATTACTTGTAGCTAAATGGCACAGCAGTTTCAATCTTATTGGGTAAATACGGTGTACCAAACTCAACTCAGTCCTCCATCTTAGTTCCATAAGTGTGATAAAAGGGCCGACTCTGGGCTCGTGTTGAAGTTGAATGTCATTGTGGAGATGTAACTGTGCCATCCATGTGTAACTAACATAATGTGTATGCTTTTGGGAACCTTCAGCAAAACTATGGTGGATATATGGTCGCATTTGCTGGTAGAAAATATGCTGCAAGGTCGCCTCCTGCTTTTGTTGCAAACAGTACATACACTGTGACCAGCTTTACTCTGGTAAGAAAAGATCCGGACAACATTTTGATTTGGTATTACGATCACAACTTCATTGGCAACCGATGATTTTTTTTTAATTATAAATACAGGTTCTTGAGTTTAAGAAGGGCAGGCTGCAAAATTTGTATTGGAAAAGAGACGGGTGCTCTAAATGTACAGGAAACTCTTACTTAGTGTGCCTGAACAATCAGGACTGTGCAATCAGAACATCCACTTGTAAAAACCAAGGAGGCAATGTAGATTGCAGCCTTGGTATTCAACTGGCATTCTCTGGCACAGACAAGCACCTTTCAGTTCTCAACTCATGGTATGAAGTTGAAAACCTTAGGCAGTACTCACTTTATGGCCTCTATGCAAATCTCAGAAATTCTCTCACTGGCCAGTATAATAAAATCTTTTAATTATGCTTCTGTGGGTTATTAGAATTTTGTTCTCGATTTGTTGTAATTTCTTACCCTCCTGATTTCAAAGTGGATGAACGCCTATGCTGATTCTTTTTTTTTTTTTTAATTGCGGTGTGTAAATCCCTATATGATCGGTTATTTTTTATTATACATGAAAAGAGATTGTAAAGGTTGAAATCCTTCATGTTCTTAACCTTATTAAATAACTTTTAAAGTAAAAATCGGATTCGCCTTTTTGTTGTTGTTGTTGTTGTTTGTTTTCCTAATCGGCATAGAGTTGGACATTTAAATCTGTAATCCTATTCAATTTGGAGTTATGGAGAGTTGCTAATTTAATATCAAAAGTAGATGTATCAATAATTCGATACAGGCATGACAGCAGTTCAAAACCGGAATCAAACTGTGATATAATGGTATAGATTTTGAATTTGAAATTGGTTGGTTTCGGTTCACGAGTAGTTTGGGGATGGCGTGGATGCCGATTTAAGAACGGCTTAAGACAGTTTATGAAATTTTTGATGAAAAAATTAGAAAAAAAAAAGGGTTGGAATCATTATTTTTTTAAAAAATAATAAGTTTTATTTTTATACTCGGCTCTCTGAAATGTATGGCAGTAATTAAGTCGAAGTCAAAACTGGACAGACGGCAATATTAGAGATTCAAGTCATCACCCCGGACAATTAACAAACACATGGACATTTAATAACACTATGATTAGTATTTGATGATAAATTTTGGAATATAAATTAAAATTTTCATTTCAAATTTGAGTTTGATAAATAAAATATTTAAAAATATAATTTTAATTTTTTCACATTTTTTAAATAAAATATTTTATATTTCAAAAAATACACCCAATAAAATTAAACTAAACATAAAAATAGAATTTTTATTTTTATTACATGAACATGCCAAAAAAAATATTGAAATTCTAAAATACCAATTGAGGAATATGATTTCATTTTCCATGAAATCTTATTTTTTAGTATATCAAACATGTTATAAATATAGTTTTTTTATTGGAAAATGCTAATTATTTCAACTTTTTTTATCATAATTTTTGCCTAACATGCATTAAAATACTTATTTTTTTTATCAATTCATCTATTTATATTACTTAAATTGCATTAAAATATTAATATTTTAATAAAATTGAGACAAATTAGTATAAAAAATTAGGATAAATAACATTACTCTTTTTTATTACTACCTATTTTATTATTTATAATTAAAAAACAATATTATATCGAATCAGAGAAATTCAAGTCGGAAATGGCGGCATTTTACTTGAGTCGTTCATCTTGACATGGGATTAATAAACAAATAAAATAATAATATATTAGGGTGTGGATTAGCAATTTTAAATAATAATTTTATTTACAGTCAGATTTGAAAAGTAAAGTTAAATAAGATGGTAAAAGGGTCTAGAATGGAGGCTCTCGTTTGCTTTTGCTCCACATTCCAGTCTACATGTTATTATTCCACCACCAACTTTTATTACGTCATCTCTGTATACTACAAGACAACGAAGGCCTACCAGAACTTTGCTGTTAGTCTTACTGAATTTTTATTTTATTTATATATTTATTCTTTTATATAAATGGCATACATCAGCCTGTGGTTTCCTGCATTCTACCCATTTATACTTCTGAATCTGAATTCCAAGCTCTAAGCAATCCAATTCAGAAGAATCATGACCGCTGTCTCTTCTTCTGTATCTACTTTTGCTAAGAGGTTTGCCAAAATTCTCTTCTTCTTGTTCATTTCTTTTCTTTTTTCTTTTTTTTTTCCTGGTATAAAAGGATATACAATAAGAAGATTCAAACTTCAAAACACAATGTTATTGCAGGTTACAGGGGAAAGTGGCCTTGATAACAGGAGGAGCCAGTGGAATTGGCGAGGCAACTGCAAGATTGTTTGCAAGAAATGGCGCCAAGGTCCTGATTGCTGATGTACAATCGGAATTGGGAAAAACTTTGTCAGAGGAAATCACATCAGAATCAGGACAACCGGTATCCTATGTTCATTGCAATGTTACAAAAGAATCCGATGTCCAAAACGCAGTAAATACTGCCGTTTCAATGCACGGAAAGCTTGACATAATGTACAACAATGCGGGAATCACAGGGAAATACACTACCAACATATTAGAAATCGAACCTGAAGATTTCAAGAAAGTTCTAGACATAAATCTCTTCGGAGCTTTCTTGGGAGCCAAACATGCTGCCAGGGTGATGATCCCAAGAAAGAAAGGCAATATTCTGTTCACATCAAGCATTGCTTCAGTGAGTTATGGTGGAACGCCACAAGCATACACAGCATCAAAACATGGAATCGCTGGCCTGACCAAAAACCTGACAGTAGAATTGGGCAAATATGGGATCAGAGTCAATTGCATTTCACCTGCTGGAGTTCCTACTCCTACAGCTGCTAGGGCTTCAGGTTTGGATATAAAAGAAATTCAGGATAGTTTTTATAGCATAGCAAATCTAAAAGAGGCAAAGTTAGATAAAGATGATATAGCTGAGGCAGCTTTATACTTGGGGAGTGATGAATCCAAATATGTGAGTGGCATGAATCTTGTTGTTGATGGAGGATTTACCTTGAGGAATGCCATGGCTTAAGATGCTTGTAATTTAGTTGTCATTAATGTTTTATTGTGTGAGGAAACCCAATATTATTGTTGTTATGAATCATTAATGTTTTCTATTAGTCCTTATTTCATTTTGGACTTTATGGTTCAACATATATATGTTCTAATTAAATTTGTATTTACAACTCATGTATAACTTTTTAATTAGTGCAGCTAAATACTAATGAGCTGTGTTAAAACCATCCTTTAACTATATATCTAATGTATATCAATCTAAGCACATGACTCTCTCATCATAAGTGATCTGCTTTATCATTTTTTTTAAGGTCAAAGTAGCATAGTATCAAATTATAATATCACATATTATGTTTGTTGAAGTAAGAAACACCAATATGTAAAGATTAGTTGATTTAGGATTACATAGCAACAGAAATCAAGTAACAGTATTCAGAAATCAATCAGAGATTTGGAGAAGGCGACTTGATTGATATTTTCAAGCTGGCTGGTCCATCCACCCCAAGATTCAGCCCATAACATCTTGGATTCAAAACTTGCAAAATATAAATTTAGCCTTATCAGCAACATCAACATAACCTCTTTCAGGTTCCATAGAGACATCCGGCTCATAAGAACTTGAGAGTGACTCAGGTTCGAGTCCCTCTACCTTAATAAATAGAAGTTTAATTTCTCCCATCCATGCCTGTACTATGCAAAGAAAAGAACATAAAAGCAGCCAATTCCCTGCACTTGTTTCGCATCAACACCCATTGCTTTTGTAGTTAAGGCAATAGGTGAAGAGTCCAACGGTTCTTTCACCGATTTCGCGACGACCGCTTTACATCAATGCCACCTCTGCCTTTTAAATTTTTTTGGTGTCTGCTAGGTTGATAACCACAGCGTCAGTATGAGAACTCTCTCTAGTCTCTACTATAATTTGCAGGGAGAATTACAAAAAAATTTCTGATCATGTCACTCATTTTGTAATTGGCATTTAATGTTTTTTTTTCGTGTCAATTGCATCTAAAATGTTTGGAAAATTTGCAATTAATCCTCGTTTATCCATTTCTTTCATTAAAAACTGATAAAATTCTAATATTGCTTTTAGTTATGAGACTAATTAATCTTATAATGTACTGCATTTACACAAACTATCCAAAAATTGCAATTTACAACAGATTGTACTCAAGTAAATTTATATCCTTAACTTTAAAAAAAAAAATCACATTCCATTGATATATGCAAAATTTTACAATTATAATTTTCAAACAGTAAGAGCATAAGAAATTATTGGGTTCTAAAAATAAGTGCAAATCAGAAATTTGTATGCTTTTTGTGGAAAAATAAATGGAGTCTAATTACAAATTTTGGAAACGTTTTAAATCAATTGAAATAAAACTAGTGGTAGCTTAAAGGGTTCTTTTATTTATAATTATCCATAATTGTAAAATTTAAAAGTTAATAAAATAATGAATCAAACAATAAGCATGTTTATAAATTAACCCCAATCTAATTATTTGAATTAAACGTTTATTCTGCAGCTTTATTTTCCTTCTAGCATTTCTTCATTGAATTGGAATTGTGGAAAGTGGAAGGTACTGGGAAGGGAAGAAAACATGAGAGAAGCCGCCATGACTATTTGTGCTTTAAGAAAATTAAGATGGATAAGTCTATGGGAGACTTTTCAAGTGAAAATTTCTGTAAGTGCATTGTCACTTGTCATGATAGAATAGAATACATACAAAGTAAATCAGGACTAATTGCACCGAACTCGTCTACGCAAGCCCAACTACATTTTGTTGGATATAATTAAGTGTTTGTTTAATTTGTTTGGTGTTATGCAAGAAAAGGAAGAAATCAAGATTGCAATGCCCTTTCTAAGTTAAAGCAGTCAAGTTCAAGCCAATCTATTCCTATGAATGTTTATAGTTTCATGGGTTTCTAGTTTACACAGAAACAGAGATATAGCTACAACATTAATACGAAATTAAAATCTTATCTTATATTGCTCCACTCAAGAAAAAGTACCAAACTATTTGATCCGTATTTTCATGGGTTGTTACCACTTGTATTCGAATTCAGAGAAGTATGACAAACATAAGCTAATTATTTGAATTTAACAGAAAACATAACAAATCTTCATGATTGGAACTTAATGGAAACAGCTTCAAGAATCAAATCTTCAATGCTTTATTGGAGAATATGATATATCAATCTCATATTGAATTGCAAGAGATTAAATCCTTTGATCAGCCGAATCGGGTAAGCTTGCAGCTCCATCAACAACAAGATTCATCCCAGAAACAAATTTGGACTCATCACTTGCAAGGTACAAAGCTGCCTCAGCTATATCATTGGCCTCCAACTTCACCTCTTTCAAATGAGCTATTGCTGAAGCAATTTGCTGAACTTGATTAGCATCCAATCCTATTTCTCTAGTAGTTAAAGCAGAGGGAACAACGCTAGGCGAAACACAATTAACTCTGATCCCATGCTTCCCCAATTCTACAGCCAAGTTCTTAGTAACCCCAACTACTGCATGCTTTGATGCTGTATAAGCATAAGGTCCCCCATAAATCAATGAAGCACAGCTTGCTGTGAACAAAATGCAACCTTTCTTTTGAGGAATCATGACTCTTGAAGCATGTTTAGCCCCCAACAATCCTCCATAAACGTTTACATCGATAACTCGGCGAAAAGCCTCTCGTTCGACTGATGCAATCCCAACACCAACTTTGTCTGAAATTCCAGCATTATTGAACATTATGTCCAGTTTTCCATGCAAGGCAATTGCTGTACTCACCGCATTTTCTACATCAGTTTCATTAGTAACATCACAATGAACATAGGAAACTGGCTGTCCAGATTCTGACTGAATTTGGGCAGATACGTTCTGACCCAATTCGGATTGAACATCAGCAATTACAATCTTGGCGCCGTGCCGAGCAAAGACTCTTGCTGTGCTCTCGCCTATGCCACTCGCTCCCCCGGTTATCAGTGCCACCTTCCCTTCTAACCTGCATAATTTATAAACAATTTGAATCCAGATTTATAGTCCAACTCAAATTCCAATTAGGTATTGATGATTGTTTTGCTCACCTCTTTGCTGCAGGAGCTGGAGAAGACCCTTCCATGATTTTTTTTTTTTTTTAATAATTTGGCTTAATCAATCACCTGAAGATAAAATGATCGTGGATTGATATTTCTAGTAGATATTTATAATAAAATCACAAGGGGGACACCATAACACAGACATATATAAGAACAAATGAACAATTCATTAATTGGCAGGAAAATTCGTACAAATTACAAAAATACTACTGATCAGGGTCAAAAATTCCCACCTAGCATGTGGTACTTCTTCTTATTATTATTAATTTGGCGTAATCAACCAGCTTGAAGATGAACTTGGTGGATTGCGATTTCTAATTGAAGAAATTAGAGAAAATCCTCTCAAGATTTTAATAGATTTTAACTAATTACAATTAGAAATAATTTTTAAAAAATTAATAGTTTAATTTTTATCTGAGATAATATCTATTCATTTGATATTATATAAATTTCAAATATTACGGTGTAATTTAATATATAAGTTTTCTATTTCTGATATATTTTTTATATGAATTTTTTAGAGTTTTATATACCATCTAATAACTTTTTATAAATATTTAAAGTTTTTACTTATTATCAACGACTGTAACTGCAAAACATCTAATATATTCAAGTTACGACACTTCTAATTATTATCTCAAATGATATTTTTATCAAATGATATAAGTATAAATTGTTAATTTTTTAAAATTTTATTTTGACTGTAATTTGTTAAATTTAAAGTGATTTTATGTAATTTGTTTTTTCAAATTAGATATTTATAAGACAATCAAATGGGAATACCATAACACTGACATATTAAAAAATCCGTCAACTAGCAGGACGATTTTTGCACATGGGTAAAAAATTCAAATAACTAGTCCGTGACACTATTTCTGATTAATGTTATTTTGTACTAATGTTAAAAATTGGGTTAGTATATTCATTCAATGTAGCTAATGATGAGGTGTACCTGCATTGGAATTAACCTGAAGAACTAGTGGAGGACGCCATTTTTCATTATTATAAATTAATTTTCTGGTCAAAAATGGGCAGCGTTTGTATGTATGTACCTACTGCGCATTAGATTCTTGGGCTCCCAACCCAAGTCGGTCTCTTGGATGCATGTTTTTATATATGTTAGACATATAAACATATGGGTGAGATTTGGAATATTATTTTTTCAATTATTTAATATTTTAATTTAATACTATTTCATACACTAAATTTTATAATAGTTACTAATGGAGATATAACAAATAAAAATTGTTATATATAAATAAAGAATTTAAATTGGATATTGTAATTTGTGATGGGTTGATCTATTTAAATTATGTACACTTGAAATATTATATAGCATCCTAAGGTTTTGATTGGCTATGATATTAACATGTTACTAAAGCCTGATGCTGAAATAGAATAATAGATTGTTTGGTTCCCAGTCTTGTAGTTGTATCTACTCAGCTGTTTCAGTTTTGTGCATAGACAACACAGTGAGGCTTCTGATTGCTTAACTAATTAGGGTGTTAATTTGTTAGTTATTTGAAAATTGGAATGCAACTGCAGGATAAAAGCCACTCTCTGAATATTGTGGATAAATCTTAACTCTTAACCATAGAGAATAATAATAAAAGAATAATATTTCAATTTTTATCAAATGATTATTTCTTATTTAGGCGAAATTAATATCGATTGAAAGAGAAAATTGCCCCACCGTTGGATATCTATAATTTGATTCTATTATCACATTTTTTGGTTTTTTTTAAGGCAATAGTAATTTTGTCCAATAAGGAATTGTTTAAAAATTTAATTTAAACTTGGAAGAAAATTCAATTGATTTTATCCGAATTAACTCAAATTTATATATATATATAAATTATTGTTTGCTATAAATATGGCCATTAGGCCATTTTGTGTAAGAGTGGAAATAGTTGCACAAGGGTGTGTGTAGAATTTGTGTTATGAGTGTAGAATTTGGGTGAAAAAGAAAAATGTGGGCACAAGTATGAGCAATTGAGTGAATGTGGTGATTGGGAGTCAAATGGACCAATTTTAGCTCAATGTGACAAATGTTTTTCTTACCGGGTGTGACCTGGTAAATGCCAAACAAACATAGGATTTGTTTCGAACATAGAGGTTTGGGCCCAATTCCAAAAATCCAGAAGTCCAGAAGGCCAAGTAATAAAAATTAAAAAAATCAATTTATCCCAAAAGTATACTTGTATATTTCCTATAATTACATCAATTTTCATACTCTGCAATAAAAATTAAATTGTAACAAGCATAATTTTGCATTTTTCACTTTATAAGTGAAATATAGCTCATAACATATCTAAGAGTTTTATCACATGCATCAAATTAAAATTTAGCAATGCAATAATTAAAATAAATTGTAGCACAAATCTTCTTCTTTTTTTCTTTTTAAACACTAGAAATAATCAACAAAGTTTCAAAGCCTACTCATTTTATCATCATATTACAATTATAGTCATCCCCTTTTCTTTTTTAATCCTAGTAAAATTTCTTGGTTTTAAATCAATTTTGAATTTTTTTTAAAGCAAATTGAATGGTTGTTAATACTAATACATAGTGGAATGATTATATTTATTTGATGATATATATATATATATATATATATATAATTAAAAGTAAATTTATTTGGCATCCTATCCGATATAAATAAGATTAGTTTTAGTTTGTTAATATATACACTGAAAATATCTATGGTTTCGCAAAAAAAAAAAAATTCTTCCTTAAATTACTTAACATGTTTAAAGATGTAATAAATAAAATAAAATTCAATCTCAATATCCTAATAAAACCCCTTCTCATGCAATAGACAACTCTGCAGTAGGTTTTTTTATTTTTTTTTTTGATGCAGTTGAATATATTTTCACCATTCGATATTATTTAGAGCCTAAGAAAGTGCCATAAATATTTGCCTACCTTACAATGATTAGGCCATAAATTATTGTATACTAAGTCAGCACTTTGAGATTGAGTTAGGAGTTTCTTTTTCTTTTTCTGTTTTTTCTGCCCCTTTCTGTTCTTTTCCTGTAATGGGATTTTATGGAATTACAGTTAGCTTTATAGCTTTGCACATATCGCTAATGGGTTGTCCAACTCAGCTAATAAATAATATTTTATAAGTTATTTAACTAATTAATCACTTACTTATTCTACAATAATGCTGAAAAAAAAGAAAGAAAGAAGAAAAACCACACTTGCTTGTTGGTCCCTCCATCAAAGGAATTCTCTAATCGTGATTGTAAACTCAGAGAAAGATTCTTATAAAGATTTATATATTAAATTTAAAATAACTCTCTCGAACAAAATCTAATTAATATCCCACTCCTTGATTAATTAGTAAAGACAAAAAAAAAAAGGGTAAACAACAATCCACTTGTTTAGTGGCAACCCCATTTAATCCCTGCTGATTACTTTCTATTTTCTACTATAATATTTTCTCTTAAAGTGAGATAAAAGTATTTATTTTTTTTCCTAATTATATAATAATTGAAATTAAATGGGATTAATCATATATATCTTCTAGCTTGAAACTCTATAGTTGACTCATATGAGTATAAATTATCAACTTTATATAAAGTGTAGCAGTGATCCTAATTCCTATATGCCCTCTAACAGAAAAAAATAAATAAATAAAGGAAAAATGCAAGAACAAGAAAGAAACGTTACATAGATAAAATGAACATAACATAATTTATTATTTTTATTTTTATCAGAAAGATAGGATATATTATTTTTTTTCTAGATTGTACTGCAGGCCGAGAGACCATATATTTGTCTAATATAAAATAGAAAATAACACAATTTAAGAAATGCAATTCAATATGACTCAAAATAACGAAAACTGTTCACATAAACTAATCTTAATTTTGACAAATTAATATTTCATTTGTTTTTTTCTTACTGAGAAGGATAATTTCTTCAGTCATGTGTACTCACTATTTTTTCTTAAAAAAAGAAAAAGAAAAAGACTGAGATGAATTAATACATGTCAACATGACTCGATACGCCTGTCAATTTTGTGCTTCTCTAATATATAATTATGTTTTGTTGTCAGCTTTATTGGTACAGTGTTATCACTATCTTTTTTTTTATTTTATTTATTTGGTGGGTGTTGTCACTTATCACTATTGCGTATTGTGATTAGACTTAATAATATATTTAAAATTTGATAACTTTTTTTTATATTAAAAAAGCACTTTTAGGGTGCCACATGGCATTTTATTTTAGCAGTATATGAAATTAATTGAAATACAAGTGTCTAAAAATACATAACTTTTACAAATTTAATTAGTACAGTGGTAGATTATGTATTAAGTCATTATATAAAAATATATATTATCTCAAAATTAACTTGTTAACATAATACAAATTTATCAAGAAACGTTTAATTTTTCAATTCATTACTTTTGAAGGATTTCCATTTCCAAAGTGATAAATCTAGCTTCTTGATATATTCCTCATTCAAATATATTGGCAAATTATCCAAGAAAACCCAGCCAAAAATACAAAATCATCATTCTTTTTTTTTCTAAAATAAACTAAAATCATAAAAAATATCATATGTTTTTTTGAGGTTGAAAGAACCGTCGTTGGCCTAAGAAACAAAAAAATAATTAAAAAAAAATTCCTCTTGCGTGGATGTTTTATCCATGTCATATATTATGTTGCATGTTAGATGTTACTCTCTATTTTCAAAGTTTGTGAAGACTTCATTAAATTGATGAATTATGAATCTAAATCTCATTGTTGTAAGCTAATCGATACCTTTAAGTAATGCACACTTTATTCACACAATAATTACAATATGATATATATAAATAATAATAATAATAAATAAATAAAGAAGAAGATGAAATAATAATAATAAAAAAATTTAAAACTTGTAAAAAATATCCACATGAACCAATCAAAAATGGTGGTGGGTATTTGCAATATAAATTATAAATAAAAAAAAATGAAAAAGGGCCGAACAATCTGATGTGGATTGCATATCCAACAGGAACATCAAAACATAAACGCCTTTTTCGACTTGGCAGACTTCCACTTGGACAGACTTCGAGCCTGCCAATGGGGTTGAGAAGAGGAATATAATTATACATGCAGTTGATTGAGACAAAAGTTTTAATTTGGATTCCCTTCAAAAATACTCTAACCTTTTGTTTCTTTTTTAATTAGGGAATAATTGTATAATTTTAATTCGATTTAATTTGATTCGGTCGAGTTAATTAATTTTTTTAAAATTATTTGATCAACTTAAAATTGAATAAAATTAAACTGAAATTTTTACTTTTTTTCATTTGATTATAATTTTCTTTAGGAAGTGTATTCAATTTGAATCAAATGTTTGCTCTCTCAATTCATATAGGACCGTTTGATATTGTGTTTAAAAAAAACAATTTTAGAAGAAAAATTTTATTTTTAATTTTTTTGAGTTTTGAAAATTGTTTTTGAAGAAAATTAGGTAAATATATATTTTTTCCAGAAACAAATTTGAAAAAAACAGTTTATAAAAAATTAAAAAAATTAGTTAATAAATTAAAAAAATTATGAACCTTGTAATAAACTAAAAATAATCCCAAATACCCTGTAATAAACTAATGTAGACCTAAGACAGAATTTTTATCTTGAATCCTTAGCATCTCAAACTTTATAGTATATAGATGTTAACCAAATAATTTGAGCTGAAAGAGGAAGACATTTAAAAATAACAAACGGATTGCCATCTTAGGCATACATAATCTACTCAACCAGTCAGAACTTATCTATATTATATCCCACTCGTTCTAATTTAGAATTGGAAGACAGTTACAGTTTTACCAAATATAGATGGCAGGCACTAGGCAGGCAGGCAGCTCCTCAAATTCAAGTTGCTTGTCCATAATCCTCACACTCTCCAATATCCCTCAGTTTTATATTTGAGCCAAATAATAATAATAATAATCATCATCATCATATTAATATTAAATAACCTTACAAAACTAAGGAAAGCTTTAGCCTTGGAATATTTTTTCTAAGAAAAAAGTTGAAGATTTTGTTTTTCTTTTTATATTTTCTTTTTCTAGGAGCAACAAAAGGAACCCTGATATTGTGTATTTTAGCAATAATGTAATGTTTGTATTAGTATAGTATGAAATTGCATGTAGTACAAAAGACTTCATGAAAGCTGAAGCTTATTGGTGGCTGTCCTGTAGTTCCATCACACTTGTATGCATTTATCGCTCATCTCTCTTCTCTTTTCTCTCTCTGTTTTTTTGCTTGAAGTTGTGCCGACATGGCTCCTAATAAATAGGGTTTCTCTCTTCTCCTGATTGTCTAGGACTTGAACCTGCTGCTGTGCTACTGTTTATGTGAGTCTCCCTCCATGTTTTTTTTTCCCTCTTTTATGAGAATCTTTTAACCAATATTCTCTTAATCTTGTATTCTTCACCGTGATTTCTGGTTCATTTATCACTGTCTCCGTACTCTGCAACCTGGGTTTCGTTTTTTTCCTTTTTCTTTGTTTTTGCCCTTGTTCTTGTAATTTGTTGTTTAGCAACTGGGTTTTGTTCTTTTTATTTTTCCTATTATTGGGTTTGTGTTCAATTGGTTGTTGATATCTGGTCTCCACCTGCACTTATATCTGGTCTCCACCAGCACTTGTACTGTGGATGATTTGTCTTTTTATAATGAGGGCAAGCTGGATGTTCCCCTCCTTGTTAGCCAATATATTTTTTCTCTTCATTGACTTTTTTTGAAATGCTCCTTCTGCATAACCTTCTTCATTCATTAATTTTTTTTGTTCATGTGCTAGAAGTGCATTCAACAATTCTACTAAGGTGATACTCGACAGATCTCTTGAGTTTTCCAAAGAAGTAATTGTAGCTTCAAATTTCTTTGGAATTGTTACAAGAATTTTTTGAACAATTCCAGAATGAAAAAAATATTCAGAACCAAAAAGCCTTACCTTATTGGCAATACTGATAAAAATTGTCTGCTATGGTTTCTGATTCTTTCATCCTTTGCATCTCAAATTCTCGAATCAGATTTAACACTTGCATTCCTTTAATCCTCTCACTTCCCTCGTACTCTTGTTTCAAGAAATTCCAGATCTCTTTAGTTGTTTTCATTGTCATTATTCTATTGAAAATGATAGAAGAAACAACTGTAAATATAACTGATCTTGCTTGGATTTTCTTAACCTCCTTTCTTTATGATTCTTCATTTGTGCAACGGTTTGATTGTTTGGCAAAGGAAAAGCTTCATAGTCATCTTCAACAGCTTCCCACAAGTCATTAGCATCAAGATAGGCTTCTATTTTAATAGCCCATATTTGATAGTTAGTTTCATCAAATATTGGTGGTGGAATAGAAGTGAAAGAAGAGGTTTCAGATCCCTTTTTGGATTGTTTAGGGTATTTGTATTCGTATTTGTATGTAGCAGATGAAGGTTATTTGATGGTTGTATGTGTTTTGAGGGTTTTGTGTTTTGGTTTTTAAAGCTCACAGATTCGTTAAGATTAAGGTTCTGATACCACTTTGTTGGTTTTTTTGACAAGAATATCATAGATAGAATGGAAGGGAAGAAGATGATAGCTAAAAACTTGTCATACTTCCATTGTTTCATTCATAGCAACTTACAAATTTATAGTGAAAATTCTAACAAACATAATCAAACTTGATTCCTAAAAATCTGTTATTAAATAAAAAAAAAAACATAAAGATAACATAATGAAATCTTCCTATAAAATTGCATAAAATCAAAATTATATCCTAATCTATTGGATTTGACTTGATCTTCTTTGATTTCAAATTTAAAGCAGTTGAGTTTACTTTAACAGGAATTTTAATTACTTTTTACAAATTGCAGAAAGTAGTTTGAGCTATCAATATTAAGAATCATCACAAGATCATTTTGAAGGTGGGTCAATGGCTGTGAAAACTCTTTATTTCAAAGAAAATGAAGGAAATGTCCACAGTCCAATTGGGCAGTTGTCATCTGTACCATCTATGCCTTGGTGGAGTACTTTTGGATCTCAATCTATTTGTGGTGAACCCTGTGATTTGTTCAAGCATGACCAACTCATCAACATGAAGCAAGCCAGATGTAGTACTGAAGAAGGGCTAGATAAAGGGAATACTCCTCAGTTCACTTTCTTTCCTGGTAATCTTCTTTCTGTTGCCTGGAATTTTGCAATTATGTCTTTCAAATGAACTTGTGACACCTTAAGTTGTTTTGTCCTTAATAGTTTTCAACATATTGGATATTATCTTTAAATATTTGGAAAACTAAAAATTCATTTATTGTAGTTGGCTATGAATTTCATCAGAATTAGGATTCAAGGTAAGGATAGTGGGAGTTTTCTTCTCTCAGTGATTGCGACTAATAACTTGTAGTCATCTAGGAAATGAAGTTAACTTTTGTTCAATACATTACATGAATTAAGAGAATTAGTAGCATTTACTGTCAGGTTTAGATCAGGATAGCTTGTAGCCAAATGGAGATTAATCTTTTTCTTTTTCTTTTTTAATTGTTTCTCTATGCTTTTTTTTCCTCCTCTGTTTTGCTTCTGTGTTTACAACTTCTTATATTATGTCAATAGGAGTATTATTTTTTGCATTTGGAGAATACCTCTTGGCCAAATTCAATGAAGTACTTTGCTCCATGATTTGGTTGATTGACCCGTGGAATTAGATGAATAACTACCCCAATGAAGGAGTTAAAATAGTTATAAGAAAGTGATTATAAGTTTCTGACTGAGTGATTAAAGTCTTTACTATGAATATAAGTGAAGGGCCATTGCCAAAAATTATCTTTCCAACTTGGAGATTTGGAACTTATGTACTCTGAATATCATTGATAGTGCTGTTATTTCAGTTGATATGTGTAAGAAGATATATTTGTATCCTGTCCACAGTAAAATAATTCTCATCATTTGTTGCTTGTAGCCATGTAATTGTACAGATTGTTTGTGGTGAGAAAGCTATAATGTCATTGAGACAAAACTCTAATTAGAGAAATAAATGATGGCTGGCTAAAGAGAACAGTCAAATAAAATTTATAATATTTCAGATTAAGAGTAAACCATTATGTAGAAAGGATGATCATAATTTCGACTCATGCACTCTTAGCTGATCATTGAATCTGACTGTTAATTAGATCCTCAGATTCTACTGTATGACTCCAAGTCATTAAAAAAAATTTATATGCTTTTCAGCTATTCTTTTCTGTCAAGGGTATTATTCAAAGTTTATTTATGTTTAAATTTTTCTGTAATATTATATGACCAGTTGTATATGAACATAGATACTAGAACTGTAAGCTACTTATATATACTATTAGCTGAAAAGTTGCTGTTTCAATCTTATGCTGTATGTGCCAGAAAACAAGTAACTTTTTATTGCACTGTTCATTGAACGAGACCTTGGGAGTAGCAGCATTTATGCTATTTACCATGGTCAAAATACCTTAGTGAGGTAGTAAGTGAAAATGTCTTCTGTAAGGAATTATCAATGTACTAAGGGTCAATTAATATCCTGAAGAAAATAACTTAAGGATTTTTGCATGTAATCATTCTGTAAGTTGGTTTGTGTTTGATGTAATTTAATCACTTTGTAAATCAATATGAAGTACAGACATCGAGCTAAGTTGAAACAAACTTGTAGAGAAGATAATCATGTAATCTCAGCTCTTCACTCTATCCTGAAAGTAGCCATATCAGTTAAGGATGGGTGCAACTTTAGACACGGGAAATTAGAAGAGAAACATCTATGAAATATCAGAATACCTGCGACTATGATCTCTAGATCTGTTCCTGTATTGAATATGTATACCCAAATCCAAGAGAGACTCACTTAGACAACTACACAATTCTTTAGATGAAAGAAACCATGGCCAATGGTGATTGGGTCTTGAAGAAATTTCACCATATTGGAGTATGTGACGCAGCCTTCAATCTTTTTAGCCAATGTGGCCTTGGAAGTTAAGTGAAATTATGAATATATTACTTCAACTTCCACCCCTTCAAACTTTGAAGTTCAAAGACATTGTGGTATTACGGCATCGCTGATTTTCTGTACAACATAGTGATTCAGTTACATGCTGCATATAATCCGTTTGCAGTAGTCCTTCAGTAAGAAAATGGATGAAATACTGCATAATGGGCAACATATATTTTCTCTGATTATATTTTTTTCCTTTTTGACTTCTTCAAAGACTATTTTCTTCTGATTCACTCTACAATTCTGTGAACCAGAATTGGTACCCTGTTGATTGAGATTTCACTTCATTTGCAGATTCTTTCTATATGAGGTATTTCATGTGACCATTTGCTTACAAGTCGGTAATTTCTTGTTCAGGTGACTATAAAACATCGAGTGATGGGCAAAAACCTCCTCAGACAACCATCTCTCTTCAAACAGGTCTGCCAGAACATCGCGGTCTTATTGATTTGGGATTCAACCAGCCTATGGTATGATTATTCTTATTGTTAACAATTTCCACTTTTTCAAATCAGATATAACTGATTGCTGAGCTTCTGAAATGCAACTGTAGATGTGTGCAAAATATCCTCATGATCAGTATTATGGAGTATTCTCAACTTTTGGACCTCAAATTTCTGTACGTGTAACTCATATTTTCAAGTTCCATGATAGCATTTGTTTTATGATTTTATTACTCGCGTGAAGAAAATATTCATTCTAGTAATTTGCAGTCTATTGATAGTTGTTGTGTCCCATTCTTTCACCACTCCTTCCAATAACCCCTAGAAAATTAATAAAACAGGAATGCAATATTTGTTAGAGAGAGAGATACCTCCTGTCTTCAAACTTCTCTTCCATGATCATTGATTCTTCTTCTCACCCAACAAAAAAAAAAAAAAAAAGAAAAAGAAAGGGAGAGAGAGAGAGACAAAGAAAGAAAATCAATATTGCACTATGTTCTTCATGCCTTCAAACACTATTTTGCAATATATCTGGCTTCCTTTCTTCTTTAAATTTGTATCCGACTTCGGTACATGAAAGTGAGAGTCTACTAGAAACAGAATTTACAATGTTATTCATATATTCATTTATTCCTATATAGGTGCGAGTTATGCTACCAATGGACATGGCAACAGATGATGGACCAATATTCGTGAATCCTAAGCAGTACCATGGAATTATAAGGCGTCAAAAATCCCGTGCAAAGGCTGCATTGGAGAATAGATTAACCAAAAAACGGAAGGTATGATATAGTTATTTGGCAACACTATCTAGCCTGTAAAACTGCTCATCTAAAACTCCTTGTAAAACAAAAACTTGCATACCATGAAGTTGAAAATGATCAGACAGAGTGGAACTTAAAAGTAAATTCATTTCTCAATTGCCACTACTCCCTGAGACAATTGAGTTCAGGTTTATGACTTGTAGGACAACTTTGGCAACGATCACTGCAACATTCTATAAAAATTAGCAAGTTTACCAAACTTGCTTATATGGTTTTTACATTTAAGAGTGGATTTTCTTTTCTCATCCTAGTCCATGTTTTGAATCAAACTCAGTTTCTCATAGATCAAAATCATAGGTACTAAAATTTTTTAGGTTCTTTGGTTTTTCAAAATACATTTTCCTAGGAGAAAGCTTTTTTGTCTTCTTGAAAATGCAAATCTCTCTCTAACGCGGTTGAATTTCTCTTCCACAGCCTTATATGCACCTTTCACGGCATCTCCATGCTATGCGCCGGCCAAGAGGTACTGGGGGCCGTTTTTTGAACTCAAAGAACTCAAATGATGGAAAAGGTGGACTTGAGGCAAAGAAAGCTTGTCATGTCCAACTACCTCAGGCAACAGGTTCTCAGAGTTCTGAAGTCCTGCAGTCTGATAGTGGTGGAACTTTGAACTCATCAAAGGAAGCAAATGGTGGTAGATCAAATCTTTCAGGGACTGAAGTAACAAGTATGTATTCTAGCAGAGATCTTGATCACTTTTCAATCAATCATCATGCGCTACCAATCCACAATTTCTCCTTCATGATGGGAACTGGGCACAGCATTGTTATGCCCAGTATCGGCTGTTGCAACCTTAAGGTTTGATCACAGTAGGACGGGATTGAGCTTAGTCCTTGCACTGAGCACCAAACCCTGTCCTCTTTTGCAACCGAATAAAAAGGCTCTGCTGCATTTACTCATGTTGCAGGGTTTGGTAATGGGGATTGACTCCGCCATTTGGTTGCTGGGCAAATCATTCTTGGCTAATACACATTAGGGACATCTCTGTCATTCCATTTCAATCCTGAACTCATTGGGTGATTAGAGGTGAAAACTTAATGCTGTAAAAAGGAAATCTAAAAAAAAAATGGATTAGAAATAAATGAGTGCAGCACATCATGCCATGGTGATGTGAAAGTTTATGATCCTAAGTTGTGCTGAAGCATAGTGTTCTTGAAGTTTAGCATCTGCTGTGTGGCTTTCTGACTTTCTAAAATAATGTATTTTGGAACTTTGTGTTATAAACAGTGTTTCTGTAATCGCCTTGTGTTGCCTCTTTTCTATCTGTAATATGAACCCTTAAAGGGCAGGGGGATGTTATTAATTTCCTTGCAAAAATTGATGGAGAAGTTTCTTGATATGCAACTCAATTCAACCTCGATGTAATTAGAGTTAGTATAGATAATTTCTTCCCTCCTATGCACTTGGTTCAAGATGGAAAATTATTATTATAGTCAATAGTTTCTAATCCAAGAACGAAGATGAGAAATGAAAATCAAAGAAAATAACCAGGCTAGTCATGTGCTTTGTATAAATGCTGCATTGAAGAAATATGAACAAATAGCTATTCATCCAAAAAACCCTGGCGGTTACCAGAAAGAACAAGTTTGGGCGCGGAAGAACAATGAACATCCTGAATTTCAACCTAATGATAAAATTTTTATATAAGAAATAATATTTGTCATATTGATATTCAATTTGACAAAAAGCTTTTTGTTGCTCAATACATATGGAACAAAACCCTTTTTGATGAGGAAATAAAGGAATTTTCTTTGCTATTCCTTGAAGAAAGGAAGTACAATGTTAGGAAATTGATTTGAATAAAAGGCATTTTTAGATTGGAAATCCGACATTTCATAGTTCCAGCACAAATTTAATAAATGCTAAATTAAATCTATATTAGATATAAATAAATTCCATAAAATTTATGAACTTTTACTTATAAATATAAATACTTTTTGAAATTTACTATTTTATTTTTTATATTCACTCATTTTTTTTATATTTTTAAATGTGAGTACGATAAAATAATGAATATATTAATTTTTATTTCAAATTTTAAAATAAATTTCTTCATTTTGTGAAATTTATTTATACAAATAATAGACTTTAGGTTAATTACTATTTATTTCTTAAGATTTGACATAATACACTAGTGCTTTCTATATTTTAAAATTATACTATTTGTCAATCTCAATTTTATTTCTATCATACTATATAATCATTTCGTTAATTTTAAAAATTTTACTGTTAATGAGAGAGTTAGATAATAAACAAATTTTAAAATTATCTTTAATCTTACGGGACAAATAATATAAATTTTAAAACTTTATAAAAATACTAGTATAATATATAAAATTTCATAAGTAAATAATAATTTTATCTTATTAGAAAAATTACTATAAAATGGTTAATAATTTTATCTTATTAAAAAATTGCTATAAAATAATTTTTTTATCATTTTATAATAATTTAATATTTTTTAATAAAAAATCTAACCAAATAATTTATTAGTATAATATAATAAAATAAATAGAAAAAATATAAATTATTCCTAAACTTTATCGGTGAAAAGTATTCCTATAGCCCAACCCAAGGGAACGAAAGAACAAACAAAATTACCGAAGTAACCAACCAACCCAACCCAACCCAACCCAACCTTATCCGGCAATGGACATGATAATATCTTGTTGTTTCAAAAGAACCATCAGCATTTCTCTAATTCTTGTTCAGGTTAACGAATGTCAGCTCTCTCCTCCATGGCAGCTTCAACTGTTTCTTCTTCTCATCTACTCACTAAACTCTCCAATCTTTCTTTCTCTTCTTCACCACTTCCACTCCCCACCCACTACTCACCAAAGCCCTTTAAACCCTCAAAAATCCCCAAACTCATTACCCACTTTCCCAATCCCCTTTATCTCCATTCTTCCTCTCATTTTCACCCGGCTTTCGCTGCCTTTGACAGTTTTGAAGTAGGCCAAGATGATAACATAACACCTCCAGATGATCTACAATCTGAAACAGAAGAACCAGATCAAGAAGTGGAAGAAGAGGAAGAAAAAGCAGAAGATGTAAAACCCACAGAATCAAACGAAGAAGGGAGGCTTTATGTGGGAAACTTACCATATTCTATGATTTCTTCCCAATTGACTGAGGTTTTCCAGGAAGCTGGTCGTGTGGCAAAAGTCGAGGTT
This sequence comes from Triadica sebifera, assembly GCA_023653625.1. Lineage (NCBI taxonomy): Eukaryota > Viridiplantae > Streptophyta > Magnoliopsida > Malpighiales > Euphorbiaceae > Triadica > Triadica sebifera. The sequence goes on along the minus strand of CM042908.1, from coordinate 25,266,343 downwards.
TCAGAATTTCTTTGTGCTTTTTTTTTCTTTGTTTAATTTACCTTTTCAATTTGGGTGTTCTTTTTTGTTAAATTCTCTCTCTCTTTTCTGGATTTGAGTTTAGATTATCTACGATCGCGTGACGGATAGGAGTAGGGGTTTTGGTTTTGTTACAATGGCGAGTGTTGAAGAAGCTAAAGAAGCAATCCAGATGTTCAATGGATCAGTAAGTGCCACTCTGACGTTCACTTGAATTACTGCTGTTTGCGAATTTTCAAGTTACTTTTATTGCCAATGGTTCTTGCATGGGTAATACTAATTGTTTATTGAATCCTAATGTAATTGTTTCATGCTTCGAAGATATATTTTAGCAGATTATGCTGATAAAACAACCAGCTAATAGTGACAACCCAAGTACTGTAAAGTCTTCGTTACTAGGAATACTGGTCACATTTATACTAATTGTATGTTGGGTTTTATTCTAGCTACTTAACTATGTAATAATGTTACTGCCATGTTTATGGAGAAATATCTTATAATTCAATGCATATCATTGCCAGTAGGTCACTTTGTGGAAGTGTTATCTTGAAAGGGGTGCTGAACATAACACAGTTCTATAGATCTTTAATTGTTGCTATAGGTTTGAATCCTTCATCATACTTGTTAATATGTGCCCATGCATGGGCATCATATTTAGTAGAATTTGGATCCATGTTTGTATTTTGTGTGCTATATTCATAGAGCACCATGTGCAAAAATGAAAATGGTAATTTTGATGATCAACAGCAAATTGGAGGTCGAACTGTTAGGGTAAACTTCCCAGAAGTGCCAAAGGGGGGTGAGAGGGAGTTAATGGGAACAAGGATACGAAGCACCTATAAGGGCTTTGTAGACAGTCCGCACAAGATCTATGCAGGAAACCTTGGTTGGAGTCTCACATCTCAAAGTCTTAGAGACGCTTTTGCTAGCCAACCAGGCCTATTAAGTGCCAAAGTCATCTATGAGAGGGACACAGGAAGGTCTCGAGGCTTTGGGTTTGTGTCTTTTGAGTCTGCTGAGAATGCGGAAACTGCCCTAAATGCCATGAATGGAGTAGTAAGGCCAAGTTGGCAATTGTTTTTCTATTTTTGAATTGTTTTGTTTCTTTTCCGGTTTTTCTGATATCTGGATGCTCTAACATGATTAGGAGGTTGAAGGACGACCCTTGAGATTGAATTTGGCTTCAGATAGAGGGGGCCCTGCTCCATATCGAGGAGCAAATACAGAAGATAGTCTTGAGAGCACTGAAATGTTTTCTAGCATTGGCTCCTAAGGGAAAAACTGGAACTTAATTTGTGCTTATATATGCTGTTAAATGGAGTATCAGAGGAGCATTTAAGAAAATATACCTATCTACTTCCAGGTAACATTTCCATATGGTTCACTGCTCTACTGCTGTGTACAAAAGGGTTCCTGCAAATCAGAAAGCAACAGATTAATTAATGCAGTTCCTTTGCTGTGCATTTTTGAGTGATTTAGTTATATATTGACAAGAGTTTAAATCATGTACCGACTTAAAAGCAATACGTCATGGGCAAGGCTCATTTTATCCAACAATTTAGTAAGAATGATTGACCAAGTATTTCTTTTTATTTTCTCAGCATTATCAATTTTTTGAGTAACTAGCTGCTGGATGTGTTTCTGACGAAGTTCTAAGTCCTTGATGGTTGAAAACTTAAGAGTAAAAAGTAGATTGCCTATTTAATGTTTGGCATGTATTAATGAATAACAGTGGAATAGTCCTACATCCTTCTAAACAAATCATGCTTGAAATATGAGTCAACATTCTCTTGTACATTCACTGACATGTAGTTTTAAATTGCATGAAGACCTCGTATGAGAGCAACGTTTTTTATTTTTTTGAACTGAATGGAAGCAACTTATATCCTGCTAATATATATGGCGATGATTGACTTTCAAACTTCAAAGTTACGGTAATTAGTTTTTATATTGACATCAAAAGCAATGAGTCTTACATTTTACTAAACAATAACATCCCAAATTTATCATTTAAAGCAAACCTTGTAATTCTATGTATAATATCTTTTGTACATGTGAAAAATCTGCATTCAATAATCAATCCACGTAATCCTCCTACTGGAGGATTTGAATCACAGCCAACTTCATGGAGAATTAACGTTGTGTATTTGACCTTGATACAACAATGTAAGATATTTTCATCACGAGATCATATGTAAATGTTTGGAGGCAACAATTAATATAGCTTCTACAAATATTTGAAAAATAAATAAAAAAAGGGAAAGTGAGAAAATGTTATTTGATGTTAAATTGTGAGAACTTCCTCAACAATCACGATGACCAGCCAGAAGAGCATCCGCAGCAGAATCCAAATCATGAGGAAAGAAAACCCTGCAGAACAACAAAGGCGTGATTGCACAATGAAGCCTCAAAACGTAAATGGCAAGCACTACAGAAGCAATATGCCTTCTCAAAGGCTTTACTTGCACATTGAAATAGCTACATGGAATATCGATATTTGATATTTCAAGAGACAAGAATCATTAAACAGCTGTAATATGAAAATAGCAAATATCCAATTTAGAGGAGATCAGTTGCTTGAGTTTTTTGTTTTGATGTATAAATCAGCAATACATGAATCCAGGGAACCCCATAAGGTGCTTACCTACAGGTGTTATGGTAAATTGCCCTGCTCATCTCGTCTATGTCATTGACACCTTTACAGCCAGCCACAACCTCAAGAACTTGTCTGAAAACAATATCCACACAGTTTCAAGAAGCAGCAAAGAAAAATAAACAGCAAAATAAATGCATAATTAAAAGGGAACTTCATTACCATAAATCTCTAAAATAGTTGAAAATTTTGAACCTTATAATGGTACATTCAAATGACAACGCACAGCATGTCTTAACGCAAAATGCAAGAGATTTAAGAAAATATATGACCAACAAATATACTCCAGTATTTTGCTGAAAGGCATGGCTATTCCAACAAAAAATTTCATGCATGCAATGGAAACAGAACACTAATCTATGGCCTGTGTTTTCTCAACGACAGTCTTTATAGTGTAAGAGAAAGTAATACAACACCTAATGCCATTATTCAAATAGTTGTAATAAATTAGATCTTAGAGCCATCTTAATTGTTATAACAACTTCTAAACAAGGTGTATTAAAAAGTCCAGATTTTCCCCCAATGGACAAAAACCATTGGACAAAAATTTAGTCCCCATCCAAAGATATCTCCAAGATGCATAGGTTCCTTCAAACAAATTAACATAACAAAGACATATTTAAATGTCATAAGATGGCAAGATGCCACTGGACAAAAATTTCCTTACCGAACTAAACAGGGTTCATTCCTCCCTTTAACAATGCAGTCCTGATCGTACTTCTCTTTTTTCTTTGAGGGCCACAATGATTTTACAAAATTAATCCCTGCATGAGTATTCTTGATTTCACAATATGGAGAGTCTGTTTCAATCATCATCCTCTCAACAGGAATACCCTTCACAACATCAAGGTTCTCTGTCGTCTTCAATGAGCAACCATTTACACCTGTTTAATAAAACTTCATTAAAGAACTATGTTCATATCCAGTAATTACTTAAAAAACCTAAATAGTGTTTTTCTTCACCTATATACATATTATTGAACAGGAGAAGCTTATCACGATCTTCCACACTGCCAGTAAACGAATGAGTTACCCCAGAACTGAATCTGCAATTTTAGATTTAAGTCAATCCTAAATATATAAATTAGTATATATGTAAGCATAGAAAAAAAAAAATATATATATATATATATATTTACAATTTGACCTAAAATCTGTCTAGAATAAGAAAACAATGAAGAATGATGGGGAGATTTCTTGGGCCATGAAATGGCTTTCCCTATATTGGAAGCACATTCCAGGTGAAACAACAGTGTAAAAGTGAATGGACATCGAATTACACATAACAATTTACATATGACTACAGCCAGTTCCAAAAAAAAAAGACAATAAGGTAACAATTACTACAAAATAAAATTGGCAGAGATCAGTAACACACTTATCCTTGTTGCGCTCTACAATTTCACAGAAATCTTCGGCAGCAGCCCGCATATGTAGAAACATAGGCAGCTTTGCGGCATATGCTAAATCAAATTGCTTCTCAAAATACCTATATTTACACATGTGCAGGAAATCATTAGATTAGATGAAAACTACCAAAAAACATGGCACGGATTGAGACCCCAACATCAAAATCCCTCACCAAGGACTTACTTTTTTTGGATCTCAGCTGGGCAAAAGTGAATCCTGTCATAGTCCAGTCCACACTCACCAATCGCCACCACCTTATGTCCAACATTGAAGTGCAAAGCACATCACAAAGGACAATTAAAAGTACTGGAATACACATGACACTTTCTAAATGCAAGAATATGTAGTTAACAATTAAGACAGAATACGCACATGGCTTTCATTTTTAAATATGTATTGAAATGTGAAAGATGTTGATGACAAAGAATCAGATTTCATATCCATCTCCATAACAATCTCCAATACAATACATTACTGAATTTTTCCCCACAAACAAAGGTCCTCATAACACATGGTTCTTTTCCTCAGAATCTTCCACCATATTCTCGTCAAAAAGAGAAAAGCCACTGGCAACTAGAACCAATATGGCCAGAAAAAAAAATACACATGACTACGTTTATTGTTATACTAAAGAGACTGATAAAGCATACCTTTCCTTTCTGAATTCCCTCTTTGGCCAAGGACAAAAGAGCCTGAAAATGCTGCTCCGGATCCCCACTTTCTTCAAAGTCCTGAGTAAACAATACAAATAACAACATTCAAAAAAAACCAAAAAAAAAAATATATGTAAACAAATCTATGTTGCATCAGAAATCACCAGAAATAACAAACTTTCAAGGAACAACAATCAACCTTGCACCTTGTAGGGTGGACCCCAACTGTACAATAAAGCCTTCCTGACACACAGAAATGCAAATTATTAAAAACTCGTGCATTAGAAAAATATACATATATCCACACATCCAGCGATGGAATAAGAGAATGCAAAACATAGAGAAAAAGAAAAAAAATAATGTCAAAACCATCAGTCTCTGCAATTGCAAGTGCATGTTTTGATTCCTCAAGGGAGCCACCAGTCACCTGTAACAACAGATCCAACTATAGTTGTAAGGGCCATAATACAATTTTATCAAAAATGAAAATTACAACAGAACAAGAGCCGTTTCTTTTCTGACCTCTTCACATTTCCCAGTTTCTAAGAAATCTGATGTTCAAACTATTAATCTTTAATGTTCTGAAAACTAAGAAATCAAGTTAACTATCTATGGCACTATAGGGAATTACAGATATAGCACTATTATATCCCTGGATAACCATATAGGGTGTAAAAGGGAATTACAATAATTCTATCAACACCAGCGCTCCAGGCGCGGCTCAATACGGCAGCTATATCGGCTACATGGCACTGCTTGCCGTTGTAGATTCCTTTGAACATTCCATCTGCATAAAATTTGAATATACATTTCTCAATTTGAGAATGGAGAGTACAAGAAGTGGAATAAGAAGAGATGTCAGCTTGTAAATAAGGTGTTCGACGAAATGTCTGACAGACCTGTGAAGTTAACCGCTATATCTGGTTTGAGCACGGACAAAACACAAAGAAATGAAGTGATTGTTAACCATAGAATTCTTGGAAAGTTGGTTGAGAAAGAGTTTAAAGAACTAAAAATGAATTTTTGAGTTGGAGTGAGACATGCCTATCATTCGTATCGACCCCATGACAGAAAGATGACAGAGAAACCTTGTTTATTCTTCTTCTTCTTCTTCTTCTGTTGTTTGGGAATAACAGAACAGAACAGAATGTGGATGGAGCATTGCCAGTTAGTTCATATCAGGCCCATAAACCCAATGGTTCAACCCCAACTAGCTGAATAAGTATTTGGGCTTTGACATTTCTCAATAGCCCAATAGTTTCCCGCCTTTTCGACCTGCAATGTTTATAATTGAGAAAATCCCTGAGAAATTTTGATTTGAGATTCGTGAAAACTGCTAACAGGGAATCCTATCTTGATTTTGGGGTGCAGACTAGTCAAGTGTGATAGAAACGGAGTATTAATTATTACTTGAGATTGAGATGCAAAAACTTTGTATATATTTCGCGTTTCTCCCAATTATTTGCAATTTTAATGAGGAAAACTTAACTTTGATTTAAGCGTCCTCAAATAAGGACTAGGAGGAGAATAATCAAAAAGAAAATATATTTAACTGGGACGAAATGCCAAAAGCTTGCCTGCCTCGTCTAATTGTAAATCATTGAAAGCCACTTTTTTTGGAAGTATATTCCGATTAACTGTATAGAGGACAAGTGTCCCAACATAGAGGCAAGAAAAATCATAATCCATTTCTCAAATTTCAAAAGGGCAAATAATACTCCAAGAAAAATCATAATCATAATAACAATATATGCAAATTGATCAATATGCATGAAGCTACAAAACGCATCAAATCCTAGGGCTATGTGGGTGGTGGAGGCGGGGCCTGAACAGCAGGAGCGGCCGGTTGACCGCCGCCGCCACCACCATTGTTTTCCCATGGCCTGACGGTGAACAAGACCACAAACAAGATGATAATGAGCAAAAGGGTGATAGCGTAGCAAGTCCATTTGCGGGTATTCTTCTGGTAAACTCTGGCAGTATGCAACTGCTTAGTTCCGCCGCGGACGAAGGAGCTAGCTCTCTGCATATTGCTTTCAATATCATCCAATTGCTCTCCTTGAGCTTCCACTAATACCGCCATATCCAAGAAAACTTGATGAAGCTCCTTCAAATTCTTCTCAATATCCTTCACTGCATCATGCCTTTCCTGTATCTCATTTATTGTGTCCAAAATTCTTCCCCTTCCTTGCTCCTGTATCGCTTTCTGCAGAAAAGTCTCGCTCTCACCTGCAACCCAATTAGCCTTTTTTTCTTCAATTATCAAAATTTATTCAAAATTTGATCAGAAATTCAGAATCAAAGCACACCCAATTACTAACCTGTAGAGATCAATCGATCTAATGTCCTTTCGTCAGGATTCTCGCCGGTGACAGTGAAATACCTTCTCTGTACAGTCTCTCTGTACTCAGTGGATATCTTCTCTCTCAGACTGTTAAAACTCTCCATCGAGTCCTTCAGTTTCTTCCTCAACCCGTTGACCACAGACGTTCTGGTTCGATCCGACGAAGAACCGGGTCCGCATCCGGGCAAACTCCGATTCGCGGCGTTAGAACGGTCAAGCGCCTCAAGGCGGACCTTGATGAGCTTGGCTTTCTTCAAGGCTTGAGCAACATCAGCGTCCATCTTGGACCGTAATTCCTTGACGGCTTTAGCGTTGTGAAGAGTCTTGCTCTGCTCGTGAGCAGATTGAAGATTCTCGTTCAGCCTTTCTAATTCCTTGAGCTCATCTTTAACAGACTCAACATCTTCAAAGAACTTGTCGAGATTAACGCCGCCGGTGGACGGCGTCTCCGACATCTGGATCACATGGTGATCGGGAGAGGCTTGCTCGCTGCGGAAGCGAGAGAAAGACCCAGAAAACAAATCATTCATATTTTCACTGTCCTCCAACAAAGATGATGAAATTGGATGACGGAAAGTGAAAAGATTGAGACTTTAACGGGGAAGAGAGAGATCGAGAATGGGGAGGGGCATTTTCTTAGATGGAAGGCTGCTAGAGGAAGAAGGTAAGACTGGTCAAACGGGGTTGCCAGTTTCTAACTAATCTTTGTTTTTAAGGAAGAAGAAGAAGAAGAAGAAGAAGAAGGGATTCTTCTGATTTATTATTATTATTACTAGAGAAGTCAATTTGGTGACAAGTCCACAAGAGGGGGAAGGTCCATGTTGTTGAACAATTCTTCAATAGAAAAAAATTTTCCTGGAAAACCATAGAGGAAAGAGTCTTTTCTTCTAATGCGTGGGCTTTGTGGGTGCTTTATATGATTGATCTTGATAAATAATTAAATAAGAGGCTTGGTCTTATTGATCTTTGGAGTTTGTTTACTTCATTTTCACTACTTGGGATTTGCAGATGTCTAATCACAAATGATTTTACCTAATTTTACAACAAAATACAACATTAAATGGGCAACTATTCTCTTCCAAATCTTGAGAAATAAAAGAGGATGCTATCTGATATAATCCATTGCCTTGATTTGAAGTGATTTGATCATGAAATGCACGAAACTTTATAATCACTATCGAAGCCTGTTGTTTTATATAATAATATTCATATTCATATATACTCATAAATCAGTAAGTATATTTCATGTGATTTTCACATATTCACACATAAAACTTGAAAATAACCTTTTTGTTTTAAAGTTGTCAGTGGAGGTCATATCTGTTGGAGACAAATCTGCTTACTTTTCTGTTCTAGCAAAGGACATTTTGGCTGAGATGAAAATAAAAAGCACAATTGTCAATTTCCAATATCTACTCTTTCTTAATACACTTTGTCCTAATGTCGATATTGAATTTGTGAATTGACTTCACAATTGAAGCAAATCACATTTACGAAAGGTAGTTCGCTATCAATGAGTTGATCATCTGCCACGGACAAGAGCAACTGAATTGCATTTTTTTTTTTGAAATGCAAAACATTGCATAACTAAATATTGTCAAAGTACAAAATATCCACTAGGTCAGCAAGTGGAGCAAAAACCCATTGATCAACAACACATAAAACCCTATTATTGGCTATCTAATGTGCAACCCTATTTGCACTTCATCTATTGCTTCAATGAGACTCTTGGAATCAGATTCAAAAATGACTGCAACATAATCCTTGTAGATAGCAAAATGCATAACCTTCCTGAGAATCGTAGTTTCACAAACTAGAGCATTATTGCAATTGAAACGCATAGAGAAACCATCAAAGACACTCCCCTCAACATTCCTAAAAATGATTTTACCAGTCGCAAAGTTGTCATAAAACCGCCAGACAACCTCACAGTTACACTTAAAAACATTAGTTGGAGGCTTTCTCCAAGAACAATTCCTATCCACCACATTTTTGGCCTATTGATTCTGTCGTCCCATAGTCTCCATAAGGCTTCTAATATCATGATTAATTTTACCAATCAAAGTGTAAGGAGATGGCTTAAGCTGCTGAAAAACACAATTATTCCTTGCTTTCCATATATTCCAGCGGCAAATAGCAAGCTTTTCCACGCAAAAAATCACCTACATTTGCTGCTACTTCATCACAAATATGGAACCACCAATCAACCATTGAGGGAAAACCCTCCTCTCTTGGCATGTATCCTAAAATACCGCCATAACATGTGGCCTTCGCAAAAGGGCAGAAAAAGATAATGTGCTCAATGGTCTTTTCTGTTTGCCCACACACAGGTCACAAGCAGCAGAATTGCATTAATTTAAGATGTAAGAGACCTTTAAATTCTTAGCTTTGAAAGGTACAATTAGATATTTCATATTTTATGACATTATGATATGACAAATGGCGACGATATTTTTAGTTTATATTTGATTTAACTATAAGGTACAATAGCAGTCATGTCAAAAACCTATTTTTGCACATGAATATTTTTTTCCCATAAAATTTGAGATCATCCGATTGGCCCTTGTATTGAAGTATAGTCAATTGCGTTATCTTTTGTTCAATATCAATTACGATTCGTTAATTCAACAGCTGGATTGAAAATTTAAATGGCACGCTTCACTTCTCCTTTTAAAAGGTCTCGGGTATTCCTCTATCAGTGTCTCCCTCGACAGGCAAAAATAGAATTTGTTAGAATTCACATCAATAAACAGATGATTTTGGGCACATCATCTTATAATGAAAGTTTGAAAAGAAGTCCTAGTTTAAATTCATTTCATTCTCGCTATTCTGAAGGAAAAAGAATGAAGCATGTTTTCTGCTATACTGAACTTTTCTGAATTCCTATTTTTGTGAAAAAAAAAAAACAAATACATTTAGAATAATTATTTACAAGCCAATGTTACAAAATTTAGTACATTGAAGATCCTCTATCTGTCACACAGAAAGGAAGCTGAAAAGATGCTAGCCCAAATCTTAATCAGATGGGAGCACTGAGAGATAGTATGGATACCCTGGGCATGTTCCTGAGGTCTGCGTAGTCCATCCAAGATTTTCTTCACCGTTATGAGATAGAAGATACCAATTTAAAACATAGTTCGACAAATCATATGTACCGGGGGAGAATACAGAAATCTGAAGAGGAATTTCAGTTGACGACCATGGCTCCAGTTGGACTCTGGTGGAGCTTGTGCCCGATCATATGAACGGAGAGCAGCTTTCTGGTGACAGTGACTTTCCAACAATTGTTACAGCAGAATCAGAAGTGATTTTAAGGTCACTCACTGCAGATATAGTGTGTCAACCTGTTTCATATCCAGAAGTGACTGTATTTGCATCAGTTAATTGACCATTGCCACTGGTGGAATCTCTGGTGTTAATGCCCACAGATGCGACAGCATCTGAAGAGTTGTAAATAGTCATTTTCAAGTTTATTTCACAAAATGATGCAGAGAAGTTATGATGTCTGGTCCAAGGCCCGTCCACTATCCAAGATATTGGGCTTGTGCAGCCAGTACTGTAAAAGGAAAATATAAAAACAATTGACGAGATGGAAATTGATAAGTAAACAGAATAACTAGTAATACTTCAAACTCAGAATTTGGAGCAAATTTATATGAAGCTTGCCTGCAATGACATGCGTGATGTGAAAAGAGACTAGGTGGATTAGAAATCCCAGGGTTGGTATCACTTTTCAGTGGCCTTGAATAATATAAAGTCCACTGCGTTCTCATCTTCCTAATGCATGCCAAAATAATAATCTCAAATTACTGAAAGAGAGAAGCACAGAAAGAAAAAAATCAATAGCAACAGAACCACGTGGCATTATGATAGAGATTAGAGAAATATCAACCTGGTTAGACATTTGCTGCTGCAATCTTTCACAATCATGAAAATCAGCCAAAGGTGATCTAGATATATCAAAAAGAGTCTCTTTGCTATCCTCAGGAGCCAATCTTACATCACTTCCAAGGCAATGGGAAAGAGATGATATTTTTTCTTCAGCTGATGACAAAAGAATAATAACATCAACAAGATTTGGATTTAAATTGTGAAGTTCAAAAAGACCACAAAGATAAACTTTAAAAGATAAACCTAAAAGCGTAAGCATTTCACATGCTACAGATGTATTATGATGTCCTTGTATAATATCAGGGCACAAAATCAGAAATTATTGAAAATTTTGACAGAAAGATAAAATATTAAGGATTAACGAGGAGACTTCCATAAATGCTCTTGCACAATTAAGCAAATTAATATTAGGAAGCTTATGCCACAGTATATTACAAAACCACAAGAAAGCAGAAACGGAAGAAAATAAACATGTTTTCCAAGAGAAAGGGAAGAGGAAAAAAGAGTCAACTGGAACCAGTTTCACCTACCTTGAGCATGAAGAAACATGACAATGCTTGACCAGCAATCAAAGATTGTGAAGGAAAGATAGTATCAGCAGGTTGAAGCTGAGAAATCTCCCACTGGCATCCAACAGATGATAATTGATTAACCTGGAAACTCTCTGAACTAGTTTTGTTGACAACATCCATGCGCACAAGGAAATCTTGCAAACTTGACGGCCAAGCACTGATTGTGAATGGCACATCTAATGACGTAAGCACCTATTTAAGAAAAATTTTAACAAATTACAATTCATAAGTTGGGGAAATTTTGATTGCCCAGAACATCACCAACTCAACAATAATCAACTTTAACAGAAAAAAGAGCAAAAATACTCTGAGAGTCAGAAGCAAAAAACATGACTGAAAAATATTTGTAATTTTGTATGACATACATGGGACCATCGGGGGAATCCAATGTATCTTCTTTCCCTTTTCTCCACCATAAGTTTTTAATTTGGTTTCTAAAACCTTTCCTTGTAGCAGATACCTATATACAATAGGGTTTTTCATGAAAATGAAAAATATGAAAACAAGGAATGAAAAGAAAAAATTATATGGTCATACACCAGAAAGGAAAATAGTTCCCTCATGTACAAACTCAAAGTCAAAAACAAAACAATGGATATTCAACCACCTGCTGATTGAGCACACGAACTTTTTGCTCCATGCAAGGAATGACATATTTAGATGATAATTCTTGCATCAGATCTTTTATCTGTTCCAAATTTGTGCAAAGTGAATATCTTGATTAAAGAATATATGGCTCTTCAGCAATCTATTAATTTAAGAAACAAAAACCCTCAGTTAATGTTTAGATCATTATCTAACAATGGTGGAAAAATTACCTCATTTCAATTATCAGTATTAAGTAAACAACCAAGATGCTGATCTGGAGAAGCAACAGATTTCTGTCACAGAAGTACATAAAACTGCAGCCTTAATCTTGCCCATTTCGTCCAATAATTAAACATAAAGATTAATTATCAGATGGAGAAATCTTTGAAACATGAAATAAGAATAAGAATATTTGGAAATTGGAAGTAGCTTACACAAGGTGCCCAAAGGTTCCCTTGATGTTCCACCTTCCCATCTTGAGAAGAATTGATGCATAGCACACGACAATCGTTTTAACTGAATGTATTCTTCATCTCCAATAAAAGTTTTGATGCTCTGCCGGCCCAGAGACAAGATTCAAAAGTCAATCATGAAATATTCAGGCCCTAATGACTAATCTCAAACAATGGGCTCCAAAAACTTGAGAAGATGAAACACAATAAAAGATTACTGAAAAGCAAATATAGGACAGAATAGAAAAAAATGTAAAATTAAAATTTGAAAAGTTAAGTTTGCACGTGAAAATCTAACCAAAGCTCTTCACACTTTTTCTGCAAATTCTCAGTAAAAAGGACTTACTTTGCTTCAGCTCATTTCAGACAACAAAAGAAGGGGGGAAGCTTCGGTTAGAGAAAAGGAGCAAAACAATGGACCAAGCTATCACCTTTACCCAAGCAATTGTGCTGACAGATTATAAACCTATTACTGCTTTCAAATAACAGAATTTCAAACATTACAATAGAGGAAAGACGGAATACTTCTCTGAGGAGCCCTCTTGATTGTCATGCACCAATAAATAATGTTTTAAAATCTTTGGGTCCATAGCACCATCATTAAGAAGAGAGGGCAACTTATTAGTGTTGAAAAGGTCAACAAATTGGTTGATAGGCTGTTCATCCTTTGAAGAAACAGCCAAAAGACCTGCGAATTAACTAGAACAATAAATCCAATATGATGAAAGAAAAAAATTTTGCAGACCTATCATTCCATATCCAAAAGAAAATTGGACCAAAACTATTTAGCTTCGTATGATAAAAGGGAAAGGCAACTAGTAATAGTTCCTGACAATTTTTCAAAACTTACATGCTACAGGATGATCAAAAGCTTCATGGTCTAAAAAAGACACAGTATGTACAAGCTCTTCATTGAAAAATTCAAACCATGATGGTAGAATTTCATACTGAGATCCAGAAAGAGTTGGAAAAACATGTATCACCAGAAGCAATTTTGTAAGTTCAAAACTCCAATAAAGAGTGAGATACCACATATATAAACAATTTCAACCATAATGAAGAAAGGTGAACGGACATAAAAGAGCCATTCATCTAAGAAACAAGCTATTCAAAATTAGCATCAACAATTTTTATTCCAAAAAATAAACAAATTAGTATTTTTTCAAGAGCAAGTATATATGCAGAACGAAGTTTCCAAAAGACAAAATAGTGAATATGCAAATTACATAAACACATGTATGCAATAGTGAATTTAACTTGCTAGTACATCATCTACAAGAGGTGGGTCTGAGCAGAATTCAGAATGATCTTTCTCCCCAGCAAGGGTAATAATTTGTTTGAGTCTCTCCTTTGCAACGTAGTTGAATTATACAAGCACAACATATAGCACTGAAGAAAAACACATACTCCATGCAATTGGTATTTGCAACAGAGAAAAATATAACATTCTCCTGCACCTAGATTTTACCAACCATAAATCAAAATTTTATAACAGTAATATGTATTCTGAAAAATGAGATGTCGAAAAGGAAAATTCTTCCCACCCAGTCATGCTTCTTTATCAAACATAACAACTCACTCCATTAACAACTTGACCAAAATAATAATATTATGCTCACTTTAACAAAGTCAGTAGAGTTGGCTGCATGATGAAGGTGCATTTACAAAAAATTTTACAAATAAGAAACAAAAAGGACATTGCAATGAAAAAAAAACACACACACAAAACCTACTAACCTTTTTTGAACTAAGAAAAACAGAAAACTCTAGTTCACTCTCAGCTGGAAAAAAAAGGAAGAAGAAAAGAAAAGCATTTACCTCCAAATTTGGCTGACGAATATCGGACTCGTAAAATAACCTCAGCTTGAACTTATGTATCCTATAAGTTTGATCACTTGATGTCCGTACAGGCACTGCATTAAAAACCAAGCACCCACGCACCTCAACTTCAACTCAGAATTCACCATTCAAACCCCAATTACACCATACAAACACATAAATTCGTTGACATAGAGGAAGAGAAGGTGAGGCTAACCATCGATGTTACTGAAGTTGCAGAATGGGCTGAGCATTTCGATAAAAGAGAGGCCGTTCTTGAGGCAGGCCTCCTCTACGAGAGGTGTAGCGAGCACCATGACGACCGGAGTGATTTCCTCCAACAGCATTTTGCCTAGCGGAGAGCTTGCTGGATCCATCAGTAACGGGAACCCAGTCATTCAACGCACTCACTGTGTCAGCTCTGCTCCCAGGGGATTTGCTTGGTCGGATCTCTCTCCCTCCGGTGCCGATAGAGAAAGAATTCGTTTCCTCTGCTGCCAATTAACGGGGGCAGCGTATCAAAAAATGCCAATGCTCTGTGGCCCGTTTTGCTTTTAACCCACGGGATTTTGGATGGAGCATGGACTATCCGTGGTCCATTATGAGTCATGAGGAGACCTGGCCATGGCTGGGCTTGGACTGGGTCAATCCAGCTCATCTATTTTTACGTTATTAAATATAAAATACCATTATGTAAATAAGGGCTCATACTGAATAAGTGGATACTCGAACAAAATACGATATATGATATTTAATTTTAAAAATAATATCTTTTATCATTAAAAAATTTATAAAATTAATGTAAATTATCGTTGATTCAAAAAATGTAATATATATATATATATAATTATTTAAATACAAATATAATTTAATATATTATTAAAAAAAAATATGAAATTTAATATACTACATAGGAGACATTTGAGTATATCTTTGAGTTTGGATTTGTCCGTATTTTTACCAAAAAAATAATATATTCGAACCTGTAAAAAATAACCAATGAACTGATCCAATATATATATATATATATATATATATATATATATATATATATATATATATATATATATATATATATATTATTTTCATTAAAAACATTACATTCACCCATTTTGTTTTTAATTTTGTCTTTTTTCTCACTTTTCATGTATTTACATCAATAAATTTTAAGAATATAGATTTTATTTATTTTAGGCAAAACCTGTTTATTTGGTCTCTGTAATTTTTGTATTTAATTTATACATATATGTTAATGGTTTGAGTTCCTATATTATTATTTTATTGACGATTGAGTCATTTTTAAAAATTAACTAGTGTCGTTAGTTATTAATATAAAATTGTCATTTTTGTCTAGTATTGATTGATTATGATACGAATTGAAATGTATAATTTACATAATACTTTTAGCTAAGTTGCAAATATAATTCAATTATACACTTCAATTCTCTTTATATTAAATTAAAGTTGAATAAAAAATTAGTTTATATTAGACATTAGTTTAATTTTTAAAAAAAAACTGTTAAAAAGAGACTTAAGCATTAAATAAATAATAAAACAGCAGCTCAAAACATGAAAATAAAAATATAGAAACCAAATCAAGAAAAATCAAAAAGTACATTAGCCAAATGATAGATTTTGCCTTTATTTTAAATATAATAAAAAAACCTTTAATTTCATTTTATTTTCAAATAATTGATTTATTTGAGAAAAATACATAATGGACATTTAATTTTCAGGTTTAAATGAGACTATATATGAATTATTTATTAAAATATTTGATTTCTCCTAAAAATAATATATTTACAAGTAATAAAAGGAAGAGAAGTCTTAAACTTTTATAAAGCATAATATTGACTAATGAATTTTTCAATAAACGCTGGCAAAATTGCATCAATGAAATTAAATGTCTATGGCTATTTAATTGATTTTAAAAAAAATATATATAGATAAAGATATCGATATCACGAAATATTAAGAAGTTTTAATCGATAAAAATTGAAGTAATGAGTAAGATAATAACTATATATAATTAACGAAATTAAATGTCAAAAATTATTAATTGGCTACAAGTGCATGTGAATATTATCAAATGCCACAGTTCTGCTCATATCCTCCTTATCGTGGGGTAGGATGTGGTGCAAAGTTGTAAAACTTAGATTGATCAGAAAAGTTTTTGTGAGGAGCCTAATGATACCAATATGGAAAGATCATCCTTCTAGTAAGGACTTTAGGCCTATTTCCTTATGCAATATCATTTACAAAATTCTTTCTAAGGTGTTATAGGTCAATAGATTCAAAAAGTTGTATCACTCACAATATTTTTGTAGCCTTTAAAATCATTCATCATTTGAAGAGAGAGACTGGAGAAGGTAGAGGTGAATGTGCTTTAAAGATTGACAACAACAAAGCTTATAATCCAGTTGATTGGACACATTTGTCTACTCCTTCATGAAGATAGTGAAGGGCAGATGCCAAATCCAGTGCTAGATTATATCTCCAATTCCAAGGGAGAGGTTTCCTATTGCCGAAAAGATGAGCATCAAGGCTGCCCATTAGGCATGTAATGATATAATTTTTACTTCATTGATGAAAAGAGATTGAATGATGTGATTCAGAAAACACTGAGGTTTTTGGTACCTAAAACATTAGCTTTGTTTCTAAGATATAATGCAGGATCTCATTCCGCAAACACAGCAGATGCCATGGAATTCAGCAATCCCAAATATCCACCAACTGCATTGAGTGGAATACTATAAACCTACTCAAGTTTGGATCAACATATATAAATAGTGAAGGGACAAGTGGGTATTCAAGTCTGCAACTCTACCAGTAGACGCATCCCATAGATGCACAGGTTTTCCGTATGTATCAACAAATGCCTTATGGTTTAGATTTACCGACATACATTAAAAATTGCCAAACTTTAGTTTTACTCATTCCGATTGGCATGTTAGCCTTTTATTTTGTCCAAATTATACCTTTGTCGGACGGAAATTATAAAGTTGGCTGACTACAAAAAAAAAAAAATCGGAGGAATTAATTCAATTAAAATCTGAATAAAAATTGAATGGCTTAATTTTGATCAATTAAAAATTAAAGAATTTAATTCGACATTTTGTTGTCTCAATAAGTAAAATACTTATAAATTCAGAGTCAAAATCAAAATATGAGGGATTTTTTTTCTTTCTTTTTTGAGAATTAGATTGAAGACCCTTAATAATATGGCGGTCTGAGTAAACCCAGAGCAACATTAGTTATTTTCTTCCGTCCTCGTGTGGAGAACCGCCAACCCCCACAATTCGTCAATTACAAAAACTGAATCGCTCATTAAACCCTAAATCCCCGTGTAAGTTCAAGCTCAGAGAATCTTCAATTCCCTCACTTTTCTCTTAGCCTGACTTGAATTCGAGGATCCCGGCCCCAAAGGATGGGTCGACCCGAGCCCTGCTTGTTGTTCTCCCAGACCTTCGTTCATCCTCGACTCGATGAGTACGTCGACGAGGTAACCATCTTCTCCTTTACCTAGTTCTATCTCCTTTCTTTCCCATTATACATTACAAATTTATTTTTCAACTGGAGTTTTAGCAAAGTTGAACATATGAGCATTTTTAGGTTGTACATGTGTTATTGAATTGACTAAGGAGTCTGAATTGGCTGTCTTATTTTGTTATTTCTACTATTAGTTTGTATCTTAATGAATGTGCAATGGTGTCTTCTTCTCAGGTATTGTTTGCTGAACCAGTTGTAATTACTGCTTGTGAGTTCCTTGAACAGAATGCTTCTTCAACCTCCCAAGTGGTGCCACTTGTTGGGTATGTGATGCCGGCAATTGGTTCAGTTTTATTTTCAGTATTACGATTGTTTTATAAACAAGAACTATTAACCTAGTTTTAGTGAAATGTGATATTTACCTTGTTAATATTTGTGACGTGTCTATTCGGTTGTTAAGTATAGCATCAGTTTAGATTTTATCTTCTGGGTTTTGAAATTGGTGTCAAGCAATCTGTAGGAATGAATAAAAGAAGATGTTATTATTATGATTTAAGCCTTGTATTGTTTTCTAAGTGCTCTTATGTCATACAGGGCCACGTTGCCTCCTTCATTTGCTTTAGAGGTATTTGTTCAATGTGAGGGAGAGACAAGATTTCGGCGTCTCTGCCAGCCATTCCTCTATTCTCATTCTTCCTCAAATGTGCTAGAAGTTGAGGTAATACTACTGAATTTTAATGCTTAATTCAACTATTTGTTTGATTACCAGATTTTCAGTATACTTTCATTTTCATTTATTTCACTACCTCCTTTCTTTAGCAAGAAATTATTTTTGGTTATTCTTTTGTATGAGCCATGTTTCATCTTTCCTTATGTAGTTGCACTCTAATCTTTATTTTGGGAAATTAGAGTTAAGCAGAAATCTGTTGCACATAATTATTGCAGGCTGTTGTGACAAACCATCTGGTTGTAAGAGGAAGCTACCGCAGTCTAAGTCTGGTCATATATGGCAACACAGCCGAGGATCTAGGGCAGTTCAATATCGAATTTGATGATAGCTCTCTAAATAATCTCATTATTTCTGCTGAAGGAAGACTTGAGGATCTCCCTCTGGCGTTACATTCTACTAATAGGATAGTTGAGGAATCTCTTACCTCTTTGAATGTATTGTCGTTACCTGTTGCTTCTTCAGATATATCTGTTGAGGTCAAACAGTTTTTGCAGCTAATTTTAAAGATGTTGAGGTTGCCAAATCTTAAGGATTCTGTAAATGAGGTTGTAGATTCTCTAGTGACAGCAGTCTGTTCTTATGTTACCCATGATTTATGGTGTGTGGGAGTCAACCAGAAATTCCTTAAAATGGGTGGATCTAAAGAATTTGAGCAGATGCATCATGTTATTAATGAGGCTGGAAAACAGCTCCTTGAAGTGCTTCGGCATAGTTCAGAGGATGAGTCAGCTGAATTGTTGGCAGAGTACACTTCGTTTGAATCTCATTCTGATTTGGCAGCTTCGAAGGAATTGGCGGACATGTTAATGCAGTACATGTGTTTTAACAAGGACTCCACAAAGGTGGAGCACCACCGGCTTTCACAGGTAATTGGAGTAAATTTTTATGTTGTTTGCATAAGTTCATCAAATACAAATGAAGAAGTAAATATAGATTCCTTTTATCTCGTTTTTCTCTCTCCACAAACAATGTGCCTAGGGACATGTACTGATCAGTCTCTCTTTGTATCTCTTTGCTAAATCTTATTCCTTTTTAATGTTATGTCTTGATCTCAGAACAAGAATCTCATTCTGGGGTTGAGTCTGGCTCTTTTATTTTGCTCTGGTAGGGAAAGCTGCTTTCACTTTGTCAATGGTGGGGGAGTGGAGCGGCTTGCAGATGTTTTCTCTCATGCCATGCAGAATTCTTCTGCCATTTTGTTATTGTTACTTGGAGTTATTGAGCAGGCTACTCGTCATCCAATTGGTTGTGAAGGAATACTAGGTTGGTGGCCCCGTGAAGATGAAAATATTCCATCTGGTATTAGCAAAGGCTATAGTCAATTGTTAAAATTGTTCTTGCAAAAGCCATGCCATGATATTGCTTCTTTAGCAACCTATGTCCTTCATCGCTTGCGATTTTATGAAGTTGCTTTAAGATATGAGGTATTTTTCCAATTTGTATACATGCGTATCTCTGGATGTTTCCAAAAATATATTTTTGGTAACTCTACTTCCATTATTTATAGTGTGCTGTTATCTCTGTATTTGGGGGCCTTTCTGCTGTTGGTAGAGTTACAAGTGTTACATCGGATATGCTTAGCATTGCTAAAACTCAATTGAAGAGACTATTGGTCAGTTGTATTTTAAAATTATATTTGCTAGTCTCTTTCTGAAAATTCAATCCTTAGTCCATATTTGTTGACAAGCGTTGATGCAGAAGTTGATAAGTTCACATGGTCCAGTTGAAGATCCTTCTCTAGTGGCTCATGCAAGCAGGTCATTGATCCTTGGTCAAACAGAAGGTCTGTTATCATACAAAGCAACCACTAGTTTGATAGATTTATCAAACTGCTGCTTTGCAAATTACGATGTTGATTTGCATTTGCTTGGACTCCTAAAGGTATTTCATTCTGTTAGTTCTTTAGATTCTTTGGGAGATGTAGGATGTCTCCTCTATCTCTTTCTCTCTTTAACTTGGCTTTTCTTTTCTAGCTTTGATCTTTCTTTGCAATAAACATCAGTTTTTATTATTCTTCAATTTACATGTCCAATGGCTTCATGCAACATGCTTTTCAAGGAGCTATTTTACAAGTGTCTCTTTGAATCTCAATTTTTGGAACAATGATTTCTAAGTTTTTTGCACCATGAATAGCACAGAATTGTATTTTAAAATAATTTTGAGAAGATACGCATAGTGGGCATAGGTGGCTAAGTTATCAAGTGTGTTTATGAGGGTTGGTAGTTTGGGTTTGGATGAATTTGTGCCTGCACAGTTTTATTTCCTCTCTCTGGGTATCTCAAATTTTTTCTTGGAAGCAGGAGAGAGGATTTCTTCCTCTGTCAGCGGCACTGCTGTCTTCACCCATATTGCGCTCGGGAGCTGGGGATACTATGGATACGTTTATTGATATTGCCTCAACTATTGGTGCCATACTTCTTTCATTACTTATGTCACGCTCAGGTTATGTCTCTGAAATTGGTTTTGCATATCTCATCTGATGAAATGATCAATGTGGTAATGTTCCTTGTTTCCATTTTCAGGTCTAATTTTTCTCTCACAATATCCTGAACTTTCTACTACATTAATTGATGCTCTGAGGGGTACACGTGATATAAATAAGGAAGAATGCGTTCCTCTGCGATATGCCTCTGTTTTATTGTCAAAAGGGTTTGTTTGCAGTCCACGAGAAGTTGGGATTATTGTTGAGATGCATTTGAGGGTGGTTGGTTCCTTTCCTAGATAAAGATCCATTGATGTTCCCTAGATTTGTTGAAATGTTTACTGCAGGGTCACACTAAGGTTGTCCTTGGTCATGAATTCTTGTAGGTTAATGCAATTGATCGTTTAGTTGCATCAACAACACACTCTGAAGAGTTTCTATGGGTGTTGTGGGAGCTGTGTGCTCTCTCTAGGTAGAGTTGAGTTCTATTTTGCTTTTGACTCTAAACAGAATGTTGGTAGCTTTTGATTCATGGTTGGGTCATGATTTGCAGGTCTGATTGCGGACGCCAGGCTCTGTTGGTTCTTGGATATTTTCCAGAGGTATCTAAATGTGCCCAACAACATAATCAGTAAAATGGTTAAAGACCAGACACATCAACATTCAGTTAAAGTTTGATGGATGTAATAGTGCAATGTAGCTGCAGAAACTTGGTTTCATTTCCATATTTCTTGCATATGTACTGTATTGAAAAAAAAAAGGAAAGAAAGAAAGTATAATTTTGCATATTAGAATTTTGATAGTACATAGAGAGTGTGTTTAAGGTCAGTTGAGTAAGTTTGCTGAAATTAATTCTCTTTCATCATCAGTTGCAGTAAGCAATTTGATCTCTCCTTATGCATAGTAGTATAAAATTTTATCAGTTTACTGTGCACATTTTGAAATCCATGATGTCCAAGATGAACAAAAACTGCCTTAGAATAGTTAAATTATCAAAACTTCTTCAGCACAATCCTTGTTAGTCTACCAATATTTTGTTAAGCAATTGGATCTCTCCTAATATGTAGGAGTAAAAATTTAATGTCTGTATAAGGTGCATATTGTTGAAATTCATGATGTCCAAGATGAATGCAAACTGCCCTTAGAATAGTTAAATTATCAAAACTGCTTTGATGCAATCCTTGTTAGCCTACCAACTTTTTGTCCTTTTTTTTGGTGTTATCATTAGATGTATATACATGCTCTAGTTTGCTTGTAAATAACACATTTCTACCTTTTCTGGTGTGGGTTAGGCTGTATCAATCTTGATTGAAGCCTTACACTTTGTTAAGAAATCAGAGCCAGTTTCCAAGAATAATGGTAGTTTATTTTCTCTGCATTCAAGTTTGGAATTCAAGATTTCTCTTGTTCACTTATCTAATATGTATGGAATTGGATGAAATACTGAAGCTGCAGGAGCTTCGCCCATCAATCTTGCAATTTTTCACTCTGCTGCTGAGATTTTTGAAATCATTGTTAATGATTCAACTTCATCCTCATTGGGTTCTTGGATTGGATATGCTCTGGATCTTCATAAGGCATTACATTTTTCTTCCCCTGGGTCCAATAGGAAAGATGCTCCAACCCGGCTTTTGGAGTGGATAGATACTGGTATTGTTTATCATAAAAATGGTGCTATTGGCCTTCTACGGTATTCTGCTGTGTTAGCTTCCGGAGGAGATGCCCATTTGATCTCAACTAGCATTCTAGTGTCTGATTTGACAGACCTTGAGAATGTTATTGGAGATGCTTCTAGTAGTTCTGATATAAATGTTATGGATAATCTTGGAAAAATTGTCTCTGATAAGACTTTTATTGGTATTGTCCTTCGTGACTCGTCCATTGCGCAGTTGACAACTGCTATTCGGATATTGGCCTTCATTTCTGAGAACTCTGTATGTTAATTCTTTGACTCTTGCAAACTTGCAATGCTAAAGTTAATTTAGACTAATTATAATTTCAATGGTATAGACAGTTGCTGCTGTTCTGTACGACGAAGGTGCCATAACAGTGATATATGCAATCCTAGTCAACTGTAGCTTTATGCTTGAGAGATCTGCTAATAATTATGGTTAGTTATATGCTTGTTCTGTTTCATTTTTTTTTCTTTTCTGTATATATGCAATAAATGTGGCATGGGGGCTTATATGTAGGATTTACTGCACATTTCATCAAAATAGTTAGAAAGTGTTGGATGTTTGAAACTATGTTTGAAGATTATCAATGCTATTAATCAGTTTGTGTAAGCTCTCTTCTCATGGATACATTCTAATATGCTTGAAGATTATATTTCAGTAAGTGCTGGATGGAGCATCATCCTTGAATTTAGTAAACCAGAGGCTTTTAGTGTTGTGGCTATAATTTTTGTTAACTTTGCTTCTAACTGCTGTACATAAACAGTCAAATATATATGTGTCGTTAATTCTTGTTTTTCTTGGTTTTACCATGCTTTAGTTATTTGAAATTATATTTTTTGAACTTCTGCTTGTATTTATGATGCTGAAGTGCGATTTTGTACTTTTAATGTATGATGTATAAGTTTTTTGGAATCTTTACTTGCTGGTGGCTTCTTTCAACAATACCTTTGCAGAATATGTCATCCAATTTTGCAAAATTTTATGATTTTGCTCAACTTAATGTCAGTGAATGGGTATATTGAGATCAGATATTTTTGTGCTAGAAAGATATACAATTTTGATTTTATAAGATTCCTAATTTAAAATTTTCTGCTGTGTTTCGACGAGGACCCACTATATCTATATGTGGAAAATATTCATTGAATTTCTTGAACAGATTACCTTGTTGACGAGGGTACAGAATGCAATTCTACTTCTGATTTGCTATTGGAACGCAATCGTGAGCAGAGCTTAGTTGACCTGTTGGTTCCTTCTCTGGTGCTGCTTACCACCCTTTTGCAGAAATTACAGGTGAGTTGCATTTGTTATCATGTGTCTTATTGAGATTGTCTCTTTGACCTCCGTAGTCATGGTTATTAAAAAGGTTTGACTCAGGCTCAAGGCCCATCTGGCTTCAGTCTTACTCAGCTTGTGAAAAAGCAGGTTCTTTAATGAAGTGTGTACCTGGGCACTAAGGCTTGTGCCTTGTGTCAGGTGCAAGGGACACCTTGTAAATGCTGTACTTGTATTTTCTGTACCATTATCATTATCATTTTTAATTTTAAGTTTAATCTACCAAACGGCCTGTACCATTTATTTGAACACGAAAAAGAGCTTACCATGCTTCCTTCCCACTGTACCTTGGAGACATAGGTTTATTCAAGTGGAAGCTGTGCCAGTTCTCTCATGTGGGTTTTAAACCTCTGGAGTTTTTTTTGTTTTCTTTTTCATCATTTTTTGTCTTTCCGTAAAATGAAGGGAGTCATGGTTTCTTTAGCAACATAATAGTAAAAATATTATTGTCTCTCCTCTCTTGCTCTCCTTCTAGTGTCTCTAGTATGCCATCTATATACTTAGGTTCCCTAGTATTTTTTGGTTATGTTATTACCAGCCTAAAAAAGAAATAGAGGAATATTGCAATGATTTAGACAGCTGCTAATTCTATATTATTTTCTTCCTCTTGATTATCTACATGGCTTGATTGTTTCATCCTTATGTTTGTAGGAAGCCAAAGAGCAGCACAGAAATACAAAACTAATGAATGCCCTTTTGCGACTGCATCGAGAAGTGAGGTAATCTGAAATAGTCTCATGTTTGCTTCATTATGGCTTTGCTTTTGTTTTCTGCATATGATTCAGTAAATTATGATGATTGCAGCCCAAAGCTAGCTGCATGTGCAGCAGACCTCTCTTCTTCTTATCCTGATTCTGCGCTTGGTTTCGGAGCTGTCTGCCATCTTGTTGTGTCAGCACTTGCATTTTGGCCTGTATATGGCTGGACTCCTGGACTTTTCCACTCACTCCTTTCTCATGTTCAAGTTACTGCTGTACTGGCTTTGGGGCCAAAGGAAACATGCAGTTTGTTGTGTCTTTTGGTATGCAACCCAACTATTGGTGCTAGTATTATTCTGAGAACCTAAGATGAAATGTATCGTATTCGAATATTGTCATATTGAAACTTATGCTTTTTCAGGTATTTGCGTTGTCTGGATCAGTGGAAATATTTAATTTCAGTCACTAACCCGTCATATTTGTTCTTTGTTTTTTCGTATTCTTTTTTGGTTGCAAGAATGATCTTTTCCCTGAAGAAGGTATCTGGCTTTGGAAGAATGGAATGCCTTTGTTGAGTGCCTTAAGAACATTGGCTGTTGGCACAATATTGGGGCCGCGGAAGGAGAGACAGGTCAATTGGTACTCAGAGCCGTTGCACCTTGAGAAACTTCTTAGTCAATTGACACCACAGCTTGATAAAATTGCCCAGATTATCCAGCATTATGCTATATCTGTATGTGTTTCTTAATGCCATTAATTGGTTTGATCTCTGTTTACAGTTCCAATTATTCTTTATTTCTGGTGTACAAAAATTTTCGCATTTTTCAGCAAAAATTTCTTGTGCACTATTACTACTTTTCTTTTGTTATCCTCTCCCTCTTTTGTTAAATATTTAACTATTAACAGGCATTGCTAGTCATCCGAGAGATGCTTCGAGTTTTTATAATTCGCGTTGCTTGCCAAAAAGTTGAAAATGCTTCCAAACTTATGCAGCCCATATTGTCCTCCATCCATGATCATGTTTCTGACTTAACTTCTCCATCAGACATAGATGTTTACAAGGTGAAGGTTTCTGCCACTCAAAGTTTTGTATGTGTACAGTTATCTATATTTAACCTTTTTTCCCCTTCTTTCCAGGTTTACAGGTATCTAGATTTTATTGCTGGCATATTGGAACATCCACGTGCCAAGGTGTGTTGCTCATTTTGTTTTCTAATTAGTTGCTCGTCATCTGCTCCAGCAATGAATATTACTGACTTGATTCTCTCTGTTACTAGATGCTATTGTTAGAGGAGGGCTTGCCTCAGATTCTATTAGAAGTGCTAGAGAAATGTTTTGATGTCTTTGATTCGGATGGGAAACAGATTCTAGGTGGTAAAAATTCATCTAAAAATGGGCTTACTTTGATTAGTTGGTGCCTTCCGGTGTTCAAATGTTGGTTACTTCTCTTGGATTCTCAAACATCTCTATTATACTCTGGGAGACATGATCTGTGAGTAGATATTGCATATTGCTTTTTCTTTCATTCTCTTCACTGTGATGGATTCCACAATATGTAACTCTTTAATGGTTTATTTGACCCAGTTCTGCAAGTTTGAGCAATACAGATATTTCAATGATTTTACCATATCTTCTTAAGTTCTGCCAGGTATTTGGTTTATGATTCTGTGTGTTAACTGTTTATACTATTATGCGGTCTTTTACATTTCTTTTGAAGTTTTGGTTTTCTTCTTGTAACTTGTCCATATCATTTAAAGTTCTGGGAACATGGAATTTGGGTACCAAAGTTGGAAAAAATTGCCGCATGTCTCTCCCTCAGTAAATAAATTAATGAATTAGTTACAGTTGGGTAGATCCTTTGAAAAATTATCTGGCAAAAAAAAAAAAAAAAAGAATGAAATCATTTTCTTATTTTTTATCAGTTTAAACTTTTTTATTTCTGCATGAAACTTTTCAGGTTCTTCCCCCGACCCCCACCTCCTTTTCAGTTCTTCTGAAAAGGAACTTATTTTTTGCTTGATGATTGGTAACAAAGAATGTTCTTATTTTTCCAGGTTCTACCAGTTGGAAAAGAATTACTCTCTTGTCTTGCCTGCTTTAAAGAGTTGGGTTCTCGTAATGAAGGTCGAAGTGCTCTGTTAACCTTATTACACCAAATTAATACTAGCATTCAGGAAGTTGGATCAGAAAGAGGATATGAAAGGAATGGGAACTATAGTGTTGATAATTTTGAATGGAAAAAGCGTCCTTTGCAGCGTTGCTGGAAAAAGTTGATGAAATCAATAGATTCAAAAAACGATTTGTCAGCATTTGCAGTTGAGGCTGTTAATGAGTTGTGCATAGGTTCATTATGCTTTTGCATGGATGTTAAAAGGTTAGTTAAATGTGAAAACATGGGTGGTAAAATTTCATACTGGATTAATGAGACTTTTGCAAAGGAAAAGAATATGAAAAGATTAGTGGGCAGGTTTCCTAGAGCTTTTATTTTTATGTATTTATATATATTGCATTTTTGTCTTCATTCCTTTACTCTTTGAGTCACTTTTGCATCTTATATTGATCATTTTGGGATTGAGATTTTTTAACTTGTCTTCTTTTTCTTGTATTAGCTTTAATTTTTCTGGTAGGTGTGATGTTGAAGTTTATTCACCTAAGCCATGTTGCCTTTTCTTGTATGAGCTATAATTTTTCTGATAGCATGTTATAAATTCAGAAATGTGTTGTAGACTTGTAGATGATTCACCTAAGCTACCTTTTGGGAATCAAACTCCCGAAGTTGTAATGATTGGCTTTTCTCATGGTAGGGTCACTTTACACCCTTGGGTTTGATTGGCAAAAGGCTAGATAATACCATGGAACACAAGTCAGTTGTTAAACTCACTTGTTTCTTAGTTCCACATAAAGCTACATTTGGGAGAGTAGCTTAGGGATTTTGCTTTTTCTGGAATGGGGTAGTATGGTGAAACCTTTGTCTTGATCACCATGTATTGCATCTTGAACCCTTTTATTGATATGAACAGATGATACTATTTTCTTTTTTGGTGGATAATCTCTATCTCAATTATGTAGCACACAGAATGATTCTTATAAATGCATGATGAAAATATGTAGCGTCATTGTTGCTCTTCATTTATATTATTCTGAATCCTGGCTTCAAACTAAATATGAAAATCCTGTTTCTGTTCTAGCACTGATATTTTACACTTTTTCTGAATATAAACTTTATTCATAAGCGCCATTAATAAACTTGAGTTCCCATTTTGATTTTCCTAGTCATTGTTGAGCTCATTCTTTTCATTTCCCTCTTTTTTCTGGTTAGTTTGAATTCGAAAGCTGTTGCTGCAATAAAACATCTGTTCGGGCTGCATGATAATGCAGATGGGACAGATGGCTCTCCAGAAAATATTACTTTAATAGAGGAAATGATTGCACTACTGAATTCAAAGTCAAGCGATGACTGTTTTGTTTCCTCGGAGATGAGAGCAATTTTGTATCAGGTTAGCTGAAGAGAACATTTATCATTTTAAGTATTTCTTTTTGTCCATTTGTTGTTTCTGGAAACTTAGTGGCCTTATCATCTATATACAGGCTTCAGAGTCTGCAAAGTCATTGTTGTTATTGTTGGAAAAGCCTACTGGTTCAGTTACATTAGATCAACTAATGTGCATTAAAGGTGTTTCTTTGGCACTGAATGATTTTATGTGCTCTTCAAAAATATATCAGATGTCTGATATGAATGCTGGAAAGCTTGATGACTTTCTTTATCTTGGAGACCTTGGAGAGAATTTTCTGTGGGAATGTCCTGAAACATTACCTGATAAATCACTTCCTGGAAAAAGGAAATTGTCTTCCTTGGATGGTGCTGGTAAGCGTGCTAAAGGAGAAAATTCAGTGACTGAGATAACAGGCCAAAATGCATTTTCACGGGGACTGGGTCCCTCTACCGCCCCGTCTGGTCCAACTCGAAGGGACACCTTTAGGCAGCGAAAGCCAAATACCAGCAGGCCACCATCAATGCATGTGGATGATTATGTTGCTAGAGAAAGAAATGTTGATGGTAGCACCAATTCTAATATTATAGCAGTCCCACGAGTAGGTTCTACTGGTGGAAGGCCTCCCTCAATTCATGTGGATGAATTTATGGCCAGACAAAAGGAACGCCAGAATGCTACTGCAGCTGTAGTTGCAGAGCCATTGACACAATCGAAGAATGCAGCTCCCATTTGTGATGTAGATGAGGAAAAAGCAAATAAGTCTAAGCAGTTGAAAACCGATCTTGATGATGATCTTCAGGGAATAAATATAGTTTTTGATGGTGAGGAGTCTGAATCCGATGATAAATTGCCCTTTCCTCAGCCTGATGATAATCTACAGCAGCCTGCGCCTGTCATAGTTGAGCAAAATTCTCCTCACTCCATTGTTGAAGAGACAGAGAGTGATATTAATGAAAGTGGTCAAATTCCTTGTATAGGTACACCACTAGGATCCAACATTGATGAAAACACCCAAAATGAGTACTCTTCGAGAATGTCTGTTTTGCGACCTGAAATGCCATTGTCTCGTGAGCCTAGTGTTTCTTCAGATAAGAAGTTCTTTGATCATTCTGATGATT
Organism: Triadica sebifera; assembly: GCA_023653625.1. Classification (NCBI taxonomy): domain Eukaryota; kingdom Viridiplantae; phylum Streptophyta; class Magnoliopsida; order Malpighiales; family Euphorbiaceae; genus Triadica; species Triadica sebifera. Next base: position 25,236,985 of record CM042908.1, on the reverse strand, counting down.
CAAAGAATGCTGTTCCAGTTAAGGTCTCTACTGGTTTTGATTCTGTTGGAGCCGCTAGTACTTCTGGTTTTCCTTCTGTTTATAACAAGGCACAGTTACCGGTGGATTTTAGGATGACTCCACTGAATTTGTATCCAAAGAATAGTCCACAGCATGTTTCAGGATCTCGGGGACTTTATGATCAGAAAATTCCTCTGAATCAACCACCTTTGCCTCCAATGCCGCCTCCATCAACAATCTCTCCTTTAATGTCTCATACCCCTGATCCTGTGCCTGGTCAGTCATCCCCCTTTACTAACTTGACAGATGTGCAGCCACCACATCCTACAGGATTCCAAGTAAGTGGAAACATTTTGTTCAAAAGAATGAGTCACAAACTACGACTTGTTCCTCTGCACTTTGATAATGATTTTTCCCCTCTTTTGCAGGTTTATTCAGACTATATGCCCACATTTGTTAATAGTCCTGCATCACTTGCATCATCCCTTCCAATGGCAGATTCGAAGTATTCACGGGCATCTATCTCTTCTCCCCATGGATCTACTGGGCCTCATCCCCCACTTCCTCCTACACCACCTCCCTTTGCATCTAGCCCATATAATCTGCCATCTTTAAAGGCTTCTACTTCCCAATCTTCAGCATACAACGCTGGAACTGCTGAGCTTCCCCAGAGCTCCATTTCACCTCCAATTGATGCTCGTTTAGGAAATCTTTCTGCAATAGGTGGTTTACTATCCTCTTACACACCTCCTTCTCTTGTGTCGCCCCAGGTTTTCAATAGGCCAGCTACAATTCCTGTAACACTTTATGGAAACACTCCAAGTCACCAGCGAGGAGAGAACCCAACTATCTTGCATAATCGTTCTATTCCTCAGTCTTCCATTCAGTCAATTCATCAGTTACAGCCTCTGCAGCCTCCACTTCAACGTCCTTCGCAGCCACCTCAGCATCTTTGGCCACCTGCCCAATCTTCGCAGCAGCTTGAGCAAGGGGTGTCTTTGCAAAACCCTGTTCAAATGCATCCAGTACAAACACTGCAACAGCCACAAATCTCTCCTATGCATGCCCATTACCAGTCTCAGCAGCAAGAGGCTTCTCAATCAAGGCAGCAGCAGCAGCTAGTTGAGCAAGCTCAACCACAAGTTCAGCATCAACAAGAATTAGGGATGTCGTTACATGAATACTTTCAGGATCCTAAAGCTATTACGGTATGCATTTTACTCGAAGAATTTCAGTATTGCAACTTTGGAGCTGTATTTTATCTAATCAATGATGCACTTATTTGGTGGCAGTCTTTATTGAGTAACAAGGACGAACTCTGTCGGCTTTTGGAGCAGAATCCAAAGTTGATGCAAATGCTTCAGGTTATAATCATTATTTTAGAAACCGTTCTATTTAACATGTTTCTGTCATTTGAAGTGCTAAGATCATTTTCTAACGTTTTTCTGTCAGTTTAGGTGCCAGAGGTTTACTAGTTGATTATGAAAGGATATTGCCACAATAATGGTTTAAGCCTTGTTTTATTTAAATTTTTCCCTTTGTTGCATTAGGATAAGCAAAATAAACCAAATTTATTGCATTTTTAGGAGTGCAATTCAGGTATGAGATGGGTTGGGTAATCCAACTTGAGCATAACTGAATCCAGTCTCTTCATTGCTGAAACGAAGCCATTTTAACTTGGATTTTTTTGGATTTCCGGTTTGAACCAGGAGGATCTTGGTTCTGATGTCATCTCTTGCTCAGCTTGGTCCTTTTACTAGAGTTGTAATTCTACACTCCACGTCAAGACATACAAAGATATCGTGGGAATCAATGTTAACATTATGTCATAAAATTACATTCTTGAAGTTGAAAATTTGTTTGTCTTTTCCATGCACTTATGGTGGTGGTGTGTGCCATACACGTAAAAAGAACCCACAGATACTCTAGCCTATTTTCTCATGCATAAAGAGGTGAAACACCTGCTAATATCTAAAGAAGTGTTTTTCAGAACCTTTTTTTGTCCTTCCATATCTTTCAATGTATGATTTATGACAAAAGTTAGTGGTTTAAGAGGTATATGATTCAGCCAGATGCAGTAATCTTATTCTATTAAGTTAAGCCTGCTAATCAACTTGACTCGTGGAGATTTAGATACTTATATATATGTGTGAGAGATTAAAATTTATTTGCAAGTCATTTTTACGCTGTTGTTACTATGCTTACAATTCACATGTATATTTTGTTTTACAGGAAAGATTGGGCCAGCAATAGCGATATTTTGTGGAAGTTAGTTTGTAAGCTCTCTCTTCGGTGTACGGTCCAAGCTGACAAACGAGTCATGGCTCCCGTTAAAAATCACCCGCCTAGCTGTTTGTCCCTGCTGAAAAATTTTCCATTAATTATGTACCATTAGAAGTATATATTTTTGGTTTTTGCAAAATTGTTCAATTTTTGACCCGTCAGTTATTTATATTTATTGCCCGTATGGCTTTTGGACTTCCAGATTAATGCTAAACCCTCTAGTTCAATTTGATGCGGTTTATAAAATGTAGTTAAAATGGTTAAAATTATATATATATATTTTATCTAATATAACTATATTAAGCTGGAGTATTATTAAAAAGTTAAGATAATAATTCATATTTGTTGATAATGAAGGACATTGGATAGGGATGTCAAAAAAAAATAACACAACTATATTTAAAAATATAATATTTTAGATAATAAATTTTACAGTAAATAGAGAGATTATTAAAAATTTAAGATAAGAATTTATATTTGTTAGTAATAAGGTAGAGATATAAAAAGAGAATTAACACATTATTATAGTTTTATAAAAGAGAATAAACTATTATTTTAAGAGAAGTAAAAAAAATATCTATCAAATTTGGATGGAGGGAGTTAACATTTAGATTACAAGCATCGGCTTTCTTCATCTTCAACCAACACTATTGTGTCACTCTACATTGTATTCAACCTACTGCTCAAAGTCAAAATTTTCGCAACAAGTACTGTAGTATTTGTACATTGTGTTTTCCTTTAGTTGGTCTCTGAAATTGTCTGAATTTGACAATTCAACTTTTATTTATTCTCACATTTACACTCTATATGATAGATAAATGTCATGAACTCTGATGATCGTCATGGGACCTTTGATGAGTTTTCAGTTGTTGAACATGCCGTTAAGAAATTCTCAAATTATTCAATTCCTCCAATGATGAACGTGCTTACCTGGCTTTGCACATGTACACCAGTTTCGTCTTCCACATCCCCAAAAACCCTTTCACCCTCAGCTTATCAGGCCACCGCATCCAAACCGAAAAGATGAGATGCTGGGACGGCAACTTTTGTAGGACAGGGTAATCGCGGAAGATGTTCTACTTCAATTCAAGTTTGTTTAATAATGATATTTAAATGTTTTAATAAATCTAAATTTGTTTAAAAATGAAAGTATCTGAGTTCATTTCAAATAAGATACTTCGGTTAGAAGTTAAAAGCTGAGCTAAACTAGCCATCGCATACAAATTTAGCGGCCATTCGTTCGTTAAAGTGTACAAAATATATATATTGCACGTCTGAGCACAAGCTAAGATTGCTGCAATATTAAAGCAAGTGATAGTCGTTTAACAGTTAAAAATTCCATTTCCTGAGAGTGAATATTCTTGGCATGTACGATCTTTTTTTTTTTTTTTCCCAAATTGATGCATCTTTGTTTTCTTTCATTAATGGCATCATTGTCATCTGGTTATAGTTCTTGGATTTCTGATCGTAATTAATTGAGGAAATAAGGTCATATGATCCAAGGAGCCCATGATCCGAGAGATCCTTTTTCCAACTATAATTGCTAATTAAACACAAACTGTACACCATAGATAGAGACATTCCCTCCTTTAGGAAACACCTCCTCTTTGCATGTGCCCCTCCCTCGCATGTGATCTCTTCAAAAATATTTTCAAGACAATCTGCATTTATAAATATTACACAAAAGGTTTACTTTTAAGGAAATGATTACATAAAAGCACGATTTTTTTATTGATTTTTTAATGTAATTTGTGAAACGGAGTGTTAGAATTGTTATAAACCTATGATAATAATTTTAAAATTTTAATACATTATTATTGTGACAGTTTTATGCCGATAAGATAAATTATCTTTGTGATAGTATTTCGAAAGAGTTATATTTACTTTTCATTATTGGTATGTTAAAATTTTATTTCACTTTAACATACTTTTATGGAGAATTTACAAGCAAAGTGTAACATGAACAACATTTTTTTGGGTGCAAATTATTTTCAGAACAGTATCATAAATCTCATTCTTTATATTATATAACAAGAGTAGAAAATCTGAATCCCCAGTTGTAAGATTTTAGAGTATATTTGGAGATATTTTGATATCATAATTATATAACCAATCTTGAGGCTGTCCCCCATTCTAAGAAACCTGAATTAGACTCTCGAGGCCATTGCTTCCTCTGTTACCTTTATCTCCACCAATGCCATTGTGCCACGTAGGCCGGAACACCGACACCATGTATTAGCCTCCGGCACTGTTACCTATTCCCCGTCGTCCTTAACGGCACCGGAACCCTACCCTTCTACACACTCATGTGCATACCCATTTCCAATACCTTAATTAATTTATTATCTTAATCATACTTGTAATTCTTATGCTTAAGCGGCTCACGTTTTTGCCCTTGTGCCTCTCTTCTACCTTATTAAGTTTATTTAGTGTTTTTTTCTTTTCTTATGTAGCTATTCTTGAAGCAATTAATTTGGTGATGGACCAAGCATGGAAGCATAATGTTGAGATATCACCAAGTTGTCCTCGTTGTGGTTCTTCAAACACTAAATTTTGTTATTACAATAACTACAGCTTAACTCAACCTCGTTACTTCTGCAAAGGTTGCCGAAGGTATTGGACTAAAGGCGGTTCGCTAAGGAATGTTCCTATTGGCGGTGGTTGCCGGAAAAACAGAAGAGCCAAGTCTTTAAGGTTGTCGTCTACTGATCATCATGTTCCTAATAATCATTCCAAAAGTTTAGGTTATGGTGGTTTTTCTACTTGTGATTCTCCTACCCATTCTTATAAGGGGACTTCCTCTTCTTCTTCCACCATTTCTGATGGATCCCATATTGATCTTGCTCTTGTTTATGCAAACTTCTTGAATCCACAGCCTGTTTCCAAGAGTAGTAATTTTTCATCAACTTTCGGTATGCAAGAATTGGGTAGTAGTGATTTTGATCCTTCTCTTGATTTTACAAATTTGGAACCAAATCTTCCAGACGGATGCATCAGCACTGCCATGGAAGCACATTTAGCTGACAATGATCATCAGTTGATGTACTATTATGGAATGGATTCATTATTAGCACACAACAAACACCAAGCTGATGCTAATCACAAGATTCAACAATGCACAACTAATGAGCATCTTAATGACACTATCAACTGTGGATTGCCACCATTGCCAGGAGAAGAGGTAGGCTCATTGTGGTCTAATTCTGATCATAATCATAATCTTAATCATACCATGCAAGTTACACAAGAGCCAGTTCTTAGGCCTGAAAGTCATGATCCTAATTCTCTTTTGATGGACGACTGGAGCCCTTTTGATTTATCGAGTGATGATACTTTCTCAAGAACTTGATCATCATTATTAAAATGTGATTTTTACTTCATCGGTTTCTTTTTCTTATAGTATAAATTTTTATTTTTATTTTTTTAAAAAGTATAGAATATGAAATAATCTATACATGTATACAGTTTATGCTTATTACCTGAATTTATTTTGTGTTGTTACTTTCCCTGGAATTTTACTAATTACCATAATTTATATTTTACTTCAAATTTTGCTCTAATCTCAACAAACAAAAGATTAGTTTTATAAAGATTAATTTGTTCTATGTTGTTTATGGTTTGGTAAATATCTCAGTTCCTACTAAATTAAACTAATGTAAATGGTTTTTGAATTTTAAGGATATATCATTTATAAGGTTTGAGATGAAAATTTCTTAGCTTTTCATTGAATTAGGAATATACAAAGTTACTGCATAAGTACCTTTAAATTTATTGTTATAAAGGTAATGAAATTGTAATTAAGTTAATATCACTCATATCGCACGAGCACATAATTTGAAGTAACAAATAGCTTTGGAAAGAAAATATGAAGGCAATACAAAATAAGAGATAAAAACTTAAAAGAAGAATGAATGAGTGAGGGAGGGAAACTGCTGTGAGAATAGATAGAGGAATAGAAAGTGAGAAAGTTAGGGTTTAAACTAAACTATATGAATTTTGTTTATTACTATTATACCCTCATACTACTAGGTATTATATTAATTTTCCTTCGTGCATAAAAAGTAAAAGTGGACCAGTGGCTATTCATGCAATTGTAGATATTCCACATGGTGGAATTTATGCAATGAAACAATTTTTTTTTTTGGTCAATTAAGAGATATTGATCTTAATTTATTAATTTTCAAGCTAATTCTTGATTAAAAAATGACTAGAGCTTCTAAATTAACGAAAAAAACAAAAGGCATTTGAATTTTTATCTGAAATTAATTCTAAAGTCAATGTAATTTATAATTATTTTTAAAGTCAAATTACATCAAATTTTTACTTTTTAATATTGACAATTTAGAGATTTTAAAACAAAAAAAAAACTATTTAATCCTTTTCTCTTAAACTAGTAATTGGTAAAAGAAATAATATTTTAATGAAATTTAAATTTGCTATCTTATATTTAAAAATTCTAACATTGTTAAATCAATACTTATTATAATGTGCTAATTATTTGATAAAATTAAAAGGCTTTGATTTCATTTCTAATTTTAAAAAAAAAATAAAGTCTTTTACTTCAAAAATATTTGACTTCTATTTTGCGTATTCAATCCGTTTTTACGGCCTTATTTAATATAGGAGTTTAGATTGATTGATCTCTCTTCATTTGGAGAAGAAAAATTAAAAAAAAAATGCATTTTTGAAAAGAGAAATTTTTATTATAAAATGGAGATTTATATTTTAAGATCATTTTAAATGAATTTGATAAAGTAAAATATTTTTAAAAAGTCAGTATATACATTATAAAAAGATTTTGAAATTTTCATTATTAAAAATATAGACATTAATAATTAACCTTTACCTTTATTTAATTAATTACAATAAAATAATTTAAATTATTCAATTTAAATTTTATATATGAAAATATCATAAGTTAATTTTATTAAATTAGATTTTTTTTCATATATATATATATATATATATATATAATTTTGAATTTAATTATAGTAAATATGATTATCTAATGAAAATTAAAATTAATATTTTGAATAATGTAAAATAATATTATTATTTGTTTTGATAAATTATATTTTTATAAATAATTAATAATTACTAAAAAATTAAAAAAAATAGACAGATTGAATCTGATTGATCAAACTGGTTAAACCATGGCCCAATTTTCAGTCCAGTTCAGCTGCTGGTAAACTCTTTTTATATTACATAATTAAGAGTAAATAAGATAAGAATTTATGAGAACCAGCTGAAGAAATCAAATAACTCATTTATAACATTTTCTCTAGATTGATTTATCTAATCATAAAAAACAAATTGTTTATTAATTAATTCTCTGGTAACTAAAGAAATGTTTTTACAGAAGCTTCTTCCCAGTTTATCTGTAGTAATTTCAATATTTGATCATATCAACCATATTGATGCTTCCTTTGATATGGCAAGAAAATCTAGAGGTTGCACATAACTAATTAACATGGAGCCCATGTCAACCAGTCTGCCAATTCTATCTAATTTTCATTCTAGTTGCAGCTGATATATTGATTAATAAATTCAACTTCTAGTTGCAATTAATTAATAATAATATATGAAAATAACCATTTCTAGAATGGATCATTTACTCATCAAAGAATTTAATATTTAATCATTTATGCTAACTCTATAAAAAATATACTCATGTCTATTTTTTGGCTGTGCCAGGATCTTGACAATTTCAATTGCAAGTTCAAATTCATACTTATTTCTCTGATGAACATGTCTAAGTTCAGTTTAAATTAATGGTTAACTAGCTAATAATTAATTAGGTAGGTAAAAAAAACGTAATTCATATTGCTTAATTAAAATAAAGTTGCGGCTCTGGTTTGATTAGGCAATATTTAATGACTCATTATAATACTGCATCACATGATCCCAGAAAATGTCCATGATCCAAGAAAATAAGAAACTGATTCCCATAACCACAATCATGCTATAACAATAAAATTAAATATATTTGATTGAATCAAATATTTGACGATTTATTTAATGAATTATTCAATAAGTCAAGTTAATAACTTGTCTTATCTAACACAAACATAATTAATCACAGTCTATTGACATATAAATTGAGGACACATATTGTTTCACACAAAAAAAAATATAATTTTAAAAATTAATTTCATATTAATGAAATAAAAATTAATTTTGTTACATAGCATGTATTATTAGCTGATTGGTTCATGGTAAATGGATATGTAAATCTAAATTAGGTAAAAAAAATCGTCATATTAAGGATTAGCTCAATTTGTTATAAGGTGACTGTAGTATTCATATGTTAGTTTATCCATTAATATCTTAATGAAGAATGCCTTGTATTTGATTTAGTAGGAAAATAGATCTAATTAGAATTTTATCATGGAATCATCTAGCTAGTCATAATTTCAAAAACCTTTTTTTAAAATAAATAAATAAATATTTAGAATGGGTGATCATGTCATGTATGAGGCCAGCTAGTATTAAAATATGTGAGTAGATACGTGGTGAATTTTCCAACATATAACATATATAATGTATAATAAAAATTGAAAAATATAATTAGTTAGGGTGGTGACAATGTGGCATGGCAATCTACAAGGATATGCCTTACCATGTGCAATCTGTGGCTATTACTATACAATGGGTATACGGTTGGCAAGAGCTATCAATAGTTTGACCAGGGAAAAAAATTATTATGACGACTGTATGTATGGATCAGAAAAACGAAGAAAACATATATATTGGAAAAAAAATAAAAAGGAAAATTCAAGGTCATAATCATGCATGGTAAGTCAATTAAATTCTTAATTAGGAGCTGATTAATTCTATACCCTATTGCTAGTGCTACTGCTAGCTTATATGTATAACTTTTACAATTTCCTTCCCTCGTATATTATAAACAATACACTTATGTTACAGTTGGTTAAACAATTTAAGTTCGAATTTCATTATTTCTTCCATATAACATGTAGTAGTCGATAAGTTTTCCTAAAGTAATTGGCAATTTAATTTTTTATCTTTTCTAACTAATATGCTATTTTAACAACCACAGCGTGAGTATATACTTGTATTAACATAGAATCCAACTTTAAAAAAAAAAAAGTTTAATAGTACAATTGCCAATAGAATAGCTATATGCCTATATATAAACAAAAATTTGTAATTTTGTACATATAGCTAGCCACTGCATACATCAATATCAAGAAAATTTATTTATCTCCTTACAACTAAATATTTACTGCATGATATAGACAAATTAACATATATATGATTGAACCACATAAATAAAAAAATTTATTCATATCCAATTGACTTAAAATTAAGCATGTATATTTACATGAATATATATAGTTGGATATTGTATTCATGGGTCTCTTCAGTTAGAAAAATGAATATTGTATATACATTAAAACTATATAAATCACTACATAGTGTACAATAAATGTCAGAATTAATTCTAGTGAGTTTGGATTTGGCTGAGAAAATTATTTGTAGGGTTATTTTGCAATAAAAATAAAAATAAAATAAAAGCTTGCTTTTGCTGTGACGACTGACGAGCCATTAATTCAATGTACCTCAACAAATCTGGCATTGACCCCGTGCCAAAAAAAAAAAAAAAAAGAAAATTTGACCTCCAGCCACCACACAAGGTTTGATTTCAAAAATGGGTTGCGGGCACAGCTACTTAAAAGCATCATGGGCCCCAACCCCAATCCAATAGCTTTGCCTCAATGCCACCAATATAATTTTACAAGTATACGTATATAGTGTATATTCGTCTTTGTCTGCAGACTTACTTATTTTCATTAATTTATTTGTTTGTTTGTTCATCTTTTGTAAAAAAAAAAAAAAACCATCATGGCCCCAACCCCAATACAATAATTGCTTTGCTTGAATGCCACCAATATAATTTTGCAAATATACGTATATAGTGTATATTCGTCTTTGAATCTGTTTCAAAATGAAGGGGCAAAAAAAAAAAGAAATGGGTGGTTGGCTTATTTTAAATCAGAGACAGCAATAAAATTGGGAGAAGTTAGTAGGCAAACAAATGAAACTATGAATCATTTATTTAGTTTCCTGATCAATGAGACTTACATATGATCATAACAAAAATTTCTCGTACAGACATTAAGCAGATAGATGACACCATTATCTGAAATGGGAAATTGATTAATCTGGTTTGATGTAGCAAATTAGCAGCTATTATAATTCAGGAGTGCCGTATATCCATATATATTATGGGTTTTCCAATTCAAGAACCGCATATATAAGCATAAGCGATAAGATATCAAGAATAGAAAATTAAGACAGAAAATCATCATAAATGAAATGGGTCGATGGGATTGATTGGGTTGACTTATAAAGATTGTTAAAAATGATCAGTAATTACCTCAAATTATTAAAGATCAACAATAACAAAAACGAATCCATTTCTTGGACACCACTTTTGTATCCAAGAATGTGTATACAGCATACATATATCTTCATCGATTAAGAATATATTTACACTAAAAATTCAAATGGACTACAGTAAATAAAATTTAAATTAAGCTGGAAATGAAGAAAGCAGATTTAAAGGTATGCAAGGGGAATTCTTCCATGCTTTAGCATGCAATTTTAGCACTTCGCTGGCCTTATCTTTAGTCTTGGTGTTGCCATTCACTTGAATCACCAAACACAATTTGGCCACAACTCCAATATGCAACATTTCTTGTACAACACTCGCTGTTGCTGAGAATTTCGATATCGATAAGATAATCTTCACCGCCTTCTCGCTCCCTACCTGCGAAACTCGCAGTATCTTCTTCGAAACGATGGCTAGCCCGGCTCCATGCTTCAACAGTTCTGCTCTCCCTTCTGCACATTGGCATAGCAATTCAACAACTGTTAATGACATTTCACACATCCTTTTCTCTGTCGAATCGAGGAGCAGATCGATCATGACCGAAACTGCATTCGCTTCGACTGCTCTGATTCTGTTTCTTCCCCATGGACAAACATTCACAAGCAGTTTTAGAGCGGCTTTTGAAGCTTGGTGAGAGATTTGGTCATGTAAAACTTGAACTATCTCCACGAAAAGTTCAGGTCTTAGATTCATTACTTGAATTGGATCAGCAACTTCAAGAGCTGATTTCAACAGCAAGATTGCATAGGCCCGAGACTCGTAGTTCCCGATTCGCATAATTCTCGTAAGAGATTGGATTATTTCCTCATTTCTTCCTAGTAGAATCTTGAGACCCGATTCGGATAATTGAAGATTATAAAGAATGCTCAAGGCCTCCTCGCTTGGTCTTATCACCTGATCATCATTATTGGGAGATTCTTCGAACGATGAGGAAGTTAAGTTATTGACAACTGAAGCTAAGAACTCAACAGCACCAGCGGCCTCCATGCATCTCTTGTTAGCATCATTGGTATTGGCTATCGAACGAAGCTTCCTCAAACACTTGATCTGCTGATGAGGTGATGAGTCAGCATCTTGAAGAAGCTTAGCAATTTGGGCCTTGTTGATTGGAGGCTTAGGAGTTGGGATTCTTTCAATGCCATGAGAAGCATTAAGAGTGCACCATGATTGAATCAAACGCATAAGAGTTAGATTGGGAGTGAGTTCACAATCTGATATAACTTGTTTAGTAACAGGACAGGTATGATTCTTGCCTGAAAATAACCATTTCTCTATACTCTCACGATCATAAGTTATCCCAGTTGGAACTATAACTGGATCTTTCATCATTTGGAGAGAAATAGGGCACAGAAAAAATGAAGGAACATCAATATCAATATCTTCCATTAGAAATACTGATAAGAATCAAGAATCAGGATTGAGCCAATTAAAAGATTTCAAGAAATTAAAACCCAGAAGAGGACAGATGAAAGTAGATGATCAGAAGAAGAAGTTAGGAGAAATCTGGTAAGAAGAGATCGATTTGAAGTGGTTTGAATTTGGAGAAGCAAAGGGCAAGAGAGGGTTAGGTTTATATATGAAGAGAGAAGAGAGAGAAAGTAGAAAATGAGAAAGTCAAAACACGGAAAATACGGGAGTATGAGAGAGAGAGAAAGAGAAAGGACTTTTCTAAGGGTTATTGATAGGCTTAAGAGTCGAAAAGATCAGAGAGGGGTGACAAACTTTACCGAGTCGTGAATTCATAGTTGAATTTGAGCTCTATGGTATAATGAAAAGCATCTCTAATAATATTCTTTAAAATTTTGATATAATGAAATGCATTTTAGGGTTTTTTTTTTAAAAAAAAAAGAAGAGTGCATTTTAAAGCATTTTTAAATATATAAAGTAAAAAAATTTAAATTCTTATTTTATATAGATTAATATTTAATGACATTTATTATAAGAAAAGAAAAAATTATTTTAAAAAAAATACACAAATAAAAAAATATAGCATGTATAAAAAATATAAATGTATTAATTACAATTAAAATAAATAATAAAATTTGATTTTCTAGATTTAAAAAGTTAGATTCACTCTCTAATTTATAATTTAGAGATGAAGAACTTATTTGAGTTGTTTTTTATTATATGACTTTTAAAAATAAAGAGTTTGACTTAAATATCTAATATATTGAAGATGTTTTTAGTAAAAATTTTATGTTATAATATGTAATGTTACTAATATTTTTTTTTAATACTTTCTTAAATACTTACTTTACAATTAGCCTATATTATTGAAATTTTAATTTATAAAATCTATTATTTTATTTAATAAATTAAATTTGATAATAGTAATTAATAATATTTTTCTAATATATACAGTATAGAGAGTATATACCTTTTGACTTTCTCTTTGTAGAAAAAAAAAAAGGATTTCAGGTTGTATTATTATAAGTCTACGTACCTCGTGTTTTTTGAGGTGCATTTAATGTGTATATGTTATGTGGGTTGTCCATGAGCAGGTACCGACAAATATTGGATCATCTTATTGCTATTGAATTTTCGTGGCTGCTTCCTTTTCTTCTATTTTCCCTATTCACTCTATGCTTTCTTTCTACTTAATTCCTATTACTCTGCTCCAGTTCTGTCAAATTGTGTTTCCATACGCACGCATGGTGGCAAACACAAAAATTAGTTGTTTATGTTAATTATATTATGATAATTATATGCCTGTATATAAATTAATTATTATTTTTCATTCATAGGAAATTATGGTTGGGTTGGTTCATGAGTTTTTTATACTACACTAAATTTACATAAGAAAATAAAATTTTAGTTAACTAGCTCAATTGAATAGACAAAAGTTTAAAAATTTAGAAATCTAATTTTTTTTTTAAAAAAAATAGAACTTATATTCTTAAACTTCACCAGTAAATTTCATCTTTCAAATTGAGTAATTATTTTATATGAATTTAGAATCTTTCGAATAAAAAAAATTACAATCAAAATTCTAATTTCTATATTATTAATTATATCTCAACATAAATATAAATAAGGTGGGTCTATATATATATATTCTAATTCACATTTCAAATATAATGCGTATGATCATGTGCGTGGGTGTCTAAACTCGAGATATAAAATTAATTTTGAATTTTCACCTGCAATTTTTAATTATGATCATTAACTAGTAAGATATTTCGACATTAAAATCAATATTTTATTGGAATTTAATTAAATTCGAGTATATATATATATATATAATAATGTTAGAATCTAGCTTGAAATTGATATGAAAAATATTTTAATCCATATATAAATTAACACGGTTACACAAGAATTAGTATGATATTAATGTTGAAATGTGACAATCCCACGTCGGAAAGATATGATTTTTCCACCATAGCATTAGGCTATAAAAGGACTTCATCCCCCTCTTAACAATTTATCCCAAAAACACCAATCCCTCTACTTTTAAGATTGGTTGTATTTTTCCTCTCTCTCTTGTAATATTTCACTTTGTAATATTTTTTTAAAATAGTGAAATATTATTTTAGTAGTATCCGAGGACGTAGGCATAATTGGCCGAACCTCGTTAAATTCTGGTGTTCTTTTTATTTCTATTTAATAGCTATTGTCGGGTCTTTTACTTTGTGATATATTGTGCTTTAAATTATCTGAGAAAAATTATGCCACAAAAACTCTAAGAGTCTAAGGAAGTTGGTTTTTAAGGGAGACCATTTGTGACTCCACCAACTACCTGGGAATTTTTCTTTGTCTTAATTTTTGGCACAATTATTCACTTTGGTGGAAACTAACCCGATTTCCACAACAATTGGTATCAGAGCCAAGGTTACTGAGTTTATGCTCTGTGGTTGCGGCGTAAGCTGATCTTCCACATCAGAAAGGTTTCCTTGGATTCTTGGCTATTCCGCATTTGAAAGCTATTAAATAGTCTTAAAGAGGAAATGGCAAGAGACGAACAAAAATCCACGATGGACACAGCAGCTACTACTTCATCAATTTTGGTGAGAACTGCTGTGACAAATACGAGAATTGCAGTGGAGATTTTTGATAGTACAGGCCATTTCGGCATGTGGCAAGGTGAAGTTCTAAACGCCTTATTTCAGCAAGGCTTAGACATTGCCATTGAGGGAGAAAAGCCAGAAGGTGCAGATGAGAAGGAATGGAAGACAATCAATCGTTTGGCATGTGGTACAATTCGATCGTGCCTGTCCAGAGAGCAGAAGTATGCCTTTTGTAAAGAAACTTCTGCAAGTAAATTGTGAAAGGCACTGGAGGAAAAGTTCTTGAAAAAGAGCAGTCAAAATAAGCTTCATATGAAGAAAATGCTGTTCAGATTCACATATATTCCTGGTACTACGATGAATGATCACATCACCAATTTCAATCAACTTGTAGCAGATCTGATGAACTTGGATGTGACATTTGAAGATGAAGATTTGGCCCTAATGCTGTTGGGATCCCTTCCTGAGGAGTTTGAGTTTCTAGAAACTACTCTACTCCATGGGAAAACTGAGGTGTCTCTTAGTGAAATATGTGCTGCACTATACAGCTATGAATTGAGGAGAAAAGACAAGAAGGATAGCACTAGTGGAGCAGCAAAAGCTTTGATAGTAAGAGGCCGTTCGAAAAATAAAAATAGAGGAAAGAAAGACAGATCAAAATCCAGAGTGGGTAAAGATGAATGTGCCTTTTGTCGAGAAAAGGGGCACTGGAAGAAAGATTGTCCTAAGTTGAGAAGTAAATCTGGCAAAGGCAAGACTGTTGCAGATTCAAATGTAGCTGAATGTGATGATTCAGATTTTTCATTAGCATTGATGCCATCAATAAGCAGTTCGACTGCTTGGATCCTGGATTCAGGCTGTAGCCACCATATGTGTTCCAATCGGAAATGGTTTTTCGATTTTAAAGAAATTGAAGGTGGAGTTGTCTATACAGCAAATGACAGTCCTTGCAAAACAACTGGAATTGGTTTAATCCAGTTGAGGAATCGTGATGGATCAATCAGAACTCTGACAGATGTAAAATATGTGCCCAGTCTGACCAAAAATCTCATTTCTATGGGAATCCTTGGGAGAAAGGGTTTCACTATAATCATTAAAAATGAAGTAATTAAAGTTATATCTGGAGCACTTGTGGTGATGAAATGAGTTCAAAGGAGCAACAACTTATATTACTATGAAGGCAATACAGTTGTTGGAACAACAACAGCAATTTCTAGTGATGACCAGGAGCTAGAAATAACCAGATTGTGGCATATGCGCTTGGGGCATGCAGGCGAAAAATCCTTGAAACTTCTGGCGAATCAAGGATTATTGCAAGGAGTGCGAACCTGCAAATTAGACTTCTATGAGCATTGCATCAAAGGAAAGCAGACGAGAGTGAAGTTTGGCACTGCAATCCATGATACCAAGGGTATTCTGGATTATGTTCACTCAGATGTATGGGGTCCTTCCAAAACTGCTTCAATGGGAGGTAAACACTACTATATTACCTTTGTTGATGATTGTTCAAGAAGAGTATGGGTGTATACAATGAAGACAAAGGATGAAGTATTAGGAGTTTTTCTTATCTGGAAGAAGATGGTAGAAACTCAAACGGGCAGAAAGATCAAGTGTCTTCGAACAGACAATGGCGGAGAGTACACAAGTGATCCCTTCATGAAAGTTTGCAGAAATGAAGGAATTGTTCGACATTTCACTGTCAGAAATACACCACAACAGAATGGGGTGGCTGAACGCATGAACCGAACTCTACTGGAGAAAGTTCGAAGTATGTTGTCTAATGCTGGATTAGGCAGACAGTTTTGGGCTGAGACTGTAACATAAGCATGTCATCTCATTAATCGTTTGCCATCAACTACTATCAATGGAAAAACACCTTTGGAGGTGTGGTATGGAAAACCTGCTACAGATTATAATTCCTTACATGTGTTTGGTTCCACTGCATATTATCATGTTAAGAAATCGAAGTTAGATCCAAGGGCAAAGAAAGCTATCTTTATGGGGATATCCTCTGGTATCAAAGGATATCGACTATGGTGCCCAGAGATGAAGAAAATAATCTTTAGTAAAGATGTTACCTTTGATAAGTCTACCATGTTAAAGGTAACAAAGAAGCAGACGGATGGTTCTCCACAGCAGGTGGAGGAAACTCCCAAACAGGTGGAGTTTGATAGAAGAAGAATTGTTGATCCAGAAATTGTAAAAGTTTGATAAAATTACTCCTATGGCAGAAGAGGAGATAATGGTAGAAAATGGATTAGATGAGGAAGCAGAGGTTTCAGCACAATAACCTCATCAGCAACTTGAGCCAATTGCATTACGAAAGCCGAAAAGGAATATTAAGAAACCTGCTCGACTTGAAAATATGACTAATTATACATCTTCAGTAGATGATGAGATTTCTTCCACTTATTGTGAAGCTATTCAAAGCTCAGAAGAAGAAAAGTGGAGAAAGGCTATGAAAGAAGAGATGCAGTCCCTTGAAAAGAATCAGACATGGAAGCTATCAAGTCTGCCAAAGGGAAAGAAAGCAATTGGCTGTAAATGGGTTTATGCAAAAAAAGACGGATTTCCTGATAATAATGATATCCGCTACAAGACAAGATTGGTAGCTAAAGGCTACGCTCAGAAGGAGGGAATTGATTATAATGAAGTGTTTTCTCCAGTTGTAAAACATTCCTCCATTAGAATACTGTTGGCCTTGGTAGCATAATTTGATCTGGAACTAGTTCAGCTGGATGTAAAAACTGCATTTTTACATGGAGACTTAGAACAAGAAATCTACATGACTTAGCCAGAAGGATTTAAAGTTGCTGGAAAAGAAAATTTGGCGTGCAAGTTGAGCAAATCGTTGTATGGATTGAAGCAATCTCCAAGACAGTGGTACAAACGATT
This sequence comes from Triadica sebifera, assembly GCA_023653625.1. NCBI lineage: Eukaryota > Viridiplantae > Streptophyta > Magnoliopsida > Malpighiales > Euphorbiaceae > Triadica > Triadica sebifera. Next base: position 25,219,384 of record CM042908.1, on the reverse strand, counting down.
TGACAAGTTTATGATAAGGCATAAATACACAAGAAGCAAATATGATCATTGTGTATATTTACGCAAGCTACGAGATGGTTCCTTTATCTATCTTCTCATTTATGTTGACGATATGCTGATAGCTTCAAAAGATGAAGGAGATATTCAGAAGTTAAAAACTCAACTAAATCAGGAATTTGAAATGAAGGATTTAGGGGAAGCTAAGAAGATTCTCGGTATGGAGATATGCAGAGACAGAAAATTGGGGAGACTGTGTTTGACTCAGAAACAATATCTGAGAAAAGTACTAAAGCGTTTTGGGATAAATGAGAATACAAAACCAGTTAGTACTCCACTTGCTCCTCATTTCAAGCTCAGTGCATCTTTATCTCCGAAAAGTGATGAAGAACGAGAATATATGTCAAAGGTTCCATATGCAAATGTTGTTGGTAGCTTGATGTATGCAATAGTGTGTACGAGGCCTGACATTTCACAAGCAGTTGGAGTTGTGAGCAGGTACATGCATGATTCTGGCAAAGGACATTGGCAAGCTGTGAAATAGATTCTACGGTATATTCAAAATACTGTAGATGTTGGTATAATGTTTGAGCGAGATGAGAAAAGTGGTCAGTATATAGTTGGATATTGTGATTCCGACTATGCAGGTGATTTAGACAAACGTCGATCTACTACCGGTTATGTGTTCACACTTGCAAAGGCACCGGTTAGTTGGAAGTCCACCTTACAGTCAATAGTTGCTTTGTCTACAACAGAGGCAGAGTACATGGCAGTTTCAAAAGCTGTTAAGGAGGCAATTTGGCTTCAGGGGTTGTTGAATGACTTGGGAATTGGTCAGAAGCATGTCAAAGTGCATTGTGACAGTCAAAATGCTATTTGTTTGGCAAATAATCAAGTTTATCATACAAGGACGAAGCATATCGATGTTCGATATCATTTTGTACGGGAAATTCTTGAAGATTGAGGGATACTACTTCAGAAGATTTTAACTGCTGAAAATCCCGCAGATATAGCAACAGAAGTTGTGACAGGTATCAAGTTCCAACATTGCTTGGACTTGATAAATGTTCTCAAAATTTGAAATTGGGTGCTTCGAAGCGCATTTGAAGACAGTACTGAAATTTGTAATATAAGAGTTTAGAGAATGTTTGTTTGGAATTGTGAGATTGTCAAGGTGGAGATTTGTTGAAATGTGACAATCCCACATCAGAAAGAGAGAATTTTTCCACCATAACATTAGGCTATAAAAGGACTTTATCCCCCTCTTAACAATTCATCCCAAAAACACCAATCCCTCTACTTCTAAGATTGGTTGTATTTTTCCTCTCTCTTGTAATATTTCACTTTGTAATATTTCTTTGAAATAGTGAAATATTATTTTAGTAGTGTCCGAGGACGTAGGCATAATTGACCGAACCTCGTTAAATTCTGGTGTTCTTTTTATTTCTATTTAATAGCTATTGTCGGATCTTTTACTTTGTGATATATTGTGCTTTAAATTATCTGAGAAAAATTCTGTCACAAAGACTCTAAGAGTCTAAAGAAGTTGGTTTTTAAGGAAGACCATTTGTGACTCCACCAACTACCTGAAAATTTTTCTTTGTCTTAATTTTTGGCACAATTATTCACTTTGGTGGAAACTCAACCGATTTCCACAACAATTAATTCATCAATAATTAATGAGATAAAATATTTGTTTTCTATTCAACAGTATTGTTATGATGATTTTACTTATAACTAGTGATAATTATATGCGGGAAATTTTCCAATTACGTACCAATATAGGTATTTCGGCTTGTTTTTACAAGAATATTCAACTCGGAAAATTAAAAAAAAAAAAAAACATTTCCCCATCCCCATTCAATGCATAAAACAAAATCCTTCCTAAACAATTTTTATCTCTTTAATCCTTTTGTCTGAATATAAAAAGGTCAGAGATAAAAATAGAAAAATAAACAGATAGAAGGGATAGTATTGAAAGTGAGAGTTGAAGGTGTGGCATATGTCTTATTGTCCAGAAGAGATGTCGGCTCCAGATAAAAATTTTCACGTGGTTTATGACTATTATATATATATATATATATATATATATATATATATTGCGTAAACAGTAATGACGAAAGGCCGGCCCGCCTCCGTTAACACAAATTTCTGCTCCAAGCCCCACGTCAAGATAAGGCCATCCTACTGCTGTCTTTTATCTTTATTTATTTAGAAAAAAAATAGTAAATATAGTTTATAAAAAATTTAAAAAAATAATTCATTAAATTAAAAAAATTATAAACTTATTTTTTTACTCCAAACAACCATTTCTGACGTCTCATTAGCCGCAATTTTTTATTAAATAATAGGGTAAATTTTAAGAATAAATTTTTTTTAAAAAAATAATGTTGATACACTGCTGATTTTTTTTGCTGGCTATTTATGGCAAATCCCAACTTCAAATTTACATAATTTTCTGTGCCAATTTGCAATTGTGCTTTTTTTTGGTTTGGCGCATTTGAAATTTGGAAACCGAAGTTCAAACCTATTAGGGTATCAACTTGAGGTGAATGTTCCCATGTTTTCTCCATAACAGTAATCGTACCGTGATTATGAACCAATTAACCGATTGATTTATTTATTTTTTTAATTGATCAAACTAATATGTTCAATTTAAGAAAAAAAGTTGAAACTTAAATTTAATCATTAATTGATATGATCAGTTTATTGCTAATAGGATAGCTGATTCTAATAGTTAGAATAATCTCTTTTTCGATTTTCAACCATTATAAAACATAAGCAATAATTTTTAGTAAGTAGTATATGTATAACAATTATAAGCCACCAATCATTATTTGAGAAATTCTTTCTCTTGTCAATGATATATGTTTCAAAAAAAATTGCAGACATTTTTTTAATAGATTTTAATTGTTTATTTTTAAATAAATATTCTTTTAATTAATCTTACGATTTTTTTTTTGAATAGCTACAATAAATATTTTTTCAATTCTTAATTTTTTTTTTCTTCAGTTTCAATATTATTGGTTGGTGGGACTTTTTCTTAAGGTGTATTAAGTAGAAAGTTTATTAAGATGAGTATTTGAATATAATTAAAGTCAACTATGCTTAATTAATGGACCGAGCAGTGTGGAACGTGGACTCGGATGAATCTGATCCATAGGAAGAGGAGACCTGCCAAATTGTCAATGCAGTAATGTTCTTCCCCCTTAAATGCTTGCCGGCGTTGCCGTTTCTAATTTTCTACTCTTTCAAAGTTTATAATTTTCCCATTTTCCAAAAAAAAAAAATCGAAAAGATAGAGAGAGATTTTGATGTCTCTATTGAAATATTTGAGTAAGAAATGTAATTAAATTAAATTAGTCTAAAAGTTTAATAACCCCAACATTTAATATTATATATGAAGTCAACATCTTTTTTGGTAACAAATGTTAAAATATGAACAAAAACATATGAATTTTAACTTGCCATCAGATTTTTAATTAAGCTCAATGATCGATTCTATTTTTTGATCTTTTTTTTTATTAATTAGTCAATGATACTTATCATATTTTCTTCAAAGTATCTTAACCAAATCACTTAGACACTATGTAGTAACGTAGTCTTTTTTATCATAATTATATTTTAAGGATTAAATATCAAGAGAAAATTTAAAAACAAAAACACACACAGATGGTTGAGTGTTTTAAGGGTTGAATAAATTAAAGTTTTACAAAATTTTGTTACTACATATAATATAATATATATGAGAAATGTTATATATTATTTGATTGGTTAATGAAAAAAATAATTTTTAAAAAATAATTTTTGTTTTTATCTCTTTTCACCAAACAATCTTTAGGTGAGTGAGAGTATCTAAAAAATGATAGTGTTCTTAATATTTTTCATATATATATATATAAGTGGATGGATAGTTAAGCCTTCCATATTGGGTAAGACAAGTTGGCTTAACTAAGTAATAAACCCTACCATCAAAACTTATACTCTCTCCGTCTAGAGAAGATAGGGCTAGTCATATTTTGGCACATGTTAAGAAAATTAGTTAGTTTAGTTAAACTATATATTTTTATTTAATATTTTTTAAAAATACCCTCTATTTATTATTATCTTGAAAATAACCATTTGATCTCTTTTAATGCAATATTTAAATTAATACTCATGTAAATATTAACCAATTTCAAGAGTTATTAAAGTAAGAGTTAAAAAAATTTAAGAATACAAGAATAATACTTAATTGATGGTTTATTTATTGATATAAGTAGTAGTGATATAATAATAATAATAATGGAACATATAATAATAATATATTTGTAATTGAACAAAATAACTATATTTCAAGAAAGGAAAGCGGACTATAATTTTGAACAATAAAAAATAAAAAATCAGTATATTTTTTTCTATATGGAGGAGTCTATTAATTATAAATTTAGAAAGCATAATTCTATATCATTACTAGTGCTAATCAATCATATAGTATAATTTTCCTAAAGAAGTTAATTATTGCATGAACACTTGATAAAATATTAAAAAAAATTAAAGGCAGTTAATGCGTTAACTTTTATAATAATTAAAGTACTTAGTGGTGGTTTTGAGCCAAATGTTTTAGACTTTAGCCGCCCTTCAAAACCACCTTAATTTTACATCATTACCACATATTAATTGACATTTTTTGAGCTTAATTAATTGTGGTACAAATTGACATTATCCAAAAGGGTATTAGAAAACATGTGGCTAACTTTTTAGATTGTGGAGTTAGGACAAACTATAACTAACATAGGAGTAATTTTAATTAATTATTTGGAAAAATATTTTTTTGTCGAAGGTGCAAATTTGCTCTTATAGTAAGGGTTTAATCGCACTTAAACCCTTACAGTAAAATTTGGATTATTAAAGCTTCTAAAGTCTAATTTATGGCCAAATTAACCCATCTTTGTTAATTTGCTATTAACCTCTCTCTTAACTTGTTGACGGAGACCCACCTGACATGACATGTGGCAATTGTGGATTCCATTCTCTCTTTCCTGCTCTTCCCTCCCCTTCGTTATAGATAGGATAATTTATTAATTAAATTTCTCCGGTAACCCTTTTTGATGATGTTAAAAGAACTCTCATTTGTTTAGTGAACTTAATATGATAATTCCATATTTTCCCCAGCAGCATGTTAAACTGGAAAATGAATAATAAATATTAGGCTTGGCCTGGAAAGTTGGGAAACTAAAGCAACAGCGTTATAAAACTAGAGAATTGTAGCAAGTAAATAAGAAATAGATTTGTTCAAAAACCCAACAAGTAACAGAGAATTGCAACTCTCATAATTTGAGCCACAGCAATTGAAGCCCTTTCTTCAAAAACCCACTGTCGCTTAAGAGATAACAGATATTTATTTTATTTTATTTTATTAATTTTTATGTCTATTTGTTTTTCTATTAATTCCTAAATCCATTTATATCATGGCAATTTTAATGCAAGGCTCGAATTTAAAATATATATATATATATAATAATGCCATATTGGAATTTAAAAAATAATTATTAATAAAAAATAAATGGTGCTAACTCAATTAGATGGAATATGTTAGATAAAGGCTTAAAATGTAGATTAATAGAAGTACAAGGGGCCTAATATTTTAAAAATAAATATAAGGGTCAATAGAAAAATAAAATGAAAAATACATAAACTTTAAAGGTTTTTGGCGTAATTATTTCTTTGGCTTAAGCTCAAGCATAACAAGTTTTAAATTTAATCAACTAATATACATTGTCAGTTAAAAACGGTTTGATTGATATTCTCGTGAAAATTTTAGGAAATCTCGAATTTAAAACTCTTTACCACTATTCATCAATATTTGTAGGAATTTAATACTTTTATAGTGAATAAGTGGAGGACTAACCCCTATTGTATTATCCATAGCTCATTGGGCCTTCTAAGGATTGCACGTGAGGTGATCATCAATATAAGTCTCAAGTAATATTCAAAGTCTAATTTGCTTACATATTCTAGTATGTTTTTATAGGAAATCATTTGTGGTCTAGTTGTTTAAAATTTTAAAAGTCTCTCAAGTAATTCAGGTTCAAATTTCATTCACTCCCTCCCCAACATGTAATTGATAAAAAATAATTTGATTTTCTATGATGTTATATATATATATATATATATATATATATATATATAGTTTGAAGATTAATTCGTTGTTGATAGGCCTCGCAATTTTGGACAAGATCCGTTAACATGACTAAGAAGCTCCACTGTCAAAAATAAAATTTTTTTTAGCCCAACTCAAAACTTTCATGGGCTCTTCCATATTGGGCGCCCAAATCCATCAGAAATGATCAGCATGAAAAGATCTTCCTTCACATTATAATATATGGTATAGTCCAGGTGATGAGTTCTTAATTTGGATTTTATTTAAAACTTCAATCAACTTATATTCATTTATAATTAAATTATAATTAAATTATATGGGTTAATACATAATTACACCCTTTTAAGTTGGCAAAAAAAGTTAGTTGCACACTTAAACTTTGGAAATGATTTATTGCAATCTCTAAAATTGACATAATTGAAACATTCTCACCCTTATTATGCTAAGCGTCATAGAAAATGTATCTACATAAGAATTGAACCAAAAAAAAAAAAAAGGCCTCCAGCGATGCTTTTAATTTATATATTTCAAAAATTTTAAGAATTCAAAATTAGATTTCAAAAAAGATTTATAATTACATAATTAGCCAATACATAACAATATTCATATTTGGCCAAGTTAATTTATAATTTATTTTAAATCTTCAGAGATGGAGATTATATATTAGCCAATACATAACAATTCATATTTTGCAATTTCAAAATTTGTGCATATTTAATAAGATATATGCTGAAATTGCAAATATATGATAGAAATTTATATTAATGCAATGAGAAAATTTTCAGTAAAAATCGTAATGAGAAGATTTTAAATACTACAGTTTCGTTTCAAATAGAAAATTATTTGTTACCATTCATTTTTATTCCCTTGCAATACACTATTTAATTCGAAGATAAAGTCGACGAGTGAAATCGATGAAGAGTTTTCAAGAGGTTGTTTGGCTTTAGTTAGTTGAATTGATTTAATCAAAAACCTCAATTTGTAGCCACCAGTCATACGGTCTCCATCAGAATTTAAGTTGATTTTCATACAATTTGAATTGAACAAAATCACATGGAAGGGGTTGTGTATCACAAGGCAATTAGCATGGTACTAGGACCATATTCATGGCCCCATAACTATACCTACCATGATGCCTTACATAATGATTCAAAAATCTTGTTTTCAAAAATTGCACGAAAAAAGCAATAAATGAAAAAGTATAATCCAAATAAATAATAAAAAGGGAAATATTTAATGATCAACATATAATTTTCTAACTCAAATGATCAACTTTAAGACATTAACTTTCATGCTTCCTCTCTCTATATAAATGAAGAAATTATTATGCATGTTTATATATATATATATATATATATATAGGAGGGGAAACCCACAAAAAATAAATTATTACAAATAATATCTCTTGGCCAAGAAATCCCTAAGGAATCTTGCCATAATATTGTACGAAGAGCCTCAAAAGGAGTTTGTAAAACAGTAAAGCCCCGATCATTCAACAACAAGGCATTAACTAAAAAATCACCAACTTGATTTTTCTCACGTTAGACATGATTGATTTTTTCGGCAAAGCAAAGAGATGCACTTATAGCATATTTGATGTACTAAAAGAATATTCTTAAATTGGTGTTTAAGTTGCGATTTCAATATTTTTTTCATATATTTATGCAATAAGAATTAAAGTTATATTTTTATGTTTGGATTAATTTTATTAAGGATATTTTTGAAAATATAAATATTTTATTTAAAAAAATACGAAAAAAATTTAAAATACCAACAAATTTGAGATATTAGAAACCCTTATACATAAATCAGAAATTTATTCTCAAATGTTTTACGTATCAAACTCAAATTTGGAATAAAAATTTTATTTATATTCCAAAATTTAGAATACCTAACATACTCTTAATGTATTATAACAAAATACATACATATATATTAATCACAGAGATGGCTTAATTATTTTATTTCCTTCGCCATAATTAGAACCCATTTGTTAATTAGTGAGTGTATGCGCCCTTTTACACTGAAGTTTAGTTCTATAATTTAGCCCTATGAACTAAACTTTGATATTTAAATTCCTGCACATCGAGTATAAGATCCTTTTGCACAATTCTAAACTAAACTATCAGGCCAATTACTAATAGGTTCTAATTTAATTATATTGAAATTGTTTTTAAAACTCCAATTAAATCGATTAACATAATTGACCCCTATATCAAAATGAAATATGAGACATTTTTTTATCAAAATTAAGTTTGTCTCCATTTATAAACATAATCAATAATAAATTATCATGTAAAAATAAATAATGTGTACAATTAATTTTATTTTTCCGACCCCGTCATGGTTTGAGAATAAAAATATGAATTGAGTGTGGACAAACAAAATTGGGTAAACATTATCATTTAATTTCACTTGATCGTTTATTACTAATTTGTTGTATAAATGAAAAAAGAGGACCTCAATATTATAAGAAAAATTACCTTGTCAAGAAAGAAGCATCAAAACAAGGAGAATTCTTCCAGCGATCAGAATAAGATCTAAGGATTTCTCTTGCTTTTTCCTTCAAATAGACAGCACAATTAGCCTGAAGCATCATGCAAAGCTTAGATACAGCTTTAACATTCAATATTTCTTGAAGAACCATGGGTGTTCCTGAGTATTTTGATATCAACGAAAGGATCAAGATTGCTCGATCATCGGCCGCTGGAGAGACGTTCAAGATCCTCTTCGCAACCACCGCAATTCCCCCTCTGTGGCTCAAGAACTCAGCTCTTCCATCAGCACAAGAACACAGATGAAACAAAATCCCTAAAATCAGCTCTGTTGTTTTATTTTCTGGTGATTTCCATTCGAGCTCGATCAGCTCGAAAACTGCTCCTGCTTCTATCATCATTATCCTGTTTCTTCCCCACGGACAGGCTTTTAACATCACGCTTAGAGCAGCACTAATCCCTTGTTGAGTTATGTTCTGTCGTAACAAATCCACAATCTTGTCAAATAATTCAGGTTGTAGCCTTTCGAGTACACTAGAACTCGCATCCTCAAACACCATCTTCAACACTGAAACTGCATGTGATTTAACAGTAATATGATTATCAATATGATTGCACCCCAAAACCCATGTCAAAGACTGGATTATCTGATCATTTCGTTGAAGAAGAAGAAGCTTCGATTCCTTCGAAGGAATACGAATCAATCGAAGCACACTGATCGCTTCTTGCAGACCGTTGATCTGATTCTGATTAAAACACGATACTATGAACAACAACAAGGCCTTAGGCACCCCAGCTTCCACCATATATTTCCTATTCCTCTCATTCTTCGCCGCGAAAAGCTCCAATTCGACGAGGATTTTCATCTGTAGATGAGGAAGACGAAGATCTTTAATGAGTTTAATAAGATGGGATTTATCAAGACAAGGTTTAGGGGTGGGAATTCGATCAATACCAGATGAAGAATTTTCAGAACACCAAGCTTGGATTAATCTGCGCAAAGTATGATTAGGGGTTAAATCAGAATCATTAGGCAAGGATTGTTTAGTGACTGGACAGATGGTGTTCTTGGTAGTGAATAACCAATGCTCAATGCTTTCACGATCATATGTGATTCCAGTGATGGTGGTCACAGGGTCTTTCATGATTTGAAGAGATATTGGGCAGATAAAATATTCAGGAATTTCAATATCATGATCATCCATATTGAAGAATAATTATAATACTAAAATTAATAAAAACTGATAAAGCTATTTAGAAATAGATAAAAATAGTGGAGAAATGGGAAGAAGATGATAGAACGTGGAAAAGAAGAATTGTTATTTAATGTAAAGACTGGTAAGAGAAAGCGGCTAATTTATTGAAAAAATTTAGAGACGGAAGAAGATGGGGGATTGGTCTACTCTTACTGGTCAGATATATATTCCAATGTCTGATCTCTTACCATTTTAATGGGGGACCGTTTGTGGTCAAATAAGAAACAAAATTAGCCAATGAAAAAACAGGAACACGTAACTCCTAATATTACGCATGTATGCAATTACTGAAAATTAATTAATTAATAAGAGGGTAAGAGTATTGCTTATGCTATAGCAACACTTTTTTTTACACTATCTATTATTTTCAATTAAAAAAATGTACTTTTACAAAAAATTAAATATTCGCTCTTAATAATAACTAAAACATTAAAATTTATTTCTTTTTATTTCTTTCCTCATATCTTATACAACTTTTTTTACACTTTTTCATTAAAATTTAAAAAATATATATAAAAAATTAAGAGAAATAAAAAAATATTTTTAGACTGATTTTATAATAAAAACAAAAATTATTTTTAAATTATTAATAGAATAAATGATAAAATTTAAAAAATATAAAGGAAAAATTAAGAGAAATAAAAAATATTTTTAGATATGTTTTTGTATTAAGAACAAAAATTATTTTAAAGTCATTATTAACAGAAAAAATGATAAAGCAAAAAAAAATTGATAATTAAGATAATATTAATTTTTTCTTAATATATTACCTTAAGAAAAAATTAATTTTCTCTTAATTATCAATTTTTTTGCTTTATCATTTCTTCTATTAATGATTTTAAAATAATTTTTATTCTTAATGCAAAAATTAATCCAAAAATATTTTTTATTTCTCTGAATTTTTTCTTTATATATTTTAAATTCTATCATATATTTTTATTAATAATTTTTAAATAATTTTTGTTCTTAGTATAAAATCAGTCCAAAAATATTATTTATTTCTCTTAAGTTTTTTTATATATTTTTTAAATAGTGGTGTGAAATATGAAAAAATAGATATGAGAGAGAATGATAAATAAAAAAGTAGATTTTAATGTTTTTGTCATTATTATGATAGAAAAAAATACTATATTTAATATTACGTAAAAATATATTTTTTTATTAAAAATAGTGGACTTATAAATAAGAAAGTGTTAAAAAAAAGTATTAAAAGAGGGTGTTGTTAGCCTTCATCTCTTAGTAATCTTGTTTAATTGGAAATTATCGGTTTCTCCGGCTCAACTAAAATAGGAAAAAGAATGTAATTATCAAACCATTGTTTTAGATTATTATATATGATTATGCATAATTGGTTTTTAATGGTGTGGGAAAAGCCATTATTTTAAGAGAAGATGGTGAGAAAGTACTTTTGCTTGTGAAATAAAATGATTTGAGAATGAAATATCTATATATATTCTAAGTCTATGTTTGGGTGGAGGTAAAATATGGGAAAAAGAAAAATAAGAAGGTAAAATAATAAGATATTTTCACTTTACCTTATACTTATTTGGGAATGAAGGAAAATAAGGTGGAGAGGGAAAATAATTTTCAAGTGATTGGATAAAAGTAAAATATGGAAGGAAAGAAATCAATTTACCCTGTTTCAAAAAGAAGTAAAATAAGGAGGGAAAATAAAATAATATTTATTTTATTATTTTTTTAAAAATCTATTATGATGAGGACAACAGCTCCAATGAGTTTCCCGCTTCGCAACGCATTTCCTTGCTTGAGTTGGGATACTCTTATTTTTATTGGATGCCAGTTTTGTGACGATGACATTAAGGCTGCCCTCTTCCAGATGAAGCCTTGGATGGCTCGCTGACCAAATGGGTACCAAGCGGTTTTCTTTCAATCTCAATGGCCGCTGGTGGGGTCTCTGATTTTTGTAATGAAGCTAAAAGAATTAATCCTGATGGAGGAACGTTAAAAAATGGAATAAATAATACTTTTATATGTCTCATTCCCAAAGTAGAGGTGCCCAAAAACATTTCTCAATTCAGACTCATTTCTTTGTGTTTAGTGATTTACAAGACCGTTACCAAAGTGATTGTCAATCGTCTAAAAGAGATCATGCTGCAAATAGTGGGTTCTTATCAAACAAACTTTGTTCCTGGTAGACATATTTCAGAAAACATTATAGTTACTCAGGAGGTGATCATGCCACGAGACAAAATTCGGGAAGGGTGGGGATTCATGGCAATTAAAGTGGATCTCGAAAAAGCTTATGATAGAATTAATTGGCTTTCCTTTAGGATACGTTGGTCGTCGAAGTTGTTATTCCTTCTCATTTAATTTTTGTTATTATGCATTGTGTCTCTTCTAGTCCGATGCAAATCCTTTGGAATGGAGATGTCACTGATCATTTCAGTCCAATTCGTGATTTACGCCAAGGTTGCTCCCTCTCTCCTTATCTCTTTGTGCTATGCATGGAGAGGCGAGATCATGCTATCCTCTATGTTGTGGATGCTAATCTTTGGGCTCCTATTCGTTTAAAGCTCAATGGTCCCCCTTTGTCTCATCTCTATTTTTCAGATGATCTTATTTTATTTGCTCGAGCTGATCATTGTCAAGTGGATGTCATTAATTAAGTGTTGAATATCTTCTGTATTCGCTTGGGACAAAAAGTTAGTATGGCTAAAATTATCATGTACTTCTCTAAAAATGTTTCAAGACAGACCCAAAGTATCCTCAGCAATAAATTGGATTTTAGAGAAACAAATGATTTAGGGAAGTACTTGGGGGTATTGCTTCATCATTCCAGAATCTCTAAGAATACTTACAGCTACATTTTAGATGGTATGAATAAAATAATATCAAGCTGTAATGCTAGCAGGCTCTCCTTGGTAGGCAGAATAACTCTTTCATTATCGGTTTTATTGGCTATGCCGATTTATGGGATGCAGTCAACTGTGCTCCCAAAATCTCTTTGTAAGGATATGGAAAAGAAGATAAAAGGCTTTTATGTGGGGTGATTCAGATGATAAGTGGTATGGCCTTGGTTAAGTGGGAAAAAATTCAAAGAAACAAGGAGAGAGGTGGTCTTGCTCTGAGGAGTTTGAAAATTCTCAACTTGGCTTTTCAAATGAAGATGTCGTGGTATTTTTTCCAAAACCCAAACCCTTTTTGGGCTCAAGTACTTACGTTCAAAATACAAGTTTGATCATCACAACTCCGAAATGCCTTTAGCACTTCATTCTTGTTCTAATGTTTGGAAGGGAATTTGCCAGAGCTGGAGTATTATGAAAAATAATGTCATCTGGTCGATGAGAGATGGTAATAGGACTTCAGCTATTGATGATTTCTGTATAATTTTGTTTATGAACCAGTTGAGTCTATATCATTAATCAGCCTGTACGTGGTTTATTTTGTTGATCATCATGGTGGTTGGTGGTGGGATTTGTTTAGTGGCTTCCTTCTACAAGCCATTCTTCTTCGTATTGCAGCGGTCCATCCTCCTTCTCCTTCACTCGGGGAAGACGAGTTTTCTGGAGATTATATAATATCCTTCCATATAATTAAGAATAATTTCAATTATATAAAAAAAAACTACGATGCACATGAGTTAAAACGCCAAAAATTTAAAATTTTCATGCAAAATAAAATATCATTAAAAGTTTGAATAAAAATAAAATTAAATACATAAATCAAATTAGCAATATTAATCCAATGTTTATACAAAATGAGTAATTATAAAATTATGTCTCTGAAATATAACATGTAACACTATAACTAACCCACAAAACAATCAAAAAGTACAACCGTGTATCACTCATCCCAAGTATATATCCAAGGCTCTGATCACCGGATATCCTCATTTATCGATCCCCCTAAGTTCCAAACTTGTGCATAGAAAACTCATACGCTAAACATATCGTACCTAGTGGTACATAACAACATACAAGTACACACATATGACATGTATATGATATACATGATATACTCACTGAACTACTATAACGATTTATCTCAAAATCTGCACATACACGGGCTCGCATAGTAAATGATATACCATAAGGATCTCATATATATAATGCATACCACAAACATGATATATCAAATAATCACTCAATATCATACAACTGCATACCACACATAATATAATTAATTATTTTATTTTGGTTCACCTTACTTATAACTAGATTAAAATAGATACGAGTATTTTACGGCTCTCGCTATAGTCAGATATAACTCACTAAGGAAGCTCTCATTGCTTACATTTGGGCTTTCAAAAATCTCAACATAAATCAATCGAAAAAAAATGAGAACACAGAATAGCTATGAGGGAAGCCCAACTAACTAGGCCCCGAGCCTTCAAAACATTTAGTTAATCTTCAAAGTATATCAATCGTGACCAATATATGTCACTCGGTACTGATCTCCTCTTTTAATGGTATACCATATATCCTAACTCTAGTTTTAGTTAGAGTATTAGGCTTAAATTTCACAATACGTATTACATATATTTCTATATTATTCATTTTCCTTATTTTACTAATATACCATGATTCCCACAATTATTTATACAACATGTATTTCCATATCATGCTATAAGCACATAACTGAGACCTACCATCTCACAATGAATCAATCTTGATTCACAAGCAAACATACAAATTTTTCAGTATAAACAGCTTCATGCGTGTGAAAAACCTTTCATGGCTGTGAATAAATACTTCACGGACAGTTTACCTACGAACTAAACTGTGGTTCAGCGACAAACTTCACGGTCGTGATCATCTTTTCACGAGCGTAAATCTAAGTCGTGAATCAACCCGTGAAATAACTTATTTCATCAACAACCACCAACACGACATTCACGCTCGTGAACAAACAGTCGTGAAACTGGAAAGTTTTCAAAAAACATAACATCTCAACTTTATGTCATTCTCACATACAATACTTTCTACGGTTGACTAATGTCAATCACCCTATCAACATTCCAACATGCATTTAACCATTTACCACCACCATATACTCCCTAACCATCAATATTAACTAGAATTACTCATTAAATATCTCAATCTAACTATATTCATAAAAAAATTTCATCATGCATATCAACTCCATATTTTATCGTTTAGCTTATCACTGATCATTTACATCATGTATTTAAAGTAAACAGAAATACAAAATAATTGTCTTAAGTGTTGTTATGTACAAACCTTATACCTAGGATGGAGTGAGCCAAGACTCTAGCTCTTCAAGCTTGTCCTCTCTCTTGAGATGAACTTTCAGTTCTACCTCCATATTCTAGCAAGAAGAAAATATGTTTTCTTAGCTTCTAGAACCCAAATAAGATCCAAAAATCTTCAAAACTGAGCTCTCTCACAGACAAGCTCGTAACTTTTCTCTCATTTTACCCTTACAAAATTTAACCCTCAAAGATTCAAATATGGTGGAAATTATTTCTAATGATAAAAGAGATGTTAATGTAGCATGTTAGGTCAGTTATAAGGGTATGAGAACGGGTTTCAAGGAATGACAGAAAGAAAAATATGACTATCTCACCTGCTCTGTCTGTCCAGGTTTCACAGTCGTGACTCGTCTTTCAGGGCATGAATCTTTCTCATTCACAGTCAATAAGAAACTTTTCAAGGTCATAAAAAATATTATCACATCTGCTAACTAAAATCTGATATTAACTGTCGTGACACTAATTTATCACGGGCATAAAATAACAGATTTTAGCAACTCTCAAACTTCCAAAATTTCACTTAACTCTCAACTTTCATTAACCGAGAACATAACTTATAGGTTTTAATTATAGGTGTTACCGATTAACTCCCTCTTGAGATTTTTCTGTCAAATCGGCCTATGCTAATCTCATGGATAATTCATAAAGTGTTGCTAATCTTGTCTGGAATAATTTATGAAAGTGGAAAGTCCCTTAGCAAATCAATATTTTTTTCTGAAATTGTTCGCATAATAGGGTCCTAACTAATGTCATCTAACTTATTCTCCCAGTTGTCCAATTTGCAGCCATTCTAAAGAGACCATTCTCCAATTTGTAGCTTTGCAATCCAGTTTTGGTCCATGCTGGTTCAAGAGAGTTTTTTTTTGGGTAATATCTATAACAATTTGTTAGGACTTGCTAATTGGTTTTCTATCGATGTTAAGATGTGCTTTAAGGTGAAAAATAATATTTTATTGGCCTACTCTTTTCAATGTGGAATGTTGGTTTTTATGGAAAATAAGAAATGAGGTGGTTTTCAACAATAAGTCTAAATTTAACCTTTCTTTGGTCAAGAAAATTGTGTATTATTCTAGCATTATTGATGATACTTTCTCCAATCAATTGTGTTAGGGAATAGGGAGATTAAAGTGGTCTCTTGGATTTGTCCCGATTCGTACACCCATAAAATTAACACTGATGCTTCTTATGATCTGCCTACAGGTATTGCAGTTGGGGTGTTTGAAAGGGATTATAGTGGCAAATGGTTGCAGGACTTTGTCTCTAAATTTGGTCATTATCCCATTTAGAGAGGAGAAGCTTAGAGAGTTTTGAAGGGTATGCATATTGGGTTAAAGTGGGCTTAAATTCTATTATTATTGAATGTGACAACCAAGTTGTGGTTAATATGATTAAAGACACTATGCTATAAACCTCCATAGCTAAACTTTTTGAAGAGATGAAATATAACTAAGGTATAATTTTTTTATCAGAAGTTGAATCGATCATCAGAAGAAGAATTAGTTCAAATTAGGATCTAGATCCATTATTTCATACGTAGCTCCCTTCTTTTTGGGTGTAAAGCAGTGTCAAACCAAAATACCCAACAAGCATTACCTTTCTCTGAAAAGGGGACCCTTTACATGTAAGACCTATTGCTCATGCAATTTGGGATCCTCATTTTGGCCAACCGGTCGTGGAAGCTTTTACTCAACCTCAAGATATGTTTTCAGATACTGTTATACAATTACAACCCGTCTTTGCTCAATGGATGCAAAACACCCATGCTTTAGCACCTAGTGCAACGGCTCCTGGTGCAACAGCAAGCACCATGCCATTCGAAATCAAGATATTGGTATTGGACTTGTCAATCGATTCATAACCTTTCGAACACAAACAATATCTATTCGAACCCCCTTTACTTGTAGGAGTACATCTTGGATCTTTCAACCATTTGTTTAATTGATACAAATTGTGACTTGGATCTCACAGATATTTTAATTCCAGCGAATGATGACGTTATAGCTTCAATCCAATTAATTCTTAATAAATTAGTATTTGCAATTTGTGAGGGTCGTTCTAGCTATATACGAAAAAAATCCAATTGGTAATATATCTATTATGATTACTACTTGTATCATTTCTATTTATAATTTTTTTATAAATTTTGAATAATTTCGAACCGCTAATCATATTCAATCGAACAAAATAATATAATGAATACGTCAAATATTTGGCAGAAGACATGAATTAAATAAATGTCTCCACTTATGAAAGGTCAATCCGACACAATAGGCATTGCGATGCGAAGAGCTTTATTTGGAGAAATAGAGGGAACCTCTATCACACGTGCAAAATCTGAGCCACTTGAATCCAGAGCTAGCTGGTTCTCCCTGAAATGAGTTGAGGCGCAACAGTTGACTGAACATCTAGGGGTAAAGCACTGCAGTTTATTCTCTAGATTTGTAGCTTGATTTCTTTCTTTTCAAGCTTTCCTATTGGCCATATGCCTCATGAAGCTAACTTTACTGATAATTGTCTTTCTCACATTGCTTATGTCTATCCCATCGGAATCAATGAGTTGAATGATCCTCCGCCTGCTGTTCTTCTTTGATTATCTCATGATTTAGTTGATGGTTATTATTTTAGATAGTTGTTTGTTCTTGTGAACCCATTTCACCTCCATATACAAAATAAATAAATAAAAGGGGTCTATTGTGATTTATTGGGTGGAGCATGCATATTTAAGATTCATATAGGAAATTAATATTTCTTCCTTTTATTTTTAGACAGAAATTAGCATTTCTTATTTATAAATAAAAATTTAAGGTTTAAATTTTATTTTTCAATTCAAGCTTATACTTAAAAGTCAGATAATGTCCCCGGCCAGGACCTTTTTTTTTTTTTGAAGAAAAATTATTAGATATTTGAACTTATAAATTTGATAATATTTAAACATATTCAAGTAAAAAATGTCACATAATATTTTATTTAAGGTATTTATGAAGTTACAATGAAAATTTATGTGTTTAAAAGGTAAAAACTATAAAATTTAGATATAGTAATGAAATTAATTTAAGAATTTAAGTGTTTATATAGAATTAATTAAGTAGGTTATGTATACATAAAGACAAAAGATAATGGGGACGTTAACACTTGGACACGAATAATGGGCATAAAACATGCACATACAAAAACAAAAAACAAAAAACAAAAAATCAGTCAAAAATTCAAAAAAAAAGAAGCAATATACAGATTCAGTCAAAAAAGCATAGTCAATGGTTGGGTTTACTTTTTTTTAGATGGAAAATGGTTGGGTTTACTTTTAAAAAAACAAACGATGAAATAATTGGTTTCATAGACTCATCATTCTTTTGCTTTGCTTGTCTTCGATTGAAAATTTTATATAAAACAGACACACCCAACATAAATAACACTCAGAAAATCACCATCTTTCGCCACCGCCTCAGTCTACCATCTATTCAAATTTGCTTTTCTTTCTTTTTCATGGAGAGACTAATTTTTTGGTGTGAAATAAGTATTTTATGCTTTTTTTTAGTTTTTTTTATCTAAATAAGTACACTCAATATGATTTTTGACACTTTTATTTTATAAATTCAGCTATTGCAAAATTCTTATTTATAATCACATATAATTTTTTGATATTTCAAGAAATTCAGTTAATATTGAAGGGAAATTTGTTCTCTAAATGCTTCGTAGCTATTTATCTTTAGTGAGGACAGCCAAGTTGTCCCTAAAACGATCACATATAATTTTTTGAAACCTAGAAATAATTGATATAATTCACAGACATTAACTATATTTTGAATTCACACTGTTTTTCTTTCTTAAACATGAGGATATATATAGGATTTTGTTTTAATATATATGTATAAAACAAACTTGAATTCTTGAAATTCTTTAATCACTTAATGAATAGAATATATAATAAAAACCATTAAATTAATAATAATAATAATAATAATAATAATAATAATAATAATAATAATAATAATAATAGAAATTACTTGAGGGTTAAGAGTTGACACCAAATTTCTATTAATTTTTGGCAGCAATGCAATATGCAACACTGAAAAAGAAAGAAAAAGCATGTGCTGCTGTTCCTTAATTGATGGTGTGCGGTCAATGCATTCATTTTGATTTAAAAAATTCCATGTATATATATATGTGTGTGTATATGATGAGATTTAAGAAAAAAATTAAAGAAAAACTCGAAATAAGAAATTCTGCAATTTCCTTTTATCAACTCAGTTGTACCACACCTTTTTTATTTCACTGCAAGGTTGCATAGTAAATTACACAACTTGGGATGGTGCTCTTATTTTAAAAGCTCAGTGGATAATAAATAAATAAATTTTCACTTTTTATGTTTTTTTATGTTGTAAAAAAAATAAGAAAAAAAATTACATAACCTCAACTAACATTTTATTATAATCAAAACAAAACAAAACAAAAAAGGAAAAAAAACTTTTTTATTCCAGCAGTATTATTAATGGTTAGCATGAAAAGCTGGTGCTGATTTTTTTTATTATTATTATTATTTACAGGAACTAATATTATAAAATTTAAGAGCGCAAGAAATACATTTTAACAAGATTTCCGTATAAATTAATACTTTTTTTTTAATTAGAAAATTGCCCACTTAGTCTAACATCTCTCACACTCACAGTACATTATATTAGCGTGTCTTGCCCAAATTTGATCATTTCCCATACGCATATTCAGCCAGTCAAATCAAATATTTCTACTTCTAGTAACCATTGGTGTTTCAACCACTGACTTTTATGCATTGACTGTTTATATATATATAAATATATATATATATATATATATTTATATATTTAAAATTAATTATTTATAATGTTAGATATGCAGACCCAATTTCTATGAGGCACTTGATCGAACCCAGTTTAGCCAATAAGTGATTTTTAATTAAATTTGATAATTTGATATTATCTATTTAGGTTTGTCTTTTTCTAAAAGCCTTTTATTTTATAGGACTTCCAAATTAATGTTCCAGAAAATGCTCACATCAATGCAAAACTGACTTCAGAAATGGGCTATGGCCCATAGCCTATGGTATTCAATTTTAGACCCATGAATTCTGAGCAGGTTTTTGTTTCTTTAATTTTCTTTCTTCTTTCAAGAAAAATTTATAAAACAAATTAGCTTCTGTAAATATTGGCTTTGGCTAGTTGTTATGTATATGCCAATCATTATAACATTTTTTTATTATATACTTCATATATGCCAATAATTCATTGTTTACATTTTTTTTATTTTATACTTCATATATGCCAATAATTAATTGTTGTATCCTTCTTAAAATTTAAATGTGATTGAACTTTATGCAATTAATTTTTTCAGCTGAAATTTTTTTTAATTGATAGCTTTAATAGTAAATTTTAAACTAATTTTGTACCTCAATTTAAAAACTTGTTTAATCAATTATTATTAAGTATATAATGAAAATTTGTTTTAATTATTGTCTTAACTATCACTGAGTAACTAATTTAGTCCCCATTTATGAAACTCTCAATGTCTAATAAGTGATAGTTTAGATAATTAATTTAACCAAGTTAATGATTAAAAGAGTCAACCAAATAAAATTGATAGTTTATTAAGTCAAATTGAATACATTTTTTTTATTGAAGGACTTAATCTTATAAAGTCATAAAGATAAGGGATCAAAATATAAATTGTTTCCCGTAAAATAAAACTAAAATATATATAGGTTGGGTCGGTGGGATAAAAGCCCAAACCGAAACGAATCGATTTTGAGGTTCCCTTTCATATAAAAGCCCAAGAACTCGTTTGACAGTTGTAGTTGACGCTCTCGTCCCCGAATGTAAAGAAAAGACTCGACAGAGAAGAGAAAGAAAGCTATACCATGTTATCTACTGCTGCTGCTGACGGGGATTAACAAAGAAACGAGACTATGATAAAGAAACAGGTTTATATTTCTAACTTGTTCTGTCCATTTCTCTACTTCATTATTTACTATTCAGTTTGAAGCTTCGATTTGCATTCTTGATTTATAAAAGATTTTTTTAATAGTTTTACATTATTAACTTCAAGAATTGGTGCATAAGTGGGCACTTGCCGTGGAGGCTATGCAGTGATGATGATTTAAAATGTGGGTCAAAATGTGTGTAGATGGGTTTTCTTCTTCCAGTCCAATTCTTTATCAATTTCTTTCTTGCTTTTAGGGTGTATCTCTAAAGGTATTCATGCGTGCGTTAGTTTATTTTCTGAAAAAGACCCACGTAATGTTTGTTTCCCTTAATGTATCTATGCCTCTAGGTGAATAATGTTCAAGTTGGGAGCTTTAATTATTGCTAAATTATGAATGTAATTTTTTTTTTTTAATCTTGGATGTTACAGTAAAGTATGCAGCAGTAAGCATCATGGGTTATCAGTTTCTGTTGATTTTAAGTTAATCTGGCTGTACTTCTACCATCATCCTATTGAAAATGTGGTGTTTCATATAATGTTTATATTGTAAATTTCATGGGATAAATCAGATAAGAGTTACTCAAATTATATTTAAATTATATCTATGCAGTTTGCTTAGTAAATCTAGACATTAAATGCAACAGTTTAGAAGTTGATGTAGAAACTAATAAGTCTTGCATCGTTCTAGCTCCTCTATTTTCGTTGATTTCAAGTATGTTAATTATGAAATTACACTTGGTTACTTGTAGATCCTTATTTCTTTGCTAGAGCCATAACAATTGAGAGAAATATTTGATAGCACCTTTCGCCTTCATGGAGTGTCCTGTAAGGTGTTCCATTTGCACGTAGTGATAATTTTCAATTTTCAGTGGGCATGAAAACCTTTCTTTTCCCATTCAGCATATGCTTGGATATACAAGGATTTGAAATGAAGAGAAATGTTTGAATTTAAGAGTAGTTTTTTTGTCTATGATATATTCATTTTATTCAGCTGGATGGATCCATTGAATGGGGATTAGATTTATGGTTGTAAATGAGGATTTGCTTGGTGCTGAATTTTAAATACATCCTAAAACGGTCAAATTTCTGATATTCTCTCCAATATCAAGTTAAAATCTTCTTTTGCCCTAAAAATAATATACTCAATGTGAACCATAACTCGTACAAATTCTTGGATTTCATATTACATCCAAATGCGACCTGAAATCATTTTGATAATGATTTGTTTTTTTACCCATTAAGAGAGTAGGATCCTTGTTTTATTATGTTAACATGATATTTCCTCATGCTAGCAGTAAAATTGTACAATGGTTAATTCTAAGTTCTACATTGAAATTTTTGCTCCTTGTTATTGTGGTTGCTTAATTTAGCCTTTTGAAGCTGATGATTGCCTATGAAGTAACTCTTGCATTCTTTTTTTTTTTTTTGGCTTTGCTCTGTTCCTTACCCTCTTTTGTTCTCGCAGTGTTTCCCTTAATGAATTAAAACAATGTTACATTTAATGTATTGCAATGGAATGGGGAAAAGAAAGGGAATCCCAATATGTTTCAAGTGTCTTCTAAACATTACAAAAAATTGTTTGACAAATTTATCATAAAATCCCAGGTGAAGTTCTATATGTAATTCTACTAAACAGTTGCAAGTGATGTTTTATCATAATACTTCTTCCATTGACTGAACAAGTTATTGCCATGTTTTTCTTCTGTCTGTTGATGCAGATTCATTCTTAAATATCTAATTTCCCACCTTGCTCATATATTTTTCATAATTTATGGTTAATTAAATGAACTCACCGAGAAGAATTGGTGACTGCTCAACCAGTGACATCATTGTTAGGCTACGAACACAGGGTGGCCGAGATGATTGATTTTATTATCACTCTCATGTCCTAGTAGAGAAGTGCAAGTTTTTTGCTGACCGTCTTTCTGATAACTGGCCTACATGCCAGATCATTGACTTACAGAATTGTGTTGAAGTTTGCTGCCAAGAGTCAGACTTTGATCACCTTGTCAATTTCCTTGGCCTTCTATATGTGGCTTTAGACAGCTCATCGGATGACATATGGCATGGTGTGAGGAATGCCCTTGGAATTCTGCAGGTTGTTGTTGAACTAGAGAGCCCTCAAATTGTTGCTGCTTGTGTTCGTTCCTTGGAAGCAGTCCCTTAAGATGCAGCTGAGGAGGAGATTCTGAAGAATGTTCCAGGCCTGGTGTATCAAGCAGAGCCGATTCTATCCCGTCTCCTACCAATCAATCAGTCAGCTATAAGGAAGATTTTTCTGTCAGCAGTTCAATTTGCAACATCATCACCTCCACCACCCATGAACAGTCTTAAACTTCTGCCCAAGAGATGCTTGAGTACCTGCTCACAGAAGATGATTATGCACCTCTGTTAACAGCCGATGATCAGATAAAATCTGTTGTAAAAGAATGTGTTAAGGGGCTATTTTCCAGATTTAACAATCTATTGAACACCTTAGTAAATGAACCTGCAGTAGAATCAGTTCCTGAGTTGGAGAGGCAGTCATTTCAATCTCATCTATCAGATATATCATCATGGGCCTGTCAGATTTTGACAAAGTTGGAAATCAATATGTTTGAATTTGTCAACAGTTGGGTGGATGCATCAGATAAGGTACTTAAGCTGGTTGAGCAAGAAAATTCGACATTTGAAATAATTCAGACAAAGCTGAAGTTTATTGAGCTACAGTGAAGGTTTTAGAAGCTATAGGATACGGCAATGTTATTTTGCCCACGGCAAAAGGGATTTACATGGTGAAGGTTTGGCTTCCTTTTGTGACGGTGACAAAGCCATTAATTGATTATATAACAGCCAATGATGAGGATGCTACGAAGCTTAAGGTTGACGGTGAGCTGTGGCAGTCTTTGGAATCTGCATTTGTTTCAATAGTTCTTGTGTTGCCTTCGGGAGACCTGGCGGAGATTTTGACTGAATGGTTAGGGAATGAATATATTTTCTCAGATTTTGACAGAATGGTTAGGGAATGAACATATTTGCTATCCAAACTTCACCGAGGCATTTGAGGTATGGTGTTACAGGTCAAAAGTTGCCAAGAGAAGACTAGGCGCAGATATACACGGAAATTATGGTATGGCTGAGACTGATAATTTCATGTAATCTCCTTTCAATGATTTTATCAGTTCAATCTTGTTTAGGCTAGCATTAAGAAGTTTTTTTTTTTAAAAAAAAAAAATCATCTGCATACAATGCAATAGAAATTCCATTGAAATGAGAGCTGTTACTCGCATTAGTTTTAGACTTTTAGCATATTATTGAAAATAGGAACTGCAATTTTTTGTGTCTGTATGCAGCAGTAGGATTCATTTGATTATAAAATCTGTAACTGAATTTTTTAGAATGACCAAATTCAAGATGTATAGTGAATTGGTTATGCAGTCTTTCAAAAAAAAAAGAAAGAAAGAAAGAAAGAAAAAATTTCGCAATCTTTTTATATATGCTCATGGCATTGTATTGTTGAATTCATCTTATGGCAATTTTTTACTTATCTTTTCTGTACAAATAATATTTTATGCTGAGCGCATTATGCTATATATGGTCTCTAATTCGCTGCAACAGCAGACATGGACATGAGCTGGGCAATTGTGAAATTTGGATGAGTTGAAAAGATCACGTGAATTCATTTGATTGTAGGAATGTTTCTTTGCTAGTTGTTATCATGTTAGTTATTGAATTCTCAAGATTATAATGACATCATGATATCTATAATTAGCAGATTGTCATGTCCTACACCATTAGAAATGCAAATTTTCGCCTTGAATATACTATTCTCTGACAGCCTTATCAGAAGAATAATAGAGAAATAGTACAAGGAAAAAATTGTAACCGTGCCAGTCACTCGCGAGTAGTTATGGTCAAAGATATGTAATCCCTGTCAAACAAGCAACCTCTAAAATAAACTAGCATTTTTTTTTCTTTGTGCATACATTATCCCATTTCTATATTCTATATTTTGTATGATAGCCAAGAATAATATATTATTCTTTCTTCTTCTATTAGGCAATGATTTGGATTGATTACAAAAATATTAAATCTAACTAATGCTGACCTACTCTTTTAGAACAGAAGACCCATCTGCCTATCTTATCTCATGAATCAGAAATTTAAATTTTGTATATTTTGTTGCTGCTGTAGTGACTTATCTGTGTATGGCCTTTGTTTGAATGGGACATTTGATATTGATATGCTCATACACCATAGTGAAGATGTGGATTCAGACACAGATTTCACTTACATATAGGGCTTACTCCCGATACCAACATTTGGATTTGAAATTCTGAAAGAACTTCAGTTGTATGTTCAGTTGGAGTTGTATGTTCAATTTTCCAACATGCATAATAGAGATCTTAATCATCATATCTCCTACGTATAGTCAATTGGCAATCAACTGAGCATTTGAGGATGTTGATTCTATTTATTTGATGGAATACGAATAATTTGATCACAATCAATATATATTATTAGTATACCCCAATAACTAATTCTTATGAAATCAATCCATCCATCCATCTTCAAAACTTACAAAAATAATATACAATCCTCGACCCATATACTCTCAAATCCTAAACTGTCTAAGAACTCAAATGGTTCTATTCCAGAGTAAAGACCTATACTATGTAAATTTTCCTTCTTTAATTGTTTACACTAGCATTCATTAAATCTTGGTCCCTACTAATGGTTGGAACAGCAAGAAATAGTGAAAGGAGATACTAAGAGCCAAGGTTACTTGGTCATCAGGTCAGGCTACAAAGTCTGGCAGCAGTTGTGCTGCAAACCTCTTTCGGTTCTGAATGTTGATGCTCTCGTATGCACCCGAAGAGTGAGGTGTAGATGTGTTAATGCCTGCGAACTCATTGGGTTCTCCAATTTCGACTCTTCTACCCAATTCAATGTTCTGGTTGGGAAGGAAAGTCTGATGGGTCCCTGATAAGGAAAGGTTTTCGCAATGAGGAAGACCGAGAGTAAGAGAGACACCATTCCCTGAGAACCTTGGTGTAAACTGCTCTGTATCAAACCTTCTAAGTTCTCCGATTGGGTATTGGCCAAAGCCACCAATGAAGTTGGTTTGACCTCCAAAGAATGAGTACCCTTCCCTACTCTGGCTCTCATCCCCAAACTTGATAGAAAACTGATCATTGTTCGTCTCACTAGGCTTGACATCCACATTTATAGATGGAACACTGCTGGGAGACTGAAGCAGTTCATTGCTTCTCGGTCTCTTCGGACTTGCTTGTGTAATTCCTTCCAATTCTGATGAACCTATGAGGGAGAATCCTGATTGGTTCCGCACATTTCCTCCTACAGGAGATGTAGAAGCTGTAGACAAGGAAATTGCAGAAGCAGCATTCTGGTTTGGAGAAGTGTCTAAGGATTTGAAACTTTTACCAGTCTGATTCCCATTAACTGATCCCTTCTCTTGCAGAACAGACTTTGAAGCTGAGTTTTCCTTCTGCTCGCTCTTGCTGCTTTTGTTCTCTGATCCATTCCGCTCCTGCTCCTTGATTTCCTCCAAATACATTTCTTCTACCATCGGCTTCCAAAGCCGAACTCGAGCATTGATGAACCAGTTAGACACCTGAACAATAAACACAACATTAAAAAGAACAAAAATTCAATCCCCATAGTTGACAAAGAAATGAGTGAACAGATTCAAAGTTACATATAGATAAATATACCTGGCTCCTGGTGAGTCCTGTCTGCTTGGCTAGCATATGCTTATCAGAATCTTTGGGATAGCTGAAATTGAAAAAGAATTTTCCAGTAAGTGGGATTACAGGCAAAGAAGTAAGAATAAGGAAAAATCAAAAGGGAAAGAAGTCAAATAGTTACGGGTGGAGGAAGTGCTCGAAGAGCCAAGCGCGAAGAACAGAAACAGATCGCTCTGGCAATCCTCTTTGGGGTCTCCAAGCATTGTGCTGGATCATTCCCAACTGTTGAAGTGCTCGTTGTTGACGCAGGTGATGATCGACGAATTTGAGCCTTGATCCTTCCAGCTTACCTCCTATGCTATCTTCTTCTCCGAGGCTCTTGTTTGCGGCTTTTATTTGGCCTGTTATCGCATCTTTTAAGCACCTGAATTGCTTCGAAATTGTTTGCAGTGCTACTGCTGTATACGTCTTCGCTGAACCTATTCCTGCTGCTTGCTCAAATGATGATATCACTATCTGCATCTGGTGGTGATACTGCCTGTACCTTTGCTCCACCTTCACAATTATCCATCATAATATTAACACTTCTCAATCTCTTTCTTCTATTTTAATTTTTTACTAAAAAGATCTACACATATTCGTCAATTATGCAAACGCAAATACCCTCGTGAATTAAAATTTTCTTTCAAATTTTTATTCTAACGATTGATACCCAAATCAAAATTCTCAATCGTTGACCTATATGAACTTTAAAATATATGTAAAACTACCCACCTCATCAAGCATGCTTATGAGCTTTGCCTTCTTCATCTGAATTTCCTGCCTCTCCGCCGTGGTAAGCTCTGTTCCGCGCTTCCCGCCGGCGTCTCCAGCACCAGGAGAGGCTTCTCCGCCTGATGATTCTCCAATCGCCTTATTGCTACTCATCCCATGACCCTTCTTGGATAATTCATTCTTTATTCCGTTGTTGTTCACATTAACAACTTCATCAAGTAGTTCTTGAGCAGCCTTCAAGTACTTGGAGCTCAACAACATCCCTTGGATACCCGACACCCCATTTGTGACCCCCGAACCCGACGACATCGACCCACCTGAGACCCTCATATCTTCACCGGACACCGCTTGAGCCTGTGACCCGTAACCTGGTGGCTGCTGCTGGGAGAAGAGGCTCAAGGAGAGTCCCTGCTGAGCGCGTGGAGTGTCACGCGCCGAGTCAATTGGGTTGTAAAGGTTGTAATGAATCCGTGGAACAAGTCCATGCAAAGTGGAAGTATCATGCGAGTTTGGGTCCAAAGGGATACCGACGAATTGCTGGGTATTAGGTGGCGCGTGGGAGAGGTGGGGTGGCGGGGAGAGGTTGTTGGCAGCGGAGTTGAAGAATACGAGGTTGTTGGAAGGATGTGGCGGCGGCGTGTCGGAGTATTGGACATAAGTAGGGTTCATTAGCACAAGGGTTTGGAGGCCTTCTGCTGATGCTGCTGCAGCTGCAGCTGCTTGGATTTCAGGGTTCCCATGAAAGTACGTTGCCATCGAATTTTGATTCTCTCGTTAAAAATTTACCGTCTTTTTATCTTTACACTGAAAAAAGACTACGACAGTTAGCTAACCTTCACATCCACATATCAAATCCATGAACTTTTTTTTTTAAAAAAAAAGGGAAAAAATACCCACTTCTTCTACATGCACACTGAGCCAATTTGATTGCCTTACCTTTAAGAGTGTGGATGTAGATGTGTATTTGTAAGCATATCAACCCATCAACGGAGAAGAAGATGAAATTGGTGACTCTCTCTTATATAGCAACTGCGATAATCTCTCCAGCGAACGCCAGCTGGAATGGAAGAGACGGCAAAAGAATGAGAAATTTACAAAGAAAAATTGAGATCAATTAACAATTCCTTGTGATATATTATGAATATTCATGAGACCAATTAAAGAAAGGTTCATGAGGCCAATTAAAGAAAGGTTTTTGTTTCCTTCATCATCTGAAGAAGAAGAAGAAGAAGAGAAAGAAAGGGAGAAAGGAAGTAGAATATGAGTAAGTGTTGCTTTTATAGGGAGAGGTAAATAGAGAGAGAGAGATTGAGAGAGAGAGAGAGAGAGAGAGGAAAATTGATTAGAGTAAGTTTTATATATAGTTGAAACCTGTTGTGATGGAAATCTGAGTGTACACGTGCTTCATCATCATCTGAACTGCAAAGGGAAGAAGAATTTTCACTTACAATGAAACTGAGAGAGAGAGAGAGAGAGAGAGAGGGAGAGAGATATATACAGTAAGGGTTAAAGTACATCAAGAAAACAAAAGCACATAAAAAAAAAAAAAAAAACTGTGTCTATTAGAAATTATGGTATGATCTAATTCACATATGTAATATATTTGTATATGTTCAGATGAAAAGCCTTTTGCCAGACTTTCAAAATCTCTGCAAATCCTCTAACCGAAAAGGAAAAAAGAGAGGTAAGGAGAAAAGACGGGTTGAAAAGGCTGAGAAAAAGATACCCTTCTTTTTATTCACTCTCATTATCCATACATATACGTTTTTCAATTTCCCAGTTCATTCATTTTCTTCATAATTTAAAATATTTAACGGTTTCTTCAAAATTCAAAAAAGAAATTAATGATTATACACACAAATTAATAGCACTTGCTTCACTATCTTTCTATTTTAATGGCTTTTTGAGTGAGGTACCTGCGAATACAATCAAAACAAGGGAACTTCCTCTGATTTGACCCACTCTTTTCAAATCATTTGGTGCACTCAGGCAAACTTTGATGGGAGAGAGAAAGAGAGAGAGAGAGAAAAGAGAAGTTGTGCGTCAATTTATTAAGTGCAAAAAATAGATTTTTTATTAAATAAATTAAAAAATTTGGGATTTGAAAGTGTGTCAGAGGAGAAGATACAAACAGCTGAAAAACGAGGAAACGTCTCCTTCCATAACCCAAAAGCTTAAAAAAATTTAAAATAGAGAAAGAAAGAGAGAAGAAGAAGATGATGATGGTGATGATGAACTGTGAAGAGAGATGAAGGGTGAGAATTCTGGGTGTGGGGGTCCCCTATGCTTCACTTCAATAATAAATATCTCTGTCTTTTTCTTTTTTTTTTTTGTTTCTTTTCATTTTTATTTATTTCTTTTCATTGTTCTTGGTATATAATTTTTTTTTGTGTGGTTTGATCATTGAATGGCAGTGTTTGAAGATAAAGCAAATTAAATTACTAAGAAACACAGAACCAACCACCACGCAACACCTACTTTAATGCTCCAAAAAAATTAATATATCTAATTATGTATCTATATTTAAATTTAAAATTTACATTTTGTACCAGGGAAAATAAGATATTTATTTTCAGTATATGTTTATATATTTTCAACACGAAAATACGAATTTTCTTCTCCAGAAAAGAAAAAAGAAACAGAAAGCTAGCTGATACCCTAAAATGTATTTAACTAAAATAAAAACGAACTGTAGGTCCCAATCAAAATGCATGCATTTGTATCAAAGGAGCCGAAAATGTATGGGGGGGCCCCTAGGTAGATAGGGTTCTCACTGTTTTCTTTTTTATGTTTTTGGACTTTTTCTATTTCTATTTCTTTTTCTTTTTTTGGGTAAAGCATTAAAGGAAGTAATAAAATATTTATTTAAAAAATTACTTATCTTAATAATTAATTAATAATTAAGTATTTTTATGGGTTTTTTTAAATCTTGTTCTATATTATT
This sequence comes from Triadica sebifera, assembly GCA_023653625.1. NCBI lineage: Eukaryota > Viridiplantae > Streptophyta > Magnoliopsida > Malpighiales > Euphorbiaceae > Triadica > Triadica sebifera. The sequence continues at coordinate 25,188,904 of CM042908.1, read as the reverse complement.
TTAATTTATGTGGTTTTATCTTGTTTTCTTTTACAACTTTCTGACTTTGGTTTATCTTGACAACCTCCAAATTAAAGCATCTCATGATAATATATAGAAACAGAAAACAATAAGGGTTTGACATACGATAAAGAAGAGAAATACATACATATATATAAATATAATTGTATTTTGAGAAAACTTTTCTATCCCCATTAGAAAACAATGATAGTGCAAGAAAGAACTTTGTGATGTTAACAGGACTTTGGCTTCAAAGCTTGACATATTATTCATGATATATATATATATATATATAAGGTAAATAATAATAATAATATTATTATTATGTGCTGCTAATTAATAGATACTGTTAATCAATACTCATTTATATAGCTAGGGCTGCATTTATATATGTGCAAACATATAGTTATTTGTATGTATATTACTATTACTACTATCAGCTGCATGCTTTTCCTAGGATTCTCCCATCAAAACTTTATAATAACTGAGCAATATTTTCTGTGTCAGGTATTGACATTAACTAATTTTCACTCCTATCTGAAAGCGCCCTCTTGTTCAGACCCTTCTTTACAAAAATTCTTCCTTTTTTGACAATTATAAAATTACGAAATAATTTTAAGAGAGTTATTCGTGCTGTATTATGATCAAATGTTATATATATGGTTCAACCGCAAATAATATTTGCAAGAAATTTTAGGTAGATAATTGTGTCCGCATTACAAAAATTATATGACGCAGTACAATTGTAGAATTTTAAATGCTTACTCTTTTATTTACTCTGAATGTACAATAATAGAATCTTCATCAAAGTTAGGGAAATCCATTTCAATTTTCATAGATGGGATTGACCATGGTCAACAAGATAATTTTCTTGACAAAAATTATTTTCTTCTAAGGCAGCCTGCAGTAAATGATAAGCCAATGATTATGCATTGAAAAAAAACAGAAGAAAGAAAAAATAAATAAATGTGTAATGGTTGATTTGGTCAATTAAAAGTTATTATTATTATTATTATTATTATTATTATTATTATTATTATTATTATTATTATTATTATTATTATTATTATTATTATTACTTCGTCTAATTTCAAAGTGTCTTCTTTCAAAATTTACTTCCGCACTGGCTTTTCTAAAACTAGGGAATTTTTTTTAATGTTATTGTTTTATTGTTTTCACCTCTGCTTATATCTTCTTATCTAGCTAGTTATCTTTCTTTATTCTCATTAAAGATAAGGTAATTTAGTTACATACAACTATTTTTTTTTCTAGAATTCGGATTTTTCAATCATTTTCTTACTCCTTATTTTATTAATATTAAAAGATATTTGATGAGAAACAGATAGGGTATTATAATTAAGTATTACTATCAATATAATTAATTAATTTAGTTGAAGTTTAAAAGTGGAATTATGTATGCAACCATCAAAATATGGTGACCTCCAATGTCCTTTTCAAGTGCAGTAAGATATTTGACAAATTAGCTGCTATTAATCTATAAACCAAATTGCCCTAATATAGACCCAAAATCATATTCTAGTAGCATTGCTACATTAAGGGGTTTTGATTTAAGAACAAAAGCAACAACTGTGATGACAACTTTTTATTTCTTTAATTAAATAATTGATGTCTTAATACAGTAGTAAAACTAATAATTCTAAAATTTTCCATATATTCATAATAACCCATTTTAAAGTCTTTTTATTATTTAACATTATATTTAATTCATTAATCCTTACTTTTTAACTGTTTTATTATACTTACCTAAATTATATTTATATTAAATTGAATCGATAATAAATTATAATATAAAAAATAGTATTTACAATTATGTCATATATTTACAAATTGTAAATACTATTTTTTTAACATGATAATTTGTTGTTTTTTATATTAAAAAATAAATTTATGAATCGAATTTAGATTAAAAAATGTTCACATTGCAATTATCCAAATCTAAATCTTCATTTACTATGATGTCTCCTTAATGGAAATTAGTCCATTTAAAAAATGTAAGCTGCATATATCACATCAAAAGTAATTAGTAATCCTTAGGCCACCATTCTGAATATTCTCATCTCTTTCTTTATCTCTCTTTATATATATATATATATATATATATATATATAAAGCTAGCTAGTGGGCTACATAAATTTTTTTAATTTATTCATAGTATTCAATATTGTTATCATAGGACACTTCCCTTGTCTTTTCTTTTTCAAATTTTCCATTTCTTTTCACAAGAAAATGACCAGTATACTAATGAAGAAAACACTTAAAAAGCTTGAGATTTCATGCTTATAAATATTATATTTGTGTGTGTCAAGAGGAGACATATGATGAAAGTTAGATAGCAAAGGTGAAAGAAAATAAGTAGGCTTGTGGAAAATACAATGCATAAGCTACCTACATGTGTGTACTGACGAGTAATGACCAAAACAAAAATCTATGCTTTCATCATCATTGTCATCATCACCATAATTAGCTTATGAATTTAACTGATTAAATTGATTAACTTTTTAATCAATTATTCCCTCCCATTACAACCAAAAAAAAAAAAGGATTTTCAGGGACCAAATTAGTGAATAAATAAAATTCTAGCAGCAATAAATATATTAATAGCGACCAGATTTTAATTCAGTCCCTATTTTCAAACTTTCATTGCTCTAATAGTGAAAGAAAAATAATTCGATCGTTAAAATATAGATTTTTGGTCGATATTGTCACAAAATTAGGCGAGCTGCACTTAGCAGACATTTTATCCACCAAGAACGGTGAAAATTAGAGAAAAAAATTCAAAGGATTTACCAAACAAAAGTCACACGTATTTATCTCGCAGGTAAAAAGGACCCCCAAAATTGTCAACCCACATTAATTTTATCTCAAAATTCTTGTAAGTTACTTGTTCATGGTTTGATTCTCTGAAATTGTAAATTCTTGTGATGCTTTTGAAAAATCTAAATTTCGTTTTGGTTTTCGCTGCATCTATTGCATCACTGATTAATTTCGAACTAGTGTTGCTGGTAGTTAGGGTTGGAATATGAGAGACGGAGGAGGAGAGAACGAAAATGAAACATGCATCGGAGAATATCTGAAAGGCCATCTAGATCTGACAGCTCTGATTTTATGTTGTAAAATTAAAAAATATATAATTAATATATCAAAACTATATATTTTGCCTAATATGACCCTACATTAATTAGGGATAATATTAAAAAATTAAGACAATAACTCATATTTATTGATAACAAAATATATTAAATAAAGATATAATAAAAAATTAACACATAACTATAATTTTTTTGGTTTTAATTATTAAATATTTTACAACTCAAATGTTGTATATCGAACAAACTCATTAAATGAGTAAAACGTTTTCTATCAAGTTTTAAAAGTAACTCAAAATCTCTTCTTAAGAGATAGTGAATTAGTATCTATCTCATCTCTTGAATATACATAACTACATTTTACTATTAAAAAAATTTGTTTTGAGATAAATAAAAAAATGTAAGATTATTAAATAAGAATAAAAGGAGTAACAATTATTATTTTAGTAGATATAGGTGGTGATGTGATAATATGTAGGACCATCTTTTTTCAAAACTTCACCATTTGGTTGGTAAACCATCTAAAAAATGGGCCATTATTGATCAAATTTTGATTAATAGGAAGGTAAGGTGAAGAAGCTACAATCGATGATTTTTCATTTTTTGTATGAATTTTTGTAATATTTTGTAGAAAATTTCATTACATGGTTGAAATTTTGTTTTTCTTTGAACAGATTCACGCTGATAAAATGTTTATTTCTGTCCTTTTTCATTTATATAAAAAAAATGTTTTTTTCTTTTAATTTTAAGTCACCCTTTTAAGATTTGTTTTGCTTCACTAAAAGGACAATTTAACTTATTAAATGTGTCCACACATTGTCTTCTCTCTCCATTTTTCAATTTCAGTTCCTAATACAAACAAATAGTCATACGAATTTCAATTTATCCTAATTTTAACTTCACATAGCTTTGGTTAAAAAAATACTTTACATAGCTGATAATTAATTAGGTTAGTTATCAAATTCATATTATTATTAATAATTCGATACAATATAATTGTATAAACTAAATATAACACCCTCTCATTCTATTATATCACAGCTGAGTTAGAGAGTGTCACATAACAAATTAATGCAATTGCTTAATTCTAGTCGAATTTACCTATTATTAAATTGGTTTATATACATATGCTCTGTGCCTATGCATATCCTCTTCATAAATCTTTTTTCTATATCCTAACAATTTGATTATATTTACTTATTTTGTCCATTAATTTGTCACTGTCTGAAAAATGATTCTCAATTATATACTTGCTTGAAACATAAAAGATACTTATTTTTTAAAGTCATATATAAATATATTATAAGATATATACTCTCTCTGTCAGAAAAAAGAAATCACTTTTATGTTTATATAGATTAAGAAAAAAATATTCTTTTTATTTAGTATAATTTAATTAATATGATTGAAACTATATTTTTTATTATATACTGGATTTACTCCGTATCATATTAGAAAACTGAAAAAAATAACTAATATTTATTAATAAATGATACATTGAATAAAAATATAAAAGAAAATTAAAAAATATATATTTTTAAAATAAAAAATAATAATCTGAAATAGATAAAAAAAATAAAAAAATGTATTTAACTTTTTGAGACGAACGGTGTATTCTTTTAGTCAGTAAAATAAATGAAAACCAGAGAGAATTTAGAATTGTAGAAAGATGGAAAAATCAGTTGAATTATTATATATTTTGAACTGAACAGAAGAGTTATTATATTTAATTTACAAATATAAATCAAAGAAACGTTGTAATTATTATTATTATTATTATTATTATTATTATTAAAAAATGATGGTTGAAATTGCATGATTGATTAGGTATACATTTCCAAATCTTGGCTCTAATTGCTACCACACTTTCTTTTTATATTATTCAAATAAATTAAAACCATATAAACAAGAAGAAAAGAAAAGTCTATGGGAAGATTATTATTGAAAATTGATGCATTCAAGCTTGTTGACCACGCAGAGAGATAAGAAAGAGAGAGATATAGAGAGAAGTTGCATTCACAGCTGGACCCATTTTCTTAATTAGCTACCAAAGGAGGCTACTTCTTCTTTCCTCTATTATGTGATTCTCTTTTCTTTGCTACGGAGAATACCCATCTCAAGACGCAACCCCCTTTTATTTATTTATTTATTATTTTTTTTGGAAATATTATTATTATTATTATTATTATTATTATTATTATTATTATTATTAATGAAGATGTAGTAGTTCCTGTTGTTTAAAAATAAAATAAAAATGGAAAGAAAGAAACCTCTACTCTCTAACACATATAATTAACACAAAAGCAATTTGGCTATCATTATCTAGTCATGACCCCACCTTATCTGTCTGTAAAAATCATACATGCATCAATATGCAATGCCATATTATATTATCTTAATTCTATTTTAGAAACATAACATTAATTTTTAGATATAATTTTAACAATTTCATTAAAATAATTACTTGACAACGATAAACTGGACCAACCCTTTTGTTTATTATGATTATTATTATTATTATACAATCTCCTTTTATAGTTATTGTAATTAAGTTTTTGGCACACTTAATTCTTTTACAAAAGCTTTACCCTTGTCGGTTTCATAATTTTATTGGGATTTAATTTGTCGTTAATGTCAATTCATTGAATCACCTCCATCTATAGGAAATTTGCATTTTCATCTTTTTGGTTTTGATTGATTTATATATGCATGCAGGGAAAAAAAAAAAGATTTGAATTGACAATTGGAGATCTATTCGCTTAATTCAATTTGCCCCGTGAAGTAGAGGAGGCACGATGTTTTACATGAATTTCCCAACAAAATACAAATATATAAGAATTAGTATTATCAGCAAAAAATATTTGTTTTGTAAACGAGTTCAAAACTACCTTTTTAAATATTAATTAATAAATTCAACGAAATATTTGGAAAACTATCTAATCTATTAAATATTAATTAATAAATCCAAATCTAGTTTTCCTTAATTAAAATCTAAATATCCACCTTGTATGCAATGTGAAATTAAGTGATAAAAAAATTGTGTCAAGAAAATTATACTTAATACTTTTGTATTAGCCTGTGAAAAATATATATATATAAAGAGGAAATCAAGCTCAGATAAATTAAGAATCAAGATTAAAGTCTTATATTCTTCTAAACGTGATGGGTCATATTAGTTTAATCTATGTCATTTTATCAATAAGAATAAATTCCAATAATCTTATAATGCCAATTTCTAAGGAACCAAACAGTTAATTCAATTTGAAGTTAAAAAGAAATGCTAATTGAATTTATCCATAATCACAATTTCCGAATTCAAATTAAACACTACTATAGCCTTGCAGTAAGTTCAAAACTTTGGCATATAAAGAAGGTTTTTGGAGATTAGAGACAAGTCATGCATATGCATGTTAATGACATTTTATTAGATATTTATGTCTTTTTTCTGAACAATCTTGTGGTATAATTCAATTAAAAATATTTGGTGAAAAAATGTGTTTTTATGAAAAAAAAAAATTGAGCGACTTCATTCATCCTTTTTTTTTTTCCTCTCGAAAGTTATAATAAGTAGTTACTTTTCTATTTTACCCTTAATTTTAAAGATACAACTTTATTCTGGATTGAAGCACATCTTGACTTTTTGATAAAAAAAAAAAAAAAAAACTCATTAAATTATCGTTTGGAATATAGGTTTTATGTTAGAATTCAGTTCATTTTTATTAAAAGAGATAAATTCAAATCATTATGTAATGATATTTATTTGTTCAGAATAAATTCTTAAATTATAATAATTTACTTGAATTTTGTTGTCTGGAGAAATTGAATGAAGTTTTTTAAATTTGTTATTTGGTCCTTGATTATAAATATATAAATTCATTTTGGATAAAAGTGCTTTAATTTTTTAATATAAATTTATTGAGTGAGTTCGATTTAACAAAATAATGCCATTTGTAGGAATTGAACTTCATCAATTTATACAACTTCCAAACATATGATAAATGGATTGGATTCTAATAAAATCATATGAATTTCTCAATATAAACACTTTTAATATATACAATTTAAATTTAACAACAAAAAAGTAAAAATCGAAAAGCATTTTAAACAACATTTATTCATTTACATATTCAATCTCGCTGACAATTTCAAGTACATACTTCACCAATTGAGACTAACTCCATTGATATACCTATTAAAAATATAATCATGATAAATATGAAATATTATAAGATATGTGATGAAAAAATATATCATACGTGAGTGTGCATAAGCGAACGAAAGATGCATAAATCAACAAATATTTATATTAAGTATTTATTATTTCATATTACATGTGAGTGTGTATCACTAATCTTATTTTATTAGTGATATCTACTCACATTAATAATTAGGGGTAAGCATAGATCAAATAATTCATCCATAAATTTTTTTAATTAAATGAATTTATAAGACCCAATTTTAATTATTATCATCACATTCGATTTAATTAGCAAATAAATGAATCTTAAATTTAAGAAACAAAATATAAGAACCCATTCTCAATTGTTCAAACTACAAACATATAAAATATAATAACATGTTTTAAATTATTAAAACTACAAGCATAAATAAAGATCACATTTAAAGAAAACAATTCTAGAAACAAAATACCTAAGCATTACTAATATGCAACAACAGTAAAACGAAATCACAAAATTTTAAAATAAATAATTAACAAGTGAAATAACTTCGAATTACTTGGATGAAATATTTTTTTGGAACAATACCATTAATTTTGTTGTCATAGAATAAGTGAATGTTTTATATCATTGATTTATTTTCTCGGCCCTATTGATGATTTCATGTTTGTCTTTTCTATGACAACTAAGGAACAATACCATTAAACAGTTTAAAGTTTAATTAATCAACTAAGGTTTTAAATTTTTTTATTTAATTAACTGAATTTTTATCTTTTTATAAATTATTACCCCAAATTTATTTGTGTTAAAAATATTTATTTATTTATTTCTATTTACAAATATTTTTTAAAACTAAAAAAAGGAAAGCGTTTCCAAACAAACTGCACCTAAATAATAAGATTTTTAAAAAATAAAGTATTTTTTTACACTCATTTTGAATTTCTATCGCTCTACAAAAATTCGATATAAAAAATAAATTACAGAAAACTCTTATGAATTTTTAATAAATTACAGTCAGTAACTAACTTTTAAAAAATTAATAATTTATCTCATTGTCATTTGATAAAAATGTTATTTGAAATAACAATTAGAAATGTTATCACTTGAATGCACTAGTTGATTTGCAGTTACAATCGTTAGTAACGAATAAAAATTTTAAACATTTTTAAAATATTATTAGACTATATATGAAATTTTAAATAATTCATACAAAACAATTGAAATATAAAAAAAATATGTAATATATTACGCTGTAATATTTAAAATTTTATACAATATGAAATGAATAGATATTATCTCAAATAATATAGAGATAAATTATTAATTTTTTAAAAATTTATTTCTGACTGTAATTTTGAAAAACTTAAAAGAATTTTATGTATTACTAACAAAATTAAAAATAAAATCAAGACACCAAAACCATTCTTTATAAAAGAAACAGGTACGTATAAAAACTTTTATTTATTGTAATTATTAATTATATGTAGAATTTTTTTAAAAAACTTTAAAATTTAATTAATCCACTAAGAGGGTTCAAAAAACAGGTTTTATTTTTTTTTTGTTAAATTATCTATTCATTTATTTTTTTAAATAATTTTTAAAACTAAAAGAAAAATTTAGAGATAGCAGTTGAATTCGCTCCAAGTCTACCTCTAATGGAATGATTTTTTATTATTTTTATTCTCAGTTTTGATTTTGAAATTTTTTGTGTTGAAGACGAGATATACATCTTCCACACCGAATATATGTATATTTTAATATAATTAATAATTTTTTTTAAATATAATATAATATAATATTTATTTAAAGTAATAAATATTTTATATTTAAATAATTATATAATTAATTAAATTAAATTAATTAAATATTAAAATAAAAATAAATTTTTTTAATAAAAATTGGGATCATTAATTTCTGTTCTTATGTGGTATAGAAACGAAAATAAATTTTTTTTACAAAAAGCGTTCCAGAATCAGAAATAAAAATAAAAAATTTTATCCTAAATCTATCCCGTCATCTTTTCCGAAATCGTTTCCAAACGCAGCACACCTAAATAATAAGATTTTTAAAAATTTTCATGAAAACAAAAAAACTATTTTTTATACTCATTTTGAATTTCTGCCGCTCATCATATTTTCTACAAAAATTAAATAAAAACTATAAATTGATGACAGCAACTGCCACGTCACCCTGAGCACTTATTGCTGGACTTAGGCATGCGAAGTGGGTCCTACTGCCTTGATCCCACGTGCCACCCCACCCCCTAATCTAAAAGCAACCCACTTTGCGGTTTGCACGGGACAGGACACCCTCTCTTCCACCTTTCTTGAAAAAAAAAAAAAGAAGGATTTGGACTTTTGCTAACTAGGTACGGGCCCCACCTCCCTAACCTCACTGTACACGCGTCAAACAAACAGACCATTTGATTTTTGATTAATAAAATTTTTTCTTTTAACGAAGATTCGCCTCCCCTGGCCTTTTTCTTCACATGTGGCCCCCACCACCCAATCAAACTTCCACGAATTATGTGGGCCCACGTGTCCACAAAGTCAAGAAAGTATCCAATCAGAGTAGAGGTTGGGTCTCAGGGGCAACTACTTGCTTCTGCCTTTTTCTTTAATGCTATCCCATCTTCAAGCTTGTCGTTGTCGGCTTTAGGATTTTTGGGTACACGTGTCATTTCCTTATACCACTTGACCTCTGTCCCTGTTCGCTTTTTTGTCCTTGCCACGTTGGCTTTTCCTCTACCCCTTTATTTTCTATGAAAACTACCATTCAGCCCTTCTCATTTCCTTAGAAGAAATTATTTATTCAATTTTCCGAAGTTATTATACTGTCAGGCTGACCGTGTGTAACGCATTTTGTAGTTTGACACAGATTCAACGCTTGACTGTGTCAGCTTTTCTCAGTCATTTTCACGTAGTTCATTGAGTGTGTGCAACGCATTTTGTAGTTTGACGGAGATTCACCGCGCGATTAATAGTGATAAGAAGATGATCACAATTTGACGGCCATTATTTTGATTAGTCTGATGGGATCATGTACAGTTACGTGTAGATAATAACTCATGGGGCTGCGTGTAAGTATGGGATTGGTTTAGTGACGTAAGCCGTACTCGAGTATCTGCGACTTTATAAGAACGACAAAAATCCACTGTAATAACTTGCTATCATGTAGTAAATTTTTAATGATAATAGGGGCAGAAATTGTCGTGAGTTTACTGGCCAATGAATAGAGGGAAAATGAGAGAGGTGGTTACATTTGAAGACAAAGCGCGAGTGAAGCTGGAGATATTATTTATCTTCTGTAGCGTGATTGGCAACAGTGAGCATCATGTGGTAGTAGGATAGGATCTTCTATGGGGATGGGGAAGGGGAAAGGCATTCGTAGTTGCTAGCGTCCTCATCATTAGAAAGCGCAGATAACAGCACGATATGGGGAGAATGATTAAAAAATAACGTTGACGATGTTTTAATTTTAGTAATTTTGGTGATACATTAGATTATATATACATATACACACATTACATTAAACAGAGGAGAGCTGGGCCGATAATTTTTTAGAACCACTTGTCTTCAGATGGATAACAAATTTTACATTCTCTTAACTGGACTTAGACAAAATTTAAATTTAAATTGGCAGTATGGGAATGAATTTGAGCAGAGATTCATGATAGCAGTTAGAGAACTAAAAATCACGTGAAAAACAATATTATTTTTCTTCAGATTTAAAATCAAACACTCGGGCAGTAGCCATGTGTTTTGGGTGGTTATGTGCCTCTGCTTAAAAGGGTTTTTTTTTTAATAAAAAAATTAAGACATTTGTTTCATAAAAGAATGGACAATATAGTTAGGTATTTTGCCTTCCCATAATAAATGGAGCCTAAAAAAGTAGTTGGACTCGGTATTCTTGCATTCAATTCATGTCCTCAATTATTAATCATTCATTTTGTGATTAGAGAAATTAAGACCTTATTGCAATTAATATCATATTTAACATTTAATGACCAAAAAAGTTTTTATTCAAAACAAATCATGTGAAGAGCCTCTAAAATACTTCATCTATTTCATTTTAATTATCTTATAAAAAAATAAAATTTATTTTACTCAAATTGATATTTTAAATTACTCATAAAAAATATATTTTTTTCAACTTTATTTCTATCTTAGTTTTGATGAGAGAAGAGTTTTATTTTGAATAAAAAAGTTGCATTAATTATTAGTAAGCAGCAGAGAAATGAAATTTATTGAATTAATTATACACATTAATACTTTTGGTGCTATAATTATTTTACACCTATAATTATGTATAATAAATAACATTCTTAATATTTATGAAAAAATCTTAAACTACAATTAGAATGAAACAGATAGAGTAAAAATTAGGAGAAATTTTTAGTTAAATCCAGTCTATTATATAATTTATAAACTAAATTTAATTAGACAACGTTACACATTTAATTATTTTATTCATTTTGGTTGATATGAATACAACAATTAATGAATCTGTATATATATTACTGTATAACTTGCTTAATCTAATGGACTAAGTTTATATAAAAATTTCTCCAAAGTATTAAATTAATAACATCTAAGTCCGTATGTTATACTATTGGCCAAATAATTAATTTGTAATGATCATTTAAGCTCCTAATTTAAAGGACTGGTTAACCTCCAAACAGCATTATTGACGTGGCAACACATCCAATAATTTTCTAACACATGGAAAACTTTACTCTGTCCATCTACAACCAGCAACTTGCAAAAATTTTTGCTTTCGCCACTCACTTCTAATACTAGCCAAACACAACCCCCATTATCCATGTTCAAAAAACTCATAATCGCCAAATAGATTTACAAACATGCAGATTCTGGATATCAAAATTCAGCCCAGCTAAAAAAAAGTCAAAATCAATAAATTTATCTCTATGTGTGACTTCCAATTTTTTTTTTTAAAAAAAAATCAACTATTTTTCTAACATCTTAATCTCAAACCTCAAATATTTGATCAAATTTCTCAGCGAGGATATCACAATAACCAGTTGCAAACCACCTATTGAAAGTGGTATCAATATGAAATAATTTATGAAGCAATAAGATCAAACATGTTATTAGACTTTTGCTAAATGTATCCGCATTATGGTATATAGTTGTTGTTGCCTTGTATGTTGTAAATTCCTCTTCTCATCCTTATTAGCCTCCCTTCCCATATTTCTTAATTGTATTTTCTTCTCCCAATTGCAAATACCCGTCTCTTAATTTTACAGAAAGCATTATATTTTGTATCTTCTATTTCAATTGCAAATACCCATCTCCTAATTTTACCCGAAGGATTAGATTTTGAGTAAAAATTAAAAATTTTTGTTTGATTTTTTCTCATCAATCTGAATCAAATTTATTCTTTAAATCTATATACCAAAGTTACTAATAGCCGCAATAAGCAAAACTTCTTTCCTTTTTCTATTTTTTTTTTAGTTTTCTGATTCATAGGTAACTATTGTGCAAATGCGAAATCAGCAATATTACAGCCATATGTAAAATAAGGCTGGTGGTGACAGAGCATAGGCAAACTGAGGAGGAAAAGCGATTATATTGCTCACCAGTGCTGGGTTGTGGTTTTGATGTCACTGGGTGACGTTGCAGCGCTGGATAGTGCAGACTATATATGTGAATCTGGCGAGACTTGGGAATATGGGAGAAGAGAGGTCTTTCAGAGAGAAGGAGAGAAAGATAGAGAAGTAAAAGAGTTGAAGGTCAATGGCCAATGTAGGATGCCAAATGTCAAAGACTGATTGAAAACTTTGCCACATCGGTATAGTCGTTTGAGGATTAACGACAGCCCTTTGAATCAGGGGTTTAAATGGCTATGAATCACATATTAAACACTTAATTAGTCAAAAGCATTACAATAGGGACTTAGGTGCTATTTCACCCATATTTTAGGAGCTGATTTATACCTTCGCACATTAATTTATTAGTCCTTTTCTAACCGTTCCTATTTGTTAATTTTCATCATCTGCAATTAGAGAATGATTTGTGAAATAATTATGTTATTGAGAGCTACGTACACTATAAAATTTATATGCAATAATTGTCATGTTTATAATTATTCTATTTGGTACAAATGTTTATAGTTATTTAGCATATTTCATATATGATTTTATCTTAATCTCATTTTAATATATAATTTCAAATTTAAATTTTAATATAAACGTTATATTATTATTTGTAAGAATACACATATATAAATATATTATCTCTGTCTCACATTAAATGTTAATTTTAAAATTATTCTCCACCTTAAATGTCTCTCTCAGAAATTGAAAGAATATTTCATATGTATATTTCTACTTTATTTATTGAAATTCAACACTTCTTTTAGCATTTCCTACACTAATATGAAAAAATTAATAAAATGTTATTGAGATAAATAATAATAAAAAATATATAAAATTGATAATGATAAATCATGTGAAAAAATCGAAATCAATAGAATATATATGTGAGAAAAAAAAAAGTCATATAGACTTGGCAGCTATCAAAAAATCAAATTACCTACAAGAAAAAAAAATTAATGATAAAAAGCAAACTAATCTTGTAAAAAATGCAACCAATTATATGCGGATTGAAAGATTCCATTTTCTTCTTTCTCTATCTTTTTCTTTATCTTTTTTTCAACAAACTTGGCATTTAGTGAAAGTTGCAAGTTCAATGGTAGTAGCTAGAAAATTTTTGCCTTGTTTATCTTGACTTACATTAATTGGCTTTTGAACCTTTCTCTTCTTCCCAATTTCATAATATTATATATAATAATAATATATAATAAAGAGACGTGGCCTTGCTATATCCATGGATTATCCCACAAGTGGTCTCTGTTAGGCAAGACAATCTATCTATATGATCTCTCTCTTGACCTTTCCCTTTTTCCCCCCCTAATTTCCAATATTAATGAAATAAATAAATGACATGTTCTACACACTAAACACTATTTGCTCACATACCCTTAATTAAATTGGAGGAACCCATTAAACACAACACAACCCATAATATTGACTTACCTAACTATTCTGTTGCGATCTCATCCATTTAATTTTGTTTTTTTAATGATTTCCCTTTAATATATGATCTTAAACAAGAAACAGAATAAACCGAAAAATAAGAAAAATAAAAAGAAAGATAAGAGCACATTGATAACATTGGCATAGGTCCTAAAAGCCAAAAGCACATGGATTGTGACATTGTTAAGCATAAAACTATTGGAGATAATAATAATTATTATTATTGTTAACTCATGAAAGGATAGAGTGGGCATTCGCACTTGATTTTTTCACACGTATAAAAGAAAGTATACAATACGTAGCACACCCACAACAAGCTACATAAATCGTCATATAGTCCAATGGATTTCTATATTCGGATCATGAAAGTCAAACAAACAAAATTTAATCTCAATCTAATGGCTAATAAGTAGCCAACCGAAGATCACTTTTCATTATACAATACCTTAATATTTTTTATTTTAAACAATATGAATTAATTAAAATAAAATTTAGAGGAGCTTTTGCTTTTTGTAGTTTATGAAATATAGTATTGCATATGATAGATATTGATAACATGGGTAGTTTATTTGAAGAGAGAAACGAATACTTAGGGAGGGGGTCTTTAGAGGGCTAAAATGCCTCAGAAAGTATAGACAATGTTTAATGTCGTCCTATATAAATTCGATTCACTATCAAGATCATGCCCTTGCTATGTATCTTTCAGTCAGTCTCCTGTTATGTTTCTTTAATTTGTACCATTCTTCAATACTAATATTTAAATCAACCTTAGATACTTTCGTCACATGTTTATATATATATATATATATATATATATATATATATATATATATATATATATTTCTCACTTCAAACATCAATTTCCCAATAATCTTTCTAGTCAATTTATAGTCTTCAAAGCTTCATCATGTTTCTCGCTCCCTTTCTTTCATATGACTCCAATTGCAATTCTAATTTATAACTTCACAATTCTTATATCAATTTCACTATTATTGGATACCTTTTTTTTTTTACAATCTAAAATATAATTCTTAAATTGCAATAGAGGAAAAAAAGTGAAAGTTAGAGTACTGCATTATATTAAAATAAATAAATAAATATGGTTCGAATCCATTTATTATTAACATGTTTTTTTTTTAATTTTCATGTGGATAGATTGACAAGTAAAACCCATTTTCTAGATGGAGCTATAAGTGGGAGTTTATCTAAAGTGAAATGAGATGTGTAAAGCGAGATTGGTCCATATATCAACTTGCTGAGATTTGAAACAAATGATTTTTGAAAAATGGGGCCTTTTGATTATTACTATTATTATTATTATTAGTTAAAATTCAATTGTTATTGAAGTTGTTGTACAATCATGAGATTCCATATTTCAAATATTAGAGGGTGGAGTGGTATCCTACATGTTTCTTTGCATATCCTTTTATTTCTTCTTTTTTGCTTTTATTTTTTCTTAAAAAAAAGCCCATTACATCACTCAATTCTCTACTACTAAGTTTATTTTTTTTAGTCACCACCTTTTTTGGATCATAATAGAGAACAAATCAATGTTGAGACTTTCGCTGGATTCTAGCTCTTGATGAACCATTTTATTAAAAACGAGATGTCAAATTGGTCATGTTCTTTTTCAGGAATTAAATGAACCCTAAGTTTGGTCCTAAGAGGATGAGAAGGTGAATGCCAAAGGGATGGGTATTTTGGTCCATGTAAATTTGGACCACATCAGGTGGCCCAATTTCAACAATAATTCTTCCAATGGGCCTCCCCATTTTGGCCTCAAAAGTAATATTTTCTTGACATTTGTGCAAAAATTCTCCCCACACTTTGGTATTGCCCTTATCTATCTATGCATTGATGCAATTATTTGAACCCCACTTCCTACTTTAGACTGAGGCAATCCAGTTTCATTTCACTTTTTTTACAAAAGGGGCTTTTATGATTTTGATCTTAGAAATGGATTTCTATATATGTATATATACAATTTTCTAAGAAATATAGTAAAAATTTCTTTTACATGATTTTTTTTTTAAAATTCAATATATATGAGCCATATTCGAATTATTGGCATTATTACTTTACTTGATGAGGAAATTTCAGACTCAGGTGGAAACAAAAACAAATGACATTTCAACTTTTTGTTATTATCTTGTGCTCTTAGTTATGGATTCTTTATCAATTAATTTACATGACTAATATTGACAAAGTAAAATTTAATTATTAAACAAAAATCACCCAAAAAATATTTTACAATGTCAACATTTACTTTTTTCTTAAAACAAAATTATCATTTTCGCACGCAATTGTAAGCAGGGTGCATGACATTTCGTATGCCTTTAATTAGTACTTTTTTAACTATATATTTATCGTATTATTTTTTTTTCAGTGTATTCTTCTTTTTATTATTATTTTTCTCTTCTTCTTCTTATTTACAGAAATAAAAGAATATTTTTTTGCATATTTTAAGTTTGTTTTTAGAGAGAAATTTTTTTATTTACAGATTTGATTTAATTTTTAATATTTTTGAATATTGTAATGATTATTATTATTGTTTGACATAAAAATATTTAATTTTAATTTTTTTGGGAAAGAAAATGGTTAAAAATGAAAATATTTAAATAAAAAATGAGTAACATAGAAATATAAAATCGAGTTATTAGAGGTTGAAAATGATGAGTTTGGTAAAAATAATGAACCAACAATTGATGAACTTATAAGCTATAAATGATTAATCTTTAAATTTAAAACAATAAATATGTAGTTTTGAAAAAATAAACTTACAAATTTAAAATGATGAATCTGCAAATTGTAAATAATAAATTTATAAGTGAGTGAAACAGTAAATTATTAATGATAAACTTGCAAAATCTAAATAATAATCCTATAAGTTCTAAACAGTGAATCTGTGTTTCAAAATGATGAATCTGCAAGTACAAAATGATAAACATATAAATTATAAACGATGAATTTATAAGTAAAGAGTCTGTAAGTTGTAATGATGAATCTGTAGTTTCTACACGATAAAACTGCAAGTTTAAAATGATTAACTTGTAATTTCTAAAAAATAAACTTTAAAATGATGAACTTATAAATTATAACTGATGAACTGATAAGTTCAAAAACGGTAAAATTGTAAAGTATAATTGATTAATTTGTTTTATATTTATTAGTTTATCAAAATTCAATTAAAAAAAAGTGTATTTTTGTGAAGGAAATATGTCTAACATGAATCAAATTTCATGATATACCAACCTCTTTTCACACTGAGATGGGCTACAACGTGGGCCTCCATTTAAGATGGACCAACTGCAGAAGTTTTAGCCCCATCAACACATTTAACGAAAGGAACCAGGCCTTTAATATTCAGCAATGAAGGATTTAGGGGTGTCACATAAACATGGATTAGCCCATCTGTGAACACAATCCCAAACAGCACAGCCCCATAATTCGTAAATATTTCTTTTATTTTTATACATAGATTTTTCTTTTCAGATTTCTTTTTATTTTAAGAAACACAAAATACAATTTAAGTCTTTATATTTACTGTCTTTTGGCTATTAAGCCCCTTCATTTTTATTTGAAAATATTGAGCTGTATTTTTTTATACCTATAATTTATTATATCCCATTTTTAACGACATAAGAAAATAATATAGAAAAATGCCCCAAGAAATCCTTTTTAATTATTTTATGGTTTTAAAAAATAAAAATTTATTGCTGCAATATCAAAATACCTAGAAATTTTGCAGTGAAGTGTATCTTCGAATGATTGACTTAGATTTTTTAAATATTAATATTTTCCTAATTTTACTTGACTTTTCATTTATCTCTTTTAAGAGAAAATTTTCACTTAATTTGGTGTAATTTTTAATTGATATGTATCTATATTTAAACTAACGGCTTAGTACATTTGACAAACATAATAGCTGAATTATTCCTCCTAATAAACTATATCAATATATATATATATATATATATATATATATATATATATATATATATATATATATATATATATATATATATATATATATATATATATATATATATATATATAGAAATTTTTTGGTTTACGGGCTACAACAGCTTCTATTGTATCTGCTAACTCCAAGCCATTAAGAGAAATATAAATAAATACTTATCATTAAGATTTCAAAACTTAATTAGGATAATTTAGTTTTCTACATATAATTAGTTAAGCAAAAGCATAATAACCTATCATTCTCTTGTTAGGAAAAAAAAACAATTAAACTATTTTGCAGATAGAAGGGGGAAAACAAAGAAATAAAGAACAAAATGACGAGAAAATAACCATGTAATTGTATTACATCAAACTTTATAACCTGGAATATATCTCCTAGACAATGCCTCTATTATATGCTTTTTGCACTTGCTTCATGTACTATATAGTCTATTTAGTTTCTTTTTTTCCATTTTTCCTTTTCCATTTTTCAAATAAAATGAATGATAGTGATAGATTTTCATTTTTGAGTTTGATTTGATACAATAAATCACTACCCATTAATAAGTTCATTTCCTAGTAGAGGCAATGTTATATTCTAATTTCATAGCCAAAAATTACATATATTTGTTAGATATGTTCACAACAAGAGCCACTCATATATTTGTTTGATTTTCTCTTTTTCTAATATATATATATATATATATATATATATATATATATATATATATATATATACTTTTTTCTGAGAAATAATCCAATAAATTTTTATGAACTTATTAATTAGATACTTAATCTTGATCTGATAATTTTTATTTCAAATACTTATAAACACTTTAAAATAAAATAACACCAGGTGTATATATATATATATATATATATATATATATGAAGCATAAAACGTAAGAATAAATTTTAATATAAGAATAACCCTGAAACAAAATGAACATATTCTAATTGTGTAGCACAGTATATAAGAATTTATAAAATCCAACCAAGTTTCTGGCATAGATATTATGTTAGCCTTCCCCGTTCCACCAAAAAAAAAAGTATGCTATTTATTTGGATCAAACATAAATTTATAAATTCAACTAATGATAAATTATTAAGTAAATAAAGTAATTTTTATTTGATAAATATATACAAATTCTAAGTACTATTGTTCTTTATATAGCAATTCGTTATTAATTTGGTTCATTAGTGAATTTATACATCTAATGTTAAAATTGTTGTTTTATATGTCAGTTGATCATTAATGCAATCAATCATTCAATGAAATTCATAGACACAGTACAGTATATTGTTCTGTCTCCCCCTTATAACAATAGGACTGTCCTTAATTATGCCTTACCAAGTTGATAGATAATTTGGCAAATTTCCAAAATCATTCTATTGAGGAGGAAATCATATAAAAGTGAAATGATTTCGTTTTCCAACTCCTACTACTATACAGCCAAGTACTATTTCACCACCCTACTATAATAATTACTTAATATAATCCATTAACAATCGGCTGTGGATCTCTTTATGATACAGTAGAAACCCTCTTTAATATTTTCCTATACACTATTTATATCTTTGGGCAATAAATGTTAAACCAATGATAGAAAAAAAAAAAAAAAAAAACAAACAAGAGAAAGAAAAGTGAATATCATAGCTATTCCCCCTTTTCTTTTTCATTTTTTTTTCTATTTTCATTTTTTTTTGGGTTTAGGGTACAGGCTGCTACTAGTGATTTGCTGACTTTGCTGATCTGATGATAATAGAACATGTAAAAACTATATGTGCATGGGAGAATATAATACAGAAGTAGATATTATATATGTTTATGTTGATTAATATAAACACTAATTAAAATTTTAATATCAGATATAATAATGTGGATTAATTTTTAACTAATTAATAGCTAAAAAGGAAAAAAAAAGAAGAAGATAAGATGGGGAATTCTGACCAACAATTTTTTTTTTCTTTTTTATTATGCCTGCTTAATTATTAGGGTTCATCTTTCTTTTATCTTTTTAATTTTTTCTTTAATCTTATCTTTATTCTTTTCCCCTTATTTCATTGTCATCCTGTTGTCACTACATTCCAATGTGATGAAATGTTGAATCTGTTAGTACTGCATAACGGTCCCTTTTTGTTTTTTTGTTTGTAGGGAATCTCGAAACTGAAATTTTTGGATAGGGATTAAGCCCTTTTGCCCACATTTCTTGCTGTTACACAGGAACACACTTAAATTTTGTTGGACCTTCATTTGTCTTATATTATTTTAATCAATTTCATGAACATTCCTCTTCAGTGATTCAGACTCATTGCCATATACTTCATTAATTACATATGCTTCCAAACACAACTTTAACCAAAAACTATTAATGAGGAAATTAAAGCAAGTGTCTGACACAGAATCACATAGAATATACCCATTGAAAAACATTAAAATACCATTAGAGCATGTGATTAGGATTCTCAAAGCCGCTGCAATCCCCAAATTAAATTTCAACCTATATGATCTAGAAAGCTGAACATTCCTCTGCAATCCTCTAAATTAGCTAGCTCAAGAACAGTTATCGTATTATTATTATAAATGTTGAAACAATAAAACAGAAAATTATATACACACACACACACACTTTCTCCTCTCTCTTCCAATAATTTCATAATCAGAATGCGATACACTGCTGAAATCACTTAAAAGTCCCACAGGAAAAAAGCTGAATTAATTACCTTTGTGTAGCCCTTAATTACAAATCGCACTTATCAGTATCAACAAGAGTATGTAATTAGTTAGGTTCATCTGTGAGTATGATTGTACAGTTATCAAAAGAAGAATCTTAACAGTAATGTGAAAGCCTGATTATGCAATTAGTCCAATCTTGCTTTAAACCTGAAATCTTTATGCACTAATTATATACTTTTGGTAAAAAATATTTTGTTTTTCGGTGGAAAACTGGACATATATCAACTCAAAACTAACAACTCGTTTACTTAACAGATGGTGTGAGAAAAAAAAAAACAAAAAAAATCTTATTTCCCTTGAATTTAGATTTTTTCTTATTTGCAATGATTTCCCTTCTCCATTTAGTAATCAAATAAGAAAAAAAAAATAAAAAAATAAAATTTTGAACTCAATTCTCTTAAAACAAACAAACGAACTTTAAAAGCCGGCTTTTTTTAATCAAATCTGTTTTTTTTTTTAATTATTTTTAATTCTAATAAACCTTCCTTTTTTTTTTTCCTTAGTTTTTTTAATGGTCACCTCACGGGATCCAAAATCCTCTATATATATATTATATGCTTTAAATAAATATTTAATTTAATTCTACTCCTAAAAGGTCGATCGGGCTTCTTATTTAGAGAAAAAAAAAACTTCAATTAGCAGTTTATGAATTGAACTTAGTGATAATATTGAAAAGGAAATTCGTGCGACATTATGAATTAAAGATTCCTTTTACTATTTTCAGTCAAATTTTATTTGATATTACAGACCATTTGCTTGTACTAAATTCACATCCTTCCATGACAACCATGTCGAGATTTCCATTAAAAGAACAACCGCAAATCAAGACTAGATAAAATTAAATTAAAAAAAAGTTAAAAAATATGGAGATGTTCCTATAGGAGCATTTAAAAAAAAAAAAAAGACTTTCGAAGTGGTTCAAACTTGAAACTCTTCTCAATAAACTCAGTCTCTGATAAGTATTCCCTTTATGTTTGAGACTAATCATATTTGAGGTTAATATGTTTTGCAAGTTGCTTCAACATGTGAAATTCCTTGCCAAAATAAAAACAACAATCTCTCAATTAATCGGATCCAAGCAATTTTCTTTACACTTCTCGCCTAACCTAACTTTGTCTGAAGTTAGGACCAAATACACAAATAAGTAACCTAGACCAAGTGATGGTTTTTATCCCCCGTAAAAGGGGAAAAAATAAAAGCCTGTTTCATCATGAAATTATCAATTTCAGCAAAGAAACATTTAACTGTGACAACAAAACAAAGTACATAAGAAATAACAGAGGACTTCAATAGCAAAACAAAGTACATAAGAAATAACAGAGGACTTCAATAGCAACAAACCAATGATCACACGAGGCTTTCATCCCAGCGTTCAATTGATTTAAATAGAAAATTTCCCATTGAGTGAGATAACTGTATTTTAAACAAATACCAAAGCCACTTTATGTAGCTAAATCCAATGCATGAGATAAACAAAAAAATAGAGAAAAAAAATGCAAGAACTTTAATTAATATATTCTTATTCTGTCATATCTTTGTTACATCAAAACATGATTCACCTTCACTACAAATTAATTTGACATTTAATCCTATCTAAGTTTTCTACACATAGGATTGAGAAACAAATATATTGGTAGAAGAAACAAAAAAATATTCCAGCTAACAAGCCTAGGAAGCTGCTAAATACAGTTCGTCCTAAGTATTTTAGTATACTAAAGGATGTTGACGCTGACAGTTCAGTCTGCTTACCACCCATAGATGGGATTTTCCACTTGTGGAGGCAAGAGATGCAGGTCTTTACAATGTTGCTTGTCATAGTCCCGGGTACCAGGCATTGCTCCAGTACAGAGTCTAAGGAACTCATTCCCCGTGAGACAATAATGAGCAAATGCCAATCCTCCATCAACCATCTGAGACATATTAGGCAATGAAACTGATTTTGCAATTCCATTGTTTTTGCTCAATTTTGTATCGCCCTGGTCATTGTTCAAGATTTTGTCCAGCTCAGAATACTGCATGAATCTCTCAGTGGCAGCCTCCCACGAGAGATTGAATCTTTGCTCAGGTGTAAGAGGTTGAGGCTCATTTTCTAATGCTTCCTTAACTTTTGCCACAAAGTCCTCAGATGTCTTGTAAGTCAAACAATTCGGAAATGACCTGAAGAACTCATTTGATGGGTGGTCTGCACACACAACAAATTTTCCCATGGCAAGCGCCTCAGCAGTAGCTGTGCAGAGCACATCACTCACGCTTGGATTTATGAAAAGTTTGTACCTTCATCCAGGGAAAAGAAATGTTAAAAAAAAAAAAGTATACCACAAGGACAATCATACATACAGAAGGATTTGCAAAATTGTGACTTCAATTTTTAGAAGGATCAAGGGAAGATATCTGAGCCGCACACAGCAATTCGCTGGTGCAGCCCTTATGATCATTCTGGAAAATAAATCATTTAAGGCAAACTCAGCCACAAAGCTCAAGATGGGAAATGATTTCTTTTCCTACAAAAAAAAATAGTTCTACTGTTAACAAATGAAATTATAAAGCTTTTCAACTACTCTCCCATATGAACACAAATTGCAATGATATAATAAAAGCCTTTGGTTCCCAGCAGATACTTACCCATGAAGAGAATCATCTGCATGGTCTCGCCCTTTCATGAAGTTGACATTCAAATCCAACCTTTTTGCTGCAATTTGAACTTCATTCGCATCTTCTCCATTCCCAAATACATCCAACTTAAAGCCATCAAGCTCATTCTTATGCTTTGCCAACAAATCTATCAACTCCCTATACCCTTTAGCCCAGACCATCTTGCCTAAGAAATATGCTCCTTTTGAGAAGGCTTGCTGTCCAAGTTCCCTTTCTGCAGCAACTTTTTCTCCAATTTTCAAAAACTTAGGATTCACACCATGAACATTGCATATCACAGACTTTGGTAAATCCTGGGTGGCAGCGGAAAGGCGAAGAACCTGAATGGAGAACACATAATGCAGGTCACATTATAGGATAAACAGTGAAATGCTTAATATATATATATATATATATATATATATATATATATATATATATAACGTCTCCATGTCTCAGCCAACCCCCGAGACCTAATGATGAAGAAAGGCCAGCAAGAAGAATCAGTATAACCACAAATCCAGACAATTTACCTTATGACAGTATGCTCGGGTAACCCAATTGTTTATGTGTTTGACAAAGAAAGCTTGGAGAGCACCATTCCTTTCCCTCTTGATGTATTCTAAGTAATTTGTGTGCACAATACCAACAACGTGATTGAACTTATCAGCCCAGCGCTTACCATGGTGATACCAATTCAAATGTTCTGGTTCTTCTAGAATAGCAATATCAGCTTCCTTCGATGGAATAAACAGGGAGGTATCCCCAGCAGGGATTATGCTTCTTCGTTCTTTTGAGAACTAGAAAACAATGAGAACAAAATTGTCACATATTAGCCATATCTTAATCCTATTAAAACAACAGTGCATGATTAGATTACAACTAGATACCTTTCCTGGATAAAATGAGATCTTAAAATCAGCCTTAAAGCCAATCCTATCCTCAAGCCAGTTACGAATATAATTCTCCTGCTCTTCTAGCGAACTAAAAGTGAGATTGTTGGGATAAACTAACTCTTGATCCGACTTGCAAAGCCATGGAACCACTAAAGTGACATTTTGTTTTTCAGACTTAGCTAAATATGCAGCTCGGAAAAGTGGATTTACAGCTGTACCGGTCATCCATGGAAGACTAGCAGTTGTGACAATGGCAACATGTCTCTTCCCATCTGATGGACGATGCTTTGAAAAGTCTGTCCAAAAGCCACCCTCATAACAATGCCCTGTGCTTTGAAGGACACTTGCTATCCTTAAATCCAGTTCATCATTCACACTCTCATTATCAAAGACAGAGGATTCTCCTGTAGAAAGTGAGTGCAGTAAAAGTTGATTCTTGCGTTTACTGCACAAGCTTTCAACTATCTTGTCACATATATCTAAAACCACATTGAAAAACACAATTAATATTCAGTAAGGGATGGTTTTCCAAACCAAAATAAAATAAGCTTGTCAAGGGGAATCTATTGCATAAGAAAAATTACTAAGTAAAATGTATGCATGGCACGAATATTTGAAAGCAAAGGAACATCAAAAACAATTATACTGGTTCTCCTGACTTTTCAGCACCCATCAATTGCTTGTGAACTATTGCCCTGCATGGCAAAAATAATTCTAAGCAAAGGAACACCAATAACAGTTATAAGGTTCTCCTGATTGTTCAGCTACCATTAATCGCTTCTAAACTATTGCCTTCAACAGATGCACAGAGATGAGTGATCCCATGGTAACATTGGAATGAGAATAATTAAACACAATATATAAAATGAAAAGGAGAGATTGTGGAAGGGTTAAATTAGAAAATACTAGCAAATCTCTTTCACAAAGAGTGTCATTATTGCCATCTTAGCCCAGTTGCTCCATCCTAAATAGTCTTAAAACCAATGTCACCAAACTGCCTTATCTATCCATTTGCCTCCTCCAAGGCAAACACCTTTCTTCAATATAATGAACATAAGAGAAATATTCCATCAGCTAATTTTTCTCGCAAGACAAATGATGGAAAATAAAACTAATCCTAATAGAATCATAGAGAGGCAGATATGAAAATAACAGTGAAAGATTAAAACATTGAAAAGGTGGCAAAGATACAAAGGAACCAGCAATTTTCTATGATAAATATTTAAAACAAATCAAACTAACTACTACAGTGCCTGTAATACTAATAACACCCCAATAAAATCAGATCTAACTCTTAAGGTAAGTACAATCTCAGCCATCTAAGATGACATAATTACAGAGACAAATGAAGGCTCAAATACCCCTAAGTATTAAAAGTTGCTACAGTTGTATAAGCAGTACTGCCAGTCTGCCAAAAATGTTAACTATTTCCTCCTGCATCAACAAGACAACATCCTAAAATTTTTGAGAATCAATAGTTATAATTTGATACATAGAATGCAAACCAATCATGTTCATGCCATTATAAATGCATCCACAACGAGTTCCAAACCTATCTGATAAAATTAAAACACCAGTTGAAGCTGGAAGAACAAGACTTAATTTGTTAGTCATATGAACACAGATTATTTAATTAACATCCCCCTTAAAACTTTTCATTACATCTAAAAACAAATAGAAAGTCAATGAAGAAAAGCATAAAATAGACTCCTATATATGAGAATAGAAAGACAGCTTTGGACACAGAAAAGATAAGGAATCAATAAAACTGTGTGCTCAATATAATAGCACTTCTACAAATTGTAAGCTATATGATAAAGCCATAGAAGTGAAAGAGAGCTAAAAACTATGTACGTGATCTTGAAACAATAAGAACTACAACAATGAAATTGTATTAACTTGCCTCTTCTAACTCCAAGTTGATCCAAAAATGGCCCAGATTGTCTAACAAAATATGCCAACAATTCTGGTACATCCAGCGGAGGTACTTCCTATATCAGACAGAGAAAGGAGCATTCAGCATAATGCACATTCCATTTTTCACATACTGAAATTTTTCTTCTTGTTTTGTATCAGAATAAGCACAAACCATCAAAATTCCCGGAGTTGACAAACAGAATAGCCAGTTTTGCAGGAACACATTAGCAAATGTGACCATAGAAAGAGAGGTATAAAATAATAAGCCACAACAGGATCACTTGCCAAAAACAGAGAGGTCCAAAAACGAGAGAGACAAAGAGAGATCATACTTGTTAAATACCAAAAAATTAAAATAAACTGCCAACAGTATTAAGATTGGAAAATACCGAGTTGCCACTGCTAAAAATACAAGCCACTGACATAAAATCATAACAATTGTTTAAAAAGCTTTTTCATTGATCACATATCATGCATGAAATTTACTATCTTCCATGCACAAATTTTAATGCCATCGGTTACCCCTTCCCACTCTAAACATAATAATGCACCTTAATTTTCAGAGCCAACTGGCAATGCACCAAATATGATGGATATGTGATGAATTAGATTGGAGATAAAACACTGGATGTGAAACTGGATGTGAAACATGACATACCTTCGACTCTTGAGGCTCTCGGATTGCTTTCTGCAAAAGGAGATGGATATCTCGTTAAAACAATGTTTGCAGATTATAGTCACCAAAATAATACCGATATAAATAAAATGAACAAAAACAATTTTAAGCACTGATTTTGTACCTCTAACTTTTACAAGAAAAAATGTTCAACATGAAACCTAACTCCAATTTGGATATTTAGAGCAGAAGTCCAGACAAAATTCAATCCCTTTTCATTCAGGCAGACACTTAGGTTTGTTAAGTAAAATAATGCAATATCTTAAACTGTTATCCTTTTCCAGCTCCGACAGAAAGAAATGATTTATCAAAAAAGTATCAGCACACCACCGTTCCAAAGAAAATTATAAAAGGAGCAATGTAAAGCATGTTATCAGTAACCTACTTATGAATAGTGGTTTACTTCAGTACTTTTAACATATAATTGAATCAAGGACAAATAAAACCCTAAATTCGTATAACTTTTCGCTAATCAAATTTTGAAACTCTTGGTAAATTTTCAACCTGTTCATTCAAAACACAACTTCATTGACAACTCCAAATCTAAATACCGATATTCCTCTGTCTCTTATAAGGAAAATATCATAACTCAAAATCTTAAAGAAACGTCACAACTATTCAACAAATTCTTCATCTGACGATTCATTTAAATTAACAATTCAAACAACTTCCGTACTAACTAAAAAGCAGTAACAACTCAGACACGAAGTATACAATTGGATTAGAACACGAAATTACTCATAATAGAGCAAAAAATCTACATACCAAACTTGATTTCAGTTTCTCCACAAACTCGTTATTCTTGAGTCCCCCAAAAATCTCCACGGACTCACTCTTTTTCTCCAAATCCCTCAACCTCCTCCTTAATGCCCTTATCGGCTCCCATTCCCCAAACTGCCCTCCTTCCTCTTTCCACTCATCCAAAAACTCCCTAAACTTAACAGGCCTTCTCCTCCTCCTAACCCTATCAAACTCCACAATCCCATTACCATCCACATCCTCCACATCCTCCACATCCGCCACTATCGCGTTCCGTATAGCAGACAAATCAATCCCTAGCTTCGCCCTTGGTCCCCATTTATCTAACACCTTCTTGCCAATCTGTGGCGCCGAGTAAACCCTCCGAAACTCCGATATCTTCGGCTGCAATTTCTTCACGAAATCCATTTCCCTCGGCGTCGAAGATCCTAACGAACCTACCGAGAAGGAAGTAGACGCGGAATTGAAGAAGTTCTCAATCTCCCGATCAAACGAATTAGCTAGATTCTTAAACGAATTAGCTCGGGCCCGCATGAGTTGGAGATCCGCGTCGGCGGAGTCGCGGACCTCCCGCCATCCCTTAGAAATGAAAGAGAATGCAGTATTATTGGATATTGAAGGTTGAGGCTCCTCGTTCATGGCGAGTTGGGTCAGAAATTGGGGTTTTCAGTTATTGAATTTGGGGATTTCTCGTTCCTCTTGCGGAGAGAGTTGCGTTGAAGAGAAAACAACAAAGGCAATGGACTGTTTTGGGTTGAGGGCTTTTAACGGTTATGATCTTTGGTGGGTTTTTCTGTACTTCTCTCGAAGTGTATACGTGGACGGACACGTACACTTGAAATGGTAAGGGTAGATTTTGGAGGGTGCTGACATGGAAGATTCAAGTGGGATGATTACCTGGCGTTATGTGATTGGTTAACTGAGTTCTGGGTTTCTGATTTGGTGAATATTCCAGGTTGATGGCTCAGGAATATGCTGCTTCGATTCGAGTCGAGGGAACAGTATTATACAATGCTGCCGTTCGCAGGATGAGATTGGGATTGACTGTGTGGATTTGTTTGGAGGTATGTTTGCTAACTCGAATACTGGTTGGTTATAACTTATAACGATAAGTTGCATTTGAATTATTTTTTTTTTAGAAGGTTGATTTTGAAATAATTAAAAAATTAATATTTTTTTTTTAAAAAAAGAAGTGACTAAGTAGATACATATTTTCATAGATTACTCGGAGGTAAAAAAAAAAGTATATATATTTTATAAGGTATTAAATCCGTCACCTTTTACTTTTATTATAACTTAAATATATTTATTTAAATAAGATTTAAATTCGGAAGTATACTTTAAAAGTGAATCTCTCCAATATCCTGAACTAAGAACACAACAATGACTTCTGAAGCAAAATACAAAGTAAACTTACGAAATGACATCAAAATGGGACAAAGATCACACCTTCTAATAAGGTTTAAATAATATCTGTTTGTTTTATTATGTTAATTGTTTTTTTTTCTTTTTCTTGTTTTTGAAAAAAAGACAAATTAAAGAGATAATATTCTGTCCTACCCATTCATTTCACAATGGATTGGATACGAGTGGCCTGCAGTATCCCAATGCCTTTGTGGGCAAATTCAAATCTGATCCCACTATTCTTTTGTCTCTTTTTTTTTTTCTTCACCATCCATGTCATCATTTTTCTTCCTCTTGGGGTTATATTGCCACATTATTAATTATTAGGGTCTAAAATTTAAGGTTTAGAGTTAAGGGTCCATCGAGTCATCACTGTATATATATACTAGAGACAATCCAAAAATATGTTGATGAAGAGGTATACTATATGTGATTAATATATAAATATTTAAACTTTATTTGATCGAAGATAAATATGTCGGAAATGGTTACTGAGTCATTTTGAAATAAGTGTGTTGGCTGATTGAACAATAAGTACGCATAATGTTTTGTAACTTTCATAACAGTAAAATAAACTAACCCAGGCTATCGAGCGCACAACGCAATATCATGAGGGCAACAAATATTTCTACAAATTTATTTTTTAATTTTTGGTTGTACAAGAGTTACATAAATAAATGAACATAAATTTAATATTACAAAAGCTTAATTGACAGCCTAAATGATAATTAATTTTCATTTTTTTTCTCTTTTAGTATAAATAGAGGTATTTGACTTATATTTAGGAGACTACTGTTCTTTCTAGAAGTTCTCCTCTTCCTTTTTCTTTCCTTTCCGTGATAGAAAGATACTTAATTCAATTTATACAAACAAGATTGTAGTGTTTAACTTTTATCTCTAATCTATTGTCAATAAATCTAAACTAGGGGACAAATTCATCTCAAATACACAAATCTCATATTTCATATTCTTTCCTTATGTTTTTCAACCTCATACTTTAAACTGGAATAACAACATCATATTATTTCCTAACAGGATAATGAAAAGTTAACATTTATGCTATATAATCCATTTTTAAGATGATTTTCTTCATAAATTTGGAGATGGAGGAGACGAGGCCAATAAGTCAAGACAATAAATTAATAATAATAAGAACAAGAATAATTGGGCCCACTGTATATAATAACTTATTTTATTTAATATTAATACCTTCTATGGTATGTGGAATTCATGAGATTCTTAATTAAATTCAGACAATATCTTATAATGTATACATTTACATGATGAGAGAAAATTCAACCATAAGAGGACAAAAAAATGGTGAATATAAAATATGTTAGTAAATTTCCCTGAAATCTACTACTAAAGTTGTTTTACTTATTTATTTATTTTCAATTTTAATTTTTAAATAAACTGAACATTAAATATTACAGATTGTTTATTGCTGAAATACAACTCTAAAATCCAAATCTATTTGTTTATATTTTTTTATGGTCTTATCTGTCTGAAGTATTAAAAGTAAAATAAAAAAAGAAAAAAAATATAACATATATTATTTTTGCCTAAAGAAAACTCTTATTGTCTAACACAATTCATCTCTCTTGTCTACATTATTGACTTTCAATTCCTATAAAAATAATAATAATTATTCAGAGATGCTACATGATCAAAATCCAGGAAATTTATATCCCAAAAAACAAAAAAATAAAAAATAAAAGCTCCCAAATATAATTTGTTTAGATGATATACTTTCATTAGTTGGGTATATTAGAAAAATTATGAAAAGAGTAAGGAATAAAAGCTCTTTTGTGGTAATAATGCTAAAAGGGGCTGATCAATGGGTTGTGGGCTTGGGCTGTGTGGAAATGTTTGGGAAGCTGTGGTCTGGTCTCAAACATATAACAATTGTCGTTTATTAGGTATGTCGCTGAGCCCATACGGCGCAGGGATAAGAAAATCTGACACGTATAAAAAGCACGCTCCTCTTTTTCCTTAGCAGGTAAGATTCTAGATTTAGAGCACAAAATGGTCATTCCAGACGAAAATGAACCTGCCTTTACGCTTCCATTTGCCATTTCTTTAGACAGTAATTCAATTCCTTGAATTCCAAATTCCAGAGAAGAAATAACACAGAGACCGAGAGAGGTTAGGGCATGGGGCTGCTTTCTAACAGGTAATTTGTTTTTATGTGTGTGTGTGTGTGTTTTTCAATCGGTTTTTTTACATGCTTGTACAAATTGTTGATTTTCAAAATATTGACTTGATTTTTTTTTTTGTTATAAACAGAATCACCAAGGAGAGCCTGACTCCAGGAGATCATATATACTCATGGAGGACCGCATATATATATGCTCATCATGGTTCTCTCTCTCTCTCTATTTGAGTTTTTTTTTTTATTGTCTATCATTATGTCAGAGTATAAATGTATAATGTGTCTGTAATTAAAGTGACACTAGCAGTTATCTTTTGCTTTTGGGCTTAAACTAAGCAGTTTGATCATGGGTTTTGGGGGTTTTGTGCACTTCGGTGAAATACCATGGAGAATTTTAATAAAGGTCTCCCTTTTTAGGTTCCTCTTTAAACTGCATTGATGTTTTTTATTTTAAAATTTAAACCACTATGAATTTCTTTCATTGAAAAATTCCATGGGTTCTTTTAATCTATTGTGGACTTGGAAACTGCAAAAGTTATGATAGATTGAGGTTCTAGCACTGGGCTGGTGAATGCCCCTTTGCCTGCTTGCCTCATTGAGTAATGAGTTGACTGCATTTGATGGTGGAGGATTTGCTATTTGTTATCGTCACATGTGGAAATGCTCATTTTCATCAATTTGTATAAGGCTTAGATTTCTTTTAGTAAGAAATAATGATTCTATGAGAATGAGAATTGACATTATGAATGATATAAAAACAAATTGTTTCTCATTTTAGTCTCTCTTTTTTCTTTTTGAACATTTGACCGCATTAGGAATATATATTGGGGATGATAAAGTAATTCATTTTACCAGACGTGGTCAAGAAGTAGGAACAGGGACAGTACTGGATCTCCTCTTGGTTAGCTCAGGACCGAAAAGATTTCATGTGCCCTGCCCCACCTGCACTATGCAGGAAGGGGGAAATGGGGTTGTCCTCTCATGCCTCAAGTGCTTCCTTGCTGGTGGTGTCTTGTATCGTTTTGAATATGACGTTAGCCCTGCTCTCTTTCTTGCAAAAGCACGCGGTGGTACTTGTACACTTGCAGTCTCCGACCCAAATGATATAACAGTCCATCGGGCAAAATACCTGCTTGAAAATGGATTTGGGTGCTATAATGTGTTTAAGAACAATTGTGAAGACTTTGCTATTTATTGCAAAACTGGACTTCTTGTTGTGGTTCAAGGAACAATGGGGCAGAGTGGCCAAGCTGCATCCATTATAGGAGGCCCTCTTGCAGCTGTTTTATCTACTCCATTGCGTCTTGTCACCACAAATATTTATGGGATGGCAGCAACAGCTGTTGGAGTCTACTGTGTGAGCAGGTATGCTGCTGATATTGGCATGAGGAAAGATGTTGTGAAGATCTCAGTGGAGGATCTAACAAGAAGACTAGCTGTAGGCTCACTACGGGTGGCTGAACAGCAAATTATAGCTAGACCAATACAAGAAACTCAATAGTTTGATGTTGAATAAATATAACAAGCTACTCTTTGTTATTTGATCTGGTGAGTAATGGTCTGGGACTTAGAATCCTAGCACAAATTGCAGATTCAATTTTAATGTGGCATTTGCAACTTTATCTATCCTTTATATGATATATATCAATTTGTAAGGAGTATGTATCTCCTAAGTTCTGAATTATGTTTACTGCTTAAGAAGTCTGCTTCATCACTGTCATAAATATTGATTTTGTTGTAAACGTCGCCCAAAATGTTCATTGAGCATAAAACTATATGTTATTTTTATTGCGAAGGATATCTTTGTATGAGAGTGTTTCTTGTTTTGCTGAAGTTTATAAGTTACTAGTCAATATTTTATGAAAGACGATAGTATTGATCAATATAGGATTATTGTCATTGAGATGAATTTCCACAAATTTTATAATTTTCAATGGGGTAAAACTATATAATTTCTATCAGAAAATGATCTTAGTGTCCTAATTTTAAGAAGATAAGATGCTAAATTTTTCTCTGACGCTGTCAACTTATTTCAATTAGAACCGAAGCAACAATTGGGTTACCAAGCTTCGCCTAATTCGTGCGAATTGGAGCTGTAGCCCAGATTATCTGACAACGACGGGACTACGGTAAATAAAATTGTAGCAGCATAAGAACCTTGTCGTTAATAGGAATGGTGTCTTTGCATCAGCTAAAATTTTAACGTATACTTTTTGCCTTTTGAGGAGTCCTCTTCACATATTAAGGAGGAACTAGACAAATCTGCACGTTACATTGCTCGATAGCCATTAAAAATTTAGAGGAATGAGTTTTAATGGAGCATGCCGCTCCCATTGCTAGGCAGTGTATCCACGAAAACATTGATAATATGATATTCATTGAATCATTTTTAGACTAAAATTTCCTTTTTGTCATTCACCCTTCACGGTTTTGTTTCTCTATTCTTATCCTCCTGTGATTGTTGAGAGTGCAATAAGATTCATCGACAAACAGATCTCACCTTATTGAGAGGGCAAAGTAAAAATGCCTAAGCTTGCACCTCAGTTCCCGCCAAAACTACTCTTATCGTTGAGGCGACGTCTAACAGCATGAGCACGAGTTTACAAAAATCATCATAATATAATCTCGTTCAAAAATTCTGGCACTGTCAAAACCATTCTGACACTGAAAGCGCCTGACAAAATGTCCATTACTACTCTAAATTAGGCAAAATTGACATTACGAAAGACGAACTACATTTATGAAATGGAGCGCTTCAGATGCTAGTAAGTTGAACAGTTAACAAGTTTGTAATACACGTTGGTCCATATCTTCTGTTTTACTGATCTCCTAGACAAGAAGAACTGCGTTTACACAACCATCATTCTCTGGATTATTTGTTACTTGAGCATATTTCCCTGCACCATCCCAAAGATATAAGAAAGCGCTTCAAAAAAAAATCATAAAGGATCTTCACATATACAACAAAGGTTCAAAGAGACAAATTACCCCACACAACTTTTCCAGCAGGTGTGACGAGACCTAATTCGCTGACATTCACCTGAAATTTACAAGGAAAAATGTGTAATTCAGATAATAGTTAATTAGAATTCTAAATATAGACTAGCATATGGTTATATTACCTCAATGATGGTTCCCTTGGTCATAACACCAAGAGATGTATACATTGAACCATTGGGATTTTTCTTCACTCCAATGATTTCAAGATTGAAAGTGCATTTGAGTTCAGGATGTGTGACATGTGCCTTTGTAAAACGCAGTCCTGAAGGACGAATGAAACGCTCGTACTTGGGAGGTTTTCTTGTAAACCCTGGTCCCACATATGTGACTTTGGTGACCATCCTTTTCCACTGCTTGGCTGCAAAAACAGAAGAGAAGAGTGTAATGAGAACCAATAATACATGCAGTTTCCAGATTCTCTTTAAATTAATCCTCTATCATGATATGCTAATAGTAACCTGCATATACTATCAAATTAGAAGGGGAGAGGTAACGTACTTCTGACCCAGAAGCACACTAATATAAGCCTCATTGAGGGAAGAAAATCTTAGCATGAGTAAGTAACTCACAAGGTTTCATCAAATTTGGTAGCACACTTTAGGCTTAATGACCCAAAAACGAAAACAAACAAAAAGAAGAAGAATTCTTCACCTTTTTATTTATAATTTTATCAATCTCATACAAGAATGTCCATATTTATTGCAATGTTTTCATGAGATTGATTGAGACTTAGTAATACTCAAAATTCAAAGAAATATTATTAGCATTTGTTACAATTACCAATTAAATTTTCAAGACTTCTCTAACTGTCATTATATTATAACCTTGTTAGTAGAGTTGAAACAAGGCCAAAATGCCAAAGAAGTAACAATTAAAATTGGGAAAATAAATATAAAAAATATTGAAGTACCATATTTTGACAATAAAAGAATAACTATGATTTTTTTCCTCTTTTAAATACCACATCATTACTTTAACCAGCATATATGCTTACTGGACTTTGATTCCTAGTTTTAAGACAGAAATGTTATATAAGATAAAGTTCACATGCCAAATTATTAAAATTAAGAATTCATGATTAATTTGAAGAAAGGAAAAAGTTGTCATAAGCTTTTATCA
This sequence comes from Triadica sebifera, assembly GCA_023653625.1. Taxonomy (NCBI): domain Eukaryota; kingdom Viridiplantae; phylum Streptophyta; class Magnoliopsida; order Malpighiales; family Euphorbiaceae; genus Triadica; species Triadica sebifera. The sequence goes on along the minus strand of CM042908.1, from coordinate 25,153,311 downwards.
AATGAAAACAGTAAGCAAAATGCCTTACTTTTGCGCTTGCCAGATCTGATCACTTTAAACATTTCGTCTTCTGCAACAGGCCTCACCTAAAGAAGAGTAAGAAATCCAATTATGTACAATGTCATTAGTAGACGTGCAATATAATTGTCATAAAATGTAGGGAGTAAAGGAATAGCACCCAATAAGAACAACCCAAGGACAAAAAGCCAGGTAAAAGTTAAAAAAACACCAAAACAATGTGAATGCCATCTAACCTTGGGTAGAGGAACCTCCCATTTTCCAGCCTTTTCTTTCCTCTTTTGCTTTATAGTATTGTTCAAGAGCTGCATAGAGCATAATGTCATACGCACATTCACATTCTACATGTCTAGATACAGATGCTTGCCCATGTTACATAACTAGACTTGTAATAGTCAAATATGCACAAAAACTAAACCTTTGCTCGTGTTGTATTTTCACGATCCAGCAGATAAGCAGGAATAGCTCCTTCCTGAACATTATCATCCACCTTGCGCCGGGATGTTGACTCCTCATGCATGGCCAATCTATTGACATTAAACAAAATTATTCAAAAGCTAAACAGTTAATAACTGTTCATTTATCAAGGATCAAATAGCTAGTGATAATATCAAAGAATACCCTGATACAGTATAACTGTATACCCACAGGCTAATAGATTGAAATCAATTTCCAAGCAAATGTAATGGTAAGATCAGCTCATCTAGGACAAATAAAAAAACAGAACAAAGAGGACAAAAGAAAGACTACACAGAAAAGACCATGTTCACATTTTATACATACGGAATCAGTTAAAATCACCTAGAATAAAAGATCCTGTCAAAACAAATTAAAGACACTGCATATTCAGCAATTATGATTAGGTAATCAGATCATAGCACGAATAGCTACAACAGCATTCATACTTCATTTCTAATTATTGGTATATCTCATTACACTATACATTAAGGAATTACACATTCTTCATGTTACAAATATACATCTTCCATGCGAGTGCATATGGATTTTAATTAAAAGGAAAATCAACAGGTAATCAACCTTGCACACTGAATAGCATTTACAAGTACAGCAAAAAATTGCCATTTTGGAATAATGGTGCAAAATATAAATATAAAAACAAGCGAAGTGATAGAAAGTACTGACGTTTTCTTCATGAGGGCCTTCTCAGCATAGTTCTTCTTCGCAATCATCTTACCCTTAATACTCAATGCCTGTTCCCGCATAAAAAAATAAAATAAAAATCCAAATCATCCATAAATAAATCATCAAAAGAAAATAAAAATCAGCAAAGAATCAGACCTTCTGGGCACGTTCAGAGCGTTTGTGAACTTCACGAGCCTCCTTCTTGCGCTTGCGCTCGAAGTGGTCGAGGCGGTACCCATGCCTCTTTCTGTGCAGCTCTATGTAATATCCCTGCGGCTGTCATTTATAATCAACCAGAACAAATAAGAAATCAAATAATCAAATGAAAAGTATAATTAATTATCTTTTTAAAGTCATCAGTTGGACCAATAACCATGGCGAATTCGCTTTTGAGACCAGTTTTTACGCAGAGAAGAGTAGAGGGAAGGAAGCAGATAGCAGCCCTAACTGACAGGTTTTTGGTTCGGTGGAGGGGTGAGGTTTTAAAGGTTTCTATCGGTGCAAATTCGGATTGCTTGGTTTATATCGGGTCGGTATGACAGATACAGAAGCCAAACCAAACCAGCCCTTTGGTTAGAGTCGAACCGAGTAGTTGTAAAATAGACTGGGCAGAACAGGGACGGTTGTAAATTCTGAATTTTTATAATAATAATAATTATAATAGTCTAATATAGTGATTGGTCACTGTGTGATGATGTAGGATTGTACCAATTATAGTCTCCATAATTTATTGGCACCGCCACAACTAATCTTTCTCCACGCCACTGTAAAAATTGAATTTAAATATTACAGTCGCAAATATTACATATTGATATAAATCAAGTTCATGATTCAAGATAACAATGGATTGAAGGCCATGTGTGTTTGATTCCATATAAGGTTGAGCAGCTTGGACAGGTTGCATTGTAATGCACGAGTTATAGGACATTCCCCAGTTGGTTGACTCTGTATGGACTCCAAATATTTATCCATTTATTGCAAATTTGTATCAAAATTTTTAAATATTGCAAATTGATATTAATTTTTTCGAAAATATTACCCAAATCTAATTTTTCAGTATCAATATAATTACATAACAATCAAAAATACAGTCAGCATGCAAGGCAGTAATAAGATTTGATATCATTTATATTATTAACTCACCAAAAAGGTTTTGTTCAATACTTATCCATTTATCACCTGTTTATTGGAGTGGGGACTCAAACCCCAATTATGCTAACAATGATATCATAAGCTTTTAGTGCTTAGACGTTTCCGCGGAAACAGTTTGATTAGTGATAAGCGGAGACTCATTGGCATGAATAGCAATAGGGGAAGATAAAGCGGCGGTGGTGTGATTAGCGGATAATTTGATATTAGTGATTACTGATTAGAGTAGAGTTGGGGTCTTTGACTGGAATTGCCTTGGGTTCTTTTGATGGCCCCATCACAGTAAAGTAATAGCATTACTCGCTTTCTTTGCAATAAATATTTTTTCTTTAGCCACCAAAAAGCTATAATTCCCCCTTCATCCTTTATATAATGTTTTGGTCTTCAATTTTAGAAAGAAAAATGCTGCTTGTACCCGTAATTAAAATATTTACACTTTTTCAATTTCTATTAAAATCCTAATATCGCAAGTATTACAAAATAAATTGAGCTAAGCAGTAATTATGACATTTGATAAGCAGGACGACGGACGACCTATAGCATTACTCAAAAATTCAATTATATATAAGAAAAGTTGTATAATTATGTATAGTATTTATTTATTTTAATTCCTAAATTATTATTTCTACATAATATAGATAAGAATCATGATCATTTTTGTCTCTCAAATTTATTTTTTATGTGTACATAGATAAATATCTAAAATTTTAATAGGATAAATTCATTTTTTTTATAGATATAATATGCTAAAAATAATTATTTAAAAGTACAATGAAATAAAATATAAATACCATAAATTCAGAGATTAAATTATACATTTACAGGAATTGTGAGTTCTAAATCACAAAGAAAGCTGTATAAGAATAAAGAAAGGGAAAGTAATAAAAAAAATCAATTATAAATTCAGATCTCCATGGTCATCACGTTTATTATATATCATTAAGATTCGGATTAATTTAAACAGATGCTTTGAAATTAAATTTATTTGTTTTTGCTGCACAGGTGATCTGATTTTTCTCCCTCACTACTCCCCATGAATCAATTGCAGGAGAAAATAATGAAAATTTAGAATGTACCGAATAAATAAACAAAGTCAAAATATTATACTCCCTTTTAAGAAAAAAAAAAATCACTACACCCCGTTAATTAGTTGCGGGAAATAATTAATAAAATTTTAGAAAATACTAACGACTAAACAAATAAATTCAAAAATTTCTGAAACGATAACCTTAAGAATTAAATCAATTGCCAGGAGGAGGTGTTTAGCCCTTCCTCTGTATCCCAAAAAAAAATGTATTATTTCGTTTTACATGTGAAGTATCAATTACCTTTTAATTTTTTTTTGATAATTAATTTATTTTTAAAATTAGGAGAAATTTTGAAAATATAACGAAATTAGATAAAGTAGTCGAAATAATTAAATTTCAAAATAATTAAGGTAAAAAAAAATGTTAAGATGAAATAAAGAGAATTCAAAAGTGTGTTGTGTCGTACGTGAAAAATAAAATAGCGATAAAACAAGGTTATAACTGAAAAAATTTGATTACGATCCGATGTGTACTTAAATATATACAGATTAAACAAATATATATCATAAATATGTTAATACGAGTTTTATCAGTTTACTATGTTATTATACAGTTAAATACGTTTAAAAATATGTAAATATATATTAGTAAATTAGTGATATAATTTGAATTAATAATAATTTCATAGATAATTAAAAACTTAAATTTTAATACTAATAAATTATATCTTGCACACATACAGAGTATAGAAATATATTTATATGCATGTTATAGTTATACCAAATTATTAATATATTATAAAAATTAATATATATTTATAAAATATTAACTTCAGACATAAATAACTATATATGTATGAAATGTTATATTTATATTTGACGTATATAATAATATAATACATTTATATATAATATATATATGACACAATACATTTACACACGATAACATATGAATTGTAAAAGACAATATTATCACCCGCTTAGTTATGAAACAATAATATAACCATGATAAGAAGAAAAAAAAATTATATATATATTGAGATATCAATAATATAACAACTTAAACAGTATATAATAAAAATCATATTTCGTACTTCATATTAAACCAACAAAAGAAATCGGAATAAACAACATCAGTTTGAGAATTTGAATAATAATAATAATAATAATAATAATAACATAGATCCAATCAACGAATTAAAAAATAGAAAATAAAAGGAAACGGAAGAAAGAAAGCAAAATGAAAAAAGAGATGGGTGGGTGGGTCAAACTTTTTGACTCTTTTGACTTAGGGTAAGTAGTAATTTATAATTTTTATAACAAATTTGAAGCCCAATCAAATTTTACCTTTGCACCGCCACCCTTTAAAAACAAGAATTTTGGAATCAATTAATATTGGAATTTTCCAAATTAATTTCTTTAATTAAAAAAAACAGCATATGTTTCTCTCATGTCCGTTTGAGATTGTGTTTGGAAAAAATAATTTTATAGAAAATTTTTATATTTTTAATTTTTTAAGATTTAAAATTTATTTTTAGAAAAAAATAGATAAATAAATATTTTTTAAAATATGTTTGAAAAAATTAATTCATAAAAAATTAAAAAAATCAATCAATTAAGTTAAAAAAAATTAAACATAATTTTTAAACACTTAACAATAATTTTAAACACCCCTAATGTCTAAGAATACCTTATCATTTTGTTATGTTAAAAAAAAAAAGGATTGAAACCATATAAAAATAAAAGGATATTCAAAAAGATATAGATGGTGAATTTGGGCAAATTTCAAAGATGCGTCTAAGTTTGAAATAATAATAAAATTGGTATTGATTGACTTTTGATTCAATTAGGTGCACAAAATTCGTTGAATTCAATTTACAACCGATATTACCTAATTATGGAGGCACAGAAATTAGTGCACCATGCAACGAATTCAGTATTTTGTATCCACGAAACGACATCCATTTAATTAATTATTTTTTTTGTTTTGGCTAAACCCCGTATTAAGCTAACAAACTATTTAATTAGATTATTAATTTATTTAGCCTCCATTTGTTTCCAATAAATATTTTTTTTTATTTTTTAATATTTAGTTTACTTTCTAAAAATAAATTAAAAAATATTTTTCAAATTAACAGAAAATATATCAAAAAATTGGAGAAAATAACTTTTCATTTAAGAGGATAAAACTATTTTTTAAAATTTATCCGACATAAAGAAAATAAAATATTACTTTTTATTTTTTTAGTATTGCAGTAAAATATAAAAAAATATAATTTTTTTGGAATAAAAACAAATTATTCTCTTAAAACAAACGTATCCTTAATAACAAGTCATTTTCCTCCTCCCTTACATGTATGTAGTTTGATTCACTTATATTTCTTAAATTATATTTATTTTCAATAAACTGTAATATCTCTTCGATCAATTAGCACTAGGTAAGGGTGTCCTATAACCCGTTGACTCGACTAGTCATATCCGATTGGGGAATTCTTTTTGAAAATTTTACAATGTAATAGCCAAATCAATTTTCAGTTAAAAATTGTGTAGTTGTTGAAAAATATAATTTTTTTTAATATAATACGTTATTTTTTTGACTGAAAATTAAATTTGGATAGCACATTAATTGAAAATTTGATGTGAATTTATTATAATTAAAAAATTTGGTATCAATTTAATATAATAATAAACCCCTCTATACTTTTTTATCTTTCTTTTTCCTCAGGACAAAATATTCTCCTTTTCCATCTTTGAAACACACAATCATATAAATTTATCTTATAAATATAAAATTACAGTAAATTACTTTTTCAATATAATAACAAATTATGATTTCAATAACTATAAATAAATATATGTTTTCAACAAAAAGAAATCCTATAAATAAATATACAATCCGATTTTAATTAAAAAATTTCTTATCACACTACTGAACTAATTAATAATCTAATAATTATGTATTTATGTTACAATGTAAGAGGTCAAGGGTGAAATATTATTTCCAAATATTTTCAGTGTGTAAGAAAAAGTTAATATGATTTCAATTAAATTTTTTTTCCACTGCATATATATATATATATATATATATATATATATATTGTGATAGATTTTATTAAAATTTGAAAATATTATATCAAAATTTTTTAATCAGACAATTAGTAAGAAGTCACGACACGAACTATTAAAGGTCCGTTTGACATTTCGTTTGGAAAAAACATTTTTGAAGAAAATTTTGTATTTTTAATTTTTTTTAGTTTTGAAAACTGATTTTAGAGATAAACAGATAAATAGATATTTTTTCCAAAAGTAGTTTTGAGAAAACAATTTATAAAAAATTTAAAAAATCAGTCAATTAAATCATAAAATTATAAACTTGTTTTTTAGATATCCAACAACAATTCCAAACACCCCTTAAATAGCATATATAATTTGTCTCAGAATAATGGAGAAAAAGGGGTAAATAACAAAAAATAAAAATAAAAATTAGTTGAGATATATTTGGTTAATTGGTTGAATATGGTAATATTTATTTGTTAATTAGCAAAATGTTGTGTCGTGATGTATGTACTATGTATATAAACAAAAGAGGTGTGACGCATTGCAAAATAAGAAAGTGTGTTAATGCTTTTCTTTTCTTTCCTTAAAAGGTGAAAGTGTGTTAACTTAATCCTACCCAAAAAAACAATTGTGTTAACATAATGTTACTGTCCGAAGAGAGGGAAAAGAAGGGAAATACAAAATTTGGAAATTGATTTTATAAATAAGAATTATTAGTATAGTATTTGAAATTGAATTCTTTAAATATCTAAACTTATAAATTCTGAATTTCCAGTGCTCTATATATTTAAAAATTATAAATTTAACATTTATTTAAATATATAATAATATACACACACAACACTCTTTTAGTTTATGGAAAAAAAAAAGAATTGTTTTTAGTTTTTGCGAATAAAATTTTCTTATGCATTTTGTAATCAATAGAAAAAGAAAAAATCGGAATTGATCGCTATATTTCTCGAAACAAAGAAAAAGAAAGTGAAAAATGAAACATAAATCATAGATCAATTAAGCCATCTCGAAAACTTGCTTAAGAATAAAAAAGAGGGATCCAATATTAAATCAATGATTTCTACTTCTATTATAAGTATATGATAATAAATGTATTAATTGAGTTAACTTCGATTAATAATAAGATGTTTATTACAATATTTAAACATCTTAATTATAGATTATTATGAGAATAACATTTTTAGCATATTCTATTAAATTAATTTTCTAAATTCAGATATTTTCTTTTTTTTTTTAATGAGGAATGTTAAGGAAGTAATTAAAACAACAGATTCCATGAGACAAAAATCTATGGGAAGCCTAAAGGAAACCATCATAGAAGCACTCGAAATCAGATGTATCCATTTCCCTAAACTATATACTAAAATATAAACTCTGGTTGCATAAAAAAAAAAACTTTGGCTATAATTTCCATAAACATTTAATAGACAATTACCACAAGAATAATTCAGAAATTATTCAACAATATATACATTATAATTTTCTTAATTCTTTATTCAAGTTAATATATAAAAATTGATGAGTAATATTAGCAGCGGCTACCTAAAAATTGACTTGTAATTTGTAAATATTGATTATTTGATCAATTGATTGGTTGAGATCATGAGAGCTTATTGAGCAGTGTTCGGAAGACAAAAATACCCTTTATGGGTAATTGGCAGCTTGGTACAGTTGACGTTAGACAGAGAAACTAAGAAGAAGTGTACGTACTAAGTATGGCAAACCTACTTTCCAGAATAATTTATGGTAACACACCATCAGCCATATATTTTTTCTTTTGAATTTTGGTCTCAATTTACCCAAATTTTGATATTCTTTCTTGTTCAGTTTAATGTTTCTCTTCGCTCTTCAAGAATCTCTCTCTAATGGAGTTTTCTCGACTTTAAAGTTTGTATTTTTTTTTCGAGTCTCATTAGCCAGTAGTCACGCATCACAGCGAAGGAGCTCTACAGTGTTTAGACTCCATGCAGTTTAAATTTTGTTTTTTTATGTGTTTTTGGCCCCTTCCATGCAATATTTGAGATGGGTATTTCAAGAATCAGCCATTGATGCTAAAAGGAAGCTCCTTCTCTCCTTCTTTCCTGGTTAGAATTGTTATCTTATCGACAAAGAGAAATGCAATTCCACAGATCTGCTGCCATGAGAAACAGCCATATAAAGCTTGTTTTAGCTTTGCTTTTTCTTGTTACTATGGTTTTTAGTGAAACAGATCCTAGTGACTTGGATATTCTCAAAGCATTCAGGGATGGGTTAGAGAATCCAGAGCTGTTGGAGTGGCCTGCAACTGGTGATGATCCATGTGGTCAATCATGGAAACATGTTCACTGCAATGGTCCAAGGGTAGCTCAGATTCAGGTCCAAAACATGAGTTTGAAAGGTCCTTTGCCTCAAAATCTCAACCAGCTCACCATGCTTCAAAATGTAGGCCTGCAGAGGAATCAGTTCACTGGGCCTTTACCATCCTTCCGTGGGTTAGCGAATCTACAGTCTGCTTATTTGGATTACAATCAGTTCGATTCTATCCCATCTGATTTTTTTGATGGTTTAACAAATTTACAAGTCTTGGCATTGGATAACAACCCTTTTAATGCCACTACTGGGTGGATGTTTCCTATGGCTTTGCAAGGTTCTTCACAATTGACCAGTCTTTCTTGTATGTCTTGTAATTTGGTTGGTCCTTTACCTGATTTTCTGGGGAATTTGTTGTCTCTGCAGAACCTGAAACTTTCAGGTAATAATTTATCTGGTGAAATTCCGGCTAGCTTTATAGGTGGCATGTCTTTACAGAATCTATGGTTAAACAATCAAAATGGTGGTGGTTTGACTGGTACTATTGAAGTGGTTGCAACGATGGAATCAGTTAGCGTTCTATGGCTTCATGGGAATCATTTCACAGGTAAAATTCCAGAGAGCATTGGTAATTTGACTCTTTTGAAGGATCTCAATCTGAACAGCAATAAACTAGTTGGATTAATTCCTCACAGTTTGGCATATATGCCATTAGAGAACTTAGATTTGAACAACAATCAATTAATGGGTCCAATTCCAAAGTTCAAAGCAGCCAAGGTATCTTGCTCTTCAAATCCTTTTTGTCTATCCACTGCGGGGGATCTTTGTGCCCCAGAAGTTATGGCACTTTTAGAGTTTCTTGATGCGTTGAATTATCCTCAAAAACTTGTTTCTTCATGGACTGGTAATGATGCATGTCCATCATGGATAGGGGTAAGATGTGTATCCAGTAAGGTGGGTTCCATTATTTTACCTAATGATAATCTCACTGGTACTTTGAGTCCTTCAGTTGCAAAACTAGATTCTATTCATCAAATAAAACTTGGGGGTAATTATCTTAGTGGTAAAGTTCCAGACAATTGGACTAACTTAGCTTCTTTGGAAACTTTGGATCTTAGTAATAATAACATATCCCCTCCATTGCCAAACTTTTCTACCAAAGTGAATGTTATCATTGCTGGGAATCCTCTGATAACTAGTGGTCCACCCAAACCAGCACCATCTCCGGATAACAATCCATCATCTGGAAGTTCAGATTCACCCAACAACCCATCTTCAGGGACTGATGGCCCGGATTCTACTTCTTGTGATTTTTCCGTGGTATCAGGTAAACAAAAGAGTCCCAAGAGGTCTACTTTAGTTGCAATTGTAGCTCCAGTAACAAGTGTTGCAGTTATTGCTATTCTGATGATTCCTCTATCCATTTACTATTGTAAGAAGAGGAAAGACACCTTCCAGGCCCCTAGTTCCCTAGTCATTCATCCAAGAGATCCCTCCGATTCAGATAATACGGTTAAGACTGTTGTTGCTAGTGCTGGTAATGGAAGCACTTCAATGAATGGGAGTGGTACTGCAAGCAGAAACAGTAGTGGTATTGGTGAGTCTCATGTCATTAAAGCAGGAAATCTGGTCATATCAGTTCAAGTTCTTCGAAATGTCACCAAGAATTTCACCCCAGAGAATGAGCTAGGCCGCGGTGGCTTTGGAGTTGTTTATAAAGGAGAGCTGGACGATGGAACAAAAATAGCAGTAAAAAGAATGGAGGCTGGTGTGATTAGAAGCAAAGCCTTGGATGAATTCCAAGCTGAGATTGCTGTTCTTTCAAAGGTTAGGCATCGGCATTTAGTATCACTTTTGGGGTATTCAATTGAAGGCAATGAGAGAATTCTTGTTTATGAGTATATGCCTCAGGGAGCTCTCAGTAAGCATCTTTTCCACTGGAAAAGCTCGAATTTGGAGCCTCTTTCTTGGAAGAGAAGGCTAAATATTGCCTTGGATGTTGCTAGAGGAATGGAGTATCTTCATAATCTAGCTCACAAAAGCTTCATACACAGAGATCTTAAATCATCAAATATATTACTTGGTGATGATTTCAGGGCAAAAGTTTCAGATTTTGGATTGGTGAAACTTGCTCCTGATGGAGAAAAATCTGTGGTAACCAGGCTTGCTGGGACTTTTGGATACTTGGCTCCAGAGTATGCTGGTAAGCATTCTACTATCATTCTCTTTTGTCCCTTTTTTTCTCTTCTCAAATCTCTAATAACTTTTAATTTTTACCCCAATATAATTGAAACATGTTTGTTTACAGCACTACATAAAAGTTATTGTGGTTGGTGACATGATATTTAGATAAATGATTGAATCAATATCATTAGATAAATGATTGAATTAATATCATTTTTCTTTGCTTATGAATTGAGTTTAATATCATTGAAATGTTGCTATTTATTGAAAGTTATCTTATAAGTTTAACTCAACCTTGATTTTGATGGAATTTCATGCCCAATTTAGGATATCTAAAAGTTACAACTCCTGGTATTCATTCAATAGAAAATCACAATCCCTGGAAGAAATCACCTCATCCAACCTAGTCTTGCCAACTGACATTCTGTTAACATCCAAAATTTTATTCACTATAAATTGGTCTTATTTTATTCTCCTTGAGCTATTCTATTATCCTATTGACACTTTCTGATGCCTGTTTTTGTAGTGACGGGGAAAATCACAACCAAAGCTGATGTGTTCAGTTTTGGGGTTGTGCTAATGGAGCTATTGACTGGGTTGATGGCACTGGATGAGGACAGGCCAGAGGAAAGTCAGTACTTGGCTGCATGGTTCTGTTATATCAAATTGGATAAGGACAAACTTAGGGCTGCAATTGATCCTGCCCTTGATGTGAATGATGAAACATTTGAGAGTATCTCCACCATTGCTGAACTGGCTGGGCACTGCACAGCAAGAGAGCCCAGCCAAAGGCCAGATATGAGCCATGCTGTGAATGTACTAGCACCACTTGTCGAAAAGTGGAAACCTTTGGACGATGATACAGAAGAATATTGCGGCATTGATTATAGCCTTCCCCTTAACCAGATGGTGAAGGGCTGGCAAGAAGCAAAAGGAAAAGACTTGAGTTATGTGGACCTAGAAGACAGCAAAGGTAGTATCCCAGCAAGGCCTGCTGGCTTTGCAGAGTCTTTCACTTCCGTGGATGGTCGGTAAAAATAATAAAAAAAAGCTCTTCTTTTCCTTCTTCAACAAGTGCTCTTTTGTTAGGTGTGGATAGTCTGTCGTGTTGTTTTTGTTTAATATATTGTACCCTCAATGCTTTTATGATCGATTTGTGCATCTCGGATATTTAAAAAGTCTCCCTCAGGCTTTGAATTTTTTGCTGTGAGATTTTAAGTGCTGTTGGTGACGTAGATAGAGAAAAATGATGAATGTGAACTTCATGTCTATTTATTATGCCTGTCCATATGTTTCATCGTATTCTTTCAGTGTTGCCGAAGTGAATTACTTCTTGTTTGAGTTTAGATCAATTCCAGTGTGTAGTTAGCCAAATATTATATTGCTACATTCTTAATTGCTTTCATGCTCATTCTTCGCAGGAAAATAAGAGCATCCCTTGCAAGGATTTTGTGTTTTTTGTTATTTAAAATTTTAGATTTCTTGTTTTCTATTCATGGTGAATAAACCAAACATATTAAGTCTGATTATAACCATGAATAAAGACACATTTCTAAATGTTCAAAGATTGACAAGTAATTAACTAGCATCAGTCTTAGCAGCAGATAATGAAGACCAAAGTGGGAATTCAATACACCTGTTCATTGATTGAGGGCTCCACTGATATGTCCTTCCAAGTAGGTGGGCCCATCTCACTGAAATTTTATTTCAATAGAAATCCAGTCGCAAGGTAAGTTGGCAACAGAAGCCACGAGGTTGACTAACCCAAAAGATAAACCATGACACATGTCAAGGAGCAGAAGGCCAAAATGAGTCTTGTGCTTTGTGGGTCAATCTGACGGGTGGCGGAGGTCTTATTCGGTATGATAAATGTGCCATGCTTTTTCTCCAATTATTGTCACCACAACTGCAATATTATATATATAACACATAACAGAACAGATGTAATAGCAGACCTGACACAAATTTCTACTAGATTAATGCCTGATAAACACTTGCCCATTTAGGATAGCTCGAACGGTAGTTTTTGAAGCCATTGGTCCCATCTGGATGAGAAAATATGTTTGTTTTCACCACTCAGGTGCAATAACATGGCAAAGAAACTGAGGGTTGTGTGATGTTTGGGCTCGTTAAATTTGGCATTTACACAAATTTTCCACTCCTCTTTACACCTCAAGGGTGAATAACAATAAAACTATAAAAGTAAAGTCACTATTGTAGCATGGAATAACATTAATCAAAGAGACTTCTCGAAGTTATCAGATGCTATTCAATTTAATTATACCACAAAATATTGAGCAAACATACAAATCAAATCATGGAAATATTTTCCATACGGTCAGTGCCAAGATAACCTGGGCAGTAGCTACAACCGACTGAGTGAAAATTGGAAAAAAAACATATTTCTACTATACTTTAACTGGAAATGTTAGATCTCGGTTAAGAAGCAAAAGTTCCACATTTTCTTGACCTTTCTACCCTTATCTATAATGAGTGAAACTACAAATCCTCAGAAAAGCAACCAATGTGATATGCCCCTAGGACATCTGAACTCTGGTCCTTGGTCGAGGAAATGTGTTGGATTGAGGATACTATAGGAGAAAAATTCCTGTAAGGCCGATGAACTGGAGGTAGCAATATTGATAATTTTCGGTCCATTGCCAGAAGCCGCCCGCACTTACTGCAGCAACAAGTAAAGAGTTCATAACTGAAAGCAACCGAATGAACCTACTAAGGCAAAAGAAGTGACATTCACCTGCAAACTTTGGTAAACAATGTTTGGTAACTGCATACCCAGTGCTAGATGAAACAAAAAGCAACAAAAGAACAAAGTAAATGTCTTGAAGAGTGACTTATTCACCTTATAAAAATATGAACAATTAAATCAAAGCAAAATTCATGAATTCAGCTAATACCAAAAGAACATATAGAGCTGTTTCAGTCCTGATCCCAAGAAAATGTTGCAGGGCCATAGCAGCATGCTGCTGCAAAAGGATTCAAAGAAGTTAGGTAGAACTGAAAAGTTCGCACAGATCTGCAACCCCAATTGAGAATTAAATCAAAGGGAAGCAATGGTTACCGTGATATGTCTAAATACATGATGCACTGAAAATCCTCTCGCATGTATATAGCTGCCTCCCTATTGGACAGCATAAAATATGAATAAATCATCAGCTAAATGCAGCTGGAACACCCTTCCAAGTAAGAAAGGGAAAGCAAAAGAGAAAAGCAAGTAGATACAGGATGGAATATGCGCCAGGAAAAAAAGGAAACAGCAAAAGCAAAATTATTGAATGAAAAGTTATATTTATAAATATCTGCACTTGCACTTCATGTGAAAGGAGGAAATCATTAATATATGTATGCCAGCTAGGTAGAAGTTTGCTATAGATTAATTGCATACTTTAGAATCTTGTATTCAGTTCCTAGTTAAATTAATGATCTAGATAGTTTGTGAAGTCTCAACAAACCACTTGCAAACTATATTTGAAAAGCTTATAGAGCTTTCAAGCACAAGCTGGCAAATTTTTACCAAATCAGACTTGAATGTCCAAAGCTTGGGTGAGCTTGTTTGCAAAACTTTAACCATGCATGACAAAATCATAACCACTCTATTTTACATGCCTTTGCAATTACAGTTTAGAAGCCATTACCCTTCTAGACATCACATCAATTCAAATGGTAACCAACTTCAGCAAGGTGAAGTTTAGCATGTAATAATTCATCATTAAATCCACTGTGCAAAATATTAATTTTGTATAAAAAATTGCCTAGAACATCAGCATGCAAACTTATGATACTAGTTCATTTCTCAAAACAAAGTTAAGCCTAAAGCTTAATTTCCTTTTTCTTTTTTTGCAGTTCAATGCAAAATATGTAGCACAATCAAGATCCATCAACTAGAAATGGAGCTAAGAACTGGACTAATTAAACTGGTCAATCAGCTACAAATGTTCAAATAATGTTGAGCATATATGTCAATCTGCAGTTTGCCTAGGCAAAAATACAACCAAACTTATAACTTAAGCTAATATATACAGGATGCATAGAGCAAGCAGACCCTTGAATGCCCTAAAATGCAATCCTTAACCTTTTTTTTCCAATATCCTATAGTATAAACTTCAAATATTGAAGAATTATTAAAATCTTAATTGCACAACATGAATGTGGTAAAGTGAAGTAACTTTAATAGTCAGGAAAACTGTCAAACATGAGCAACAGTGAATCCAGAATAATTCACATATCATAAACAAAATTACCTCATCAGGAGAAAAGAAAGCTACTGCATCTGGGTCAACAGAACCAGCCGGATGCAATGACACTATAGCTCTGAAGACAGATGGAAATGATAACTCAATTACAGCAACCTTATCAAAGGTAACAGCCCCCTGTGATCCAGTCCTTAGTTTATTCAAAGTGTGAAAAGTATGCTCTTTTGACGTTTCTATGAGATTCTCATTAACTGAAGCTGGTAGTGAAGAAGCTCTTTTTAACCAATCCAGTCGTTCATAAGTGGAAACTTTAAAGTTTGGCATTTCTTTTTCAAAACGCATTAGAATATCTGATAGTGTTTTGCAATCACTAAGATCTTCCAGAAGAGTTGCTGATGGTACTCGGGAACTGCGATGTTTCTTCGAGACTGATTCCATACTTTGACCATCCAGTCCATCATCTAGGTGAGGAAAGAATCGCCTTTTCTGATCTGAGAATGCCTTAAGAGCTAATCTGAAAATGTTCATAAGAACAACTTAGTGTGAATGAGAGAGAAATGGCAAATGCACTAGATAATACATTTTGAAATGATTGTATACTCAAGACAAAAAACATAAGAGAGAGAATCATTTTAAGCACAAAGGTTAATTTATTAGCAACTGAATTAGAAGCCAGGGCTCATTCTGCACAAGCAAGTAGAAAGTACGGGAACAAACAGATAAAAAATCAAAGTGGTACAAGCATTTGCCACAAGAATACCATAAATCCTCCGAACTAACCTGGTTCTATCAACTGCTGAAGCGCCAGCCTGGCCAGCAAGTTGCCGTTTCCAAGCATATGCAACGACTGCACCATCTGGACACACCAATGGCATGTGCAGACCCCAAGAATTACTTCGTGACCTTAGAGAATCATTGAGAACCCCAGATTCTTCTAGCTGCCTTCCTAGCAAAATTACCACGAATCAAAATTTATGAACTGTAGCACCTAAGGGTGAAAAAGCAGACAGGTCGTGCACACAACTGAAATTTATCAACTTCAGCCATAAAACAACTTGATTCTCCCAGTCGTTGAATTGCAAACAGAATAAGAGCCATGATCACATGATTTGCTATTTAACGATAACTCCCTAAAACCCTAAAAAACAGGGAAAAATGAAAATGCACACTACAAACATACCAACGGAGCGGAGTTCTTGTAGGTGTTGGCGCATGGCAGCGTCTTCTTTCACAAACAACTGCAACGGCTTGTTGCTCAGGTGAGGTTGCGCCGCGATGAACAGCGCTTCGAGGAGGCGGTCGGCGCCGAGCCTTACTTCGGCGATGAGGCGAGCTGCTTGTCCGAGCCTGTCCATCGCCATTGCCACCTGCTTTGGTGGCGCATCAGCAGGCGAGGAATGGTTCGGATTCTGGTTCCCGACGGGCGGAGGCGGCTGCTGCTGCTGCATCAGAGGGTTGAGTTTCGTCGCCATACAAGAGGAGAAGTAACTCTAGGGCGTATATTTCAACAATAATTTAGGTTCTTCGTTGAGATCCGTTAATTGATTCCTACTCCTGCAGATTCAATTACAATAAAGCGCTAGGCGTTTGGCCTTTCTGATTTAGATGAAATTGTCAAAATATATTTAATGAGCTTATTTTCTCAAAGACCCTCAAATATTTGTAATTTTGACATTATATATATATATTTATTAATTTTTTTTATTTATTATCATCTCCTTTACTTACCTCCATTTTTAATATTATGAACCCTATATAAAAATAAAAAATAATTATCAAATAATAAAAAAATAATAATAAACACTGCTCATATTGTATTTTTATTTTTTTAAATTACTAATTAGTTTTTTCTATAGTTCCCAATAAAAATAAAAAGCTCATAAATACAATTCTTTCATTAGGTTTTGTTGAAAAATTCATTAGTTAATGTTTATCGAAATAATCAAATAGCGATTTAAGATTCATAAATTATCTTATTTCAAAAAAGAAAAATCTGTATTATCTGTAAGTGCATTATTTTTAAAAGGACTAAATATTTAAATCAATTTATTTACAGTACCATTTAAGTTTGAAAAATAAATTTTAATTAGATATAATTTTTTTTAGAGTTAGTTTTTTTTAAATTAATGTTTTTTTATTATATTAAGATGATAACAATTTTATGATAAACAAATTAAATTTGAGGTAGTTAAACTTTGTTAATATATTTATATATATATATATATATATATATATATATATATATATATATAAAGACATTATACATGTGGTATAATTTGTGCTTCCCACCGATCGTCTCAAAATCGTTAATGGTTCATCAACCCTAATTTTTCTGAACATAAACTTTCCATCTTTCACCGCTATATCTAATTGAAGCCTGATGTGAAGCCCTTCATGCTCCCTAGTAGTAGAAGATCCAAGTTCTAATTTTCTCGCTAATCTTCTGCCGTTGTAATCTTATTCATTAATCTTATTCATCTTCCTGCGACCTGCCCCTGGTTATTATTTTTGTAATTTGTACTGATAATATGGTAAAAAATAAGTCTTCTTCGAAGAAGCAGCAACAGCGAGGTGTTGACTTCAAGGTAGTAATTTACAAGTTCACACTCTACGCTCTTAAATTTCATTGCTTTTTTTTTTTTCAATTTTTGTTGGTTTCTTTTTGTTTGTAGAAAATTAAGCGGAAGCTCGGCAGGAAATTGCCACCACCTAAGAATGCTACAAACACCGAAATTAAATCCAAAGGTAGAAGAAAATGGAAGTTCTCTCGCGCCTTTTTTTTTCCTTTCATGTTTTAATTAGTCATTGAAAAAAAAAAAAAAGAGGTTAGGGTTCATCTGAATAGTTGTGCATTTGAAATGAAGGTGGATTTGGATTAGTTTTTTTTTTTTTATTTTTTAATTCAAATACTCATTTTTATCAAGTTTGATATATCAAAATTGACTCTGGTTACTTAAAACTTATAGCTATGTTGGCATATTGGAAAAACATGAAACTTCGAGGAGTTTCATGTGTTTACTTGTATTACTGCTAAGCTTATGTGCTGCTATGTTTAGAGGTAAATAGATTTTTGTGAAGTGATACGATTTTTGAAACTTTGTTTCCATGTGTTATGAGCAGCAATTATTCTTCCTGAACAAAGTGTGGCCTCGGAGAAAGCAGGTTTAGCTGTGAACAGGAAAGGCTTGACTTTGAAAGAGCTTCTTCAACAAACTTCCCATCACAATGCAAAAGTTCGTAAAGGTATTTCCACATGCTACTATAGTACTGCAATTGTGTGAGGTCCACCTTTAAGAGTTCACTCCTAAGAATAGAAATCTGGCAATGTAATATTTTAGTTCTAAAGAAATGTAGGAGAGAGGAAGTCAGATTATCATATTAGAATTTTAATGATCGGTTCGAAAATGTTGCACCCCACCACGTCCTTCCTCCCCTTTCCTTGTCTTATGTAACTTAAATGGAACTTGTCTTCTTATCTTGTTGCCTGTTAACAAAAGTTTTGTTAAATATCATTGCATTCCTTCCTTTTAGGGTTTGAAATGAATGTTTCAAATAGTTAACTGAACATCATTCTCTCTTTTGGTTAAAATTTACTTGCATTTTTGTCTGTATTACATCATTATTGTTTAATACATGTAGATTTTAAAAGAACTTCTAAAGTTACATCTTCTTTTTGTTAGTATTGCATGTAAATAAAAAAAATGTGTAATTTTTCAATGCTGCTATGATATGTTTTTGAAGCTTTGATTGAATTTGTTCATCAATAGCGAGTCAGTTGAAAGATATGATTCAATTGATTTCATTTTCTCAATTTAGCTCCTGTATCTGTTATTTAGTATTTAGTGCCAATTCGATATTGAAAATGTTTTTACTTATTATATGCTGTTCCTTTGGAAGAGGCATTGCTGGGTATGAAAGATTTATTCCTTAAGCATCCAGAAGAGCTGAAATTGCACAGATATGCAGTTATAGAAAAGCTACGTGAACGGATCAGTGATGATGATAAAATGGTTCAGGAAACCTTTTATCAACTTCTTAAGTCTGTGATTTTACCTGGCTGTCTAGAGGTATTCTTCATCTTTGTTTACCGCTTGAAAGCTCATATTTATTGGACAAACTTAAAAATATAGATGGTAAGTTTTTGGTATTGGTACCATAAGTGTAGTGGGGGAATGTTCTTTTTTTTTTTCCTTCTTAAAGTTCTTGCATTCTAACTGCTTTTGTTATAGCTTCTGTTTCATTTTGGCAGAACACTTTTCCTTGTTTCTCTGGTTTTCACCAGAGCATGAGACAACTGTATTTGAGCATTCTGTTCTGTGAATGCTTATTTGGATTTTGTGATGCTTACTGATAGAATAACAAATCTAGGAAGATTATAGTCCCCTATGTTTTTGTAAGTGTCTTTATGCATAAACATCTGTTGCAATGTTTAAAATCTCTTACAAGCTGAGTACAAGTTTCATGCCTGAATATTAATAACTGCCACTTCATCTAAAATAGTCAAAAAAATTAAAATATATCTATGCTGTACTTCCTACAGCCATAAAGTTAGTGCTTATCACTGCTGTTATTGCCTCTTTCATTTGGAAGACTTGGTGCGGCATTGGGAAATTTATTCTGACCTTTAACACCTTGAAGAGGCCTAATGAATCTCATAATTTCTACTGGATATTAAAAATGGGTGCTCCAAAGTCCAACCCATGAATTGGCTCTATCTTCAAGTGGGGATTTTCCTATCCATTGGTAAAAAATTCTATTGTTTAATTTCTTACAAAATTCTATTAATATTTTGTTGGTGTGTTGGGCATCAGTGATCTTACAGAGTGCACTTGCAGGGTAACTTTTAGACTATATATTTTAAGAATGTGTATTTGCTCTCTTTGATGGAACAAATATGATACAACCACAGATGAGAATTAAATTTTCATTTTTTTAAATGATGTGTATACTATCCTATACATCAATTCAAGACTGGATGGTGTTTTATTTTATAGTTTATTTTACCCTTTTTCCCCTTGTTATCACTAGTATTTGTTTTGGTTGCATAAATTCTGAGGCTGGTCCTATCATTCTGATGGGGCATGCTATTGTTGTTATACTACTCTTTATCACCGTCATTTTATTTGTTTCTTTGACAGTTGTTTCTCTCCTCTACTTGTTCAGGATAATCAAGGGCTTTTCATTTCTTTAATGATGGCCTACATTTTCAATGCAATGACACATTTATCAATTGATGTTCGGCTTATGGCTTGTAAAATTTTTGATCTAGTTGTTCAGCATCATCCACCTGCATTTTCCTCGTATTCTGAAAAGGTATGAAAATTGGCTCTTGATATTCAAACTCTGGAATAGATAAGTGACGCTTTGTATGGGAATTCATTTATGTGGTTTAACATATCTAATACAGTAATGCATACTATTAATACTTGTAAAGGATGATATGGGTTTCATAATGCCCTGACTTCAAATGTAAATTTCTTTGTTGATCTCTATTTTCTTATGAAGAAGGTAGAAGATTAAAGGTCGCTATATTGTTGGAAAAGAAAGCCAATGGAGAGTTATATAAATGTTAGGTAACTGCATTGAGCACATGTATAATTGATATCATAGTTGCTTGATGGACATTTTCCTTTTTCCTCAAGTTCTTTGGTGGATTTAGTGTTGTACACAATGTTTAGGGTAAGATGAGGTTTTTTGTTCTTAGAGAGGTTCTAGGTTATTTCGTGGAAAGAAGTACACCATTGAGTTGTCAAACTAACTTCATTAGTAATCAAATCTTAGAAAAATGTTGTATATCTAAACCCTTGTTTGTTGTCCAGATGATATCTTTATAAACCTAAGTTGATATGACTTTTGCAATTGATGTTCTTTCATTTGTTATTCTAACAGGTTCTTCAAAATTATGGGGATATCCTGCAGAAGAACCAGTTCTATTTAGAAGACAAGGCCAAGCTCAAGAATGTGCTTGCTGGTTTGCAGCGCTGCTTGTCTCTGTTGCCATCTAACAAAGTGGAAGTTGAATCATTTGAAAAGGTGCCTTTTAGGAATCATTTGCAAAATAGTTGCCTTTAAGTCTTTTTCTTTCTAATTTTCTTGTTGCTTACTAATAATCTCTTCTTCAATTTGATAGGAAGTCCATCAGCAAGGAGTGTTACATGCTTTTGAGCCTGACATTTCTACAGAATCAGCTGGTATGAGTATCTTATGCTTGTTTTTCAAGACTTACATGTTCCACAATGTCATAATTATTTCTGCATTCATGGAAATGTATTTTAACTACCTTTTAAATACATTTAGTTTTGCACTCGTAGTTGTGTTTAATGTTGTTAACAACTTTTCAAGTCTTACATGTTCCACAATGTCATAATTATTTCTGCATTCATGGAAATGTATTTTAACTACCTTTTAAATACATTTAGTTTTGCACTCGTAGTTGTGTTTAATGTTGTTAACAACTTTTTGTTTAATTTGTTTGTTAGTTCATTTTGGATGGCTTTTGGTTCTTGAGAATAGATTTATTCATCTCTTATATTATAGCTGATATCAAATTCTTCACATTCATAGTAGAAAGTAAGAACATGTACCATATTCATTTGCTTCTATTTAGGTCATGCTGAAAAAAAAAACAGATACTAACCAAACCTTATGTTTTTTCTCTTGCCTATATAGAGTTTTCTGTCATCAACAACAAACTAAAGGACTTTCTTCCAATTTTAGTCAATTGCTTTCAAGACTTTATTCCATTAATTCATAGCGTGCCACTGTTGGATGCTCAATCATTTGATTGCATGGTTAGCATACTTCGGAGCATCGACCTTGTAATCAGGTATTTTGTTTATGGGAATGATGGGGTTAATCAAGAATCACCACCATCCATGTGGGATCAAAGCATCTCATCAGTATTACTGAAGAAGTTGCTTGGTGTGTTTCCGCTCGATCCTGCGCATCAACTTTCAGAAAAGGTAAGGCCTTAGTATTACTCTTTATGTGTTTCTCCATCGATTTGACTCATTAAGGATAATGGAAGGAGACCAATTTATCTTCTTCCACAAGCAGGTGTTGCTTTGAATGCAAATGAAAATAATTGAAAAAAACTTAAGGACATTGCAATATATAAGGAAATTCCTTAGCCTGCCATGATCAGATTTTCCTCCAATTTTTACCGTATATAGATGGATTAGTATGATGTGGTTTTAAGATATACAGAAAAAGAATTAATGTCTCCACTTTCCGTTTCTCATTTCTCAACCGAGACAAACGAAATTCTAGTTGTTTCTTCTTTCTTTTTGCCACCACTTGCTGCCCTTTCAAACTTAAGAAAGTTTTATAACTGTTCTTGCTGTTATTTTAACTGACCTAACCATTTTTTTGCCTAACTGCTTGCCAGGATGATGAGAGATATTTTACCTTAAACATTATGATTTCTGAAATATTTTTGCACATAAGTGAGCTGTTATGCCCTGCTGCTGATCTACTAGAGAAATTTCTTGCATTTATTGAATATGCTCTGCTTGGAAAGGTAAGGTTCCTGCACCATTTTCATCCCAGTTTAGAGAAGTACTTAATCCAGGGAACCTTGCATCTTGGACCAATTAATTAGTAAAATCATGTACATCATGCCTTCTTGAATGGATTTTGATTTATTTCGCAGTAGTACTTTTCTAGGAATGTGAATTGCTCCAATAACTGCAATATAATAGTCGGGTATGTTATTCTTGGACTTCATGTAAGTTGAAGTCAGATGATCAAAATCATTAATATTTCACTAAGGAGACCAGAAAATTTTGAAGAGCTACTTTCAGTTGCATCTAGAGGCTACAAGTCATTGAAAATATAAGATGAGAACATGAGATTTTTGTGACATTTTCATTCGGAGGCGATAATAATTTAATCAAACTTCTGGAAAATTATTCCATGAACATGTTCTCTTTTAAATTTTGTGCTACATACAGTTAAATTGTTAGGATTCTATAGAAACCTAAGTACTACTTGGGGACATCTGGTTGACTGAATAAAATTATGGAAGGTTACTTGAAACAAACAGTCACTTTGTTGAGGAAGTATAATCTATGAAGCTGCCAATGTCAATTAAAAGCGCATCACTTAAAAGAAAATATTATTTGGTTCTTTTATAACTGTGTCTGTGTTTTGATCAGTTCTAATTTGAAAATTTGACCCCTATAAGTCAAATTTTAAGAAAGTTCAAAATTTGCAGAATTGTAGCCGATTTGCAGAATAGTTTCTGCTAAATTCTTACATTTAGAACAATTACACATGCTTTATTAACAATGTGAAACATAGTAGAACAAAAAAATATTAAGACAAAAATTCAATGAAGAATTTTTTTTACTGTTAAATAGTTCTATGTTTTTTAACTTCAAAGAGAAAAACAGTGTTTTGAATGGTTGTTGATCTGTTCTGATGTTTTCAAGCAAGAACTTTCTTTACTTGTTATGATTGGGAGATCATCATATAAGTTGGTGTGTTTATCATTTGTTATGAATGTATTTCTTGGCAGATCTGCAGCGACACAAGGTCTGGTAGAGCCGCTAGGGAGAAGCAGATACTCACACTAGTTCCTTTTATCCCAAAACTCATAGTACAAGTGATAGGCTACTGGAAATCTCGGCTTTTAGAGGTTTGATGTGTTCTTTCAATAATTGTAGAATTGCTATTCATCTGGACATTATGTTAATTTCTCCTCTGTTGCTATGAGATTATCTTTTTTGATAAGCCCCGTTTCTAGTTTTCTTGTTCTCAAAAATCTAGAGGTTCCATGAACAACCATTAATTCTGATAGCATGGATCTTAAGTCTTCAAATAATTGCAGGCGTTTACAAAGACATTCCTTGAATGCAATCCTGTATCTCCCATAAAATTGGGTTGCCTTGCTGCAATGGAAGAAATGCTTTTTTCTGTAAGCTCAACTCCTAAAACTTAGAAAGGCATATTCCCATCCCCCTTATTGTTTGCATCTGTATGTGGCAATTGACACTGCTCAAGTACTGAATCTTTCTTCTCCCTTTCTCCTATATGTTCTGTAAAATTCTCAGGGAGAAGGCATACTATATCCTGATGAAAGTGATTCAGAATTATTGAATCATCGGAATGCTTGGATAAGAGAGCTGCCTTTGTTGTTAATCCAGTTAGGGGATAGGCATTCAACCTCTTCCCAGGTATTTAGACAAGTTGCAAGTAGAAATGTTATTGATTCAACTTTAACATTTTTCAAGTTTTTCTTTCAATCTATAATTATCATCCGCAACATTACTAGGCAACACTTGGGTGATTCTTATTTCAATTATTCTTGTAGGTTGTTCTGCATCTTCTGCTTCGACTGGGTCAACGTTCTATAATGAACTCTTCCCTTGCATTGGAATATGACCACATGCAAGACTCACTACAAAAGTTTTATAGCTCTTATCAGGATGGTTAGACCTAATTTGCTAATGATTTCGTACTGGTTACATGCCCATCTGACCATATCAAATGTTTCCTCATCATTCTTGTTTCTGTCTAGCAGGAATTCTATACTGTGGTCCTTTCATAAAGCTTTCAAGGGATTCTCAAGAACTGGCTATCTGTTGTCTTTATTATTTTTCCCACTTGGATTCACTTTTGCTGAAGTCAATTGTCTATTGTTGTCTCTGTGAGTATTACTTGTCCATTTTCTGGTCCTCATGAGTTGTTGAAAACCCTCCTGCGTGTATAGCAAGGATTTCATATTTGTGAACATTTGCAACTGTTTGTTCACATATAAGGTATAAATCATGTCATTAAGATATAAAAAATTTCACTTGGTAGATGGTAAATATTCTTCGTAACAAACCTGAAGAGAATGATATCTTCTAATTTTTGTTTTTGGACACAATGCTTGTGGAACAATCTATGGGGTATTGAAGTGTCATGAAGCAAACCACAAACCTTTTGGTACAAAAGCTCAAAACTGCATGGCAGTTCTTTGTACTTTTCCCTTTATTATATTTTTTTCTAGTTTATAGTGTGATATGAATGTTAAAGTGGAGCATGCATGGTACTAAACAAACAGACAACTATGCCATTTCTATTGAATAACTGGGAATTTATTGTTTTCTTCTCTTCTTTCTTATACATTGCAGGTCATGAGTTTGATGCATTTGTATTGTTTCGGATGATAGAGGTTTTACATTCGTCCTATAAAGCTGGCCATATTCAGATTACTGATCACATCAGCTTCTTGATCACTCTTATTTCTTGTTTCAAAGTTTCTTCAGGTAAGATATCAGTTCTCCCTTGGCAAGCAAGTTTGATGAATGATTTCGATTAGTTTCCATCTGAAAATATATTAATATTTGCAACAAATATTTTCCCAGTGACGAAGGAAGACAAAGAAATCTCAAATCGGGGAACTTTTAAGTCATTGACCAGTGTTGTTTGCTCATACCTGTCGCAGATGGGTGATAATTCTCTAGTTTTTCGGATACTGGAAAAAGTAACAATACAACAGATTGTAAGTTAGTTTAATTGGTAACATCTTGTTTGTTTCATTATTTTATATACAAGATGTCCCATAAGTTTTTATTTTATGTTAAATTTTTATCAGATCTTAAAAGTAGTCCTTAAAAAAATTTATTGCAAATATGACACCTTATATTGATGTAATTGTTCGTGTTTCAGTTATTAAAGCCACCTGTAGACAATGCCTATGCTATGCTCAGAATGCTTGTTGTGCTAGACTCTAAACCCACAAGTCTTTCTGAACAAAGCATAATCACTTTGAGCAATTTTCTCGCAGGATATCTGATTGATGTTGTGCATGTGAGTATATCTTTTTCCTTATTTAACGTTCACCTCATTTTCTTTTATTTTGGATGATTTGCCTCTTATCTCACTTCAATGTATGTATATACATACACATGCAAGTTCTCATTGGATGTTAATGCATTTTAGAATGGTATTATGGTAATAAAAATAATTCCAAAGGAGGAAAAGCTGATTACCAAATTGACTGGAGGATAGTGTGTTTTGACTTTTCCAAGTTTATGCTGTTCTACAATGAATAGAAACAATATTCGCCCTTTCTATCATCCTGATCTTTATCATAATATCCTAACCAACCTTGAGGCTATTCTAGTGTCTCAAGACCACCTGCCTTTTGCTACATTTGTTATACGTTGACTGTTATAAACACTTAACTATTGTGATTTTAGTTCAGCTGATATTTTGACATGTTAGTTTCTAATCATTTATGCTGTACCAACCATGTGCAGAAAGTTGAACGTTTGACTATGTAGCTGGACAAGCCTTTGGCATAGTTAGTGTGAACTTTCAATAAATTACAAAACAATACAAAATCTGCATGCATGGAGGCTTTGCTTTTTTTTTTTAATAAATTTAGAGGATTGACCAAGATATATTTTGTTGATTTCAAAAATTATGGCCTAGTAGACTCGCATTAGCAGATGTTACGGTCTTAATAAACCTAAGCATTCTACTTTCCCTTTCCTTTTTCCTGGGACGGTAGGGGTAGACAATTTAACAAAAATATGAATTTGCTAATTAACCTTGCTATTTGAACCTATATTTTGCTGCTTGGACTTGGGTGAGGGAGTTGGATTCACGCCCTATCCAACTCTGGCATATTTGTTTCTTTTCAACTTATTTCTTGTGCAAGAAAATCATACCGAAGTACCCATGCCATGAAAGATCCCTATTATAATTAATAATTGGAATAAGGAATATTCTCTTTTTTTCATCCAAGTCTATTTTACAAGACAGAATTTTTGTTCATCATTTTTTATTCTCGCACTCCTTACTGATGAATTGTACATAATTCAAAATTAAATCTTTTTTGCTTCTTTGCAGTGTGTTCCAGGATATGATGAACCCAATGCCTCCATTGCTTTCCAAAAACGTCGCAATTATATGCTGCCTTGCTTTTTCTTGTTTGATAGAAGCCTCAACCTACTTAATCTTGTGTTGAAGGTGATGGGTTCATTAATAACGAACAGTAGTTCACTTTCATCTGGTGATGAAAACCATTATACCAAAAGCCACTCAATTCGGATAAATGCCATTGTTTCTGTCCTACTGTTGATGCATAGTGATTCTAGGATTCAGCAAATTATTTCTTCAAGGGCTGAGATTGATCTTATTTCCCAAAGGATATGCTCTTTACAGGTATAATCTTGCACAAGCATAACACTTGATTTTGCATATGCATAATGATATTGATTTGAATTTTAATGTGGGTGTTAATGCGTCTGTTGTAATTGTTTTTGCAGTCGGCAAAGGAAAGCAATTTGAGTGTTGGAGAGAGGCATAGAATACAGCATGCATTAGATCAACTACAGACTATAACTTCATTGCACTAGCATAGCAGGATATGTTATTATTTATTGCTCTGCGGCTCTAATACAAGTTCGCGCTAGCATGCATACCTTAAATTTTGGAGTCCAAAATGGCATGCATGCTTACAATTTTGAATCTGTGGTTAGATGATTACAGGAGAAAAATGTTCTCCATTTGTTTCTTTGTTGTACATATAGGAATTTTAGTGAATATAAAATTGCATTTCAGAACTTGGATAAGTTGACTTTCTTATAGCAGAATTCTCTCTGTTTTTTTTTTTTTTTCTCCAACGAGCTGTTATGGAAGGGAAAGCATATCATGAGAGAAGCAACTACATAAAGGAAGCCTTTGTATTTTGTCTTATTATTGATATGCAATTAAACTTAAACATGTTTGATATGATAGGTACTAGACTAAGTGGGGCTTTAGTTAGATATTACTTTTTAGGGCCTAAACCGCCTTCGTTTCTTACTTCACTTTGAGCCACGATTGTTATAATTATGTTTTTGACGATTTATATTTATCAATATTATGTATTCTATTATGAAGAAAGCAGTGATATTTCTTCTTTTTTTTTTTTTCTTATGAAATTAATTAAAAATTGATTTTCCAAGTATATCGTATGTGTGTTTGTGTATATGAGTGAGATATCACAAAATATTTATATTATATAATTCATATTATTATAATCATAATAATGCTGCTTGTTTTTGACAAAATTTGTACAATTCGTGTTATTTACTTTGACATGTCATGTTTTATCAATATATTTTAATGTTATGAGTCGTTTGGTTCGAACTCTCGAATTGGAATCAAAATCGGAATGGATGAAATTAGAATTGGAATGATTATTTATTTTTCTTATATGAAATCAAAATTAATGTCAAATTTTTGAATTATTTTTTTTGATAATAATAATAATAATAATAATGTTATTATTATAATATCAAATATTTGACAAGCTAACGAAAATTTTTGAGAAATGTAACTGGAAAAGATAAATGCCTTGAATAAGAATCAATATCAAAATTTCAAATTATTATCATGCAAAAGTCATATTCAAGAAATCTCTATGAAGTGATTTATACTTTTAACAGTGTTGTCTCATTGTTAGCTCAATATTCGAGAGAAAAACATTCAATTGAAAAAATTATTGAAGGCTCTTCCTTTTATTTCCCTAGGAAGAAAAATTCAAAGTGGTTAAATATTTCCACTATTAGGTCTCAACCATTTGCTAAAAAATAGAGAGCCTAATAAATGCCTAATAAGGTTTAAAATTAGAAATTCTAATAAGCTTTCACTGTCTTTTGATTCTTGGATTCAATCTTGAGTATCTGAGTGGACTAGTTAATGGATTGCTACTGTCTTTTTTTTTGCAGGTGCAGGAGGTTATCAAGATGATGGAAATTGAGCTTGGAGGTGGATGGATTTTTCATAAGTTCTGTAAGGTAAATGGGATTTGTTGATAATTGTCAAATGATAACCAATCTGTAAGCTTTTATAAGTGTTGGATTTCATATATTGCGAATTAGAATGTTCCATTTAAATCTTTTCAGTGTTTGCAAAATATATCAAGATCAATCCTAAGTCTCCACAGTTAATTTCCTTGAGGTGTTGAATAGGAATCACAATGGAGCTATTGTCTGTGAAGAGGGAAGCTGCACCTGCTATTTGTGGTATTCGAGCAATTTGGGTCCCTCCCTCACAGAAGAAAACGCATCGCTAGCCAGCTACTTGATGCTGTACGGTATATATGCAGCTATGTTCATTTCAAGTGTAAATTTCTCTATATTCCTGTAGTAAGCACAGTCTAGTGTTATGATTACTCGTTTGCAGTTGACCTTTCTACATGCCACATGTTTATTTTTTTTCCAATGAAGTGAGCTAAAAACCAACTTGGTCGTGTAGGATTAGTTCTTTAGAGGGTGAGGCTACATTAAGGTTCATCTGAAATGAGTTTCAGTTCTCAACTGGACTAGAGAAAAATTCGAACAATGAATATGAGTTTTGCTTGAGGTTATATTTTCTTATGTTTCAGAATTTACTAGTAACTAATTGGGGCTCATATAGAGAGCATCGAGTGTTTTAGCATGTCCCTGGGCAATTCATGAACAAGAAGATGGAGTGAATCCATTTAACTTTGTCACTGTTAAATAATTTTTATGCATAATAGTATTAGAGTCCTATCCGAAATTGTGAAGTTGAGACTTCAAATTCCAGTTGAAGCCCTTGCTTCAAAAAAATAAATAAATAAAAATATTTGGTTGAATGATATATAGTTGATTTAGTCTTGCTTGAAATTTGCTTCACTTGATTCTCTGGAATGCAGGAGAAGTTTTTGCATGGATTTAGATCCGGAAAAAATATCAATTAGGATTCTTCCCACCAACATCATCTGGAAAGGCATTGGCAACCAGGTATTCTGGTACTGCATCATTCAAAACATTGGACAGTTAAATAATAAGTATGCACACGAGGAGCACTACTTACATTCAACTCCTTGATTTTGATGGCTCTATGAATTGTTCTACGATGAAGAATGATGGTATTGTTTCAATCCACAGCCTAGGTTCCTTTTGAAATTTGGACATCAGCCTCAATCATTGAAAAAGAAAATGAATATCATGATTCATGAATGTACAATCTTGACCAAAAGCTGTGTGATTTAATGCTTGTGTGTTCTGGTCAGTGGTTGCTTTTCACTCTTGTATTATACCATCCATCCTAAAAATTTGGATTCAGCAACTGCGCATTTCTCTAATTTCAGTTCCTTTGGTTAAAAAATAAAAAAAAAAATTCCTAACTGACCGTATTGCCTTATATAGCTTAATTACCATGAAGTTGATTTTTTTTTCAGTTTTATTTATTCATGATTAATGGTGTCCGAGTCAAATTTGAATTCACACTCTAGGAATTCATCTTCCTGGAAAGTAATTCTCATTGTTTGAACTTTGAAGTTAATTATTTGAATTGAGCTTCGAGTGAAACAAGTAACATTTGAAATTCTTATTGATGACATGGTTAATTTTGAAACAAAAACCTGGTATATTACCAGAAAAATGAGACATTCCTCATTATCATTTCAGCTGCTGTATACTGGAGTTTACTCCATTTGCATTTCAACATCTGTTTCATTTTGTGCAGAAGCATTTCCTTCCTCTCTATCTGCCTCAAGATAAGGACCAAATAACTTCATCACTTGTTTGTAAAAGGGCTTCTTGAAATCCACAGCCTGCTCCAGAAATTTAAAGCCTAATAAGAATCAAAATTTAAAGCCATAATTTTAAATGAATGTGTATGCAGTTCGATTTACTCACCAGCTCCACCACTCGTTCCGGTAACATCCATGACCGCTCCTTAAATTCTGGCTTCTCGGATCCATCTCCCAAAAGGTTGAACTTAAAAAGGAACCATTTTCTTACAAAATTTTGATTTTATAACCACAAGTCTTAAGTTCAAAACATGGAGAAAAAAATCGCCACGACTGGGACTCCTGAATCCTGATTATGCATTCATTGACAATTAAATATCTAGCAGATTAGTATTGAATCAGAATGAAAATACTGCAACTTCATGTTTAGCAAAATTGCAAAGAAACTGAGTTAATTGTGTTAATAAGCACATGACTCTAAACACAAAAGACACAAGATCCAGTAAAATAAATGCAAAGGGCAACGATGACAGCAGCTAGTTATGCCATCAGGTAGCACTGTGGCTGTGGCTGTGGCTGTTAATACAAGAAGCTCCAACACTACTTGACCTTTAAGTGTTTCTAAGAGGAAAGTACGCTTACCATTTCTGTGCTTGACCTTTATAATTTGTACCCCATCGACGATTAAGTCTCTCTCGGGCTTGAAGCGGAAAGTCAAATGTGAGCCAGTATAGAGCCCGTAATATCGAATGTCAAATGCAGCAAAACATGTCTTTTCCGTATTAAAAAATGTTATATACAGATAGTTAGCATTTAACTAACACATATGGAAAAATCAAACTCTCTCTGCTAGAAATTCAGCTGAAGTAACTCCTGTTTCTTCCCTCAATTCTCTCATTGCTGCATTTCTAAGGTCCTCACCTTCATCTGCACAACTTTGCAAAACAACACAAATCTCCTCAATATTTTTCTAGTTTTAATCTCAAAATTATAATGGCCAAGTTCAAAATCTTAAGAACTCCATTTCATTGAGCAACCAAGCACCAAAAATCAAGCCCATGCCTCAAACCTATCTCTTCAAATTTTTTTAATGAGGTCATAAACAGCCCAAATAAAGCACAATCAAATAAAAATCAAATTCAATTCTTTAAATTCCAATTGGGTTGTCGAAATCGAAAGCGAAGCTAAATAAGAAATTAACAATGAATAACGAACAAAGGCCTGAGTTTCACCGAATCTACCTGAGGCATTTGCATGTGTCTGGTTTGTTTATCCTCGACGCCGTAAGGATCTACAAAGTAACCCCGAAAATGGCTTAATTAGTTAATTAAGAACCGTAATGACAATCATCTTAACATATTTATACATAATTAGCTAAAGTTCTTTCCTTTTTGGATGGGTTTACCAGACAAATTCCCACATTTCTTCTACACCCTTAGGAGGCATTTCCATGTATAAGGCTGGTGAAGAAAACTAAGCAGACACGAAAATGGGTTTATTCCCAAATTGGCACGTCCACAAATTTGCTTAACATTGAAGGGTAATTTCGATTAGCTTGGGAATTTCGTGGAAAGTCACGCGACTCCATTACGACGCGTCGTTTTTTACAATTGTGGATATTTTGCTTAGTCTCCAAGTCAGTATCTGACTGTGAACCGTCTTTAAGTAAAAATACTCTGTTCCTACCTCTGGACTCTCTCTGACCATTTAATTAATATTTTATTCCGAAAGTACCCCAACCGCCTTTCTTTATTTACCTTTTCATCCCTCTGTTGCTTAAAACCCGCCATTCATATATAAACTCTCTCTCGTTCCCCTGTTTACTTGACAACCAATCCTTTTCGCCTGATACTTGATGTCATCTCGCCGAACTTCGCGCTATTCATGATGGAGGCGGCGGCGGCGGAGAAGGCAGAGGGGATGCTATTTCCGGTGGTGTTCTTCGACGGTGAACAGGAGACCAGCCTTGGCAATGTATCGGTTTCCTCAAGATTCAATTTCAAGATTTTCCAAACGATTATCAGCGACAAACTCGGTCTGTCTTCTTATCAGTTCTCTGTATATCTCACGGACTGCAAGAGGCGTGGCTCCAGAATCCCTGTCAATGGAAAGATCGATTTTGGGGCGGTTTCTCGAGAAAAGGACTGTATGTTTCTGGTGGTTCTTAAGCAATCGAGGCGCGAGAGGAGGCGAAAAAGCCGCGAGATGGCCGTAATTATCTCGAACCGGCCCGATCCACCTGCCAATATGATGCTTTTGAGGCGAGACGGCAATAATATCGCCATTAACGGCGGCGGGTTCTCTGGCCTGGATTTTGATCGCGCCGGGTACGAAAGGCGGGTCAAGGAGTTTCAGAAGGAGAAAGAGCGGTACTTGATGAAAATGGATTTGGGTAGGAATTTGGGGTTTGAAGGCCTGAGCTTTGGACCAGAAAAGGCTAATACAACAGGAGTTTGCCATGAATGCTTGAGAACTAAAGAGATAGGTACAGATTCTGGATTCCATTGGTGCGTTTATGATACTGTTACTATAGGATTCCGGTCACGGGCCGGACCGATTGCCCGGCCGGTTAAAAGATCGGTTGAGGATCATATCTCTATTGGGTTTTGTTCTGGTTGAGGAAATTCTTGTGGGTAGAAGAAGACGAGTTGAGAAGTGATACGATAGGGTATAGTACGGTGTAGGGTGAGGAATGGTATATGATAGGGCAGATTACATAAGTGGGTACATAGAAAGAGGAAATGCCTTTTTTGCCCCTAAGAAAGAAGAGGGGGTTTGTTTTGGTTGATACAACAAAACACAGTTGGTTTGAAATTGTGATTGTGACTTGTGATATGGCGAAGGGGATTTGGTTTTTTTGGGGTATTTAGCTTGGAATTGAAGCAAAGAGAATGGGTAAATGGAATAATGAAAAATAGTTTGGTGCTTTTTTGGTTAAGATTTCAAGTTATGGTAAATAAATGATGTGGGCATCAAACTGTTGCCCAGGTTGGAATTTAAGTATAAATTGATGCTTTCATTGAAATGTGAACTTTTTTTTTTCTCTTTTCTTTAGTAGCCCTTTCCAATTGGGTTTGCGAAATAAAGCTAATTGCCTTATTTTGTATTTCCAAAGAAAAAAGTTGGATTGAAAAATTGAAATTGTTCTGTTGTTGCCTTTTTTCATTTTTCATTTTTCATTTACTATTAGAAGCTTAAATGGAAGTTGCTCCTCAATTATATGGTGATGAGTCGTTTATACGAGTTGCAAAGTAAGTCGGACCAAGTCCATAAATCCTGTCTTGGTGAGATATTCAAGGCATTATATATGTGTCAACATTTGGTTTAGTTTTTCTCTTTTATTTCTTTGTGAGATTTTTTTATTCAATTTAGGAATGGAATGTAAATTCTATTGATTTATATATTATTGTATTTTTTTTCTTTTATAAATATTTTTAATTACATATATTGAGTATTGAAGTGGATAATGACTAGTTTTTATAATTCTGATCAGGTGGATAATTTGATTTTGCTATTATCACCGCAAGAATATGACAAAATATGTTTAATGAAAAAATATAATTTCAATTAGCTTTTTTTTATCAACTCAAAAAAAAAAGTCCTTCTAAAAAAAGAAAAATCCTTTTTTTTTTTGAAAATCCTGATATATCACGAATTATTTGATTGAGTTTCTAATGTTTTATATATCAGGAATTATACGATTTACGGTGGCACAACCATAAAAAATTTTAAAGATATCCATTTAATAATTTACAAGAAATTTATAAATAACAAACCAATAATAGATTTTTTTTCTGAAAATTTTTATCCAGATGGGGTCATATCTTAATTTATATGGTCGGGTTAAAAAACCTTCTTTACAATTATTTCATATTTGTAAAATAAGAATTTTTTTTTATTACACGATGATGATAATGATAAAATTATTAATTTAATTACTTTTATATTTTCAGTTGTTTTAAAAAAAAAATCGGTTAGGGGCATTATGATGAAGTGAAAGAAAAGGGCATTAAGGTC
Source organism: Triadica sebifera (assembly GCA_023653625.1). Taxonomy (NCBI): domain Eukaryota; kingdom Viridiplantae; phylum Streptophyta; class Magnoliopsida; order Malpighiales; family Euphorbiaceae; genus Triadica; species Triadica sebifera. The sequence continues at coordinate 25,118,723 of CM042908.1, read as the reverse complement.
AAATGATTTATGTTGTATAAATTAGAGAGAACAGCCCACATGAGCTGTGGATTAAGAGAAAAAAATATATGGGCGTTAATAATACTTCCCTCTCTTCAGCTTTCGCATAGCCACATTTAAAATAAATAAATAAAATAGGAATTATACCTTCAAGTACTTATTAGGAAAAAAAAATATATTTCATTTCAATAAGCCCAGATTCACGCATCATCTTCATAAGTATGTGCCCCAATCTTCAACTTTTCTAATTTTTGAGTTTGATCTAAACACCTCAAGAAATGAAGTTTTGTTTCGGTTTTTGGCCCACTTCTGTGCACTTTTATTTTTTTTAAGAAATAATAATAATCTACTGCTCTGCAAAAAGAAAGATTATGTGCAGAATTTTTTAAAAAAAAATCAGCAACCAATAATTGAAACATTTAGTTTCGGTTTTTGATCACCTACCCCATAATTATAAATACAATTTCATCTCACCCCTGTTCGGAAAATATTTTAAAAATCAGCGCCATTCTGGTAATATATAATTCCTTGAATCGATCGATCCTTAAAATTATTAATAATGTTTATATTAATCCAAAATTAACTTATGGACGAACTAATCCTAAACTTTTATTACTATCATTTTGGTTCAAAATCTAACAACACCCCTCTTAACAAATTTAAATTATGATAGGTGTTCCAAAAAAAACTATTTTTTCTTATCAAATTTTGGATTAAAATGAATGAACAAGTAAAATTGGAATTAATTTTAAGATTAAATTGGATATTGCCAACTACCTAAGAGCCAAATTATTACTTTTACTAATATTAAATCATGCAATGACAATAAGAAGCAAGGAATACCCATTTTTTTATTATTAAGTTAACATGGGATACAAAAATATATAGATGTATTAACTATTTACTTGTTAATAAGTAATAACAATATATACTTCTTAATTTTCTTTCTTACTTATGTCAACCTCATTAATTAAAGATGTGTTTAATATAAAAACAGTCTAGTTAGCGACGATTTAAAGATGTGCTTAATTTTTTTTTTTATTGCATACTTATATGTATATCTAAATGGAGCAACGAAAATAATATTTTTTTCTTTTTGGAGAAAAAATAAAAATAATAATTAGGATTGGTAAGATTACTTTAGCTTCATTACTTTGGAATCATTAAAGTTTAATAGTTCATAGTAAAATAATTAAGTTTTTATTGGACTTGCTCTATGTAGCATTAGGTCTTATTTCTTTCTTCGATGTTTTATTAGGGTTTGTAATATTGGTTGCAGTTGAAACTGAATCGTGATGGAGGCTGAGATGGCGGATCAAGGGCTTCTTGATGAGGAGCTAGCAAATCTACATTTGGGTGAACCAATTCATGATGTGCAGAATCAAATATATGAGTTTTGCTTGGTGGAGAAACTCTTCTCTGACAAATCATTTAATTTCAATTCTCTGAAAAACACCATGCATGGTTATCCTATGGCAGCCTGGAAGGGGAGTTGGTTTCAATGATCTAGGGCAGCAGTGGTATCTTATCAGATTTTGTATATCATCTGTTTGATAAGGGACGTTATTAACGGGGGACCCTTGTCTTTCAAAAACAATATGTTGGTTTTGTATCGATTGAAGGATGGAAAGAATCCAGAAGATGCCCAATTATTTTTCTGTGACATCTGGGTGCAACGTCCATGACCTTCCACCGGGTTATATGTTCGAATTAGTTGCGAAACGGCTCGGCAATTTTGTGGGATCTTTTTTGTCGTTTGAAGTGAAGGTGAAGACTGGTTTGCCTCGCGGGTATCAGCGAATTCGAGTCCGTTTAGATATTAGGAAGCCTTTAATGCATTCAAAAAACGTTGCCAGGAATGGGGAAACCATAGCCACTGTTAATTTCAGATATGAACGACTTCCTATAATTAATTTGTATCATTTGTGGCAGACTTGGTGATCATGCCGATAACTATTGCGAAAAGAATTTTGAGATTCTAGAGCATTGCAAGAGCTCTGCAATTTTTAGTAGAATGGAAATCTGCAATTGCAAGAAGAACTATTAATTAGTGACCAGATGATTAGAACCAATGAGGCAGCCATTAATCATTGGGTATGCAGGGATGTGGAAATGGATGCTGATTTCTTTGCTCCAGATCAGTCTGGATCAACTGGAACAGTGGTAAGGGATTGCTAGGGCAATTTTATTGCTAGTTTCTCATATGTGTTGCATAGCTGCTCTTCTGCATGCCTACCTCGTGGAGTGTCTTGCACCGGGAAATGTCTTGCTTTTGGTTATTGTCAAGTGAAATTTTATGTTGATTAAAGAGTGTCATATAAATAAAATAATTTATATAACACTTTTTTATTAGTTTGATTTATTTAGACTATGTAAAATTTTATTTATTCTTAAATAAGATTAATATGACAAAGATTCGAGTGGTTTTAGTCTTTTAGATGAATGTTGTTGGGTTTTATGGGTTTGGACCACCAATATGGACTTGACTCAGTCCAAACCCATTTTATTAGACAGTTTTTTAATTGCATGAAAAATTGCTACTTGGATAATATTAAAAAAAATGAAGTCACATAATGTAACTTACAAAAAAATAACTCCCTTGCAATTCAAAAAAACTCCCTGAAAAATGTATTCATCTTCATCCAATCTTAAGAGAATCAAGATATTCGTATTGTGAATTAAGTTTGATTCTGGTAATCAGACTCCGTCCGAAACATTGAAAACATGTCGTAAATGCTCAATAAGTAAGTTTTCGCTGTCCTAAAATTCTAACATTGGCATTAAACCCGAATTGTGTATTTTTGTGTTTGAATTCATGATTAAGATGATTTTTGTGTAATTAACTATGAAAATCCGAAATTTCTTCAATTTTTGTGAAACTGATGCTTCTATTTCATAGTTTGAATTTGGTATGATTGGAAATCTCTCATCACAAGTTTTCTAACAAGTACTTTTGCATATATTTTCTGATGCGTGATTGATTTTGTATGATTCTTTAAAGTTTCTGATCGAACTTAAGTTTTTTAAATTTTTGGAAACTATGTTAAGTACGATTCTCACTCTCGAATAGTATATGTGTTATCAAAACATGACCTAAATGAACTTAAAACGGACTAAAAATGGTCACAATATGTTTAAAATGTCTAAAATATGCAAATTTTGAAAAACGCCCGAAAATAACCACTGTAAAGCGGCACGTGTATCACACGCACTCCCTCGGTGCGTCGCACACTTGACATAACACATCACACGCACGTGGCAAATTAGCATCATGTGACGCTCACTCATTGGGATGACATGCATTTGGCTGACATGTGTGTTTACGTGTCACGCCACGTGTTTATGACATGTGGCACATCCTGCCATGTGGATCACTCTAGTTAATCCATGTAGATGCTAACGTGTCGATAATGCGGCAGTGTGTGGATGGGCACGTAGAGGCGCATGAGTGGTTCGTTTTAGTCTAATTTTTTTTAAATTGCTTAAATTTTTAATTTTCTATTTAATGGATATATTTTTGATGATTTTTTTATATATAAAATTTTGAAAAAAAACATGCAAATTGGAACATAATTATTAAGAATTTTTTTTTTATCAAATGAAATTTATTATATTTGATAATATCTAATGTTACTTTTAATTTATTCAAATATGTAGTAAGGAATCTAATGCTTATCATTTTGGAGCGATTATGTGCATATAGAAAAGATCCGGAACATTCTCTAGTGAAACATATCGATGAGATGTTTTATAAATTATAGACTTGTTATGTAATATTTGTAGATGAATATGATTTAGCTATAAAACAACAGATGTCCATAGCTCTTGATTCTTTACCTGATTCATGAGTAGATAAAAGGAAAACGCTTAAATAAAACTAAGCAACTTAACTTATAAAAATCTCAAAGAAGAATTGACTCGGGAACTGGAGCATCAAATACAGGATGGTATTAGGCGATCTAGCAAGTCAAAGAATGGTTTTTCATGGATGAGAAAGATATATGGTACATTGGCAAAAAAAGAATTTGTTAAAAGAGAACCACCGATTCAATCAGAAAATGAATGAATTGAATTCAACATTAAAAAATATTTAGTTTTTTTTTATGTGACAATATGTTATTTCTAAATTATTTTAGTATTGTTTTATCTTATTTTAAACATATAATTAATGCTTATAAAATTCATTATTAATATCTATTTTTAATATATATATATATATATATATATATATATATATATATATATATATCTTTTGTTGTTATATTACATGAAATTATGGATGTATGTAATATTGTAGGAATATTAGATTGGTAGATAAGTAAATATCATATAATATAATTATTGACACATATTTAAATTAAACATTAATAACTAAACTTTATCAGTAAGAATTGATTGGACTGTGTAAACAGTATTTTTGTTTCTTCTGCTTATATTAGGTTATTATTGATTAATTTAAAATATTGTAATATGATCATTATTTTTAAATAGTTGAAATGACTGTAACAAAAAGTATAATTGCTGACTTGAACCAAAGAGATAAGTTGAATGATAAAAACTATGATATTTAGCATCAAAAAATTCAATATCTCCTGGAAGAGTAAGACATACTGGAAACTATAGCACAACCAATGGTTGAGCCTGAGCATGGAAGCACTGTTCAACATAGGCAAGATATGGAGGCATATGAAGCCTATAAGCACAAAGACAAAATTGCTCGCATATTGATGCTAAGCAGCATGAGAAATAACTTGATGTTATGCTTTGAGAAGCATCGCTTAACTCAAACAATTTAGGATGCTGTTAAGGTTCAATTTGTTGGAAACCTCTACAATAAGATTGTGTCAGTTAACTTTGACATTTGATGCCTATAAGAAGAATTTTAATCATACAATAAGACAATACCTTATTGTCATGTCTAACATGATAAGTTAGCTGAAAGGTGTTGGCCATAAAATGACTGGCAAGCAACAGATCCCAGCTGTAATATGCTCTCTTCCAAAAGCCTGAGAACACATGCATGTGAACCTACCCATAATGAAAACATCAAAACTTTTGATGATGTTGCCCGACATATTGAGTAGGAGGAGGATCACATTCTCGTTAATAAGCCTTATGGATAGGCTTATATAATTGAGTCCAAAGGCAAAGGGCTTTGGGCTCTGAAAAAAATGGAAGGGTAAAGGCAAATGGCAAGGCAATGGAGGAAACAAAGTCAAATTTATTGGAAATAAATACAAGCGTGGGAAACACGGCGACAAGAAAGGCAAGAACATGAATTGTTTCAATTGTGGAAAGTCTAATAACTTTGCTCGTGATTGCACTGAGCCAAATATATTGTATGACCAAATAAGTCTCTCTGACTTATATGTTAGTAGTTGTTTGATGTTAGCTGAAACTGTTCCTTATTGGACTATAGACTTAACAGCAACCAACCACATTGCAAAGAACCGATCTGCCTTTGTGGAATTTTGTCAGATTCCAAAAGGGAGTAGAAAAATATATATGGAGAATAATACTTCTGTTGACGTGCTCGAGATCGGTACCTGCAAACTAGTGCTACGGTGAGGTAATACGTTTTATCTCTATTATGTGCTTTTATACTCCTAATGTTTAACAAAATTTAGTTTCTATTGTTATTCTACTATGATTTGGTTTTAAATTTTTATTTAAAGATGGTTGTGCGAAAACACTTCTAGACAATATTTTTTTATGGTTTTGGATATATGTTGGATGATTTTATAGTGTCAGATACTATTTTTATGGAAGTTAATGAATCCATATTTGTTATTGGCAATTCCAGTAATAGTTTATTAAATGATGATGTTAAATGTCATACTAGATTTGGACACATTGGGCAAGATCGATTAAAAAGATTAGCAAAGACTGATTTTTTAGGATCTGTTGAGAAAATAGATTTACTTGTTTGTGAGCATTGCCTAGCTGAAAAAGCAAAAAGATTACCATTTGGCAAAGCTAAAAGAGTCATATTTCTTTTACATTTTATACATTCTGATATTTGTGGCCTAATGAATGTGAGAGTAAGACATGATGCTCACTATTTCATCATTTTTATAAATGATTTCACCAAACACGGTCACATTTATTTAATCTCTCATAAATCTGAAGCATTAGAATGTTTCGTATGTTATAGTAAATTGGTTGAGAATCAATTAAATTTGAATATCAAAACTTTATGAACCGATCTATGACGTGAATATCTATATGATTTATTCAAGAATTATTGTGATGATAAGGGTATAACTAAACAACTAATTATTCTTTCTACTCCGTAACAAAATGGCATAGCAGAAAGAAGAAATAGAACCATGTTGGACATGATTAGATCAATGATGGCGCAAGCTAAATTATCTATTTCTTTTTGGAGAGATGCACTAAGGATTGTTGCCTATATTTTAAATTGTGTGTCATCAAAATCTGTTCATTCCATCCTATATGAATTATAGAAAAGCGAAAAGTCCGATTTAAGCAATATACATTCATGGGGATGTGTGACTTATATTTACAACACTTCTCATGAATATGGAAAGCTTGGGTCGAGAAAAAAAAAAGTGTATCTTTATAAGATACTCTGAATTCTCAAAAGGATATGCATTTTTGGGGGAAGATACAAATGGAAGAGTAACAAAAATTGAGTCACGATATATCATTTTCTTATAAAAGGACTTTCCTAAAAGAGATGAAGTAAATAAGGATTTCCAATTTTATGAAATGGAAGATCCTGAAACTAGTGGGAGCATAAGAATGATTGATTTAGCTTCCACAGAGCAAGGTAATATGGAATATAATGCTTCTGCTGAAGCAAATGAGAGCAAAAATATGCTAGATTTTGATCCTATAGAGCAAGGCCATGAGCAATCTCAACTTCGACATAGTAATCTTGAGAAAATTTCTCGTCGTCGATTTGAGATTGAGGGGGAAGCTTTTATGATTGCTCCAGATGAAGAAGAACTTACAATAGTACAATAAGCTCTTTTTGGTTCTAAAGCTAAAAAATGGATTAAAACTATGGAAGAGAAAATAGATCAATGATATTCAATCAAGTTTGAAATTTGGTTGAAATACTGTCAGGTCATAAAACTATTGGGAACAAGTGGGTTCTTAAAATTAAATGTAAGGCGAATTAAATAATAAAAAGATATAAAACTCGATTAGTAGTCAAGGGCTACACACAATAAGAGGGAATTGACTATGAAGATACATTTTCACTTATAGTCAAGTTTGCGTCAGTTCGCCTCATTTTGGCTATAGTAGCACAAATGGACTTAGAATTATATCAAATGGACGTTAAAAATGTTTTTCTTAATCAAGAACTAGATGAAGAGTTCTATATGGATCAACTTTTAGGTTTTGAACTTAAAGGACAGTAGTGCAAAGTTTGCAAGTTCAAAAGATCCATTCACGGTCTTAAGTAAGCGACAAGATAGTTGAACCTCAAATTTCATCAAGCCATATTAAATGATGGTTTTACGATGATGGAGAAAAACCATTGTGTGTATATTAAATGTTCTAATAATGATTTTATAATTCTATCATTGTATGTTGATGACATTTTAATAGCTGGAAATGATAAAAAGTTGATTTATACTACCAATAAATTGTTATCATCAAACTTCGAAATGAAAGATATGAGTGAGACTAGTTATGTACTTAATGTTAAAATCTTAAGGAATCGTTCTAAATAACTTATGGGTCTATCTCAGGAGACTTATATCAAGAAAATATTGGAGCATTACCATATGCATGAATGTAAGCCTATAGATACCCCTGTCAAAAGAAATCTAAGCCTTAATCTTGATATGTGTCATAAAACATCAGATGAAAAAAAACGAATATCTAAAGTATCATACTCCAGTGTTGTTGAGAGTCTTATGTAAAATTTCTAGACTTATGTAGAATGTAATCAATGTATATATTATGTCAGACCATTTAGTTTTTTCAAATAATATCTCGATTTAGTTGATTAATGATTTTTTATTATATGAATGCATTATAAAAACCCGTTAGCACAATTCAAAGTAGTATGTCGATAGATTTAGATTGATTCATTCACATGAGTAATTGTCTCTGGCTATGGAGCAAGCAGAAATAAAACCATAAAGGCAGTGGTATTAAGTGAATCACTAAGACGTAGTGGGAGCGGTCTCAGTCTTATTTTTTTAGGTCGTCTTAGTAAGGATCAAGATGAAATTCTTTATATATATATATAAGAATCAACATAAATAACTTTCCCACCATTTACGTGTCTATTCAAAAGAATATGAGTGTAAAAATTTATTATTTAACATTATTGAACGTGTAAATAAAAGTTTCAAGTTTGGCGCTTACAAAGCAACAAGACTACGACTCATGTGGTGTTATTTGTTTTTAAACTAAAAGCGAGATATACATTCTTTTATCTTTTGACAAGAAAAGATTAACTCCACCATAACATGCATTTCATACTGCATGTGTTATACTATTTATTAGGAAGCGAAAGAATAAATACCTGCTTTTTTCACTATGTGAGTTCTAGAAATCCTAAAAATAAATTTCAAATATTTTTACCCTTCGTGACTTTTAACTACATTATGATGTGATGAATTAATATTGGTTATCTTATGATGTATCCTATAGTCATGAGATAATTCGACTTAATGAAATACTATTTGAAAAACGAATTAATTCAAACCTAATTGATGTGAGGGCGAAATAAAGAGTATTTTTGCTTATACATTTGTTGGTTGTATTCATCGGTCGAAGTTACTATGTTTTTATAAAGCTTGAAGTAACTTAAAATACTGATAATTATAAGAATGATATGAGTATAGATTCTTGAAAGATTGAATGATACTCATTCAAGTGTATTAAAAAATATACTTGGGGTAAATACGCATATTTTCAAGAGTAAATGTTTTTTTTTGTTGATATCTCCTTTATGACCTATGGTTAGGTTCGTATATTGGAGCTCTCATAATTTGTGTGCTTTAGGTAGCACGATTTGTTCATCGGTATGAAAAATACTTTATTTAAGTTTGAGATTTGGAATGACGTATTGGGATAAGTCAAGCCCACTATGAGCGAGTGAGAAATATATAATTTTTATAAGTCTGGATTGTCTATGCGGGCTTGAACTAGCTTAAATCCATTTCATTAGACAGTTTTTTAATTGTAGAAAAACTGTTACTTGGATAATATTAAAAAAAATTGAAGTTACAGAATGTAACTTACAGAAAAATAAATCCCTCTACAATTAAAAAAAACTCTCTAAAAATTTTGTTCATCTCTACCTAATCTCAAGAGAATTAAGACGTTTATCTTGTGAATTGAGTCCGATTCTAGTAATTATACTCCATCTCAACCATTGAAAACACACTGTAAATATTCAACAAGTAAGTTTTCACTGTTTTAAAATTCTAACAAATGTGAATTTATTCTTAAAGAGAATATTAATTTTTCTCTCATTTAGATTCCAAAATAAGCAAATTCGGTAGCACACTTTTTATTTGGGATCCGTTTGACATTGAGTTTGACAAAAATATTTTTAGAAAAAAAATTATTTTTAAATTTTAAAAATTATAAGTATGTAAATAGATATTTTTTCTAAAAACATATTTAAAAAAACAGTTTATAAAAAATTAAAAAAATCAGTCAATTAAATCAAAAAAATTATAAATCTGTTTTTTGGACACCCAACAGTAATTTCAAACACTCTTATAATTGTTGGAAATTATGCTAGTTCTCAATTGTGGGATTTTCCTCCGAACTGCATCATAACCTTAATGGTTTTTATTTGAATTAATAATAGCCAATTTTGTTTTCGAAAAAGATAATAATTAGGCAATGTGAAGACTACAAATCACAAAGTCTTTTTTTTTCCAAATAATATTAAACTTGGAAACTCAAACTCATAATCTCCATACTCTCCATCTTCAAAATACATATACAAAAACAATTAAAATGCATAAAAATTAAAAAAAAAAACTACTTAGATTAAACTTGATTGGGAATTAATTCATCACAAAAGTCAATTAAGTCAATTAACATGATAGAAACGTTAATTCTTCTTCAAAAAAGAAAAGAAAAGAAACTGTCATTTGATTCTTCTTCTATAAATATTGTTTATTTTAAATTTTAAAATATTATTTTATATTATCTCAAAATTCAAAAACAATTATAACATATATATATATATATATATATATATATAGAGAGAGAGAGAGAGAGAGAGAGAGAGAGAGAGAGAGAGAGAGAGTGATCGCACAATTACGCATATATACCATATAGACACTATTGTCATTTGTCACTCAAAATCGATTGTAAAAAACTTTCTTTCTTTTTTTTTCTGAAAAATATTAGTTTACATCTTGCTAATGAAACAACTAAACAATAGCAAAAAATCGCTACTGCTTCTGTGGGAATGGATCAATGGGCTAATTATTCACCTAATTTTGCAACATTGGAACGCAAACGGGACCACGGATTGTTATTTTTAACTTTCTCTAAGATATCCGTTTATTTTCTTTCCATCCTTCAAATTTCATGGAATTTTCCAATTTCATTAATTATGTTTGACAGAAAAAAAAACTTATCAAGTAAAATTCAAAATATTATCTTCCCTTCTCCCCCTGAAATTTATTCAATTGTAACCTCTTTATTTTAAAAAACATTTATTGTATAGTAAATATCATTTTAAAGCATTTCTAAATATAGAAATTAATTTTTTTATAAATTTAATAAATTCTTTATATTTTTACTATTAATTTTGTTTTATCCCATACAAATTAATATTTATCAAAATAAAAAAGTAAATGATTTTTATTGTGAAGAAAAATAAAACTATATTTAGAGAAACACACTAATAAAAAAATAGAACATGCATAAAAAATAAAAGTGCACTAACTATAATAAGAAATAAAGAGTTAAACTTGACTATATAAATATACAGAGATAAACTCAATTTCTACTTCATAATTTAGAGACAAAAAATCTATTTGACTTGTTTTTTATTATATGATTCTTTAAAATAAAAAGTTTAACATAAATAATATACTCTAAACTCTTTATTTAAATTATATTTTTATTTTAAATAGTCATTTTATAAAAATAGTATCAAATATATTTTTTATCTTTAAAATTTAGAATAAATAGTGAGTTTGATTATCTATATCTAGAGAGTCAAATTTCATTCTCTATTTTAAATATAATTAAAACAACTTCATTTCTATACATATTCTATTTTTTGTATTAGAATGTTTCTTTAAAAATACTTTTATTTTTCCTTATAGTAAAAATCATTTACTTTTTTCTTTTAATAAATATTAATTTGTATAAAATATAATAAAAATATAAAAAATATATTGGAGTTGTAATTTTTTTTAACTCTCTATATTTAAAAATACTTTAAAATATTTTTTATTCTACAAAATATACTCTTTAAAATAAAAAAAATATTATTATAAATGCTCTAACCTAACTAAACATATATTAGCAGAAAAAAGGAAAAACAACTTTCAATTTCTTGTAAATTTATATTGTAAATGGGCCTATTCTTTGATTTATAAATTTCGATTAAAATTCGAATTCATATGGTTTCATCATTATTAAACAATTTTTTTTGAAAAATCATAAAAATTAAGTGAAATATATATATATATATATATATATATATATATATATAATTTGAGATAAGGAAAAAAAATCTCAACCTAGATGATTCTTTATACCCGCTTTCTATATCACTTCCAATTATTTTATTTTGTATGTGTTTGATTTAGCTTTTGCTATTAATTTATAGGGATCCAATAAATTAAAAACTAAATTAAATATTTAATTAATTCAGTTTTTAATAGTCCAATAAATAAAAAATAGAGTTGGGTGTTTAAGAAGATAAAAACAAATGTTGATGGTTGTCTGAATTTTTTAGTGATTCATGTATAAACTAAAACTTTTTTTATAAGAATTTAAAGTTTATATTAATTATTAATAATTACAGAGTAATTAAAATATTTAAATTACAGTATTTATAATTGTTATTTCAAATAATATTTTTATAAATGAATAAAGGATAAACTATTACTTTTTTTTAAAATTTATTTTTTATTATAATTTGTTTCTATTATAAATGATTTACATTATAAATAAATAAAAATTTAGATATATATATATATATATATTAATAATATATTATAATTATTAGTAATATTTATTTTATAAATTATAATTAATACCAAACATTTCAAAATTAATTATAAATTATGATTGACACAGCTGGTCGGTCACGGTTGACCTCGTCACTGATGACCACCAAACCCGACCGCCAACGGCTGACCATTAACCAAAAAGGCCCTTGATTTGCTTTATTTTTATAAAGAGAGAAACTTGTAAGTTGTAACGTCATTTTGAAAGCAGAGCCCTCTCTTCTACTCTCCACCCTCTACTCTTTTCTCAAAAACAAAAAATCCCGCTTTCAGCCCTTGAAAACAATTTATTCTCCTCTCTCTCTACTTTTCAAGTAAGATATATTTCATTCAGAAAACCCCAAGTCCTAACTCTTACTTTTTTTATCCTTTCTAATGGCGGAGTTTCCTCCAAATTTGGATGATGGAGAACTTTGGCTTCCATCTGATATTTTCCTTAACGAAGTACCTGCCAAATATAACCCATATCGCATTTCTTGCATGGAGGATCTTGCTGGCCATTTCGCTGCTCTTTTTCTGCTTCAAAATCACTCTTCTTCAACCCACTTAAGGCCCCATCCTAAACCACTTTTGAACTCCCAGGTTATTATTTTTTTTTTTTTGAAAAAAAAGTTTTCTTTAATGGGTGATTGGTTTCTTGCATGGCTGCCTAACCGGTGTTTTTGGCTTTATTTGGTGGTGGGTTTTGTTTACAGAGACTTAAACTGGCGGTTCGAGGCATATCTGCGAGCCAGTTGCCACCTGGGTTTTTGGATTTTAATGGCGGTGCTGCTGAACTTGGTCAAGGGATATACGGGTGTGCAAATGGACCCTTTTTGGCCCGGTCTGAACCGTTTTACAAGCTTCGAATCCCATCTCCCCAGGTGCAAAAACCCAGAAATACGAATCCTGCTCCCGATATTTCTATGGATTGCGGGCTTGCTTTTTGGCAGCTTTAATAATAATGATTACAGGACTCTAAACATTGATGGATTGTCTTGTATAGGTTGATAGCTACTTGGAAACGAGGCCTAGGGTTTTGCAAAGGCAACAAAATCCCATCCAGAATCGGGTTTACCCATTTCAGACAAGTGGGTTCGGATTTTGCGGTGGTGGGGCTGTGAGAGAATCCGGCGGTACCGGTGTTTTCCACCCTCGCATTTTGAACTCCACTGAATCTCCTGCTGGTGTTGATTTTAAAAGGAAACAAGGTGAGCTGGCTTACCGCTTCTTCCCTTTCTTAGTCTGTATAATTCTTTTGATATGGGTAGTTCGATGCAAGAATGAACCATTATAAGCTTTAGGACAAGATGATATTAATGGAGAAATAACTCTGTTTTTGGACCCCACAAAAAATGGTAGTTCACTATGAATGCAATTTATTCAAATTAAATTGTTATAAATGTGAAATGCAATTAATTTTCTTTAAGTTAGTCAAATAAAATAAAAATTACTCTTCATTCTCATATTCTCTGCTTTTAGGTAAAATGGTAATTTAATTGAATGATGAATGCAAACTTTGGTCATGATGGATTTCTAATTAGGGTATGAGATGCATAATATTGCTTTGTTTAATGAGATTTCTGTTAATGGATGGCCCCAAATAATAAAAAAGGTGTGGCATTATTATTTTTACGAGGCTCTGAACTGGCATTATTTGAGAAACCAAAATGGAAAAAAATTCTGTAAAAGTTATTTTGCTTTTTTGTTAATGTGTCAGTTGCATAATGCAGAATGCTCTATTTGGTTTCGGGGAGTTTTCAGATAATTAATTAGACAAGGCCATACACTGTTTAAGAAAAGTAATATTAAAAAAAACCGTAACAAAAGAATATTAATTTGCATAAAAATGATTCATCATTTTAAGCTCTGCTAAGTTGTTTAATCCAATCTTTCACATTTGTACCTTCTCTGTAATTATAGCAGGAGGAAGAAGCAGACAACAGGAAGAGTATTATCAAGTCACCCAACAGAGGAATTCAACGAGAAAGATTGGGGTTAACAAGCCCGAGGATTGCTATTATCATCTTCCTCCAGAGATGGGTTTGCCTCAGGACTGGACTTATTGACCATCTCTTCTCCATTTTTAGCTGTAGAACTAGTCAACAAATATAATAATAGAATAAGAAGACCTGTAGGATGTAGGAGGAGAAGAAGAATAGATCAAATATAATAATCTTTTAGGGTTTTGTGCAGTGGAAGAAGCTAAATAGATAGTTGTTACTTGTTAGGAGTGTCTAATTGTCTATGCTATCAAAACCAAAGTGAAAAAAGAAAAAAAAAAGGGCAAAAGAATGGGCTGTCTTTTTTTTTTTTGTCTGTTTCTAAAATGCAAAAAAGGGGTATGGTGTTAGATGTCCTGGATTCATCCTCATACAAGGGGAAAAATTCTTATTTAGGTCGGAGCTATATCTCTAACTTTGCTTTTGAGCCTTCGGGACTCATAATTAGTCCTGAAAGGTAAACGGATGTGTGCAAAAGTTTTCTGTGCTGGCTTGGGATTGGCCATCAAAGCCTTGTGATTAGAGTATTCAAAGGAATGTTGTAGCTTAAGCATGCTGAGCTTTGTGGAATGCTTGTCCTAACTTTATTTTTCTTGTAAAAATAAATAAATGCTGTGGAATTGTCTTTTTGTTATGTTTGAAATCAATTGCTATATGACTAATATAAGCAATTGATAGAAGAATGATATACTTTTTGTGGGAATAAACTTATTTTGTTGTCTTGTGGTTAATTCTGTGAAACCCATTTAATGCTTGTGGCTGGATGTAGCAGAATACCTCTAAGCACTTTTGCCTTTTTGTGTTGGTTTTTTCAGTCCTTGGTGTAAGACAAACCAGAAACATCTATGATCCCTACCCCTCTGCTATAAGACCACTTCCTTTCTTTTTAATTAGATCATACTTTCATGTCCAATTTTGATATGCATTTTCGTTATGTTAAAAAAAGAGAGGAAAGTTTAAGTTTCTCTTTGCTTCAACTTTTAGCATGTCATGGTCTAATAAATTAAAAATTGAAAATTGAATTAGATGTTCGTTTAGTTTAGTTTAGTTTTTAATGATCTAACAAATATGTTTAACTAATTATTTTTTATATTATATATGATTATGTATTATAAACAAATAAAAAATTTATATATTTATCACATTAATAACAAAATATAGTTATTTTATAAATTAGAATTAATTTTTGATTACGGAATTTTTAAATATTTTAAAATTAACTAAAAATGTTTGATAATCATAATCAATAGTTGACTGATATCGCTATTTGCTAATAATTAGCTGTTACTGTTGGCTATTAATAATAGACTGCTGCTGCTAGCCCGTTTAAGGGTGGCTCCCAGTTGATCACTAAACCAAACAATTGCTACTAGTAGCCCATTTAGGGGTGGTCTTCTGTTGACCGCTAAACCAAACAGAACTTAGTTTTTCAAGTTCATTTTAGAATCCTCCATTTGTCCATTGAGGTCTGCATTATTATTATTATTATTGTTGTTGTTGTTGTTGTTTGAAGGTGAATTTCATTACATAATTTGAATTGCATTTTATCTAATGTGAATTAATGTCAGTTTAGTGAAAAATATTGTGAATGGAAACTTGTTTTGTTGAAATCTTAATGGTTAATCTATAAAATGTTATGGTAGATTTTTTAACCATAATAATCCTAATGAAAAAATAAGAATGAAAAATTCAGATCATACATGACGTGTTTTTTATTCTATAGTTTTATTAGAAATTGGTTAAACTTTTGGGATTGATTAATATAAAATATAAAATTATTTTGGAAAAGAAAATTTTGAAAGTGTTTGTAATTATGAATATATTTTGTAAGTTTTAAGCACATATTTTAGTTATGATTTACTGAACATGCTAAAATTGTTATTAAATAATATAATTTAAGATGAAATTGATAGAATTTGGTGTGATTAAAAAGCCAGTTATTGTTAAAATACAGCATGTAATAAAGAGTAATGGAGCCTCCACCATTAGCCGTGTGCTGAGCCAGTCTTTGATAAGCAGATTCCATTTAAACTTTAGCGAACATAGGTCCAGCACATCTGAATGAGTTCGGCCGTTTGGGCAAATCTTCTGATATTCTATTTAAAGATTATCACTTTATTAGAGAGAAATAAAGTAGGGAAAATACATAAATACTATATAAAAAAGAGATAGGATATATAAAAATACTTTATTTTTTTAGTCTCTTTCAAAAATATATTTTTTAATTTCTAAAATTAAAAAAGAAATAAGAAAATATATTAAAAAAATAAAATATATTTTTTAGCTGTTTTGTATTATTGTTATTTTCCATCCTTTGATTTCTTCAGTACTTTGAGTTTTGCTTCTTTTCTCTATTGCTTTTCTTCTAAATTGGAATGAGTTTCTTTTAATTGATGGAAGTTCTCAATGGGTTTTTTGAAATTGATGAAAGTTTTGAATGTTTTTTTTTAAAAAAAAATTGATGAAAGTTTTGAGAGGAGGAGAGAGAAAAAGAAGAAACATAGAGAGGAGGAGGGTAAAACTGTAAAAGAAGAAAGAAACGCATAGAGAAGTATTTTGAGAAATTAAATTTTAATGGTTTTGTTATTAGAACAAATTATAGATTATTATGGTGAGATTTTAACAAATTATAATTAGAAATAAATTTTTAAAAAATTAACAATTTACGTTTTTTTTCTTTGATAAAATGCTAATTTATTTTATATTGTATGAATTTCAAATATTATAATATAATATATCATATGATTTTTCTATATTTAAGATATTTTTATATGAATTTTTTAGAATTTCATATGCAGTCTAATAACTTTTTATAAAAGTTTAAGATTTTTATTTGTTACCAACGACTTTAACTACACAACAACTAATACATTCAATTCTCAATATTTTTAATTGTTATCTTAAATAATATTTTTATCAAATAATATAAAGACAATTTGTTAATTTTGTAATTTGTTAAATTTTAGAGGAGTAAATTGCAATTTGATTTTGTTGTTATTAATTCAAAATATAAAAAAATTTGACAAAAATAGAATATATTACAACTAAAAAAAAGACCAATCAACTTCTAAATTCAAATAACATAGAGTATGTCAGTATTACTACTAAAAAAGAAAAAGAAAAAAAAGGTATGCCATTAAAAAATAATAAAAGAAATACCTAATGAACTATGCATAAAAAAAGTTATTTTAAAATGTTTTTTTAGCATTATGTTTAAATATTTATCAGCAAAATTATATATTTCTGATGGAAATTGATTATGCGTGTTAAAATTAAACTGATAATTGCATTTGAATTAATTTTTTAAATGTTAATTTGTAAATAATGAAAGTGCACTAGACAACAAAGCATCAGGATTAAACCACTTCCCGGTTAATCGGGTGAACCGGTTGATCCAATAGTCAAGAAACCAGCGTTTTAACGACTTGACCATGGTCGTCACAGTTGAAAGGAATCGGGCCCACCCACTGACCGGGTGTGGACCCACTAAGATATCCATATTCCTTCATAACTGCTTCATATTTTGTCCCCACCTGCATCTTTTAGGACCTAAATGAAAATCTGAAAAAACTGAAAATTTTCCTCCTCTTTTTCTCTCTAATCATTCTCTGTAATCAATAAATCAATCGAAGCGAAGAGGAAAGCAAAAGAAGAGATCGAAGAAAGTAAAAGTAATGGGGGTGCCTCAAACGATGGTGGCTCTGCAAGAGAGAGCGGCATTTTTGAAGGAGTCGCTGCAAAAGAGCCAGACTATCACCGATACTATGGTCGGCATTCTCAGCTCCTTCGACAGCCGTCTCTCCAACCTTGAAACCGCAATGAGACCTACTCAGGTAGGGATTGCTTCCAAATTTCAAATTGAATGAGATCCGGTAGTAATGGTGCTGGTTAATTTTCTGTTTTGTTTTTTTTTTTTTTTAATTTGTGTTTTGTGTAGATAAGAACGCATTCTATTAGGAAAGCGCATGAGAATATCGATAAGTCACTGAAAGCCGCCGAGGTTATCTTGGCGCAGTTCGACCTAACGCGAAAGGTTTTGCTTCCTTTTCTGTTTCTTCTTTCTCTACTCCAATTCATCTTTTGTTTCACGAGTCTCAAATTGCAGTGAATTTTGTTTTATGTTCATTTTCATATTTTTGGTCTAATTTGAAATTATATTTTATTAAGATCATTTTGTTAATCATAAATATGAGAAGTGGTATTTTTGGGAGAATCTGAGACGAAGTTTGAACAGTCATAAATTCTTTTCTGTCCCATTCAAAGCATCTGCTTCCATGTCAATTAATTCCTTCTATCTTTTTTTCCTTGAATTCAAACAGAGAAAACACGCAGCTTAACTTTTTGAGTGGTATTTAATTTTTTTTTTTTTTTTTTGGAAATTCGGGTGTTAAGGCAGAGGCTAAAATTCTGAGAGGGCCGCACGAAGACTTAGAGAGCTACTTAGAAGCAATTGATCAGCTGAGAAGCAATGTCGACTTTTTCAGCAGCAACAAAAGTTTTAGGAGTAGTGATGGGGTGCTTAACCATGCCAATCAATTACTTACAAAGGCTATCTCTAAGCTAGAAGACGAATTCAGAACGCTGCTATCAAATTACAGGTTGGAGTCCAGGATGTCATATTTGAAATGCAAGCTTTTCCAAGAGAAATATTTTGCATGCTCTCTCTCTCTCTCTATTATACATTTATTTAGTTTAGCTTTTTGGTTATTTTCCAAAAGTTGTCATTTTAACTATTTAATGCCCTTTTTTTCCCTGTCGGTTTAAACTAGCTAGGATTCTCACAAGTTTTTGAATGGATGAATTCAAGCATATTGAAACCACATGTTGGGATAAGTCAGTGATTTCCCTACAAGTTTTGAATTAATTGGAACCATTTTTCTCCCTTATGTGCTTAATCTTTAAATAGGAAAACAAATGAAAAAAGTCATTAAAGAACCTGAAAAAATTATCATGTAAATTTTCTTCACCTTTTACTCAAGTGAGCCCAGATTTTGGATTTTTCCGAGGATTGGCATGACAATAAAATGCCAAGGGTAGCAGCTTATGGACTTATAGTTATATTTACAAAGGCACCTTATCATTTTGCCTATGGGTCTTATACTATGGCCATCTCGTCTTATTTTATGGCTACTCTCTCCACACCTCAGAACTTCCCTCAAGGGTTAATGATCGATCCCAGTGCAACGTTTCCCTGGGACTCAGTTTTGCCTTCATCCAGAAATGACGAAACACAGGGCAAAGAATAGGAAAACTATTGAGTTTGGAGTGACACAAGAAACTGGCTTCATGAGCTTTTTTTACACTTTTTGCCTTATTTTTCTCATATTATCAAGATTTGAATGGAGATTTTTCCCTTTTTATGTTTCTGATATCATCCATTATCTTCGATCTAAATCCTTAATGTTTGAGGAATATTTTTAAATTCCAGAGGGAAAATGTGGCGTTAGGTTTCATGACAATATGACCATTTGGGCACTTAAATTATGTTTCTTCTGAAATTGCAGCAAGCCTGTGGAACCTGATCGTTTGTTTGATTGCCTTCCCAATTCTCTACGACCATCATCGGCAGGATCACCAAAGCTCCAAGGTGATGCTAATGCAAGAAATCCTTCTGAACATCAAAACAAGTGCGCAGAAGATGCCGTTTATACAGTTCCAACTCTTATTCCCCCGAGGGTTATGCCTTTGCTACATGATTTAGCTCAACAGATGGTTCAAGCTGGCCACCAGCAACAGCTATTTAGAATCTACAGGTGATTCTTCTTTGTCACTCTGGTGTCATGCCGCTGCTCATTTTCTTTGTAGTTATATTGTTTGTTTAATTTTAATTTTGGTCATCTTTCAACCTTCAGCTTTTTGTGTACTTGGGAAGTACTTATTGTGAAATGTTTTCTTATGCATATTAGAGACTAGAGAGGGGAAGGAAAGACTTTGACCTTAAAAAAAAGGAAAAGAGAGAGGGGAAGGATCGGAAAGGGAAGGGGAGCATTAAAAATTTAATCTGTATTTATTTTGCAAGAACTAGATAATATATAAGAAAGGAGAAGTAGGATAAATGTTTTTATTCTGAAATGGAAGCTTTTATGAAGATAACGAATAAAAAGGAAAAGAGGACATCATTTCTCCTCACACAAGGTGAAAAGAGGAGAGGTTAGCTTCGTTTCCCCTTCTTTTCCTAGAGAAGTCTATTGGACAATAAGACAGGAAAGGCATTCCATCCCTTCTCTTTCCTTCCTCAGTATTCCACTTCTTTCCATGCACCTATTTCGTGATTCGTCTTTTGACTAATCCATAATGAAAGCAACGAAGTTGGAAGAATATTTATGTCCCTTGTATCAAATTCTTTTTAAGTTATTATTTGTGGATTGAAGGTAAATTCAATATTTTTGAGTTTTGGGAATCTTGAAGCATGAGCAATAGAGTTGTTTGTTCATCTAATTTAGGAAAATATCCACTCCCTTTGTGCTTCATTTGATGGAAATAATGTAATGGAAACCTTAGTGGCAGAGTGGTTATATAACTTTTCAAACGTGTGCTTTTATAACTTGATGAATCATGGAGAAGAAATGGAAGAGAATGTCGTTTGATTGTGCAGTGGACAATATTTGAAGTAAAATTTCTTTATTGTCTTTATGTTCATACATCATGTATTATGAATACAGTTGGAATCTGTTGACGACATTCTAATTTGTTTATAAATGCTAGGGACATCCGTGCTTCAGTTTTGGAACAGAGCCTCAGAAAATTGGGCGTTGAAAGACTCAGCAAAGATGATGTCCAGAAAATGCAGTGGGAGGTTCTGGAGGCCAAGATTGGAAATTGGATACATTACATGCGCATCACTGTAAGTATTTAAGTGAAATGCATTTCAATTGATAATTTTTTTCCCTTCGTCTGCTGCACATACATGTTGTCTCGCAACTAAATTTAATGTTTGGAACAGGTCAAACTGTTATTCACTGGGGAAAAGAAAATTTGTGACCAAATGCTTGATGGTGTTGATTCTCTTAGGGATCAATGTTTTGCCGAAGTCACAGTAAGCAGTATGGCTGTGCTTCTTAGTTTTGGAGAGGCTATAGCCAAAAGCAAGAGATCGCCAGAGAAATTGTTTGTTTTGTTAGACATGTATGAGATCATGAGGGAACTTCAGCCTGAGGTACGGTATTTTACAACTGCTGAAATTTGGTAGATTGATATTTAAGCATCATTGACATGATTATATTTTGTTTCTCTAAATGTATGAGCAGCACATTCTTGTATTATCCATGGGTGGATGACATGAAAATAATCGTCTTCTAAGAGTTAGTGATATATTTGTAATCTTCGGCATGGAGCCCCGGCTCTGCTGTCAATTATTTGAAATAGCTCAGAAAGGGGATTGTTAAAAAATAAGAGCAAAATTGATAGTCATGTTTCATTTAATGCAGCCAGTATCTCAACTGCCAATATAGGTATTCTGAATGATATCCATATCTTCTTCTTTGATCTGGCTGGCAAATGAACCTGATAAATTTGATTGAGCTTTATACTTGCCTTCTGAGAATCTTCCTTCTATATTTTGTGCATGGTTTATCAATATTACAATTGTGATGGTTGAAGTCAGATGTAAGGTGAGCTTTGGTTTCTTCCCCTGAAATTATTTCCGTGCACAGGTAAGAGGTTTGGATCTCTCTCTAACGAGTCCTAAGGTCTTGGTTCCCTTTCACGAATCTCATCTCCGGTTACATGATCCGGGGAACATAACAACCCTCTAGACCTATTGCAAAAGTACCTCAAGATGTTATTTTTTTGATATGATTGATAATGTGAACTAATCAATTTTAAAATTCTCATAAATGTGGATGTAAAGCGAAGTTTATTTTATGATGGAACTAAATGCAGTTTCTCTTTAATAATTAGGCTTTAACAAAATCCATATAAATTTATTTCCACTGAATATTTATGTGTGTGTATTTTCCCTTCCATCTGTTTTTCTTCTCTCTCTCTCTCTCTCTCTCTTTCATTTCTACACTATTTTATTTATTTGCTTGTTTCTCGGCACAGATTGAATCACTATTTGGCTCCAAAGCTTGCACTGAAATGAGGGAAGCTGCAACAAGTTTGTTAAAGCGGCTAGCTCAGACAGCTCAAGAGACTTTTAGTGATTTTGAAGAAGCTGTTGAAAAAGATGCTACCAAAACCGCAGTTCTTGATGGAACTGTCCATCCTTTAACAAGCTATGTGATAAATTACGTGAAGTTTCTTTTCGAGTAAGTTATGATCTCTGTGTTTCCAATTTCTTTAAGGTATCTTATTTTCAAGCTTGTTAATTTATCTCATGGCGCTATCACCATTACTGTGCCTTCCAATCCCCACCATCTAATGCTCTTAACTTTGGATAACCAGCTTTTTCTTTTAACACTCATTCTCCTTAACACCCTTTCTTCAGTGCTGTAAGTTTGCCTCTTTAAGTTTTGCGCTGAGCTTAAAAAACTTTTCCAATGTATTTGCCCCTGACTATTCCTCTTGAAGTTTTATACTTAGCTTTAAATACTCTAGAATCTTTTTATGCATGATCCTTTCTCTTCCGATTCATGCAGTTACCAATCAACATTAAAGCAACTTTTCCAAGAGTTTGATGCAAGTGATCCAGAAGCTCAGTTAGCATCTGTAATTACAAGGATTATGCAGGCTCTTCAAAATAACTTAGATGGGAAATCCAAGCAATATAGAGACCCTGCACTTACACAAATATTTCTTATGAACAATATTCACTATATAGTCAGATCTGTTCGAAGGTCCATTTCAAATTCAGTATGTTATATTTTAAAGGTTAGTAATGCTCTGTTCATGTTAATCTGCACTTTTAAAATCTTATTTGCAGGTCAGAAGCGAAGGATTTATTGGGAGATGACTGGGTGCAAATACACAGAAGGATTGTACAGCAGCATGCTAATCAATATAAGAGGGTTGCTTGGGCAAAGGTCCTTTTTTCTTTACCTATATTGCATCAATCTCTTTAATTTTCTCAATGACGATTCTTGAAGCTATTGGTCAAATATGCATTTTTCTTTTTTCTTCTAAATTAACTGACTAATGTTGATGGAAGCAGGATAATTTTTGGATACATAATTGTGTTGCTTAGGTATTGAACTATTATCAATTCTTTCTAATATAATAAATGGACAATTATTGTATTTCTGTTGTCTAACAATATTCTTACTTTTCCTCGCATAATGCAAATTGAAACACGTTGTTGATTCCACTTTTTGTATCCTTCACATGATGGAGCAACGTAATGTGTGCTTCTCTAATATTACAGCATTAGTTTTTGCATATATGAACTTGGAAAGTTCTCTTTGCTTCTTGCTGGTAGACATCTTCATATTCTGGAACTAAAACACCTGAATGACCGATCTAAAATTGAGTTGCCTAGACTGCACAATCTAATATGTATTTCGAACTTCATAATTTTATGTTTGGACCCCACTAGAGCACTTCACTAGTAACCTACTTATTTTCATGCTGAGTATATTGTGTTCACAGTTGAGTTTATGGTGACATCCTTGTGAAATTGAAGAATTCCTGATTGCTTAGAATCCGTTTGACGTTGAGTTTGGAAAAAATGCTTTTGAGTTTTGAAAATTATTTTTGGAGAGAAGTAGTTAAATAAATATTTTTTCAAAAAACAGGTTTGAGAAAAACAGTTTATAAAAAATTAAAAAAATCAGTCAATAAAATCAAAAAAATTTTAAACCTGCTTTTTGGACACCCAACAGCAATCCTAAACGCCCCCTTTCTCATTCATGATAAACAACCATATCTGGTATCTTGAAAGCTTATACTGTCCTAGTGCATGGGGCTTCCTGCATTATGAGCTCTATGAAGGGCCATAAATACCCTTAAAAAACTCCATAAATTTGCATAATTCTTGTTTTCTCTTGCTTTACAGTTGTTAATTACAGCATATATCCGGGACTACGGTAGCCATTTGGTTTTGAAGTTCTGTTTGTTATCTGAGTCAGAGATGAAGAAGCTAAGCAGGTTTTATGTTATAAATGCAGATTCTCCAGTGTCTCACTGTCCAGGGTATTGGTTCATCAGGCGGAGGAGGTGGAGGTGATGGCGGTGCCAGTGGAATATCAAGAGCAATGGTGAAAGATAGGTTCAAGACATTCAACAGCCAATTCGAGGAGCTTCATCAGAGGCAATCTCAGTGGACAATTCCTGACAGTGAATTGCGCGAGTCTTTGAGGCTGGCCGTGGCCGAAGTACTACTGCCTGCGTACAGATCCTTCTTGAAACGCTTTGGGTATGTTTTTCTCATCCGTATAACATGTTCTTTTTCCTCCACCTATGTTTTTTTTCCCTTTTTGTTACACTCAAGGATATCTCTTGTTCATAACAGGCCAGTGATTGAGTGTGGGAAAAACCCCCAGAAGTACATTAGATATATGCCAGAGGATCTTGATCGAATGATGAGTGAATTCTTTGAGGGTAAGACATGGAACGAACCAAAACGGTAAATATCTGCAACATTCTTTTTTTTTTTCATTTTTCCTTAAAGCTGGGAACTTAGGTACTCCACTGGCAATTGAAGCTCATTGTATAATTAATTACATGAATAAATAATAAATGTTTCTAAACATTCATCCATCTTGAGGGTTATGTCTCTTTTGTTCATTGCTTTTAGCATAAAATCAATGTTATAGATATTAATTGGAGAGGAATATCTTTTTACCGTAATCATCGAGTTTGGTGGCTACTGGCTAGCTAGCTAGCTGTATATGTTCAATCCTTATTCAATATGGATTAAGGAATTTCTCCACCGACTCAACATCTTTATATATTAGTAAATTTGTTGTCTATTAGACCAGCAATCTTGAATAATTAGCAATCTTTAATTCTTGACAAGTTGGAATACGACCACTAATTAATTTATCAATAGATTGTAATCTAGTATAACAGATCTTGTGCTAGTACTGTAAAATTTCAAATTAAATTCTCAATCGAATTGTTGTGAAATAAGAAAAAGAAAGATGAAAAATCTTTAAGCTTGAATATTCATGTAAAATATCTCATTACCCTTGACAATTAAGAATATACCACCTCTTGTATGTTTTCTTTAGTTCATTAAAATCTTACGGAAGTGTGAAAACTTATAATTTATAAGTTTTTTGTTTTTTTGAAATTGAATTAAACATCAAGTTTATAAAAATTATTTTAGGTTAAATTATTTTTTTTACCAAATGAACTCTCTATTTTAAAATAAATTATCATTAATTTAACACAATTTTTGACAGATAAAAAATTACATTTATAGTCAGATTGAACAAAATACCACAAATGCTTCACATAAGTTTACTTTGGGCTAAAGTAAGTATTTATAATGAATATTATAAAAATAGAGGGTATTTATAATAGGAATAATTTCGTCAACTGTCATAGATGGCGATAATTTGGTTATATAATCAAAATAACTAATTATATCATAAAATTAATACTGAATTAAATTAAATTGTAGTATTATTGACAAGTTTATATATAACTAGAGTTAATTGACCTTTAATCCGCATCTAATTTTTGTTTATAGGATTTTATTTTTTGTGACCTTTTCTAATATGAATAAATTTATAAATCAAATCTAATCACACTATATTACATTTCTAAAATAATAGGTAGTGTTATCCATAATAATTTATAATGGAATTAATATATAAATTTATTCAATCATACATCAATCAAACATGGAGTTGCATACCAACAATTGATCATATTTGAATTCTACAATATCCCTTTCCTTTATTTTCTTATATTGAACAACACAATATCAGTCTTGATTACAATTTTGTTTCAAATCCTACAAATACCCATTCCAGAAAAAAGTATTTTAATTAGGATTTTCTTCATCTTGATTAAATTTCTTTTATATATATATTATTGAATTAAAAATAATTTTGTATAGAAGTTCTGATTCAAATATAGATTAGATAAAGTGTGAAAATTAATAAGCAAAAATCTTGATAGCCTAATTGCAAAACTAACGAGCAAGATATTTATAAGCATTAGAATTGATTTAAATGCTTAAATAAGTAAAAGTTGAGGATAGTTAACCTGATCTTAAATTGTAGTCAAAGCAAGAAAGGAAACAAAAATAGTTGGATTTGGTTTTGCAAAATTGTAGATTTATAAATAAATCTACCACTTTTTACTTTTGCAAAATTATAGATTTATAGATTTATAAACAAGTATACATCCCTATGTCTACCGCTTTTTTTTTTTTTCACTTTGATATTGAAATTTCCAATTTTATTTCAGATTATGGTATTTATGAAATTTTCAATAAAAATATAAGGATGTATACGCTGGAATGGAATTGCCAAATAAGTTAACACATATCGCTTAATCATTTATAATGATAAAAAAAATTTAAAATTTTAAAATTTTGAGATTTTAAGGAATATTTTTCTTAAATTAAAGTAATAATGTAATATATATATATATATATATATATATATATATATATATATATATATATCTGAATTAACGTAGATATTTTGGCTTATACTACAACATTTTTAATAGAAAATTAATCAATTTCCATACACTAAACAAAAATTGAAATGACAAAATGAGAAAAAAAAATTGATATCAAACTGAAACAAATGCACATCTTTTCGTAACAATGCAGCATTTTACCCTCTTTTCATTTTCACCGTCTATCTCCTCCTTAGACCCATTTCCCTGAGTTCCGAGTCGACTCGGCCTCACTTAAGCAGCTCAATTTAACTAAATCTGAGTTTCACGGCCAATTGGTCCTTCACTCTCCACGTGAAAAACCCAAACAAGAAGCTCAGTATCCATTACGACGGCCTTGAGGTCTCGGTTTTCTATAGTGAAGAGCTAGCACTTGCTACGACTCAGTTGCCGAAGTTTTTAAAGACAGGAACAGTGAGTCAACCGCTAAATTCCATCTCGCCATGATAAGCTAGTATGTGAGTGACGTCGTGACGATGTGGTGCAGAAGATTTCAAACGGAAAGGATCGTGGATCACTGGATTTTGGGGTTAGTGTTTTTTCTTGGGTCCGGTTTACTTCCGGTGTCTGGAGAATAAGAGAGCATATGTTGCTGGTTTTCTACGATCCGGTTCGAATTGGGTATTACGGGATTAATGGGACCGGGTCTTCAATGGGTCAATCTAAGAAATGCGATGTTTATTTGTGAATAACTGATTTCATATATACAATAGGCATTTTTTATCTCTTAGTTTTCACAAAGAATAAGAAAACTAGATTACAATTCTTTTGCGCAATTGCTCTGAAGTTTGCTTTCTTACTGTCATTTTTCTTTTGTAGGAACTAATGGAAGTGCATCGGTAACCGTTACAGCTAATTTTAGGGTACATATACTATAAATTACTTTGATTCTTCTTGTTGAGATGATCTGATTGGTGGTCTGCATGCTTTCCCGAAGCAGAGATTTAGGTTGTTTGTGTTCTTGCATGAAATCGAATTATAGTGAGCCATAGGGACTTCCAGCTAAGACTCTATTAAGTTGACATTCAAATAAATTTAGTTTGTATATTCTCATTTTCTAGGATGTTACTTTTCTAAATAGTGGCATTTGTTGGCACATTTTTTATTAAAATGCAATTTTTATTGTTTGCTTCATACGTCTTGCTATGAAGGGGAAGGGATGGATTTTCTGGGGTTTGGATTGATGCTTGATATTCTGCTGGATATTGACGATGCCTAAAAAGCTTAAAATTCAAGATGTTTTAGCTTTCTTGAAATCCAACTGCTACTGGTGGTAGGATTGTCATTCTTTCATACATTCTGGAATCTGGATGTTTGTAACAAAAATTCTGTACTTTCAACTATTACTAAATGGAGATTCAAGTCTATTTAATATGTGTGCTAGTTTTGTCTCTATGATATTTGAGACTCAAAATTTGATAATTTCCCTCATATTTTTATCATAATAATAGCAGGATATCAACTGTACGGTTTCAAATACGAATTTCATAGTTCTAATTCTTCCAGATTTTTATTACATATTTAAACTATTTTATTATTTTGCAATATTATTTTGAAACAATGAATTGCTTCTGAACTTGCTGATTCTAGATATTAGAATCTGTAGAAATTATGCTTCTCATGTTTTATTATGCACTGTATTTCATAATTTTGTTGGAACCTACACAAGCTAGCTCTTCTAAATTGGATGTGGGGACAGAAAAGTTCTACCTACCATTCTTTTCTCTGCCGCAGCTTCAAAAATGGACCATTTATTTTCAGCACCCAAGTCTTATTAACTTTCCCCATGGGTTATCTTCCTCTCTTCCTCAGTGAGCTGCCTTTATTGGTAGAAGAGAGTAAGGTATATATGCATGTGCATGCAGATCTGTTTAATATATTAATGATAGGTAATAAATTTCTATCATAAACTTAAGGGCAGGGTCTCCAAAGTCAAAACTCTCCTTCCCAGAACCACACTTCATTGAGATATTAACTGGTAAAGGCATTCTTAGTTTCTGCAGAGTATAATGCGTCTAAATATATGGCAAGACTAGCCTAATCATGTTTTGGAGTAATTATTATCTCCTGCATCTTCAATTACTCTAAAATTCTTCATTGTCAGATTTATGGGTTTCTAATACATGTAGGACATCATGGTTTGAAGTTGTAACTTCAGATTTTAAATATTGGTCATAGTAGATTGTTTCATTTTAGCAGCTCAATAATGGGGGTGTTAGTTGGAGGATAAGTTACTTTCTTATCTTGACAATTGTTTTATGCTGTTTGTTAAATTTTTACTTCATGCATAATTGTGAAGTTGGTGGGCTTGAAGTTTAATGACAAAGGATTTAACCTTGTTGCTTTCCTATCAAATGTAAGTATTGCTTAAAACCATCTTCAGATTTATTGTTGAGATAAGTCGAATTTGTTAAACATAAGTGAGTGTGTTCTTAGGATTAATCCTGCAATCTTATATTCATTTGTTTTTTCTCTTTAGATATATTCAGATGTTAAAGGTGTTTTCCAAAAACTAGATTCATCTGAATCATCTGGGTTGTGTCTGATATTATTGTCTGTGTGCTGTTGGTTGTGTACTTCTGTACTTTCTTGTGTGGATTTGGTAGATTCGCTGTTATTGTCAATGTTATTGTTATTAGAGTGAGAAATAATTTGCCTTTATGTCGAATTTATCTATTAAAGCTTTGTTTCCAACATTTTATTTAATTGACCATTTTTAGATTTTGCAGATTACTCAATTGAGCTTGAGTTTTGAACTTATCGGGGTTAGTTATTTGAATTCTTCTCCATGCTATACTGCATTGGGCATTTAGGTTGTGTAAGATATGGACCAAAATCTGAATCCCATATAACATTTTTAGATATATGAAATATAATGTTCACCTTTATTATGATATCTCAGGTTGTACTAACAGCATATCAATTTTTAAAGGTATTGGTGCTTAATTTAATGTTGGTCAACTCTGAGATAATCTTAATGATAGTAGCACCTACAATCATTTTGAGTGTTGCATTAATTGTCACGGTAGTGCTGAAAAAACTAACCCTTTAGGCTGGACTTTCAATTATGGTGGTAAATGGTTTTACGAAGCCATGAAATACAATAGCATGGGTTGGCATGGCAGGGTAAATATAAAGAAAAGCAAATCATCTGTGAAAATGACCATTGTCTTTGCCATCTATGGAAATAACTTTCTCCCTAGAAAATTTGTTTTGTTGTATCCAGGGAATTAAATAAAGGCTGCAGGTTAAGCTGGATTTATTTCCTCCTGTCATGTGTGCTTGTCTTTTAAAATTTCTTGGAGTATTCTTATAATCTAATTGATAAGTCATCTAAATTTTACTTTCTCCTGTCTTGGTTGGGGTATCTCCTTCCAAGTGAGTAAATCTTATACTTGTTGCTATAGGATATAATTTTGCTAAGCTTGGTTGATTTCTGAGTTTCTTAAAATATAGTCGCAGGAATTGTATCTATGATTATTTTAGCATGGTATCTAAATGTCAATATGTGCACTGCAGAATCACTAGACTCTAATTTGTTTTAATTGCATTATAGTAAGATTTTGATAGAATTTTTTCAGCCATAATTTTGGCATTTATATATATATATATATATAAGCCCAGAAGACTTTCTTAAGGAAGTTTGGAAATAGTGATCCTATTGAAATAGAATCAAAACCAAGTGAATTTACTGTTTACAATTTGCAGTTCAATCATCATGTTGTAAATGTTTGGTAAGTTAATGACCACGGATGAAATGAAGCCTTCAGATGTAAGATTGTTGGTGGGTTTTATTTGTTTGCTTTACAATAACTGGTAGATCAGGATTTCATCAGATTTAAGCTTGGTGAATTCTTTGGTGCATGTAGGTATGTGGGAGCTTAATCTGAATAAGTTGCATTAGTATAACGTTATTTCTGCTTGCTGTTGGTGTTGGTGTTGGTTTTGGTTTAGTTTTGATGATATATCGAACATATGGGTTAGGCTAACCAATTATGATATCGGAAGGAGGATTACTTCTGATTGGAAGATAACATGCTAGAAGTGGATGGTAGATATATTTAGTATGTAAAACTAAGCTTATATCATGTCACACTTGTTACTTTATTTATGTTACTTTTTAAATCAGTTTGAGTCAAGGTTCATTTGATGTTTGAGGTTTCATTTTATCTATGCGATATAGTACTTCAATGTTACTAATGAATGATTAGTATTTTTATTCAAATTGTATATCCTTGAACTTCATTGTGGAACTATTTGGTACTTATAGCTGTATTATACATTTTTCAAGAAGATTGTGAGATAATGCCTTATCGATAGCAGACTCTTGCCCATTCTCATTTTCTGCATAGATACACAATCAGGCATCTGAGATGCCAAATTATAAGACAAGAAGAAATGGTCTTTTCTTGGTTGGTTGCAGAAAGGGGTTGGCCTCATCTCTGATATCAAGGTGGGCCATTAAAGGAATATTGTTCTCTCTCTTGGATATGACTAATAACCTGTCCCCAGGGGCTTCCAAGCTAGAAACAGAACATGCATTGATGGAAGAAACAAAATTTCCCAGAATTCAATATATGAGGTTCGATTTCTTACTTAGTGATTCTGTCATCTTCATTTAGAGATTTGGCATACTTGTTTATTTTGGATCCTCTCGCTCGCTGAACATATTAAATCCTGGTAATAATGATTGTTCTTCGAGTTTTTAGTAATTGAAATCTAGATGGTAGATTAGGGAGTGGTTTTATTTTATCACGAGCCTTGGTTGACATGCTTAACCGAATTGATCTGGCCTTTTAACATATTTAATCTAAACTATGGAAACAGCATATCTGGATTATTTCTTCCATAAACATTGCATATTAGACATGAGAAGATTCCCATCACGATAAGAGGGACCGCAAATTTATTAGCCCAGTTGGACATGATTAAGACCTCTTTGTATTTTTAGGGGAAGAGGGAGAATGAGATAAACTTTCCTTTTGTGTGCGTGTGTGTGTTTGTAGCATTTGTATTTGTTTTTACCGGCACTAAGACTAATGTTTGGTAGGAAACTTCCAATTTTTTTCCAATTGGATTTGAATTGCCACAGTAAAGAAATAATAATAATGCGAAATAGAATCAAAAGACTGGATGAAGAAGCTACTTGGAAGCAACACCATCAATACAAATCCTGAATAATTCATTTTTTGCCGATTATTTTCTGTCTTTGCTTCTGGCTTTTTTGTGAGCCATCAATATAAATGTGCACTCCCTTTTTTTTTTATGCCCCCCAAAAAAAAACCCTAAACGTGAAAAAGAATGAATATCGTTTCTCTTTATTTTATTTTTCAGACAGTGTGCTGCTTCTTTTTGGTAGGATGTAAAAGAATTCAAATTACTATATACGTGTGCCGTGAATATGATGGACAATGTTGTGATCGTGATAATGCTGATGCGCACTTAAAAGAAAAAAAAAACATATTTCTTTCCTTAGCTTTATTTTATCCCATTAAGTTTTTCAGTTGAAATTTTAATTAATTGATTATCCTGACTATTAATTTCGAATTGATTTAGGTTATCAACTAAAAATGTATTCAATTGACTGTTGGATGTTATGTGTTTCATTATTAAGCAATCGATGGTTCATTTGCATGGTCACAGCCATCATATTCACTCAAGTCAAAAACCTACAAAAAAAAAATGGGTGGAAAAGGAGAAATCTGCCATTACTGGTACTTCAATTCCAGATGATATAGCCTCTTTAGAAATTAGATATATGGAACTATAGCAATCGATGCACATTGATTTTTTCTTTAATGTATTTGCCTTTTGAATCTATATATGTAGTAATAGATCATACGTTTTGACATTAAGAAACAACACATCCTTTTTAATAAATGAACCACTGAAAAAATGTATCTATTGCAGTGTTAACTAACAATCCTGTAATATATAGATTGGGGGAAGTTTGGTAGACAATTAATGCAAAAATAAAGAAAATGACCTTTCTTTACATAGCTTTATATTACCCACTCGATTTTTAAAAACTTTTCACAAATTTCTAACTTTTTCAAATTACTTCTCATTTCTATAATCATAGTCTTATATATGGAAACGTATCGACATAATTCCAAATCTCAACTATTTTTCCACTGTCTTATTCACTGTAAAATTTTATTAAATTTGTCAAGAGGCTTTCAAAACCAAGAATGAAATTATAATTATTAGTTCTCAATTAAAACCCTTTGAACAAATTAAACCTATAATTCCTCAAAATTCTTTTCTTTCATTTTCTATCTCTTCTTTTTAACTTTTTTAGTTTGGATTTTTGGGCCACAAGAATTCCCTATCAATCAAGTCTTCTCTTCCACAACATCCACATACCTTTATTCCTCAAGTAACTTTCTGCTTTTTGTCTCTTCCACTAACAAAGAATAACCACGTCAACTTAAGGTCATCCAACCCTATATAAACCAATAATAGAGCTCGTAAATTACACGCACCAGTCATATTGCTACCCTAAGCTCAATTCTGTCTAGAATCATTGAATAATTCATACCCATGTAGAGGTAAAAAATATTATAAATACAAATTTTGGTGAAAAAGAAAAAAAAAAAAAGGAATTTTGGAGGTTCAAAGAAGATTTCATGTAGGGACTTTAATAGTACAACAACAATGTGGGGAAGAAGAATCAACCTCAATGTTAGTGCAAGAAAGTAAATGGCTTTGTATAAGAGATTCTAACCCTAGACCGCAACATTTGAATATTGAAGGGATATCCTTGGCTTCTTTCTTCTGTTTCATTCCTTTTTTTTTTTTCCTCTCTTCCTTTCTAATAGAGCTCTTTGCAGCTGCCAGCCATCTAACATCTACTTGCTAATCAAAGAAGGATTCTTTTCCTTTCATATATAACGAGAGAGAGAGAGGAAAAAAAAAGAATAAAACTTCATAGAATCTTAGAAAATCCTTGGTCAAAATTTTGTTGATTAAAATAATAGCGATTTAATTTTTTCAGTTGAAAGTTATTGAATAAAAAAAGTTACAATTTTGTAGAGAGTTCTTTCGTTTTCAATTATAGTCATTTTCATATATCATTTTCCCTAATTTTGCCGCTCTAATATTTCCACCGACAAATGCAGTTCTATTGTTTTCTTAATGCAAATTATATGTCTAATTAACTTGTTAATTAGTAGCTACTCTACTAATTGGATGTTCTTCCTATTCATACACTGCCTTTCTTGAATTATTCTCTTGAAGCTTCATTCCTAGTTTTCTATCAACTCTTGGGGTTTCACTTTGCCAAAATGGTCAAATTAGTACCACATGCAATGTAACACAAAAATTATTACTTCATGGAATAAAAAAAATAATAATTTACTTAATTTTTTTTTTTATATATGAAGATGGCACATTGGATAAGTACTTAATCAATTGGGATCAAGTATTTAATTACAACCATTTTAAAAGCAATTAATATATGAAATATGAAGCTCTCTTTCTTTTTTTATTAGACAAATAGGAAAAAAATGTAAAAAAAAAAACACTTACCAAGTAATAATAAATAGTAAAACCAAGTTAATGTTGCTTATAGTTTGTCCTTCAATCACTTAAATGTCACTAGCATGATCATCTCAAAAATTAACGGTTCAATATTCGTCTTTTTATTGATTAGTGAAAAAAGAAAATATAAAAATAATTTTTTTTACCAACCAATTAGATAATTAGAATTGAATAATTATTTAAAAAAGTGGTTGTCCTGCCCAATATAATTAAAATATCAACTCATATAATTGGATTTTTTGTTAAACCCAACGTTATATGAAGTCACAATCAATTATTGAAGGCCACTTGAAAAAAAAATTATAAAAAATGGTTTTTAATTTTTGTAGAAATATTAAACTAGTATTCAATTTAGCTATTTAGGTCATCTCATAGGTATTTGGACTCCGGCAGCTAACTCAAAGTGTTTAACAGCCACTTATGGAGGTTTTTTTAATTAGTCAGCGACTTTAATTATATTTATTTAGATTATATTTTCATTTTTAGATTTTTAATTATAAATTATATATTTTCCTTGAAATTAATTTTTCACTAATAAATTATTTGTAATTATCGAAATAATGAATGACTATATATATATATATATATATATATAATCAACTATAAAAAAATATTTATAAATATATTTTTGAAAATAAATTATATGTACTTGTAAAGGCCATTTATAATATGAATAGGAATTTATAGTAAATATTACCGAACACTAGCTTGATATTGTTTTGTCACCAACAATCATTATTAGAATTAAATTATTTTGCAAGTGTTAAACCAACCAGCAACAGATCCGACATTGATAAATAATTGGAGTAAATTGCAAGGAAAGATCACATGGGTGCATTTTGAAAATTCCACGCAACGTTTTATTGACTTCTTTGAACAATAGTACTGAGTTAGGTGTAATGTTTATGATTAACAAATCTTTGCCGACGAATATAAAACTTTTTTTTTCCGGTTACTAACCAGAAGCCAATACACTTAATTAATTTAGTTTAAGTTAACTGTTGATTCATTGGGATGAAATTCTTCCGGTGTGAATTTTCTTGGTACACAATATTCAAAGTTGAAATTTTATTTAAAATAAAGAAATATCAAACTATCTCAACTAATTATATGTTAATGGACTTTTCTCATTTTAATAGCCATATATATTTTTAATGTTTTTTAAAAAAAAAAATAGGAAAAGAAGAGAGAGAAAGCAAGAACGACTCCCAAGTGTGTATATTAGAAATATAGGTAGGTAGGAGGTTGATAGATTGATCGAAAGTAATAATAAAGATTAAGAAAAGTGAGGGAGAAAGTTGTTCTCTTGGATTATGATATTGGCACTTGCAATTAGTTAATTTCTTGTTTTTGGTCCTCTAACTTTACCAACCATCCCACTTCTCCAACCATGCACTAATTATCTTTTAGTAACTGTATGAATATAACTACTGGACTCTGAAGATTGGTTAGAAAGAAGGTTTAATTTAAGGTGGAATTAATATTACAATTTAATTGTCATCAAATTAAAAAGATAAATCCTTTTTTTTTAATAATATCAAAAGAATTATCTCTTTGAGACAAAAATAGTATTATTTAACTTTATAATGAATTCAATTGAAGCCATAAAAAAGATCATGGGAAAGAAAACTCTCAAAAAACAAAACTATAAAACAACTTTGTCAGTGAAAACTAAATAATAAGGAAAAAAAACTACTTTTAATCCTCTAATAACTAGACTATGTTGTTTGGTATTTTTTAAATAAAAAATAAATAAAGATAACCATTTTGACTCAATGATTTAGAATAATTGATAAATGAGAGGAATTTTCCTTCTCTTTAACATAATATTTTTTAAATTTTTAATTAATTAATCTTCGATAGCTCATATCAAATGTTTATTAAATAACTAACTTTTTATATATTTAATATATATTAAATATTAGCTATTAATTATTTTTTAAAATTATACTACTAAATATATAGATTCATGACATATATCTTTCAACTTAATCAGAAGTTTTAAATTCGAATTATAAATATATAATTACTTTTAAAATTTATGATGAAATATTTTATCATTCATAAAATTCGACTCAGCACAAATAGAATTAAATTTTAGTATATTATACTGGTTAACTGACTTGATAACGTGAGAATCCAAACCTCATATAATTGTTAGCATTTGCATCTTAAAAGTTTCTAAAGCTTCTTTTTATTTTTTAATGTGGATATGAACATAATTGAATCAAAGTATCCATGACGCAAATTAATTTTAAATTACTATAAAGTGGTATGGTAGAGTATATATAAATAAGGAAAAATTGGAAAGCTAATGAGTTTTTTGAGCTCTAATTAAAAAGTGAGAAAAATACACACACTTTGTAATTGAACAGAGGATCAGAAAATTGATCGTAGGAATTAGGAAAATGTCCAATGAACATGATTGATGCTTTTGCTTTTTGGATGGTATATTCCAGAACTCAAAAGGACTCTGTCTCTGTCCAATGGATAAGCTTCCCATTTCTTTATGTTATGATAAGTGGGTCCTACTATCATCCAACGGTGTTAGAACCATTTGAATCATTTATGTATGTACCTTGGTATAATGGAGGATGCTACACATTACACCACTATCAAGGGTGATTTCCAAAACTGCACATAATTTTCCTTTATATTTTTACCAAGATAACTGGTAATTACTAATTTAGCCAACCAATTGTTTATCATACGGTGTCGTTCCACACACACTCTCGCGCAGAGGATGAAGTCTCCACCACCCCTGCTCATCTATCTCCCCCCCCCCCCCCCCCCACTATATACCGTGGAGTCATCATGGACGATACTTCCCCTTCATTAACTAAAGGCGCTTCCTCTCCCAAGTCTCCAACAAACTTCTCTCTTCTCTTTTCCCTTCTCCACCACTGACCCACTCAGCCTCTAACGACCACCATGTCGGCCAAAGACTGCGGCAACCACGGCCACAAGCGCCGCAAACTCTTCCGCCGGATCTTCGCCGGCATCTTAATATTCCTCTTCCTTGTCCTCGTCACCATCCTTATAATCTGGGCAATCCTCCGCCCTAGCAAACCCAGGTTCGTCCTCCAAGACGTCACTGTTTCCGACTTCAACACTTCCGTGCCTAACTACCTCACCTCCTTCTTCCAAGTCACCTTCTCCTCCCGTAATCCCAACGACAAAATTGGGATCTACTACGACAAGCTCGACGTCTACGCCACCTATCGTAACCAGCAGATCACTTTCCGCTCAACTATCCCGCCGACGTATCAAGGCCACGAGGAAATCAACGTCTGGTCACCTACCATTTACGGCACGGAGGTCCCCGTTGCTCCGTACAACGCCGCCACACTCAACCAGGACCAGTCTACTGGAGCGGTGTTGATGATGATCAAGATGGATGGACGGGTGAGATTTAAAGTTGGAACTTTCATTTCTGGTAAATACCATTTGTACGTTAGATGTCCTGCTTATATACAGTTCGGGAGTAAAACTGCCGGGATTATTGTCGGTGAAAACTCCGTTAAGTACTCCTTGGTGGTGAGTTGCAGTGTTAGCATTTGAAGGTAGAAGATAGAAAGAAGATAATTAATCGATTTGTGACGCCGTTTAATTTTTTTTTTCCTGCAATCACTTTCATACTTATTTTTCTCTTTTTAGTTTATTTATGATATTAATGGCCGTCTCTTTAGATTTGTTTACAAATACTGTGTGGGGGACATTAAAGGCAATCTACTTTCAAGTACTGTACATTTTTTTCTGAATGAAATAAATTGGAATATATATATATATATATATATATATATATATATTAGACAGGCAAATAGCTAAATTTCGAAATCTCATTAATTTGATTTTTTTTTCTTAATAAAAAAAGAAAGAAAAAAAAATGTTTCTATTGGGTATTATTGATTACTTTGAATATTGTGGAAATGATATTTTTATTATTATCGATTTGAATATAACAATTAATATATATATATATAATTAAATTAGTGCGGTATATCAACTATCAAGTATGTCTATAATTTTTTTAATATATAATTGTATTTTGATGGATAATAAATGAGTGTGTGGTGGAGGATGCGGAGTCACTTTCGTTCATATTATAAAACTGGCTTTTGAATTGATGTTTTCTTTTTATTTACTCTTTTTTTTTCCTTATTAATTTTATTCTTGGATCTTTAAACTTAAAAATTAATAAAGTATAAATATATATATATATATATATATATATATATATATATATATATATATATATATATATATAAGACAAATTAATACCAATCGTCAACTATATAAGTCAATGTATGATTGCTTGTATATGGGTTTTGGTGGAATATAAACTATAATTGAAATGAGGTTTCATTTGTATACAATTGTTGCATTAGTTAGAAAGTTGGGTCTAATATCTTATAATTTTAATTTATAACATTAGACTATCAATCTTGGCTTAATTTGCATGTCATGAGTTGGATGGACTAATTCAGCAGAGTTTTCCAGATTGTAATGTTATTTTTTGCTTTCCATGTGGAAATATTATTAGAAAATGAAAATTTACATGACCGTAGGTAGTTTGGAAACACAAATAAGATTGTAGTTGTTATATAGGCAGGTTTATGGAGAGGAAGTAAGAAGCAGAGAAGATGGTTTTAGGTTTATGTGACCATCACCACCACCACCACCTCTCAACTACTAATACAATAATAGCGTGTATTCTTCTATCAGTCCTTATCTTCCCCTACATCTTACTTTAATCACAATTTCACCCCGCAATCGTCAAATTTTTAATTTCGCTTTAATTTCATTATGTGTTTACATTTTCTACTTCTTGCAATAATCTCAACTTGCGACATGACCAATGTTAGAGTCCCTTTAGTAGTCCTTTATTTTATTTTAATTCAGTATCTAGCACTTTTATTTTACACAAATGTACTTCACAAGATGATTTCATTTTAAGAAATATCATATTGGGTAGTCGGGTGTTAAAAAAGGACAAAGAAATAATCGAATGAACTATATATGAACTCCAATTTAGAGTTGACTCAATAATTTGTCTAAACAAGATTTAATTAATGACCCTTTATTATTATAAACAAAATTTTTAAGGTTATTCAAATTCTACTTTTATTGCTTTTTAAGATGCAAAATTATTTATTAAAATTTTATATTCAAGTTTAGAAAATAATTCTTTTAGAAAATAAATAAAGAAACCCGTTTTAAGTAGATGAATTATACAAGATTAAAAAAAAGAAATTATTTATTTTTTCTATGCAAGTTAAAAGAGATAAAAAAAAAATTGTTCAAAAAGAAAAAGAGAGAGACAACAATTACTAAAAAGGAATGATTTTATTTCTATATATATATATATAGTTTGTAATTAGATTGTTTTGTAAATTATTTCATAGAGTAATAGTGATTTGGAGCGATGTATCTTCATAACAACGACATACATGTCTTGATTGGTTGATCAACATTATATTCTTAGAGCTGACTAATAATATTTTAAATGATTAAGAGTCATAACCGCTATATTGTTATTAGATTGTCAATGTTAATCTTTATATATATATATACCGATTAATCCTTCAAAATTACAAAATTAGTTCAATCTAGATTTAATTTAACGAAATTAATAAATAAAACCCTTATATATTTTCTTCACAATTCAACTTTTCAATTGATTTCAATATTGCCATATCACTACCAAATTAAACCTTGTTGTTGTCTCTTTTAGATAAAATTTTATTTGTTTCAATTAAAGATTTTATATTTTTAGATGAAATTAATTTGTTCTAGTCAAATTTTGGACTCCACATCATCAAATATTTTCCACTAAATTAATAAAAATAGAAAAAAACGATCATATGTTTTGTAAAAATTCTATAAAATCCAAATTTATTATTGAATCAATTTTATGATGTTGACAACTCAAATGAGTTTTTTTTATAAAAAAAAAAAAAGTCCATTCTAACATTGACAATTAAAAAAAAAAGTGTAAGGATAAATTTTACACTTTTTCTAACTCTAATTTAAAACAGGAGGAATGTGGTGTGTACATGGAAATAAGGCATTGATTGGCATGCACCGATGGAGCTGAGGGGATACTTAGTGGGTTTGAGTTTGAGGCAAAGAAAGCCCTTAATTACTAAAATCCAATTTCTGCACATGTCATATGTGCTTCCATATCTCTTGTAGACTTGTACAGTGTTAGACCGATTAGATGGGCTGGGGCTCACTATCCTTAAAAAGTCCACTTAAATCTCTTTGGACAAACACAAGAGGAATAAGTAGGAAACAGGAAACTTCACTTCTGTTATAGAAATGAAAAGTGAAAAGGCAATAGGCTTAAAAGAAGAAGGGTATAGCCTTGAAGGGTATGTCATCCATTTAATTACTTTCATTAATTAGGTATTGAATTCATAAATCATAATTTTTCTCAAAAAATTTCTAAATACTCATTCCTTTCCTATTATTTTTTTGAGTTAGAAACATTTAGTCTAAACTCGGGTTTTCATGAAATCGGTTACAAATTGGCATTAATAAGACTAATTTTTTTGCAGGAGAAAATTTATGAATTCATCTATAAATCGAGCAAATAACATATTTTTATATAAAAAATGAATTCATATTTTACCAATATAAAAACTTTTTATTTGATAATAATCATTAATTTGATATATAAATAAAATTAACCAAAATTTTGTTTTGATTTGATTGAGTAATAAAAATTTTAAGTGAAAATAATAAAGAAATCGTCGTATCCCAATATGTAAGCTTAACTCTTTAAAAAATTTCAATCAG
This sequence comes from Triadica sebifera, assembly GCA_023653625.1. Classification (NCBI taxonomy): domain Eukaryota; kingdom Viridiplantae; phylum Streptophyta; class Magnoliopsida; order Malpighiales; family Euphorbiaceae; genus Triadica; species Triadica sebifera. Next base: position 25,077,682 of record CM042908.1, on the reverse strand, counting down.
TTAGATTCCAACTACCCAAATGAATACAATTAAACCTATTTATACATGAGTTTGGTTAATTTGATCAGATTAAGTTAAATCAAACCAGCCTTACTCACTCTAAGTGAAAAATGTGAATGAAATCTAGGTAAAATTTTCCTTGATAAGAGTTTATACAAATTTATTTTATAGTCATTATTAAGATGTATATTAATATATGTTTTGTGAAAAATTGACAAAGGGACATAGAACTATAAAGATTACAAGTCAATGGAATAAGTTGCAAGGCAGCATCCATCTCTATCAAACCCAATAAAACTTTCCTACATATTGAATTGGAAATTACCCAGGTAATCCTTCACTTCACAAGGTGAGGTCTCGAGTTCAAATTGGAATATAAAATACGTAAAAATATATTTAACTCTCTTAATGTCTTGCCCAACGACCAATACAAATTTAAAACAAAAAATAAAGTAAAATTACCCAGTACACCATCTCAATTCGAAAACGACATCCTCAAAATTTTCATATATTAAACATTGATTTCACAAAGCAACCGCGTGAATTGACGCGGCCCTCTCTTTTCACTTGCGTGTTCAATAACTTAATTTCAGACCTACGTACGGCTATTGCCCAAGTATTACCTTAATTTCCTATATAAAAGCCCATTGGCTTTCCCCTTTTCTTCCATATCGATCACTGATCAATTCTTGTTTTTAGCGTTCTTTAATTTATTCTTTAATAATCTGAATCTCTCTCTCTCTCTCATGGCAGAAAAACAACCTCAGTTGAACGGTGCCTATTACGGCCCAGCAATCCCACCCCAACAAAGCTACCACCGCCATGGCCGTGGCCCAGGCTGCGGCTGCGGCTGTTGCCTACTCAGCTGCCTCCTCAAAATCATTATCAGCGTTGTAATCGTGTTGGGTCTCGCCGTATTTCTCTTCTGGCTCATACTGCGTCCTAACAAGGTCAAGTTTTACGTTACCGAATCCACTCTATCGGAGTTCAACATCGACTCCAACAACACTCTGCACTACAACTTGGCCATGAACATCACTGTTCGCAACCCCAACAAAAGGATTGGGATTTATTATGATTATATCGAAGCGAGAGCTTATTATAAGGATGAAAGATTTGGTGTGGATACTTTGGGCCCATTTTATCAGGGACACAAGAACACGAGCATCTTGAGCCCTGCATTTCAAGGTCAGCAACTGCTAGTTCTTTCTGGGAATCAGCTTACAGATTTTAATCAAGAAAAGACTTCTGGGAGTTACAGCATCTACGTGAAGCTGTATTTGAGGATCAGATTCAAGGTGAGTAAGATCAAGATTGGCAAATTCAAGCCCAAGATTGGCTGCGACTTTAAGGTTCCATTGAATGGTACTGGTAATTTTGAATCTACCAAGTGCGACGATTGGGATTACTGATCATCATCACCATCATCATCTTGCTCGGCGGATTAGTTTCCTCATTCTCGATTGAGTCTTTCACCGTCGGATTCATTTCTCTGTACTCTACTTTTTGTTATATATATATATTGTCATTCTTTTTTTTTTTTTGCCTTTTTGTTTTCCTTGTTTTTGCCTTCTTGATTACGTAGATATGGCCGATTATTATTATTATTATTATTATTATTATTATTATTATTATTATTTCTTTTTTCATGTGGAGTTATATTTTATGATTTGAGTAAATAAATTAATAATTGATTTAGTATTTTATTTTGTCTTAATTATTTGATTATCAGCTGATCGGAGTTGACTATTATTCACCCACTGCATGCTTACGCAACGCCAAAAATTTTATGGGGAATTAATAAGGCTTTTGAATTAGCCCTAGCAAGTTACTGACGTTAAACAGTTATATTTAATTGGATCATCATTAATTGTGAATCAATATTAATAAAATAATTAAATATATATTACTATATAATTATATTAATTTACAGATAACATTCAATCGAAAAAATTCTCATTTAATCAGCACTTATGGAGTAAGCAATATGTCACGGTGGAAATAATGGAATTTTGTTTGGTATGATTGTTGTGTTTTCGTGTTGATTTTTATCCCTATAATTTGAAACTTTAAATCAATCAAAGTATAATACTAAGAATAAGTTCTAGATTTGCAGTACTAAAAATACAGTTATAGTTCTAAGTCAATTAAGTAGTGATTTAATTGATATTCTTATTTGTAAAAATTGAATAAAATACTATGTTTCAGTTTTCTCGTCATCATCTATTAATATTAATGGGAGTTTAACACTTTTATAATAAATACAAATGAATGGTTATTACTATTGTATAATTTATGGTCCACTGTCTTTTAATGAAAAAAAATACAATTCTAATTTTTAACAATTTTAATTGATCTGAAAATGTAGAAAATAACTTGTAAAAACATTAGGAAGTAAAATTAAATTACAGTTTGCTCCTAAAATTTTAATAAATTACAACAAAAAATAAATTTTTAAAAAATTAATAGTTTATTCTTTGTCATTTGATAAAAATATTATTTGAAATAATAATTAGAAAGACTGAAACTTGAATGTGTCGATTGTTCTGCAGTTACAATCATTGATAATAAGTATAAATTTTAAACTCTTATAAAAAGTCATTAAACTATACATAAAATATTAAATGATTCACACAAAAATATCTCAAATATAGAAAAATTATATAATATATTTCATTATAATATTTGAAATTTATACAATATTAAATGAATAAACATTTTATCAAATGATATAAGAATAAACTGTTAATTTTTTAAAATTTTATTTCTAGTTATAATTTATTAAAATTTTAGAATTTTTTTTAATAACTCAATTCTCCATATTTAACTTTTTGGAATAAGTATTAAATATCAAAACCAAAGTTGACAAAAAAAAAAAAAAACAAAGATTTAAAGCTTTTATATGTGAACGTAGCATACTTATAACGCATAAGATGGAAACTTCCTTTGCGATAGTCGACACTCAATATGGACCAATTTGTACTTGCACTGGGTCAAACAAAACTTTTTTAAAAAAAAAAAAAAAACTTATCAATCACTCTGTATTATTCAAAAGGGATAGATAAATAGTTTTTCATGTTTTCTTAAACCTACTCCTTAGTTTCATTTGTTTAAAAAATTAAGAACCATGCTGATAATTCTTTTTTTTTCTATGGAATACTGATTCGAATATAAAATACTAACAAATGTTCATTCCCTTGTTTTATAATTTATCTACATTTGGTTTCCATCCTACAATATTAAATTATGCACCCGATTAATATGTACGATTTGGGTCAGAAACACAATTTAAGTTCAGAATTTGTATTTGCATGAAAACTATTTTTATTGTGACATCATATATATGTTCTCCCATATTTATTGTTTTAAAGCATAAAAGTGAAATGAGCTTCCTTTTGTTTTCCATATTTTGGTCAATAAAATTCTAATGAATTTTCTGTTAGAGACAATCTTATATCCAACGTTTAAAAAATTGAGAAAAAATTATAATATAGATGAAATTAACTTTATATTAACTTAAATTATTTTGAAATAATAGTAAATTTATCATAGAACTATTAAGTTTGATATCAAGATTCACATTATTTTAATATGGTATTAAAGTTATAAGAGAACTAACTATCATATGATTATGAACTCTATAGGTAAAAATTTGAGACCCAATAGGTAGAAAAAATTCAAATTAAATAATGAGTAAGTCTGTAATTAATAATTAACTGAGCCAAAAATAGTTGCACTTGAAAAATAATATTAGAGCAAAAGATTATAAATTTTTGTTTTATATTTTAAAATGATTATTAATTGTTAATTATATGAAATCTCTAAATATACCCTATGAAAACCTTCTGCAAATTATATATTTTAATCTCTCCAATTAAACCCTAAACGCCATTGCTTCTCCGCAATTACCATTTCCACTATGATTGTTGCCCCCAGGGTCGCATCCGCCATTGCTTCACCAGAATTTGCCTCATAATCGTGGATGTCTTTGGTTCTCCGGAATTATAGATTTTCCCTACCATTACTACAGATATTGAGAAAAAGTTCTTGTTGTGTACCAAGGTGGTGCCTCCTTCCTCATCATCGTCGTTGACGACCCTACTCTTGCTAAAACAAGATCGCCATTATCATCCAAATTGAAACCTTCAGGTTCTCTTTTACTGTCAAAATAACCCCTAAAACACAAAAATAACCCAAATTGAAAATTTCTAACTCGCATGTTTGCAATCGCAGCTAGATCCTGTACCAGCTTGCCTCCTTCAGTCACTGTCGTGACTCACCACTGGCTTCGACATTCTCTCTCAGTTGTTGGCGCTGTCTCTCTAGTCTCTAGCAACAGAAAAAATAAAATTTTTCTCAGGAATAACCCATAAGAATTTTGGTTAAAATCTTCATCAGAAACAAGAAAAGAAAGTTACAGCTATGTTGGAAAGGAATCAAAACAATTAGGCATTTTGGATGCTGATGATGACGACGACTGTGTTGGACTAGTGCTTTTGACAACGAATTCTAGGTTCCAGCTAAATTTGAGTTCCATATGCATTAAAGGGATTCCATAATTCAGGACTTGGGATTTTTCCCCCTTCTCTTCTTCTATATTCAACCATATATCAAGAATAATTCGAAAAAGAATAATAATAATAACAGCAATTGAAAAAATATACTATAAATATATTTTAAATATACTTTATATATACACATAATATACTACTTGTGTATTAATATACTTAATATATACCGTCAATGGCAGAGCGTTAATCCAAATCAACGCCCGCGAGAGAGACCACAAAATTAACATTGGTGATGCAAACTCCCAATATTGTTAGGTAACGGATGCCCAAAAAAAAGAGAAGAAATGTATTTTTAGCTTAAAATTTTTAAGTTATAAAAAACTGTAATTTTGAAAAGGTTAATTTAAGGGAAAAAAAAATAGAGTGAATTTTTGAAAGAGTCCCAATTAAATTGTCTTTTATAATAAGCTTTCTTTTTTAATGGTAGTTATGATAAGATCCCTATTTTCAATATCATGTAATCCTAGCTAAAAGTATGTGTATTTTGTCTTTTGAATCACTTGAATTTCATTCGTTTAAATTATGCTTTTCATTTTTGTTATATGTCAAAAATTAGAAAAATTAATTAGAAAGATGTGAAAAATGTTGAATTTATAGCATACATATGTGTCTTGATTTTGTTGAGCGGATAAATATCATAATTTGAAATCTTCCTATGCCAATAACACATTTCGGATTTTCCTTTTTTTTTTCCTTTTCGTTTCGATTTTTTTTTCAATATTTTGATACGTACGTAACTAACTCTTACTTTTTGAGACGCAAGGAATAGTCTTCCTGTGCTTAAACCTTCACTTTTATTAATTTGATTCTAGATCATAATTCAAGTTTTTAACTACCAAAATATCCTATGAATAAGAAAATATTCTTATTTTTTGGATCTTTACCATCATACGAATTTGCAATGATAAACCTAAAACGCTAAAACTAATAACAATATTTTAGAACATATCCAATAATCTATAGCCTATTAATTTTAAATTTTATCCAAAAATGAAAATAATATATATTGGTTTTAGTATTTTATGATATCAAATAGAATATTATTCTCATTTCTCTAATCAGTACAACTCTCATTTTTTAAATAATGGAAAATTGTTCCTAAATAAATAAATATATATATAAATTATTTATATATATAAATCACATTGAACTTGATTCGAATCTTCAGGAATTAAAAAAAAACTAAGCAATTCGTCAAAATTCATATAAAATCTGCGAAATAATTACCTTGACAATCGAGTAGTTAGCATTTTTTTGTTCATACAAGTGTTTAGGATTACTGTTAGGAATTCAAAAAGCAAGTTTATAATTTTTTTGATTTAATTGACTGATTTTTTTATTTTTTTATAAACTATTTTTCTTAAATCTGCTTATGGAAAAAACATATATTTATTTGATTCTTTTCAAAAAAAGTTTTCAAAATTCAAAAAATTTAAAAATAAAATTTATTTCTCCAGAAACTCTTTTGTCAAACGGACTCTAATAGAACAGTTAAGCCGTCGATATTTATTAATTACACCTTCATTAAAAAGTCTTGTACTTTTTATAAGAAAAAAACTAAAGGCGAATAGGAAAATCAAGATATGGCTAGCTACAATTCCAAACCGGCCGGTTATGCGGTCTAAAAAAAGGATAGGATTAGAATCAAAGAGGAGCCGGTTTCGGCTCATAAACTAACGGTTTGAGATATATTTTTTAATTATAATTAATATAATAAATAAATACAATTAAAATTATTAAATTTTAAAACTTAGAAATTAAAATTAATTGTCTGATGTTATCCTCCACTTATAAATTAGTTGACTGATGCTTACGTGGCAATATCAAAACTCACTACGCACTACTGAGTGTTTAGTCTATTGACCCGGCCCTGTCCTAACCCTGTCAAATCAAATTCAACTAGATAATAAAACAGTGAAAAATTAAGTAAATGACAACATCCAGCGAGTCATTCGCCGGCCGGGTAGGTTACTTTACAGTTTACATTACATCATAAGCGATTATGAAGCATGAACCTCTATGCCATCAAGCGACACCTTAACATCAGAGTCGCTAATCTCCTTGGCTTCTCCTCTTATGCTCACCTTCCAAAACGATGTCGTTTGCAATTGGTGACTCTGGCGAAATTCTATCGCGTGGAGGAGAGGGTGACGGAGTATAGTATGGAGGCGAAGCACACGGAGTAGAAAGCGCAGTTGATTCATCGACGTCAATCACCACCCCTGCAACTGCAACCTCTTCCAAAGAAACGCCTCTTGTCTTTCTCTTCTCCTCTCTTTCTGCAGAAGACAATTAGTACATCTCCATCTCCTCTCTTTCCTCTTCTTTTATAGTGAATAACATCCAAGACGATCCATAAAGTGCATGCCGCTTCATTATTTCATCCAGCTCCGATTCCGTAGGGGACGGTGGTAGCGGCGGAGCAGCTGCTGCTACAGTTGCGATTGTTTCTTCATCAGGTTCGATGCGCGTGCTGTGATTCTTACAGCAAAATAAGTAAAGTAGCTCTTTTGGTGGCGTTGGGTAGAACGACTCACTGCTAAACTGGACATCTCCACTAGCGAGTTACCGTTTCCGAAATCTTCTCCCCCTCCAAAGGACGTAGACAATCTCCGCTACAAGAACCACCAAGAAGACGGAGAAGACAATGGTAAGAGCCGTGCATATCTTATTTAACGTCTTCGTAATTAGTAAAACAGAATCTTACATGATAAATTTAACAATAAGAATAGAAAGCAAATTTTGTAGCTTAGTGTTGCTGTTTAAATTACAGCTGCGTGCAGCGGAATGAGAAGCAAATTCGACGGAGAATAAAGGCGTTAGGTTGGTGTTGGTGGTGTAACTGGTGTTGGTCCTGGAAGAAAGCAAAAATGAAAATTTTTGTTTGCTTTCTTTGGAACGTGAATGGAGAAATTAAAAGAAAAAAGAGAATAATAGAAAAGAACGGCACGTGAACCAAACGGCGAGGGAAAGAAGATGAAATGGATGAAATGACGTGGCAGGCGAGAGAAGGAGTGACGTGGACTTGGTTTATTTTAAATTTTCACTTGAATTAGTTAGACGGATAGGAAGTTGCTATCTAGAAAACAAGTGGACGGAAGCCTGATTGGATCTGGATTGATGTGAGGGTCTATAAATTATATTTAGAACCTACCGGAAAAAAAAATTATATTCAGAAATTTTTGATTAAATGGAATAATTATTATAAGTTGATTTTTTTTAAATATATTTTTAGTATAAATATTTACTTTCCTTATTCTCTAAAAAAAATATTTTTTTCAAATACAATATTAGCCCACGATACTATTTAGAAATATCAAATGCCAAATTTGATTAATAAACTATGTTTAGTAAAGTATATTATTTAGAAAAAACTAAATTATAATCTTCAAAAAAAATAATAGAATCAGCATTCAAAATAAAACTAATAGATTATTATTTTTTTTTCTTTTTATATCATTTTTTTATAAAATTACATGTTATATCATTTAATTTGAAATTTAGATTTAAAATTTTTAATACTGAATATGTCATTTATTTATTATTTTAGATTGATATTATTTATTATATTAGATTAATATATGTAATTTATTTGTATTATATATTTAAATATAATTTATTTTTTTTATTAATATAAATATATACTTTTAAGTCATTTTAAATTTTTAATTAATTTTATCACACTTTTAATTTAATTAGTTAAATTATCAATGATAATAAATTTTCAGCTAGTAAATTATTAGTTATACCTATATTATCAATTTACAGTTATATTATCAGTTAGTTTTATCAAACAAAACTTATATTTCAAAATTATCATTTTTTGGCTCTAAAGACTGGTTTAAAAATTAAATGTTTTTAAAAAATACTTTGTTAAATACTTCAATTTAAGGTAGCTCAAATATTTTTTGAAAAAAAATAAATAAAAATATTTTTTGCTCAAAAATATATATTTTTCAAATACAATGTCAAACTTAGTCATACTTCTCAAAATCACTATTTCTGCTCCTTAAAGACTGGTTTAAAAATTAATTTTTTTAAAAAAATATATGCTAAATAGCTTGATTTAAGCTAATTTAAATATAATTTATTTTTTATTAATATAAAATATACTTTTATGTTATTTTATATTTTTAGCTAGTTTTGTCAAATATATTTAATTCAATAAACTAGATTGTCAGTAATGCAAGATTTTCAACCGTTAGATTATCAATTGCAATTATATTATTAGCTAGTTTTAACAAATATAATTTATATCTCAAAATCACTATTTTTCGGTCCCTAAAAAATTGGTTTAAAAATTAAATGTTTTAAAAAAAACATTGTTAAATACTTTCAGGTAGCTCAAATACTTTTCGAAAAAAAATTCAATATAATTAAATATATTTTTTTAATAAAAAAATATGTTTTCCAAATTCAAATGCTAAACATGACTTCTCAGAATCACCATTTCCAGTCCTTAAAGACTGGTTTTGAAATTAATTTTTTTTTAAAAAAAATCTTTGCTAAATAGCTCAATTTAAGGTAGGGCACTTACATTAAATAAATTCTTAAAAGTTAGTTGAGTTTAATTAAATTACTAATGTTTTTTTAATGCTCACTCACGGAAAACAATAAATTAATGTAAAATTTCTATATTATTCTTCCTTTTTAGCTAGCTCAATTTGAGTTAGTTCAATTAGAGTTGTATATAATTATTATTTAAAAAAAGTGATAAAAACAAATACATGAATTTTTAAACTTTTTTTTCTATTATTTTTATTTATAAAACTATAATTCAATCTAAACCGATCAAACTGAATCGATCCAATTCAATATAAAGCAAAAATCATAGTTTAGATGGTTTCATAAAAAATTATGGTTTTGAAATTCTTATAAACTCTTTTTTGGTTGGGTTTTGGATTAAAAAAAATATAAATTCAATAAAAACCGAACAAATAATATAAAGTATCTTTCAATATATATATATATATATATATAGTGCACTATAATTTTTTGGTTTCCTAAAATATAAACTTCTTAATTATTTATACTCTTTAACTTCTTTTGGAACATCATGATTGAACGAAAATTTATTTTATTAATCTACAAATTATATTTTAAGTTTTAAAAAAAATATTATACTGAATTTTTATATTATTGATGATATTCATATTACTATTTTTATCATGGTTTTAAGTTAATATTTATCAAATTTTTAATGTAAAATAAAAAATACATGCCACTACAAAATAAAAAAATAAAAAAATAAAGATAATAAAAAAGTAACTAGCAAATTCTAAAAAAAAGCGTTAAGAGTTTTATTTTTCGACCACTTTCATAATAAAATAAAATTTGGGCCTGTGGCTAAGAAAAAAAAAACTCTGGGCCTTTCTACTTTTTCGATATGGACTTTAAAAAACATTTACTGAGCCATTTCAGTGAAAACTTTTTTTTGCGGTAATTATAGGCCTTTCTACTGTAGTATATAATTATATCATAAATCCAATAGCATAATATTTTGTATGTAATTAACTGGTATAACATCATTTTCTATTGTTTTTCATTATATTCTTGTTTTTGTCTTATTTCTTTTTTATTATTCTTCTTCTTGTTTACAGAGATTAAAAAAATGTATATTTTCAGTTTGTTTTAAAAATATTATTTGCATATTTAATTTAATTTTTAATATTTTTGAATAAAATAATGATTGTTATTATTACTTGGAATAAAAAAATTATTTTTTATTTTTTTGTGAAAAAATGGTTGAAAATAAAGATATTTGAACTAAAAATGTGTAATATAAAAAATAAAATTGCTTTGTTATATGTTGAAAACGATGTATTTAGTAACAATAATGAACATTCAATTTGTAAATAATGAACCTAATACATTTAAATAATGAATTTGTATTTTATATACGATAAATCTGTAAGTTCAAAACGATAAATAAATGATGATCTGAAAATTCTAAACAATAAGTTTGTAAATTCTAAACGATAAATATATAGCTTTAAAATGAAAAATTTGAAAATTTGAAAATTCAAAACGATGAACCTACAAATTGTAAAAAATGAATTTTGTAAGCGATGAAGTAACAAGTAAAAGATGAACCTGAAAATTATAAATGATGAATTTGTAACTTCTAAACAGTAAATTTATAAGTTTAAAATAATAAATCTGTAAGTTATAACTGATAAATTTATAAATTTAAAACGGTAAACCTGTAAATTATAACTAATAAATTTATAAATTTAAAAATGATGAATCTATAAATTGTAACTAATGATTTTTTTTTTATATTTATTAGTTTATCAAAATCTAATTCTAAAAAAAAATGTGTATGATAACCCCATTTTTGCTTGATGGATCAAGCGAGGTCCAAATCCTAATGTCAGTTACAGATATCATTTCTCGCCGTCAATGTATTTCTCGGTTGGGTAGGGCTCTTAGGATTTTATATCTTTGGCGAATAAATATATTATATATCTATACATACATTTTAAATTTTGATGACTTAATTTTTATTTATTTCTTTAAAAGCTAACACTGGGTTATGCTTGATGGTTTTTCATCTGTTAATTAGAATTATATGTAAGTTTTTTATATGCTAGTATATTTTATTTTTGTAATTATATGTACTAACAATATATAAATAAATTTTATTTATTTATTACGATTTATAATTATATTAGTTTATAAATTTATTACAAGAGAAACTGATGCAAAATAATAAATAACTCAATGAAAAACACTTGATTAGACTTGTCTATGGCTTTATTTACTTATTAAACGGGTGAGAAAATGTCATAAAAGTAAATTAATAATTACTTTATAAGTTATTTTATTATCCATTCATGTTAGAGTTGAGAATTCATATTAACAAATCTTGTTAAAACATAAGCATAATATAAATATAATAAATTTAAATACGATACAATTATTTAATTGTGTCATAATTTTCAATACTAATACAAATATATTTATAATATGGGTTACACCATACAACCCGCTTAATTTGTTTAATTTTCACATATCATTATATATATAATTATACATATAAACGAGTCAAGATATATGGAATTACATATTTATGATCCTAATAACATAACAAGACCTGTTTAACTTATTTAATTTTTTACAGATCATTATGTGCATAAACGGATCGAAATACATACAATCACAAATGAATATAAGTAATTAATTGTATATTGAATACCAAAATTACTTCATATTGAATAATCTAGTATAATCATATCATGTACATATTTTAACACATTAACTTGATTAAATAAATCTATTAAAACGCGTCTTACCGAATTATACTAGTCAACTCGTTTTAACATTATTTTTACTCTATTATAAATGAACGAACTCGTATAATCCAAATCCATTTATTCTTAACTTTACATCATGTTGTATCATTTTAATGGATTATGTTTAAAATTGCAATCTCTAATTCATCAGGAATAAAATCTAAGAAAAAATTCAATACCATAAAAAAAATGGAATAGGAAAATAGTTGCAATAAGTTAAAGAAGAATTACATAATGAAAACGACCCATCAATCAGGAAAAGGAGCATCAAATTCATTGATGTTCAAATCCATGATCATCTTCATCTCTCACATTCTGTTTTGGTGTATAGGCGTGTGCTCTTTCTCTCTTTTTGACCAACTCTTTCTACCCTCTCCATACCAATGACCACATAAATTGCAATGCATACAAAAGACGCACAAACAACAGGCTGTGTCCTGTTTGGTGGGTACCCTCTTAATCCCCTTTCTCCTTTCTCTTTTTCTCTTTCTCACTCACTTACTCTTTCCTTGGATCCCTCACTCATCACTTTCAAATGATAAATCCACAAAAGCAAACAAACCCTCAAAAAGAGGTGTGATCATTCAATCTTATATATATATATACATACACCCAGAGAGAGATTGTATTAAGCACCTTTCAGATCCCAGATTTCCCTTACTTTCATGCAAAAAAATAAAATAAAATTGGAAAAAAAGAAGAGAAAAGAATAGACAGTGACCTTATTGAAAAGAGCCATTTGTTAGCTGCCCTTTTCTTAAAGTCTGCAAAAGGAGCTTAAGGTGTGTGGAAACTTTGTCTCCATGCTCATGTTGTCTTTTGTAGATGCCAAACATTATTTCTTTCTTTTTTGGTGGGTCTTTGAAGAGGAACAAGGGAAGGGGTGTCTCGTAGCTTTGTCTTGTGCATCAATATTCCCAAAAAAATAAAAATAATAAAACTATAAAAAAAAATTAAAACACAAAATTAAAATTAACTTGGTATTCGGTGCAAGGAAAGGGGTGCAATGCTAATATTAATAATCTCACTGTGGCTAACTTATAATTCTGTCTTCTCAGACCACACTTTTAAAAGATGTACATTTTGATTTCAACTGATGAAAAAGAAATTCTTAAGTTTCTTTTCATGCTTTTGTTTGTTTCGTTTGAGTCCTTTTCTACTAATCCAATAGGAGTTAAAGGTCAAGTTGTTTGAATTCCCTAATTTCTCTTTAATACTTAATTTCATGGATTTGTTCTGCAAAAGTATTTCAAATTGGAATCATGCATTTTGTCTACATTTAAAAAGGGTACTTGGAAAATGAAACCATTGACAATAAGAGGAAAGAAAATAGGAAAATATTATATTTTTTCATTGTTTGAAAGAGTAAGAAAAATATGGAAGCTTTTGAGTATAAAAAATCCACGATTCTGAGGGAGTGGAGAAAATATATATATATATATATATATATATATATATATATAATGCCTAATACATCCCTGGGAACTTTACGATTTTCACCCCATTTTCGATCCCCTCATTTTCTTTTCTACCAAACGAAGGGTTAATAACGTTGGATTAATGGACACTGCTAAGACAGGTAAACACATGCCTTAGCTAACTTGGATTCATTTTGGGTTAACCCATCTTTATCCTATTCTATGTCACTATGTTGTATGTCCAATTCTTAACAAAAATAATACACAAAAATTCGATTTAAATCTGGAAATTAAAGAGTTCAAATTTAAATTACCTTTTTTCATGAAGCTAAACTAATAGATATGATAATCTTTATAAAAAGTGGAATCAAAATACAAACTTCCCATACAAATTACACCGGAATTAAGGTAGAATTTTAATAAGAAGGACAAATCACTTTTTTTTTTACTTTATTTTATGTGTATAATTTATAGATATGGAAAAAAAAAAAAACAAACAACAGCCTAAAAAGTTTATAAAGAAAAAAAGTGGCAAATATCAGATAGATTTATGATTAGAGAGTTGGCAAAAAGTTATTTAGGTATTTCATTTTTGGTGGTTAGCAAAGGTTTCTAAAGTAAACATTATGTGGCTCTTAAAGAAGGAAAAGAAAAGAGGGGCAAAAAAAAAAAGAAGGTAATAAATAATAAAACTATTGGCTAAATTAAATAAAGAAAGGAAGAATTATGTGGTTGCCTTAATGAGTATGTCTCTTATTCCATCAAGCTTATGACTCAAGTTTTTGGTCTCCAACTAGGCCCCTCATCAGGTGAAGTACCTTTTTATATTCTGTGTATATAACTAATATAGAGTCGGTCACACAAATTATCATATTTATTTTCGAATATATATATATATATATATATAACATATAATTATTAATTTAATTTATAAATAGAATTATGAATATGAGCTTAAGCAAACAGTTTCTCCTTTTCTTAGCTTAATTAATGTCTAATAAATTATTTCACAAATTTGAATCTTTTTTTTTAATTAAATTGGATTTTTATAGACCTATCCAAATTCCATCATTAACATATATATATATATATATATATATGACTAGACTGGTGTATGATAGATCAGATTTAAGATAATTTTTTTAAGTTTAATTCAATCAAATTTGAATAATAACTGATAGAGGAGTGCTAGAATTAACTCATGTACATTAATTTTTTTTACCTTTTTTTTTTAATTCCTCAAATGACATATGTATTCCCATTTTCTTTTATATGAATCTTATATATTAAAAATAAGATAGAGTACGTGAGACAATATAACATACTAGTATTTTGCAAACCGAAATAATCAGAAAAAAAAATGAAAAAGAAAAAGTAGAAAAACTTGAAGACTTGAACTTAAACCTCTCACAAACTAGACTAGGATTTCAGGTATACCAGTGTGCATGGTGGAGAATTAATTTAAGAAAAATGGGGCTGCCATCATCATCCAATAAGCCTAAAAGATATAATATTTTATATTTGGATGGATGTGTTGTTGAAATGGGACACACATCATCTACTAAAAGTTTACTTAATTGCCGCACATACAGTGATAAGATCGATTACTTTTTATCAGATCTTTAATATAAATATATACACACATACTTGACCTCAATCAATATCTTATCCATCCTTATTTCGTTATAATTTTTTTTTTCCTTTTGAGAGTCACCTCCTGGTGCAGATATGTTTGGATGTTCATCCTGAATAGACAAATTCACTTTATTTTTATTTTTCATATAAATTAAGAAATTAGGTCATTATATATAGTTGTAATTATATATTTTGTCTTATATATATATATATCTATGTATTAATTAGAAATATTATTAAAAAATTAAAAATAATAATTCATATTTGTTGATAATAAAATATATTAAATAATAGATTATAATAGAGTATTTTTTTTATATATTATTAGAAAAAGTGAACTATCTTTCTAAGACGAATAAAAAACAGTCTTTTTTTTTTGGAGGCAAATAGTAATTAAATGAATGATACTTCATTGATATAAAACGATTTAATCTGGTGTTAAGATTGTCCAAAATTTTTCTGCCAAGGATGAGATACAAAATTCTATATATAGATGAATGTAGAAAAAGTATTAGGGAGTAGAAGAACAGGGTTAAATACTAGCCACAAGGAGTGAAGAAAAAGAGAGGAGCTTTTGCTTTAAAAGGAAAACCCACTTTCTGCAATTTCTTACATTTTTTGTAATTTCAGTTTATTTAAATCATGCACTAACTTTTCCTTCCTGCTTTTGAGGGAAAATTAGATTCCTCATTTACTCTCATGTTGTTTTTTAACCTTTTAATTAATTCCTGCTACGAATATATGAATCACTTCATCATATATATGAGTGTAGGTTACTAACATTCTTACTACATTATAAAACCTTTAATATATTATTAAGTACGATCTACTCCACATGCTTAATCGAATCCTCAAAATTGATATGCTTCAAATCACAATATATTTAATCACAATATATATATATATATATATATATATATATATATATATATATATTGATTTTATTCTGCAAATATCCTTAGTTTTATCATTTTATTACCAATATAATATTCAAATCATTTTATCAAAAAGTTAAGATATTCATTCACTGTGTTAACTCATTTGCCCTTAATAAAGATACCACCATCTAGTTATTAGAATTGAATGGACCTAAATATTGGCTTAATAATTATTAATTCACTATTGTTTTTAAAATGATGTAAAATTAATTTCATCAAAATTATAATTTTTTTTCTATTTTTTAAACTTCTAATAGAATTATTTATAACACTAATATATTATTTTCTTACTATTTTCTATGCTCATTCTTCGTAATTTTGGATTTTTTTTTATATAAAAAGCTTAGGTGCTTTTCTTATCCATTAATTTTTCTAGTAATAGCTAAAGTACGACATTTGTCACATGCATTACAATATTATAGCTCTTAACTATTGAGTGCATGATAGACAAAGACGAAATAGCTCTGTTGAGAAAGAAATGTGAAAAAATTAATTAGAAGGAAAAATGGAAAAAAAAAAATCATTTTAAAGAAAAGGTGCGTAGTCTAAGATGGAGGCTTCTGCCTTTAGATAGATTGGTAAAAAGCCATAAAAGAGATAAGTGAAAAGTTGAAGAGCGAATATTAGCATTAAGCTGGATTTAGCACAAAAGAAGATAGAGTGATAAAACAGAATTAATTTGATTGCAACTTATCAAACCCTACTTTTTTCCACTAAATAATACGTTAGTAAAAAAGCAAGAAACGACAAATTTTCTTCTTATGCTTAAGGATTTTAATTTAAAGTTGTCAAGATAATCATCTTTTTGTGATTCTAAAGGAGCAGCATCTTTAGGGTTTAAAGAAGAGATGCTTATCTATGTCTTTTTTTTTTTTAATTTTTTTTGGTTTTTCTCCCTTTTTTATTAAAGAATTTGATTTTCTACTTTAACTTTAAGTTATAATTATTTTGAACCCTTATACTACACTTTCTAATGCTTTCCAAAGACGAGAATGTTGGGTTACGAAAATCAAAGAAAGAAAAAGTTATTCTTTTACAAAACGCATCACAAAACATGAAAAGTAGTGCTCTCTTTTGATATTTCTTAGGGAAGATTTTGCTTTTCCCTTCTAAAGCTTATAAAGTTGCTTCTCCTTTGCACATCCCTTACGTTTTGAATCATTCCTTAATCTTTCTCTCAATATTATTATCCCTCTAAAGTTATTATTAATTAATTCTACATGATTAATCTCCACTTTATATATTAGTTTCTTTCATTTGTTTTTAAGGTAATTTAAATTACCCAATAAGATATAATAATGAGTACAATTTTGTTTAGATTCATATTGAATGTCCAAGTATTAAAAATTTCAACTCTTTAACTTTTTATTTTCATTTATTTTCCTATTTTTCACACTTAAGCAAAAATATATAGATTCCTGAAAGTTGTGTTTCTGTGATCTGACAGTGAAAACATGGAGTTTTATATCCAATTCAAGTACCATAAAAATTGCACTGAAGAATTTACCCTTTCTTTCTTTCTTTCTATCTTTCTTTTTTTTTTAAAAAAAAAATCATCATGTTTTGAATTTCTAAAATTATAAATCCATATTTCCTGTAGTTTTATCTTAGCTCAAATTAATAAGCGTTCGGCCAGTTTATCTTAAAATAGTGATTAACTAGCTTAATTAGACTAAGCTAATTATATTGTTAGCTGTTTGAATTCCAATAAATAGTTCAATCTGTCTGGTTTTTTAGAAAGAAGAGTTCTTAACTATTTAACGATTCAAACAATTAAAAGCCACTGCTTTTGAAAAATTTGATTTTAAAACTTTTTCCTATTATCAGTTGAAAACTGACTTAATTTTTTTTCAAAAATATTGGATTAATTTATTCCTATCAAAATTAGGTAATAACACAATTATCTTTATTTTTAGAAATACAATTTTTTTAAACGGGTTGGTTAAAAATAGTAAACAATAGCTACAATATTATAAAATAACATTCGCAATACATATAGTATTTATATTTACTTATATCGAAATTTTATTTTATTTTATCATAAGTCTATAACAAAATTTATTATTAACTTTCTCATTTAATAATTTTTTTTTATTCTCATTGATTTAATTTGAAGTAAAAACTAAAAGTACTATAAGAAATAATATCTTAAGTAAAAGGTAAAAACTAAAGGTAATTTATAAGGTATAAAGATATGGGGGTCTGTAAGAGGATCGGAAATGGGGAATCCCGAATCCCGTCCCGTCCCGTTGTCACCTCTACCACCGACAGAGAATTAACCGCATTCTACATAATTTGATGTACGCCTAAGTCATGAAAAATTTATTTCTATACTAATTTATATTTGCTCTCTCTTAAATCAACTTTACAATTTATGCACATTGTGATATATATATATATATATAAACATTCAACTTAAAATTCAAGATAGATGAATATCTTAAGAAGTTTTATCTTTCTTTGATGAAAAATAGATTTGCATGGAAATGAATTAATAACAAGGATTACACAAATTTTAGATTCTAAATTTTTTGTGGAAAAAAATTAAATATCGTTTTTTTTATAAGAAATCCAATTGGGTTCGAGAATTTATTAAGATTTCGCATCAGTTCAACATACATAGTTTAAACGCTCCTTACTATATGTTTTAGGTAATTCTAATCTCTTGAGTTAGTTTTGTATATATACAAATAAATTAAATCCAAGTAATTTATTTTCAGCATGGTACTCTTGGGTTTGAATAATATTTTAAATTGCTTGTATTATATTAGATACAAAAGGTGATCACAGCTGGAAGGAGATAGTCTCATGGCTGAGCTTTATTTGCCAAAAAATACCACTTACAGTACAAATAAAGTGGGAAGAAAAAAAAAAGTATGTTCATCAGTTACCTCAATTAGCACTTTATTTGGTTCATGTTACTCAACATTTCATATATACTTGAAGCTGGAATTGTTCTTATTCTTAGATCTCTCTCTCATACATTTGCAAGGGAATAATTTGGTTAGCTTTTTTTTTTTTTTTTAATGAGATTCATAAGTGAAAATCTTCATTAGTATCGCAATTTCAATTAAATATGAGTTTGATACACACTACCATCAAGAAGAAATAAGGGAAAATTTTCCTTTTATTTCTTTTTTAGAATTCATAAGAGAAGAATTTGCTCCGGTATCTCAATCTCAATAAAACATATGAATTTCATTCACACTTCACGTTGTGACAAAAATTTACCGTCCAATAAGAGGGAAAAAAAAAACAAAATTTTTGTGTAAAGAAGTTGAATATGGATAGATGCATAGAACTTCTCAACGAAATAGTACTTTTTAAACCAATTCATAATAGAATATATTCTAAATATATACGCCGCGGTATACAAATAAGTTTTACCTTTAGAATTATGAAAATATTCATTTCAAAATTTGAAATAAATACAAAATTATAGTTTCAATTCATAAACATATATTGTTAAAAACTTTTCCGAATTACATATAGGAAAAAACATGCGTCTATGTATAATGCTTAGCAATGGTAGATAAAATTGCGCTCATTTGATTGCAAGGACATATAATTTTTGGAGAAGTGGAGAAATTAAGGGGAAAAAAATAGAGTAAAGGCCAATGAGGAAAAAAGATATTCTAATAATTAAGGTATATTTACTGTATTCCAAATAATATTTTTATTATAATTCAATTAAAATAAAATAAGAATTATCCTTAATGGGTGATATGTGATGGAAAAAGTCTGTTTTCTCTTAATTAAATGTCTCCAATTTTAAATTATAGAATACTACATGACTAAGACAAAAAAAAAAATTAGCCCAATAAAATTCATTTTAGTTAAAGTTTGTATTTGATAACATCATAAATAAAATATAGGAAATTCTAAATTGGACGTAATTTTAATACTTTTTCTATTGAATAGCTAAAGCTAGAAGGAAAATTTTCATAATTAACTAAATACACTTCAATCTAAGTTGGAAAGAGTCTCCTGTTTTTAATAGAAATACAGTGCTATTACACTTTATAGACAGCACATGAGAAAAAGGGGTTTATTGATCATAATATGTATTCATAAGCTAAATCTCTTAAGATTATTCTCTAAAGTCATCCTATGAAGTTAATTAATTTAAGAATCGGAGTACTGGACACATCCCCATTACAAAGGTTTTTCCTATTTTGCAGGCAAATAAATTTTACCAATATTTTTCAGACATGTTAAACACACTTAACGTTTTGTGTGTGGTGACTAATTAATAATATGATTAATCTTTTGGTGAACTTTCTTTTTCATTGGAACTTCTTCAACTTTTTGGAATGAGAATATGAAATCCAGTTTAAGATAGTAATGGGCTGTCAAAAGATAAATCCTACTTGCTAGGAAGCATCGTCTAACATATGATCCTTTGTCATTTTTTAATTAAACTTTCGATTAGTTCAAACATACCCCACCAACAAAAGCCTAAGGAGATAATGATTTACAAGGAAAAGGTGTTACTGTGCTATCCATGATTTAATTATAAATTACATTAATAATGATTACAAATAACTTAGTATTGTGCTCTCTCATTTTTAGAAGCTGTTACTTCATTGAACCATTATGAACAACATATAATCATAGTTGGATAATTGACCCCATATATATCCATTACTAGAAATGATTTCAGGTACAATTGGCTTTCGCTTCCCCAAATTCATGTGAATCATTGGCAAAAGTAATCAATTTTTTTTGTCAGACTAATATTTAAATTCAGAGGATTCAAACTCAAAAATAAAAATAAATAAATAAATATATATATATATATATACACAAGTTTGCGTATTTATTCACTATTTTTCAATTTTTTTATTATCTATGAAATGGTAATTTTTTTAAAAGTACATGTTGGAAGAAAGAAAATAAAATGTGAAATTCGAATTTGAATTGTTTGTAAGGTTCCTAAAGTCATGATAGTGTCGAATAAAGAATATTTCACTTAAATATCTATTTCATATCAAATAAAGAATTTTCACTTAAATATGTTTTAGTATTAAATTTATAATATTCAGCTAATTTTTTTAAATATCTAAGGACTTGAAACGATCACCAGTGAAATACCATATCTAGAAGCTCATTTACTCCAAAATTTATATAAAAATGGAAATGTTATATTCGAATTTTGGATAGAGACTAGCGATATTTTAATAAGTAAATTAATTTCTCAAATAGTGAAAGAATCATCGGATGCTCTATAAAATAGATCATCGAGAGTCATATACTTGGTATTCAGGATTTACTTTAAAGGAAATTTGTTTAAAATTACCTAAAAGTGGTAGGTATCGAGTTATTAATGTGAAATGGATCCAAAGAAAAGGGTTTCAGTTATAATCTGGAAACGTGTATATATTTTACAAAACGTGAAATCAAAGGGTGATAAAGTGGCTGAAATACATGAAAATAAAGGCATTTATGACTAATTAGGCCAATGATGGAAAAAAAAATATATGTAAAATGCAAATAATTTCACTTAACATTTTATCATTAACTTAAATTAATCACGAACAAGATTTAGACAAGTGTAAAAGTTAAATCTGGAAAGTTGAATATCTCATATATACAAAAGTAGGAATTTTAAATTTTTTTTAATTCAATTAATTAATTTTTTTAATTTTTTATAAACCGTTTTTCTAAAAATAATATTTATTTCCATAATTCATTCAAAAATAAAAAATAAAAAAAATTCTTCAAAAACAGCACAATTCCAAACGGACCACGATATAATTTTATACAAGCAGCGACTTCCTTTATCTCTAGCTCTAGGAATCCTATATATAACAATCTAAAAAAAAAAACTAGTCAACAACATTTAAAAAATGAAAAAAAAGCACCTGATGACAAGATTTTTACTGAAAATTTTCTATTCAATCTAGTACTACAATTCTTGAATCTTGAAAACAATCCGGTTATCGACGGATTCAAGAAGGCCAATGTCGTCGATGGATTGATCCTCTGCACTATCATCATCAATTGAGATATTCAAATCCAGCGAAAAGCAAGGGATCGTCTCTTCCATTTTTGAACCTGCAAGAGCTTTCTCCTCCTCTTCTTCTTCTTGACGTAAATTACAGTCTGTTTTTTGCTTGACAGGAGGAGAGCATGCTCTTGATCTTGAACTGAAGCTTTCACAGCTCAAAATGATAATAGCATCAGCCAAACCAACTTCTTCGCCATTGGCATTGCTTATTCTCCCTCTTTCAATCGCTCTTTTGAAACCGATTTGCGAGCAATAATCCGCTTGTTCAACATCTTCTACCAAGAAAACTCGATGTGGGTTGCTCGATACAGCCTCCGCGAATCGATCTATGTAACTGCAACTATGTTCGTCTCTTGATCTTTTGTTTCTGCAATCTTCTGTCGAGTCTGCTCTTGTCGATGAGAAGCTGCTTAGTGCAATCGAAACGAAGTTATTCTGCGAGCCGAAGATTATTTTAGCCAATTCTTTGGCTATCTTCTCTTTAGCTTCCGTATCGACTCCTTGAAAGAACAACCAAGTTTCTTCTTTAGCATCACTACTACAGATCCTCACCTTCCCTTTTCTTCTCACCATGCCTGATCTGCACTGCAAGATCGTGCTCACGATATCTGGGATTATATTTTTCTGCCATGGGACCATTTTCTCCAATCCATTGCATAAGACTTTCAAGTTTTCAGCATTCAGCTCCTTGAACTTGTGGAGATATTCAAATTCCATGATATCACTGGAGGAATTTGAGTTAGGAGTAGAATTAAGATTTGACGAAAATGGCGGTTTTTGATAATGATCTCTATGCTCAGGAATATGCATTCTCAAACTGGGTTCAAAATGGTGATCTCTCCATGAATTAGTGGGTTCAACCATGGGCCAATCATGGTGAGATTGGTGCAAGTTGGGGTATTGCTGATCATATGAGAAACCAGAAGTAGAAGAAGGTGGTGAGACAGAAGAAAATGTGATGGTTTTTTCAGAAGAATAAGGCCGTTGATGGATTGAACTGCAGATTGAGTTCAACTTTTTGTAGAGATCTTTGGTTGAGACACAATCCTGGTATATATAGATAACAATAAAAATTACTAAAGTCAGTGTCCGATGTGATAGTGTAATTGTATTTATTTTTAATTTGTTGTTGAAGCCTAAAATGTGATTAATTAATTTTAATTACATGGTAATTTACCTGACCATTATGGGTGTGATGTAGTGTTTTGCTCTCATTTTTGTACTGTTGAAGCCATGCAGGAAGGTTAGAAGTTGTGGAGACACTATTAGAAGTTGTAGAGTGTAAGGTTCGAGCCTCGGTCTCAAATTTGTCTGTACAATCAACACAACAATTGAGTTGCTTTTCTTCTTCACCTTCAACTCTTATCCAATTACAGCTTGACCCATTTTGATCTACTTTATTACTTGTGGACTGGCTCTGTACATCACTGTAACCCAAAGCCAAAAATGAAGTTCATTAGCTTTTGTAGAGAGATGGCTGAAAAAAAATAGAAATTTTCCTCTAATGCAATTTAATTCAGCAGAATTCTAAAAGCCAAAAGCAAAGGAAAATGGAAACATTGCTATCTTTCTTTTTCACCTATCGAACGAAAAAGCAATAAATTTTGCTGATTTTAGCAGGTAAAAATTATCCAAAGCTTCTGCTAGCTTTTATACCTTTTTCTTTTATTTTCTTGCGATGAATAGGTAGAAAACTATGTTTAACTTAAAATTTAAGTTACCAAAAGGAAAAGGGAAAGAGAGAACAACTTTATTGATCGGTATTTCTTTTCACTTGTTCATACTTAATTATCTCCTTTTGTTTTCTTGTTTATTTTTAATTATAAGAAAACATTACATGTTTTTCCTTAATTGAGAAGAAATTCAAAAGAAAAAAGAAAAATAATGGCCAACACTAATATGCTACTTTACCAAACTGATAATATTACCTGTGGGTCATGAGACTTAAGCGTAAGCTGCCTGCAGGAATTGTAAGAGGTTGAAGTCCCCAGACAGTTTCTAGTGATGGATGCCCTGATGATGATTTACACTTCATGTATGTCTGAAAAGTGGCCATTCCCATCAGCCAAAATTTCCCATTATTTTCACTAATTCCACAAGCTAATTTTCCTAGCTCCATAATCATGTGCTCTATTGGACACAAGTAATTACTACTAGCCCTATTCTCAATTACCCACTTAAGATCTCCTAAATTTAACACTATCCCTTTGCTCATATAGCTACTCACTAGTCCCTTAAGATCTTCAATCTTTTGGTCCACCTCTGCCCTTGAAAGATGACCTAAAGAAGACATGGGAAATGAGATAAATTTAATTTCCTTTAAAGATTCAGGTACATCGATATCGCCCTTAATGATCTTATCCATCACGGCTTTAATCACTCCTTCAATACTATCAAGACACTCTCCTACAATTACAAGACTTGGCTTCTTTTTGTTATTTAAATTGTCGATGACACTCACCACATCCTCATTCCTAATGGGATCTAAACAAGTAATTGGCTTGTTGCTTGCTGATTTGGGTCCTAGTTGCGATTGAGAGAGGGCTAAAGCATTGGTTTCTTTAGATTTGGTGCTATTAACAGTAACAGAAGGGGCACTTTGAGAACATATTTCTAAGGAAACAGCTTGCTCGACATTGCTTTTGACTTGGATGCTAGAGAAACCGGCTTCTCTCATCACTCTGCTAACACTAGGATCATCTAAAATGGAGACAATGAGCTGTTCCAGCTCTATTTTGACAGCGAGGAGGGGCTGCTGCTGGTTTTCAATAGAGCCGCGACGCTGATGAGCCTGAGCACGCTTAAAAGCTGCAACCAATGCGTTAGAGATGGAAGGGTATTGCTGAGAGGGAGAGCCTAAGATAGAGGTTGATGTGGAAGCAGGCAGGCGATTAAGGGCAACGTTGAAACAAAGCTCTAAGGCTTTGCACTGAAGAGGGTGAGAGTGGGATTGAAGGCAAGCTGTTCTTAATAAGCCAGTAGAAGAAGCAAGCATGGTGTTGGCTACATGGAGAGGAGTCACTTGTGCATGGCCTCGCCGGTGAGCAAGAGTCACGGCCTGTTTAACGACGGTGGCCGCCTCCGCGGTTAGAGCTTGTTGCACTGTACAACCGCCTGCTCTCATTCTTTAATTCTTTCTTGTGTTCTTGGAAAAAAAATAATTAAAAGAAAGAAAAATTAAAAGAAGGATTGTAAGATTAATTAAGAATTAAGGCATGGGTAGAGATGATGATGGTGAAGGGGATTAATTCGGTATTTGCTTAAATGGTGAAAGGGGTTTTAATTAGAGTTTACTTGAGGGAGAAATTAATGGGAAGGTGTGAAGTTGGGAATGGTGGGGAGAAATTAAGGGAGAAAGAAATACAAGGCAGAGTAGAGAGAGTGGGGGTAATGGCCTAATAGGTTGCTTGGAGATGAGGGTAAATATTAGAGCGAGGGGGTCCAAAAAGTAGAAAATGTTTTTGTAGGGGAAAGTGGAATGCATGTGCTGACAAGAGGGACGAATGCCCCAGTATCAAAGCCATTTCAGCTTTTCTTCAATTCAATTCAATTCAATTCCCCTCTCTAATCTCTCTCTATTTAATTAATTACTATCTGCTTTCATTATATTTATTTAATTAATTAAAGATTTTATGTTATGGTTTTCCTAAGTGGGTCTCCCCCTTTTTAGGCAACCCATTTATTAACATTAACCTATTTATAGCCTCAGCAAATCCTACCATAATCACCTTTTCTTCTTAACCTTGATATTTATCCATACTAGCTTCTAGTTCTAGCTAGACTACTATTTTTTTTTTTGATTTGTAGCTAGACTACTACTTTTCAGAGTTCAAATAATCTCAATTAAAAGCTTTAATTTGATGGTATTCATCACTCTAATCTGATGATGAGGATTGTTAAATCTCCAATTCAAACTTAAATTGGACCTCTTAAAAAAACCAATTTAATCTACATGAAAAGACCTATATATGCCTCTATGGTAAAAAAAAATTACTGTTTTTCAATCTTATGTATTTAACCAGAACAAAATAGTGAATTTAGCTATGAACTTATGATATGCAAAAATTGACTTGCTGCTTAAATTATTACAGACTTAGTTTTCTTTTTTTTTTTCTAGGAATTTCTTAATTATTACTATAAATATATGTGATTAATTAAATTAGAAATGAAATTTTAGCATGATATACAAACAAAAGTTCAAACAATCAAGAATTAAATGCCTAATGAGTAATTCTTTTAATTTATTCATAGAACTTTAATTACGGAGAATATTTACTGATTTAGTATATGAAATTAAGTTTTGAAAAATATTGCAGCAAAGCAATATCGAATCAAAATGTAATTTAATATTAATTAAAATTTTGGAAGGTAAAGATGGAGAGAGAGAGAGAGAGAGAGAGAGAGTGGAATGAGAAATCCTTTTCAGGCTCCTCCAAAGTGGAGAGCCTGAAATGAAAAGAAAGAAAGGGAGGATATTTAACTATATCATATGTTTCAAGGAATCGGGAACTGTGTACGATTTCTTCCCGGCCTTAAACACAAGAATAAAGGCTTTCTATTTATCTATTTCTTTTATTTTAGATATTCACTAAATTGATTTGGACTATTTTGATGTATATTTTGCATGGGGATTATGACGCCATAAAACATTCCCTCATTTTCTATCTCTCCATTATCACATAAAGGTGTAGTTTTGGATAGAGGTGTAATCGAGTCGAGTCGATACAGTGTCAGACTCGAGCTCGACTCGATTAAAAAATTCGAAGCTCGAGCTCGACTCGAGCTCGATCGAACTTTATTTTAAATGTTCGAAACTCGACTCGATAAAAATTTGAATTACTCGAACTCGACTCGATAAAGCTCGAATCAATAAAAAATTAATAAATAATATACTCGTTTAAGCTCGATTAAGCTCGTTTAACCTCGAATATAAGGGTATAAATATAATTTAATTGAGTTCGATTAAGCTCGCGAGTCTTACGAGCTGAGTATTATGATACTCGAACTCGACTCGACTAACTACTCGAGCTCAACTCGATTAACTCCGAGTCAAGTTCGAGTATTTTTCGAGTCGATCTCGAGTAGCTTTACTCGTTTACACCCCTAGTTTTGGACCTCTCCCTTCAAAAATGGCCAAACAAATTATCAATATGAAAATATTTTGTTAATCCTAAATAATAATCAAAATCAACCATAGGCAAATACAGTATCATGATTCCAAATAAACTTCAGAATGTAAATTAATTTTCATGTACCTAGATTCAATTGAATAAAATATTACAGAATAGTGGAAGCATAACATTTTTTTATTGGATTAGGGTTTGTATCTTCCAAAAATCACATACATTTTTTTTTGTCTCTAATCTGCCAAAAGGATTTATATATTATAATAATTTATTTGATTTTTAATGTAGCCCCTCATCAAATTAGAAATCACCTAATAGTTTTTGTACATTAATTTCATGACAATTTAATACCTTATAGTCAATTATTAACTTCAAAGATCACTGATTAATATTGAATATATTTTATGATAGTAGTACACATTAATTTATTAACATATGTAAGCCTATGTGTGCTGGGTTTTTCCAACATATTTATCACAAACAACTCCCCTTGTCCCTGGCCAATGTTTGGTGGGTGAAGATTCAACCTGTATATATATTACAAATTCATAATAATAATAATAAAGAAGATAATGGAGTTCTTTACTGAAGTAGCTAATTTGGAACTAGAAAACATAAAAAGAAAATTTTCATTTATTTTCTTCCCTCTGTCTTGAAATAAAAATATTACGTTATCTTTCTTCTTGTAGCAGTACGGTATATATTTCAGGTTCATCATAGATGGAAAAAGAATGCTAAAAAGATTTATCCACTTCGTCTAACTTGTTTTGACCTGCATGCCTAAAGTTTTCTTCTTTGAAGGACCACAACCTTGTTATATATCTCATATATCAAGCAAATATCCAGCTGTATATTAATTATATTTTCTGCATATATATGAGATCTTGGTTAAATTAGTCTGTAAATTTATTTATAGATATGATCCCGATAAAAAAAAAAATCCATTATTATATTATAACACAATCATACAACTCGCTATAATTTATCATATTATCATCAACATCTTCTTCTTCTTCTTCTTCTTCTTCTTCTTCTTCCTCTTGAGTTATGGTGGACATTTTGCTTTGCTGGTGACCCATGTTAGTTTCCTGGTCTTATATTCCCTAGCGTGCCTTTGCATAGAAAGGAGAGCTATATTCTACCACATACCTTATCTAAGTGTTTTTTCGAGATAGATAAGTTAATTAGAACTATATATTAACAATTAATTTTCTCTACACAGCAAACGAGAGATTTCCCTTTAATTCTTCAATCATCTTCGACTTTTACTTGTTTCATAAACTCAGCGTTTTCTGCTAATACTTTCAGTCTTAAATGTTCCCTTTGAAAAGTAAGGTTAAATCACAAGTAAAAGGAAAAAAATTATGAAAGAGACAAGAATTAGTGTTAAAGAGAGAATAAAAGAGAAAACTAATCTAACAAAGATCAATAATGATACACAAAGAAAAGCGAATAAATGTTGGATTTATTTTTTATATGGAATTCATAAATAAATTTATGTACGAATCCCATCGTGTATACAAAATAATAACTGATGAGTTGAACTCAGCTAACAGATATTTAACTGTCCAATTTCAAACAATCCCAAATGACGAGAAAGAATGATAATTTTCCTCTGAGGAATATAACGCCAAGAAAATGTATATAGCATTTCCTATAATATGACATGACATGAAAAAACAAAGGGATTTGTCATCGTTGGGAATGTTTCAAATTCCACTGCCTTTGTGTACGTGCCTTCTTTACAATTTTTATATTATATTAATACAGATCTGATTAATTTATGAGTTATTTCGTTGATTTTTCTACCTTTTCTTTTCTAATATGGTTTTTACTTCAATAAATCTACCAAAAGGTATTCTAAGATCACATATAAAGCTCTTGAAAACTAATTAAGGTTACGAAAAAAGGGTGTTCCGACTTATAAAATTCTATATTGTGATTTTTAAACAGTCTTAAAAACGGCTTAAAGCCATGAAATTAAAGCTTATATACTGATCAAAATATATAATAATTTTTGAATATATACATGTTGAATGATAGAGATGAGTAGGACCCAAAAGAGTAGTTATACTAATTAACAACAAACAATCCAAAAATCTCAAACTGTTTATTCTTTCTGAGTGAGTTCTCAATAATCACCCAATCAAAAAGGTTGTATCTTTGTTGGCCTAAAAAGACATAAAAAGAGCATCCAAATGGTTTGAACAACAACAAAGCAAATTCTGAAATGCCACAAAAGAAGTGTTTGAATGAAAGAGAAGGAATATATATACATACTTGCTTAGTACACACCCCAGCTAAGTTCCCTAACCCATACCTTTTTTTTTATTTACTTGAATTCACACTAGACAAACCCATTAAAAGGTAAAACAAACTCATATTCTCTTTAATTCTCTATTTCTCTCACCAATAACAGTTAACTTTGTTTTAAATTTTATATATATATATATATATATATATATATATATATATATATATAAGTGCAATAAAAGCCATTCCTCAACTGTTACTTGCTAAATATATATATTGAGATTCTCTAAATGAAGTGTATCAAAGTGAAAGTTACGGTTATCTTTTCTCTTCTCACACTATCAACCCCTTTTATTTATTTATTTATTTATTTATTTTTGATATATAAATAAGTAAATATTTATATTGAGTACCCATTAGACTGCTTTCTTTCTTTTCTCTTTTGCTTAAAGTAAAGCCATACTCTCTCATAAAGCAATATTAAAAGTAAAATATGGCATTATCTACTCAAAAGTGCCGCTCATTTTATGCTTTTAAGCTTCAAATAAGCATCTCTGGACTCTTATACGTGGCCATGTGGGTATATATATAAGAGGGAACAATACTCAGTGAGAGAATAGTTTAATTAGTTATGGCTGGGCGGCAGACTTTAAAGGTTTTTCATGGAGAAAGAGTTGCTCTAATTTTGACATGACAGCCTTGTTAATGTAAAGGTGATGGAATTACGTACTACACTCTTCTTTTCCCAATAGTTTGCATTATTTTTATGTTCATTACGCACTACTTTATGCTTGGTGTATGTTTATATGCCTATATATCTATATATATGTTTGAAAAACACAGGCTTAATGAGGATTTAGATGCTTAGTTTTAGCCCAAATTCAGTGCACTAGGCTACTGGAAGTGGATATTTTCTTGCTATTGCTGGTTGTACTTGGTGATTGTCCTAGTATTATACGGGAGAATTTATGAATATCATCAACCAATTAATACATATCTTTATTAGACCATAACAGTAAATGTAATGATGTATGAAGTTTTTACATATACTTACGGCAAAAGAATTAAATTTCAGTGCACTAAGAGTTTTAAGTTTCGACTGGCACTTTGGGAAGAAAACCATTATAGATTAGCCTATGGTAATGGTACTTTTCAGAGCAGAACAAGGACCAAAGCTTGCGACATTCAGGAGCTTCATCATCGCTTCATCACCGCTTATATAGAAATATAATTTTTCATCTATTATCCACATTTCGAAAAAAAAAATATTGTAGCTAAATCCATGATTGTACTGACGTGACATTATGCTATGATAAATTAAATCTGCTTAAGAATATCGCACAATAAGTTATCATGTACAAGTTTCAATATAATAATCTTATCCAATTACAAGTCAGATCCAGATCTCACATAAGTCATCTTGCCCAGTTACAAAACAAAAGTTATTCAAGTACAAGAATAGCTAAGCTTGTTATACTTAATACTACTACTTTCTAACAGTAATTTTTGCCAAATCAAATGGCTGACCTGAAATTTCTGACATGCAATTCTAACTTTGTAGAAGTCCAACAAGCAACGGGGTTAATTTATTTTCTCGATTTTTTAGTTTAATGGAAGAGAAGCTTCCTTCTTTTTTGGCTACCTATAAGTTCCTATCTTTTTTTACCTAAACGTATAAACTTATACAAGAGTTGTCCATGCCATTAAAGACTTTAAACAAAAGACAAATGAATGAACAATATATATTTGAAGAATGATCAGCTGCAAAATGCAACTGACTCATCTGAGCTAGACTTAGGAGCTCATGATCTTGTTTATTGTCATTTTTAATTACACATTCAATGCGAAATAATCTCCTTTTATGGTTAAATATCACATTCTAAATATGATACATGGACCAGAAAACAAAACCAAAAGGGAGTAGATATCTCAATGGTATTATCACTAAACTTGCTATCCCCGAGCCATATTCTATTTATGTTCTAATTATCAAAAAATTTCGAAGTAAGAAATCAAAGCAGAGAGAAATGGCTATTTAAAGTACCTACAAATCCTCAGCTTTAGAGCTTTGCTCATCATGACCATCAAATTTGTCTTCAAGTAATGGAGCCAGCACTCTTCAAAGAAGATCTCTGCTTATTAGTTTCCTCAATTATGATCAATCGAGCAGCCTCACAAGCTGTCGCATCTGGAAAACCAAGAGTCCATCTCCCACCTGCTGCATGATTTGGCCCCTTTTGAGTTCTTGCCTTTAGTTTTACTTGCATTTAATCTTGGGTCAAACTCCCTTATTCTAAGATGCGGCCACGTAGGATGATCCTCATCTATTTTTAGCTATTTCAAGTGGAAAACAAAAGGTTAAAATAGTATCTTCTAAAGCCAAGAAGAAGGCCAACCGAGGTTGGTTAATTGATTTCTAAACTAGCATCATTGATCGGTCTAGTCTCATCTAAAATAGCATAGCCCTGCAAGGTAGGTTCATGATTATTATCATTATATTTTCCTCTGCAGATGCTAAAGTTTGATAAAGTCAGGACACACACTCAATCCTGCTAACGGAGCAATGGCAATTACAACTCCCCGATGGCTGTGGAAGGGATGTTTCTCTGTAAGAAGTAATTTCCCAGATGCTCCTCTTGCCACGGGTAACAGGTCAATATATCTTACACCAGCATTTGAAAAGGCAATCCTGCAAGGGATACCAGATCCTGTAAATCAAGGGATACCAGATTGTGAAGACATGTCATTTGGAATATAATTTGAGGAGACTGCTAAAAGTTAACAGTGACCAACCTAAGGAAATCTCAGATCCAAAGCTCGCAGATGAAACATCTGAAGTATGGGTTCTCCCAGAATCAACAGAATGACTGCCTAGATGAGATAGCAAAGGTCTTTAAAGAGACTCTCCTTCACTAATAAGAGCCTTAAACGCTAGATGGAAAATAAAAACTTACACTTACAATCATTATCAGTTATTCTATATCCCATACTAAGAGCTAAAAGCAACATTACAGAGAAATGGTAACAGCAATCAAAAGCTAACAAAAATATCATCATTTAACTTTTAGAGGTAAAATTGAGAAACAAAAAATAATTACAGAGGAAGAAATAGAAGAAATTTGCTCCAGAAACAAGTTGAAATGTGAAGTGTAGCCAAGAATAGACAATGCATAAAAATGAAAAGTAAAGTTTGGTAACTAGAGTAAAAACAAAGCATATACCAGCAAAACACATTGCCAGAAGTTAGACACAAACTTGATGGGAAGGTTTAATTAACCTATTTGAAATAATAACATCCTTGCCGTCGCAATCTAATAAATTATATGATACAAACCTTCACTACATCAACCATTCTTTGCTAAGAAACGAATGAAGATGTTCTATCGCCTGCAAATTATACTGGATGTTAGGTAATTTTGAAAGAAAGGAAGACATAGGAGGTAATAATTTCCAAAGTCCAATGGAGAAAATATTTAGTCCAGCTAGATAAACACATTTTGCACCATATCTTCATTAATTTGCAAGCAAACAACAAATTCTAATACGAAAAAGGGATCTTTGAATTTAGATGGTTTCTCAAGTAAAATCATAGCAAATGAAATTAGAAACAGAAAAATTTCTTTGTACTGCATATTAATTCAAGAATGAATTCCATTTAATATTTTAGTTTCTATATTATGCGGCTAAACAGAAACTAGGCATTGAATGATTACCCGTTTTACAGCTTGCCCATTGATTTCTCAAGGTATTAAGGATATAGTCAAACCAGCATTCATCTAGTTCTTTCTAAAAGTGTTCATAGGACTGCTCATATGAGGTCTGTCAATGGGAACTAGAAAATATAAACATTTAGGAAAGTTTGAGACATAATTGTAAGTTAACTTCAATGAGCAATCATTGCAGGGGACACGATGGTTTTTCTATGTTATTTTGCGTGCAGGTTTAAAATACAGAAAGAAACAAAGCAATTCAACTTGAGTTATAATGTTATATGAGACAATGTATAAGTATGAAATATATCATGAATACAACGATAGTTAAATATTAAAAATACAGCATTCTCTCACTGGTCCATTGATCATCCTAGGAGTTATTATCACTTATTAAAAATGGAAACTCCATCCCATTCTTAGCATTCTATAATACCATATAGCTTTATTCCCATGATGTATCCTCAGTGTTAATATTTTCATATGTTGACCTTAATCTCTCTAATGTACCATCAATATTAGCATTCAAACTTTGTTTGCTTCATCATCCGTGGAATCAGCAATTTTCTTCTCCACTAGTTGTTCATAATTGAAAATTTTCTCCTGCTTCATTGTTGGACTGCTTTGTCTATTCATGAATTCTAATCTGAGATCTAGAAATGGAGCAAGCTCATCAATATATTACTAATGCAACCAAGAAATTTTTAGATATGTAATCCCAGTCCTCCAACTCTTGGTTTAATCCTACTCAGCTAATTCCCTAAAATCTCACCACTAAATTGACTCCCTGCTGTCAGATTTTATAAAAATACGCCAAATCAGGATCAATACAAACTACCCAGATCCAGAACCATGACCCGCACAAAATCTGTTTGTTAAAGACACATCAGATGTCAATAACTTTGATGAGAAAGCAATAGAATCTGTGCAGGGAACAGTGTTGCACATCTTAACTTGTCATGAACTCAAGGCACAAAGTATGCTCATCTTCTTGAAAATCATGAGAAACTTACTAACAATTTTGAATGCTGAATGAACTCCTTGACAATTGTTCCCAGTGTGAAATGCAGAAAAATAACAAAATTATGCAGAGTTCAACGAAATATAATCAGTCAAACAAGCATAGCAAGAAATGCCATCCATTTTACTCTAGCAAAAGTAGAGCTCCAAGCCTCCAATATGCAGCCTGACAGAAAAAGATGTCTATATTAGCAGAAGATGTATAGAAATCAGCTACATCCTTACATTAAACAAGTGCAAATTATAATTTTTCAAGTCTTTTTCCTTATAAAACCACCATCCAGTATGCCATTGTATTTGTGTAGAGATTGGCGGTTCACTAGCTAAACTCTTCAGTAATGCATTAAAAATCTGTAAGGACAAATTAAGAAGTTCATCATGAAAAGCTATGGAGGACCAAGACAAACAAAGTCATGTATCAAGTAAACTAGAGATAATATAACACATTAATTTGAAGTGCAGAAAAAGCAGTGTAAGATTGCATAATGCATACTGTTACTTAAAGACCATAAAAAATGAAATGAGAAAACAAGGAAACAATTTTTAGAGTACATTAGTGGCATAAACCTTACAAAAAAAGATACCCGCAGCATAAACTTTACAAAGATACTTTCATCAACCACCTGAGAAGCTGAGATGTCATGATCCTGGAAATCTATATATGTATAATATTAGAGTAAATATCAGGAAATATGTAGAGAAATACAGAAATCATCAACTCAAATTAGAGATTTTTTTGGTTTTTCAAGGAATTATTAGGCTAAACAATCAATATGGTATGAAAATCCAACTAAACAACTCAATCAAAAAGTTTCCAAGGATGCAGGAAGCATTACAATTTACATCATGGATTAGATAAAAACTTAGATTCATCATACAGCAGGTACAAAGCACAAGTAAAAGATCTATTAAGGTGGCAAGAGAAGAAGCTAGGCTTAAAAGAATTGGGTGATGGGTACAAACAGGTTCAGAAAAGAAAAAAGGTACCACAGAGATAATGATAAAATGGTGGACGAGTGGGAATAAGATATTATCCCTAAACTGAGTGCAGTGCAACAGGATCTATGCAGCTGAATACTTTCATTTTACATAAACCTTCTTTCAGTTAAGTTATGCTTGAACCTAAATCAGCCAACTATAAGGGCGGTGCTAACCCTACTGACACTGACATTCACCTCTCCCTGAAAAATATTGGAGAGTGTACTTCTGGAATAGTATTTATCACATTTATGCTGATTGCACATATGCATGACTTGCAAAACTGAATTCCTTAAATTCTTGAATAAGCATTAACTAGGATAGAAGAGAGGCTGAAATCAAGAAATAAGATCAAAGGAGACCATTATCTTTTTTATACCAGTATTAGAAGAAAAAAAAAACCCTCTAAGTGAGATCCTACAGACTCAGCATCCCATGGGAGGCACATGCATCATACATATATTAAATTAAAGGTTAAAATTTAAGATACCATCCTGGTCGATTCCAAAGTATGACTGTTATTATTAACAGTTTAATAGCAAATCATTCTTAGTAACCCACATTTTGGTTCAGCATGGGCGAAAGCTAAACATCCCCATAAATGCATCTGGCATGGCACCCAAAAGAGAGTTATTTTGCCATTATGTCAAGTGCTAAAATCCCCTTCCAGCGTCTCTTGAATTAAAAAAAAAAATTATCAACTAAAACCATAATGCTTCCTCATTGCCACTATATGCCAGGAAGACATAATTAAGAATTTACTGTGAGAAAATTTGAAAGCAATTGTGCTGATGAACTTTACTACAATGCAAAATATATTTGATTAAATATACCATAATGTTGCATAGCAGTAAGTCCAATCACAGAAGCCAATAAATGCTCAATATCTGTATCCAAGCAAAACAGGAAAAAAAAAGTGACTCAGTAACACAAACTGAAGCAATATTTTGTTGAAAAAGTACAAGCACTTGAATCTGTCAAATGTAAAAACAGTAAATAAATGATACCTTTACTTTCTGACAAAGCAAGCAATAAAAATAGAGATGCTAATGAAAGAATATGATCGT
Organism: Triadica sebifera; assembly: GCA_023653625.1. Taxonomy (NCBI): domain Eukaryota; kingdom Viridiplantae; phylum Streptophyta; class Magnoliopsida; order Malpighiales; family Euphorbiaceae; genus Triadica; species Triadica sebifera. The sequence goes on along the minus strand of CM042908.1, from coordinate 25,041,661 downwards.
CAGATAAAATAGATGCTAGAATTTCACTCCAGCACCACAACCAATTTAAAAGGTAAGCACAAAGGTAATACATAATTCAAATAGTTGCTGTTGCATATTCAGAATTTTCTTATTTTATTTGTAATTAGTTAATTTATTGTTTCTGTTTATTACTTATATATTATATAATTTATTACTTATATATTATATATTAAATTAATATTTATTATTTAAATATTAAATTTATATATATTTATTTTTATACTATTTTAATATATATTAATATACAAAATCTAAATTTAAAATTAATAATATTATTTAAATTTCTTTTCTATTATTATATAATATTATTATATATTAATTTTATATTATATTAAATTTATATTCTATTATTTATATTATATAAATTATTAATAAATTATTACAAACGAAAAAAAAGTAAAAGAATCATTAGCTTGAAGTGCAATTAATCTAAATATTAACAATAGTGTATTAAATTTGATCTGCCTTGGATGCCATAGTAGACAACATATGCTGCTTAAAACACGGCATATCATTTCATCCAGGTTATGACAAGATATCAATCAACATTATTAACTGCCAAGTTCCATTAAATGGAAAGCATTTGAAAATAAATGTCTTATGTGGTCACAGAATAAGGTTCAAACTAGATCACTTTCTTCAGAAGTTTACAGGATCTAGAAAAAAGAGGTATTGATGCTGCCCAATAATGATAGACCAAAAAAATATCTGCACACCTGATGGCATAGCCATACTCCCCTCAAGGCTTCCGCTATACAGAACAAACTGCCTTGTGCAGAAAAACAGTGCTACCAGTGCACGAGTCTCCCCATTTTTCAAGGGTTGGAGAGCTTTGCCTCTACTTTTTTTACAGAGAGTCATTTGTAAGACTAACTTTCTGGTCACGAAGGAGCAACCTTACCTTTCTGTTTGAGGTTAACCCTAACTGTATATTGAGCAATTCCACCCATATACAATTTAATCTTTCCTTTAAGAGTACGATACCCTAACGATAAGAACTTGGTATTTATCTACACTAACAATTTAAATATTACTTCTCAGGCCGTGTAATTTGCACCAATTTTTATATATATACACAACTGCAGCACATTTTACCATATAATAGACTTTTAACATGGCTAAATACAGAAATATGCAAAAGGTTTGATCCATCAATTAGGATCTAAAATTATTTCACCAAATTCTGGTTCTTGTCTAGGATTTTATTTAGGATCTAAGAATCCCATTGGTAATTAGTAGTAGGCTACTACACTTGATCTAAGAAGTCATACTCTCCCTTTCCTGAAGTTGCATAATTTGATTTACATCATAAAGCAAGAAACTTTATAACATGTAAAATCTACAAACCTTTCTGGACATACATTATCATCCACGGATCAGTTCACAGAATGAGAATTGCAAGATAAATGCTTGCAGAGAAGATTTCCATTGACGCTTTCAGTTCCTTCAGTTCATACTTGGAACCAGAAAACAAATTTTCTATATTATTCAAATGGTTGGAAAGGAATTTTTCCACACTGCGCCCACTACCATCTATCAGACTTGCCATGAAAGGATATAGAATCATTTCAGCCACACAGTTAACAATATGTTTTCCACCAACTTGAAGAAGAAGACAAACTATATGCAAAGAAGTGATCGGAGACAGATTTGAACCCTGAAATGGAGGCAAATTGCAAATGAAATACTCAATGCAGAAAAAATTCAAAATAATGCTACTTAGGATGCTAAACTCGAAACCTTCACCACATCTCCCACTACAATGATTTAATTTCCTAATGATTTCATAGGTAATTGGTTACAGTAGCAGAAGGTGAAGCCAGTTTGAAGTTTGCCTAACACTAGGAGACTTGAACTCAAGCATAGATTACTACAATCACAAGCCACACCTCTGAAACAAAGTAGTGGTAATATTAGATAGGAACATTAGATGTAGCAAATCAAAGAAAGGATTTGAAGAACATGTACCCGAATTCTAAGATTATTATCAGATGCTTTGGCCTTCCACGTAACTCACTAGCACACAATAGTTGATGTGGAAAAGAAATAAACTATAAAAATTTATAACTATACTGCAAGCAAGTGATTCTGTTCCCAAATAAAATCTAAGATATTTCATCAGATCATTCAATCAGTAGTCTTCAGTCAATTTTCATCTCAAAAAAGGCTATAGTCTAAATATGCTTCCAGACAACATGGCAACATCCTGAGAGAATATTGATAACTCAGTCGTCAAGTATTCCCAGAAAATATCTAATGAATTTCATAGGGAAAGGGCCTAAGTTAAGAAGAAATATATCTCGCATCATTCTGCCTCAGTTGGAGTGATGGAAGCAATTTGGGAATAACAAGAAAGTTGAGAAGATTCTGGGTAACCGCTTCATTCAAACGAGATTCACCAACACAAAGAATAACTTTCAAGTAGTACAGATCAACAATTTTATCAGTTTCCAATAGTAGAGCCTTTCTTCTTTGATCTATATCCCTGCATCAAAATCAAGAAGTTTCTCTCATATAGATAACTTACCACTAATTTAGTCTTTTTTTATTGAATGATAAAAACTTCTCTAAGGTATCAAAAGAATAATACTCTGTAGCAACGACAAGCCTATCTAGACAAAGACATTGCTCCTTCAAGCCATGAACCAAGTCAATGAAGTACTTTGAAGCTGGAGGAGTTGAAACAAACTGATAAACCATGTCATCACTGACTGCAACATCAAAAGAATCCTGTTACAAGTTAAACCTAACATTTTCTTTATGTAATGCAAGACTTTAGATAACAATTAATACCATTGTGTATGTTTAGAGTTAATGCATGTACAGCAGTCTGAATCATCTTTTCCCCATGCTGAGCAAATTTAAGAGCCTCACTATACAGCGGAAAAGTGAGTACAGCATCCTGCAATCAGTTAAAATGTATAGATGAAGAGTTTTTTGAGGCTATGCAAAAACTGAGCAATGATATGTGCATAGCGCAAAATTCTAGTAGCTCTAACATGTTAGGATGCAAAAGCATATTTGAACATGTAAATGAAACTTTCACTTTTCTGAACGAATTAATGCTATGAACCCACTTCTTCTGCATAAAATACGGTTACAAAAAGCATAAAAGTGTATAACACAGATACACTAGACTGCAGCTCTTGAGCCAATAATACAGCTTAAACTGGCCAAGCAAAAAAAAATCTTCCCCCCAGCCCTCTTCAACCATCACCTGGATCCAAGTCAGGACTTAAAACTCTTTAGTGCATTTGCAATTAAATAATCAAATGAACCACATGCAACAAACAGTCTATGCAATTGATTTGATAACAAAGACAAATTGTTTTGACAACAAAATACAAGTAAAAGCATGTTAGCCATCATTAACCTACTACAGATAGCTGTTGAAACTCAATAGATAAATGAGTAATTAGGAATCTGATTTGTTAATTAGTAGCTAGGACCCAGAAAAGCCAATTGTCTCATACAGCTGCAACGTGAGAACAACAAATATTTTAAATATTGCAGTTGGAATTTATGGAATTTAGCTAAACCACTTTTATTGATAACTTCCTTAGTTTAAGCATACTTATGGTGTTGTTATCAAAGGCCTAGAATTCTATAACTTTATTTTCTTAGTCCTTATAAAACACATGTTCAATGAACTATGACAGATTGCACGCCAAACCATGCCTTAAAAGGCAAGTGATCAATCAGTATAAAGAAAAAGCCATTGATGCGTGAGTTTTACTTACCCTATGAACCTTTACAAGAAGACACAAAGTATCTCTGTTTATTTTGCTGCTCACTGCTCTGATACAAGAAAGTAAGAACAGAATAGGCCATGAATAATAGTTAGAACATTGTTGTGCCATTTCTATTAATAGGAGAAGTGAGATATATGAACAATGCAACTATTGGATGTATTTCAACAAATTACAGTTTTAGAGAAGCAATAGAAAAACCTTAGAAATGATATATAATATGGAGCTAGATCTCCCCCATCAAACTTGTATTGATGGTTTGATGTGCTATAATGCCGTTGATGCAGTCATTGCTCAAACAGTAGTCTGGGTTATGTAATCAACAAATGCATCACTATGCTTAATTGAAGAAGGAGCACTAGAATAACCAACAAATTAATTTGATAGACTGGGAGCTACATGTGACTAATACATAATACTAGATACTTTGCAGCTTACATATTGCATGTTCACTATCCATGTTTTGAATCATTAGACTAAGATACTGAAGCAATGGTGCCTCAATTCTTGAATTTCTGCTGATCCTTAGCACACGAATAAACTCTTCCATTACTTGGTATTCCATAAAACATCTGCAGAAGATGAAACGTAGCTCTTTAACATCAAAATACCAGAAAACAAGAGATGAAAAAGTACAGATTAGGAGCATTCCATACTCAAAAATCAGTGGATCTTGTCTATTGACGTATGTAACTATTTCTACTATAGACTGCTGAAGACCTACAAATAATTCCTGCAAAAGAAAGACAAGAAAGACTCAGTTGATATCAAAAACACCAGACAACATCAACTGATTTATAAGAGTACAACAAGGTAACTAAAATTACCCTATTATTCTTATCAACAATTTTGATCCCACACAATTTGTTAATCAAGTATCTGTATCCACAAAAGGATCGAATATCAATAACAATATTGATGAGGACAAGAATGATAGCAAAAATATACTACATATGATACTAACAAGGAATGCATTCATTCCCCAGGAAACAATAAAGGACACAGCTATACAACTCCTTTAAAATCCTTTTGTAATTTTAGATCACATAGATAGTTTGGGCAGTCTCATCTTCTCTTCCTGGTCCTCCATCCCACCTTTTTCTCCTTCCTTTCCACTCTCTCTTCACTTGTTTACATTTTTTAAATCACCAATCAGCACTACTAAAAACTATAGAATCAAAACTCAAAGAAAACCAGCTAGACTTTGGATTAATATCATCAAGCAAGAATTAACTAATTTATCAAGTATTTTCCCTCCTAGACATTCAATAGATAATACTTATACTAGATACTGGAAATTAAAATGTATAATTTATTGCTTATCAATAGCATTACATTACACATAGTGGTAATGCCATTTTAAGGAAACCTATATCAGTATCACCCTATGCACTGACTCACTGAGAATTTCACTCTTAGTCCTAAAATAAAGTTATGCTGAAAACCCCTAGCGGAACAAACTTAAGCCATAAGGTGCTGGTCAATGCCATGGCTTCATATAAATACCAACAACATAATTCTATTGCAACATTGCATTTAGAATTCAACGAAATAATAGGCATTAAAAGACAACAAATCAAAAATACGAATCCATTTGCTTCAATTACCAAATACACTATAAACACTATAATAATAATAATAATAATAATAATAAATAACCCTTACAATTGATTCCTCACAAATGCTTATTGCTGCAAAAAGCCAATGAGTCTTTTCCAGATCCATTACTCTACTGTACTACAGTACTACTTTGATATATGTGTTAAAAAAATCTACATGCTCTTGCTCCTCTACATCAAAACATATAACAACCTGAACACTAAGCTCTCTTCTCCACATAACAACAAGAGTAGAAAAACGATAAAAATAAATAAAAATAAAAATCTTGGCAGACCATACATTTCGCCTTATAAAATTCGAATTAGATTCAGCGAGCTGATAAAAAAAGGAAGAAATAAGTAAAGAGGATACAGATTAGAGAGTACTTGAAATGCTGAAGAGAGAAGCGATCGATGGATCGCCAGAGAGAACGTCCCATGGTGACAGATCCGATAAGTCGAACAGAGAAAAATAAGGCGTATCTAACAATTGGAGGTTGCGTCTAATTTTAACGGCTTATTCAGTTCTATTTTGTGTGCGTTTGGTTAGGAGTTTGTTTTTTCTCATTTCAGGGATGAATTTGATAAGAATGTGTCTGGCTGTTTGGTGGACTGCTCATCGGACAACAAAACTTTCGACGTTTTTCTTTCGGATTTTGAAATTCGCGTCATTGGTAGTTTTAGGGAGGCAAACCCGCGGACAACGTATCATTTTGTGTACGCTGATTTAACGATAGTGTGCGAAACGAGGACGTTTGCTGGGTTGTTTGTTGCTTTATTGTTGAGCCTAGTCCATGCATTATAGAATTCATTTTTTTATAAGGGTAAAATAAAATAAAATGTAGGTTTTTTCAAAAGTAAATTAATAAAAATAAAATAAATTAATCTTTTATAATTTATAAATTTATTATTTTGAACTTATAAATTTATCATTTATAACTTATAGATTAATCGTTTTAAATTTAAATATTTATCATTTTAATCTTACAAATTAACTATTTAGAAACTATATATTCATCTTATAGAATTAGCAGATTTATTATTTATAACTTATAAATTTATTTTTGAATGTTGTAGGTTCATCACTTAAAATTTTTCGATTTATAATTATTTTTAACAGAGATGAAATTATAATTTTTAAATAATGAATCTGTAAGTTTTAAATAATGAACACGTAACTATTAAATAATGAATTTGTAAGATCTAAATAATAAACTTATAAATGATAAATTTAAAAATACTAAACGATGAATCTATAAGATATAAACGATAAATCTGTAAATTATAAACGGTAAATCAGTAAGTTCTAAATTATTAATTTGTATGATTCTAACAAATTCATTGTCTTCAATCTCAATTAACTCAATTTTTTTCTTTATGATTCATTTTTAATTTAAATATTTTTATTTTCAATTATTTTCATCCACAAAATATATCAAAAAATTATATTTTTATCCTAAACAGTAATAATAATAACTAAAATATTTAAAAATACTAAAAATAATATCAAATATGCAAATTAAAATATTTTCTTTTTTTAAAACAGTTTTGTAATGGATAAACAATTTTTTTCCTTTTTTTCCTTGATAAAGAAGAAAACGATTATGAACAATAATATAATAAATGGATAATAAAAATACGCTGAACTAAAACACATATACATTATTTAACTAAAAGAATAACATGATTTAATTTTGAAAATCGAAACTATAATGCACAATAAATACGGTTCGTAATATAATTTGCTTCGACGGCTTATTTCCCTTATTCATAGGGATTACTGGATCTGTTAGGTTCGTGGCTCGAGGTTGGGTTCATCTAACTTAAGGCCCAGCCCATATATTGATATAATTAAATAATAAATAAATAAACAGAGGTTTTTTTTTTAACAAAAAACAGAGATTTTAATCTTAGTGATTTGAAGCTTTGAAGACTATGTTTAGCAAGATTAAATTTCACAAAAATAAAAATTTGATAGAATTTATTTGTAAATATTTTTTAAAATTTTGATATAAAAATCTATATTTATGTACCTTTCTTACATTTTCCCTTTTTTAAAGATGTAAATATACATACAATTATTTTATGAAAAATCTACACCTATATCTTCATTTATGTAATTATATAACAATTTTTATTGTCACATTAAAAGTAAATAATTTTTTTTAACAGAATGAGAATCAATCTGCATATAAATCAATATATAAAAATAATTTAAATAATTTTTTTATCTCATTGCTTCATGAATAATATTAGAAACAAAGCAAGAGATGATAAAAAGGAGAAAGGAAAAGATAACCTAACTCTTTCTCTTGTCTACATTTGAAGAGAGAATTAAAGAGGAAACCCAACTTTTTAATAGACTATTTTTTTTTTCTCTTTACTATAAATCATCAAACCTTTGGATTTGCCTATTTTCTACCATCTTCTGTCCTTTTTAAATTTCTTTTATTCTTTCCCTTTCATTATGTTATACAAAGGTATGCGATTAAAACTACAGGGCATAATTATTGTGTGTTGTACGTGTGTATGACCGAGAGTTAAGCAGCATTGATTAGAGATCCATACCATCAGTTGAATTTAGAAATTAAAATTTTTTTAGTATTGTCTTAAAAATATAGAGATTTATAAATTCAAGTCTTATATTATATTGAAAGAAAAAATTTATGTATTATATTGTCTTAAAATTTCAGAATAATTTGATACAGTTTTTCAGTTTTTTCGATACTAAATAATACAGTACAAAATAATTCAGTACTCAGATATTTTGAATTAAATAAAATATACATAAAATCTAAAATTAATATTTAATAGTATTATAAAAAATATATAATCATCGCATAAAAATGCTCATATTAAACGATCATTTTTAAGAAACAAGAAAATTTTATGAGAGTGTTTTCTTTAAAATATTAAATTAATATTAAAAAAATGCAATATTTTTCTTATATACAATGTTTATGAATTAAAGTATATAAATTTGCGAGTATTTAAATTATATATATGACTATAGTGTCTACATTAATTATAAAGTATATAATTATATAAATTTATTAAGTATATCAATTATATATATTATTTATTAATATAATTAATATTACTGTATAAGTTTAATATAATATAATTATTTTGATAAAAAATAATATAATTCTATGCCTATAGTAATATTTAAAATTTAAATTATTAGGTATATAATTATAAAATATAAATATATATATTTGTTAGTAATTATTTAATTTAATTTAATTTATATATATATATTATAGTGTGCATATTAATTATAAAAGTATATAAATATATAAATTTTTTAAATATATAATTAGTTATATTTATGACTATTTAATTTTAATATATATATATATATATAATTATAATATCTTCACTAATTATAAAAGATATTTATTAAGTATATCAATTATTTATTAATATAATTTAAATTAGTATATAAGTTTAATATAATATAATTGTTTTAAAAAAATAATATAATATATATAGTAAGCTATGCATATAGTAATATTTTATATAAATTCATAAATATGAGTATATAATTAAAAATATAAATATATATATATATTTATAATTATTTAATTTTAATATATATTATATAGTGTGCACATTAATTATAAAAGCATATAAATATATACATTTATTAAGTATATGATCAATTATATATTTTTTGCATTTATTAATATAATTTATATTAATACAAAAACTTAATATAATATAATTATTTTGATAAAAAAATTATATAACCAGTGACTCATTTTTTCTAAATAGTAGAGAAGATTGATGAAATGTATAATTGAAATACTCTACTGAGATAAACATAAACTATAAAAAACATAAAAAATATAAAATGGACAGTTTATCATATCTAATATAGATAGTACATGAATAATAGTTAAAGTCAACACATTTTATAAGGTTTCTTTATCTGGAACATTGAAAAAAAAAATCAATTGAAATTTGCAAACAATTTGATATGCATATAATATTATATAAAATTTTTAAATTATTACATATATAAATTTATAAGTATAAAAATAAATATATAACTATAAGCATATAATTATAAAATATATAAGATTATGATATATAATTATAAAATAGGTAAATTTATAACTATTTAATTTTAATATATATATATATAATATTTTCACTATAATAAAAACATATAAGTTATTATATATTTTTTTTATTTAATAATATAATATAGATCAATATTTAAATTTAAAATAATACAATCATTTTGACAAAAAATCATATAATATAATGATGACAAATCATAATTTATATTGATTTATCATATAATTATAGTATATTTATTATAAATTAGGTTTCTTTATAATTGATTTGCTAAAATTAATTTACCAAATAATTAATATAATTTAGATTTATTATATAATACAATTAAAATAAATTATAAATACTAAAAAATATAATTAGATATAAAAAATTTACAAACTACCAATATATTAGAAATATTTTTTACTTTATTATTTAATTACTTTAATAATGAACTTATCTTAAACTTATATAGAAGTTATGAATTCAATTTTCTACGCCACCATTATAAAAAAATTTAGCATATAAAATTATTTTTAGTATTTAAAATTTTTAATTATTTGAATTTCTTACTATTATAAATGTAATATAAATTTTATTATAATTTAATTGTATGAATTAAAATATATTTAACTATAAATTTATATTATATTATATGAGTATAAATTATTTCATTTTTATAAGTTATTATATAGAGTAAAATTATAAATATTTAAATATCAATATTTTCAGTATAAATTTGATTATAGAATAATTCGGTACAATTCAGTATAGTTATCGGTCCAAATATCAATAAAATATCCAAATTCATTAAAATTAAAATTAAGAATATAATACATTTCAATTATAAATAAAAAGTTAATAATATAGTTTAATTCTATATTTTTTTCGGTTATTTAATACAGTTGGGAAAAATTCAGAGATTTAATTAAAAATTTTAGCATGTCAATTCGCATTAATATCTCCTATAGCAGCGAAGTCATTGTAACAGATGAACATTAATTAATGTCTATTCGCCAAGTCCTAATAGATTAGCATTAATTTAACGCATAATTTTAAAAAAAAATTATATTTTCTTTCATAAAAGAAAGAAAAAATATTTTTGACATGGACTAGTAGACCACTGACAGACTGCCCCAGCCCGTCCAATCTAACCTGCCAAAATAATTTTTTTTCCAACTACTTTCCATCTAAAAAATAAATAGTTTATTTCTAAATTTTAAAGAAATTTGATAATTTTTATTAAATTAGAAAAAACTATTATCATTATCTCAAATATTGACTGCCAAAATATTAATATTTAATATTAATATTTAAACTAATTCCCAAACCTAACTTGGTTAAATTTAAAATTCATTTGAACTCTATCCAACCACCTAATAATATAGCCTTACTTTTTTTTTTCTTTAGCTTTCCATGATTAACTTAGCTAAACAAAATATATAACCGAATAGTTAATTTATATCTCTAATAGTGATTTTATTTTAAAAAATATTTTTAGTAGAATAAATAATATATTAGAGTATCTTTAAATATATAAAGTAAATTTTTTTTATAAGTCTAATAAATTTTTTATATTTTGACTATTTATTTAATTTTATTTCATATAAATTAATATTTATCAAAAAAATAAATAAATAACTTTTATTATAAAAAAATTATTTTTAGAAAAATATACCAATAAAAAAATATAAAAAATACATAAAAAATAAATGTAAATTAATTATAATTAGAATTGAGTGTAAATCATATACTCTAAATTTTAAAGAAATAGAGTCTAGACGCTTTTTATTTAATAACTTTTTAAAATAAATAATATAGATCTTGAAAATTCTCTTGTAACTAAATTCAAAACCTAAATTATAAAATTTCAACCAACTATAAATCGGATATAATCCAACCTGCTGACTGCTGTTAATATATAATCAAGTTAGTGAAAAGACTAGGGAGTCAAAAGCAATACAATTAGTAATTAGTATGTCTTCCAATTTACATTTCATTAATTAGTGAAATGAAAGACTGCAATATCCTTAAGCAACCCTGTTGCTCAGATGGCAAATTATATATATAAAATTTGGCATTTGGTATGAGCACCCATATTAAAAAAATTATTAATCAAATTAATTATAGTTATATAAGCTATTGTATATATAAACTGATAACTAATTTACATAGAGTGCTCGGTTTAGTTGATGAATTTGATCAAAAAATTTAGGTGATTTCCGAAAGATACAAATTCCAACTAACCCACCAAAATCCAAAATACAACCCACATAGAATAGAAAAGGCAAATGCACTAACTTATCCCCCGACACACTATTTTTCGTCTTAATAATAGATTGTGAGTCGTGAGTATAGATTCCAAAATGCAACCAAACTATAATTTTCTTTCTTTTTTTTTTCTCCAATTCCATGCCCATGTGCTTTAGTACCCATTTTCTTTTGGTCTTATTCACCCTCTTCACATGATTCCATAACATCATACTTCAACTTAAAATCAAAACCCATCTTCTGAAATTTGTTACTTTTCTTGTCTTTAAATCCTTCCATCCAAAAACCATGTAATCAAGTGGGCTTTGAGGGTGACCTTCCAAGAAAGTCACTGAATTTCATGGCTTCCTTATCACTTTTTTTTTTTAAATGGCTTATTTCTCTTTTCCATCCCACGTATCGATTGCGTGTTTGCTTCTTAGTGAAGAAAAGGACCCTCCACCAAAGCACTTCAAGAAATTAACTGTGCAATTTTATGCAAGAAGGAATTATAGATATAAACAACGAGAATTAATTTAACTGTTTAAGTAGCAAGCAGGTTTGCTCTCCAATCATTATTTTCAGATTCAATTCCATGTCTAATATTTACAAAATTATTTTCCAAACGCATTGACCCAACACATATATATTAAGACTACACTTATTTTTTTCACAAATTTATGAATATATATTTTCTTATGCAAACTGAATCGTGTGTGCTTGTAGCAAACCATATCTGTTTTAGTGTAAAACTACAAATATATTCTATATATATATATATATATATATATTAATTGACTGAAATTAATCATACTTTTTGTTTAGATACAACTTTAGATCCTAACAAACCCTATCTTTTACTGTGGCAGTGATCAGCCTTGTTTTTCCTTTCATTAGTGATTTGTCCTCGTTGTTTTAGCTTTTAGCCTTTTCTAACAAGACAACCTCCAACCTACTCCACAAATAGACCTAAGTGAACAAGTAATCCATATGATCAACATTAAGATATTTATAAAATAATAACATATATATATATATATATATTGGTATGTAAAATATTTCTTAATTTTTTTGCATGTGGAATTACAAGAAATATAGAAGTTTTCTATTTGTAGCCTTGTATATGAAAATTGCACTTCTAATAGCTTTTCTGCTCACAACTCTTGTTTTATTTTATAAATAATTAAGAATTCGATTATTAATGTTATTTTTTCCTTAAAAAAAATTAATTCATTAAACAAGTTATGTTACTATGGCATGTTAATATCTTAGCAAGATCCCTATCATTTTCATTAACAAGGTACTACATTATGTTGCGTGTATGATTAATTATTATAAAAAGGAAATTATTTTTTTATATATTTCGAACCACAAGTATTTTCATATTTTATTTTATGATCTTATGAGACAATCTAATTTTGGGTGGAAGAATGGAGATTAATTTCCTCCCAGAATATAAAATAATTTTCACTAGAATTCTAATTGTAATTCTCTACCTATTAAATCAAGTCATTCACCACTAGAAGACATACACTTTTCATGGGTAAAAAATCATTTTCTTTTATTAATTACAGTGGCAATAATTTTATTCAAACAAGACTAAAACCGTGAAACAAGAGAAAGGCCTATTTATTTTTTCTTTAAGGAAAATAAAAAGGAAGGAAATATTTTTATTCAACCCTTTTTCACAAATATTTTCCTAAGCCATGACCATATAACGGCTACTATACATATATAAACCAAAAAATGATTCTTTTTTTAATAAAACTTTAATGGGAAGTTCGAAAGTTTAAATTTCCAATGTTAACTCAAAATAGCAAGAACCAATTCTAATATTATTAAATTAAAATGTATGCATTAAAAAAATCATAATTTGGATATACTTTTTGTTTACAATTATAATTAAATATGATGGATGGACAATATCCTTTTCTCCCCAATAATATTATTTTTGCAACTTTTCCAATAATGATTTGTAGCAAAAAGGAGATCAATGCATCTCAATGCTACCCAATTTATTCTACAATTTTCGTGATTTGAATTTAACTTCATTAGAATTGCCATTAAGTCAATATTCAACGTACGTAGTAATGATTCTCTTTCATTCACTATCATAAAAAATTCACAATATACCTTTTTTTTAATTATTTTGATGAAACCTAATGTGATGAAGAAGATCTTAGCCATGAAGAAGCATGCTTATCACTTGTACCAATTGGCTACTAAATTATACATTATAAAAGGTACGTACATGCAACAACTAATAAGTAAAAGGCAATTAATGAGAAGGGAAGAGATGTCTTTTATAATGCAAGTCGTCCACTCACATAAAATTCCCTCTCGGAATACAAAAAAATATTTTTACTCTTTTCAGAGAATATAATTATTTATTAATTTTTAATATATTATTTTATATATCTTATCATCAATGAATGTGAATTTTTATTTTTTTAATAATATCCTTAATTGTAAAGATATATTATACAAAATGTATAAATTTAATTATATTTTCATGAAAATAGAAATAAATTTATCTTTTTGAGATGAAAATAATAATAATTAGAAAAATCATACCACACACATACTTTTATTTCTAATAAAACAACGGTTTCAAGTTTCAACAAGTTAAATTTTAGTTAAAATTAACAATGATGAACAAAATCCTTTGCTTAAAAAAATAAAAGTTACAATTACAATAAATTGGTCAAATTTCCAATAATTATCACCTTTACCATATGATCCTAAACTGTCCATTGCTGATGGGGCAGTCACATCGCTCTCTTTTGCTACCGTCGTCACCGCCGCCGCCATGGCCACCGTCAATACCACCTCCAATTTGTTTTCTCGTGATTGCAATAATAATGTCAAATCTTTTGTGACTTATTTTATGTAGTATTAGTAACCCATTAATTATAGAAAAAAACTAGTTCATGCGCAATTTTGTTGCTTAAATCCAAATCGATCATGCTCCAAATCATACTCTACATAAAAATTCTGTTGCTGGAAACTTCCCAAGATAATCGCCGGACCCCTGACGCGGCCACCGCCACCAGCCGCATGGTCACTCACAATTGTTAAACAGACAACACCCACATCGATAAATGCGAAATAATTTGCCAATGGCAATTTCATCTTAGCTCCACCTTTGAACTGAAAAATCAACTCCGGTACAAGCACCGATTTTTCGCCCGAAATATCGAAACAAGGCCTTAACCCGGTCTGATTTTGAACGACCGTCGCAATAGTGTAATTAGCCATTTGCTTTTCAAATTCTTTAGCCACAAGCTCAAAAACCGGTCCCTCCATGAAAGTGAAAGTCGAGCCGGAGTCCACCACAGTCCCACCATTTCCATCGGATCCCGGCACCAAGAAACTATACGGAACTTTAACATTCTTGTCGCCGACGATGATTTTTCGCAGCATTACATAGTAGTAATCAAGAAAAGCTGGGTTTGTTCCTGGATTCTTTTGAAATGGTGTGTAGCTTACCCCTTGATTCTTGGTATCACCCGAATCCGAACCCGTTTCCAGAACAAGCTCGCTGCTGACCGGAGTATCATCAAATCGGCGTGATATTAAACAGTAAGAGAATCTCTTGACACCCAATTGAAGAGGGAGAGATTCCAGGCTGCGGCCGAATCCGGCGATTCCTTCGGGTTGCCGGGTGGAGATCAGGGAGCAACCGACTACGATTTCGGGTATAGTTTGGTTAGGGAAATCGAGAGATTCTAATAGTAAACGCCCA
Source organism: Triadica sebifera (assembly GCA_023653625.1). NCBI lineage: Eukaryota > Viridiplantae > Streptophyta > Magnoliopsida > Malpighiales > Euphorbiaceae > Triadica > Triadica sebifera. Next base: position 25,026,233 of record CM042908.1, on the reverse strand, counting down.
GCTGTGGAACCCAAACCGTACTGAATTATATACGGCGGACAAGCCTCAGTACAATTCTGGACACTGGGATCGCAATTTGGGCAATTAGAATGGATATCGGATCCAAAAACCCATCCACATTTCGGATTCTTGCAGCCAACAAGCTTGGAAGAAGATGATGAATTTGGTATAAATTTGGGGATTTTTGAAATATCGGTGTTGGGGAAATTACAGTCAGAGCAAAAATAACGAGAGGTGCAAGGGAACCAGACCAGACTACTGCCGGTGTCCATGATGAACTTGACCGTCTGCGGCGGAGTGCCAAAGCTTAAAGACATTGAATATCCGCCATAGCTGCGTGAAAATAGCGGTACTGTATCGATGTGAGCAGTGTTAGATTTGGAGGATTTGAGATGTTGGGCTCTGGAGATTGATAGAGAAGCTAAGTGATTGAGGATTTTGCGTGGATCTGAAGATGGGTGTTTAGTAGTAGGAGAAAGAGAGAGTCTGATAGGGGATTGCAATGTAAAAGGGAGAAGAAAACAGAGAAACAGAAGAAGGAAAAAGGAATAAGAAGAAGAAGAAGAGGAAGCAGCCATGGAAGAAGAAATTAGTCAGCAGAAAATGGGAATGCAAATTAAGGGAAATTGCAAGTCCGGCTGAAGAGATTGTTTATAGTTATTGCGAAGAAGAAGAAACCAAAAGTAACGGTAAGGAAGACTACTATAGAATATGTCTGGTTTTGGATGGAACTTGTGATTGGCTTTCACAGTTATATAGGCTTATACAGAAGAGTGCCACTATGTTAATAACATATAGTAACAAAATTTGTCATGTATTAAACTTTTAATTTCTGTAGACTGATATTGAAAGTTTTTAAAATATTGGAATATGTATCCAAATTTAATTTTCAATAAAAAAAAGAAGTGACTGCTAAAAAATACAGTCTATATATCATGTAATGTATGTTTCAATTAATTGAATTTGTGTATTATATTATAATATTTACAAAAGAATTAGTATCAACAATTAAAATATTTTTGTAACTCTCTATTTTGATAACTTTATGAAAAAGGGAAATAGCAGAAATTACCTTTTCAATTTAAACCATATTTTCCTCATTTAAACTCTAATTTTTAAAATCTCTTTCAATGCAGTTCTTCAATAAAGTTTGGATCGAACATATTGTTTGAATCCTCAATTTTCTTCTCTATTTGACGCATATTTTCACATTTTTAACATGAATATGCCATTGAGACTCATATTTTATAATATTTTTAAATATTGGTGAAAAAAAAATTAGAAAGAAAGATATGCGCTAAAATATTGGTCTTGACAGCATGCTTATATTAAATTATCTAAAAATAAGCGGAAAACTAACAAAGGAATCGCATTGAAAATTAGGGTTACATCAGTGGAATGTTTAGCATACGAAAAGAATATAATTTTATAAAAAATAAAATTTTATTTCTAAATTGTTACTTTGGAGTTTTAATGTTTTTCTTAATATGTGTATGAAATAAGAATTAAAATTTTATTTTTATATTCCGTGTAATTTTATTAAAAGTATTTTTATGAATATAAAATATTTTATTTAAAAAATACCGAAATAATTTAAAATATCAATAAATTTAAGATATTAAAAATTATTATACAAAAATCAAAATATCATTTTTAAATATTTTGGTTATCAAACTCAAATTTAAAACGAAATTCTCATTCCTATTCCAAATTTATGTCAAGGGTGCCCAAAGGTTATAAATTATATTAGTGTTTGAATTGATAAGAAAAAAAAATATCATTTAAATTGAAAAAAATACGTAAATGTTTATTTTTTTTATAACTTCTTAAAACAATAGATTTACTGTCCATAAATCTATACCATTAAATTGCAAAAAAAAAAAATCCATAAATTATTCATATTTTATTTACTGATTTTTTTTACAAAGCCTAATGAATTAAAAAATAAATTTTATACCAAAAACAAAAGTTCAAGGAGCTTAATATTGAAGAATAGAAGTTCTGATACTTGCATTTTGTTAACAAAAGTAAATAGAGATTTAGTCACTTTTATCTCGAAAATTTTCTTTAAGAAAAAGGAAAATTTCAAAATGTATATGGTTCGCCCTGTAAATTGCGTTGGCTCCCTCCTCCAGTCTCGTGTTGCTTTGTGAATGAAAATAATTGTTCAAAATATCCTCAGATATATGATTCATTCATAGTAATATGCCCTTTAGAACCCATTGTCGAGATAATTATGGCATGAAAGAGAGTGCTAGCAGTGTGTCTCGTGAATCTTTCAGCTTTGTAAGATAGCAAGTGCCTATGAGGGGAGAGGACGAATTATCAAAGTTTATAATTAAGTTTTCCACCATTGAAAATCATTATGTTCATGTCATCAAAAATTAAAATACTTTTACCATTACTAATGTTTCACCAATGTCAAGTAACACATGGACATAGTGATTAGAGCACATAATTTTTGACATAATACGATTAAACGACACCAAACAATACAGAATTAACTATATGAGTTTAAAATAAACGAATATGAATTGTAACCGTATCAATATAATTACAATACGAGAAAAATTGTATTATAAACGTATTTTATCTGTCTAATATGCTAATATACAATTAAAAATATATTATTTTATCAATTATAAAATAATATATAATTATTTTAGTATTATTCAAAGTTTAAATTATATAAAAAATTCAAATATATATTATAATATCATAAATATATATTTTATATATGAATAAATTTATAATACATGATTTTAGTATATGCAAATAAATATTAATAAATTAATTATATAGCTATTTTTTATTTTATATTAATTAATATTATACTAATGTATTTACCAACTTATATTTAGATGAATTAATATATATTAAATAAATAATTAGTTTAAATTAAAAAATCAAACAAATAATTATTTTACACCAAATTTTTTTAAAAAATCTAATAAGAAAAAATCATAGGGTGCAAATAGAAAGAAAAAATAGAAAAAAATTAATTTAATATTTGTGTTTATTCGTATATAATCGTACATATTTAGATATGTTAAGAAAATTATGTATAATTATATCATATCGTGTCAAATATACATATTTAGATATATTAAGTAAATCATGTATAATTATGTTATATTGTATAATTTTTACACATTTAGATACGTTAATTTAATTGTATCGTATCGTGTTAACACAAATTTTAACTATATTATGTACATATTTCAATTTTTTTATAAAATTTAATTAATCATGTCATATTCGTATTTCGTACAATTGTGTTATAGCCAATTGAGATATAACATCACATAAATTTCCACCTCTAACGGTGATTAAAGTTTCAAATATGTTTTCATTTTAATTAATTTTTAATTTCAAACTTTTCTTAAGAATATAAAAAAAATAAAAATAAAAAGCCCATACAAAATTGGATATTGCATGTGTAAATGGGCCATAAATTAGGAACCCAATAAGGAAGCAACCTAGTGCAGCTTTAGATTACCAATAGAAAGCCCTAAGCTTCGGTTGATCATATTTATGCATCATTGTTAAATATAAATTTTATTTTTAAAAAAATATTTTTCTGGTCCTAGTCCATTTGTTTGTTTTGTACATCCAACATATATATAGTTCAAGCCCATGAATTGCAATGCATGATATAGCTCTGTATAAATTAATGGCAAGAGCATGGAGCTTTTGCACCCTTGGACTTCAATGTTCAATCACACCCACTTTCTGGTCTCTTTCAAAATCAACAATTCTTGACTAAACTCTTGAGTAAGAAATATTTTCTAAATTTATTAGCAAAATCCAATTTAATTTAAAATTAACACAATTTATTAATTGATTTAAACAATTGAAATGTTCTAATTTAAAAGTTTCATACAGATATGATTCTCTTGTTATCAACGCTCCAATTGATTTGTTCAAAATCGAGTTGAATCGGTTATAAATGAAAAATAACATACTAATTTAAACCATAAAATTAGTTTGGTAATAGATTACATTTTATTGAAGAGTTTAAAAAGCACACAAGGCCATAGTTTTGGTTTGAATCTTATATCATAACAAAATGAGTATTAATTATTTCTTAATTTTTATCAAAAAAATAATTCTTAATTTGTGATTTCATTTGAGCTACTAACTACGTACAATCGCCCTGCCGTGCTTCCCACAATCCAACTTTGAAAGAAAATCAAAATTTCAATGATAAAAGCTTATTTAGATTCGGAGTTAGCTTCTGTTTATTTTAGTTGTCGCAATCAACTTTTAACGATATAATAAATTAAAATTTTTAAATATGCATTTTGGCATAATAATTCTTAATAGTTTTTCAAAAAAATTTAAAGTTAATTGTTAACCATTAACCGCTAACTCCTACCACTATTAAATCAAATCGACACAATTTTGACTAGTTAGTCTATTATTAGACAATAAAGTTTTACTCAATATCATTATATTCTAAATGAAGAATTTCATATTTTCTTGTTACAAATTATTAGAAGAAAAGGGACACGTAAATGCTTATCCATGAGGAGATGTGATCAAACATTTAATTTAGTTTGACATAACAAATATTAATACTAAATCAATTGGTAAGAATAGGCATGATTTGTGATTGTCTTCTCCTTTTTTATTTATTTATTTAATCTTAATTTGACGGTAATAGAATATAAATATTGTGTTTAATTCTGAAGCAAAATTAATGGATGACTCGAGTTACGACCGAGTCAAACAGTATCCAGTGATTTTGGAGATCGAATCCCGCCAAGAACAGAAAGAAAAGTATTAAAATATGTAACATGATCAATATGGATCTCCGAATATCGTGGAAATCTATGCTAAGATCTGGTTGTCCCCAATCCTCAAAAGCACACGTTTTTTAGCTAAAGATGCAAATTAGTCCTTGAAATAGAGGTTGAGATACAATTGAGACTACAATCAAACCTTTTAACTTTTAATTAGATCTATTTACATTCCTGTAAACTCACTGACATTTCTCCCATTAACAGAACCATTTAGTTCATCTCAATTTTTACATAATTTACTATAAAATTGCATTAAAAATTCAAGTCATAGGAGGGTTTTGCAAAAGAAAAAATATAATAAATTATTTTTTTCAAAAGTAATAAAATTGAAATAATTTTAAAAATCAGAATTAAATAAAATAAATATAAATTAAAAAAAGGGAAAAACGAGTAATATATAGTTCACAATGATATATATATATATATATATATATATATATATATATATATATATATATATATATATATATATATATATATATATATATATATACACGTGCGTAACTGAATGCATTAACCCAAAAACTGATTTAATGTTCAAAATAAAAAATAAAAAAACCCACAAACTAATTTATTTTCTAATCTCATTCATATGAGATATTGACATGAGTGATGTTAAATTTTGTGAAAAATACTCTTGTTTGATATTTAATTGTGATCATTTAGATTACTTACGGAGACGACCTCCTAATAACAGCTGGTTTTGCATCGTATCAGGGGGTTAGCACATCAATTTTCAAATCAAACAATTCCATTATTGAATTCACAGGCATCTTCTAAATTAATTAACTCACAATCATGCTCACCCCTCATCCCAACTTAATTAACTAATCACATAATTACTTATGAAAAATGATTATTAACTTCTCCTTATTATTTTTTCTATTACTTTTTTCATCTTTTTATTTTGTTTCATATGAATCTTATAGTATTAAAAGAAAAAATGTGTCACCCACCCATAAAGGTAATAGAAAAGTTTATTCTTATTAAAAACTTTTTTTTTTTCTAATAAAGTTTGGCTCCCTTGTAGAGTCAAAAAGCAAAAACCTATAATTATTAGCTATCTGCTAACAAGTTGTTCTCCAATGATAAAGGAGATTAAGTTAACTTAATACATTTTTAATTTAAATAGCTGTCTTATAATGTAAGAAAGTAAAAAATTCAGATAGTATAAAATTTATTTTTTAAAAAACTATGATGATAAAAAGATAATGAAAAAGACCAACTAAGGGGTATTTTAGTTTAATAAGTTGTTTATTAAATTTATTGTTTCGCCTTCTAGAGGGTTTCGACTTCGAGGCTGGCGCACCCAAAAACCCGGGGTTTACACGTGACTTGCATGCTTTATATTTAAGACAAGAAGCAAGACAGCAATTATTTAATGAGATTAAGAAAATTGAGTGCAAAATTAGAAGAAGTAAACTTATTATTAAAGGAATCCAAAAAAAGAAGAGATCATTCTGAAAATATGGCAGAATTGAATATAATTAGAGCCGAATCAATTATTTGTATAATTAGGGTAATATTACTATTGGATAGTAAGTTTGATTTGAAACTACATTACTTGGAGATGTTTTAAATCACAGTCCTAAATTTTTTAAAATCAAGTTTTTTTTTTCAATTTTTATCTTTCTTTTTTTTTGGGTAGAAAAATGTGGTTTGAAATTTCTTCCTATTAAGTAAGATCTCGGATTCTACGGTAGAAAAATTCTATCCCATAATAAATCAATAATTAACCAAAATCGGATTAATCAGGATTCATGGATTTCTAGAAACTGATAAATAATGAAAAAAAAGAGAGAGAAACTATTGCTGATAGGTGATTCTTACAGCAGCATCATGAAAGAACCTAACTACTAATACAAGGAGGAGGAGAATAAATGAAAGTATAAAAACTAAGTTTAAACTCGTAAACTGAGTGAGTGTTATCATGATAAAATTGAACTGTCATAGCAAGTTTCCTAATTATGTGCACAGTAGAATTGCAGCTAGCATTAGCTCATAATTTTTTTCCTTTATATAAACCGTTTTTTAGATGAGGGAAGGCTTTTTTTTTTTTGAATTCGAGACTTCTCTTTCATAAATATGTTTATTGATGAATTATTAAATAGATTTAGTCTAATAAGTAATCTGCAAATTAATTTTATTACACAATAATACATATACAGATTTATTTATTGTTTTCACATTTAATATGAATATAACAATTAAGTTCTGTTTGATCAAACTATCTCACAATCTAATTGTAACTGTTAATCTAACAATTGAAAATTTAGTAACTGATTCAATTAAAAGTATTTAGTAAAATTAACTGAAAAATATAAAATAATATAAAAATATATATTTATATTATTCAAAAAAATATATAACATATTTAAATATATATTACAAACGAATCATGTAATATATATAAATATTAAATAATATAAAAATTATATTAAATATCTCATCTCAATATAATAAATAAATTTATTTTTATCATATAACAATTTATTATATATATATATATATTAAATAATTTTATAATTACATAATCTATAATTTAATAATTATATTATATATAATTTAATAATTATATTATTATTATAAAATGATAAAAAAATTAGGATAAAAGAAAATCATAATATATTAGTTTATAAAAAAAATTAATTATACTAATATTTTATTTTAGAGATTAAAATATAGTTTTTTTCTAAATAAATTATTTTATTAATCAAATTATATTATTAAATCTAGTTTGATATATTATCTTAATGAATCTACAAATATATAACGATGTGACACACTCTCAATTTAAATTTTTTTTCATGCTTTTATTAGCAGCCGGATAATTTGTGCTTTTGAGAACTTGTGCCACGTGGCGGGAAGTCACGGCTGATCAGAATTATTTGGATCAGTTTTGTGCTCCATTTTCTAATGTTTTAACATCCTTTATAATGTTATTTTATCATTTTTTTTTGGTACATATTTTTTTAATCATATTTTAATACTGGTGACTTTTCACCAATGATAAATATGCTTTTGTGTTTCTCCTACGGGGATCGTTGTCTATCTTATATGAATAGATTAAAAAAAAAGTTCTATGAGATTTTTTAAATTATAGATAAAAATAAAATTTTTAAGAAGTTCACATTTTATTTCTCACCATTTGAAATAAAATTCATCCATTTAAAATTGTATAAATTTTAAATATTATAATACAATATAACACATGATTTTTTTATATTTAAAATATTTTTATATAATTTTTTAAGGATTTAGTCTAACCATATTTTATAAAAATTTAAATTTTATGCACGTTATCAACAATTATAACTATAAGATAATCAATATATTCAGGTGTTAGTATTTCTAATTGTTATCTCAAACGACATTTTTATCAAATTACAAATTGATAAACTGTTAGTTTTTTAAAAATTTATTTGTGACTGTAATTTATTAAAATTTTAGAAATTTATTTTAATTTATTTATACTATATTTAATATTTCATATTAGAATTAAATTAATGAAATTATAATATTTTGAATTTGTATTAATCTAGTTATATAAATTATAAATAAAATTTAAAATTTTATTACTTAATTTTCTTAATCTGATCTACATAACAATTAAATATTTTCTTTTTTAGTTACACATATAAGTATCAATGACTACTCTCTATGTTATTCATAGTATATATTTTTTTATCTAAATTAATTTAAATATCTATTTATCAATTGAGAAATGAGATTATCATTGAAGAAAATTAAATACTAAATATTAATATATTATGAATTGACTCATAATTAAAGCCTAGATACGTAAGATACAAAATACATATATCTTAATTTATTAGTAGTTTCTCTTAATTTTTTTTATGTCAACATAATAAAAAATAAAAAAAATCCGAATTTCTTGGCGGGGCTGTTATTGATAGTTTAAGGGATTTTTCTATATTTAAACAAATATTCCCTTTGCTCTCATTCTCAACCCTCCCATTAGTTCTTTCTTGGAGAGCCGTCATTTCATCAGAGAAAGAAAGGCAAAGAGAGCGACTGCAGAGAGGAATTTTTTTTTTTTTAAGAAAAAAAGAAGCTAATGGAAGAAGCAAAATCCAGGTTTAAGAGAATTTGTGTTTTCTGTGGTAGCAGTACAGGCAAAAAAGCCAGCTATCAAGAAGCCGCTGTTGAGTTGGGGAAGGAACTGGTAATATAAATCATTTATCCCATGTTTCTGTCTTCACATTTCTCTGTTTGTTTCTATTTTCTTTCATTTTTCTTTAAATCTTGAAACAAAAATACAAGTTTTCAAGATAACATTTTCTGTAGAAAGATAGCAATCAGATTAAAAACCCATTTCGTTGTTCTGAATTTTCTGTTTCTGCGTTCCGGAGACCAGACTCGGAATTGTTCGTTTGTGTTTTTAAGATTCAATGTAAATTCCTTTTTGAGTTTTTTTGTTGTTACTTTGGTGGTCTTAATTGGTTTGACTGGTGCAATTAAACTCTTTTTTTTTTTGGGTGTTTGTACCACAGGTATCCTCATACGGGGTATAAACTCTTTCTTATTTTACTGTCATTGATCATAAAGTTTTTGTTTCGATTAAGTCAAAATTTTCCTTAATCTGCACCCTTTTCGAATTTCTATTTTGCTGTCTTTACCCTTCTTTCAGATGATTTTGCTTTGGTAAACTTTTTTTTATTTTTTCTGGGTGATGGTGTATTACAAGTTGCATCAAAAAAGGTCTCAACGTGGGCTTATGATTGTTTGATTTTAATTTCTTTAGAAGATAGAAGGTTTAGGGTTTATGTTTAGCATGAGAGGCCGCTAGCTGTATCCTGCCTGTCAGTTGAGCAGCCTTCTTGCATGATCCTTGTTTTTTGTTATTTTTAATTAAAGACCCAAGTTTTTAAATTTCTTCATTACAAATGGGAAAAAAGAAAGAAAAAGAAAAGAAATTAAGCTTAGTTGTTTTGTTCTGGGGAACCAAACGTGCTATCTTGATAATTTGTTCCCCAGAAAAGAAAAAAAAAACCCAATGCCTCCCTCAATAAACCCCTGAATATCCATTGTACATGACTCCGCAACAAAAACCGATACAAAGAAGGGGAGTTCTTACCTTGGGGCATTGGGGGCACTTCCACAACCTTCAAGGACGAAAGCTTCCATGATTTTTGCTTGTGGGTTTCTTTCTCAAGTAATGCTTATTTCGCCCGCTAGGGGCTCTTAATAATTTGTTCCACTCCAAGCTTATTATTGCTGTTGCTTTCATTTAACTTAGTTTTTGATTAATTAATACTAGTAATTTTTGTTGTGATGATTAGGATTTGTGACACGTGTGTATGGGTTTTGTTTTCGATGAATATTGAAGGTGGAAAGAAGGATTGATTTGGTCTATGGAGGTGGGAGCGTGGGATTGATGGGTCTTGTTTCTCAGGCAGTTCATGATGGTGGGCGCCATGTTCTAGGGTTAGTCTCTCTTCTCAATTATTCATTCTCTCACTTGGTCTTCTTCTTGGAATGTTAATTAAGTACAAAAAATAAATAAATAAATAATTGCTTTGTTCCAAAGGAGAAGTATAATTTTTTCCTCATGATAGTTGCCATTCGGTTACAGTAATCACTTGGGAAATTGAAGTTATCTTATCAGTTATGGCTGAAACTAGCTAGAGTTGTCTCAGTAAATCTTTTATTAATACGAACTTCACCGCCAAAAACAAAAAGGCGTTTTTCATTCTTTCGAAGTTAGAATTTTGCCACTTGAATCATTTGCAAGTTTCTGTTTCCCAATTTTCTGCACAAAGGCAAACATCATGGGATCAAAATGCTGGCCTAAACAGAGAAGAGGAAATTATCTGCAATTTCCTTCTTCACTTGTTTAATAAAAACATTAAAAAGAAAAGTTTCGCTGTTGATTACAAATTGACCTTCTAGGAACTGTGAAACATAGTACTAAAGCCTCAATTATCAATTTTCACGAACACGGTAATACAGGAAAAAGTGTGTTTCTTAACTAATTATTGTTGAACTAGTTTCTTAAGGGATGTTTTTTTGGTAACTTCTTAACTGATGGTTCATAACTAAAGGTTCCTTTTTAGCAGCCGAGATCAACTCAATAAAGTGTATCTTTTTTGGTCCTTGCAAATGTCAGTTCAATAGTATGTCTTCCAGTTAGGAAGAAATATACTGAAAAGATTGGTAGAAAGTGTGTAAACTTTTAGGCAGACCGGCAGTGATTATTACATAAAGGATACCTTTTTTTTCTTAAAGAACATGTTCCTGAATAGTTGAGAGGTCACCACTCATCTTCTTAAAAAGACCTTTGTACCCTTGTTGAAGTCATTATGACGGAAAGAAAGCAAATTTGCTGATCTTTTTGTATCATAGAGGTCAATTTCAATTCTTCTACCTTTTTATCCTTAATTTTTAGACTTCATGAAATTATTGCTAATAAGCAATGGTCTTGTGATTCTTGCAGAGTTATACCAAGGACACTAATGCCTAGAGAAGTGAGTTGAGACTTTTTCTGCCTTTACTTTTTCTGTTTATTAAGTCTTTTGGAGGATAGTATCTCTTATAAATAGGCTCATTTTTATTGTCCACGTACTCTCTACTAGTATCTATCTCTCTTTACATTTAATTGATACCTATGTGGATTAAATGGATAATTGATTAATTAATATACTTAGTTAATAGTGGGATTATGTTTGATAGTAGTGTTGAATTAGTTGTTGCCTGTTGACAAGATTTAAGGAGATTTTGTAACATAAGATATACATGGTTACAGATAATTGGTCAGACTGTTGGAGAAGTCAGAGCTGTCTCTAATATGCACCAAAGAAAAGCAGAAATGGCTCGTCAAGCTGATGCCTTCATTGCGCTTCCTGGTAAAGATTTCGTCCATAAAAATTCTTTTTGTATTATATTTGATCCACAAGTCAGGATATATAATTAATAACATGATAATTTTATTTTTTAATGACCTAACATGTGACAGTTATTACTGACAGGGGGGTATGGCACCCTTGAAGAATTGCTGGAAGTCATTACATGGGCTCAACTTGGTATTCATCGCAAACCTATAAGATTTCTTCTTCTTGTTGCCCTATTTCTCTGAGTTTTTTTAACATTTTGCCAAATTCCTTCTGACAAGGGGATGAAATTCACAATAAATAAACGATAAAATCATTGTTGCATGGCAAATGAAATATTTTGAAAAAAAAAAACCATAAAAAGTCCCAACCTCCCTAACAACTAAGGTAGGGACATGTATGGACAAGTGATGTTTGTTACTAGTCTTGGTAAAAATTTGAATGGTATTTACCTTATTAAAATAATTAGCAATTTGGTGATCAAGTTACTATTGAACATGGAAGCAATAAGTATAGAGGACCTATATACAACAAACTAATCTATCATCAGAGTCACGAGCTAATGATTGTAGCAGAGCGACAAGGATCATAATTTCATGAACAAGAAGCTCATGGAAAGAAATTGAAAAAATTTATGGGTTTAAGATGTAGGTTATCTCAATCTAAATAGGAGATTGATTGTATGTGATCATCCTCTGATTTTGAGTCCTTGAGTATTATTAGAATTAATTGTAGCCTTTTGAAAAAGAAAATAAAGAAAAATTTACTTCGAAGAGATTCTAGAAATGTCTAATGTGTCTCCTACCCTACCCTACCCCCAATCCAAGAAAAAAGGAAGAGAAAAGAGAAAGAAAAGAAAATTATCTGTATGTGTGAGTGGTATCAGGAACAAGTTGTCCTCTAATAGGCTCTTGCAACTAAATTTAAATTGTTGAATGCAATCATTTAGTTTGCGTACATATGATGTCTGGTTTTATATATGTTAAAAAATTCCTTTGTGGTCTCCAAGCTTAATCAGCGTGATGGGAACATGTTTGACATGTCTTGCGTTTTTGTTGAGTGCTATACATACCCCATTTTTTTCTTGGTCAAAAAAGTTGGATCAAATTTTTTGATAGATAAGAAAAGGCATCAACGGATCAAATCATGTGGTACTCAATTGGATTCACATGGAAAGATGGTATGAGATATTCTTTTCCAAATCATATCATGCTATCCCTTTCAGGGCAGACTTTTCTTTTCTTTTCAAAAAAAAAAAAAGAAAAAAAAGTGTGAAAATGTTGGTCAAAAGGAGGTGCTTGTTGGTGTATGATGGGTTACTTTACTATTTCTTTAAGTAGATGATGAGAACATTTATGTCATAATTTATTCAATAATTAAGAAATTTTATTTTAATTTGCAGGTGGGTCTCTTGAATGTGGATGGATTCTATAATTCATTGCTATCATTCATTGATAAGGCCGTTGATGAAGGCTTTATATCTCCCATTGCACGTCGCATTATCGTCTCTGCACCAAGTGCAAAACAACTTGTCAGACAACTTGAGGTAAACAATTCCCTTTTTGTCAAATTAGATTAATAAAATAAAGATTAAAGAGTTGTTTAAATAAGAATGATGTGCCTTAATTCCCATACATTCTCATTCTTTAAACAAAAAAGAAGTGGTGACCCACTGACCAAGAATTATATTAATGATTTGTTTATCAGGAGTATGAACCTAAATACGACGAAATTACTTCGAAGCTGGTATGGGAAGAGCTTGATAGATTAAGTTATGTAACTGGATCAGGAGTTGCTACATTGTAGAGACTAGAGAGCCTGGAATTGGAGCACCATAAGCATTGGTTTATTTTGATATTTTGGCTACTCAGTATATAGTTATATACGGTGTAGAATACCGTAGGAATTTGCCTTTTTGGATGAAATTGGGTCAGCAAAATGTCTCACTATGTACACATGTTCTGCAGAGAAAAGAACATTTTTTTTTGTCAAAACTGAAGGAAAAAGCAAAAAAAAAAAAAAAATTCAGTTCAAGATTTTCATTTTGGTGTTCATTTAAAAAATTAGCCGGAGCAGGAATATTTGTCAAAATTGCCTATAGCACTTGGGTTGGCCCCATTTTGAACAAAGGGGTGAAAAATTTGGAAGCTACTAAAATTAAAATTGGAAACTCAATAGTCAATATAATATATTATTTTCATTAATATTATATAATAATTACTGTTCCAACATAAATTTACTTTTAGATATGTGAGCCCTTTGTGTTTTTATTGATCTTAACTGCCCAAAGGCCCACAACATCAAAAGTTTGACGCTGTCGTTTTTGCCATTTTCCAGGTTATAATAGACTAAGTCTACACTCTACAGAGTTATGACTATGGTAGCAAAACTTATTTACCATAATGCTTAGATCTTTCTTAATGAAATCTACAACTTTGATTTTAAAAAAAAATAAAACTAAAAATAAAAGGAGGGGCAGAGAAAGAGCGGAGTGAGCAAGTTTAATTTTTATATTTATTTTATTTTCAAATTATGTATGATAAAAAAATTAATTAACAAGTATTTTCTAAGTTAGGGAACACTTAATAGGAACCCACATGCTATTATTTTGATGTAATTTTTATTTTCATTTTACAAAAAAAGTATGGTGAGCAAAACTCATAAAAAAAATATAAACAATGAATATAAGAAACACCTGCATCACATAAATGCCAGCTGCAGCTGCTCTTCCATGTCTACAGTATTAAAAACTTAGGGTCCTTTTGGTATTATATTTAGCAAAAAAAAAAATTATTTTTAAATTTTTTGAGTTTTAAAATTTGTTTTTGGAAAGAATAAGATAAATAAATATTTTTTTCAGAAGCAGATTTCAGAAAAACAGTTTATAAAAAATTTAAAAAATCAGTCAATTAAATCAAAAAAATTTTAAATATGTTTTTTAAGCATTTAACAGCAATTTCAAACATACTGGTAATGAAAAGCTTATGGTCTTTCCGGATACAGAGAAGCAAATTTTGCAGCAGATTTCTTGTCTCATTTTGTTTATGGTTTTCCTCAAGGGATTCATGTGCTTCACTCCCCTCTTCCAGGGATTAATTTTTGGTTATTGAACTAAAATCAATAATCAAATTGAATTATAATATTTTTATTTAGTTTTTAATATTACATAAATTTATGGAAAATATACTCCCTGTGTTTTATATAAACTAAAGATTTTAGTTTAAAATCAAAATAATTAAAAATATTGAATCGTAGTAGACCGAATTAAATTCGATTTTTGATTTGTTTTGCAATGCGTTATTGAGCATCAATTTTTTTTCTTGGGGGTAGAGGATCAGCATTAATCACCTTAATTATTATAATCATTTGTGGATTTTAGATGGTTACAAGTGAGTCACATGATCTGTTATTAATGACCTTAATTTAATCGTATTTGATTACTTAGCTTTAAAAACTAAATCAATCAACTTAAGCTTCTTAGAAGGTCAAGCAATAACACGGTCAACAAATCTAATGCTCTTGATTTCGTTCAGATTCAAGAATAGACAGTCCAACAGCAGCGATATGATAATCAGAATTATAAAAGCAGCTATTTAATTTTATGGCCACAGCAATAATTTATTTTGGTTTACAACAACAAAAATCGATTATTTTGTGACTTCATCAACTCGGAAAAATAATTCTTAAACTAATAGGATAAAAATTTCCCTTTTTTTTCCTTTACTTTACACAAAAACAAAGTCCTTTCACATAAAAAAAACAATTAAAATTAGTCACAAATTCATGTCTTTATTAATTAGGAAAAGTTTATGTATTTTTTTTTTCATTTTTAGTGCAACTTATATAATGAAAAGATAGCCGAACAAAAATAATTTATAGTTTACGATTACAAAAGAAAATTAATCGTGGGCACATCTCATGAATTTTCAATTAAAGAGAAAATTATTCGATAAACGGTGTCGGACATTTATGACCACAATACAAACTTTCTGACTTATGAATATTTTCAAGTATATGAAGTTGATGGTTATAAAGCCTCTATTTTTAAAGGTGAGCATATAATGTTGATGGGTTTCTTTTTTTTTTTTTTAATTAAATAAGGTTGTTTTTTAAAAGGGAAAAGATTAAACTTGGAAACTTTAACTCAATTAAAAATTTAGTTGATCAGATTTTCAATTTTGAATTAGAAAATGATAATTATGAAGAAAAGAAAAATAAATGAATAAGGACAATTTTAACACTATTAATATAATGGCAAGAGCAACACTAGTGATAAACATTAGCAAGAAAAAGAAAAGAAAAAAGTAATTAATTATTTTTAAAATTTTATTTTCTTCTCATCGACCAACTTAGTTGGTGAGTACATAAAGATCATCACTTACTACAAAGGTGACTATCCCTAGCAATTCTCATAATGATAGACTTATATATTTTAATTCCATATATTCTAAATTATAATTTTCTTTCCTTTTTGAGAGTAACTGTCTTGTTATCAATAAATACAAACTATTACATTTCTTTTTTTTTTTTTCTAGTCTGTTCCTAATTAATTAATGTAAGAGTATGTTTTTACAGTTCTAGCTATATTAATAATTTTTTTAATCTATATCAAAAATATTATTAGTGATATGTTCATCTGTGTCGTAGCATAGATAACTCAAGTCAGTGAATGCACTAAAGCTATTTCATGTAAGATGGTGGCATTCTTGCTTGCAATAAAACTTTGCAAAGCCATCTCATATGGAGGTTGCTTCAGAATCTGGATGAAGGAAATTAGTCGTTTTTGACATGGATTTAACATTTAATTTAAAAAAAAAATCATATGATTATAAATTTTAGAGGCTATTCCTCTGATGGGTGAATTAGTTGATGTGAAAGAAGACATCTTCTTAGCTAAGGCAAATGAATCCGACTGAAATAATGTCATTGAAGCCATCAAAGATTTAGTTGGAACTCTTTCAGATATAGATGCCATAATTGATGTTATTATTCATTTTGCTTCTGACTTTGTACAAATATCTTGTGGTCAAATGGTTAATATACCTGCTGATTTTTGTCAAAATTTGTTAAAAAGGGGGTTGGCCTTTGGTGTGTAAATATTTCTCACAAGTTGGGGGAGATTCTACTATGATATTTATTGGGTGTTCTTAATGAAAGGCACATCAGTCCAGAAAAAAAGAAAAAACTTGAGGAATAATAAAAAAAAAAAAACTAAAATTTATGCACAGCATATATAATTGTTTGAAATAATGATTTTCTTCCTGGGTGCTCTGCCTAAATCCTATACCAAAAGAATAGAAAATGAAATCATATTTCTAAATTGAAGTTTTTAAATTTCAATATTTCTCTTTAATATGTTATATAATAAGAACTAAAATTATAATTTTATATCCGATTTAATTTTATTAAGAATATTTTTAGAAATATAAAATATTTTAATTCAAAAAATATAGAAAAAATTTTAAATACTAATAAATTTAAAATATAATAAATTTTTATACAGAAATCAAAATTAATTTTAACTACCAAACTCAAATTTGGAATAAAATTCTATTCGTATTTAGTGTATTAAGTAGGAGTTGAACTGTATTGGTTAATTTGTCTTCTACTTTCGTGTTTTTGGGTTTAGATACTGAGAAAATCCTGCCACTAGCCTTTGTGAACAGTTAGAGTGGATTTGTAGGCAGATTCGACAGGATAAGAAAGCTATAGACTATAGTCGTTATGAGTTTTGGGACTGGGTTTGATCAGGCCCCCGGGTTTATCCAAATCTATGTCTATTATTTTATCTATTTATTTCGTCCATATTATTTATTTAAATAATAAAAAATTTTATTTTTTAAAATATATATATAAAAATAAAGATTCATTTGCACTTAGATCTATAATATGGGATCCTCCCTATTCCCATGTTCTTCTTATCTAGCTTTACCTTTTTTTCATTTTTTGTTGATGAAAAACATGTAATTCTTACCTCAATCACATATTCGAATAACCTACAAAGGGGAATATAAATATTGGTCTAAAAATTCTCAAAAAACTTCCCTTGAATTTTCTTCCATCACAACCAAAAGGACAACCCATTCCTTATATGGGTTCAAGCAATCGGCTATTATTGTCCACTCCAGAAAATAATTCCAGCGATCAAGTCTTCTATCCATTCACTAAGCAATGGGTGACTCTCCCTCCATCAACAAGCTCCAAGGTTATGTTACAATTAGTTGTACTCGATTCAAGGTTGTACGAGAAAGTACAGACACAAGCTTCTTTGATTATTGAATCAATCCATTCACAACAACGGAGGCAAATTCTCTCCAGTGCACTTATTCCACAAACTGCTACTCAAAACTCGTGTGTCCAAAAAGGCATTGCATGAAAAAGAAAATAGAACAAAAAATTGTTACATCTCCCTACCTGAAATCAACGTGAAAATTTCGGGTTTCAGTGATAACCCATTTATATTGCTGCAAAGTACTCCTTGCTCAGCTTTGGGTCTGGCTTCATGGATTTCTCACCAGGCTTCCACCCTGCTGGGCAAACTTCGTCTGGATTTTCCTGCACATATTGCAATGCCTGTCGCAAGAATAAAATATAGGAATAAAAAATGTTAGCTCATAATGAACGTATATCAAATTATTAATATACAGTATTCTTCAGTTTAAGACAATCTTTGTTCCAACTGTGAATCAGATTCACCTGGAGTGTCCTCAGTGTCTCGTCAACACTACGTCCAATAGCAAGATTGTTAATGGTGGAGTGTTGGATAACTCCTTCCTTGTCAATAATGAAAAGTCCTCTCAAGGCAATTCCCTGAAATTAAAACCAGACATTGTAAGAGGAGGATATGATAATAGACAATATGGGCACCATGAAGAAGTTTGAACGACAAATATAATTGACAGAGTTCTTACTCCCCAAAATAATATTGTACAATAAAAAATTATGCAAATACAGTATGTATTCCATAGAGAACCAGATGCAAACTTAAATATATCAAATTCTGCTAATAAAACTATCAAACAAAGAATATTTTGGTTTCTTTGTGTGTGCTGAGACTTTGAAAGGAACTGAATATTAAAAAGAGTGACAAAAGAAAAAGAACAAAAGAAATTAAAAGAAAAACCATATGCTTTTTATCACGAGATTCAACATATTTGAACCTATGTGATACCTGATCAGGGATTAGCACCCCATAAGATTTTGAAATCGATTTGGTGACATCAGATATCAAAGGATACTTCAAATCTCCAAGACCGCCTGACTTTCTATCTGTTTGAATCCATGCAAGGTGGGAGAACTACATATAGAATGGCATATGAGAATCAGGATTCTGATCAAGGGACAAGTCCAGATTTTAAGCTAACAGCATAATAGCAGAAATAGCAATAGATAACTTCTTGTTACTACTGCAGTTGCAAAATGAGCATGGCACTAAGGACAGACAAAAGCTGAAAAATAGAAGTTATTCAGCAACAATGTATTATTAACACAAACTCACAACTTCAAGTCATAAATTTTATGAGCTGCATATTTTCATATGAAAAATAGACCTGAGAGTATTCATGCTAAATGCTAAGTATCATTTCCTAGCTTCTTTTCAAATCAGATTTTTTTCTCTCTCTCCATCTTGACATTCATAACCGTTGACTATTTCAACAACTAAAACAATTGACAGGATCATATATTTTCAAAATGAATACAGATTTTTAAGTCTAAAGATCCCTTAAGCTATGGAGAAGTACAAGGCCCAAATAAATTCTACAATAGAAATTACATGTGATCAAATGCACTGATAGTCTATCCAACCTGAGCCACATTCCAAATATTTTTTCCTTTTCATATTTCATTTTTCAGGCTGGAAGGCTAAGCAGCAAGGACACTACAGGTGTAGTCTTCCCCTTTAACAACTCTCATTAAAAGGCGTACTGCAAGACTCAAAGTAGAGACCTCTCACACACTTAAAGGGCCTTTCTTAATGGTTAGAAAATTATGTGCCCATATAAACACATTCAACCTGTCTGCAATCAGATTATTTCGAAGATTTTCTGAAACCATATTCTCAATGAGAACACCAAATACACAAAAATGATGCCATGCATTAGATAAAATTAAAAAAAATACAAAACATCCGCTCAAAAGTCCTCCCAATTATCTTCCTTCTCGATAACGAACTTACCACACTGTCAACTGAAACACCTAACACTTCAGTGTTTAGCTTCTCAAACTCAGCATATCGGTCGCTGAAAGCAGTAATCTCTGCACACAAAAAAAAGTTCAAGAATACAATTAACATCCATTGTCACCTAAATTTCAACTTACATATACTAAGAGAAACACATACCTGTAGGGCAAACAAATGTGAAGTCCAACGGATAGAAAAAGAGAATCACATATTTCTTCCCAATGTATTCGGAGAGTTTAACCTGAAACAACAACAACAACAAATCGGTCAAAACTGAACAAAAGTAAACAAGAAGAAGAAAAAGGTATAGCAACGAGAAGGCAACAAAAAAATCTAACTTCTCATAGTAATTTTCACAATGTCATGTACAAGGCGGAACGGAAAAATTATAGAACGACAATAATCAGCAGTAGATAACCTACAAACACTAAATTGCAATCACCCATCCCGAAACGCAGAAATCACAGGCAACAGGCAGTTCTATTGCTCTACCATTCAGTATATTTTTGTTGGAAAAAGAAAAAAAATGTATGTTCAAGAATCGAAATTTACGATATTCATTATTTATGCCCATAAGGCCCAACAACCAAATATCGAAATTTACGATATTCATTACAGCATTTAACCAGTAAATCTAAGTATTTCACACCCAAAATTTCCCACATTCAAGACACTCAATTTTTATAATTTTGTATACACAAGCATGATAGCTGAAGATGCAATCTAACAGAGAAGCAACTTACCTTGATGAACTCCTGGTCGAAAACAGCCTCCGCCTCGAAATCGGGAGCTACATTTCCAACATGAGGAAGTTCGCTCTGCACAGAGAGATACAAATCCAAACACACTTTAAGAAGAATCCGCATTGTAGAGTTTCTATCATGAAATGCAATTATAATCAAGCTTAGCTTATTATTACAAAAATCAACCAATTCCTTGTTTCAAAACAACTAATCTACAAACAAGACTTACACTGGCCTTGACAACGGAGCTCTTCCTCGGATGAGAGCCGCGATTCGACGAAAAGGAACGAGGGGCGCGAGGTTGAAGAGCCTTTCGACTGCCGAAGAAAGAATTGCGGAGAGTTAGGGTTTGAGAAGGTTTTGAAATTGGAGAAACCATTGATTTAGTGTTGGCGACGACTGAAGAGATAAGACCAGTGGCTGAAGCAGCTGAGCAAGCCATTTTTTTCTCCTCTTTTGTTGGAAGAATCGAAGCAGAAAACCTCTCTCTCTCCTTTTAACTGGTCACTCTTACCTGAAAGTCTAAGGTCGAGAAATGGTAGGTGAAGATAATATCAATTATAAACATAAAGACCATCTCAGTGTTGGCTGGGTTTTGATTTTTATATTCATACAGTTGGCCCAGCCCATTCAGTTTTTAGGCTTAGCCATATCTACTTCTTCATCAGGTAGCAGACAGACATTCACCATCTTCGAATCGTAATCTTCGAGCCCTTATCCTTTTCCACCACAAAATCCCCATTTTTTTTCCTTTATATTTTCTTTTATACCAGAAAAAAGGAAAAAATAGTACTGCCACTCATGGTCGTAGCTCATCATGTAGCCCTTTGAGCAACAATGCAAAAGAAACTAACTTTCTTCTCCAACCACAAATTCTCATTTCCTAGCTGCAAATCTCATAATTTCCCCTCTCCTCACCATGATTTTCCCTCATTTTCTTACTCAAGAACTCTCCAATTTGCTTCACTGTATTCCAAAACAACAACCATCTCCCTTCCTCCTAAGCCCCCTAAAACAACTGAAATTTCCCCCATATCGGCTCCCCTTAATAGCCCTTCTCCTCCTTCACAACCACCCAATACCGAATTTCAAGAGAAAATGCTTTACCTCGATTCGATTGGCCTCGACATATTCTCCCTTGCCGACCACCACCGTCCAATTGTTCTCTCTGCTTCCCTTGACGACGTAAAATCCATAGTTGATATATTTACCTCCATGAATTTCAATTCCGTCGAGTTCCGGCGGATTGTTTCCATGTGCCCTGAAATTCTCGGGGCCAATGCTTCCACTATCCTCCCCATTTTCACCTTCCTCCTCCGTGAAGCCCGCGTCAAGGGTTCCGATATAAAGCACGTCATCTATCGACGGCCGAGACTATTGGTCTCTAGCGTCAAGCACCGGCTGCGTCCGACCCTGTACTTTCTCCAAAGCATTGGAATTGAAGAGGTAAACAAACACACTTATCTATTATCGTGTAGTGTGGAAGATAAACTATTACCCAGAATTCAATACTTTGAGAATATGGGATTCCCTCATAGAGAAGCGATTTCCATGTTTAGGAGATTTCCCCCGCTCTTTAATTACAGTATCAAAGACAATATTGAGCCGAAGTTGAATTATTTCATTGTGGAAATGGGGAGAGATTTGAAGGAACTTAAAGAGTTTCCGCAGTATTTCTCATTTAGTTTAGAGAACAGGATTAAGCCAAGGCATCAATCTTGTGTAGAGAAAGGTGTGTATTTTCCTCTGCGTGCTTTGTTAAAGATTACTGAGGAGCAATTTCTAGGTAGATTAGAGGTCTGTTGTAATTCTTCAATGCCATTGAGCACTTCTCCATTGTCATGTACAAAATTCCATGTTGATTCTAATACAGAGTAAAATTTTATATGCTATCTATCTTTGAATTGGTGTGCTTTCTGTGCCTTTTATGTGAATGTTTGATTGATATTGCTTCTTATTGATTTCCATATATACGTGTATTATTCAACCGTGAGTTTTTTTTTGGATTCCATAAGATTGGAGCTTGTTTGGACTAGCAATTGGCGATTCAGACTCCCAATTTGTTTTTGCTGCATTTTGTAAACATAATGGTTAGACCAAACTGTCAATTCCTACTATTAGCTATTCGAAATTATAGATGAAATGCTCAAAGGTTGAGATTTTTCTCTATCAGCATATGAGATTATGGGGCTCTAACCATTAGCGCTAATCCCTAAAAACCCTTAGTGTTCTGTAGATTTTCCGTCCTCTAATGTGGTTTTTCGTGCATGCCTGTGTTAAATTTATACCTGTGGAATGATTGGAGTTCTCTTGATAGCCAATTGCAAACGGTTGCCCATCTTATACTCATAATTCATTCGTATTACTTGCCCTGTTATCTAGTATTGAATATCTATTTGAATGTGAACATCCGTCTTGCAAGCACATAGCGATTCTTATTATATATGCAAGAAAAAATAATTAGACCAATAAGAGAAGAATGAAGTTCTCAGTATTCAATCTAGTTCTCATAGTTGTTCCCACTGTTGATTTCCACAAAAGGAACCCAATGCCTCTGGTTCACCAACGAACGACCTTTTGTTCTGTAGAATTTAGTCTCTCAAAGTGAAAACTCTCTATTCAAGATATTTGGAGCTGGAGTTTGCCAACTATTTGACCTTCACCAGTAAACAATCATCTTCTGTGATACTCCCTCTCTGATTTGTTCAAGTTTATTCCATTTGTCAACATGGAATTGTGCGCTGACTGGCTAACCGGATTACCATAGGTTTTATGTTTTACTATATGCCTCTTTCTTCTCTTCTGCTGAAAGTAACATTGGACATTGAAGAAGTTTTTAGAGCATCAATTGGCTAGACTGAGGTCCATCTTGTTTAAGCATATTGTCAATGCTGTGCTGTCATATTGATATGGAAAGAGTAAGGTTTTATGCCGACATCAGCATATACTGCGTTAACTTAAAAGGAGAGTTACAACATTTTGATAAAGGTGGACCTGATTAGCAGTAAGCTTGAGATTATAATGCTGTTAATACCAATTCTCCTTACCCATTACTTCCAAATAAACAAATATTTAGCTTAATCAAGCAAATAATAAGGTATTAGCATCATCATTTTCTTCTATAATTAAAACCAAGGAATATGAAATTGTCACCATTGAAAATAGAAATCTAGTGCACATTCTTAGATATAAACAATACATTTGATAACTATGCTATTAGCATTATATTAGATGTTATAACTCTTATAAGTCTTAACAATGACAACTAACACCAAGTTTACAGCTGGAATGAATATATCCAGCTTGCCTCTGTTTGACACTCCGTTAAAAGAGGGAAAGAAATGCAGAGGAGTTATTGGCACAGTATGCTTTTGATGTCTATAGATCTATGGACGCATGATTATTAATTATAGGGGAAAAAAAAGAAAAGGCAAATTACATATTTTGGGCATTGAATTATGCATGTTTTGTTTGTTGGGCCTCTTTTTGACCAAATTAAGTCTTTCAATTTTTATTTTGGCAAAATTAAGCCTTGACTTCCAATAAACTTCAATAATAATAATACTAATAAAGTTGGATGATCTAATTTTAGACAAGACAAAAAATTTAAGGGCTTAATATATAGACAAAATTAATGTTGGAATGCTTAACTTTAATAAAGTACAAATTAGAGGTCTCAATTCAAATAAATAAAAATTTAAAGGGTCCATAGCCAAAATTCGTATAATTTGGATCTCAAGGGCCAAAATACGCCCTTCCCCAGCAAAAGCAAATAATTAGTTTTATTAATTCTTATCCTACAATTTGTAAATTTATACAATTAAGTTCTTTAACTGAAAATTTATACAATTAGTTTTATTAATTATTAATTATGAACTAATTTTGTCATTCGATTAAAATTTTCCGATTAACTATTATTGACTATATATTGGGTATTTTATAGATATTGACTAATTGAAAAATTTTGCTCAATTAACTCATTTGATTGTTATTTATAGATATTAAGTGTTTCATAAATTGAACAATTTTAATAATTATGAAAGTCAATTAAACAAATTTGATCGTTAATGAACTAAGCAAAATTGATAGTTAAAAAAGTCAATTAAATAAAATTAATAGTCGATAGAGTCAATCGAACAAATTTGCTGTTAAGAGACTTAATTTTTAATATTTTCATTGTCATTGAATATCTATCATAAGCATTTTAATTTAATAATTAGTAGGAACATTAAAAAAAATGACAAAATACATTAATCGCACTGATAATTAATAAATTACAACTTATAGATTCATATATCGAAAAGCAAGTTGGGGACTATTAAATCTCGATGCGAATATTAATTAATACTTCTTACAATAAAACTAATTATATAAGCTTTGGCATGCAATCAGTTGTATTGATTTTAAACCGAATTGAATTCGTATAAACTAAATCGAATCGAAGTTTATTTTAAATTGAATCTAATCAAACTGAAGTACTAAAGTTCAATTTAATCAAATTTATGGATTAATTTATTAATTATCATAAACCGCCATTATTGTAATATTTTATCAATTATAAGAAATTAAAATAAATTATCATAATTTATCTATTAACATAAATAAAAATCAATGATTATAATATAAATTATGGTAAATTATCATAACTCATAATTTTATCAACTGTATAATTATCACAAATTAAAATCGATTATCATAAATTTTTGAATTACCATAACCTTAAATTAATTTTCACAATTTTGTAAATTAGTATAAATCAAAATCAATTATCATAACTTTAATTAGTTAATATAAATTAGAATAAATTTTCACATTTCATGATTTTATCAACTTTTATAAATTAAAATTAATTATTATAAACTATAATTTATTTTATTTTATCTAAAATCTTAATTACTAAAAATTTTATAAAATATATGTACGCACAAAAAATATAGTTGGTTCAATTTAATCAAAATTTCAATATTTTTAACTGAACCTAAATTTTTATTTACAAATGAAGTGAACAAATCAAAAACTGAATAAAAAAAATTATATAAATTGAATTGAATTTGATTCGGTTTGATTTTTTGTTTTAGTTCGATTTTGCACATATTTAATATAAATAGGTTATTTTCCATACTTCATTAAAAAAAACTAATTTTTAATATTGATAGGAAGCTGGGAGTATGATATGATCTTGTGAATTTGTATCAGATAATTTTAACCTTAATTAAATTTCGAACTAAGAAATTTAATACTTGGTAAAGAAAACACTAAAAGTTATAGGTTACAAAAATAATCTCAAAATGATAGAAAAATAAATTTAAGCTACTTAAACATTTGACTCGTTAAAATATTCGTCAAAGACTTGAAGCCCATTTAATTAACTAAATAAAAAAAATGTAATCATAGTTTAAATTCAATTAATTTTATAAAATATACTATTGATAAATTTTAAATTATATTAATTATAGTTTTGAATTATATTAGTTTTATAAATATATGTTTTTCTTTTTAAACTCTGCTTGAGAGCTCGTGAACAAGCCATAAGTTATTTTATATAATTAAATTAGCGAAATATTCTTGAACTAATATTCTATTTGATGGTTTGTATAACATTATTATACAATAAAAATAGGAAGAATGCAATTATAAACTCATGAGTTTTTTTTAAATAAATAAATAGCAATCTCATCAATTACAGGTTATGGGAGAAAAACTTAAAATTTATAAATTTTCATACTTTCTCCCCAATTTGTCAATAATTGGGAGCACAATTTATTAGTGTTGAAAGGCTTTTAATGCACATGACTCTCAATTAGGACGAAAGTATTAAAAAAAATGGTGTAATATGGGTAAAAAATTAATATATAAGAGTTATTAGGTAAAAATAAAACTACAAGGGCTCAATAACAAAAAAATAAAAATAAAAAAAGGTTTAAAAGTTAGAATCGCATTTTGCGAAAATAGAATATTTGTTTAAGTTATAAAAACAATATGTATGAAAAAAAAATGTTATAATAAAAATATTTGCGTTTATTGTCCAGACAATAATAGAATTACTGAATAATTATATAAATTAACGGTGGTCGGTGGGTAAAGGGATAAACCACTTTGGAATGGAGATGGATGCAATAAATAAAAAGTTTTGGGGAAAAAAAGTAATTTAAAATATATCTTATATAAAATTTTCTTCTATTAATCTTCCCTCCACATCTATCCCAAACTAAAAATTCCCTCCTTCCCTCGTTTTCTGCTCTCTTCTTCCCTTAACCCCCCACTTTCCCTCGAAAACCCTCCATCTCCCCTTTCTCTCTCGAAAATTCTCATTCCCCTTTCCATCTCTAACCTTCAGATCTCCATTTCTACTGCTAATCGAATTCCCTCTTCATACATTCATCGCCGATTATTTCTGTTTCATTTACTTATGTCCGGCGGCTCTCGAGCCTCTACCCGCCCCCCCGCTGCGGCGGTCTCTACCCCTCCTCCGGGTCCGATCCTTCCGCCACTCAGACGCCACCTCGCTTTTGCTACGATGAAACCGTCGTTTGTTCGTCCTGATGATTATCATCGCTTTGCGCCTCCGGCTAAAAATACAGTCGCCGATGGTGATGCTGAGGGTATAATCGTGAGGGGTCCTGTGAGTTACCTTACTATGTAGGGATACCTGGAATTCATACATGCTTACTTGTTTATGTGCCTTTAGTTTTTCAGATTTTGTGAGCATATAACGGCGAGTGTGTGATCCAAATGGACGAGAATCGATTTTAATTCTTTCTGGTTGCCGATAACTTGAGAGGGAAAATTTAGAAGTTCAATAAGTGTTATTTTGGCTGTTATGAGATTCCTATTTCAAGCCACATTAACACTCGTTATCCTCTAGTTACAGCCTAAATGGACCATCATCTGATAATTGCAGTATCTTTTTAGCTTATTTTAGTTTATTTGTTTCTTTTACGGGGTATATTGAATGTTAGTATCTTGATGTGGTGAGTTGGATCCTAGAATTTTGTAATCTATTATTGCTATAAAGCACTGTTTAGATGATAAATTATGCTGCTGTGGCGTGAAGTTGTGGTGTTTGGGAAGTGCGGATCTTCATCTCAATGGCAATGGTTTCCTAAAGGATCAGTTAGTACTTTTTGTGGTCTTGGATCCCATAGTACTTTATGTATTGCAAATTTATTTCCAGTCCATGCCTTTTGGTCTGATCAAGGGTGTGGACTTTTCATTGCAACTACTTATTGAAATGTAATGGAGCTATATTCTATCGTACTAGAGTGAACTTGTGTGCGCTTATTCTTATTTTTAATTGCAAAAATCTGTTAATTCTTCCAGTGGTAATGGTTAACAATATCTGTAGCCTTCTAAGAGAAATGGGAAGGCTTATCTGTCCAAACATGGTTGCACATGCTTGGTTTTCCTGTTAGCAGCAGTAGCTATTAAGGAACTTCAAAAAAATATGTAGGAGCTTTGAATGTATCCTGATGTGATATGTGAGTTATTTTCTACGCGATTTCAACGGCTTAGAAAACAATTATAATGCAGCTTAGGTTTCTACGTCATTGCATTGTTTGGCTTTCTGTTAAATAAAATTCTGACTTGTTTTTTTTTTTTTTTTATTACCATGGTCATGATGGAACATGCGCATATACTTTTTGCTTGCACCTTTAAGCAGTATATTACGATTTATTTGTGTTTCGACTGTTTTACATAATTCTTCCTTTTTGATGTTCCTCAGCTGCTAAAACGGAAGAGTGGCTCAGATGAAAACGGAGTCAAGTCTAGTGAGTGGGCTAGCAGTGCTGGTCCTGCTGGATGCAGTGAGGTATCTTGTAGTCCTTTCCATACACCCGTGTCTGCAAAAGGGGGAAGGGCTTACAACAGATCAAAGTCAAAGGGCAATAGATCAGGGCCTGAGACCCCAGTGTCAAACATTGGTTAGAATTTTATCCCTTGCCTTTTATGTGTTTGAATTTCCTTCTTAAAATCGTTTGCATGAGTTCTAATAGACCTTAGTCTTTGGATAAGGTGTTGAACAATATAAACTAAGTTTCCTCTACCCTTTAATCATTTTACATGCTGCTGTATCCTGTCTTAATATTATCAGGAAAGAAGAGACCTAATTATTTAAATTTATGTGAACTCGCAGATTCTCCCTCTCCTCTTACACCAGCTGGCAGCTGTCGTTATGACAGCTCCTTAGGTAATCTTAAAATATGGCGTCCTATTTGGCATATGCTCATATTTGCTCTAGTCATTTTATAGCTGTTAAAAACCTTACTTCTCTACTTATAGACAAAAATGTCCCTATATTTTTAGGTCTTTTGACAAAGAAATTTGTCAATCTAATTAAGCATGCTGAAGATGGTATTCTTGACCTAAACAAGGCTGCAGAAACTTTAGAGGTGATTATGATACTTGTTGGATGCTTGGATCATCAGAAACAACTTTGATACTTATTAAGAGCTTTTCATTGGTACAGGTCCAAAAGAGACGGATATATGACATAACAAATGTCTTGGAGGGAATTGGTCTTATTGAAAAAAAGATCAAAAACAGAATTCATTGGAAGTAATTTGATAGCATTAATTAGACATTTCAGATATCGATAATATCTTCTTCTTTCTTTTTGATTCTTCCAAACATTTTCTAACATATAAGCTTATGTGAGTATCTGTTGAATGGTTGTATCAGAGGAATTGATGCTTCAAGGCCAGGGGAGGCAGATGGTAATGCCTCTTTATTACAGGTACATGGAAGTGGATAATGCTTCCCCTTCCTTGTTATTATGCGCTTTATTTTTCTGCATCTCTTTATTTAGGTTTCTGAATGTGGATGGACTATAGCTGTTGGATGATCCCCAAATCTTTTGTCCATGATGCCATTCAAATGATGAAATAGAAAATAAAGCTAGAACATAATAGTCATTCCAGAGAGACAGGATTTAATCTTACAGGATCTTCTTGCAGGAAGAAGTTGAAAAGCTTTCAATTGAAGAGCGCAGATTAGATGATCAAACAAGGTAACTCAGTTGATTGCATATTAGAGCTTGATGTTGTACTCTTGACACTGTATGGTGCTGTTACTTTCAAACTTCTGCAGAGAAATGCATGAAAGGTTGAGACACTTGAGCGAAGATGAGAACAATCAAAAGTAAAAGATTCTCTATTGAGGCCTTGTATCCCTTAAATTCTCAATACGTGTTCATGCCTAAACATTAATACATCTATTCATTTTCCAACAATTTCAGGTGGCTTTTTGTAACTGAAGAAGACATTAAGACCCTACCTTGTTTTCAGGTCAGTCATTTTACGTCTATTTTACTGTATTAATATAAATTCTTTAATTTTATTACATTGTTGTCAATGATGTTTTTGATATCTTTAGCTAGACTTATTAACATTGTTTTTGTCAGAATCAAACCCTCATAGCAATAAAAGCTCCTCATGGAACTACCCTTGAAGTCCCTGATCCTGATGAAGTAAGTCAAAGAAGAATATCTTAAAAGCGAAGGAAAGAACTTGACTATCTATGGTCTCTAATGTTGTTGATGCTTTAGCTGACTTGCCTTTTCACACCAGGCTGTTGACTATCTGCAAAGGAGATATAGAATCATCCTACGAAGTTCAACAGGTCCCATTGATGTTTACCTTGTTAGGTATGACTGCCTTCTGTATAGCACTTAAGTATTTACTTGTAAGCATTTTGTCACTATCACCTCTTAAATAATTGTGAATTACCGTACTTTGTGACAAATAAGTGTGGTCTTTCTCTCTTATTAGTTATGATATTCTTTTCTTTTCTTCTTACGTATCTGTTTTATAGTCAATTTGAGGAGAACTTAGAGGACATGAATGGTGAACCATCTCCTAGTTTCCCACATGGTTCTAGCTCCGGTTCTAATGAAATCCCAGCAAAAGAAATGATCAATGAGCAGAGAATCCAAAAGAGAATTGAACCTCAGGTGCCACAAGTTCACCATTCGTTCTTTGATCTTGATGCTTCACATGAGTTGGCTGGGGGAATGATGAAAATTGTTCCTTCAGATGTTGATGTAAGTCTACTTATCTTGAGCTTTTTTTATTTGTTCACAAAAGAAATTTGATTATATTGTCTTATGAATAGCGGTGTGATGTAAGTGGGTTGTTTATGAACTTCTGGTTTAAACTTGGTCATTCGTTAAGTTTTTTGAATCCGCGGTGGAAATGATATATATTGGAATAGTATCTTACTGGAAGTAAACGTGACTGCTTGATTTTGAACAAGTTTGTTAAAATCTTTTTTGTAGTCTTTTGAAACTCTTTCAACGCTGTGACTTCCAAGTTATAGCGGCTAAGTTTTTAGTGTAGTTCTCTTGCATTTAAATATTGTTTGCTAAACCTGTGTTTCTAAATTCTCTTATATAGCTTTTGTAAAATGAAAGTACAGATGGAGTTCGTCATGCTCATACTGAGGATTTTTGAGGCCAAGATAGATCTCATTAGATTCTAACTGATAATATTTACATACCTTTTGGATTGAGGATATTTAAATCCATGGATTTAAAAACATATGTTTTCAATGGGTTTTCAATTCCCTGGACATTAAGGGCAAATTAGTAATAAAAAAATAAAGACGTAGAATCCCTCATTCATTGGATAATATATTTCATGAAAATCCAATTCCCTTGTCATAATCCCTTACATTGAGGGATTTCTAAAGAACATGGATTTTTCTAAATCCATCGACTTTGTGTCATTTTTACAGCCAAATGATTCTTTTATCCAAATCCATGGATTGTTTACAATTCCTTCATGAAATCTCTCCAAACCAAACATTCTCTTTGACCTCTCCTAGTCGGAGCTGTGAAATCCTTTTTAATTATTAAACGAGTTGCTTTTGCAGAACGATGCAGATTACTGGCTTCTTGCTGATGCTGATGTTAGCATTACAGATATGTGGACAGACTGTATCCTGTTTGTAGTTTCTTATCCATTTTTATTCTAGTCCCATACCTTTCTCTTTTTATGTTAAAAAGCCAAATGCTCAATCCTTAACTCAGTGTAGCGAATGCTGAATGGAGTGATGTGAATATGCTTGGTTCTGACTTTGGAATCCCTGATGTCCACACTCCCAGGGCGCAAACTCCACCATCATCAGGCATAGCTGAAGTGCCATCCGATGGAAACTCTCCTCGGAGTTAAATATTTTTTTGGGTAAGTGAACTAATTCGGGAAACCCATGTCTTTGAAAACCAGTAACCTTCAATGCCCATTTTTTGTTGCTTAAAATGCCCAAGTGCTCGTGGAGAGGAAACTAGAGGAACAATTGGGAGAAGCTGAGAGATGATGGTAAGGCAGAAATTAGTCATCATATACAGTAGAGTTACAATTTTTGTTGACCTTAGTGATCCATCAGCGAATAAAATAGGAGGAAAAAAAAACAAAGAAATTGAACCTTGTAAATTGGTGGAACGAGTTCTGGTGGATTGGCTGATGATAGGGAAACAGAGTACACAGCTGAATTTATGTGCTATTTCATTATAACTGTGTATGTTCTTGCTGTGAGAGATACCCAGTGGGTCTTTTGGTGTTTGAACTTTGAAGGCAGCAAGTCGGTAATCTGCTTTAAGAATGTGATACAGGATAATGTTGAGGAAGCAGAACCCTCTGTCCAAGTTGATTCAATTGTATCCTTTAACAATTGCGGACTTCAATTGTAAACACTGCATACACCATAGGGATAGTATCGGGCTATTTGTTGGTTGGTATATCATCCCGCCAGCTTACACCTTTTTCATTATTCAATTCAAATGAAATTTGATATTTGACTGAACATTGGGAAATTAAGTTTTCTTTTGTTGGTACTTCATCATTTTATTTTCCAAAAAAGGGGCACAACTAACGAATACGATGCCCAAGATTGTTTGCTCTGCCCTCTTATCATTAAAGAAACTGTTGTTTTACGTGGCATTTTCATTGGATTTATGGGAATCAATTATGAAAGTATTTTTTTTATTTTTTCCTTATTCTGAAGGAGGGCAAATTGACAAATACTCTATTTATCTAATAAAGATGAACGTACGTTTTTCCCCACATTTTAAATTATATGAAACGGATTTTGACAATGAGTAATTTGTTGATTCTCTAATATGTCTATTTTATGTACTTTATTATTAATAAATATTGAATTATCATTTTTTATTTTCTTAATATGTCCTTAATTAATAAAGGAATATGTTAAAAATAAGTAAAGACAAAATTTATAGTTTCAATCATATGAATTAGATTGTCTTAATATGTGAGAAAATAAAAGTCTATTTTAGTGAGGAGGGTGAAATTAAGAACTAGGAAATACAGAAAGTATATTTCTAATCTTGTATAATTTTTCTGTAACATCTACAGTAGAATGATGGAAGTGATAATTTTCGGGAAATTTGTTGCAATTCTTTTATGGATGGTTTTGATGTTACGTATTAGGGCTCTATGTTTCATATTCTTTCTGTTACCTGTTCTTTAGCCCATGTCCCAATGTTCTCTGCTTCTTGCTGTTTCCTTTTAAATAAAAACTCAATGGGGCTGAGATCATACCCATGGGACTTTTTTCTCTAAAGAAGAGATAGATTTATAAGTTCACCTATACTTAATTTACATCTTTTTTTTTTTTTAAATCAGGACAATGATAAAATGTTTTGTAAGAAAAATTATTATTAATTGGCTTAGGTAAAATTATATCATTCAATAAATTTATAAAAAAATCATAATTTTAATTTAGATAAATTTAACTAAGAAAAATTAGATAAGTATTTTTTGTTCAATAGCTTTCAAATTTGGGATTTGCAGTCCGACCCAGCACTAAATAAGCTTAGCAACATCCATATCAAAATCCAAACTTTAAGGTTCTATCTGTTTTCCCTTTTCATGGCCAATTACACTTATTTTATATGACCCTCATATTTCATTTGGCCCTAACCTTTTTTCAAGAGTAAAATAATACCCATTTGAATATAAGAAATTTAAAATCTATATCCTAATATTCTCTATCAATCTTTTTTTATTTTTATTTTATATACTTGAGATATATTTATTATCCTTCACCATGACACTCATGACGTATCAAGTTAAGGACTGAAACGATGTTTTTTCTACGGACTATTAAAATTGGAATATTCGTAAAATGATATGGATGGAAAAATTGCAAGGAATCACTACTGAAGTGGCGATGGAGATTCTACGGCGGAGAGCTGGTAGGGGTTCATCCATGAAAGAGATAGATCATAAGAGAAATTTCGAAATACACAGAAGTAACCATACATGCTGTGTGTTCATTTTTCTTGGGTTATTGTTCTGAGAACTTGTTTAAATTGTGAATGCTTAGCTGAATACATATTTTTTATTCATTACAGCAACAGGCATACAAATACTAAATCTGATTCATGGGAGGGCTAAGTGATGCTGCTGCAACAGCTTGAATTGCTGGATTCTTAGAGCAGATAAATATCTGCAGAAGCGCAAGCCACTAACTATGCATGACTGGGTTAGTTAGTTCCTATTTCCCTTTCATTTTTTTTTATATAAACATTACATTAGCTGTTAAAAACTAATAATTAATATATAATATACTTACTTCACAATGAATGATATCTGAGAGGTAACCCACATGAGAATTTTGTCTTCGATTCCAAATACTGATCTCATGAAATATAATATACACAAATATATAATACATAGTGGATTGTGAATTACTGTTTTACCATTTTAAGAGTGATTTTTTTTTTCTATTTGAATGAATTTGCTTCTATTTTTATGTAAATTAATGAAAATTTAATTATTTTTTAAATTATATATTTTTATGTAATTTACATTAATTAGGAGCTTTTTAAAGAATAAAAATAAAAATTATATCTATTAATATTAAAAAATGAATAAAATATAATTACAATAAATATATTAAATGGATTAATAGTTTTGTGACTTGAGGAAAAAAAATTAAGACAAAAAGAAAATGAAAGACAGAAAGAATTTGACTGAGTCAACTCAGTAATGAAAAAAGATTTGACCGAGTCAAATTTAGGTGAAAAAGAAAAAAAAAAGAAAGTATTTTATTAATATTTAATTAGTTTTAATTTCTATTTCAATCTCATGCCTTATGATAAAACTCACATTTATTTATTCTCTTTTACAGATCAACATGAAGTTCTTACCATTGACCAATGGAAACTTAATTGCTCATAGGCTATTACTGATATAAATCAGATTGCAATCTTCATATTGAATTAATTGATTACATATGAATAAAATTAAAATAATTTTATATAATAAAGTGACTGACATATATATGCACCTTATTTGGATTGTTTTTCCTCGACATAAAAATCAAATAAATTTATTGATATGATTGTTAATATTATTTATTATATTGTTTGCAAAGTTTATATGTATTATTTAAAAAATATCATATAATATTTGCATGTATTTTTTGAACGAAGTTCATTACTTTATAGTTGAAGATTTTATCTTGAACAGAGAATTGGGTTACCCTTTATAGCTTTTGCTTTTTAGAAATTATATTAATAATAATGAACAATAGAAAAAACTATCAAGACATCTTCTTTTACCTCTCCTTTTTTTTTTTTTTTTTACTAATTAGTACTCTTGATGATGCATATTTATGTTAAATATTTTGCTATGTTTAATAAATATCATATTTACTATGTATTATTTATAATGTGTTAATCTATCAATTAATGTTTATAATCATATGTCATGCTTTTCGACTCAAAGCTAGTGTTGCTCACTAGCATTAAATAAAATATAATAAAGAAAAAGCTAACACCTTAGAGTATTAGAAGCTCTGGAGATGTATACACATCAATGAGGATGAACGTTATATAATTTGTCATTTCTTGCATTTGTTTGTGTTTTATTTCTGTTAATTCTTGTTCCTTGTTAGCTTTTAGATCCCTATTTGACTTGCTAATACCTTTGAGATGCCAATGGCCTAATTTCTTGTGAAGAACATTTTTAAATGGTTGCAATAGCTCATATTAATTAATAGTGCGATGATGATGATGATTATAGTAGCAATTGTAAGGTGTGATGTTATTCACGGCATCAGTTTTTTTTTTTTTTGAACTAAAGTTCATAATGCCATTTATTGTTTGTTATGGCTTTAATCATTTTTATGTAGTATGAAAATCTTTAGTTATAATCACAGCTCCCCAAGTCAAAGCCAGTTGAAATTAATTTGCTAATTTCAGTGTGATTTGAAAATTGGAATATAGTAAATAATGGTGGGCAAGATTAATGGGACAAGATGTTCTCGGATTACAAGAGAATGGGAATCCATTTGAATCAATTCATGGGAAGCAGCTCAAGCATTGGCGCCAAAAGAGTCAGAAATGTTTACATTCTAGTATTTTTGCTTTCTCATTCTTACTCCTTTGTCGTTTTTTTTTTTCTTCTTTTTCTAACACTGCTAAAGTCTATCTAGGGTATAACTATTAATTAGTTAATAAACAAGGCAACTTTTGTTTTTTTATTTCTTTTATGAAACTCTAATTATTTTTGGCACTTAAAGTTTTCATAAATTGTTTAAATATGTGGGTTGATTTCAATTTCTTCAATTCAGGTGTTTAAGAGCTTTGGAGCTGCTAGAGCATGAGTACTGCTATCTGAAGAATAAGATGCATGAATTTTTTTCAAGTGATAAGTTTTTTCTTTCTTCAAATATTCACTTTTTAGACCTCTAATCAATTCTTCTTTTTCCTTTTTCCTTTGTCTCTTGGTATTGGTTCCTTTTTGTTTGGTATTTGCGAGGTAAAAGTTAAATCAATTACTAATATTGTCTGTTGGGATTCTTTTTTTTTTAAATGCTGTAGATAGTCTCATCTTGGCTAATGGAGCTGTGTTTTTTTTTTCCAGGTAGAAGTTCATGGACCTTAGTACTTATATCTCCTTGGCTACTATCATTTTGTTATAAAAAATGAAAAAGCTTAGCTTGTGTGCTCTTCTTTTTTTTTCTTTCTTTCTTTTTCTTTTTTCTTTTAAATTCCTTTTGTAGTTTAGACAACTATGATGCCACTTTTGAATTTGTTTAGTTGATCTATTCGAGCACAACTGTATTATTATGATATATTTGAATTAATTGATATAGCACTGTACAAACTGTGTATTCTTGCTAATGAGGACATTCTCTTTCCTCTGATTTTGCCTGCTGGGAATTGCATTTTTGGAAAGTCTTCTTGCAGGAAGAGAATTTTCGAAATACACAGAAGTAACCATGGATGCTGTGTTCATTTTTCTTGGGTTATTTGATCTGTATTTTATTTTTTCTCTAATTGTACATTAACTCTATCCAAAGTTGGAGCCAAATTGTTGCAGTGTGCACAACTAATTAGAACAAAACCACCTTTCATTGAATTTCTACATTTAACAAAATATTGGTGAGCATAACCATCTGTAGAAAGAATTAAAATGCTTTGGCTGGAAATCAAGTAGCTATTAGCTAGGAAGGAAAGTAGCATTAGCAAAATTGTGTACTGGATGTTTATTAATAATGTAAATATATATTTTGAATATTTATTAAGTCAATTGTTCTCAGAACTTGTTTAAATTGTAAATACTTAGCTGAATACATATTTTTTATTCCTTACAGCAATACACAGACAAATACTAAATCTGATTCGTGGGAGAGCTAAGTGATGATGCTGGAATTGCTGGGTTCTTGGAGCAGATAAATATCTGCAGAGATGCAAGCGACTAACAATGCATGACTGGGCAAGTTAATTCCAAAATTTCCCCTTTTTTTATATAAACACTAAATTAGTTAAAAAAATAAAAAATAACATATCATATGCTGACTTGACAATGAATGATATCTGCGAGGTAATCTACATGAAAATTTTGTTTTTGAAACCAAATAATTAACTCTTGAAATATAATATACCCATATATATAATATATTGTGGATTGTGTATTTGCTTCTTTTTTATGTAAATTTTGTTTATTATTGTAAGAATTTTTTTTATTAGAATGTATTTGCTTCTTTTTTATGTAAATTAATGAAAATTTAATTAATATTTGAAACTATATATTTTTTTGTATAATTTACATTAATTAGGAGCATATGAAAGAATAAAACATTATAATTGTATCTATAAATATTAAAAAATTTAATAAAACATAATTAAAATAAATTTATTAATTAGATCGATAGTTTTGAGACTTAAGGAAAAAAAATTTAAGGCTTAATTTATAATAAACTTGAGAGTAAAGAAAAAGAAAGATTGAAGAATTTGGCTGAGTCAAACTCAGTAATGAAAAAAAGATTTGACTGAGTCAAACTTAGGTGAATTTTTTTTTTTTTGACTTAGTCTAAATCCTTACGAGTGGAATTATTTTGTCTCAATTAATCCTGCTTTGCTGACTAGGTCTGTGCCATTAGAGCTCCTGGTTCAGGGGAAAACAGACAAGGACATTTAGATGATCTTGCCATTTTTGCTGGCGGAGAGGTGACAATGCTCATCCCATGTATGTATGTAAATATGCTTATTAGAGTCATGACTAATGGGTTATATTGTACAGCTTATCACGGAAAATTGTGGTTTGACTCTTGACAAAGTCCAAATTGAAATGCTTGGTACTGCTAAAAAGGTTTTAGTATAAGATTATGGTGTGTTTATAAGATAAATTGGAAATTAGCTGACTCGATTAACAATATATATTCTTAGACCAACAATTTATAATTGGTTGCTGTTTCTCTTGATGCCACAATTCTGCATGGCCACGAAATAAAAGAGAAGTTACCTTCATGAAGGTTCAACCATTCAAAGAAAGGTTCCTCTCTCTCTTTAAAGCTACTGATAACCATGACTATTGTACAGTTGACAACAGCATTGGAATAGAGTACTGCCATGTTTGACAAGGAAAAAGCACTAGAATGACTGTCAAAGCTCTGTGGTGAGGTTGCTGTATTCATGGTAGTTTATTCAGCTTCCTTAACTCTCTCATTGACATGTATATAGAACATGATCCTCACAGTATAAGTAATAATTTTCTTGCAGGTTGGGGGGTTTAGCAAGGCATAAGTTGGAGAAAGGAACGTATAGTCTCGAGTAAGTTTAGTTTTATCAAATGAAAATTAAGAATGTGCTGACATATTTGCTCTGTTCTAGTAGACTAGTAGCCTTGTCATTTTCTTTATATTATAACGCACTTTTAGGCATATTTTGTTTGATTTTTATATCATTTATGTGATTAATTTTAACTTTATTTTCCATCTTTGTTTCATCGTTTTGAAGAGAAAAATGCCTGATAATCACTTATTCTCATGAATATTTCCTTGTGTACTTTTCCATGCTGAACAAGGACAATCACTTAGCAATAGGAAAGTTCCTGGCAGTCACTAATCAGCAAATTACCTTGTAAAAGATGAATTTCACAATGTAACAGAGTGACAGACAACCTATTGAGGAAGTTACAAGATGAAAATTTATAGGAACGACGGGTTTTCTATTTAATAATTAAATCAATTGCTTGTGTAGTGTATTTTATTTTTTTTCCCTGTTCTGAATTACTTCACTGTTTCTCTCTCCTCTCTCTCAGCAACAATAAATACCAAGAAGAAAAGCTCCCAAAATGTGCAGAGCAAAGAAAAAGCTAACACCTTAGCGTCTCTACTGAAGGCTGCAAAAGAAAAGAATACAGAAGGTTTGGAGATGTATACCCATCAGTGAGGTTGAACATTATATTTAACTTAATCAGTCATTTCTTGCATTTTTTGTGTTTTATTTCAATTATTCTTTTCCTTGGTGGCTTTTAGATCGTGCTAATACTTTTGGGATGCCAATGGCCTAATTTCTAGTAAAAAATATTTGTAAATGATGCAATTGCTTATATTAATAAGGTGAAGATGGTGATTAAAATAGCAATTTTTTAAGTGTGATGTTATTTCCTGTCAAGGCATCAGTGCTTTCAATTTTTGATTTCATTGACTATATTTACCATCTTTGTAAAAGGTATCAACAAAATTTCCGGGTAGATGCTAACGCAATGTGATTAGTGCTAGAAGTAAATCCTAGATAGATGCTAACTGCATAAATTTACTTTGTCTGGAATCTCCAACCTGCTTGAAATTTTTTATGCTTTATGAATCTAAGAATATTTAATGTTAAGGTCTTCTAACAAATGTAACTTGCTGGCATTAATATGCGTGTCATGCGAAAGGTAGAATGTAATTTCATTCATTTTGGCATATTTTATACTATATATTTTTTTTTAATTTTTTGACCTTTTCTCTACCCTCACATTTTTCCATGTTGTGCAAGTACTCAAGGACCTCTTGTGGGTGATGTAACGGTTGTTGCAAAATGCCATCAAAATGCTCTTTATTGACATGAACAAGGTTGGATGTTTGCCCAACTGGATGCCATCTAAATCCATAACTCGTTATGTTTTCTAATGCTGTTCCATCTTTTGTTTAATTAGGACCGTTCGCCTTACGATGCATTTCCTGCAAATGTTAAGGAATTAAATTCCCGCAGCTTATCAGAAGTGAGTTTCTATGTTAACATGCAATCCAGCATATGTCCACGATTCTCCTGATCAACGACAAGGTAATTATTCTTATCAATTTAGTAAATTGTCGATGGATAAATATATAGTTCTTTTTTTTTTGAATAAAATTTATTCAAATTTAACGGAGGCAAGGGCTCGAGGATACACTTTTTGCACTAAAAAAGAGCAATCTTATTTTTTGAAAAAATAAAAATTCACAAACATAATTGCAAATTCTTTATTTCTTGCTTGGTTTCACACTTCTACAGTTGTACTCGAATCTAAATTACACATACATTATTGTAATCAAATTTGTGTACGAAGTTACTATGTACATAAAAAAAAAAAAAATTAAACGACTCTGTAAATGTTAATAAGCCATATTCATATGAATAATTTGGACACAGGTTCTTAACGTAGTGGACCCATCGGATTTTATTATTATTTTTTAATCTTCTAAAGATATGAGCAACCTTATCCAATTGAGAAGTATGATGTAATTAAAAATAAAAAACTATTCTTATTCTCCCTTTCTTCTCGTTCTTCCATTATCTGTTTTTTTTTCCCATTTATTATTTTTTTCTTTTCCCTCATGCGGTCTCTCTCCATTTCTTTCTCCATTCAGATTATGCTATCCCAACATAATCTTTCCCTCTTTTCTCTCGTCCAAAGCTTATTACACAGTAATCTTAGCTTGCAAATTCCCTCTCTTCAAATGAGGTTGAAGAAGTAAAGAAAAACTGATCTCTAATGCAAAATCTCATATTTTTTTAACCCTTGATCTGCAATCCAATGTCTAGATTTTCAGCTGAAGTGGCTCAGTGAAGGTGTCAAAATGGCGTTGGAAAACATCTTCAAGAGCTCTTGATGTATTAGGACTTGGGCCTTAAAAATTTAATAGGTTGAAGCAAATTATAATAGAAGGATTTTTGGTTGCAAAGAATTTTGGGTTAAGGTTTTCAATTTTGCTATAATAAATTTTACAAATTTAAAAACATGTCAAACAATTAAAAAAAAAATTCAACACCGGTGGAATCAGGGTTGAACTTATCATGAAAATTTTTGTAAAAAAATCACATTGAAAAATGAAACATATCATATTTTAAAAAATTCAACATTTATAATACTAAATTCTGTTTAGAATTTTGCTTTGGCAAAAAAAAAAAACGCAATGAAACTAAATATTTGTTAAGTGTAAACACAAACCCATATCTAATGTTTTGAAATTGGCAGAAAATAAATAAATATAATTGAATAGGCCAATCTGTGATCAGGTCCACTGGTCTGATTGTTGAATAGATTGGATTCTACAAAGCTAAATTTTTAGCATGAAGGGATCAAATTACTGACGGATCACCGTTGTTCATTCTAATCCTATCTTTACAGCAATGAATTTTGAGCATACAATCATTATGAACACTTGGAAATATTGTGAAAATCTCTAGGCGTTCAGAAAATATCATTAACAAACAATGCAAAGTAAATAAAGTGAGACACAAGGGAAAATTGAGGTAAATTGTATAGTAACCCCTACTAAGATTCTAATATGGAGATTTATCATCTTAATAATGAAAGTTGGCAAGCAAAAAGAATCGCCATTACATATGGCCTTTTTGTCCTTGTAATCGATTTTAGGGGGGAAAAAAAGAAGAAGGATTGATTGCAATTTGGTGGGCACTGGGGCTCAATGGATGATAATATTAACAGTTGAACTAACCTCTTATACTTTTTCAATATTAAAAGGAACAAACTTCTACCTAAAAACTAAACTACCCTGTGCCGGTGGTGGCAGCCTAATGGATTTTTGACTATGGGTGGCAAGGACGAAGTGTCACAGACTTCAATTCCACATCGGATAGGTGAACGGAATGAGTCCTGGCTATAAGCGGTGGCGCTGCACACCCCACCAGATCGGTCTTTTGGGGAGAGAGTAATGACCCTGTGACAAGTGGTATCAGAGCCGACCCTGATCCGACTCCGATGTCTCGCTAAGCACCCCGGGTTTGGGGCAGGCAGGGGGGCCCACTGTGACGAGGGCGTCACAGGATTGGGTGGGGGAGAATGTCACAGACTTCAATCCCACATCGGATAGGTGAAGGGAATGAGTCCTGGCTATAAGCGGTGGCGCTGCACACCCTACCAGATCGATCTTTTGGGGAGAGAGTAATGACCCCGTGACAAGTGGTATCAGAGCCGACCCAGATCCGACTCCAATGTCTCGCCAAGCACCCCGGGTTTGGGGCAGGCAGGGGGGCCCACTGTGACGAGGGCGTCACAGGATTGGGTGGAGGAGAATGTCACAGACTTCAATCCCACATCGGATAGGTGAAGGGAATGAGTCCTGGCTATAAGCGGTGGCGCTGCACACCCCACCAGATCGGTCTTTTGGGGAGAGAGTAATGGCCCCGTGACAGAAGGCAAGGGTGGCTCACAGGGGCCTGGGCCCCAACCCCAAAAAAAAATTATATATATCTAATCTAAATGTTAAAAATTCAATAGAGTATAAGATCCTTCAAAAATATATATTTTATCTCCAAATCCTATATAAAATCTCTCCTTTTATCCCTACAGTCAAATGATTCTAGCTTGATGGGTGACAACCTAATGATATATGTTGACCTTCCCATGGCCCATTTAATTGTGGCTCTAATGCATTTGACTGTTGGTGTTATTGTGTTGATAAATTTTATAAGAAAAACATTATTTTGTAAGTTGAAAGATAAGTAGACAAAAATAAAAGAATTTGGAGTTGCAAAATGCAAATAGCACAAGAAGAAAGATAAGTCAATTTGTGTTACTTGTCAATAGGTGTAGAAAAAGGAAGAGTCAAGAGTCTGAATTATTAAAGGTCTTAATTTTTATGTCTTTTTTGTAGTCCACTCATTTCTTGCATATCTCATTTTATATATATATATTAGTAATTTTATAAATGTCCTTTTTCTGGCACCACGGCCCTTCATATTTTTATGATTTATCTCCATTTCCCCGCAAATGTGCTTGCATTCTTAGGTCACCTTTGATATAAATGAAATTTTATTTTTAAATTGTTGTTTTCGAATTTCAATATTTTTTTGATATGTTCATGAAATAGAAAATTAATAAAAAAATTGTGTATAAATTTATAAGAATAGAAATCAAAATCATATTTTTAAATATTTTAAATCAATTTAGAATAAGATTTCAATTCTTATTTCAAAATGAGATATATTAAATGCGCTATTAGAATTTTTAAAAACTGTTGTTAAGATTTATCTAGTATATTCTATAAGACCCTTAGCTTTGACTGGCTTATAAAATTTATAAAAAATCAATAATTATTTTAAAAAGTGATCGATTTCAAATATTTGCAATTTTATTAAGAGGAAAAAAAATTAAATTTTATTAAAGATAATTTATAAATATATATCATTATGTGTAGTAATTTTAGAAAGATACCATTTCACAGTAGATCAATTAAAAATAATGAGATGAGATTATTAAATAGTTTAAAATTTTAGGATAATATACCATATATTTATCAAGAATAGAATTTTAAATAGATAAATATCTGAATTCGAATAAAGGATAAATTTCTTAATCCAAGATTGATGTTAGTATGTAATTAGATGGTTGATCTTTGGATTTCATGCATTCCCAAGTTCAGTATTTTATTAAACGAGAAATGTTACAAATTCTTTATTCTCTAACACTTTTTTTAGGCACTTGCTAACATTTCTCTTTATTAGACATGTGATCATGAACTCTGAATTTAATCAATTAATATATATACTGTAATAATGTGAAACTATCGGCAGTTGAACTCTGGTTAGAAAGTGGGAAAGAATATTAAAAATTTACATTGTATCAAAAAAAAAAATTGAAATATACATAGACCTTGAGGGCCGGATGAAATAAAGCCCAAAAAGAGTCAATATCACGGCAGAACTGCCAATGGAGCGCAGACAGTTAGTAACCTAAACCACCCACCGCCGTTAAAGACAGCTTCCTTTGGCTCCCGCTCCTCTATTATGAGAGAAGTATTTAAATATATTTAGTCATATTCAAACTAATTTATTCACATCAATTAATTAAATATTAATAAAATAATTAAAATACTATTCTATAATTGGATTATTACGTGTATCGTGCAGTTAATTTCTCATCCATCTTTCGCCATTTCTTTCTCGTTAATGAACATCTACCGGCTCTCCGCCGTAGAAACTCCATTGACACTTCCATAGTGATCCCTTCTCAGCTCACTCTGCCTTCAAAGCCTCTCCACACCTCCAGTCTCTCTCCTCAATATACAAATGCGGACTGCAACGGTGTTATTTC
Organism: Triadica sebifera; assembly: GCA_023653625.1. NCBI lineage: Eukaryota > Viridiplantae > Streptophyta > Magnoliopsida > Malpighiales > Euphorbiaceae > Triadica > Triadica sebifera. The sequence continues at coordinate 24,981,818 of CM042908.1, read as the reverse complement.
CTCCGCTCTTCTTGACTTCGAGCTCGCCTCTTTTAAATCCTCCTCATCTTTAATATATTTCTCTTGAAGACATCTTTCAGAATATGTGTCCAAGTGTCAAAAGAGCTTAGCCCCTCTCAAAAGTCTCAGGACTTAAAAAAAAAAAAAAAAAAATTCATCCTCTCTTCCACCGCCAACTCCCCCACCGCCGCTGTTTCTACTGGTGGTTCCGCCTGTGAAATCTCCATCCGTAATCGCCTCGCCAAGCAGGCAGCATAGGGCTATCTTCAGCCTATGTCTTCGTCTCTGGATGCCTCAAGCCGATCCCTCGTCCGCCGTCTTTGGCTTCGATTCTCTGCGCGCCACCCTATCACAGCTTGTATTCGGTTCATTAGTGTTCATGTTATTCCTAGTATCGTCGGAGCCTTTGATCGGATCCTCTGCGCCTTTCGCGTCTACATGAACAGATTGCACTCAATAAAAACTTTGCAGTCAGTTTTTCTTCTCTTAATTCTTTGACACGAAAAGATTACAACACCAAACAATCATGTAGCACAAGGAAAAAAAAAGGATCGGATCAAATTGAATCCGAATCGAAGAAAATAATAACAATTTTTTTTTTTGGATTTTTTGGGTCTGTTTTGCTGGTAATTATACAACTAGTTACAATGTTCAGTTTTGTATTGGTTTCGAGCGACGAAGCCTTATCAATGCCTGAAGGAGGTTTTCATTGACGTCAGACTCAGAGCCGGGGCTAGGGTCCACAGTCTGTACATATTCTGTCTGTTCATCGAGGCGGACTTGAACGTGATTGGATTTTGGTGGCTCTGAAACTGCGCGGTTGATTGTGCTGCTGGTAGACGGCGGCGGTCTTGATGACCACTTGCTGGTTCTATGCTTGCTCATTGATGGTAATACATTTAGAAACGGTTCTGGTGCCGGAGGTGCGCTTGGTTCGTAGTTGCGGTCCTTCTGCAAGAATGGTCAGTAACCTCCGGTTAGTGCTAATTATTGGTCGAGCTATGTTTGTTCTTTTTAAAATAATAATAATAATAATAATAATAATAATAATAATAATAATAATAATAATAATAATAATAATAATATTGCTATTCTTAATAATAATAATAATAATAATAATAACTGTATATTGCTATTCTGATTATTGCATACAGAGGAAACAACACTCTGGTTCTGTATGGTGTGGGATTTGCTTGATAAGGGATATACTGAGATTATTAAATACAGGTTTTCAGGGGAAAAAAATAAAAAAGATTGCTAAATAGTGAATAATGATGGTCGATTAGAACTAACAATGGCAATGAAATACAAATGCTACCTAATAGGAAATATATATTATAATATTTATAATATTTATACAGACTACAGAGGAAAACAGGGGAGGAGTGATGAAATTAATCACTTAAAGCTTACAAGCTTTTTCTCTTTTTATTTTTTTAATATTTTCTTTTAAAACTAAAGATGAAGTTTACAAGCTTTAAAAACCCAAAACAGATTTTCTTAAATGCATTGGGTGAAAAATACAATTACCTATACAGAAAAAAGGTTCCCTTATATTAATAGCTATAGTTGTTTCTTGTAGACTTCATAGTTGTTTCTTGCAACCATTGTGTGACCTTGTCTCCTAATTTTGTCTCTATTTCCTCTACAGGCAAAAATTTTATTTTACCTTAGTCTTTTTGTCTCTGCTAGTCTTCGTGTCTGCAGATGCCCCCATTTTTGCAGATTGAGAAGCTAAGCGCTCAAGCACTTGAAAGAATGAAGACGTCCCTAATTGTGTGCAGTTTTGCCAATAGTACAAGGCAAGATCCCAGACTCTAGCCCTCAACTCTAATATCTTCCTTTCGATATCTGTTTCATGCTTTGATACTAAAGGCCTCAACAGGGTTTCATAGATGTACCCAGTTCCCTGCATCGATCAAAATTCTACAATTTCAATTTGCTGAATTTGGTACTTAAAAATTCCATCTTCATTGTAAAAATATGCTTTTAACCCACCTTTGTCTTTGGATACCATAAGTAGATAAAGAATGCCAGCTTCGCTTCACCATACATCGGCAACCTTCACCATAAAATCAGTACAAAATCAGGCTTCCCAGATGAGAAATTCAGGGTGGGCATTAATATACAAATTTGTAGAGCTTTGCTTACCATGAAATGAATGTGTCCCCTACCCTCTCTAAAACAGTAAGCATTGCAATTATAATCCTGCAAAATCAATGGAAAATCACATGACAATGAAACCTTAATAACCTGAAGCATTAGTCCTCTGTGATTTTATTGGAAATGACACTAAGATGGATAAGGCAAATTTGCTCATGCCCCTATTGAATATTGACAATGATGGATGAAACCATTTCCCGAACCGGGTCAAGTCCGAAGTTAGAACTTATCGCATGATTTATGATTATGATCAATTTATAGACGTTTTTAGTCATCTATTATTTCTTGAGGTTAAACCGATCTTTAAAGCCTAGACGCGAACCGAATTAATTGCATCAATGGACCAATTCTTTCTTATATTATTTGACTAATTCTATTGCTCGGTCTATTATTGACAAATTGTAGAATTGTAGGCAATTTCCTAGCCTATTACTAGCAAATTTTAGGCCTAAAAAAATTAATTTCATTTTTAAAACAAGAAATTAAAATTCACGGTTTAATTGAACAAAAAGGCATACCAATATTGACACCAAAATCTAAGTTCTTCAATTTGGACTTTGTTCTTCTCCACAGATTTGAAACATTCAAGAGCTGGGTATACATACCCAAAAAGCGACCTGGCATCCAAATAAAATATGATAATAAACATAAAAAAACATTCGAATCCCATGAACATCATTCAAAAAAAGGGTATTTAATAAAATTACAGGAAAGAAAAAGCAAAGAATCAAACAAGAAACAAAAGGAAGAAAAGGAATTGGCGATCAATGACATACAAAAAAATTCTGGTGAGGAAATCTCCTAACATCCTTAATCTCTATATTACAACACGAGCGAAAAAATTTCCTGTAAAAAACCATAAGAAAAACGAAATCATTCAATCCATATATATATATATATATAAACCAAGAGAAAGAAAGAAAGAAAACATAAAGCAGAAACACAAATTCATCCACCCAAAGAAAGAAAAAGAACAGTTTTCAGGCAAAGATATAGACCGAAATGAAGAAACTTTTGCTGGAATAAATTAAAAAAATAAAATAAAAAATACTACAAAACCATCAGTGAAAACCCAAGATTAGGAAGATGCATTACAACATTAAAAGATAAAGAGATTCTTAGGAAAGGAAATGGGGTTTGAACCTTTATTACGAAGAGAGAGGGGGATCTCTGTTTCTGCCAATGAGAATGGAAAATGGGGAATGAATAAAATTTCGCAGAGAGCAACCAAACCCAAGATTCAGAGAGAAGAGAAGGCGTCAAAATGGAAAAAAGAAATGGATGAGGATATAATATCAACTAATACTTTGATTATATATATAGGGAGTGAAAGTTTAGTTAATTAAGAAGAGTTGATTAATAAATAATTGAAAAATGGAAAGAAAGAAAAAAAAAGAATAATATAGAGGAGGCGGAGGAGGAGGAGGAGGAGAGGGAGATTTCTTGGAAGGGACGCCTCCGATGATTTCTTTCACGCTACAAGTCAGAGGGGGGATTTCTTGGGATTCTCCTTACGGCTGGGTTAAACGCTTTGGCAGTTTAAAATTCCATTTGGGGTAGTTTTGTCATTTACTACTTTGCCTCTCAAAAATTATAACTCTATTTGCACTTAAGGCCTTGTTCGGAATTTTTCCCTGTAGGAAGGAAAATATTCCTCCTTATTTTTTTTTCATCTTTATCATATTTGACAATTTTTTTTAGAAGAGTAAATATGAAAAAAAAATTATTTTTTATTTTTTATTTTTTTATCATGTATTGGATTAAAGTAATATAAGTAAAATAATAATAGAGATGAAAAAACAAAACTTATTTTTTTGTTTATATAATTTTGTTGTGAGAAAAAAGTTACATTATTATATATTTACTATTTTATACATAATTTTATAAAATAATAAATATTTTACTACAATGATTAATAATAAAAAAATTAATTTTATTAGTAATAGTGATATTGTCAAATTTTCCATATTTGCTCTCAAAAATGGTGAGAAAATAAGAGTACAAAATAAATAGTATTATTTTATATCTCCTCCTTATTTTCTTTTATTCTCAAATAGGATAAATTGAAAATATCTCCTTATTTTATTTTTATATATTCATTTCCTCCATATTTTTCTTCTATCCAAAAACTTGAAAGTGAAAAATAAAAGTTATGTTCCCTTTCTACCTTTTTCTCTTCTTTTTTTTCCAAAAACAATAAATTGAAAATATTTTCTTATTTTACCCTCTTATTAAATCTTTTATATAAAAAAATACATACTCGCAAGAAAATTAATATTTTAATATATTTGAACCCAGTTCTTTTCATCGTAATAGCTGTTGATTACTTCTGATGATTTTAGTAAATTTGAACTGAACTTAAATAATTCATACATGAAAAAAATACAAATATGAAATTTTAACTATGAAAATATATATTAATAAATGAAGTAAATTAAAAAAACATTTTCTTAAATTTACTAATATAAATATTCTAATACTAAATTAGGTTTCTAGATTATTCAAATCATTCCCACAATTTTTCAACAATGTGCCTAACAACATTCAACAAAACCATCACATACTTGACTCTTTCAACTCCCCTCATAAGAATATAACAGCCTATATATATATATATATATATATATATATATATATATATATATATATATAATTTTGGCATTTATTTTTATTACAATCTAAAATTTAAAATATGTCATAATAAGTCAAGAGGTGGTGTTATTCCCTCCCTATAACAAGGTGACAAGAAAAAGGATACATTGATATTATATTGGGTAATAGGCTATGATCATATATATAATTAGACTTTCTCATATTTTATCCAGAGACCAAATTGTCACCTTTTAATACTTTCCTTCTCTTTTCTCCATGAGTAATTAACTTATAGAATCTTCTAATGGAAAAAGGGTAGTACTGGCATTTAAGAAATTTGTTAATTAAACCCATATTTACTAATTACAATAAGTTTCGGTTTAATAATAATGATACTGGTTGATAAGATTTCGAATTTAAATTTTCAGTTAAATTTTTTATAAAAAAAAATATAGTAGTTAATTTTATTATTTTATTGGATTTATTTATGAAATTATGAGTATGAATTTCAATTAAAGTCATATAAGAATAGTAAATAATCATTATATAAAGCTATCGTAGGCATTGAATTGATTTACTATTTTTGTTTACAAATGTTATATTTGATAATTCAACCAAAAAAAATTATATAATTATTCAATGAGGGTGGGTGACGTAGTTTTATTTTAAAAATAAAGTTGATCATTGCACGTTATTTGTGTCACTCAACGTGTCAATTAGAAAGGCCCAAGGACCCATCAACACAATAAATTTCTTCTACTTCTCTCTTTTTTTTTTTAATCATACGTTGATAATTAATCAGCCAAACAGTGAATTATGAAAAAGTTGGCCATGATAGTCTATGGGAAATTGTACTTTTTTTCCTTTACAAAATCTTTTAATTAATCTCATTATATATAAATTATTTGATGGCTATTTATTAATGATCCTAAAATTGAATAATGGAAAAAGTTGGCAGAGATTGGTTAGGGATATATAAGAATGAATAACTCTTTTTCTTTATTAATTTTATCTAATTTAGGTCTATAAAAACAATAATAATATTCCTTATTATTTTGGGTGGCAAAATTCTAAAATTTAATTGGGCGTTAGTATGATTTAGTTGATTGGGATGATCAAAATAAGAATATGAGACTGTTAGGAAGTTTCAACCTTGTTTGGATGCTATAAATTATTAAGAAAAATGACTTCGTTATTATTCTTAAAACATTTTAAAAGAAACAGTCATATCTTTGACGTAGCCAATTGGTGAATTCCATCTAACTTTCTAGTGGGTCAAAAGTCTCAAATGGCTTTATTTCTTCCATCGCAATAACCCAGAAAAATATAAACCCTTTGGATGATGGTGATAACTGCATATATATATATATATATATATATTCTTCCTCTGTCTTATGCATTAATTTTCTAGGCAACCATAATATAAATAATTAAATATTATTAAATAATTAAATAATTAAATATTATTAAAGTAAAAAAGGCTTTTCATAGATATTGATATAGCGAATTTTTTTAACTAATCTGGAACTACTTGATTACTTACTCAAGACTTTACAACTTTAGAATAATACCAACATCATTGAAAAATAAAGCTTATTGGAGTTCATTGTTACAGCGAGATTAAGTGTTTTACATATTCTTTGATATCACTACTCGAGATTTATATTAAAAAAAAAGTATTTCGATTTTTATTCCAAATCAAATGATGGCAATATTATATATATATATATTGAGTTGTTATGTTAGGTCAACCCTTCAACCAAAATCAATTGCTTTGACAGTGATTTATAATTTTTAAATATCTTCAATCAAGTTAATTACTATCAGGCAACAAATTAGCAAAATTATATATTAGGAATAAAGAAATACTCAACAGGTTTTTTACTATGATAGTTTATATTATATTATATGGAATTGATCGGATTATATATGTAATATTAATGCATTTGTTGGGTTAGTTTAGCTTCAAATTTGGAAGCATTCCCTTGATTTCTTAAATAATCCAATTAATTTTTTTCTTTAATTAGGAATATTTATAAAATACAATATTTATTTCTTTCATAATTTATAACATTACAATATGAATGATGTTGATGTTTAATATTTTTAATTTATGTTTATAATTTATGCTTTTTATTAGTCCATTTGCATGGGTTGAATTGTTTACTTTGTGCGAAATGCAATTTCTAAGAAGATTACTTTGATAGTGAGTGATATTTATCAAACCCATCAATTACCTAGGTAGGGTGAAATAATTTTGAAAAAAACTCTACAAATAACGATTTTTATTTATTTATATATTTTGTGTAAGTCATACTGTAATTGTTCTTTTTTATCATTGTAATTATCTTCTTTTAAACCTTAAATCTTATTTTTGGTACAACTAGCCTCTTAAAAATTTAATTTTTTAAGATTTTGGGGAAGAACTGAACGGGAAAAAAAAAATCAAATAGGTTGACTCATGATTCGATTCGTGCGATTCATATAGGATTAATCATGGAGTGACTTTTTCATATAGGATTAATCATTGACTGATTTTTACCTAATTTTAAAATTTTAATTTGGACTATATATTTTTAATAGATTTGCATTTTATTTTATTTTATTTTTTCATTTTGAGTAATTTTTTTCGGAGTTCAATCAAGTAAAAAACTATGAACTCTAATATTTTTCACTTACATAAAAAAAAAACTATAACATTTGGATGCCTTTTTAATTAAATTCCTTTTTTTTTTATTAACAATTCGAATGCCTACCTTTATCATTGTTTTTCAATTTAATACCTTGGTAGTTTTTTCATTCATATTTTGATGGAAATATGAAAAAAAAATACTATAATGATATATTCACACCAATTTTTTTATCTAAAAATAGATTAAAACTTAATAGAATAATTGGGTTTAAAAAAATTGTATAAATTGGAGTTGAATATCTTAATTTACAATTCTAATGATCTTGAGAAATTCGTAAGAAATAATTAAATTTCATTTATTTTTTTATTTTAATCAGTATATAGGATGAATGAAAAAAAATAATCAAGGGATTATACTCTTTGGAAGAATTAATCTCACCAAAAAAAAAAAAAAAGAAGAAGAAGAAGAAGAAAACTACTCTAAGGAAGAATTGAAATTTAGGCCTTGATTCAAACCCAACTCATCATATACGTTTGGGCCTAAGCAGTTGGATATGACTGTATCCTCTTAACTTGGAGAAATGCTTTGGACTTTTTCAATGTAATTATTATTACGGCCTTTTGGAAAAATTAATTATGTTTTCAAATTTCAAAACAAAATCCTATGACTTGTTAATCAACAGATTTTGTGACTTTTGCAATTAAAATGTATTTAATTATGACTATTAATTAGAGATAAAAATAACCCTATAAAATTTAAACTCATAGCTCCTATTTGATTTAATTTAATTCTATTAAGAAATTCATTTAATTTATAACTAAATTCCATGATGGAATTTAGTTGTAAATGAAGTTTAATATAATTCATATAAAATATAAAATCCATTTATACCAAAAATAGTTTTATTTTATTCCATTTACATTAATCTTAAGATAATATCAATATATGGATAATGGTTTAGCATGAATTCTAATTGAAAATAATATATGCCTGCCAGTCTCATGAGAATAAAATTGCTCTTATTTTCAAACAAATTGTATATAAAAAAAATTTAATTAATATCATTAAATTTGTAATTTTTTTTATTTTAATTTTAAATATAATTTTTATGTTGAAAAAATAATTTGAAGCAGATGCAAAAAGGAAAATAATGTTTTCTATTTTAAGGTAAAATTCCACAATATTCAAAACTCAAAATGAAGATCCTCTAGAGGTTCTTTGATACCTGTAATTAGCTGCTTCTTCTTCTTCTACAGAAGTTGATTTTTCTCTTCACTCGACTTTCGTTTATAAAGTGTAGAATCTGTAGATAAAATCATACAAGAGAATATGGGTCTTGAGAATTCGCATTCTACAATCAAAAGGACTGTCAATTTTCGACTCTGCAATGTGTCTGGGTAAAGTTATCATTATTGTTTTTATGGCTATGGAAATTATGTGTTGGGTTTTATTAATATATATATATATATATATATATATATATATATATATATATATATATATATATATATAAAATTATTTGGACTTCAGTTTCAAAACTGAGCTGCTGGAGATTTGCTCTGATGATCCTCAAGTATATGTGCTCTTCGTTCCCGGAAATCCAGGTGAGTTCTTTATGTTTGTGCAGATATATATCATGTTTTTAGCTCAATTCTGTGGATTAGGACTTAAGATATGGTGGGTTTTAATAATACAGGTGTCGTTCCGTTTTATAAGGATTTTTTGGAATCACTATATGAACTGCTTGGAGGAAGTGCATATATTACAGGCAATTATCATGCTGATTTCTAATTTTTCGTTGGGGTTTTTTTGAGGCGTGATATTTGTGTAATTGATGGCTTCTTTGCATTATTGAACAGCTATTGGGCATATATCTCATACAAGAAAGGTACTTTTATTTATTTATTAATATTTGATTAAAAGATAAAAGCATGTTGATCTTCAAAATAACATTACAAGGGAGAAAAGAAAACACTTGCTGTTTTTAAATTTTTGTCTTAGTCCGTACGATGTTGTAGTCTGTATAATGTTGCCATGCCTTGTGGCTGAGCTCAAAGTACGAAAATGGTGGTGAAATTGGGTGGAAATGAATATGTTTTTCTGAAATTTCCTTTTTGGAGTATCAGCATCGAGCATAAGCTTATAATTTCAGGCTTTCAGCATATATTAGATAACTTGTATGATCAGTTTCAATGTGTGAAAGGCATAAATTACGGTGTGATTAGTTTGTGTACACACAGACATATGATTCACGGGGAATGTTTCTTACATGAAGTTTCTTTTTGCTAGAACTGGGAGCATTGCAGGTTGTTCTCATTACAACAACAAATTGATCACAAGGTATCCCTCTTTTTGCTTGACTGGCTTCCAGCTGACTGCTAGCCTTATGTTTGCTACCATTAATATTTTTAGGATTTGAAACTATGTTTTCTGTTTGAAAAATGCATTCCCTGTCTTATAAAGCCTCTGGATGGGTTAGCATCTTTCTTTATGTGCGGCTTACTGTACCTTCTTAATCAATCTACTTAAGGGCAATTGTGGTACTATATCAGAGTTGAGGACCTGAAATTGGAATCCATCTTAATTAGCCTTCAATCCAATATTTTTTATTGACTTCTAAAAACTCTATAGACTTCCTTATTGCCATAACATTTCTGAGTTGGGCTCAAGCAGCATACTATTTTAGTAGATTCCTTACATTGTAATCTTCATTTGCTCATGCAATCTTTTGCAGGTGGATTTCATCAAACAGGAGCTGCAAAATATCGAAGTTCCAATAATGCTGGTCAGAGGCCATTTTCTCTTTACAATTTATGTTGTATTTCAACATTAGGTTTTTAATGTTGAAAAGTTGAAAATATAACGATGTTCTATAATGATAATTTTGCAATTGTATCAAGGTTGGTTTATTCTTCAGATAGCATAATCATTCACACGTGTAGTTTTTTCAAAATTATAAAACAAAATTGGATTTCGTATGAAAATTATGTCTTCCTCCTTCTGGAAGAAGTATTACTTATCTCACTAGCATTGTTTCCCTTCGTTGAATGACTGGCTGATTCTACGTATGACTATAGACATGGTTGTTTTGTTTTTTAGGTTACTTTGGTAATTGCAGAGACCAGCCTTAGTTTTGGTATTGGTCTAGTTTCCAAATTCAACTTATCAATTACTGATATGCTATTTTTGTTCACAGGTTGGGCATTCTATTGGTTCCTACATAGCTATTGAAACACTTAGGAGGTCTTCTGAGAAGGTGATGAGACAGTTTCAGTACTTTCCTGCCATTTCTCGTCTGATTTTTACTTAGAAAATCCATTCTTCATATGAGTCTCTGGCTTTGTAGGTCAAATATTGTATTGGATTATATCCATTTTTAATGCTGAATCCTCTATCAGAGAAGCAGACAAACATCAAGAAAATTGCAGAGTAAAATTCTTTCTAGATTATGTTACAGAATTGATAGCCACCCTTTTTTTTTCAGTAGGAAATTTTTGACTGCTAAAATTCCTAGGTTCAATGTTCTTAGGCTCACAATAATTCTACTGCTCTAAGGGCTTGGATTCCTCAATAGAATAGAAGAAAAAATCCGTGAGCTATTGAAATTAATAATTACACGGAAACATTTTTATTTTCTTTTTGTTCAGAATCAGATCAATTTTTTATTTGATAGATTTATGAGATGGATTAGCTAATCGAGTTTATTTGATGGTAATAAATGGTAATAAATTTTTCCACTCTCCACTCTCCACTGGTCACTAATATGTCATCATTGCTGCTCTTTGGATACATATTATTGTGTTTTCAGTTCTTGCTTTATGGAGGAATTTGTGAGTTTCAGGTCCTCGATTATGTCGGTTTTGCTTAGTTTCAGTATAGCATCATTGGGAGTGTTGCCTAGGTGTGCTTCAAGATTAATTGTGTCAAAATCTGTCGGGAAGTCATGGTCCTCTACAGCAGTTGATGCTGCTTGTAGTCACTTGCTACAGGCAAGGTCTTAATTCTCTAGTAGTCACAGCAGTTTCTTTCTGAAGTTTAAAATGGTTAATCTAAATTTGATGGATTTTGTAAATCCTACACTGACATTCATTTTCTTATACTACTAGTTCCATAACAAGTTAGGCATCCCATGCCTACATATTTGGGATTTTTAAATTGATTATTATTTTATCTTTCATTTATTGACAGTATCATACCTTTCGGAATATGATCTTTATGGCACTGACAGAATTCAAAAAGGTAATCTTGCTTGCTTTTGAGATTAAGATAAGTAGTAAATAGTAGGATTAATTAGTCTTTTTGAAATCTTTATACACAGTATTCCAAAAGAATCTTAACATATTATTTGGACCCAAATAAATTCGACAAGCTTGATGGAATTAATGTTAATTATATATATATATAATATTTGTAACCAGAAAAAAAATGTTTCATTGGAATTTCACAATTTAGTTTCTGCCGAATTCTATATAGTTGGACATTGCAAAGGAAGTCCATGAGCCACTTAACAAAAAAAATTATTTAGACTTTGAGTCAGTGCATTCAATCATTTACCTTAATCTCTTTTTAATTTCATTTTTCTCTACCTGTATTAAAACTTTTAGGCTTTCTAGTGAAATGAAATAGTAAATTCAATCGTTCTTCTGTTGCTAGTTTCAGTTGGATTAAATAAATTCTTTTTACTGATATATAGCATAACAAGCATGAAAGTCCAATAACAGAAGAAATTAATATATTGTGCTTCTAAGTGGAGCATGAATTTCATTATGGAGCAGTATTATGTGGTTTCATTGTTGTTTGCTAATCTGTCTCCCTTTTTTAAAAATTTTCTGAAGTTTTAGTAGTTGTGATTACTTTAATGATAATCATGAAAAATTAAATTGTTTTTACTCCAACATTTTTGCTTTACTGTCATTGTTTCATCATCACTTGAACCTTCTTATAATTAATAACTTACCAGTTTGAATTATATTCTGTGAGACTATGCAATTTTAACTTAACAACTCAAACTGCAATCACAAAAAAAGAAAAAAAAAAAACGTAACTTTCACTGCTTGTTTCATTTCATACTTTGTCCACTTACAGGTACAATAAAGCACAAGTCAATTCTTCTACTCTGGCAAAAGATTTAGTGGGCAGAAATTGCTAATGTATGACCCTGAGTTAACTATGGTTGCTTTTATGTTAGCTCTCGGAAACACCAGATTGGGAATTCATGAGAGAAAATCAGAGTAAAATGGCATTCTTGTTCGGTGTCGATGATCACTGGGGTCCACTGGAAATGTATGAAGAGGTAAGTGATTTGCAATCACTTGTACAGGGAAATACTGCATCCTTTGAAAACTTTCGATGAATGAAATGCATATCTGTGCACATTGTCTGTTTAACTCATGCAGAGCATGGGAATTTTTGTATAGTGAAGCAGAGCTTTGGAATACTATGTTTTCCATATTGGTTAGCCCCTCTTAAGATTTGGCTATATTTTCTTTGTTATATGTCTATGATGTTCAAAACAATAAATGCATTTGCCACTATTTTGAAATTGGAGAAGATGGTGCAAGATAAACAATGACAGAATCATGCAAGACATTTCCGATATATCATGGATGATAAGTACTATCTAAGCCATTGCATGGGATGTAGAGGTTCTTGAACTTATCATGCCAAGCATGTTGTGTTAGGCCTCCAGTGTTGGGCAAGAGTCCACCTTAGGAAGCTAGGATTACTATGATGATTCATCTTGTGAGGTTACTGACTATGAAATCTTACGAATAATTGAAGAGGGTTGCTGACTTAATTAATTATTCTTTTTCCTCTGGAATTCATCAAGGTAGATACAAAAATATTGTAGATTAGCATAAATACATGGGAAAAGTTGAATGGATGTGAAAATAAGGAAGACATTCAGATGGCAGTGGTAACTGCTGCTGTGACAGAAGTTCAGCCTCTTTGCACTTTCATCCTCCTTGCTCTTTCATGCTGTGTTTAAATTGCTTTTTCCTATGATATAGAGCTTTTCTTACAATTTACTATTCTGCACCAACTTTCTTCATTGAAATTCTTCAGTTTGAACTTTAATGCTGGTGCTTAACTCACTTTGTGCATTCACAGATCGCGAAGCAGGTCCCTGGTATGGCTCTATCAATTGAAAGGGAAGGCCATACTCATAGTTTCTGCTGCACTAAGGCCGGCTCGATATGGGTTGCTCAGCATGTAGCAAGCATGACAAAGAATCGAGTATTAAGCTCAAGCCCGCTGTAGTCAGACTGCAGATTTTAGAATTCATATGATGATTCAATGCTTATTGCTTTCCGGGAAACAGGAATGCTGATTATTATTATTTTCCCATTCTTTTTTATAATAAAATTTCGAATGAACTTTTTTCCTGTGATCTGTGATTGTTATTTGGTTTATATTGTTTCTGAAAAATGACGTAAAAATTGATCATCTGTATGTCTTTATAACATGGAATGTTGATGCGAAGGGTGGATTGTTCTTGAAAATTTTGCATCCATGCAGTGCAACTACTATATATGATTGAATCATTTTCTTTATCTTATATTTCTTTGAAAATGAAAGGTATTCAGAGAAATAGCGACGGCAGAGTATATATGACTTAATACAGAATATGCTAATAGAGAAAGATATTAAGAAAGAAGATAATGAATATATATCCAAAAAGGGAGTTCCTATAACAAAATCTGGAAAAAAAGGGACGTGATTCTTGCCTTCATTATGCCGCTGCTCCTCTCGCTTTTCGTTGCAAGGACATTCAATTCACTTTCTTGTTGAAAGATCCATTATCAGAATACTCTATACATTTCCATTTCTCTGTTTAATCTCGTGGCTTTCTTTCACCTATTTGCCTTAGCATTTCTAGCTTGTGCCGGCAATATGAGAAAACAGCCTACTTTTTCTAGTTGAGTTTTAGTCCCCTCCTCTCCTCTGCTCCATTCATAATTCAAGCACCAACTTCTAGCCAATTTCAATTCTCATTCTCTCTAAATCTCATTAATTTGAGAATTGGTTCAGTTCAGCGGAAGAATACTGCGGAAGACTAATTAGAATAAAATCTTGATTTTGGATAAGGTTGATGCATGAGTTTTCCTTATTCTGAAAATTTTCCTTTTCATTTGCTGATTATGATTTGATGACACTGTGGTTTAACTTAATTCTCTGGTTTTTCTTCAATTAATTCTTTACCGGTCCACTACTCGTTCAAAGGACCGAGTAATTTATGTTATGTCTGGCGACTTAAATGCTACATTGTCGTTTTTAGCATAATTTGTCGTTTATATTGTCTCTCTTTTTGTGTGTTAGTGTGATACGAAATTCAGGGAGAGAGTATAGAACGAGGAGTTTGAGAAGAAATATGATTCGCGAGAATTTACTTTCCAAAATCAGAAGACCTGTGAATTCCCGGCTGTGCCATGTGTCCAGGTATTTGAAATTTCCATTTGCAGGTTTTATATATTCTTTCGAAATTTTTGCTGTTTATTTATTTTAATGATCAGTCACCCAACTGAGTGACTGGAGATTCATGCTGATCATCCGAAATTGCACATTTTGTTCATCCGTGGAAATCCTGGTTAGATGTTATTATTTTTTGTTTATTTAGTAATTAATAAATAATTGAATTTTGAGAACTAAGTGCTCAGACTCAAACAATCACAGGTTTAATTGCATTCTACAAGGACTTTTTGGAATCTCTGTATGAGTTGCTTGACGGAGTTGCATCCATAACAGGTAAGTTCTCCATCACTTGTTTGTCTTTGGCTTTGCAGCTATTAGTTTCTTTTCTTAATTTACCTAATTGGTTTTGCCTCTTGTGTTATTAAGAGCTATTGCACACATCTCTCATTCAGAAAAGGTGCTCGTATTTTTGAAAAAAAATTGCTGTCTTTGTTCCTATACTTGACTATGATGATTCTTGTTTTTAGGACTGGGAAAAAACAATGATTGTTCTCTTTGCAAGAACAGATTGATCATAAGGTCAGTTGGCCCAACAAATAGCAAGGTTTATCAATTGAAAATTGCGAATTTAGCTGCAAGTTAATTATCTGGGGCCAATTAATGTTCAGAGGGGAATTTTTTCCTGCTTGAGTTTTCTCTTCCAGTAACAGATATGATGACTCAAAATTGCCAAAGTTTTTTTCGCTGTTCTGCGCAGCTAGTTTTAATTTCTATATTTAAAATTCTTTGCCTTTTGTTACCTGAGAATAATTCTGTAGCATTTATACAAACATGAGAATCCTTTTCTCATGGAACTATTCTTTTCAAATTTTGTTAGCAAAAGTTGGTTTTATTATGAGTCTGCTAATCCAGAATCATTTTTACCATTTGCTCTTTATAATTTTTTCAGTTTGACTTCTTCACCCATGAGCTGCAAAATATTGATGTTCCCATAATACTGGTACAACTATCATCTTAACATTTGCATATTTTAATTGTGCTGTCAACCTCACAAGGCCTATCTTTTTTTCTAAAATCACATTGTAAGGCTGAATTAAAATCACATTATATGTCTTTGATAGAGAGTGGACCGTCCCTATGTGAGTCTCCTAATCATGTATAAACATGTGATAGTATTTGCAAATGGCAAGAAGATATTTTTGTTAAAATTTCTTTCATATTTCATTCTCATTGTGTTGTTATTTGTAATGTGTTTCTCCTCAGTGAAAGGATTATCAGGACAAAATAAAACACTGCATAAATCCTTAGGGTTCCTTAATCCTTATACATGTCTGTGATTGAGTGGAGAAAATGATGATCTACTACTTATTATATTTGTTGAAGGAACATCTTATTGAATTTCTTGTTGATTTGTTATTTTCAGTAGCAAAGAGATCAGCAATTAGCTATTTGGCATATAAAATATATTTTGCTCTTCTGAGTGATTCTGCATCATCTCAATATTAAATTGTGTTACTTAACTTCTGGTGGTTGAATCCTTCTTGTGTGACTCATAGTTTCTCTTTGAAGGTTGGGCATCTATCAGTGCATATATATCAATTGAAATCCTGAGAAGGTTTCAGGATAAGGTGATGATTACATTGCATGAATTTTGTGCATCATATATCTCCTGTTTGCTTTTGAGTTCAAATAATTAGCTCCCTTACATTTATTTCTGGCTTTATAGGTGATATATTGTGCAGCATTGTATCCATTTTTGGCATAAACCCAAAGTCAACATGGCAGCTTATTATTGGGACGATTTCAGCGTAAAGACTTGGCTCTTCCTTTATTACGATTTGCAAGTAGTATTGCTAATTCTCGCCTCATCTTAGCTTGCACACACTCTGTTTCTCTTTAGACTCATCTTCCTTTATCCTTAGTTTTGTACATTACCATGTACAGTAGCAGGAGAAATTTATGAAGTTCAGGTCCTCATTCCTCTGAGCTGGACTAAGTTTCAATGTGGCATTGTTGGGAATGCTACCTAACTGGGCTTTGAGGTCAACTGTGTTAAAGTCTCTTGGGAGATCATGGAATGCTTATACTGTTGAGGTTGAGGTTGTTTGTGCTCAGTTGCCAAAGGTATTGTCTCATTTCTTGCACTAAAGTATCAGTTTCATGTGTTGTAAATATCTTACAGCAATGTTGCAAATAATTAAGGCGTCATTGCATCAACATCATGTACAGAAATTTATGACAAAACAAATTAGGTGTTCTATTTATCAATAGATTTTAGTTGAAATTTTTTTACTCAATCTCATTCATGTTTCACTTGCAGTACTATATTATGCGAAATGTGCTATTTATGGCGATGACAGAATTCAGAGAGGTAAGTTTGACTTATAAGATGACAGTTTAAAATTTTACTGATTTTTCTCTTGCATATCATATCAAAATGTCTTGACAGTATATTTTGGATCATCATGTGCAGTTTTGTTTTCATTTTTCTATAGCATAAAAGCACACCATTTCAGAAATTTTCTGCTCTTTCTGAAATTCTTTTACAGATCTAATGCTCCAATTACTGTTCATGAATTCAATATTCAGATTCTAATTGTCTTCAACGAATTCATAAGCTTTTAGGATTTCTGTCTAGAGCATTGTGATGCACTGTTGAGCTCATTATCTTCTGTCTACTTCATTTTGTAGCATCTATCAAGAAAAATATATGTTAATGTTATATAGACACCGATCAGAACTGAAAAGATGGGCAGAAGTTAAATTTTTTATCAACCTGATGCTAATTTTTTTATGTGTTGACCAAGTATATCCAATATCTTACACACATCAACTCTAGGGAGAGATTTTTTTTTACCAGAAATTTATTCTTGAATTTGAATGCTAAAGTACAACCAGTCCCCAACCTCATCTCAAATATTTCTTTCCTTTTTTTTTTTTGGTTAATTTGAAATCACTTCAGCTTTCACAGCCACCAGATTGCACATTCATGAGGGAAAATAAGGATAAAATCACATTTTTGCTTGGCAGCGATGATCACCGGAGTCCCCTGCAAATGTTAGAAGAGGTAAGTGGTATTCTTCATGTGGTTTTTGTGGGATCATCGTATCTGCCTCTTTTCCTCTCTTTTTTTTCTCTGCAAGTGTGTCATTTGTTTTTTCTTTCAGTTGTTTGTGGACATGCAAATGTAAATCTGTTTGTCAAGTATGCATGTGAGCTAGATACATGAAGTATGCACTCATCAATGAGTGTGTTTGTGAACCTTTCAATGATATATCTCACCTTTCCCAACCCATCTCACTTAATTTGTTAATTAATCAGTCGTACCCCTAGTAATCAGATTTGACAACCACCCGAGTGCTCCTTGAAACTTAGGATATAATACCTAGTTTTTGGCACTGACTTAAACACATTTTATGGAATCATTGTTTGTTTATTGTCAATCATAAGAAATCTTGTTTGGACAGAAGGTCCATAATATTAATAATCCTGCTGAATTATGGCTGCTATCTTAGTGGTGGAGGAAATATAAGGATTTCTGAAGATATCATTCCAAAGTGTTTTTGTTTGAGAATTCACAGCAATGATTACAGTGCCTGCTGGAGTTAAATTGTTAACTTCTTCCTGCTCGATGATATTAAGCTCATCTTGCAATTAGTACTGTGCACTTATCTGTTTCTCTTTGCTTTGTCATTATTCAATTAATCTTTTCAGCTGATATTTAACTAGCATTTTCTTCCTTGTAGATTTCAAAGCAGGTCCCTGATATTGCTATATCAATTGAAAGGGAAGGCCATAGTCATAACTTCTCTTGCACTGAGGCTGGCTCGGTATATGGGTATCTTGACATGTAGCAAGCTTGTTAAAGAGTCTAGTACTAATTCCAGGGCAATGAGGTTAGATTCACTCCCATCTATGTTTTTGACTGAGTGTTATTTATTCTCTTGTTATTGGGGAATTGGACTGCTGATGATATCAATTCATTTCATTTGTTTGTAGTGGAATCTAAAGCAGATTTGCTGTTTTAGTCCACCTAAGCATTTTTGTCTATAATTTCTCTTTTATTTTTATGCATGTGTGTAAAGGTGACTGCTATTTCTGTAGTATTTTAGATTCTCATGCGGTCACACAAAAAAGTGATCCACTGGGCAAATTTGTATTCCGAGCTACTTAGCCACGCTTCTTATCCTTTTCTCCATTCAAGTATAAATTTTTTAATAACATGTATAATACTCATCAGATATGGAGCCAGCTTCTAATGGAGTTCACTTTGATTTACATTGCAGATTTACGTCGCATCAATTGGTTGATGAAGTGGATACCCTGTGAATCTATGGGAAATAGTTGTCAACTTTGTGCAGAGTACAGAAACCTGTGCAGACTGTTGATCAGGTTGGCCAATAAGCAAAATGTCCCCGTTATTGCTGTTTCAGTCTTCTATAATGACTCATTACCTTTTGGCATGCGTCTTACTATTTAGTGTACTGCTATTCAGGGAAATTGACTATCAAAAAGAACTTCACTATTTACCATGACCAAAACCACCTGATCCCTCATCTCATCTTGTGGTCGAGGTTCCAATAAAAGGAGGATCGCTTCATAGTGTAAGACAACCACCCATCATTGCATGTAGAAGTAGAACAATTTATAGTTCAAGCCTATATATATGCATCCTCATAGTCCTTGTGTTCTCTTTATGTTTAATTCTCAAAGAGAGACATACTGATCACGTAAGCTGAATTTTTTTTTCATTATCCTAATAATCATTGTTGAGTTTCATATTTTTATAGATATGATTAAAAAAAAAAGCTAAAATTAGGCAAACTTGTCGATCGGATATGGGTATGGAGAAATACCTAGAAGAGAGAGAGAATTATTTGTAACAGTGAAATAATATTGTTTTTCTTGGAACCATATCCTCAGCAGAATAAAATCAGAGTTGCCAGCAAATTCCTAAGATCACTAGGCAGGAAATCAGATGATATTAGATTGTAATGTCCAAGACCCGTGACTCTTGACTTCTGATCATTAATATATGTTTATATTATATTGTTTAATCGAAAGTTTTCAAACTGTAAATTGACTAGAGAATCTACAAGTTGAATGATGCAGCACATGGGCATTTTCGACATGGTATATTGAAATTGCTCAAGCACAGAGAAGCTTCATTCCAAATTGAAGTTCTATATAGCGTAGAAATTTTCATATAATATCAAATTTTGTCATAGAGTACACGTGATTCTAGTCAAGGCCTCTCAACTTGGTTTTGTCTATTTTGCGAAAGGACTTGAAAAAAAAAGACCTCAAAGACAAACAAAGCACTCATCACCACTCATCACTCATCAGCAACGGAAACGATAGTTACCATGTTGAGCAATGACAATTCAGCTATAAATTATAGGTTCTAACATCCAACTATCTAGCTTAATGAAACAGAAAATAAAAGAAATTGGATATTTTGATGAAAAATATAAATCTCATAGAATAATTATGAAAAGTTATGCCATAAAATTTTCTGAAAGTACTACAAGTGCAGAGAAGTATAAACTCAAAAGGGTAAATATGATCATGAAATAAAGATGAACTTCTACAAAAAAAAAAACAAAAATGAAAATGAAAATGAAAAACAAGGACATGTCCTTTCACAAATAAAAAGTGAAAATTTTGTTAATTTACAAATGTCAAATACTTATAGAGACAGCAAGGTCTGGTGGACCCACACAAAGGTTTTGGCGAATTGGTAGAGGTTTCTTTCCTGTGTAATTATCAGGCTGTGAATAAAGACAAGCCTGGAGTTTTGCCCAAAAATCACGAGTCAGGAATTTGGTGTCAGGCAATGTCAAATTGTCAATGGCATCCAGGTCTATTTTTATAAGGCCTGAATTCTTGTTAATTGGAGGAAAAATGAAAATGACTTTAGGACAAACTAAGGATTTTTCCTTTCCATCAGATGGGATATTAACCCTAGAATTTTTTAGTTTTTCTTTAACCCTTTCTCCACATGTCTCCCAATCACACAGCACAAAATCCTTAGATTGGACAAAAAGGAAAATCATTGTGACATCATCTAATTACCGCTTAATTTGTTTAAATGAAGAGTTTTAGGAGAATTGCCTAAATAAAATTGTTATTTAGGTGAAGGGATTAGCGACCAAAAACTATGTTTCTTTATTTCCTCCCCTTCGAGAGTCTATAAATACCAATCTAATAAATTTCTAATTATTTTTTTCTCGTATTAAAGGGATCCAAGAAATTTAAACATTTATTAAGATTATTTATATATATATATATTATCAAATCATAACAACAAAAATAATCTTTTCATGTCATTTAATACAGAACATTACGTTAAAATGGAATGGTAGTGATTTTTTTCGTTTTTTAGCAGGAGAGATTAACACTATTTTTCTTTTCGTTCAAAAAATAATTAAATCATTTAACAGAAAAAAATAATGATTTTCTTATAATTTGTGCATTTCTATTGTGGCATACATAATTCTGCATTTTTTTTCTTTATTTTATATAAACCCTCGTTGAACATTCAATCCCAATATCTATTAATATTTTTTTCTACATTAATTAATAAGACCTCAAACGGGGAAAAAAAATTTAAGATTAACGGTCAAGATGATGTTGTGATATGTAAACATGAACAGACACGTAAGACTATCATTAATTAACCCTCCAATAAAATCCATGGAGGATATATACTCGAAGCCTTCGCCTCTTCCTCTGCCCACCCACTCTCTGTCACTCTCTCTTTCTCTGTGAATTAATTACTATGTCGTCCACTAACAAGAAAAGGCTCATCCTTAACACTGTCTCCGTCGACTTAGGCTGTAGCAGTTGCCGGAAACCTTTCTTCTTTAATATATTCCACCCAAAACCTAAACCCAATGCCAAAACCGGCGCCGCCTACAATAAATACTATAACCACCACCTCTACTCCTCCTCTTCTACCTCGTCCAAAACCAATCGGTCTCCTGGCGAGTGCGACGACACGACCACCTCATTTTCTCCGACAGCCGACACTCCACCTTTTGAGTGCTTCTGGGACAGCAACAGCAAGTGCCCCAGGACTGTACAAGGTTTTGGTCGAGTTGTCGGTGAGAGTGTGGCGGTGGAGAAAGATTCGGAAGACCCGTATTTAGATTTCCGGCATTCAATGCTGCAAATGATATTGGAAAAAGAAATATACTCGAAAGATGATCTTAGGGAGCTTCTTAATTGTTTCTTGCAGCTAAATTCGCCTTATCACCATGGGATTATCGTTAGAGCTTTCACTGAGATCTGGAATGGGGTTTTCTCTGTGAAGTCGTCGTCAGCTGCTGGCAGTGGTTCTAGTGGTGGCTCTCAGTCTCACCAGAAGATGCATTATTACTAAGGGTAAGGGATGCCAAGTCACGTGACTTCTAAGGTTTTTGGAGTTGCACGTGGAATTCCTTTTTGTTATTTTTAAGAAGCTTTTGCTTTAGTACAATAACCAAAGTAGAACATGATTTTGTAGATTGTAGAAAATCAAGTTAATTGTAGAAAATGCTTTCTTCCCCAAAAAAAAAAAAAAAAACTGTAGAAAATGCTTTTGGGTTATGATGCGAAAACTTCTAATTTTATTTTATTTTTAAGAAATGAATTCTCTAATTTAAATATTAAGGTTCATGAGTTGCATGCCAAAATTTTCCAATAAATCAATTTTTTAATATAAGCATTCAAGAAAAATTCTAAAAATGATATCCGTCGTTGGATAAGTGCCCGCACATTTTCAAAGAAAAATATTAATTTAGGTTAATTGTCAAATTTGGCTTTTTTAATCAATTGAATTCTTAACCGATTTTTTTTCACCTTTATTTTTGAACAACTCAATTTTTAATATATTATCTTAGGGTTAGGTTATTTCCAAATATTATATATATAATTTTATTTATATTTTTAAAATAATTTATTTCTAAAAATTATAAAACAAAATATATTACTTATTTTAAAATAAAAAAATATTTTTTTAATTTTAAAAAATATATAATTAACTAAAACAATTAAAATAAAATAAAATTTTAAATATTAAAATAAAATAAAATAAAATTTTTTAATAAAATTGGAAATCGGGTCTATATTGTTCCTAAACAAAAATTCATAATTTTTCTCTTTCGTAATCTAGAAAGAGACTAAATTTTCGAGATCGGATATAGAGATGATGAGATGAAATTTTCCTTCTTTTTTTATCTTTTTAATGAAAATTTTGACTTATGAGATTTTCTTTATTTCAATAAATTTTTTTATAGTTTTAGGTGAAATTTATTTATTTTAGTTAAATATTAAACTCAAAACTAGTAAAATTTTGGCTAAATTAAGAGAAAAAATTAAAAAAAAACTCTTATTTGCCGATATAAAAATCAATTAAATTGGATAAGGATTGAATCTATTTTATAGAATTAAGGATTTAATTTGATTAAAAAGATCGAACTTAACATTGACAATTTAGAATAAAAAAAATTAGCCCAAATAATATTTCCCACTAGTCCTTAGGTATAGATGATTCTTCTTATTTATCCATAATTATAATTTATTTTTAAGTAATTTATATTGTTCTCCACTTTATAAATAAATACATATCTATCTCTTTTTTTTTCATATGAATTAAAAAATAATTAGTATATTTAAATTTATAAGCTATACTTTTTGTATACTTAATTTTTTTTTAATTTTTCAATATACTCATATATCAAATAAAGGTATATAAATTAGAAAATTAAGAAAAATAGTAATTTAGAACTATCGAAGGTATAATTTGCCTAATAATGGAACATACAAAAAAATTTAAACTTAAACAATCCCAATATATCAAAAACAAAATAGTTTAACGGTGTTAATAAACTCTAAAATCAGCAGTTGAAATAGATAAATTCATTTTCTGCTTATTATCATTCCTTAATAGCTTATTCACCAGATGGTGTCAGATTGTCAAATTGTAGGCTTCTATTCTACTGATGCACCCCCTTATTCCCCTGTTTAGCCTTGTATATTAACAAGAGTGGCTTTCGGAAAAAATATATATATATATATATATATTTAATTTTTTAATTTTAAATACTGCTTTTTAAAAAATAAAAAAATAAATATTTATTCATAAATAATCAATTAAATTAAAAAAATTATTTTTTTTAATATGACAATAATAATTCCAAACACTGGGTCCCTAAATGAATTTTTTCTCTGAAAAAAAAAAGAAAAAAAAGTAGATGGTCAAAATCATTAGCAGGTATTGAGAAGAGAGCGTGAATGGTGGGAAAAGATAGGCAAATACTGCATTGGGATTTGTATTTTATATTTATATTTGAAAAATACTAATTGCACTTTCAATTTTTTACCTTATTCAATACTTATTCTAAGAAGTAAAAAATTTTAAAAATAAAATTCCTTTTTTCACCCTCATTTATTTCTTTTCACAGTAATCAATTTAATTAGTGTTGATGAAACCTTTTCAGCATTTCTCGTTTATATTTTGTTTTTGGAAAATGTGCATAATTACTTTCATTTATAGTGGTGGCGGACAGATGGTTTAACACTCATTTGGCACTCTCTTCTTCTTCTTTCCATTCCTAAACACCTTTTCCATTTTTCAACATTTTAAAAAAAAAATTCTCTTTATTCTCTCTATTCGTGAACTAAGTGTTTGAGATTATTAAAAAAATAACGAGTATTTTTAACATTCCCCATTCCGATTAATACTCTCATTTTGCTATTTTTATTATATTTATCACTTATATTATACTCTTCAAGATTTTTCTGCAATCAATTATTTGTTATATTCCGATTAATATAATTTTATTTGAAAAATTAAAAACTTCTTTAAAATTATATACACTGACTAAAACAAGTTTTCATCACATTTACAACTAATTTGACATTTTAATGGGTTTTAATTTTTTAGGTTTGGGAATTATAGATTCAACTGTAAGGAATGATTAAGAGAGAAAAAATCCTGTCATGAGTGTGAATAAAAATATTGTCAGATTGATAAAGATCTGTCAACAGTCAAAAGGGTAAAAAGAGTTACAAAATATTTCTTGAGATAAGAATATATGGGTAGTGATTTTGGCAAACGAGTCATTAATTTATTAGAGTTGAATTAACCACATAGAGACTGAACAAGAAGGGATCATATTCATAGTGGAAGGAAGGAAGGAAGGAAGGAGGTAGGCAATTGCATTTGCACATAATAAATTTTTAACCTAATGAGTTACTATCAATTAAAAAAAAAACACTAATGAGTTTGCAGTATGTTAATAAATTAAGTTGTCTGTAGAATTAAATGGATTTAAATGTGGTCTACTTAGTCAAAATATATAGAGGGACCAAGCAAACCAATTTTAATTTACATAATTAATATGAGTGAAAATTGGAAACACAATTAATGTGCCTTTCATGGAGATACTGTTGATATATATGACCATAACCCTTTTTCTTTTTGTTTTTTTTTTGACAAATTAGAAAGTTTTTATTTTATTTTTAGCACTGCAATTAAAAAGAAAAAAGAGCATAAACTCCAACTCATCTCGTTAGAGGTGACTAACCTATGACTAGATTGTTATCAACAAGCCTGAGTTGTAGTTCTGTTGAGCATCTAATCCACTTCTTCGATAAAGATATATGGCAAATTGATGAAAGACAATTGCATATATATGGCAGCAGAAAATTAACATACGCTATGATTTATACTTATCTATCAAAATCATGAGATTAGTCTTAGACAGTAAAACAGACAGACGAAAATATTTGAAGTATAAACACCACAAAAAATCATGAAGCAATCTCGTTTGATCAAGTTGAGACAAAGATTAAAGGCTGGAAATTTAATGCACATTAGAAAATGCCAAAACAAGAAGGGCCTTGGATATCCTTTTTTCTTTTTTTTTTTCTTTCTTTCCATTTTCCATGTGGTGCATCCTTTGTGAGATAGGCTAAGCTATAATAACATAAGATTCAGTACAATTAAACCATTTATTTTTAAATTAGATATATTTAAATCTGTGTAGAACACTACTGTTTGTCCCACTAATAGAACGGTTTAGCTCCACTCAACTTTCAATTTACCCCTCTGCGTCTAAGGAAAAAATTTTAAATAGAGGACATAATTGGGCTAAAATTTAAATATTAAGCGGCTGATTAAATTGAGTAAAAATTTAGGGACTGAGTTGTCCCTAAGTCTATACTATAGGAGCTGATTTGCAACTTTGGGCTTGAAAAAATTAACAAATCATATATCCTATTAATTATTTTCAGTTTTGTCTCTTAAAGGTTATTTTCCTTGTGTTTTTCTTTTTAATTCACTATTTAGTGAAGTACAAAATGGGGTCTAATTTTCAATTTTTGTTTTTTAAAAAAAAAGTGGGTCTAATTTTTTGGACATATCCAATCTATATAATATCCCTGAAATGTTGTCAAAAGTACTATAGAATCCAAATTATAGAGTCTCATGTGGGAGAGTTTGATGACATATAAACCTTTGTTTTCCTTAAAAGAATATAGTAGTGTAAATATTAGAGAAAGAATCAAATCAAAAGTAAGAAATTGGAAGAGAGCTCCTGGAAATTTTTGTCTAAATATTTTTTATTCAAACTCTGGCGAGCAAATTAACTTACTAGCTGATTGAGTTAAGGTTGTGACTAAAACACCCTAATACAACTAAAATTAGCTTTGACTTATTTCAACTACATTTAAATATTCGTTTTATCATTTAAAAAATTCAAAAAATTTTAGTTATATATTTTTTAATATAATTAGTTATTAATTTGATGGAACTAGGGTGAAGAATTTAATTACAGTTGATAATATATGCGATTTTGATTTTAATTTTCATTGTAATCATTTTTGTGCTCTTCAAATTTAATTCATCTGTTTTTCAGTTATATTTTCACGTTTGATGTTTTTCCTTTAATGAAAAATAATTTTTTTTGGAAAAAGAATATATAAATTATAAAAATATAAATCGAATTAATTTTCATGAACAAGTATCTCACCTTCCTCACAAAATTCCATAATGGCTGCATTTAAATCAGAGTTAAATCATCTGAAATTTGGTTCATCATGACGAACATAGGGAGGATTGCACTAAACCATTTTAACTCTCTGAACAAGTAAACTTAAATGGATGCCAAACAGCTAAGAAAACATTTAATAGATAGCAGAGAAAAAACCATGAGAAAATGACAAAACGCACCCGTAAAAATCATTACTCACAAATTTCATTGCAAATTCATTAATAAATTGAACCTCTTATCACTCACACTCATTCATTCCTCATCGACAACCCACGTCACGTTTGCTTCAATTCACTTTCTGAATGTCTTGAAATAATCAACGCAATTTTCAACGGAATTTTTGGTTATTTTTTTTATTAATGATTCGTAAATAAAATACTCTATTCATAATTACTTATAATGTTAAGCACAATATGAAAATTAAATTAGTGTGAAACACAAAGGTTTTTACAATTTTAACGTGAAAAAAAAAAAAGAAAAAGAATGTGAACCGCACAATAACTCATTTTCCACAAAAACGCCACACATCAGGCTCGCGGTTTCTCGCTTCAAAATGCCGCATTTATTGTTTGCGGTAGTTTTATAATCCTTCTTCTTCCTCTTTTCTCTTTTTATAATGATTTTATCTATGTTTTGACTTTTGAGGATTATGCCTAAATTAGATAAAAAAAAAAAAGATTATATATATATATAGTCTAAAATCTGAAAACTGATCAATGAAATAATGTGCCCACGAATTAGTACAAAATAACCCAATTACCCCACTGCTTCAAGCCCTTCAAAGGGATGTCCTAAACTTATTAGATTTAAATTCGATTCAATTAAAAAAATTTAAAACTCGAAATTGATTGATTTTTTTTAATTATTCGAAATTCAATTCGAAAAATATTAGAATTGTTTGAATTCGACTTGACAAATATCGAATTAACAAAAAAATTAATAAATATAATATAATCGACTCGACTCAATTAAGTTTTAATATATTTAAATACTGATATTATAAAAGTAATTAAAGAAATAAAAAAACACCTACTCAATTATGCTCACGAATTTTACGAGTCGGATATTATGATACTTGAATTCGACTCGACAATTTACTCAATCTCGAGCTCAACTCGATTAATTTTCAATCAAATTCAAATATTTTACTAGTCAAACTCGAATAGCTGACAAATAATTTGACTCATTTATGCCTTTCAACTCCATTACTTTTGTAATATAACATGGAGAAATATTATCCGAGTCCAACTAGCACTGTGCCCACCCGATCCAAGAGGCCCGAATTGTCCCACATTCTACAAAAAAAAAAAAAGAGGAACAGAAAAAAATATTTATAAATAAGTTTTCTTATTTACTTTCTTTTAAAAATATTTTATTTTAAAATTTCAATTTCAAAAAGTTTCATATATCAGTATAAATCTACATATAGTATACTATGTGTATACATAAAATTTATATATTTATAGTCAAATTAATGAGTTTTAAAAAAGATTTACAAATTACATAAGATAAATGCTAAATATTAGACAATATTAACATGTCTATGTAAAATTATGACTAAAATATGAATTTTTATAAAAAAAAAATATTTTGAAATAATAAATTTAAAAGAAGCATTTTCGAAAGATCAAAATTAAAAAAAAAAGACATTTTTAAAAGTTTGAAAAAATAGTAGAGCATTTTTAAGAAAAAAAACTTTAAAAGATGACAAATCATGTCATTAATTTTCTCAAAAAGTTTTTCCTTCACTAATTAACATTGTTACCTATTTTTGTATTAATATTTTTCATATTAGAATCCTTTGATTTTAATTCAAATAGTAATAAATTATGTTAGTCTAATATTAATTATTAATCCAGATAAAATAAATAGTTAAGATTAATTTTTATTAAATAATTATTTTATTTATAAATTTTTATGAGATTTCAACTTTTTTTTTAAAAAAAAACCCGTATTATATTATATCTATTGTTGGATTAACCAAAATAAACTATTTTTGCAATTTGACAAAACAAAAAATTGGCAATGAATGTGGGATGAGTGGGTCAAACGATAATTGCAGCAACCCAGCCCAAGAAAAAACGGGCCCTAGGGTCCCAAAATGCTATCTACTGGACCCATGTTAATAATTTCACCACTTACCTATTTTTATTTTTTATTTCAAAAATACCGAAAAATATTTTCATTTTCATTTTTATCGAAAATTGAATTTTATTTTTACCTTGTTTATGATATTTATATTTTAATAAACCCATTTATCTCATTTTTTTGTACTATTGCATGATATTTACGGATGCAACTTCTTATTTAATTTTTGTACTTTTTAATTTCCTATCTTTTTTTGTTTTCTTCCTATTTTCCATTGTTAAATGATATTTTATATATATTCCATTGTTAAAACTCCCTTCTCATGTATAATAAAATCTTATGATGAAATTATTGAGAAAATGAGAAAGTCAAATACTAAACATTTGTTTAAATTTTACATGATATTTATTATTTTTTTGTTATTTAATATTGGATAAATATTATATAAATATATCATTTATTAAAAAAATAAAAGTATATCATATATAAAAAAAATAGCAAGTAAACATTGAGTAAATATTAGATAAACTCTGGATAAATATGTAATAAATGTTGGATAATTTTTTTAATTTTTATTTACTCAATTTTTACTAAAAATTTATTCATTATTTATATACAATTTTTAAAATGAATTTTAAAAAATATAAATAACAATATATTTATGGTGTTGTTGTATGATAGTGAATACAAATGCAGAAATTGATTTTGGGAGATAATAAGAATGATTTGAGAATAGTGATGAAAAAAATGTTATATTTTTTGATATGTATATAATAGATTGCGCTGAATTTATTTGGGATAAATTATTGAGCGAAAATTTCAG
The DNA here is from genome assembly GCA_023653625.1 of Triadica sebifera. Classification (NCBI taxonomy): domain Eukaryota; kingdom Viridiplantae; phylum Streptophyta; class Magnoliopsida; order Malpighiales; family Euphorbiaceae; genus Triadica; species Triadica sebifera. Next base: position 24,952,068 of record CM042908.1, on the reverse strand, counting down.
TTTTTATTAGATTTGAAAATTTAAAACTAAATGTTGGATTTTTAGTATTTTAAGTAAATTTAAATATTTAAGTGCCTATGTATGAAAATTTCTCATATTTTTATAAGGCCCACGGTGGGTAGGATTTTTATGCATGGGCTGTAAATAAAGGCTTAGAACTAAGATTTTTAAAAGGAAATATGTGCGAGGGAGAAAGTCTTCTTTTTATCTTAAATCTCTCGGCTTATTTGGATTTGGCAGATGTTTGAATGGTATAGTAATAGTACTAGTTGGGTATGAAAAATTATTTGGGATGATAAGTAGGCATGATTTTTATAATAAAGTCATGATTTGATAGCCATGAAACTAATTAATATGAAAATATAAACCACCAATTTGGCGATTTGCCTTTTCTTTTTTTTTTTTTACTTTGTTCTCATTCAATATTATTTATTATGAGACGATTATGTTTGTCAATATTTTTCTTTGCTCATTTCAAAACTAATGGTATTTTTATAATTTTATATTTAGCTTTATCCTACCATTACCATTACCATATCATTATAGTATCGTATCGTATTTTATTCAATGGGTTAATGTACATAGAAAGTTTGGTCGCTTCAATGTCTCATTCGTCATGAGATGATAAAATCCTTACTTAGTCACTTTTCTCACCAACTCCAAACTACATACTTGAGAAAACAAACTTTCGCACTCAATATATAATTCAATGGTAAAATTTTTTTTATAATAATAGTCATTAAAATAAAATATGCTCTTAAAATATAATCAATTCAAATTTTAAATCTCTTTTTTATAAATAAAATAATAGTTTTTTCATATATCCACATATTATGACATTTTAAACTTGTTTCTAAGGAATCAAAAGGTATCATATTACATCTCAATTTAGGATCCAAATGTAATATGACTCAGTCCACAGAAATGCACATGATTGAAAAATGTATCAGATTATCCAAAGAAATGCACAAGATCACAATATTTTATTGATTCACAGAAATACACAGGACCATAATTTCTACCCTATTGGCATGCTAACAATACCTTAGTTCACGTCTAGACTAACATATGGAAAAAATTCTCATAAAGTTTATAAATATTCTTTCCATACCAATATAATTATCATCAAATATAATTTTTAACATTTAAATTTTCTGGAATACAAAAATATATTTTCAATACAATAATTGCAAAAATTCCAATTTTCACGTAAAATATATTTATATAACTAATATTATAAAAATAATTGCATTAACGTCTTTACGCTCTGCCGGTATCAGCCGGCTCTTTCCCTTTATCTCGGGTTGACGTCTGGTACAACGTCGTGCCTAAAGATAGAAAATTTTCGATTAGCTATTGAACCTCTTACGACATAAAATATAGCAAAATTTAAATTTTTCGCTCTCACGAATTTCAAGATCCTATAATTTAAAATTTTCTTATTATGCATGTTTAATGCATAAATTCCGGGTTTTATCGTCATCACGTTTTCCGATGCGACCAAAAATTCAAATATAAATTTTCTATTATAATATTTTATTTTCTTTATTTTTCTATGTCCAAAACTATTTTTCTCCATTTATTTCTTTTATTCTTTTAGTGTCCATTTCCAATTCAAGATTTTTTATTAATTCAATAAATACTATAAAAATTCCAAATAAATTTCTATCATCGTTCTAACTCATTTTCTTTCATTTTCTATCATCAATTTCACCAAAATAATATTTCACAACTCCCAATAAATTTTTTCATAATTAGGCTAAAAATCTAAAAAAATTTCAAAAATCCTATTAAATTTTTCTTCCATCCCAAATTTTATTTTATACTTCCATACACTCCAATTAACTCCATTATCTTCATCTTAAGGTAAAATTCCTCCAAAATAATTTTTTCAAAATTTAACCATAATTATGGAATTTCTCTACAAATTCCACAAAAATTCCTAAAATTTATTTTCATCAATTCTTCACTCAATCCATCATCCTCAAGTCTTTTTCTCTTCATTTCCTATTTTTCTATAATTTTTTAAGATTTTTTCCATAAACCCTAATTTTTCCATCAACCAAATATCACAAAATCACACCACGATAAAATAAATAATTATGGAAATAATTAAACCAACAAAATCACATGGAGAAATGAACAAAATCTCACATTCTTCAAATGAGTATCAAGAAATTCTTTGATTTTTTTGCCAAAATTTCACCCTCTTTTTCCTTTTTCTTCACACCAATCTAACTTTAATCATTTTTAATGGTTGAATAATATACTTTGAAGAAGGAAAATTGAAAAAAAAAATCTGGGATTAGAAGCTTGGTGGTTCGGCGATGGAGGAGAGCAAAGAAGAATATGGGAAATTTGTTATTTTGGAGAATTTTTAATTAATTTCTTATATATACCTCATTTAAATTAATTAATCATACTTAATTCCTTAATCCATCTCCTCATTGGCCAATAGCATAATTAATTATCCCATAATATTGACACATGACCCAATCACATTTCCATTAATTTTGACTTAAAAATTTTCCAACCAATCAAAAATTTTATTTATTTTTCTTTATAATTAATTTTAATTCTCCAAAATTCAACCTCTAAACAATTCAATTTTATCAAATTAAATATTTCAAAAATTATAAAATAATTTTCTTTTCGAAACCGTCATTTCGATTTTGCAAAATGATCACCAGTGCAAAAATTAAATTTTTACGAGTCAAATTAAGAAAAATTATTAATCCATAAAAATTCATCCGTATAATTTATTAGTTTTAAAAACCTTAAAATTAAATTTTGATCACATCGACTCCATTATGATTGTGATCGCATTTCTCTAACTCCTGATCTAAAATATCAGACTGTAAACTTGTACTAAGTATCATATTTCCACAATTCAAACCCTTAACCTTAAAATTTCACCTTATAACTTTACTTATGACCTTAAAATAATATTTTTTTATATTTTGATATGCTTAAATTATAATTTCACTACCGAACGAAAAATTCAAATTTCGGTCCGGACTGTCGTCTCGATTTGTGTGCATAACACGAAATTACATTGTTTCATTTGATAAAATTTATATTCATTTTATCATATTAATATAATTAAATTTTTATGTATTTATCCGTGTTTAGACTCCGATCGTATGCTTCTATACTGCAGTATAAACGACTGCAGTACACGTATACTGTTAAGGTCTAACTCGCGGATGTGACAAATATCATTAGTCTGCTAATATAAAAAAATTTTGGTTCGAATTGGATTTAATATGATATGAATTGAAATGTGAATTAAATTGTATTTGCAATTTAACTAAGAGGATGATATAAATTATCTACTTTAATTCATATCATAATCAATCCAAATTAGACAAAAAAACAAAATTCATATTAGCATTCCGTCATTAGTTTAATTTTTAAAAAACTTTCAAAAAAGGACTCAATTGTTAATAAAATAATAATATAGGGACTCAAATTATCAAAACAAAAATACAAGGACCAAATTATAGATTTTACCAAAATTATATCATCCATTTACATTATTTTCATGAGTTTTCTTAAATCACAATTAAAAGCAGCATGTATACACATTTAGAATTTCATTATATAAAAGAAAATTCATTTTTCTTTTAAAAAAATTATTTTATATATGCACTGAACAAAAGAAATAATGAATGCATCCTTAAAAGTTAAAAGGAAAACTCTTTCCAAATTTTTTTTTTCGTTTTTACTTATTTCTTAAATCCAAATTTGCTGACAATGCTAAATATTTTTCTTTGACTACGAGTCTATGATCCTTAAGCTTCATAAGACCGTATTCTTCTTTTCAGTACTCTTATAGGTATTTTTTTTCATAAAAATGTAAAGCTGGAAAAAAAAAATTTAAATACTCCAAAAGAAAAAGATGAAGAAGAAGGAAAAAAAAAAGTTTATCAATTAAAGACAAGACCAAACTGGACATCTTCATTGAATCGTGAAAAAGATAATTAATGCAATATTAAATAACGATAATTAATTAAGATGAAGATTGATAGACATCAACTTCTATACTGTTTGTATCCTAAATTTTTGTGGAAAATGATAATCTCATTAATGGGTTATTATCTCACTCCCATGTCAAGCCAGATCAAGATACTAATAATTTTTTTTTAAGAAATAGTAATGTTGTAATTATTATCCCAAGATTTTGACAAGTAAAAGCCTGCAGTCTAAACGACTATATATAGGGGTTTTGTTTGTTTGTCTGTCTGGGGCAAAAATTTTAAAAAAAATTATGTAACATGTATTTCAAAAGCTAATTAAAAATTATTCTCAAAAAGAAAATAGATGATTTTTCCCAATAATAATAATAATAATAATAATACTGAATGAAATGTATTGTCCCAAACCTTCGTCCAGTCATTATATATATATATATATATATATATATATATATATATATATATATATATATTATGCAATCATTTTTATATAAGATTTTTTTTGACAATATAATTTCTTTAATAGTAAATATCAATTTTTTATATGTTAGCTATATAAATAAAATAAAATCCCTGAAAGTTTTAATATTAATTTTTATTCTTATTAAGTTACCAATGAATAGAAGAGAATTTCAAGGTTGGAATATTTCTGTTTTGCTAAATCCAGTTAAGCTCTTTTTCATTTTCTTGATTATAAATTACAATATTGATGTTTGAAAATTGAAAATAATAGATTTGGTCCATGCCAGTATAATATTACTGGGTAAGAATAGAAATTAACCCAGTAATTGTGACCAAGAATAGAGTTGGAAAATTCTTATTAATCAAGTACACATTTTTTTAAAAAACGTAAATAATTAAGCCACGAATTCAATAACAACATTAATTTATTATATTATCATAGCTTTGGTTGTTGAGAAACTTATGAGTTAAAAACAAATGGCCATGGCACAAGGTTTAGAAGCTTCGCCGCAGAGATTAATCTTTAGCTCAAATATTAAAGTTGATGCTTCTACAACCCTGAATCTAGAATTGACGGTATGTACGAAGTTTTTTTTAGATAATATCATATTTCATCTATAAATTTATCAAATCATATGTATATGTATTTATTAATTGATAATAAATAAAATAATTAAATATATATCATTTTGTAATTGAATTAGTTTATGGATTACGAGAAAAATAGAGTTTATATAATATATTCTCCGAAATATATATATTTCTAAATAAATATCTTTTAAATTTTTTTACGATAATTAATGAATATGTTTAAAATGTATGTATAATACTATATTACCCTTAGATAATTAATTACTTGTATATAAAAGATGAAACTTTAAATAGTTGTATACGGAAAAACAAATTTAAATAAGAATAAAATAGATAAAAAATAATTAATATTTATAGATAATTGTAAAACATAAAATATTTTAAAAAAATAAAAACCTTAAACCACATCGGATAAAGTATATTACAATAATTACAAACTAAAATATTATATAAAAAATAAATAATTTAGTAAATTGATTTAAATGGGTTTGTTGTAGTTCAATTGTTATAGATTAATATAATGATTAGCGTAACAAGTACCAAACCTTTACACATATGTGTATTTTCTGCTATTAAGTTCAACTTATTACATACTTAAATTAATCCTAACAAATCGAAACAAAAATCAATATTATATATATACTTAATTTTACGTACAATTAGCTACATATATGCTTATACAAAATAATTTTCTTTTATGTGCCAATGTTCATCAATTTAGACTTTTCCCTTTAGCAAACTAAATGAAGATAAGGTTTGGGGGAATGTCACTGCCAGATATTGCAGCATTGAGTGGTGGGAAGTAATAGATTTAGATATTCCAATCTGTCTCCCCCAAAAAAAATTGCATATATCCATATATCCTTTATAATTTATATATATTAGGGTTAAGAGGTGGGACCATAAGAAAACAGAAGGCAAGGATATGAGCGTAAGGACCAGGCAAAATTTCTGTGCTGGAATTGATAATGACTGTCTAATTTAAAACTGACGGCTCTCAGTCTTCAATCCCATCTTGTCAGTGCTTATAGGTGTTGGATGTTAGTCAAGCATGGTTGATACTCGTGCATCTTTGTGATTTGTTTGCATGGGATTCTACATATTCTTATCATTTTTTTTCCAACAACAAACTTATATAATCCCCTTTTCAAAAAAAATAAATAAATCATTTTTTTATACCTAAAAAGAAAATTCAATAAATATAAATAAATTTGCATAGGGATATATATGTCATATAATTTAAAACTGATCATTCATATTTGTTGATACAAAAATATATTAAATAAAAGGAAAAAGATAAACGGGCAAACTCTCTTGTCTAAATTTTGGCTAAATTAAATAAAAAAAAACTTCCTTGGTCTTTAAACAAATTTCTCCAAAATATATTTTCCTCCCAATTTTTTTACCTCCGAATACACCACCTTTTTCATTATATTCTTTCCAACTTCCAACGGGCAAAAAGACTTGAAGAGCCCTGAATTTATTGAGTTTTTCATAATAAGGACTTAAACTATTTATTTTTTTTCTATTAAGTCTCTGAAATGTCAATTTTTAACTATATTCAAGTCATTTTTCCAACAATTTTAATTATATTTAAGTTCTCAATTAGTTGACTCTCAAATTAATAAATTGGCCCCAATTTAATTCAATTGAGTTCTTATAAATAAGTCCTTAATTTATTTTTCAATTAAGTCCCTAAATATCAATTTTAAATTTATTCAAGTCATTTTTCAATGATCTTAACTATAATCAAATCCTCAATTAGTTGAATCTCAAATTGATAAATTGAACTTCAACTTAATCCAGTTAAAATTGAATTTAAGCTTGATTTAATCTATGTAAGTTCAATTATCAACTAAACAATAATTAATTAAATTAAATTGATTTTATTAATTGAATCCTAATTTAACAAATAAAGTTCAATTTGAACTCAATATCATCAATTTGAGCTTCACTATTCATTTGAACACCAAATTAATTCAATTAAGTTCAATTAATTAATTAAACTTTAATTAATCAATTTTTATTCTATAAAGCTCCATTTAATTAATTTAAGATTAACTATCCTATTAAATTCCAATTTATTCAATTGGTGTTCAATTTAATATATTGAACCCTAATTTAATTTAAGGTCAACCGATCAACTGAACACAATTTTAATCAACCAAATCCTAATTTAATCGAATTAAGTATAATTAATCAATTAAAATTCAATTTATCAATTGTACATTATTTAATCAATTAAAATTTAATTTAAGTTCAAGTAATCAATTGATATTCAGTTTAATATATTTAACCCCAATTTTATTAATTAACTCCAATTTTAGTTCATTTAAACAATTCAACCCCAATTTAATCTATTGATGTTCAATTTTAAAATTAATTTATACAATCTAATTTTAAATTAATCAACTAAGCCTCAATTTAATCAATTTAATCTAATATTTAATTAATCAATTGAACCAAATTTAAAACTAGATCATGGTCCAACCGATTCAACCAAATTGATTCCATTTTGCTATGTATCTTTAAATTAAGTTTCATGTCAATAAAGTATTTTTGGAAAAGTGGTTGTAAGTTTAATGTCATTTTTTAATTAAGAATAATTTAACTTCAATTAAATTCAATTTACATTTAATTAAGCTCAATATAATTTAATTAAGTTCAATCTCAGTTCAGTATAAATTCATTTAATCATTTTTATTCAATATAAGTATCTATTTAGTATAAGTTTAATTTATTCAATATAAAATCAATTAATCAATTTATTTGATATAAGTTTAATTAATCAGTTTAATAATTGAACCCAAATTTATTTGATTAATTAATTGAACTTAATTGAACTAAAATAAAATTCATTGACTGATTAAATTTAACTTCAATTAATTAAATTAGATTTCAATTGATTAATTGAACTTGAATTAACTAAATTGAACTTAAATTGAATTTTAATTGATTAATTAAATTTAATTTGATTAAATTGGAATTGAATTGATTAAATTGGAGCTCAATTAAGTAATTGAGCTTAGATTTTTTTAATTGATTAAAATGTTCTTTAATTTATTAAATTGATTAAATTGAGTTTAAATCGAACTTCAATTAAATAAAATAAGGTTTAATGGATTAATTGAATTTAAATGGTATTTAATTGATCAAATTAAAATTGATTGATTAATTGCGCTTAAATTGAATTAATTTCACTTAAATTGAACTATCTAGTTAATTAAATTGAAATTTAATTGATAAATTAAAATTAAACTAATTAAATTAACATTAATTAGACTAAATTTTGGCCGAATTGATTAAACTAATATGAAAGAGAGAAAAAAATTAATTTAAATTTTTTAAAAATTTTAGTTAAGGGTAAATTAGATATTTTTCATAACTGTCTTTAGAGAAAAAAAAAAGGAGATAAATATATGTTTGATTTTAAATATCTATTTAAAAAATTAAAAAAAAAAGAATCTGATTATAGAAACTCAATTTCAGTTTGGTGGTAATTAGGTTTGCCAAATTGTAATTTTTCTCAGATATCCCTCCTATAAATATTTTTTCTTTCCCAGCCTCCCTCACACCTGCCTCTTCCTTTTTTACCCTTATTCTTCTTTTCCAGCTGCCCACACACCCATTGCTCACCTCTTCCCCTTGTTTCAAAGACCAGATCCACCACAGCCACAGCCACGGCCTCTTCCTCTCCTTCTTTTTAATTTAATACAACTAAATCACTGGTCTTCTTTTAGATCTGTAAACCATAAAAATTGAGATCTATAAGTTTTTTTTAATGTTCAACAAATCGGAAAAAAAAAAGAACCTTTGTAGCAAAAATTTCCAGTTGGTGCAGATTGTGCAGTGATCAACCAGTCATTTGCTTCAGAAACTTGAAAGTTCATAATGGGAGGGAGAAAAAAATAATGGGAGCGATTGTGCGGTGATTAATGTTTTGGGAAAGAAAACGTAATTAATATGAAAGAGAGAGAAAAGATTTAAATTTAAATTTTTAGAAATTTTAGTTAAGGGTAAATTAGATATTTTTCATGTATAAAATTTCTATTATACGTAGTAGGTACATTTTATTTTTTTTATTTTATTTCGAAAACGATTTAATTTTAAATATTTATTTAAAAAATTAAAAAAAATTAAATCTCCTTTTTTTTTTTTTAACTCACAACAGTTAGCACTCTAAATAAATAAATATTTATTTATTTATATATATTTTCTTACAAAATTATGATTTAAAAACAAACGCAAAAAAATGAACCTATCTTATTGAAAGGAAAAATTCTTGGAAGAATATTTATTACTATCGTTATTACTTTACCGGTCTGGAAATCTGCCCTCATTTATTACTGCATGCCGTTGAAGAAAGCTTCTGATATCTCATAAGATTTTATTTTTATTTACTCCACCTGATCATAATATTAAAAATATCTTGCTTTTACTTATATAAACATGAAAAATAAAAATAAAAAATTTAATTCAATAATTATAAATAAACAAACCATGAAAAATAATGAAGATTATGCATAGAGAGAGGCGAAGATAAAAAGATTTTTACTATAATATTTGAAGCTACGTACTGGAATACACATATTTCTCCATAAGAAAAAAAGGCAGAAATTAAAAGAATCTAATTAATTAAGAAGATGAAGCATTTATCATCCTTTTTTAATTTTCTTCAATCTCATTCACAGCTTCTAACGAAGATAAACAGGGAGTTTAAGTGAATTTCCTCCTCATCAGCTTCTAATTAATGAAGAAATGCAAGGAGTTGAAGAAGAATCATCAGAAAAATTGGAAGAAGTATAGAATGATAATGGCGAAGAAGGAGAATCAGTAACAGGAATTGCCTTAGCAGGAGCAGAGGTTTCAGAAGCGAAAGCAACATTCACAAGTAAATCAATAAAAGCTCCAATGATATAGCCGTGGTTATTTTTACCATTCACTCTCAAGTAACAGCAGAGCAATTCTTCAAGAGAATCCCAATCTTTTAAACCATGAGCTTCCACCATTTCCTCCATTGATTTCTTGAAATCAACATAAGGGTCTTGAGAATCCATTGACATTGCCACACTTTCTTTGAATAAAAACTCATCAGCATCAGCGTTATCATCACCATCACCATCCCCATCGTCTCCGCCTCTATTATGAGCTTCTTCCAAGATTGAACTCGTCTCTCCTGGTTTAAAAAGCAGCCTATCTGACCTTAAACCTCGAATCACCGTCTCGATGGGTTCCCCTCCCGACTCGATTGATGCAGTAGAGAAGCTTGCAGATTCAGAAGTACTGGTGAACCAAGATTCTGCGGCTGTATCTGCAGCAGCATCAAGATTAGGCTCTAAGTTATAAGCTGAGTTAAGAGTGTTGAACATGTTGTCACTGGTTCTAAAAGAAAGGGTTTTAGGCTGTTGACAATAAGCAGGCCAAGGCCATGATGAGGAGGAGGTTGATGATGAAGTTGAAGATCTCGAATAATCTGTGTTTAACATCTTGGAGAGAAAAGGAAGCTTCATAATTTTCTTACCCATGAATCTTTTTCTTTTCGTTTTTTTTTTCTTGACAAAGAAAAGAAAAAGAATTCAAATGAATCTTAAAGGTTAAATGTTGAGATTTTCTTTATGTGTGCATTAATGGGTAAGTCAGAAAAAGAGCTGTGAGAGAAGATTTTAAAGGAGAAGAAGAGAGAGGGAGGAAAGGAGGGAGAGGAGAAGAGATTGGGGGGTTCTTTACTCTATAGCTAGTTCTTGCTTGTGTGTATTAAATTTTTAGATTGAAAAATAAATGTAATTCAGCTGAGCTCATTGAATAATTATTTAATTATAATAGTACGTATCTTAAATTTCAAATAATCAATGTTCACCAAAAAAAAAAAATGAAAATAAATACTAATTGAGTTTTTTCTAATTTGGACACTCTCTTCCTTTCAAAGCTAGGCTCGTGTAGCTTAATTAATTACACGACCTAATAAGAATTTGAAATTTTGGGACATCTGTCAATTAACAAACAATTAGGGGTATAGTTATTAACTAATTACTAATAAATATTGATGGCGGTGGAGCTAATAATTAATTAGTTAGGGTAGTGTTTTTAAAATTTTGCTATAATTCAGTTGATTTCCTAAATGGGGATTAATTGCAAGAGCATATTATAATAATCAATCTGAAAAAGGAGTAGATTATAGAAACCACATAACCACTTCTGACAATGAAATTCATGCGTTCTTTTTGTCCGTACACACACACACACACGCTAGACTGGAATTTAAATAAGATTTTTTATCATTTAAAAACAATTCTAATATCTACTATACAAATTTTCAATTTAAAACAAATGCCCATTCTTTAATATCCATTTGGATTCTTTTGACCAAAAATATTTAAAACTAACACAACAAGAACCAAGAAGCCACATTTTGCAGGTCACATTTATTATCTGCATTTCTTTATTTTGTTATTTTTTATGCGTACGTGAATTTAAATATATTTACTCAAGAAAGTTACAATTACACTCAAAATTTGAGTCATTTATTTGAACAATTAAAAAAGTTTATATATTAAATCAAGAAATGAGATGAGATAATAAGAGTATCTTCATTCTTAATTAGAAATCTCGATTTTGAGCCATTTGTATATAATATCTTTAAAATTTAAGAAGCAGCATATTACTTTTTTAAATAGATTTATCCGATGTGAATTTAAACTAATTTGAAATATTTGGAAAAATACTATTGATATTAACAAAAAGTAGCTCTAAAATTGCCAAAAGATCCCTAACATGAGAAAAATGAAGACCCATGTAGGGCAGTCCCATATCAATGATAAACTAATAATTTGTTGAGTTAGGAACCAAGTTTCATGGAATTAGCAATTTCCATTGAAATGACAGTCTCTACAATTTCACCCCCAAATTTGATGTAACTCATTTATTTCTTAAAGTTTTATACTTAAATAGTAATATGAATCTATCGAATCAGCAGTCTACCAAAAAAAATAAAAGATAAAATGTTAATAACAAATTAAGTAATATCAGAATAAATAAATTTATCTTGAAAAACCATGCAAAAGTAATATATCAAATGTTTTTGATTGAGAAAGAAGTGTCAATTTTAATTTGTTATATATATATATAGAGAATTGGAGACTTAGAAGTTTATTATTTGGTAAAAATCATTATATTTATAATGATAATTTTATAAGGTTACTATTATTGTATTATTTGTCAACTCACTGACTCATTGCGCATTTAATTAAAGAAAAGAAAAGAAAAGAAAAGATAGATAGATAGATAGTAAATATTTAGTATATATCCAAATAATTTTATATAATTATTGTACATAAATTGTTCGAGCAGCTTAATTAAGATCCATAAATGGAGACCGACAAAATTAACGGATCGCTGCTTTTTATTTTTATTTTACCAAATATTTAGGTATTAATTTTTTTAAAAATCTATATTAAAAAATAACTTATTAAATATTTATTCGAACTTTGGCCTAATTTGACCATTGACTGCCAGGAGTAAAACAATATTTTAAAATCAAATCGGATATTGAACTGAACTGTCAACTAGGTTACGGTTGAATTGGTATGATCATATTCAACTAATTTTTTTTTATTTAAAATATTTTTTTATATAAAATTTGAAAATATAGTGTTGACAACACTATCTAAAAAGTGAAAGTATACTCAGAAAAATCTATTCATCATAAAATATAAATTTAGAAGTATTAATTTCAAAGTATTAATCATCCATTATAAAGTTTATTCAATATAACATAATAATAAGTGAATTAAAATGAGCTACAGATAATTATGTATAGCCGAGTTTGAGTAGCGGTGCTTCGTTGGCGACCTTGCTTGGGCCACTACTGACCAAGTCCTTCAAGATGCCTTTAGTCCTTATGCCGAGATCCTCAAATCCAAGATCATGGTGGTGGACGTGATAGTGTCGGTGTTAGCTGCTGCTTCCTTCTTTTTTTTTTTTTTAATTAAAATATATTATTTTTTATTAAATTTTGATTTTGGCCGGTTCACGGTTAATCGGATTTTTTCCAATTTTTTCCGGTCTAATTTGACTTTTACCTCCACTGATTTTTAATCTAATCAAACCGGATCTACTATCGATTTGTGGTTAATCTATTTGACTGGCTGGTTCAGTCCGGTTTGAAAAACATTGGTAAAAACTCAACTAAAAAGTCACTATATATATATATATATCACTACTTAAATATTTGAGATAAATTAAAAAAAATTATTGTCTAAACTTAGATTTATGAGTAAGAGAACGCTATACAAATTATTTTAATTATATGACTTAATATATAAATATCTCTTACAACTTGCATAAAAAGTCATTGCACACATAATGTTAAAGAGTGTAAGTTAAGTGCACCCAAACTTTCATAAACTGTAATATTTGCACCATTAATATACCACGTGGCAGACAAGTGTTATCCATAAAGATAAATGCGTAAAGTGATGAATAAGTAGAGCCGAAAAATTCGTTGGTGTGGTATGATACAATTATGAGCATAAACATGATCCGATTGAATAATTGTATTAAAATTCAAAAAATATATATATAATATAATTATAATTCATATTAATATGATACTATACAATTAGTTAAATGTCTAATGTGTACATATTATATGGTATGATATGTATAATCTATTTATAGAATAATGATATATTTAATACGATTATACATAAAAAAAAATTAATTTTTTATTAATTATTATGATTTCATTATTTGATATAGTTTTTAATTAGTAAAAATCAAAACTAGTCACCATAAAGTTACTGCAAATTTTGATATAATTACTATTAATCAACTAATTAATATATATATATATATATATATATATATATATATATATATATATATATATATATTAGTGGTTAGAATGTATTGTGCATTTGTACTATTTGCATAGTATAGTGTAGTATCGTATAAATATAATATAATATAGTATTATATAGTAACATATAGTATAGTATAATACAGTTCTATGTAGTATAGTACAAATATATATAATTATTAAAATGTATTAGAATATGGTATAGTATATTATAATATAGTGTATATTATGATGTGTGTTTATAAGTGTAATATAGTATATATATTAATTCATCCAAACCATAAGTTAGTAAATATATTAGTATAATATTAATATAATATAAGTTAATAAATAATAACTACAACACTAATTTGTTAATATTTATTCACATATATTTACATAATTAATTTTAATCTTGTAAATTTATTCATATATGAATTTATATTAGATATATTTAAAAATAATACAATATATATTTGAATATTTTAAAAGATTTAAATGACACTAAAATTATTAGATATTTTATATATTTTTAAATTTATATAATTGCAGGTTAGACATGTAAAATTCACTCATGACAAAAAAATTTCCGTGTCATAAACATATTTATATGTTTATGACATATATTCGTTTAACTAAAAAATTATATATATTTAAATTTATATTGTATCGTGTAATTATGTTGCAACCGAAATTGTTAGCTATATGAATAAGGAACACTTTTTTACTACTTCTTTATTTTTGATTTTTTTATCAAAAAAATGAACATATGCACTGTTTGTCGCTGCATCAAGCACCAATTTTAGAGTGTTGATATTGAGCTCATCTTTGGCAAATGCACACATTAAATCCTAAACACATAGTATATGTATATAAATGTTTATAAATGATCAAGGACTTAATATGCAGATCTATAAAAGTTTAGAGATTTAACATATATTTTTATAGAAGTCGAAAAGCTCAATGTATTAAATTAAAATTGTAGTGTTTGATAGGCAAAACAAATATTTGATTAAAAAAAAAGAGAGTAAACGTTTTTGAAAAAAAAAATTATTTTTAACTTTTTTGAGTTTTGAAAACTATTTTTGGAGAGAAACAGATAACTAAATATTTTTTTTATTAAAAAATTAAAAAAATCAGTCAATTAAATCAAAAAAATTATAAATATATTTATTGAATAACCAATAGGAATTCTAAATATCTCTTGGTGCAAAAAGGGTTGAAGAAGTTATACATAAGGAGTTATTTAACCCTAATTTAATGAGATAAATATTTTGATTATTGATGCATAAAAGTTACTCAGATAATGCATTAATTAATAGGGGACCGCACTTTATTGCACTTTTAGTGGTCCCTTGTGCTATCTCATGGAATGTTTGTGGCTCATGGGCTGTCTATACTCTCCACTGATTTTCTTTCTTCTTCACCTAAACTATGACCCTCGTTTAAGCAAGCTTATGAATAAGTAAATATTAGCGATAATCTTATGAAAGTGACTTGTTTAAGCATTTATTATCTGATTGATTAAGGAATGATTATTGAAAAAGAGAAAATATCAAAGTCAATTAATAACTACTCTCTAGCCAATGGTGGAGTATTTTTAAGTGATTTTCTCTAATATTCCTTAAATAATATTTTTTTTACAAAAAAAAATGCAAGCAGAATAAAATAAAAAGGGCAGCATCATCTTTATATGCAAATCCAGGTTCACCCATTAGGAAATATAGTTGACAAGTGGGGATACACATTATATACTTGTGGTTTTTGGAAGTGAAAAGGTGAAATTTCTATTCTAAAGTGGGATCTACCCTAAAAGATAATTGTCTTATATATATATATATACACACACGAAGATCTAGGGTGGAATCTTATCCTCCTTTCTCCAACTAATCCCAAGGGACCATATCTGTTTGTGCTCTATATTGAAAGAGTAATCTTAGAACATCCAAAGTCTGGAAAAAGAAATATTCATTTTTTTCCCAAAAATTGAATACTAACAATTTCACCCTTTTCTGTTTTGTCCATTGATGATAATGGATACTTCTTTTTATCATTGACCTCAAACATCAAACATGCAGGTAATTTATACACCTATATGTAAATCACGACAAATTTGGCTTTGAAGAATTTTCAAACTCATAAGTTTAATCTGTGAAGACAATCTTCCTACAATGCAAGAAGAAGGCTGGATGTATTTACTATTTAATTCTCCCCAAAAGTTAGTAGTACGAAACTGAGGAACCCATATGTGATGATGTAAAATGAGCATGCTCAACCTAGTCTCCATAAATATACAAAGAGCCTAATGTCACTTTCCATCTGAAATCAATGAATATAAGTCCAGGGAATCTATCAAAAAATATGACAGAAATTTGGAGGACCCCTGAAAAAAGGACCCAGACCTACCATTATTATAATTTCTCTCCTCTCATCTCAGCTCTTGTCTGACGTGCAGCTAGCCAAAAATATGAACCTATATATGCCACAAACAGTGGCCAAGCAATTAAAAATGGGTTCCCATGTGAATGCCCACCCCTTTACCAGATTTAGCAGCAGCCTGGACCATATGTCAGCTACATTGGTGTACTGGATATCGTGAAGTTTTTGACTCAACAGAGACCCACCTCCTTATTTTTCTCTCTTCTCAATTCTTCAGTTCATATCTTGAGGTTTATATTTTGCACAGCATTCTACAAGATAATGCCAGTCTTCAAGCATTATTCCTGCAAGATAGAAGGAGATCAAAATGGCGCAACGGGACTACTCCGGTGCAGCCACTCCGATACTGAAGTTAGAGAGAGTGAGAAAGAGAAGATTAGAAGAAGGAGAGAAATGAAGATTAAAATGTTTTGGGTTATTCTTGCTTACCACTTATTTTGGTTTGGGATGTCTATTTATATCTTCTCTCTTGGTAAGAGTGGTTTCATCAGTCAGAAAAGTATTAGTCCCACGCAGTTTCATTAATCAAAAAAGTGTGGTCCACATGATCTCATCAGTCATAAATGTGTAGTCTCATCAGTCATGTTTGAGATTAATGAGACATATTTCGGCTAAATCTAACTATTCTAAAAGTGGCATGTTATGGAAAAAAAATTACATGGCAGATATTTTATCAGTTGTATATTAAATGCATTGTACATTTTTCTTGTCCACTTCATTAAGTACATTGCACTTGGAATTAGGACTGATAATCTCCCATTCATCAGGTATGCCAGTGTGATCTCCCATTTATTAGGTTTACTATTGTGATCTCCCATTTATCAAGTCTATCAGTGAGATCGTCCTTAGAGAGTGATGCCACTACACATTGAGCAGGGTTATATGTCAAGATTATACGAAGAAAAAAATTTACTTGCCACTACGTTAACACAAGTTGCAAATAAAGGGGAAATTACTAGTCTTAACTGTCAAGCAATTTCAAATAGCTACGATTTATTGTGAATCAGATAGCAGGAGCGAGACAAACCTCTGACATGAAGTCACCCATCACAGCCACAGCCAGCAGCTTTTTCTGTGCCACTGGGGTATGCATACGAGTCCAGAAATTTTAAAAAGAAAAGAAAAATCATCTTCAAGCTTAAACAGTGAAACTAGTGGGAAACAGAAGGCAGAAACTAAATTTAGTTTATTAGCAGCATTATTCACTAAATACCATGCTCTACTATACAAAGCAAGTGAACATCCAATAAAACAATTAATTTTAGGACAGTACCTTTTGTATAAAGTTTCTGTTATATATAAATTCTCTGATCACCTTGGAAATCACTGAAACAGTAAATGGTCCCCGAGTTATTGATTGAGATTAACTCAAGACATTGCCCTTTTTTTCTATCAACTAGAATTCCAATGTATTCATATAACAATTAATGTAAGATTTGCAATACATGGCGCGTATGATCTCCTAGGTGGTCCCTTTTGCTTTTCTAATGTTATATACATATAAACACCGATATTCCCACAAGCCCCAATAGTTAGTCGCACTCAGAATTTTATCTAAGGCTGCCAGAACATCGCAACCCAACAATGCACAGAGCTGAGTTCATCACATTCAATCTGTGTGACTTCTAGTAGTGTTATTTTTTCATTAATTTTCTCATTTCATCACAAATGTTGATTCTTTAGCAAAGATTAGAGAGATGTCCCCTCCTTACCCCACAAATATCCTCCACATTCCAATAGGAGTTTAACCCCAAAATTTTGTGTCCAACCAAGTTTACATTATCGCGGTGTACTTGAAAGAACAGCTTCCTATACAAGTCCATTTTGAAGTGGTCTTTGCAGACAGCGCTAGATTACAAATGAATTATCTGAAAGATGTTTAAAGTAGTTTCAATCACAATGCCAAACAGATAATGCGCTTTTTGAGAAATAGTTGAGATTCCAAGTTTTCAGTGCAAGGACTAAGCTCTAAGCTAAGCAAATATGGAGTTAAAAAATAAGTGACATACTCTATTTTAGAGGGAGACAATGTACATTGGGAATGATGCCCTACAAAAATAATTGTCCTCTGCATATGAAGGTAAAGTGGGGGGACCTGATCCTTTGCCTCAGTTTACAGGGGACCATCTTGTATGCTCTTTCCCTAAGTAATAATCCTAGTATGATCAAATTGTATAAAAACCTTTAATGAAAGAGCATAGAGGCAAGAGCAATACCTCATCAGACAATAGGCAGGAGCAAGGCCTCATATGACAATAGGAAGCATACATAGATATCAGCAACAAGCAACAGCCCATAACAATCCTCAAGAAGCTTAAAGCTTTAAACCACGGACTTCAGCAACAGAAATTATCTTTGACAACCAAAAGAAGTAATCCAGGTGTTCGCTTTAAATCAGACCACATCCTCCTAATGAACATAAATTGAGCAAATACCTACTCAACACAGCTGTTTCAAACCTTATTTCCAGTTTTCCACCCATTCTTAAAAACAGAAATAAGAGCGATTGTATTCCTTCTCAAAATGACAATCACAACTATGCAGATTCATGACTTCTGATTACTAATTGCTGTCATAATATTATAGCCATTTCACTTGTGGCCCCAATATCATCAATGATCACTGAAAAGGACAATCTAATTAAACAAAAGCCTCGTTCAGTTCTTTCAGCATCGCTCTAACTCTTGAAATATTTGTAAATAAATGACTCCATATTGATTTGCAGAATTGGGCATGACAGAGCACAACAGGAACATTTGAACAAACAAGTAAACAGAGATTAAGAAGCAGGGAAAATTTGCAAGCTAGCATGAAAGAGTAGATCAGATCCATCAGTTCAAACCCAGAGAAAGGTCGGATTCAAAAGTGCTAAATACACGGTTGGCTGCTTCAAATGATTGCAAAAGGTTGGTCCAGATGTCTTAAGTTTACAGAAAATGCAAAGCTAACACAAGATCTATAGAATTATGAAATATTCAATTAAAAAAAACAGAAAATTTCCAACTTATTATTGACTAAAAAGGAAAAAAAAACTTGTGGTCAAACTTCAGACTGATAAGAAAACAGGCTCTGGAAATCATTCTATTAAGCCGAAAGCATAGAGGTCCTTATGACTATTAATCTCTCTTCCTCTTTCCATCAAGTACTCCAGCTTATCCAATAGTCTAGCACAGCTATAGGAATTATAATAAAAGTAATTCCCCTTTCATGTGACAGCAGGTTCAGAGAAGTCCTGAGAGATCAAACACGGAAAATTGCCCAACAGTACGCCAAAAACATATAAAAACTTAAAAGTAAACAAAATGATAAATGGACAGAACATCATCCACTCCAATGCATCTGCTGCTTGCAATTTGATTTTTTTCTTTTTGCACTTAGTTTATATTACTCATATATTGTTGTAGCATCTACTCTATGTTGAAAGAGAAACCTTTAAAAACTATAGAACACATAAATCGTCAATTTAGAGAAATAAATGTTTCACATGAAGTATCCTCCATTCCTGAACCCTTTATCTGTAAAACAAGCCTCAATTATTAATTATCTTTGCAGAACTTCCATTCTTAACCGATAACACCACTTGATAACACCACTTCACGAAACAAATCCATCCCCATCTAGAATCTTGATATTTTCCAAAATTTCTAGCGAACACTGCATTCGTTTCTTTAAACTTCTTTGTCCAATTATTCCCACAATTAGAACACAAAAGTTTTATGTGCAACAGTCTGTGCTCCGCAGTTCTGCACTGAACGCCAGTGGTGCACAAACAACTCAGTTTAAACTAATCATCAAATCGCTACAGTAAATGTGTACCTCTTACAATTTCTTACTCGGACATGAAAATATTATTTTCGAAACAACAAAACAAAGAAACTTGAACCAAGAGAATTCATCCAGTCAGTTTCACAAGAAATTGCTAAATGAACTAAGAAACAACTGTTTCAAATAAAAGAAGAATACTGCTTCAGAATAATGAACCAAGCTTGTGTGCAAATCATATGCAGCTGCCTAGAAGCACAAATTCAACTAGTTCCAACAAGAGGTACAATAGAAAAAAAAAAAGGAAAAACTTTCGACACCAATATAATTAATACCTTTAATAACAGATGCTAAATTCGATTAATTAACTGTCAGCCACAAGTCTGCATCAACACCCAAAAATCATGGCATACTGAGAAATATTAGACTCCACCAGAGATCAAGAATTTGAAGAGAAATTGGCATACTGAGATTCTGGACACTGAAAAATCAGCTTTCAATAGAAAAGTACAAACTATGGTTACCTATTGAAAGCAAAAATCCTAACATCTAGTTAGAAAAGACAACTCAGTTTTCAACCGTCAGAAAATACTACAACGTAATGCTGTCCTCCAAATTGCAATAACCCAAATATACTTCATTCGAAGGGAAAAAAAAGCCTCTAAGTCATTATATAGAAGCTAACACTGGGACCTGTAATGAGATCTCCATTGCTTCTAAGGTCTCCTTGCTCCATTGAGCATGCCAACTTTTTTCCCAACTAATCCAAAAATCATGCACAGCTATAAGAATTGAGATTTAAATTTAATTCCTAATACTACACAGCAACAGGTTTTGAATTGGATAAGATTTTCAAAGACCAAACTTGGCAAGGAAAATGGTGGAAGATTTTTTTCCCTTTTTTTGATAATTAGCAGCAACCTTCCCCTCTGCTTAAGTTACCACTTTTTTTTTTTAGGTCAAATGATACTGGACCATTTCCTCATAAGATAATTACTAGAAAAGCACCTACGGATTGATTAAATAAAATATTAATACATGGTGTTCATTGGGACTAAGGCTGAGTTTAATTGATCTGGGTATGCAAAGATTCTGAAGCCTAAATGGTAAATATCAACTAAAAAAATTATACACGCAAATTCATTCACTTCAAAAGGAATCTGCTGCTGGCAATTCAATTGTTTCATTCATTTTATAAATAGCAGATTGCTATGGCAACTCCTATCCCATATGATAAGGAATAGCTCCAACATCAACTATGCAACACTAAATGAATAAATTAAAATAAAGATTCAGATAGTGCAAGCTGTACCTTTCATGTCTAAGAATCCACAAAAATAAGCAACCATTTTGCTACTTATCTACACAATATTCCGGCCCTGACCCAAAACACTTAAGATAACAATTATGTAACATTAAATCAACAAAGAAAAATAAAGGTTCACATATTGCTAGCTTCACCTTTCATTTATAAGAACCCACAAAAATAAGCAACTACTCTGCTAATCATTTACAAAAAAATTCAACGTTGATCCAAGACAATTGAGATAATAATCCATCCTTATTCCTATATACTAATTAATTTTTCCAGAAGAATAACTATATGCAAACTGAGTCTAATTCTTAGAATTACTGAAGTCCAATAGTTCCCACAACACCACTGTTAAATATGCAAAAAATATCGAAAGGGAGCACATGCATTCTTCTCTCTATTCAAGCACAGCGCTAAAGCTTTCAAAATCATAAAGAGCAGGATCAAATCGAAATGTCAAATTGTAGATTAACTAGAAAGAATTTGAATCGATGCTACTATTAATATTTGTTAAACCCCAGATGTGTACAAAAAAGACTCACTTTCTAAGACAGAAAGAGGATAAATCTACAACCAATTAATTCATGCAGACACCTCTAAACCATACAAGACATTAGCGTACTCGTCTAATCTTCCATCATCCCTATGCCTGAAGCGCTTTTCTTTTATCTTCTGAAACGCATGCAGAGTCAACAAGCTATCCGAACCGGCCTGGTGCTTCTTCCCTATAACCCGCTCCACACCAAGGGCCTTGCCGACCCTGTCCAACCCGCCAAACAAATCGCAGAACCGATTCAAATGCTTCACATCATAAACCCTATCTCTGAAAAAGACCCTCACGATGCGAAGAAACTCGGTCAAATCTGCCGGTAGGGCTCTCTGAGTCAAGCACTTGATTAAGTAACCGAAATCGTAAGCGCCGTGAAATGCTATCCAACTCACTGAGTCGTTCAAGACAAGTCCCGACGACATCATCAACTCAGCGAATCTCATCGAATCTATACCAAACTTCCGATTCCTCTCGAAATCAATGCCTTGGCTTCTCAACATTTGTATGGAGTCGTGCGAGTGGGCATCAAGCGATATATCAAAATCACGGAAATTGAATTCCCAAATATAACATCTGTTGGTGCCAAGATCTGGTAAATTCCCTTCCTCATCTGCTATCGTAATGCCAACTTGAATCAGATTCAACATATCAACATTAGCTTTAAGATTTAGGTAACGCAAGTTCGGATCAAGATACCGGTTGCACGGATCATCAGCGAAGGGTCGGAATACGACACCGGGAAACTCCGTATCCATAGAAATCAACGGATACATGTCTATTACGGATCGGATAATCCTAAATTCGGATTCAAGATTATCATCCCAGACAAATCGCACTTCAACGGGCTTCGTCGGAAACAGTGATGGAGGCGACCGCGGTGGAAGTCCATCAGCTATACACATAGTACCGGCTGGGGATCGTGAATGATCGTCGGGAGTTTGATGAAAAAAGGAAACGGATGCGTTTCTTTAGATAGAGAACTCAAAGAAAAGAAGGTACTTGAAGGTAGTGAGAGACGTGGCGGCGATTAAGGCGGTTCGCGGAAACAAGGGTTAAGGTACAGGCGACTGGAGGGGGTTATCTTCCTCTTTTTTTTAAAAAAAAAAAGAAAAAAGAAAAAAGAAAAATCGAACAATTGGCTTGAGTGGGGAGAAATTGGGATTAATTTATTATAAAGGAAAAAAGATTATTACGTGATAACATGTAAATAATACATTCTGACTATCAGGTTTTTTTTTTTTACTAGAAACTGGTTTAAAGTAATATATTGTAATATTTCTAAATTTTTGATATCAATATACAATAATTAAAATATTTAGTATCACTATATAATAAAATGATAAATTTTAATACTATTTATATTATCAATCCGGAGAAATTGTGTTGTTGTTATATTTGAATTTCTTTTTATGTATACTTCTGGAAACAAAATCTTATTTTCTTACTTTCAGAAGAATACGTAGGTTAATGCAAAACTATTGAATTTCTAACCAAATGCAAAATGTGAGTTTAAAATTCCTTTCAATTCCATTTCTATCTATTTCATAATTCATTTGCCAAAAAAATTTCAATTTAATTTTGACAATTGGCTCGCAACTATATTGTCTTCAATCGGGTAGCAACCTTCAACTATTTAATGCCAGTCTTTCCAACCATTGTGTTTCAACACTTAGAAGTGTGGCTTCAACTATTGAATTCTCCTCAACATCTTGCTGTGTAAGAGGATGATCATAATTCATTTTTCCTTTATTGCAATCTAATATATAGACATGCCATCACTTGAAACGTCCCTGCTTTATGCTTCTCCCACTTTAAGTTCTTCAACATTGCCACAGTAGTTGTTCCTTGCACTTCTATTTTATATTTTTAAGAAAATTTAATTGTATTGTACACTATAAAAATGCTTCAAACTCCTCTTCATATGGTAATGTGTAAGGTAGATTAACTCAGGACAATGATAATGGGTTATAGTTCTTTTTGGTTAACTACGTTTCTTCATTAGTTGGTGCTGGAAATTCTTAGATAAGACAATTTAAGCTAATTTTTTTCGAACCATAACAATCTCTATTTACCCTTATCTTTGAAGCATTTTTTAACCGACAACACCCATTTAAACGGTTAACCAAATAAAATATACAAAAATGTCTCACAGTTTTTCTTAACCAAAATGTGCACACCAGCACTTCTTAAGCAGCCAGAAACATGAAAGAAAACAACCAAAAAAGAGACTGGAAGGGCGAATTTGACATGGTGAGAATTGATAAAGCTTGATCCAATATGCTACTTGATGGGTAATTTTAATATTTGACACACAGATAAATACCATTAATCAAACTGCATCCCTTCAACAGAGTTTCATAAGAGAAGACAACAAAATGATAATGACGCCATGGAGAGGTAACTGGAGAAGCATTTTTAGGGCATTCCCCTGTATGTTCCAAACTTCACCAGTTAAAACACAGGATTACAAACTATATATTGCATATTGCAAAAGCAATATGATATATGACCTCGAAAGCTAGAAGTAGGTACCCTCGGGAGGTTGAACAAGCTTCCGGTTGTGTGGGGCTGCCATCTCCTTCTTCAGCTGTGTCAGTATATCCTCCATAGTGTATTCCCGCTGCCAGTTTGCAAGAAGTCCAAACTTCTTTGGTTCCACCTGAAGTAAATGGATATTCTCAAGTTATTATCTAGTTTTCCGGCACAACAACATCATGAAAGCAACAAAAAAGGATTACTGTAAAAAAAAAAGTGGCAACAGAAGACTAAAGTAACACAATAAAGTGCATATATTACTGTTATGCAAATAAGTCCGCATATATAACCATACCACTCCAGTTTCATGGTTAACACAAGTCATGTTAATCCGTGAATGAAATCGAACACTTGGCGGCTTCTCTGGATAATCTTTATCGCAGAATAGCTTCAGCTGATAGATTCGACCTTCATGTACAGTCTGACAAAGAAAAGGAAAAGTTAAACTCAAATACTTGCAATATGTAAGAGACCATGATGCAAGATATAACAATGATATTTTCCATTCTTAAGTATAATTTCTAAAAGCTCTCCACCAAGAAAGGTGTTTTAGACTTCATTTCAATAAATGACAAGGAGCTTCTATAATAGTAATCCTTAGAATTAAAATATTAGAACTCAATCTGAATCCTGCGACAACCAACAACCTTCCTTTCTCTTTATTTGGGAGTTTCTGCCAACCTAACAATCAGAATTATTTTATGGCATTTCAAGAAGTGACCTGCATCATTTAACACTGGAGTATAGTTAACTGATCACTGTAGTTGCAAATTTTCCATTTGTCTTTGTATATTAACAACAAATTAAATAAGTTGACCACAGCTCATAGCGAATCCTGCTGCCTAACATAAGTTAGCAAGAGCTACCAGATTTTTCTCCAACCTTCTTAATAAAAGGATTAACAATACCAAGTGTTGAATAAATAGGCCTTGAGTAACTCATCCCAAAAGTTAGATCAAGGGAGGAGGGATGCTCAAGCCATTATAAGGAGCATTTATATCTTTTAATTAGTCAATATGAGATATCTCAACACAGCCCCCTCACGCTCAAATCCAAACACATGGGAGAAACTAGAGCGTGAAATTTACAGGCTTAGACATCTGTGGGTGGCCTAACATTAGAAGAAAACCTGTCTTTTATACCATGTTCAATAAATGGGTCTTGGGTCTAAGTCATTCCAAAAGCTAGCTCAAGGGAAGAGGGATGCCCAAGGTCCATTGTCTTCAGAAAATAAAAAAGTTCAATTAATTTTAAGCCCGACCTTTACCTTTACTGTTACCATCCAATTCATCAACCATGTAGCCCAAAACATTAAATGATCAATATCCAAAGGGACTGTGGAGCATCCTCCAGCAGTAACCACAAACATTTAGAAAAGTTAATCAATAGATACACATTAAAGGGCGGTCTGACAACTACAGGCCAATCACTATTCACATAAAGTGTACACAAATATAGATAAAGTAAAACAATACAAGTTACATTGAATAGACAGGTTGGGGCTCACCCTCTAAAAATTCTAACACCATCTGAGATTTAGAACCATACTATTAAAACATTACTACCAATCTACCATAGAAGTGCAATGTTTTTGCTATTTTGACCATAAGCCAAGTGCAAAATCCCAATGAATCAAATTATATAATCATCAATCCAAAATAAATTGAAGGCACACATGTACAAGCATGACATGATGTTTAATCTTATCAATTGGTAAAAAAAAGTAAAAAAAAAATTTAAAAAAAAAAAGAGCAATTACATTGTGAGGACCAATGATAGTGCCAGTCCAGGATCTCATGTAGATGTCATCTCCATCATCCATTCCATAGCTTACAGTCCCATCCCCAATACCTTTTTCACCACGTTCAAGTTCCTCCAGCAATCTGAAATTACGAGGTACTGCCCAGAAACTCAAACAGTCAATGTTATAAATAACTTTACAATAATAAAAAGACAGGAAGCCCTGAATTTGAACTTCAAATTACTCAAATCTAGTTGGTTATCATTCAAATTCATCTGAAAGAAAATGCAAATTCCATAGTTTAATAAACCAATGACAACAAACTTCTCATTCTGCAACAATTTAAAGTATTCTCTAGTTTACAACTAAACACACTAACAACATAGTAATTTCAAAAATTGCATGTCAACACATCACTAATGTTCTCAACATGCAGCTGCTTGAGATGCTACACTTCATTTTAGCAAGTTGTCAATTTTCCCAGTCCATTAGAAAAGCAGTTACTAAAAATTCTTGTAGAAGTTCACCATGGCAGCATTGATGTACTTTCTTAGCCCAAAAAAATACAGCCAG
The DNA here is from genome assembly GCA_023653625.1 of Triadica sebifera. Classification (NCBI taxonomy): domain Eukaryota; kingdom Viridiplantae; phylum Streptophyta; class Magnoliopsida; order Malpighiales; family Euphorbiaceae; genus Triadica; species Triadica sebifera. Next base: position 24,925,290 of record CM042908.1, on the reverse strand, counting down.
CGATGACCTCTGACAGTTCAGATCATTATGCATCCTATTTTATCTTAGGCAAAATAGCAACTAGCCTTTATTACCAAAATGGTATTCAATCCTCCAGTTTTTGCACTATGACAGTCTTCAACTACTGAAAACTTCCAAATATGAGCCCCAAAGGCAACTCCAAATCAACATCTACTAGCACCAAGCAGTCCCACCAACCTATCCTCCAGCTTCTCCCCTATCACCACTACAACACCATAGCTACTCAGAGAATCGCTAATCATTTGGAAATATTAAGCACTTTTGTTAAACATGGTATTGCTGGGACCAACTTCTCTGTTGTGGCATCATCTCTGATGCAGAGTACCTTCTTTTGACAAGTTGCATAAGCTTTTCTCCTAAAACATTGCAGACAATCATTTAGAAAGTGGAAAAACTGATGACTTGAAGTTTCTATCCACTTTGGTCCATGCAACCAGTCCAGACCAACAGCACTATCCCCATAAGTCCCTTGTCTGCCTCTTTTCCTCTTGGTAATTGGTCATTAAATCTTAACCAGAGAAGACTGGACAAGCAGACAAAGGGGTATTTTCAGCAAAAATATCTGAAAAATATTGGTTAATATTACATGATACATGCTATTTATTTTTTGCAAATTGGTTTTAAATACAAAGGAGGCAAGTATGGTGAGAAGAGGTGTAGCACTGAGCTTGTGCTGGGACTCATGTTGCCAATGGATTATTACAATATTCATAGCCATTGGGATTGGTGAGGTTGGGTTGATGTAACATTGCTTACGTTAACAGGAAAAGGGCAAAAGGGGCAAGGCATTGAAGAATGAAGAGTAGAGTCAGCCCAGATCAAACCCATAACAAAATGATCAAACAGCCTAAACCGAACCAAACCAAAATTTTCAGCTCAGTTCAGTTGAATCTTTAGAATTTTGGTTTTCGGTATTCTCCGAAACAAACCAAACCACTTCTAACCACATACATGCTGATGTGTATTGCATTTTTAAGATGTTGAATCTGTCTCTCTCCTCCACTCAACACACAAAAATAGAAAACAGAAATCAAAACTAAAGTGAAATCAATTAGGATGAATATAATATCACATAAGACCTTAATCTGCTTACAACAATAATGTAGCAGGAAAATCTTCTTTCAGATACATGGCAATCTCTCACTGTCTCAACTAATGAGAACAAGACTCTCAGATTTACAATTTTTACTTAGTGCAGTTTTCATTATGTTCAGGCTTCTTGAGCTCATGAGCAGACCTTTATTGCAATGCATTAACATAGTAGATGAGGCATTCATCAAAATGGCCAGGTGGTTTTAATATCATTGTACAGGCTGAAAACTAATTGAGTGGAAGAAAAACCCTGTCACTTCACCAAACTAATAAATTTGATCCCGTCATGAGCAAATATAACACTGATAATATAATAAATCAACAACTAAGAAAGTAAAACTTGATTTGTTCCAAGAATAGAAGACAAACACATAAACTCACACGCACCAGCATGCACATGCGCATGCACATGAGTGGATAAAGAAGATTTCCTTTTTTCTTTTTGTTATCAAGGAAAACAAAAGCATACTCAATTCTAAGTTGCTAATGCAGGAGTGCCAGAACCCGAGGTCGAGCAGCTACTAAATTCAAAGAATCCTATTCTAATGGTTGTAACTTTGCAATTAGATATGCTAAAAAAAAATTAACAAAGAGTAGCCACATCATAGAAGGCAAGTAACAAGCAATTTGAAGAACAGCTCTCAAATTATGACCGTCGTAGCCTAATGCTAGAGCACCTTAACTTACGTTATCAAAGCAGCTTCATCAAATAAGAATCTCAATTAATTTCCCAACAATCAACTTTCAGCCACCGCATGTTCATAGGAGAATGATATTCAGTCGATAATCTATAAAAAGCTCCAGTATGAACACAAATTAAATAGCATACAATTCAATTTTTTTTTAAAAAAAAAACAGATTTGCCAAATATTAACAATCATCCAGAAGGACAAACAACATAAACCATCAAATACGATAAGAGATAAAAAGAATTTCAGAAGGATTTCGATAGTGGAAGCTTGCACAATGTTACATCCGCAAATCAATGAAATAAAATAAATCCCACACCAGACAAACATCTAACAGATAATACAAAACAAACCCATGAGCAGATTCTATCAAAGAACATGACAAAGCACAAGATCAGAGCCAGTACTAAGAAAAACTCAAAAAAGGGTATGCTGCAATAAGATCGAAGGACTAACCCACGACACTCGATCCACCTGAGCCAAGCGTCATGGGCTGTTCACTGAGGTTTCCCTAGAGGCGTTTGATGAGATCTGATTGGAAGTTAAGTGAGAGAAAGGGGGGAGACAGAGAAAAAGGAGAATCTATGAAAAGAAAGGCGATGAAGGCGAAGCTGGGAATAAAGAAGAAAACTTGAGGGCAAGAGAGGACGCAGGCTATAAAAATCGTTAAATAAATAGACAAAAGGAAAGCGATTGAATGAACGATGGGTGGGTAGGATTTTTTCTTGGGAATAAAGTGGACTGGTTTTTTTAGTTGTGTCTTCCCACTAGCTATGGTGGACTTCATACTTGCGTTTACTTCATGGGCTCTATAGAGCAAAAGCCCATTTTTTCTTTTTCTTTTTTTTTTTCTGTTTTTTTTTTTCCATAAAACTATTAAATTCTTAATCTTCAATTGCCATTGTTAATTTAACAATATTTAGTATAATATTTTTATTATAGCTTTGATAAAAAAAATTTATTTTTAATTTATTTTTAATTTTCTTTTATATTTATTTTTTATTTTAATTTTGATTGAATCTTAAATTCATTATCATTTGTCTTTTTTTTTTTTTTAATATGAAGGTGAGTTAAGCTCAAAAAAAAAATAAAAAACTACACCATCTAAGTCATGTTAAAACCAATTGAAAAATTCTATATGAGGTTTTGTCAAAAAATGGGTACTAATTGAATAATTATAAGCCATATGCGATAAACAATCGGCTGCAAAATTCATGTCCATTCTCTAATTTGATTAATTAAAGGAGCACTAAAAATGTTTATCGAACAACTCCCATGTATCATATTCACCACTACTCCATTGTCACATTCTAAAATAACTGAAAAAATCGACATTTAAACCCATCTGAAACCCTTCAAGATTACCTATGCTTCAACTCTTTGAATGGAACAATTACCAAATTTCGAAATAAAACCAAATTTCCACCCACCTATAAATTTGCGAACTAAGCCACCACCCATTGTTAGCCCTATTATAACATCAAACAAGGCATTTTTGTTGATTTTTAAAGTTGAAGGCAGTGGACAGTTCCAACTAATAACTATCTCATCTTCACTATTAATGCAAGGGACATTGAGTCCCTTCAATGATGCCCGCATGGTCCAAAGTTTATCTAACAAAAACTGAAACTGGTTTATGGTTGTCATTAAAGATAACCTCATTCCATCATTTCCAGAGTGTCCAACAACCGATTCCAAAAATAGTGGGCCATCGAGCATCTCCAAGCCACACTTTACCTCTCTTCAAATTGTCAATAATCCAATTTTTAGTATTCAAAGAATCATAATATATATATATATATATATAACTGATGAACTCACTGTTGTGGAAATCGGGTTAGTTTCCACCAAAGTGAATAATTGTGCCAAAAATTAAGACAAAAAAAATTTATCAGGTAGTTGGTGGAGTCACAAATGATCTCCCTTAAAAACTAACTTCCTTAGACTCTTAGAGTATTGGTGACATAATTTTTCTCAGATAATTTAAAGCACAATATATCACAAAGTAAAAGACCTGACAATAGCTATTAAATAGACAATAAAGAGAATACCAGAATTTTATGAGATTCGGTCAATTATGCCTACGTCCTCGGACACTACTAAAATAATATTTCACTATTTCAAATAAATATTACAAGAGAGAGAAAATACAATCAATGTTAAAAGTAGAGAGATTGGTGTTTTTGGGATGAATTGTTAAGAGGAGGATGAATCCCTTTTATAGTCTAATGCTATGATGGAAAAATGCTCTCTTTCTGATATGGGATTGCCACATTTCAACAAATCTTCACATTGACAATCTCACAATTCCAAACAAATATTCTCTAAACTCTTATATTACAAATTTCAGTAATGTCTCCAAATGCACTTCGAAGCACCCAATTTCAAATTTTGAGAACATTAAATCCAAGTAATGTTGAAACTTGATACCTGTCACAACTTTTGTTGTCATATCTGCGGGATTTTTAGCAGTCAAAATCTTCTGAAGTAGTATCCCACCATCTTCAAGAATTTTCCGTACAAAATGATATCGAACATCAATATGTTTCGTCCTTGAATGATAAACTTGATTCTTTACCAAACAAATAGCATTTTGACTTTCACAATGCACTTTGACATGCTTCTGACCAATTCCCAAGTCATTCAACAACCCCTGAAGCCAAATTGCCTCCTTAACAACTTCTGAAACTGTCATGTACTCTGCCTCTGTTGTAGACAAAACAACTGTTGACTGCAAGGTGGACTTCCAATTAACCGGTGCTTTTGCAAGTGTGAATACATAACCGGTAGTAGATCGACGTTTGTCTAAATCACATGCATAGTCGGAATCACAATATCCAACTTAATACTGACCACTTTTCTCATCTCGCTCAAACATTATACCAACATCTACAGTATTCTGAATATACCGCAGAATTCATTTCACAACTTGCCAATGTCCTTTGCCAGGATCATGCATGTATTTGCTCACAACTCCAACTGCTTGTGAAATGTCAGGCCTCGTACACACCATTGCATACATCAAGCTACCAACAACATTTACATATGGAACCTTTGACATATATTCTCGTTCTTCATCACTTTTTGGAGATAAAGATGCACTGAGCTTAAAATGATGAGCAAGTGGAGTACTAACTGGTTTTGTCTTTTCATTTATCCCAAAATGCTTTAGTATTTTTCTCAGATATTGTTTTTGAGTCAAACAAAATCTCCCCAATTTTCTGTCTCTGCATATCTCCATACCGATAATCTTCTTAGCTTCTCCTAAATCCTTCATTTCAAATTATTGATTTAGTTAAGCTTTTAACTTTTGAATCTCTCCTTCATATTTTGAAGCTATCAATCTATCATCAACATAAAAGAGAAGATAGATAAAGGAACCATCACGTAGCTTGCGCAAATATACACAACGATCATATTTGCTTCTTGTGTATTTCTGCCTTATCATTAACTTGTCAAATCATTTGTACCACTGTCTTGGAGATTGCTTCAATTCATACAACGATTTGCTCAATTTGCACACTAAATTTTCTTTTTCAGCAACTTTAAATCCTTCTTGCTGAGTCATGTAGATTTATTCTTCTAAGTCTTCATGTAAAAATGTTGTTTTTACATCCAGCTGAACTAGTTCCAGATCAAATTGTGCTACCGAGGCCAATAGTATTCTAATGGAGGAATGTTTTACAACTGAAGAAAACATTTCATTATAATCAATTCCCTCATTTTGAGAGTAGCCTTTAGCTACCAATCTTTTCTTATATCGGATATCATTCTTATCAAGAAATCCGTCTTTCTTTGCATAAACCCATTTACAGTCAATCGCTTTCTTTCCCTTTGGCAAACTTCATAGCTTCCATGTCTGATTCTTTTCAAGGAACTACATCTCTTTTTCCATAAGCCTTGAAAGCTTACAATATGTGTCGCCCCAAAAGACCGATCTATCAGGATGCTTAATGTCTTCCGTTTAGGTGGACTCATAAAGGTAGATGGGCCATTACTCTCTCCCCAATCTTAGAGTGTGCAGTGCACCAACTAGGCTCTGATACCATTTTATCACGGGGTCATTACTCTCTTCCCAAAAGACCGATCTATCAGGGTGCGCAGTGCCTTCAGCTTAAGTGGGCCCATAAGTCGGGTGAGTCATTACTCTCTCCCTAACCTTGGGGTGTGCAGCGCACCAACCAGGCTCTGATACCATTTTGTTACAGTGTCATTACTCTCTCCCCAAAAACCGATCTAATGGGGTGTGCAGCGCCACCCGCTTATAGCTAGGACTCGTCTCATTCATCTATTTGATGTGGGATTAAAGTCTGTTACATATGTCACACTGTGAGGCTTTGTTGTTAGTCATGAGGAGTTTTCTTCATTTCTGTTGTTGGTGTATGGTTTTGATCACATGCGTGAAGTTTTTGAAGGTCAATCTCCTATTGCGGATGTGTGGATTTAAATGTGGGTGCATCACTATTTGTTATACTTGTCACGCACGTGAGAAAATATGATAATTGTAATAAAAAATATTTTATTAGAGAGACTGTCACTCCTGTGATAACTTGTGATGCATGCAATACTCCTTGTTGTAGAGTTCAATCACATGCAAACTTTATTCCAAGCAATTGAGCTTCATACTTTAAAAATAAATGTTGATCTAAAAATTATATTTATATAAAATTGTCTCTTAATTACGAATAATTGTATCTTTAGAATTATAATTTAAGTATAATTTTTTAGGTTATAAATTCTACTTTTATTTTATGATTAAATGAGAAAAATGAGAGAACGATAGAAAATAAAAGAATTTGGTAGTAGTGTTTCAATAAGTTTTCTTTTTATCTTTTATTTTCTTTAACTTAATCATTATAATAGATATGGTTATTGTTATTAAAATATTAGACTAAATACTTTTTATGGGTGCTTAGTGAGTAACCCCAATTTATATTATTATTTTTTATCTATTTAACAAATGCATAATTTTCTTGAATTTCAATTGTGCTTAATAAATTTTTAGTTTAATAGTTGTTTAATCACTAATTATTTAACTTTAAATAAAAATGTTAAGTCTAAATTATTAGACACGCCATTTATAATTTAATCTAAAAATTAGATTAAATACTAGTTAATTTATTTGTTTAATTAATTGATAATTTAAGGTTAAAACCATAAAATCTACATTCATTAGTGTTTAATTCGTTAAATGATATACAAATTGAGAATTGTGAGCTAAGTTCATATTTATTCTCTTATTAATTTTCTTTATTACTTTTTACTGCAATTTTAGTTATTAAATTCTCTTATAGCTTAATCAACTCATTAAATTTGGTTTAGAGTATCTAACATCTTAATTATTTGTTCATTAGTATTTTTTAAGTTAATTAAGAGTTTAAACATATATATCCTCAAAAGATCACCTCATAAGTAATTTATCAGTATTACAATTAGTTATTGCATTTGCAAGTACATTTTTAGTTATCTCACTTCCATTCAAAACTCTCTTAATTTCCTTGCAAAAATCATTGCTAACCACTAACCATTGAGATTGAAAAAACCAAGCTTGGAAGCCATCTAGACCGGGCTTTCCAAGGTCTCATAAAAAACAAAGTTGTCTTAACGTCACCATAAGAAAAAGAATTGTCCATCAACATCATCAAAATTTGCCGGTTCATAAGTTGAATCAAATAGTGATTCACCGCATAGATATTTTATATAATACAAGTATTATATTTTTTACTTATATATAATATATTTATAATGCATTTTTTTAAAATATATAATATTACATAATTTTGCACTTAAAAATAAAATTCTAAATAATACTTACTTTTTAACTTCAAAAAGTTTTTATAATATACTTTTGAGAAATTCTATTAATACTTTTTCGTACATTTTCCACCATATACTTTCAATATAAAAATGACATGTGTTGCTTTATTTATAAAATATTATAATTTTTTTTATATAATAAAAGCTAGTGATTTATAAAAAAATATTTTTTTTATATTCGAAGTGCATGGTGGGAATTATATAATAAAATATTATAACATTTTTCTATATTTTTTGGTAATCCCTTTATACATTCCAATTCATGGATTTAGATATACCAAACTTATCTCATCCTTGATTTTCCTCCCTTTTATATGCACACGTGCAAATTAAATTAAACCTAATGTGTATTTTTTTAACTGAAAAAACGTATATTAACCACTAAAATAAAGTATCTAATATAACAAAATATGTATTCAACCCAATATGTGTTCTTTTACCGTTGAGATATTGTTCAAATCAGTGAATTTAGAGGCCATAAAATTCAGTTCCTCATATATTTAAAGTGTGACTAATTTATTAGTTAACTTTTTTATTTGAGAATTTCCTTTCAATTTTATTATTCAATGTTACATTGTCATGTTTAAATTTTAATGAATTTAGTTTTCCAAAAAAGATAAAAAAGCAATGAAACATTTTTTTAATAAAAAACTGAAATGACATTTATCGTTACGTGGCTCCCAACCAGTGAAAATCTGCCACATCAACAGAACCTAAAAAAGGATCAATGTCATTGCACCAAGGAATAAAAAATTAAATCACTTATTCCCCAAAAAATAAAAAGTTGAATAAATGATTTAATTAAATAGATATTAAATAGATATGAATCATAATCATGTTAATACATTGGCAACATGAAAAAAATTGTATCATAAATAGATTTTATCTGCTTAATCTGTTAAGACATAATTACAAATATGTTATTTTATCAATTATAAAAATATAACTAATTATTTTTGTGTTATTCAAAATTTAAATATTTATTATAATATTATAAATATATATAACATATATTTATATATGAATAAATGAATTAAATTGATTCAAATGAACTTTTATATATTTAATTGAAGTTTAATTAATTAAATTGATTCAAATGAACTTTTATATATTTAATTGAAGTTTAATTAATTAAATTAGAAACATTAATTAAATATAAATTGATAAAATTAAAATTTTAATTTAATATTCGTATCTATTCGTGCTATATTATATCGATTTAGATATATTAAATAAAATTGTGTAAAATTGTATCGTGCACATTAAATTAATCAAGTTTAATTGTATTGCGTTGTATTAACACGATTTTTTTAAATTTTTAATATAATTAATATAATTATATTATATGAATTGTGAATCCTAAAATGACAGAACTAAGCTTCTGATCCGCTATTCAACCTACGAATTACAAGCAACACAGGGAAAGTAGTACTTGATTTATTCCGCTCTCTTCTAGTATCACTTCATCTTCTCCTGCACTCTCCTTGCCATTTTCTTGCTATTTCTTTTTATGCCTAGGAGAACTTTGAAGGTTTCGTTTAATTTAGCTCTTAATGTAATTAATAGCTCATAGTTAATAGTTGATTATCACTAATTAAATTATTCTTTAGCTCATAGTTAATAGTTGATTATCACTAATTAAATTATTGCTTTAGAATATAAAATTATTAATAAAAATATCATTTATTTAATATAAATAAATAAATAAATAAATAAAAATTATAAAATATTATTTATTTGATGTAATTATTTATTTTAATGATGATAATAATGATTATTTCAAAAAACTGTATGCTAAACTAAATAAAAAATGATTTTTTTCATATATAAAGATAATTTAGTTTTTATTTTAAAAAAATTATAATTATCTAGAAAAAATTCTAAATTAAAAATTTTCAATTGGAAATGTTTGAAACTCTATACTATTATCAGCTATTATTTAGAAAAACTTACTAAATATTTATGAATCAATTATCAGAAACAAAAATTATGAACTATCATAAATAGTTGAATCAAAAATCTTCTGAATTTTTATTTCTCATTTCTTATTTTTCGCTTTATATTTTCCATTGTTTGGTTTGTTTTTTTTATAAAGTTTCAATTTCTTTCTCAAACATGTTTTAGTTTCCATATAAAAGTTTGGTAGAAGTGAATATCATTTCAATTAAGGCCAAACATGTAAATGAGTTCCTAAACTATAACTTAATGTACGAATAAGACATTAAATTATTACTTATAATACAATTATAACCCTAAACTTTAATTCAGGTATATTTAAACTCTTTATTGTTGTACTAAGGTCTCTCTCATAAACAGTAACACATTCACAACTGTCAATAAAAGACTGACACTTGTCATATACATTATTTTTTTTTTTCAAAAATTAAAAACAAAATGATGTCATTTTTGTGCTTAAGACACAAAAAAATCCATCATTCATCTCTTTTAATTGCACAATCAAACTCTAACCCTGGGAAGAGGAAAAATAAATTTTATTTTCTCTCCTTATTTTTTTTATATTTAGATTAAAATAAAATAATAAGAGATGAAAAAAATAAAATTCTTATTTATATTTTTGGATTGAAATAAGATAAAAAAGAGGAAAAATTAAAATAATATTATAAATTTACTATTTTATCCTTAATTTTATATAATAATAAATATTTATAGGATAAAAGGGCAATTTTACTTTGAACTGCACAATTTTTTTCAGTCACTTACATTTTCTTTTCGATTTGAAGAGAAAATTAATGGAGGAAAATAACTCTTTATCCAAACAAAGTCTCAAAATTCCCATATTTTACATTCTTATTTTCACTCCCCTCGTATTTTCGATTCTCCCAAATATGGGGGAACAGTTCAGGTCTCTGTCGCCGGCGGTGATGATGGCGGTCTTCACGCTAGCACAGGGAGCTCGCGGCGGTCTTCAGGCGAGCAGCGATGGGTTGGGAGCAAGAGAAAAGAGCAGCGCCATTGATGACAATCTGGTGGATGGCTGACGACAACAGACGAGCCGTTGTCCCTAAAGTCGATGGTGAGTCATCTTTGTCAATGCCTCCATGGTTGCTTCATTTTTCCATGCGTATGGAATGTCTACTATTGATTATGGAACCAGAAAAAATCAATAGCCATAGGATAAGTGTTTAAAGCCCCATCCTTCATTTCCCTCTCTTCACCGGCCATGAATAGGCTTTATCATCGATTCCCTCTCTTCACCGGTCATGAAGAGCCATAAGATAAGCTTGTGGGTGTTAGCTTTTAAGTTCTGTTGTTACTGAAACTTGAATTTTGTACTGATTCTTAAATTGGATGTATGGCAGTCATTAATTTTCTACACAGACGAATAAACCCAGAAGCATTTAGAGAATCTACAATTTCTTCAAATTGCAGTGAAACAAAGCCTTTAGATATTTTATAGTTGTCAATTTAATTATATCGCTTTGTGTTTATCATGATGATCGGACTAGCAGAAGGGTTTAGGGTTAATGGCGGTGAGTAGCATATGGATTGTTAGGGAAAGGAGGCGGTGGTGGACCATGGGCGACAATGGGGTCAAGTGAGGTGGGGTTGGTAGCGGAGATGCCCATGTATTGAACACTTTTTTCCCTTCTTCTCTTTCTAGACCGCTGGCCCACCAGCTCTGTTCATTATTTTCTCCTGCATATGGAGATTCCCTTCTTCTAAAGCGGAGATGCCCATGGGTTATTTTTCTGAATCTTGACTGTTAATGTGGAGTTTCTTGGATCCGTGCTTCTTCCAAAAAATGAAAAGCTTTAGGTGGAGGTGGAAAGATACAGTGGAGAAAGAATGTGGGTTAGAGAGAGAATGAGAGGAGCAGGCGAAGGTGGCGGCAGCATCTGCAGGGTGGAGATGGAGGTGTAGAGAATAGCGAAAGGGACAAGTGAGAGAGAGAAGGCTAGATGGTAAGGTTGGGATTACTGGAGATTGTTGGCGTTAGCTGTGACAGCAGTGACGGTGGAGGGGTGTAAGCAAGAAGGAAAGGGAGAAGAGTGGCCGGATATTGGTTTTTTATTTTTTATTTTCAAATTTTAATTTTTGAAAAAAAAAACGTAGATGTCACGTGTCGGTCTCTTATTGGCAGTTGTGCAGGTGTTAACGGTTCTATTTATGAAACAAACAGCAGTGTGACAACAGGGGTTTAAATGTAACTGATTCAGAGTTTAGGGTTCTGATTGTAGTAAGTCATAGTTTAGGGTCTGACTTGTACATTAGGCTATGCTTCAGAGGCTGATTTGCACCTTTGGCCTTTCTATTAACTTACTTGTTTATATGGATAGTAATGATGTTGTGGTTGTTATTGATTATTGTTTTTATTGAGGCAGCTGTTGACCTCTGTAACTCTTATTCCCGTTTGAAGAAATATGAAACTAGGGTTTTGCCCTTTGGCTGTAGCACAGAGAAAATGTGTTTTTTTTTTAATTCAATTTATTTACCTTGTTTTTGAGGAAAGATTTAAAAAAAATGATCGGACTTATTCCTGTCTCGTGATAAAACTGCTTGCGTTCAAGGAATAAAATTTGATATTACCTTGTGCACAAGTCTTAGCTATTTTTCTTGCATAGTTTGCTCATTCTGCTATAATGGAAGTTCATGAGCTTGTGGTGCTTTTGGGTTCACTAGATGTAGTCATGTAGATGCTGACTGCAAATTTGTTCCCCCTATCCACCCACTAGAGAGCAGAAAACAAGTCAAGAATGGCAGTTCCCTTGTGCTTCTTGTTGGATGCAGTGGTTAACTTTATATTTTGATTGATGGTGCATGCTGTACATGAGGCATGACAATTATTTGACGATGATGCATTGGTTTCCAATCTTTATTATTATCTGTTAATCATAAATGGAACTGCATAAAAAGAATCAATGTGTGCAAGCTGCTTTTCTTTATTTGGAGGAATTTGCTATTGGGAAATTGTCAATTTATATTTTTTTAAAAGCATGTTTTAATATGTCTTGAGGAATACTGTATCTGTTTCTGCAAAAGTGCATTCTTGTTCTTTTTTAAAAATAATAGATATCTATGTCTGTTTTTGCAAAGTGCATTCTTCCTCTTTTCAAAAAATAAATGGATATCTTTTATGTTAATAAAATTTTGTTGCAGATGTCCCTTTATATTGGTAATCTGTCATCACATATTCGCAGAGATGAACTTGAGCATGCCTTCCAAAGATTTAGACAATGCAATGTACTTTTAAAAGATAGATATGGATTTGTAGTTTATGATTTTCCACCTAACGCAGAGAAAGCTTTGAGAGCACTACAAAAAGGTACATTTGTGGGGAGCCATTGACTCTCACATGGTCAAATAAACAGCCTAGACCATTTAAGAGATTAGCATGGGCAACTGGATCCTATGAGCCCCAGCATGACAGGCACTCTGTGAAAGGAGAAGATAATGTGAAAGGAAAGATGGGTCCAAGTGACCAGGATTGCAGGATTAATGTTAAGCAATCAGATGGTGTTAGTAGAGAGCATCATAAAGAGGGGTACCATGAAGATGATGCCAAAGATGACCAAGAGAATCATGGCTACAGGAAAGAGTTTTCAGATGAAGGTGGGAGATTTGAACCTCATCTGGTGGAGAATGACAGATGGGGTAACTAATTCCCTGTCCAACCAAATAAAACTGGTGTGGAAAATGAAATTGAATTTGAGAGATATGAACCTTACCAAGGTCATCATAGGAAACACGATGGAATCCATCAGGTGGTGTATCATGTCAGTTCTACCCTGAAGAGCCCCCCAAAGGATAAAAGTGGAGATCATGTTGATGGAAATTTGAAAACCAGTGTTATGAAAATTACTAGTAACTTGCTACAGATGTGGAGGTAGGATGGAAATTAGATCTTCAGAAAGACATGACACAAAGAAAACAAGGTCATTTTTGTCTCCCCTCCATTCTGATTACACTGCTTCCCAATCTTACTCAGCATCTCAATCAACTGAGCATGTGAAGATGTCTCGTCCCCACTCTAGATCAAAGTCAGGATCTTCGAGATCACATTCATCATCTTCTGAATCAAAGTCTAGCTCAATGTTACATTATTCTAGAACCAAAAGGTCCGAGTCTAGAGCCAGGTTAAGCTCCCATACATCCTTGTCTGTCTCACTTAGTCAACCTTTACTGTCTTCTTCAAATAAGGCTCAGCAGAATCTGAAGGGATCTTCAGATAATGCTACAACTCCAGAGTTGAAGGTGCTTTTGATTGAGCTAGAGCAACCATTAGAAGGTGATAGTGGTTTGGGGGATAAAACAGTTGAAAATAGAATGGTGGCAGAGAACAACAAATATGGGGTGCCTCCTTCCAAGGCAGAAATTGAAATGAAGAATGACCAGCCTCTGAAGTCTGAAGAAGGATAGTGAAGACCATCCAATGGCATCTGGGTCATTACATAAAGTTACAAATTTAAGCAAAACAGCAGCAGAAGAGAGAGGCACAATTGACTCTCCTAAAAGCCTTGCAGAAATTGTTTCTCAAATTCTGATGAATTGATGATGGAACATGTGCCTGTTCCAATGAAGAATCCTGATTCAGAACCTCTTGTCAGTTCATGCTCTAGCGTCTCAAAGAGCATTTCCTCAGAGGAGAGGAGCTATCCATGGTCCTGAGGCATTATTATGAGCTTAATTTGCAATGTGAGAATGAAAGGCATTTACCTGCTGATGTATACTTTGGCTCTGCACGTTTGTGGCCTTGGAAGGTCATGTATTATATGAGGTTGAAGAAGGGCCCTATCTCCATTGAGAACTATGCCAGGCAAGTTTATCAGAATATGGAATTTGGAATTTGGAATAGTTGACAAATACATCAGAAGTAGTAGTGGATGAGGAGGATTGGACCCTGAGAATCCTGGAAAAGTTATTGTTTTTGGTTATGCTTGCCCTCTTAGAACCTCAGATGGTTGGCTTCCACACCACAGGCCCAACTCTTAGTGGAATTCATATGCAGTATATGTAGCTGATAATTTGTGGAGAAACTTCGAACTGGTAAGGTAATGTGCAGGATATGTTTCACATGACTACATGTTTTAGTGAAGTTTTAGAATCCATATGATTGTTAGAAGGTCAGTTCTGTGCTAGAATATTCAGCAGTTGTACATGGTTTGAAAGGAAGATGAATGTAGGAAAATTTTGTCCTGATTTAGTTTGGCTTCCTTTTTGGCATTCCTTTTGGTGCTATAATTGATCTTTATTCTTCAGCTCTTTGTAATGGTTTTTGATCCTTTTTGTTATAAATTCTGCTAAAAGGTTATTTGGGATTTTTGTTGGGTGTCAAAAAAATAGATTTAATTTTTTTTATTTAATTGATTAATTTTTTTTAAAAAATTTTTTATAAGTTGTTTTTCTCAAATTTGCTCGTAGGAAAAACATCAATTTACCTATTTTTCTTTAAAAACAGTTTTCAAAATTCAAAAAAATTAAAAATAATGTTTTTTTTTTCCCGAAAAACGTTTTTCCCAAATGCTATGCCAAACAAATCTTAAGAGTCAAACCAATTTCTAAATAAGAAGATTCCCAACTAATAATAAACTTATATTTGCCAAATACGAAGTTACATAAGACTACTAAATTGGAGAATTTACTAAAATGACGTATATTTACATAATTTAGAAAAAAATATATAATTTCTGAATTTGTTTTTCCTGTACTGCATCATTAATGTTCAGTTTGTGCTCCAAACAGGAGCGCTCCATCACAACACATAGCTTTTGGTGGACTCAAGCTTCTCATGTTTGCTAATTAATTACATCCTATTATTGTCTATTAAATCTGTTCATTCTTTCAAATTTACTTATTAAAATTTAATGAAAATGTCTTCATTTCTTTACTTGCTGGTAGCCCTATATCTAGGGGAAACCAAGCCATGAACATTAGCATGCTTAAACTGACCCTGTTGCCTAGTTTGTTAATTACTCTTGAAGCGTATGTTTTCCTTTTGTTCACTCTTTCAGAAGGAATGTTGTGTTTACCCAATGCTCAAAAATTTCTCAGATCTTTTTCTATTTATTTGAATTTTCCTTTTTTTTTTTTTTGGTTGGGGTTGTGGGGGTCCAGATGGGTGTTTCTTTGTGCCATTTTATGCTCGTAGAATGTAAGATTTATGATTTTTTTTTGTTTGGCTATATGAACATTTTATTTTTATTTATGGGCTCATATGAGAGTCTTTACTTATCTCCAGGAAGAGAATCAAGTTCTTCATTTTCAACTATTTATAATTTCAATAATCAGGACTGAAAAAATTTTACTTGTAAAATCTTGAGTTTGGCAATTGTATATTGCTGTTAGTATAATTTATGCAAGTATGAGAACAAAAGACATGAATTTGGATGACTTCACAACCCTTAATTATCCAATTTTGTTCACATAATTTATAATCATGAAAGAAGAAACCATTGGTGGAGGTGGGTTGTAAAGTTAAGCCAATTAATGGTGTGACTGACTAGTCTGCTGAAATGCTTGATAACGGACACTTTGCTCTAACCTGCTTCCCTATTGGTTTGAAGAAGAGTGCCAGTGTCATGACAATGTAGTGCCATTTTTTTTTTGTTTGGTTATGACTTATGGGTATTGGATTGAATTATGAATTTCATTCGACATTGTTTATCACGTAGTAAATTGTTATCTGGTGTTATAATTTTTATGACCTTGGATGATTTGCTTTTAAGAATCAATTTTAAACTGTTATATTTTTAATTCACCAGCCGTGCTAAAATTTTCAAATGGAATTTTCTTTTCCTTTGAAGTCCTATAATGAATGGCATCTACTTTCTTGGTCTCTTCTATCTATGCAAAATGATATTTTGGTAATGGAGTTCTGAATGCATACCGTTCTTATGTGATAGTATTTGGGTGTTTGGCAAAGCATTATGGTCCTCAACTTACATTTTGGGATACCAAAATGCTACATCGATTGAAAATTTCAAATGCAGAATTATTTAGTGGGTGCAGAAAAGTTATAACACAAAATGTTGGCCGATTATTCTGATAGGATTGGTCAGTTCCACAGTTCCACTTGATTACCACATTTTGATTGCTATATTGGATTTGAAAGTCAGCTGTTATCTGCCATAACCTGAAAATCATTGCATGAAGGATTTATCTGATGCTTATAAAACTGATGTGAAATGGACATGCTCCTATATATTAAGTTGAAGTATCCACAGTCTGTCTTCCTCTTGTTTAAGAAAATTATTCAGCAATTCATATACTTTGTCGTCTTTTTTGTACTTCTCTTTCCTAAACGAAAAAGACTATTGTAAAAATGTGCTTTTTAGCTATAGCTTGGTTATTTCTCACTGCTGGAAAACATGGTGCTTATAAGCATTTTATATCAATCCAAAACGGAAGTTTTTCTCATAAGGTTTGGTGTACTTCCATTATTGGAATTCATTCTGATCTTCAATTGCAGGTCCTCTTGTCCATCATGCAATTTGATAAGAATTAGAGAATGCCGTGTCTTGAACGTTTGGCTTAGCTGTTAGTTCATAATCATATGTGAGGTAGTCTCTTTTGCTTACTGTCAAAGCTCTACTGTTCAGCATCAATATTAGCATTCTAGCATTGGAGAATGAGGTCAAATTGTTTTCTTTAAATGACAAATGTTTTAAAACTTATGTCACTGATTCCATGAAAATTGTTCGTTCTTTTTCCCATGGGTTCTACAAGCTTGCTTTGACCAATTAGAAAATGCCATTGGATTATTATCGGTTATATTGTCAAGTCAAAAAAATAAATATGATATATCAACACAAGATAGACACACACTACTAATAGCAGTGCCTCTGGGATGCTATTATCATTGAAATAATGTTGTGTTCTTATCATGTGGAATTCTTGTAAGGTTGGGTATCGATGAATTTAGAAGGATGATTCCACACACTGGGATTTCATTCAATTATGATCTTGAGTTTAGGATTTTATTGATAGATTTGAAAGGGATCTCTTGTATATCTTTGGATTTGCATTAGACCTATTTTCTTTTATTAGAAAACAAAAACAATGATGTCACTAATGCTTGTTCTGGTGACATAACACCGTTTATAGCAATTTATTTAACATTTTCCAAGTCAAAGTAGCTACTATTAAACTTTGGTCCTAACTTCGATTAACAATAGAGGCTGATTGTTTCGTATCATTTTTTTTATAGTAGTAATATTAACTAGGAACACAATACAGATTCTGCAGCAACATATGGTTCAGCAGAGATGGGGACATCTCGGGTAAAATGTCACCTACACTCTAATGAGGAATGCTAAAGACTAGGTGTGCAAGACTAAACCGAACTAAACTGATTTCGGTCTATTTAGTTTCTTTTATTCAGTTCAGTTGGTTCGGTTTGATTTGATTGAAAAACCGATTAAATCGAATCGGCCGATTATATATATATATTATTAATTTTATAGTAATTAATTATAAATTTTAGATAAAAATTATAGTTTATGATAATTAATTTTGATATATGATAGTTGATAAAATCATGAACTATGACAATTTATTTTAATTTTTATTAACTAAATTTAATTTATGGTAATTAATAAATTTATGATAATTTTTATATAATATACAAAATTTTGATTTTAGTTATGATAATTTATAAGATTATGATAATTTATTTTAATTTATGTTAGTTTATAAAGCTATTATGATTGATTTTAATTTTTATGATTGATAAATATGGTAATAATTATAATTTTATGGTAATTAATAAATTAATTTACAAACTGATTAAAGTAAACCGAATTGATATTCACCCCTACTAAGGATACTATCAAATGATCACTTTCGGAAAGCTAAATGAGTTTCCTTTTCCATTGATTGTCTTCTTTTTACCTTTGAATACTCAACTGGGTCTTGGTACTTCGTTTTCTCCTTTAATACATATTTTCCATTTTTAATATGTTGAGTACTCAATTCAGTATCTAAAATGGTGGGTTTGCTTCCGAATAATGTTTATCTTCTTCAATCTTGGCCACCAGATATCTCAGTCATGAAACCCAATTGCTGGATCTGAAGAAGAAAAAAGGAATGGGGAAGAAGGGGCAAAAATAGTAAATAGAAAATTAGAGAGAGATTTTATGGCGGGACTCTTTATTTATCCCGTTAGCATTCTGCTAGCTAATTTAACTGAGGCTGATATAAGGAGTTTTATTTACAAAATAAAAAAATAGTTTTATGTTACAAATTAAAATTCAAATATTGAGTTGATGCATTAAAAACCGTGAATAATTTACCTGGACATCTTCAACAAGAATTTGCGCACACATGGCCCATTTGGCGAATGAGTAACAACGTACCTCTCTTCTAGCAAACAAAAAAGAAATAGAACTAAAAGAATTACATTTAGCAATAATATCATCAACAATGAATCTAAGGAGGTTAGAGCAAGAAGCTGGTGATTTGATGAGTTTAACCACTGAAGCAACATCAGATTCCATAATTAGAGAGGTGAAACCAAAATCAATAGCAGGTGATAATCCAAAAGAAAATGCTAGCCTCTGCCATGTCAACATCTCGGGCTTCGACAATAGGCTTTCCCCCTGATAGCAAAACCAAACCTATAGAGTTTCGATCCACAAAGCCCAAGCTAGCTTTCGAAGATTTAGTTACAAAGGCAGCATTTGTATTCATTTTAAAATATCCATTTGAAGGAGGTTGCCAAGACACATATTGTGACGGCTTGTGAGGATTCATAAATGAGATATTCAAGATGTATTCCTTGCTGAAGGCAAGAACAAACCGAATCAAAGATAAATGATTCTTACATGATTTACCATTAAGAAGTCGACTGCGGTCGTTCCAAAATTTTCACAATAAGCAACAGAAGCCAGCCATTAAATCTCTATCTGGCAACTTGATAAAAGAAGTAGACTAATCCTCCTATTTCGTATCATTTTTATTCATGGGTTATTCTTCTGCAAAACCTAACTCATAGTAATCTCTTATTAAACCCTTTGAATAGTGAATTTCAGACTGTGGCCCTCATAGTAATCATCTGTCCACATGAGCATGATGACACGATTTTTTTAATTTATTTCGATAATTCGCATGTGCATGATCTAGGTTGTAGTGTATCGATTGCTTCTGATTTTTTTTTTAGTTGCATCAATAACATACAAGAGCATTTATAGAACAACTTAAGTTGAGGATTTGAACAAATCTTTCTTACCATTTTTCTATTATACACAAAACTCTTCTAGTTTAATTAGAGGGCTCGAGTTTGAACTCTAATTATATAGCTACCTTAAAACTCTTAGAGTAGTGATTTGGAGTACTATACAACACGAACAAGATTAATCTCAGTCCGTTAACATATAGAGCAAGGACATATGTGGTTTTACAAAAAAAAAAAAGTTGTTTTATTTAGTTTTGTGTTCCCTATGCATTTTAATGTATAATTTCAACAGTAACTGTATGTTAGAGAGAGAGAGAGAGAGAGCGAACATTGTTTGTGAGTTAAGGAAGAGGGTTGAAAAGGAGAAAGAAGAATTAATGGTGAGAACGTGGACAGGGAGAGGGGTAGTAGAGAAGATTTTACCAAAATAGAGAATGGCACCAGAAAGGTGGCATTTAGTGTGTGATGAGAAGAGTTAGTGAAAAAGAAAGCATAAGAAAAGATTGAACAATAGAGGCTGAAGGTGGAATTAATTTTGTATTTATCATCTGACGTAATAACCTTCATTATTCTCAACTGTCTCAATTACTCTTGCATTTATTTGTTTTTAATGGTCTTTCAATCTAATATAGTCCCCTTTTTTTCAATGCTCGAACTACCCAACCTCCCCCACTTCATCCTCTTCTTCTTCTTCTTCTTCTTCCTTATTTACTTAGTTACCCTTTCCTTATTTCCTTTAATAAAATCATGACCCTATTTATATATACTCTTTTGTCCATATAACAGGAAATTTTGTATCCTTGAGAACTGGCATAACCTCGCTAGTTAGTTTGTTGATTTGTATTCTGTTTGGAGCTTAATAAAATTCCTTTGATTTGATAAAAATAAAATGTATCTTCTGTTGTTTCTGGTTTTTGATCTTGATGTCGTTCATTCCTCTAACTAGCAAGGGAAGACCGTTAAAGCTGTTGCCCTGTATTGGAACTGCAGTGTTTAAACTGGGCAAAGGCTTGTCACATCTGTCTCTACAGATCTTTGAGGTTCTGAAAGTGGGTGAAAGCTTTTAAGCACTCTGTCAAAAAAGTAGAGTCAATAACATTTTTCTAATTGTGGGTATAAAAGATTGTTGATAAATAATTTCTAAAAACGTTTTAGCATATGGCTTGTTACGGTTATCTAGTTTATCAATTCAAATTTAGCTCTACTGCCTCTGTTATTAGCATATCATCTTCTGTTATTTTTGGATTAAAAGTCAAATCATCTCCTAAACTTGTACACTTCATTGATGGTGATGGCACGCATATTGACTTACTTATTAGATTAGCTCTAGAGAATATATTAGCGTGGGCTTGGCCCTATGGAGTCATTGCAATAATTTTTATATAATTTTTTTTTCTGTTTTTGTAAAAACACAAATTCAGATAGGCATTGGACAATTCATGGCCGGGTGGGGCTTCAGTCATGCTACCTCTGCCATTTTCTTCTAAAACTGCTTTCAAGTACAAAGAAAATATCTATATCTTGTCGTGGATTTACGCATATTATGAGTACCAAGTTAATTTACTGATTATTCACTTTTCAATTATTTCAGTTGGCATGGACACTAAGTCAGAGCCTAGCGATCCTCTATGTGGCATGCTCTGGTTGGATAAAAGTAGAATTAGAACTAATACAGTAGATATAAAAAACAGAGATAAAATCATAAAGTACCTAACATTCATAGGAAAACTTGGGTCACTGCAACTAACCAGCTTACATTATCTTCTGCTAAAGAGGGCAGAAAGCTGAACCCAGACAGATAACAACAGAAACTCTACCTCTTCGTCCATATAGCCCATATTCTTGTTTTTTTTAAAGAAAAAAATAGTGCTATTAAGGATCCAAAATTTCTCTCTTTTTCTTTCTTTTTTCTTTAAAAAAATATTTTTAGCAACCTTCAATTTCCCATGCTGAAAAAATGGAGCCCAAAAAAACACTACTTGATATAAAAAGGGTAGGATACAAAGAGTCTGCTAGTCCTAGTGGCAGCAGAATCATCAGAAAGGGAAGCCTAAATCTTTAACTATTCCTGGTCTGCACAGAGTTCTCATGCAGGAAATCCAGCAAAACAGTACTCTTGCATTTTGGGCACTTGGGATCGTCTTCTGAAAGCATCACATACATAAGACATCTAGGGCATCCCACAAGCACCATAGAAGTACCCTCAGGGCTATTGTTGTGTCTAAGGTTGTCTTCTTGGTTTAACTCTGATGACACGCATGAGCTTGGTGGAGATGTTGGTGACACTGTCGCTGATCGGCTTGGTGACTCCACTCGAGGGTTAGGCCTTGTTGACAAATTCAGATTCAGGTCAAGCTTAGGTCCGTTTCTGTTATCATTTCCATTTCGTCGACTCATCTTTTGCCTGTTCTTTATGTAATATACTTCACCTGTCTAAACACAGCAGCAGAAGAAAAAGTTTGAAACTTTGAATTGGTTGGGCAACAATACAGATTGTTAGATAGATAAATACAACTGAATACATACGTTACCTCAAGATTAAGGAACTCTTGCCAACCTGAAGGATTTTCTAATTCAGTCTTTGAAGAAGGGAGATTCGTATCATGAAAGAGATCAAGGGTGAAAGGGAGAGTGGCTAGAGTTGAACCATGACTGCTTGAAACCATATAATGATGTTGGTGGGCTTGAACCTGTAAGACCATTATATAAGGGGAAATGAAAGGGGAGAGAGGGATTTTTCTTTAAAGCATAATTTAATTATGGGAGAGAGATGGAGGGTGTAGGGGGCAGAGAGAGAGAGAGAGAGAGAGAGAGTTGAATTATGAGTATTGGTGGAAGGAGAGTGTAAATTGAGGCCAGGAAATGTATTAATGAAATGGAAAAATCCCAAGGAGTATGCAGAAATTGGAGTAAATATTGCAATTACAAATTGCAGGAAACTTTTATTCATTGCTTTTAGGGGGGAGGAGAGAAGAGGGGTCGGTGTTTTAAAGTCTTTGAGAGCAATACAGCACACGAAAAACCCATTAGCTTTTAAGGCTAATGTGCTAGAATCCCTTTTCTTTTTCGTAAGAAAAAAATAAATACACAGAGAGTGAAAGAAAATTTCTCCAGCTAAGAATTTAATAGAAAACACCAAGAAATTAAATGTCAACTAAATAAAAAGAACTATAACAGCAAAACCCAATTTTAATATCCAACAGTACTTAAAGAAATTAAATTGAAAACTAAAAAGCACCAAATAATATTAAATGGCAACACCCAGAAATTACATAGGAAACAACAACAAATTTAATATGAATCAAGGGAAAGCTGGATTGCTTTCTTCAACTCAAGAAAATATTTTCTATAATAAATACATACTAAGGCATCTATCATAATATTACGACTTGGAAAATTATGAAGCTAATAACCATTTTATATAGATTTTTAATTGTCCCCAGTGGAATACTATTCTATTATATAGAGCAAGCAGACTTCATTAGCTTCAGAATAATAGCCTTGAATAGCTTCAGAATAATAGCCTTGTTAATGATGCTGAATATGATCACTGAAACTTTATATCTAATGAGGTCAAAACAGTTTTAAGGCATGATTTTCATTTCACTGCAACATGGGCGCAAGTGTTCTAGCCATTGATATGCAAAACTCACCATTTCAGGGGAAGCTCTTGATGTTTGTGGCGAAGAATTTACCCAGTGGAGTCATCGAACTCGAAATCTCTAATTTTATCACAAGGATAAAGTTTAAACCCTGAAAATGTTTTGAGGTAAACCTTACTAACTTAGTACAATAAGTAGAAACATATCACCATGATACTATTACTAGGCCATTTATATCAGTAAATTGAACTAAAAATGTCTAATTTTAGACATCGACGCCACAATTCATTTATTTATTTTATATCAATAGATTGGTATCACAGAGTATATGATAAAAGAAATGGATAAAGATGAAGTAATGGGCTAGCACTGGAGATTGATCTTTTAAATTTTAGTTGGACAGGAAAAAAAATTAAAAATATATTAAATTCTCAATATAAGACTTGCAAAATCATACAATAATTACAAGCAATGTAACCCCGGAAAAAATAAAATAAGACAGCCGCATGGGTAGGTATAAAATTTCCATTTATGGCAGCTTTGAACAGATGTGGAAAGCAATAGTTGACAACTTGACCCTGCCTTAGGGTTGCTTAAGCACCTCTTGTCTTTATAAATTCATTCAATTAATTAATTAAGGGTATCACAAGCTGATTCAACTAAATAAAATAAAATCAATTATTTTTATTTTTGCAATTGCGAACGTGTAAAAAATCATGTTATTATTGTATGAGTGTTTTTTTTTCTTTGAGTTTGAATTGAAAGCCAAATTAACGGTGATCCACTTCCAAAAGTAATTTCAATATTTTTTTACTCTGAGTTTGACAAAAATTCTTTTGTTTTTTTTTTTGAACTAAAGTATGTGATCTTCTTCACACATCTGCATAACAATTACTACGTCAACATTTTTATTTTAATTAATTATATAATTCGAACACGTTTAAATATATGTACATACTAACATATTGAATCATTTTTCAGATGTTAAAAATAAAAAAAAAGAAAGAGAAATAGTGAAGAAATAAAAAAGAGATAAATTCAAGATGTCATTGTCATTCTGTTCATAGAACCTGGACTTAAACAGTCTTTTTTCATTCATTTATTCTCACCTGGGGACTTTGTATTTCTGGGAAGTATATCTACCCTTCGATTTTCATATATATATTTCTGAAAGTGACTATCTTTTTTTATTTTGTTTAAATTTGGTTTTATTCAATTTGATCCCAAATTATTAGAAAGTAATCCATTTTTATTATTTTTGAAGAAAAAGAAAAAAAATTGTTGTCTATTAAACAAAATGGCTAATAATTTAGACTTCATAATTAGATTAACTATCTATTGTTGCATGAAATTCATCAACATTTTGTGAAAAATATATACTCTGACCCCCTAAACTCTATATATTTTATCTCTTCAATTCCTAAACTTTTATTTGTTCAAATTAAGCTTTTTAAATTTTATTTTGTTAAAATTAAGCCTTTTAACATTGATTTTTTCTATTAAACTCTCCAACTTGCAATTTTGTAGAAATTAAATTTTGTAACTTTGATTTGTTTCAGTTAATAAGAGTTTAATGATATTTGAATCCAAAATATGCATGTTTGTTGAAATATGTGAATCAACCATAAGTATTAATGGGCTGAATACAGATTAATAAGGTTTCAGATATGAGTTGTGCGGGTCAAAAATTAAATAAAACCCACATGGTCATGAAATTGATCTCATAATGATTCAACAATTTCTTAAAATTATTATCAGTTAGATAATTAATTAACAATAAAGAAAATTTTGATATGCACAAATTTATCAGCCATTTGGTTAAATATAATAAATAGTGAGCTGCTTTGAGTAAATGGGTATTAAGTTTGTGCTTTAATGAGATTCACCAAAAGCCAAACTGCACAAATTCTTTTTATTATTTATTTATTATTATTTTTTAAGTCAGTTTTGGATAAGTTTGTATTTATTTCAGACATTTAAGGTGTTGCAATAAAACTCTGATAAAAATACTAATTGCATTTTAGTTCTAAAGAGGGAATTGTTGACTAACTTCGTTTGCCAATTCTAGTTGAAAAACCTAACTAAATAAACACAGAATCAGAAAATTTTCCCTTCTGTACATTTGACTTCATAAAAACAGTTGCTCAATTTTCATAATTATTTTTCAATTATGGTTTTCAATTTTGGAAGTTAAATTAAATCCACATTGGTAAAACTATTTATCAATTAGGTTGATTTATGTATAATTAATTGGATATCTATAAATGTGTATAAATAATTCAATTTGGGTGGCAGTTGGGTGTGAGATAATAGTATGTACTCATTGCAAATATATATATTAATTTGCTTAATCTTACAGCGAGCCAATTGGGTTAAATTGTTCGTGAATAATTAATTTGAATTATTTTTGATAGATTATCGAGATTTAAATTCTCGATCAATTATTCTATGAGATAAATATATTTTTTTTGGTTAAAAGAGGTTGACAGGTGTTTTAATTTGAAATATTACAATTATGATTATCGGATTAGTATCATTATTTAACATTTTTTTACGATTTATTTTTGTTATTGAAACGGTTTGCAATGTCAAACAAACATTAATTTGAACAATTTTTGGAATAAAATTCTTTTTACTGGATCCTTTTTGCGTATAGGAATTCACAGCAATCTCTTAGTTCAATCTTTAAATAATTATTCACAAGAAACCCTAACTTGATACGTTAGAAGGAAAGAAAAAAAAAAAAAGAAAGCCCAACCAGGCCACTCCAGATGATGCGGTGGTAGAGAAAAAATGAAAATCCATTTAAGCAGTGGTTTATTAATAAATTAAAACAAACTATAATAAAAAAAATGTTTTAACTTTTATGAAAGTTAAAGTAAATATTATGATAGAAAGTGGGATAGGATTATAAAAATCTTGTATTCCTTAATTAGAAATTTTAAATTTAAATTTTGAGTATTGAGAATTTGAAAAACATCGCTTTACCTCTTAATGCATTTATCCTCATGAATTTGATAATTGAAAACAAAAAAACATTAATATTTTTGAATATTTATTTATTTTAATAAAAGGTTTACCCTAATTTTTTGGATCTATTAGAGGATTTTCATTTTCAAATTAGAAAAGATATTTGATCTGCCAATTTGAGAGATTATGACTTGATAAATCCAGTGATTTCAACAATTTTCAGTTGTTTATTATTATTATTATTATTTAGTAGAAAGTAATTTTTTAATTAATTGTGAACAAGTATATAAAAAATCACTAATTTAATATTATACTTTCAAGTAAATTCTAAAGATTTTCTTTCACATTTATATCTGTAACATGATCAAACAGACAATTATAAATTATAATATGACTGATTTTGTTAGTTAACAAATAACAAACTGGGAATATTCTTATAATTAACAATTCATTATCAATAATTCTAAGAAAAATTTAGCGATAATTACTAAACACACAAATTTTAAAATATACCTCAATTAAATAAAAATCATAAACAAATATTTCATCTAAAAAGCTCAAAGTTATATAATATAATTTGAGATGGCAATTTCTAAATTCATATCATGATTTTGATTTTTTTTCAAGGTAATATTTTTAGAGAGTTTCATATAATTTCAGATAATTTATTTAGCAGTATAATTATTTAACGGGTAATAATTCATTATTTTAATTATAATTTGTAACATAAAATCATTTTGTAACAAAAACACCCCTCCATCCAATTTGTTACATTAGTCAGCAAAAAAAATTATAAAAAGAAATTATATGGAATTTTTTTTAAAAAAAATTGACGTGGATTTTTTAACAAATGAAAAATGAAAATGCCCTTCTCTATTAAAATCAGATTCTCTCTAATTTTTCCAAAGGAAAACTCTAATCTCTGATTCCAAAGGTATTCCTCCTTACACAACTCGACCAAGTGTCGTCCTGTCAGCAGCCGCAACAACGTGTGTCCAGCGATCGCCCCATCTTGAAGATCTCCCTCTAAATTCCCTGGATCTGAAAAAGCTATGCTGATAAAAAAAAAAAATTCTTATCGACAATCAGGATTTTCTCTCTCTCCTCGAAAGCAATTTCTTCAGCGTCCTCACCATCCAACACCGGAGATTCAAATGGTTTTGGTAATAGACGACTTAATTTCTCCTTTTTGTGGCCTTCTCTGGAATTTTTTTTCCTTATTTTTGAGATTGGGAGCTCATTGTTGTTTAAAATATATACAAAAATGTGATAGGAATGAACTGCACCACCGTAATATTCCTCAACAGAGGACGGAACCAGTGAATGCTGTTGTGGACTGCTAAAAGAGGCAGAAGAGGATCACTCCGTTGTAGCTGGTTGGGCGATGGGCTGTGAGAGTGCGCATAGCTGCTAATAAAAAATTTTGGAAATTGATTTCTTCTTTTATCTTTTATGGTTGTATACTTGAGTGGGTGTTGGAATATGCTTAGTTATGTTTGCTTGTTGATAAAATGAAGGAAAGAGAAAGAAAATATGTTTAGTTGTGTTTGGTTGTTGATAAAGTTGTATTTGGTTGCTGAGCGAGGAAAAGTGCTGAGAAAAAAAAATGTTTTGTGGGATCCAATTTGCAGTGGAAAGTCCATGTTAGAAAACTTCACAGTTTTGGACAGATGGGGTCTTTTTTTACAAAATCAAATTAGAAATGATTTTCTTATATAAATTATAATTTATGTAAATTACCATACATTCAATATATCCATGCTTAATTTCGTATCTTTCCATTGTGAAGGCATTTATTACCTTTTTACTATTTCAAATGAATCCTCTGCTCCATCTACTTCAAAAGTTGCTTTGGCTATTAATTGGCAGATATATAGATGCTAATTTATTTTTGTTTTTCTATTTAATAAAACATATAAATCATCATGTCCTTTAAATATTTAATATTTCATGAGCTATAATTTAAGTTATGTAAAATCAATATCCTATAATTTATCTATTAATTTTTCTGCAAAAAACTGAAGCAAATTAAAGAAAATACTCTTTTCATTTAGGTTTTTGCTGAACCTATATGTATTGATGTGCCTTGTTAATTTTAACGGTCTAAAAGATATGAGCGCCCATATATGGGGATTCAACGACTTCAATGAGGCAAATCCAAATATCCATATGACAAAATATTCATATCAAGTTAACTCATTAGTACATTTTTGAACAATTTCAACAAGTAGTTGATTAAGCCAATAAAAATGCAACTCAATCAAAGTGAAAAAATACTTTTCATTCCTATTAATAGGTAAACTTGTAGTAGTATCAAAAGATAAAAGAAAACTTACTTTTTCTAATATGTACTAGCTAACTATTTATATTGGAAAAAAAATAACCACCTCCTAGCTAGACTAAAACTACTCGTAGGTTAAATAAATTTCATTACTATGATGACATGTGGACAATTACACTCTTTGCAATCTAGATTGCTCATTGATCTGCTTGTTTGCTTGCTACTGTGTGTCATCCTTGCACAATATGCATGATGAATATGCATGAATTCATCATCTGCCCCTCAAGTTGGATCCTTGTAACAGTCTGCAAGGCCCAACTTGGAAATAAGTTTAGGAAATTGGGGAGCAGATAAAGCCTTTGTAAAGGCATTAACTGGTTGCTCTAAAGTGAAGACATGCATAGTGGAAATGAAACTATGTTTCACCTGATCATGCACAATATGACAATCAATATCCAAGTGTTTC
Source organism: Triadica sebifera (assembly GCA_023653625.1). Taxonomy (NCBI): domain Eukaryota; kingdom Viridiplantae; phylum Streptophyta; class Magnoliopsida; order Malpighiales; family Euphorbiaceae; genus Triadica; species Triadica sebifera. The sequence goes on along the minus strand of CM042908.1, from coordinate 24,896,222 downwards.
GTACACTCATGAAACACTAGATTGGAAGCAATGTGCATTGCAACCTTATTGTCACAGTGAAGTTTGATTGGTAAGGACAAAGGAATGTCGAAGCTTTGCAGCAAATAGGAAAGCCATTGCAGCTCACAACTGGTGGAAGCCATTCTTTTATACTCAGCTTCTGCATAAGACTTAAACATTGTCCCTTTTTTTTTCGAGGAAATGATAACTGAGCCAAGATATATGCAGAAACCACTTACAGATCTCCTCATCGTAGGGCAAATGGCCCAGTCAGCACCACAATAAGCTTCAAGCAAGAAAGAATTAGTCATAGAAAAAAACGAGGAATTGCCTTTGAGGTACCTGAGGATATGGAGAGCTAGCTGCCAACGTGGCTTATTAAGAGCTTGTACAAATTGACTCAACTGTTGCATAACAAAGATGATATCAGGCCTAGTAAAACTAAGATATAATAACCTTCCTGTAAGTCGTTTATATGGTTGAGGCTCATCTAAGAGATCCCCTTATGCATTACTCAATCTGTGTCCCTTTGGTAAAGGAGTAAGTGTTGAGTTAGCTAATATAAGACCTGCATCTTTGATTAAATCAAAGACATATTTGCGTTGATTAACATATATGCCCTATTGTGAGCGTGTGATCTCCAAACCAAGGAAATACTTAGCATGTTTTAAGTCTTTGATAATGAAACTCTGATGTAGATAAGTTTTAACTGCTTGGATGAGGACTTCTGAAGTCCCTGTTAATAGCACATCATCCACATACATAAGTAAAGCAAGAAAATCAGTATTGTTCCTATAGATGAAGAGGCAATGATCATTCTTAGACTATTGGAAACCAAAAGATTGCAATTTTTGAGTAAGTTCAAGATTCCATTGTCTCGAAGCTTGTCTCAAACCATACAAAGATCGATGTAACTTACAGACTTGTCCTGGTTGAGCTTTATGATACCCTGGTGGTGGTATTATGTATACTTCTTCATCAATATGCCCATGGAGAAAGGCATTATTGATATCAAGTTGGTGAAAAGACCACAGTTTAGCTACTACAATAGTAATAAAAACTCTAACTGTAACAGGTTTAGCAACAGGAGAAAAACAATATGTGAAATCAAGACCCTCCATCTGATTGTACCCCTTGGCTACAAGTTTGGCCTTGTATCTATCTATAGAGCCATCATACTTTAATTTGAGCCTATAAACCTGTTTACACCCTATAGCTTTCTTGTTATGAGGCAAAGTTGTTAGCTTTCAGGTCTGATTATGCTCAAGAGCTTTGAGCTCAACTTCCATTGCTGCTAACCATTTAGGATCTGCCCTTACCTGCAAATAAAAAATGGCTCTTTGATAGCAGATATGTTAGCAACAAATGATAAATGTGCTTTTGTGAAATGCCTTGGGTTAACATAAGGGTAAGTTGGTGGAGTATAAGGTTTTGAGGAGATGAGGGAATATGTAGGATCTATGTGAGTAAAAGAACAAACAAAGTCAGAAAACCAATTTGGTGGTCTTTTGATTCTTGTACCATGTCTCAAAGGTGAAATTGAGGATGGTATGTGGACATTGCTAGACTCAATAGACTAATCAGATTCTAACTGAACTTCTTTAGTGGTTAGGGATGAAGTAGGATAGATTATAGGTATAATGTCTGTAGTTGTTTCAGTGGTATGAGGAGCAATATGCAGTGGAGTGGGTAGAATTGCTTTATGTGTGTCTTTGTAAGGATAAGTTGTCTTATGGAAAGTGATATCCTTAGAGATAAAAATTCTATTTGTGGATAGATCAAATAGTTTATAGCCTTTCTGGCCAGAAGAATGACTAAGGTAAATACATTTGTGTGCTCTGGGAGATCATTTGTCCTTATGAGGTGTTACATCTATGGAAAAGCATAAAAACCAAAGATTTTAAGGGCAATAAGATATGTTGTTTTGTTGTATAATAGATAGTATGGTGTATGCCATGAGAGAATAGAGCTAGGTAATCGATTAATAAGATAGGTAGCTTGCAACAGAGCTTCACTCCAATAAATTGTTGGCAAACCAGATTGGAAAAGTAGAGCATTAGTAATTTGAAGTAAATGTCTGTGTTTCCTCTGAACCCTACCATTTTGTTGTGGTGAATAGAAACAAGTTTTTCTGGTGTATAATCCTATGTTGGGTAAAAATATCTTGACATGTCTGACTCAAAAATTCATTCCTATTATCTGTCCTAATCACCTTAATAGCAGTATGAAATTGATTATGAACCATAGCAAGATAATTGGTTAAAATTTGAGAAACTTGATGTTTATTTTGCATGAGAAATGGCCATGTACTTCTACTATGATCATCAAGAATGGTCATGAAATAATGTGCCCCTGTCTTAGAAGCCAAGTGATAGGGATCCCAAAGATCCACATGTATAAGCTCAAAATTACAATCAGAGCGGTATTATTATGAAATGACAATCTAGTCTATTTGGCTAGAGGACATATCATACATGTATGTGTTATTCATGCTTCTGTAACATGTGACAAATTTAAATGTTTCAATGTTGCATCAGAAGGATGCCCCAGTCTTTCATGCCACAGAGTACTACTAGTAACGATAGTTTTATTCACATTATATATTGTCATATAATCATTATTTATTAGGTAAATGGTATTTATAGGGCGGAATACACAAGTAAAAGAACTGGAATTGAGGTAGTATAGATTTCCAGCAGCCTTGCCTATAGCCAAAATCTGATCAGTCCTCTGGCCCTGCAATACATAGTTTGCTAGGGTAAAAAATTAGTTTAACAGAATTTGTTTGAGTCAATTTTCTCACTAAAAGCAAATTATGTTTAAAAGAGGGAATGCATAAAATATTTTGTAGAATAAGTTTTCCATGTAATTGTATACTCCCTAAATGAGTCGTTTGTTTAGTTGTTTCTTCAGGTAAATGAACAATAATGTTATGTTTTGTTGGGAAAAAAGTCATAAAAGCATTTCTTGAGGCACATATATAATTTGATGCATCAGCATCTACTATCCAATTACCGTGATTCTTAATGCAGCAATTAAAATCTTTTATCTCTACATTACTTGCAAACTCATTTAGATAAGCAAAATTAACATCTTTTGCCATGCTATTCTGATTCTGCTTCATATATCTTGCCATCTCTTGCTTGAACATTTCAGATAATGATGCCATCCAGTGTTTTATATTTTCACCCAATGTGTTATCTACCATCTCATCCTCATCCAATGGTGTACTTATCATATTAGCCTAACTCCTTGCTATAACCCTATCCTTTTGCTTCATTTAGGTATACCATTCAGAGTAACCATATAATTTGAAGCATGAGTCTTTCGTGTGTCCATTTTTCCTACAATAGTTACAAAATTTATCTTTTTTACTTTCCCTATCCTTCTTCTTATTGTCTCATTTATTCATCCATGAACCTTGGCCTGATACTCCTCGAACCATCATAACATTGCCTTCTACAGTCTCATCAAAGCTCATATGTACCATCCTTTGCTTCTCTACCCTTAGCACCATCAAGTATGCTTTACTAACATTAGGCAAGGGTTTTAAAACCAGTATTTGGTTCTTGATATTGTCATATAAGTCATTTAAACCTACTAGAAACTGCATAAGCCTATTTTGTGCAATAATTTCCATCACATTCCTAACAACCCCACATGTACACTGTCTATCAGCCCCACAAATACATTTAGGAATTGGCTGCAACACATTGAGTTCATCCCATAATTTTTTCATTTTATTGTAATTCATTGTAACAGATGTATTACCTTGCTCTATATAAGCTATCTCTCTCTGTATTTGATAAATCTGGGGGCCATTGCTCTCCCTAAACTATTGTTCTAACTCCTCCCACAGTTGTCGTGCACTTGATGCATAAATGAAAGATTCAGCTAACTCTTTATCATGGAGTTTAGGATCCATGAAGTTACCATGAAATCTACTCTTTTCCATTTATCAAGCTCTGGATCTTCTGTATTTGGTTCCATCATTCTTCCATTAATAAAGCAAAGTTTATTATTAGCTCCTAGGGCATTTTGAATTGACCTATTCCAAGTCAAGTAGTTAGAATCTGTGAGTGGAGTTGTAAAAAGCAACATCCTAAGTGATCATATCCTTGAAGTTGAATCAGATCGTCAATATTTTGCACTCTTCCCAAATTGTTCCTATTTCTCTGTTCGCTTTTGATCAATGACCAAAAAAACACTTTCAACACTAAGTAATATTAATCAAGAAAACAAGACAACAAGATTGTGGATCGAGGCTCTGATACCATGAACAATTTCAACGAGTAATTAATTAAACCAATAAAAATGCAACTCAATCAAAATGAAAAAAATTCTTTTCATTCCCATTAATAGGTAAACTTAGTATTCAGTATTAAAAGATAGAAAAAAACTTATTTACTCTTTCTAATATGAACTAGCTAACTATTTATATTGGAAAAAAAATAACCGTCTCCTAGCCAGGCTAAAACTACTCGTAGGTTAACATGTGGACAACTACTATGTAATCTAGATTGCTCGTTGCTCTGCTTGTTTGCTTGCTACTGTGTGTCACCCTTGTACAATATGCATGATGAATATGCATGAATTCATCAATTTTTATGTTAAAGTTCTTATTACATTTAATACCCAATATTTCTTTTCGTACCGATGTGGGATTGACGGGAGGTGTGTTACAATTTATGCTTGAAATTCTTTATTTTTTTTCTATTTTTATAATAGGGATGTATTTATATATCTGTACCATATTTTTGTAATCTAGTATTGGGTTTAAATGGTGAATATAAAATGATAATATTAGTGTATGATTTTATTTATTTACGTACTTTCAACTACCGTAGGTTATTTACTTTACAAGCCTTTCATCAATTTTCAAGATGAAACCAATCCAACAAATAAATTTTTGACAAAAGAAAAATCAGAAAAATAAAAACTTAATATATCTGTTGTTCAACTTTCTTTAAGAGATTATTAATTTGATTAGAATGTGGTCAGTCCAGAGAATCATTTACTGTGCTCATCACCTAGAAACCTATGTCAGAGACCAACTGTATAATAAGTAATAACAATTAAGTAAAAACCCTAAAATATGCATACATATATGTGTGTGAATAGTCTTACTTTCAAGTTTTACGATCCTTACTACCCAATATTAATAATTTCTATCATAATTAATAAATTAATAAACTTTGAAAAATACTATATAATTACACAGTTGTAGAGATGAAATTAAAAGATGAATTAGTCTTTGATCCGGTAGTAAGCTTTTTTAGAGAGCTCGATCTTGAGCCTTATCATTTTCTCATTGGTAGATATTTTGAAGTTATTTAAACTAAATAATTAATTTTATTCAAGAAAAAGATAACTTATGAGAAATTAAAAAAAAAACAATAAATATTGACGTATAGTGTGAATGATGAAGGAAGAATTGAATTCTCAACCATCCCCTTATAGAAAAGGATGAAAGGCATTAAGTGAGATAGCAAAAGATTAGCCTCTAAATCTGGGAATAGTGTGAAAGAGAGTGCTATCTATTTTGATTGATTGCTTTTCATGGCAGAAATTGCATTCATTCCCCATAAACATTTCTATTCCTTTAAGCAACCAAACTCCACCTATGCCTTTATGAACATTCATTTTCTATTTTTCCTTCTTTTTTTTTCCTTATATCTTTTAATGCTGGTTCTTCAATTATTAATTATTCTGTAAGGAGAAAATCAGTGAGTTTAATGATGGTGTTTATATGAGACAACCCCACCTTTAAATTCCACTTGCATTTCTCTATGACAAACCTTCAATGCTCCAATTAAAACTTGATATAATCAATTACTGTACAGTGTACACAACAAGACAATATATATTTGGTTTATACTTTATATATATTTATTGTTTTTCTTGATTTCCTAAATTAATTTAACATGAAATATATTCTATTCTATTGAAATGAAATTCACACATCTCTGAAAAAAAAATTATACAGTAGCTTTGTGTTTGCAGTATCAGATAAAATTTTGATATGAATATATATAGTTGTTGTATAAGCCATTAATTGTATTTAGTTTTCCTCATTTCTGGTTGAACATCAATGATCAATAGTTCAAGGTATTTAATGTGATGAAATTCATGAGAATTTTATTTTCACTTTTGGCTGGGATATTAACTTATTAAAGTCAACAAAGAAGAATGATGATCATGTAAAAAAAAAAAGAAAAAAGCTGCTGTGGTTATTCCGTAACTCAAATCATAAAAACATGGAAAAATACATTTCAATTGTCATATTTTTTTATTGAGTTTTTAAATTTTTATTGTATTTTATTAAATTTTTAACTAATTATTTTTAATAAATATTATATCCAAATTCAACAGATTAAATAAAATAATAATATTATTTATCTATCATACATTGAATTCTTGAACCATCATTTTTTCAATTTTTTTGCCTATTGAATCCATCTTGGATTTGGAGTGCTTGAGAGGATGAAAACAAACCAAACTGAACCAATCAAATGGACACCTCTAATTAAATCAGCTAATGCAGCATAGGATTGTGGAAGAAAGACAGTTCACTTAAAATTAATTTTACAAGTAGAAAGGAAGGAAATGTTAGAGGAGACATTAATTAAGTAATTACTTTGTATAGAAGCATTAAAAGAGAAATTTTTATGATGAAAGTGAAACAACCTTTTTTTTTTTTTGGGGAATAATTTTGAGGCTTATCTTTTTATTAAGGTTTGGAATCTGCAAATGTCCTGTTTTCAATCAACAGACTGCTAAAACTGCTGATATAAATTTCATTTTTTCAGTCATTAAGAAAATTCTGTTGGGGGCATTCATCAATCATAAGGTGGGTGAGATGTACCTAGCCCAGACCATTTTAAATATGATACATTTAAACGATAGGACATGAAGTTAAATGATTTTAGGTCTAGAATAAATGAATTTAGTTCATAAATGAATCGATACATTTGTAACAAATAAAATATTTTGTTTGATCCATTTGTAACAAGATAAAAAATTATGTTAAAACAGGTTGACTGGCATAATTGGATTGATCGTGTTAAAATATATACATTGATGTGATTATATAAAATTATTCAATATAATATAATTTTAGTATATATATATATATTACACAATCAATTTTTTTTAACGATACTTTAATACGAATTAATCTCTATCTGTTTATTTCCATAATAATTTGTAAAAATTAAACGAGTTAAACAGATCATGTCATATTATAAACATACCGTGTTAGCGTTTAAAATTGTTATATGATTTTCTGATTTACTATATTTATATTATACTTGTGTATTAACACAATCGATTTACAACATTTTAACACATACTTGTGTATTAACACAATCGATTTACAACATTTTAACACCCATTGACAGCTCAAAATGTACCCTTGTTATTAACTATTTTTATCCAAATATCCGAATTAATTTTCCCCCAATTTTCTCTTTCTTTTCTTTGCCGTATTAATCTATCTCTAAATTAATTATTGAGCTTAATTAGTATGTAATATTTCATTTTAAAAGATATTATTTCATCTTTTATATTTAATTTTTTCCAGTTTGGTCGCAGATTTGAGTTCGCCATTTAATGTAAAATTGTGTTAAAAATTCATATTAAATGAGGATTTTATAAATAACACTAGATTTTTCGAGCATGAAGTGAGATGAGGGAAATGGGTAATGTCGCAAAGGAAGATGGTGGTGACATTATAGGTTGATATATCAAATCAATAGGAGTAATCTAAGCAACAGACCAAGAATACTTCAAAGGCACAATATTAACAGTACGAATCACACAACAATTGCAATTAACAAGAAACACTTGCCTATACCTGCAATTAGCAAATAATCCTTGTCTAGACCGGATCTACGTAAACTAAGCCAATGAGAGAATATCATATAAACCAAATAATTTACATGACATTCACTCATTGGTTTGGTTCACTATGGACCGGATCAAAGCAAGAAAAATCAGCAATTAGCAACCAACAAAGCATGTTCCACTAATAAATAATTAATCATTTGAAAGAATGAAAGGAAAGAAAAGACCAAAGAAAATATAGCTACCAAGTTGTCATCAAAATAAAGCGAACCACTATGTACTAAAGGCCAGCCAGAAATGATAGCAAGATAACTAACTAAATGCATCTGCACATTGTAATAAATTGAAAGTTGAAGAGAAATTACGCTGGTAGGTCAAGTCACCACCGTTCTATGTTAACTATCAAGTCAACATGTTGATGAAATGGATTAATATTTAGAAGGAAGATTGTTCATATGTACATATACATTTCTATATTTGTCTAAGATTAAATTTATTAGGCATAAGAAACACTTAAAGAACAATCAAAATAACAACTTTATGATACTCAATATCAATATGCAATCATGTGTGGAAGCCCAATAAGTGCTGATGCCCCTTACTTAAGTGCAAAAGTTGTGAGAGACAAGCATAACTTTGTGCCTTTGGATGCAATAACATCTTTATTTAACTTTTAACCCAATGATGAAACTTGAGAAAACCCTGTGTTGTAGTCGCACTCACATACGTGTTAAATAGAACAAAGATATGTGTCCATGCTAGGATTCTCCTATTTGCAGAATCTTCAAAGATTCCCTCTTACTTAAAATGGAAAAATATCCTTATCTAGCACTAGTACTTTAAAGTGAAGAACATAATAAATTTGACCACAACCAATCCAACTATACCGGCTAATTGCATGAGATCTAGCACAACATAGTTTTATGTCACTGATTCTGAAGGATTCCATTAGTTTAACTTTATGCCTTATTACTGATGCAAAATCTAGTCTGATTAACTCAACCTAGCCTCATTTACAACATTATAGTGTTATGCTCTTTTATTTTGTGTATCCAGGTAAAAGTTTCCTTAAAGGGCTATTAGCCCTTCAATTTATCCTGCAAAGCTAGCAGACATCTCCTCATCTCTAAAAAAAATTTCATCCACTATATCATATGGATTACATTTATATTACATAACCAACTGAAATAACATGATTGTTCTCTCTTAGTAAATTTGAATTACCCAGAAACAAAGAAAAGATTCATATATTTGCACATACCAAGCATAATGATGTGTACGATCTATTAGTCCTCCAAGATCTGTTGCTGCTCAAGTTCATTTAAGTGCTCAGATTCAGTCAAATGGACTACTGTGTCATTTACACCGTAATTTTCATTCCTACATTGTAACAACTGTTCTCGAAGACTCTGGACAAGCTCATTAAGTTTCTGAATATTCTTTTCTTGAGAGAGTATGATCTGCAGCAAAGTTGATAGCCCATAGGATTAACATAAATGAACATAAAGATTATAAATCTTGATTTGCTATTAAATGACCTTGCCTCTCAAGCATCAGTAAGGCTGAAAATGAACCAGGCACTCAAAGTAGGAAGAAAACTAGGTTATGTTAAAGTATCTTTTAAGACAATATAACGAATAGATTAGTGAAGGCAAATGCAATGAACAATGGATTATGCTGCACTCATAAGCATTTTAATACTGTAGAACAGAGCAAATATATCAAGAAATCTTGGGATATAATTTCCAAAATGAGAACATCTACCATACCAAACATATATTTATCACTGATTCACAAGCAAGGCTACGGACAGAAGAAGTCTAAAGAAAAACGTAAACCTTTTTTGACCTAGATGATAATAGGAATTTGTCCTTTTCAAACAATAATTATCAGGAAAATGCTGAAATCTCAGTGCAAACCAAACTGCTGTTATTTTACTTTTCACATCAATTAAATGAATTCCTAGGGCAGGAAATGCCGAAATGCATAATTTAAAAGACAACAAACAGGACAAGGGCATCAAAAGCAGGGCCCATTACTACCTATCTAGCTGAAACATCATTGAGTTTATTCAAATAAAAATCCGGGAGAAAAATGAACATAGTTTTTAATTATATGCCAAGGCCAGGTCCTCCTAAAGGAGTCAACATAGAGGTTGTTCCCTTCAATCAAATACTAACTAAAGAGGGCTTTTAGTACCTTCCTAGTAGCTTTCCCAATCCCAAGTTACGAGAGAAAGAAGAAGAAGGCTGAAAAGGAATCAGAGAAGTTAGTTATTGCTGTTAGTTACAGAAGAGAGAATTGTAAACATTGATGGTATTAGGGAATCCAATTAAAAGTTAAAACAGTTATAGAGGTCATCTTGAATAGCACTCTTACTGTTGCCACAACTTTAAAAGTTTATGCTGTTGGTTCGCATAACAGTGAAAGGTGTTTTTATTTTATTTTTTCTTCTCTTCTGATGGTTCTCTATGAGGCTGTTATTGTCATCAGGAGGTACTAGAAATACCTTTAAATTAGATAAAGTCCCTAGTTATTTTACATTTTGTGTTCTTTAGAATTGAAGGGTAAGGTTCTCCTAGTGGCTCCCTCCCCCCAGTTTTAGGGTTAAGACTAAAGATTTAATGAGAAGCTTTTGTATTTTGCTAGGGAGTATTAGATGTGTGATAGTTCTTTATTCACTTTTTGGTTCACATGGACTTGGATCAGGGTGTATGTTGTAACCACTTAACTGACATGTTTCTGCTTCCAAAAGGTCTGAATGTGCTCCCTAATCTTTCACTGTAGGTTCCTTCTCTGCTTGTATCTACTCAATTTTCTCAACTTATTTTATTCTAATAAAGCCCGTTAGAGTTATAGTCCTCTAAGGTTTCAAACTATGTGGAGTTTCAACCTCCTTTACAAAATCTTGCTTCCAATGTTGGGTGTAGGAGGTGGGCTTTGACTGGGCTATTGCGATCCTTTCAAGTTTACCAGAAAAATTGAAATCTATTGAGGATAGTTGCAGAAACAAAATTCAGAAATTTTAGTAGTAATTCCATTTTTGTAGGAGATTGATATATTCAAGGAAAGGATAAGCCTTTTTGTCGAGTAGATCAGTAGGATAGGTCATCTGAAGAATGACGTTATGGAAGTTAGACACTTCATATCTATTTTTACCAAAAAGAAAATAGAACTTCACTACCCCATATCTAATACGATTACAAAGTTTTAAACTCTCTCTTACCTTTTTATTTTTCTATCTTTCTGAGGTGAACAACTTATCCTTTTTATACACTTTCTTCATCTCCTTACCAAATTCTCTTACTCTACAGACAATGATGAGCAAGAAGGGGCATAATTAGATTGGAATTTTATGATTATATCTTATTAGCAGGGAACTTAACCTCCAAACTTCCAACAATGGTGCAAGGACCAGACTCAAAAGTTGTTTTCTTCCCCAACGAAACATAAAATCAACTCAGCCTCGACCCTGATCTAAAAGAAGCTAGCTGCGTTTGCAGAAAGTTCTAAACATGTAATGTCCTTTTTACAACATGATCCAATAAGATACTGGCGGCTATACATTAAGCCAAGATCTGCCGACATCAACCTCGTGGAAATAAGATTCGTATGCCCCTACCTTCACAACTTTCATGGACCATTTTAATTAGATGCAAATCAAGCACTCAAATTGACAGCAGGACAAACTAATAGTGTAGCAGCAACCGACAAAGCAATTAATCACAATTTCCCTCTTGGGCAGATAATAAAGTGCCTAAAAACAAAATGAAGCAAAAACCCAATAAAGATAGTTTATCTGTCCCTTACATTTGTGGCAATTAGCTCATAGTTCAATCATAAAAAAATTCAAAACAAGAAATTTAGTGAAAGGGAAAAAAGAAAAACCTTTTCTTTGATAACTTCCTTTCGTTTGGAATTAAATTGCTCCTTACTGGAGATTGCTGGACTTGCTTCAATATCGTTCCCAAATTGTTGTTTCCACTCAAACTGCGATGTAAATACAATTAACAGTAGCATAAAAACCAGTACCCACGGTCTCGACATCGTCAAATGCAGCACTCTCACATCTGTCTGCTCAAAGCCATGAATAAACAGAAGTGAAAAAACAAATGGGCATCAGATTCCGTCGGAATCAACCAAAAGCAAGAGAATTGTGATTATGGAAACTCACAGATCAGACCTCAGTAAGAACAGCATTTGCGGATGGTCGTCTTCTTCTGATTCGGTTTCGCTTTCAGCTTTTGTTTTTGGAGTAGAAATCACTAAGAATTTCCGTTAATGCCTTCCGCTTACTATACGGTGTTTTTATTTTTTGCAATTTTTTTTTTCTTTTTTTCTTCCCTTCCCTTGTCTTGTTAAAATTTCATTTGTGCCCCCAAACTTACATGAACTTCGTGAAAGCTGATTTGTTTAGATTCTTTTGCAATTATGTGATACGTTATAAATGAGACCTATTGACACTTGTTAAATAAATCTCTCTCTCAGAAAGAAAAAAAGAATTGAAAAATAAAAACACTAATTAAAGCCTAAATTTTAATGCAAGAATTTATATTTTATATTCTATAATTCATGCATGAACAATAATGAATAAATAAAATATTTTATAATATAAGTTATATCATTTACATTTATTTAATAAATTATGTAAAAAAATATAAATATATATTAGATAATAAAAAGATTTTATTCAAGTGAGTATTAAGTAAAAAAAGGATCTTAATCTTATCATTAGTAAACTTATATGATACTGTTGATTCGAATTCAAATCATATTTATTTTATGTTCATACATAAAATAGTTGATTTTCTTCCACTTATTTTATATGGGGTAAATAGGGTAAATAAGTAACAGTTAGAAGTTTAAAAAAATAAAAATTCTTCAAAACAGATAAATTTCACAAATTATCATTTAACTTAACAAAATGTATTTTATTGTCTCTCAACTTTAATTTGTAACATCAGTATCCCTTAATTTTAATTTATATAATAAAAATATCTCTTTTATATATTTTTATAGATTTATAAATTATTATTAATAATTAAACACTGCATCACTACTTACATAAAATATATTTGATGATTAGATAACACATTACAACCAACATGAAATATATTATGTTTAAATTTTATTGTATTATATGATTATTATAATATAATTCTACCAAAATTAATGGAGTATAAAAAATTCATTTGAGCATAATTTTTTTATAAAAAAAATGTATATTACTTCACATTATGTGAAATTTACCACTTTCAAAACAGTCGGAATGGGTCTGCTTGAAAATATGAGAAAATACGAGGTCACCAATTCAAAAGGAAAAATTATTATTCATAAACATATTTAATGAAAATGGAAAAGGAAAAAGGTTGCAATAGCAGCGATAGCGAAGGAATGGGCAACGCTCAATCTCCTCCGGCAGACCCTCACTTTGCTTTCGCCACGAGGTTTCAGTCTCTAAAACACTCATACACACACCTCTCTCTTCTCTCTGTTGTGTACTCGATTTTCGTGCTTATAATTGAAAATTTTGAATTTTAGCACAGAGCTTTTACTCCACATGAACTGGATGACCTCAAATCATTGTTTGCTTCTTTGGCCGCCCAATCGAACATCAAGGGCGAATACATATCCCTCTCTATTTTTCACATACATTGCATTGTTTTATTGACGTTTACATTCATCTGTATAAATGCAGAGCATTTATGAGAAAGGAACGAGAGATGAGATTGATGAGTTTGTTTATCAATTACTTGATATAACAGATGATGGTTTCATTGGAACTTTGGAAGGTATGATCATGTTTTTTTTCTACTAGTTCTAGTGGAAGTTAGGATTGTGTGTGTTTGCTTGTTATTCACTGCTCTTTCAGCTCAGTTGATGTTGATTTTGATGATATTATATTTCATAATATGTAATAATGTTCTTTTCCCTATTCTGCTTGTTTACTTGCATTGATTGTGTAACATTTTGGGAATCTGCTGTCAGGTCTGATATAGAACCTGTTCTAATTGCGATTTTGAAGAATATCTTTTCCCCAAAAGTAAATGAAGATGAATCAACTTCATGTTGGGATGTTGTTAAGGTATTTCTTAATGCTGCAACTTTTTCAAAGGATGTTCAAGAAGCTGCCGAAAAAAGTATGTCTTTTGAGGATTTCAGGAGTTGGCGTGGTCTTCTTCCATCTATCAGGAAGTTCCTTGGTTGCTTGATGATTCCACCTGATGCTGGTTTTTCAACTTTCTTCATTTGTGTATCCTTCACACTTTCAAATGCTATTTAGCTTTGTTGCTTTGTATTATAGTAATCTTTCAAAAACATATGCAGATTGAATCTGTTTCAGTGACTGAATGATTTTAAATATGTATGTTTGCTTAATTTCTAATCTTGACTATATGAAGTAGTGCATGTTAAATATGTTATCTTCTTTGTTGACCATGTTGACCTTTACCATAGAATTTGCTGAATTTCTTTGCATTTTGAAGGATTTGAGCTTGACGCATATGCTTTGTATAATATATAGATTATCTTTAAATGAGTAGAATGTGATCAAATTTTCCAATATAGATAATATGTTTGGGTGTGAACTTGAAATTTTTAATACAAATGTGATTTCTATTGCACCAACTATTAAGTTCTGTGCAGGGAGACCTCGTTCCCAAGTTTCTGAATTGGTACACGGGGAAAATATTGATCCTAATATCATGCTATTGAGGAAGGAATTTGCTTGGCATAAGGGAGGAGCCCTTCCACAGCATGAGCTGAAGGAATGGAAACTTTTGTATCATATTGCCATTCATGGCCTGAGTTTCAACACATTCTCGGGCAGCATATTGTGAATAGTTTGCTTCTTGTATCATCCATTGGACCATTTGATCACTAATTCCCTTGAGCAAAATATGCTTCTATGTTTAGCATGTCTTGTCCTGCTTCAGATTGAATGGTTGCTTTTCTTGAACTGCATTTTGGTGACATCAATGTAAATATCTGGTACTTTCTTGGTCTGATATTTTGGCTCATATTCTGCATGACAGTACTGTCTTTCTCTTTTAAACAAGTTCGAAATTACAGGTGGGATATTTTGTGTCTGCTGGTTGAACTTGGTCTTCATTTAAGTAACAGGATCCACCTTATGTAAAAATGCTGTTGTTTTGATTAATTGCATCAGTTAGAACCTATTGTATTATGATGGGATCATACCATTGAGGTGTCTGCATCAGATATTGCAAATGGTGATTAAATTTCTATACACATCTTCATATTAATGTCTATGGCCTTGGAATGCTTTCTGACTTTCAGACTAAAAGGCATATGCTGTTTGCTATTTAACATTAAAAAGTGAAGAACTTCTCGAGGCCAACTTTGTGGAAAAGTATCTGTGTATGATGTACTTGGTGTATCACTCAATAGTCTATATATGCTATGATGAAACTTCTCTTATGTTTACTCATTGATATGGTACCCCTTTTCAACTTGCCTTCATTTTAGGAGTTTATTTTTTCCCCTGAATTGGGAAAATATTGTACAAAAGGCTATTTTTTACTTAATTTCTTGGCTGGTGGAACTGTTTTTGTAAGTAGAAGTGGAATAACTAATGTTGAGTTGAACTGCAGAAATGGTGAAGGGCCAACAGTTTTGATTGTGAGGGATAAAGAAGACTGCCTTTATGGAGGTTATGCTTCTCAGCCTTGGTCCAACAGTTTTTATTGTGAAGGATAAGGAAGACTGCCTTTATGGATGTTATGCTTCTCAGCCTTGGTAAAGGCATGGTGATTTCTATGGTGATATGAAATCTTTTCTGTTTCAGCTCTCCCCTAAGGCTTCAATTTTCAAGCCTACCAGTAATTCAGTGAGCATGCTTAAATTTATAATCGTACCTTGTACAATAAGCATGCTTTTTGATTGTTGTTTTTAATGAATCATTTGTTGTGGTTATTTTGTATTTTTCATTTACCAAGTAAAAATTATGATAGAAAAAGGAAAAATATGAACTTCCTAGAAAGGGTTATTCTATCTGCATATGTGTTTGAGGGAGTTTTTTGAAGCAACAGATTTCCAATATATTTCCATTTTTTTCTGAAGAAGCCTCAAGTGTAACCATCTTGTTTTTAGAATGTCTAGTTTAAGTTTTGATCTATTAAAATTCATGTAAATGTTTAATCCATAATGTAATCAAGATTTAAATTGAGAACAAAAAGGTGAAATTAGGTTATGTGTGCTTTTAATTAATGATGTGGGCTCTTTGTAATGGAAATACTTTTAGTTTCTGTCGCTTTGCGACCTTCGGTATAGGTGTAAAGGTGGTTGACGTTGAATGGTTCAGAAATAACATTTCACCTAGTTTTACGGCTGTTTTGGCTTATCCATGGAGCCTTTGACCTCTTGATGATTCCCCGAGAAGCGGGGAATTGGGGAAATCATTACCCTAGGAAATTTCACTGCTTTATTGTAACAAAAACAGTGATAACTGACATAGCAAACCCATCTATAAAAAATATCACCACCAGCTACAACCACCAAATCAAATCCAAAGATCTGACAGAGGGAGGTGATTTTCAGTGCAGAGGAGGTTTTACCTGCAGGTGTTCCGGAGAATAGCCATTAAAGAGTGTGGTGATTCTCCTGCATGGCTGCCAACGACAACCTATGAACCGACAAAAAAGAAAAGAAAAGATTTACTGTTTCAATTGTCAATGCATTATAAGATGTAATCATTTACGATGGTTGGGTTAGATTTTTAATGATTATTTGTTTTAAATTCACCTTCTTTGGTAGAGGATACTGATTGCATGCTTTATGTTTATATTTGAGGTGAAAGCCTGATTTGCATCTCTTGTAGACTTGTGGTGCAGTGCAAACGTGACAATAATGTACTCTACATTTTTAGAAGTTCTGAAAAATTTTAGTTCAGAAAACATTCCCAATGGGATTGGTTTTGGAGGATGCGTAAATCACTTTGGCCTATTCCTCGCTGCAAGCTTTGATATGGGACACACCTTCAGTTGCACCACATTTGGCAATCCTTCCCTCTCTAAAATCACTCGTATATTCCCAGAAGTAATAGAATGCTGGGGAATTGTTCAAAAAGGAGCTAAGCGAGAAACGCAGTATACCCATAAAGGTACAGTGTTAGAGAGATTCAAGGAGGACCGCCACATGCTAAACTTGGTTGGACTTGCGAATTCAAGTGAATAAGTCTGGTAAGATTTCTAGTTTCACAATATGCAATCCCAAAATGAATGACATTTTCATATTAATAGTTGATTTTGTACCCTGTTTAGGCCAAATCTGTATTTTACACCAGAACGAGAGTTATTTTTAACAGCTTTTGACCCGACATCGTAGTTTATATGCATGCCCTGATATGGGTTAGAATCAAATCTCTCGTCAATTCGGTTAAAAGTTCTTCACGAACGATATATGTATATAATATTTTATAGTTCGTCTGCGAATTTCAATTGGAGAATTGATTTATGGATGTGGTGTTGCCGCACATGCGTGACATATATTTGTATCTGTGTAAGCGGTTGATTACTTGAGTGGCCGATGATGCGGATGCTATTAATGTTGAGATGGAATACATTTTCAATGTAAACAAATTGGTTTTTATTTTTTAGTTTCCTTTTTCAAATTTTTGTGGACAATTAGTTTTAGTTGTTGTTCCTACAACTTGGTCTTTAGCTCCGTCAAGTAGATAACTGCCTAAAACCAGGAACTAGCCTAATGCGTCAAATAGAATTTCAGTGCACTAGAAATTGATGGTACATCGCGAAGTCCAAAACAATAAACAACTAAGGGAAAAAAATGGGTCAAGCCTTTGGAGCTTGCGAAAATGCAAGACTGCTCATCATTCAACAAACTTGGTAGACGACATTATCTATAATCACTATAATATTATGCATCTACACTAAATATGTGAAGAACGAAAGGTCTCTAAAGATTTACGTTCACAAATACATAGCACACCCAAGAAATTGAACTCTCCAATGCTAAGATTTTTCTGGTCTAAATCGTATTTATAAATTTTTTCAGGACCCAAAGGATCCAATAGTAAACTATCATATTTTGTAAATATAATAGTTCACCGCTGGATTGATCAAGGGATAAATTAATGAATGCGGTCTGTAAGTATGCGTATATGTCAGCAAGATATCCCAAATCATCGGTTACTTCATAACAAGACAGCTAAAACCACCACAAACTTGTTTTGAACAATTCTAAAATCAGAGATCATAAGGCTGGTCATCAATGTTTTAGAAGAAATGCAATTATGCAAAAGAAAATTTGTTTCAAGAACTTGATAAACGGATTTCATTTTAACACAAATACATATCTTTTGACAAAATATTCAACCCCCACGACCAGCAAAACCCAAAATGAAACAGTATACATTCGCTAAGCAAAACAGTGAAAAACATCATTAGCTATAGGAACCATATCGAGATCACCGATGAGATGCACATAAACAAAGAAATCAGACAAGTCACCAATAAAAATTTCAAAATTTTCAACTAAATCATTAACCCCTTTTAAATTTATTTTGTAACATAAAACTCGTCTGTCAATTAAATTAACAGTTTGTTGATGTAATATTTTTAAATAATTTTATAATTTTCCATGTGTAATTTTCAAGTCATCACTTCCCTCCCAAACGATATCTAATATTTTTGTCATTTCAAAAATTTTTCTAGGTGAACATGACAAATCTAAACAATAATGATGAAATTGAATCTCCAAAAAAATAATTATCTAAATATAAAAAAATATATATATTTGAATCTACATTTGCTAATAATCAAAAATACCATTCATCAAATTTCCTAACCATGGAATCCACGAATAACCTCAAGGCTATACCTAAGTAAACTCCAATCTGGAAATTCAGACCTTCTATCATTTCCAAAACAACTGTAGACACCTCTTTATCACTTTCACCATCACCACCGTCCTTCTTCTTCTTCTTCTTTTTCTTCTTCACATTCTCGCCTCAAACTAACCCACAAAGTTCTCTCTTACCCAAAGAGCTCTCCCTACCCTCAATTCCTCTCTTAATCACTCAAAAAAAAAAAAAAAAACTCTATCAAGAAGCCATCTTTAGGCTCTCCCTATAGCTCTCCGTTAATGAGCTTAGAAACATTTGTTCATGTTTCAGATATGTGAATGATGTTGAATCTCAGGGTGTTGTTCTTGCTTCACCAGCATTTCCTCTCTTAATCCCTCAATAAAGTCCAATCTAGAAGCCATCTTCAAGCTGTCCCTACAACTCTCTGTTAATGAGCTCAGAAACATCTCTTCCCAATTCAGATTTGTGAATAATGCTTATATCTTTTAAATTTGATTATTTGATCAATTTGATAATAGTTTGGTTATGCTCCTTGAATAATTTTTTATTCAGAAAATTTTTATTTTTATATACGTGTGGGATTGGTGAGGGTGAAGGAGAGTGTGAATCAACAACTGGTTTGTAGGTTTTGATAGAGAAGATGTTTGTGAAATAAGACCAAAAGTAAAAGAGAGCTCTGTGGGTTAATTTGAGGCGAGAATGCGAAGAAGAAGATGATAAGTAGAAAGTTTGCGTTTCTTGGAAGGTAGATTTATTTGATGGATTTTTTGTTTGAGCACTGGAAAAGTGAGATGAATTTTTTGTTCGTTCGCTCAGAAAGCGAGTAAAAGTGTAATTGAAGGTAATTTATTTGTTTGGGTGCTGAGAAAGTAAAGAAAGTGAGGATAATTTTTTAAATATATATAGTATTTGACATGTGGAAAAATAATATGAGAAAGTGAAGGAAAGTGAAAAGAGAAAATTTTTATAGGGCTAAAATTTTTCTTTCTGGGCCCATTTTTCACATGTAGAATCTATGTGCAACTGACATAGAAACCCGTTTAACAAAAATTATCATTATAAACAAATTCTAAAATACTAAATTGTTACGGGTTCGTATAATTGAATTGCCCTCAGCGAAAATTTCCCTAATCTATCTTATTATGTATACATAATGGTGTATACGACAGCTGAACCACCACAATCTTGTTTTCAACAATTTTAAAATCAGATATCACAAGGGTAAACATCATCGTTTCATAAAAAATGCTATCTGTTTCAAGAACCTAATGAACAAATTTCATGTTAACACAAGCCCATATCCTTTGATCTAATACTCATCAACCCAACAATCAAAAACTGAAAAAAAAGGCAATATAATAAAAGAGATCAGTAAAACTGAAAACAAATAATGTATTGCCAAAACTAAAATCTCAGACCAAGAGAAGAGAAAAATCATTAGCCAACAAATCACCAATTATATTCTCAAAATTGATGATACCCATCAAGAACACCCAGATTGACCAGAAAAGCACTTTAACTAAACAAGATTACTCATAATTGGCATAGCACCAAAAAGTTAATAATATGCTCAAACAACTAAAAATAAAAATCTCCATATTCAAATAAAAACAGCAATAAGAAAAAAGAAAAGCCCTAACATTTAAAACCTCCTGCCAGTTCCACCAGCACCACCACCTCTACCAAATCCGAACTGGGTGACAGGCACAGCAACAGGGTCGACCTGCGAAATACCAGGAAGATCAGCCATACCCAAAGCAGCAAGCATGTCGATAGTCTCCTTATCGACCTCAATCTGGTCAGTCTTGATGGCGGAGACCTCAGGCACAAAGTCCATGCGGCGCTCGCGCTCTTCCTCCTGAAGCTTGAGGGAGATCCCGCGAACAGGACCCTTCTGGATCCGCTTCATGAGATGGGTAGAAAACCCAGCAATCTTGTTGCGAAGGCGCTTCGATGGGATGATAGCAACCTCCTCAAGGATCTTCTTGTTGGTGTGGAAATCCAGGGTCATTTTCGAATAGTATCTCTCTATCACTTGGCGTGAAGATTTCTTCACGGTCTTC
This sequence comes from Triadica sebifera, assembly GCA_023653625.1. Taxonomy (NCBI): domain Eukaryota; kingdom Viridiplantae; phylum Streptophyta; class Magnoliopsida; order Malpighiales; family Euphorbiaceae; genus Triadica; species Triadica sebifera. Next base: position 24,875,471 of record CM042908.1, on the reverse strand, counting down.
GTACGGACGCGACCCATTGTTGACGACCAAACAAGCTCTCTATGTGCGTAGGGTGTGTGCAACTGCAACTGGACGCAGAAAAGGAGACTCAGAGCTAGGGTTTGGATGCATATAGTATAAAATATAGCATATGAGGGCAGAAGCAGAACTGAAGGTCAAGATAGGCCTTTTCTGATCATTCGGCCCAGGTAATTATAATTGGGCCTAGGCCCTAAAATTTAATGCACACTAGTTGTTTCTCTCCTTTTTTTTTTTAAGTGACAAAAATCTGCATGTGGTCCCTGAACGTTATAGGGTTTTCGTTATAGGTCCTTCAGCTTATTTTTTTTCCTAATCAAGTCCTTAAACTATCAATTTTTTTTTTCATTTTTCTAAATAAAAAAAATTATTACAATTCTAACACAATAAGATTGAAGACGCACACTCCTTAAAAAGTGCAAATGATGACTTCATCTGCTCCCCTGTTCTTGAAATATCTGTTTTGAGATTTTTTGTTTTCACTTAAAATGTTCATTTAGAATTTAAGGGATTATTTAATACATATTTTTCACTTTACTTTTATTTATTAAAATTACACATTATTTTTTTAGAAAATTGATAAAGGGTATTAAGATAAATGACAGTGAGAAATTTATAAAATTGATGGTAATTAATATTTTTTAGTAATGGAAAAGAAATTATTTGATTTGTATTGTAAGAACAAATGCTAATAGGTAAAAAAATGAGATCATAGATTGTACTATGACAAAATTATTGGAGATCTATTTTTAATTCCATGATTATCCATTATTAATTCTTGACAAGAATATATACAGGATATCTTCCTATAACTTAAGATACAATTAATTAGACCAAAAACAAAAAATATATATAAAAGAAAGCTTCATAACTTAAGATCCATGGGATGGGAATCTCCTAATAAGATTGGCTCACAAACGTAAGCTTTTCATTGCAACTTCAAAGGATGGATTGGTAGGACCAAAACCTCCATCAATAATCAAACTAATTCCACTCACATACTTAGATTCGTCACTCGCTGAATAAATCGCTGCCTCTGCTGCATCTTCAGGTTCCAACACTACATCTTTCAAGTTACCTGCACCCAAAATCACCTGCTGAATCTTCTCTTCCTCAGTCTCCATTAACCCTGTAAATTCCCTCATGAGTGGAGTTACTATTGCAAATGGCGATATACAGTTGACCCTGATCCCATATTTACCCAATTCCACGCAAAGATTCTTGGCCAAACCAACCACAGCATTCTTATCTACTCCTTCGTAAATATTTAATTAGACTCATATGGGATTTGGCTCTGGATGCATGATCAATTCTAAACAATATTTATCTTTCAAAACAATATAATATGTAATTCAGTTTGAGTTGAGGTTACCAATTAATCATGCGGCAAGTTCCTGGTGACTACCTCGAAATCCTGACTCGACTCCAAAAGAGGAAGCAAGAAAGGCACATACTAGCTAAATCAAAGCAAAATAATATATTCTAAAGATTGTAAAATTGCATGCTTAAGAAAATACAGATATATAAGGAACCAATATACATCTATAAATAGGGAGAGAAACTGTATCTTAAAATTTTAAACAATACTAATCACCATTTGCATACCGAGGCAATCATTAACCAAAGATGATGAGAGTCCTTACTAGTTATGTTGTCTTCTTACTTGCAGTGCTGTTATCTACAAATCACTCTTGTCTTGGTCTCTGTCTCACTGCAGAGTACAATGTTCGTATAGTCAATAACTTGAACAACAACAAGAACCTGAGTCTCCACTGCTGGTCAAATGATGACGATCTGGGTTACAACGAAATTTCGTCGGTTGCTGAATATCACTTTCGGTTTTGTATGAGCATTTTAGGGCCTACTCGTTTCTCTTGTGATTTTGATGTGAATCACAACCAATTTGGTGGTAGGTTTAGAATTTTCTGGTCTGACCAGCGCTTACTGGATATGTGCAGCAATCAAAACTGCATTTGGTCTGCTAGAGATGATGGCGTATACTTGCTAGATGGTGATCATAGTATATTTGTTAAAGAATATAACTGGGAAGCCTGATTGCATCAACTTAAAAAATGTGGCTCTCCATACAAGATAATATAAGAAGGCTAATGCAGAAATGTTAATAATTAGCTAATGATTGCATGTTTGTTGTTTTGCCTGATAAGCAAGAATACTGGCTAGAAACTCAGGAGGCAATATAGATTCTAATAAAAATGGGGAATAAATCATGTTTACTTTCTATATGTGCAAGCAAGATTCTAAAGTTTATGCACTACCTGAAATTATCTATATTCTAAAAAACTTATCATTTCTTCTCTTTAATTTGCAATCTCAAAATGTCTCCGGGTGGCAACTTGCCAGCACCCTTCAAGGTTTCAGACCACCATGCCATAAGTTCATTCTACAAAATTTGGACACAGGTTAAACTGTCAACAATATTGTCAACCATGCTGGTACCTAAAACAAGAAGCTCAGAAAATCAAAGTCACAATTTTACCTCTAGGAAATCATGGTTGGATACATTTTTACTCTCGACTAAACATTTGATCCCACATACGTTTACAAATAACAGAATTTTTGGAATTTTTTTCTGAACTCTCCTTTTGTAGTAGTTCTGCAAGTGCAGAACAAAGGAAAAGCAAAAACCAGTCATGGATGAATTGTCCATTCACAATATGGAGCCAAACAAGCTGGTGTGATCTATGTTGGTTGAACTTGGCTACGGGTATCCAACACGGATACATATCTATAAATATGAATTTTTATTTTTTAAAATTTAGAATACATAAATACGGCTAAAAATAATCCAAAATTAGAATACATATACAAAGATACGTTTATACATGTATAAAAATGTAAATATTTTAATTTTTATATATAATAATTTAAATTAAAAGATTGATCAAATTATAATAAAATAAAATTGCAATACTTTATTTCACTTTAAGATAAAATATTTTAAACTATAAATTTAAAATTCTGAAGTTTAAACAGCAAAGATAAACAATAAAATGATATCACATAACTTAAAAAGTTTAATAAATTATCATTAAGCAAACTAGCAATAACTTATTTTTGAAGTTAAAGCAACATGTTTTTATATCCAAGGAGTATCCACTTTTAAAATGAAAGATCCGGGAATGATCCCATATGCATATCCATGTCGATCCTAAGGACACGTGTACTTCTTCATTTTTGAAGTGTCTGAATAACAGAGGTTGTGATGATAAAATAATCAGAACATGAACCCAATTAGTAGAAAAGTTTTACAATAGATAATTCCTGCTGTACCAGTTATGCAAGCTACAAAGTATCCAGTTCTTCCTAATCCTTCTACCCGTCTCCCGAGCTGCAAGCGCAGGAAAAAAACCACCAATAAGTAAGACTGGCATGCAACACTTCAACCACCTAACAAATATCATCAGTAATGAATAAGAAGAATTAACAAGAACAGTTTTAAATCCGTGAAAGAAAGGAAAAAGTGTCAAGTTTAAATTGAAATGAAGACAAAAGCATGATACTCACTCATTCCAGGTATTCTTTTTGAGATCAGCATCAAGTTACATGTCAGTTATTTAAAGCAAGTGGTGCATTTGAAAATGGTGTAATGATTAAAGCAAAAAAAAAAGAAGTATAAACCTTTGCAAGTTTTCAGTTTTTAGTCAATTCTTTTAATTTTATTATATGGCTAAAACTTTTACTTTGATATCAATTTTAACAAATTGACAGGAAAAAAAATAGATAGTTGCAGTACAACCGTATGTTCAAATCATAACTTAAATAATATGATGGTGAAAGAGTGCAGCATCAGAAATCTTAGAGGTTAAAAAAAAAAAGCTACAAGGAACTGACCGTGTAAGAACGTGAACACAGTGCTCAAATTCTTACTCCATGTGATGAGCATCTTTCACTCGGAGATGCCCATCCAACAGATGAAAGAACAAGCTCGTGTTCTTACATAATCATTTTCCAAGGCTAAAATTTGTTCAGAATATATATCTTGATATGTTAACTGAAGTGTACTTTAGCAGTTACATAGTACATGCTGGTAGAAGTATTGATCAAAAGGAAATATAAATTATATATTCACCTAAAAAGGAAAACTAGTCTGATTTGCTTACTTGAGATTATCTGTTCGAGACATGAAATTCTTGTAAAGCATCGAACAATCCCTTCAATTAACGAAATATCTGCATGTCAACTTGTTTGCACAATGGTACAACCCGATTAACTCAACATGTTTTCCCTGGAACTTGTAGCAATATCTTTTTCAGACACTTTTAAAAACGATTTCCTTTCTCCTGAAGATATAGGTTTATTTGACTTCCATTCTAAATTGAGATCTATCTTAGGACCATACCCATCACCAAAAGTATGCGCATCAGCAACTTGAAATTGGCTATTCATACTATCTGAAACTTTGCAGTTTCAACGTTTTCTGCATTATTGCTAGAACCAAAGTTGTTGGCTAGGGGAGTACTGCACTTTGCTTGGTGCATCACTCTTGAGGATGCATTAGGACACAATGGCTGAACGACTGAGCTGAGAACACTTAATTAATGTAAATGCAATGTAATTTGTCTGCGCCATTATATGACTTGATATTCATTGAAATGTCTTCATATTCAGAACCTGGTTTCTCTGGACAAGCTTGCAAGTGATGATCTTTAATGCCACAAAAGAAACATGTCATGGTTGAAGTTGCATCTGATAGCTTAAGAAATTTGAAGGCATTTATCCCCCTTCCAAAGATAGAAGCTGCTGCCTCTGAAATTTTTGATCTTGGTGATGGTAAGACAATATTCAAATTACAGATGGACCTATCATCATGGCAGCCTTTGATCTTATGGAAAACGGAGGAAGTCTCACTACGTGTAGCATGATTTCACACATACAATAGGTCTTCAATCATATGCTCCTTAACCTCCATGATTCTGTGGCTAGCAGAAGAGCAAAGATGATTCTCAGATTGAGATTTCAGCCTGATCCCATCAATCGAGCAGTCAAGAGTTCTGCCAATATTTTTGTAAAAAAAAAATCCTGGTTTGATAAGGGGAAAGAAGCTTGTGCAAACTGAGTTATCCAAAAGCTTGCCAAAGAGCTACTTTTGCACCCAAAATTATGGTTCTTCATTCTTTCAGATAGCAGATCAGAGCTGTTTATCTTACGTTTACCAAGAAGGGAGGAAGATTTTTTTCCATTTTCCTCCTTATCAGTTACCAAACAGCCTGAATTTTTGTTCTGTGCTACTGCCAACTTACTGCTGCTTATTCCCTGTCTGGAAGCAAGAACATACGTGGGCTGTGCAGCTGGACCATCTCCATTACCAGATGCAGACTCATTCGGTTTCTCATCTGGTTGCAAAAACCATTGTAGACATTACCAGTCAATGAGCGGCAGGCTATTGGAGTAGCTTTATATTTAATGCAACATAACTTGGTATCCTGCTCAAGTTCTTTGGATCCTTCTGTTTGAAAATTGGCATTTGAGTCCACTGCTTGAATCCAGCCCCTGGACAAAAATAGATTGAAATCCTGTAGCTTAGTATCTGGGACCTTGGTTTGTATTGCATGTAATGGTATGCCGACCGGGACTATTTTGTTCATGATTACGGTTTCCAAGGGTATGGTCAAGAGAAGGCTTCTCATCTTTGTTTGATTTCGGACAGCCCTTCATCATGTTAGAGATCCAATTAATGAAGGAGCTATCTTTTTTGAAAGATGAGTTTCCAGGGCATTCTTCATTTCGCCTTTTGATTCTTTTGCTCCCTACAGACAACTGCTGCTCGAAGCTGCGTTCCCTTTTCCCAATCAATAATAGCTTAGCACTTTTACACCTTTCAACACTCTCACAGCCATCATCATACTTGTCCAAAGTTCTTCCGTTTGAGTTTGCATTAGATAAAACCTCATCTCCGCCTTTTGTATGATGTTGATCCCCTTGGAATCTGCCGTTTGTGGGAGACTGTCCAACTGTAAGGGCAATTTCTCCAGGAAGTAACTCTTCATCCTGTTGTGAGTTATGTTCCACATCACAAGAAGATTCTTCTGTTACACTCTCAGTCATCCCACAACCATTTTCCACTAAGTGGATTTTGCTGATCATTATCATGAGGCAACTCTATTCTTCCTAGAGGAAAAAAAGAGATGGAGATTCTGCGTGTCCTTTTCCTGAAAATGTTATGCTCTTCATCACATTATAATCATCAGAGTTTCTTATGTCAGACATCAAAATGAGATAACTGGCGCCAACATCTCTAGCTTTCAGAATAGGTTGCTCAGAAGTCCTATCATTTTGAGCAATAATGAAAGTGAATTCATCTGTTTTCAACAGAATTTTTCCAAAAACAAAGTGCTATTTCAGATGTGAGAAAGTGAAAAGACTAAACTACATTATCTTCAGAGAGACACTCGCACACACATATATGTATAAAGGAATGACAAAAAGAAGAAAAAGGAAAAAGGATTCATTGCCTGCTTTATTAAAGAAGCAAAGAGAATAAGAAATGGAAAGGAATCTGAATTTGCAGGCTTTTGCATTTAGGAGACAGATAAACACCAAGTCTTTTTGTACCCTCTCCAAAATACGAGCTGGTAATAAGCTAATCCATTTTCATAATGTTATGGATAAACAATTCCAAAGTGTATACAGTTGTATACATTTTCAGAAGATGCAAGAGCCATCTAAAACCATCATCTCGATGTAGTTTTCTACAGCACTAATAAAATTGAAAGAAGGCAGCATGTACTTGGAAATTTTGAAATTTTACTTAGATTATCCTTTCTCTGTAAAAATGATGCAGATGCTGCAGTTCTTAAATGATCCATCTGATTATCAGTTACTGCCAATGAGGCCTTATCAGTAATTAAAAACACAATTTTAATTGGGTACCATGAGAAAATGGGAGTTGATAGGTTCAAATAGTTACCTCTTCTGGAGGCATGATTAGTTCCTCTTGATTGGATGATTCCTGCATTGTTTCTGAGAAAGGAATTATCTCTGCCAGACACTTCATTCCTCTTATCAAATCCTGGCGGAATTACATTTAGACACACACCTTTACGTGGAGACCAAACCAGTTCTGACAGGGAATCCATGAACATAAATATCATGTCTGACCCTAATCCTGCATTTGCACCTGCACCTGAATCTTTGTTCAAATTTATACGTATGGACTGCTCAGAAAAATCAAGAGCCAGAACTAAATTAATATTTGATTCTACAAATCCATATTCATCTTTGTCGATGAAGAGTTCAGCAGGCATCCTGAAATGTCAATAACATCCAGCTCAGACTTCTATATTAAAATAAACGAGAATACTCTGGCTACACAAATCATCACTTTCAACATGTGATTCATGCTGAGGGAAAAACTTTTGGTTCTAAAACAGAAAAAAATCTTTCTTTTGGATAAAATTTAAGTACAGAAAATACTGTGGAATTGAATTGCATTCTGCAGTTTCTAGGACTATTAATTTCTCATGGAGTCTCATATAAGAAACAAGTTCACAAACATGCAATTAAATGCACAAAGCCAATAATCTTGATCCATTAGTTTGAAGATAACATTAATAAAAAGAAAAAAAAACTGAATGGGAAATTAGAGGCCTAAAACCTTCTTCACGGTAATTCAATTGTTTTTAATTGGATGAATTTGGGAAGAGATGAAATTGTAATGAGTTTAGTACCAAAATTTTTTGAATTCTCAATTCCATACCAGAAGACAAATATGCACTTTTGTAGGATTACATTGTCAATAATAACAGTCAAAACGTGAGAATTATGATCAAGCAATAGGATCATTCAAAAAAAATTATGATTCACTCTCTGACAACAAACGAAAAAAATATAGCCTTACAGAGAAAAACATTGCTGTTTCAGATAAACAATCTTAGAAACAAAAGATTTAAGCTTCATACCAAAATTAAGAGCAAGGGGCAATAATAAGGGGGAAAATTGAATAAAATTGCGTATTCAATTTCAAATAAATGAGCCAGGAAAATGGCTATGAAGACAACATTATTTCAAGAAAAGAAAAGAAAACTCCAATATAACGTGAGTGTTACGTGTAAAAAATATCGCACATCAGGTGGGATGTGGACTGATACCAAATTTATAAGACTTGTGGGTACTCTCATTTTTTAAACTGATTTTTGAAATGAGTTCTACCCATTTTTCTTATATCAATGGTATCAGAGTAATTTGTTCTTTGGACGGATCCTCTGCAAGAGAGTTGGTACCCTGTTAAGAGAAGGGATTCGTGAAGTCATTATAGATAGTGACCCTAAGAGAGTGGACTGTTATACATAAAAAAATATCTCACGGGTGAGATGTGGGCTGATACTGAAGTTATAAGACTTGTGCTTTTGAACCGAACCGGTTTTTGAGAGTGATTTTTACTCATTTTTCTTATGGAAAGAAATATATTGAAGATACCCTCACTGATCAAACTAAATCAAGGGTAGAGGAAACACCGTGAAATTGAGAGAGACACAATAAAAAAAGAGAATAAATGGAGACACGCCACCTATTCTCCCTTATATCCCTGCAAGCTGCTTGCTGTTTATAGCTAGTCTTTGAAAACACTCTATAAACATACCAAAACAAGACACTGATAGTGGCATGGAAAACACACACTGCTGCCCTTTTTTCTTTTTTAAATTGTTGAGATGTGCTCAACTCCTGCATAATACGAGGCAACTCAGATCATAGGACTCGTGATCGGAACCAGCGTTTCCATGTTAATATTAGCCCCAATCACGGTTCTAAAATCTCCACTTTCGATTTCGGAATCCCTGATTCCAATTATGATAAAAGATAAAATCGAAACTTTGTTATTGAATTATTTTCACCAAAGTGCTTAGCTTGAGGGACCGAGGGTGGCATGGCAGCGTTGGGATATTTTGAGATATTCAATTTAATGCGTATCAAATCATTTTGAAATTTTTTTATTTTTAGACTTGTCAATTACATCGTACAGATTTAGGGTGATTATTAACAAATGGAACCATTATGCTGAGACAGAGGAATTTTCTGAGTCAAATTAATTTTTGAACCATTGTCTTTATTGCAGGTTCTGATAATTAACCCTCTTTTATTGTGATGTAATACTTTCACACAAGGTAAAGGGAAAGATGTGCAGAAAAATAAAAATTAAGAAAATAGGCTTTTCATTGCCATATGAAAAGAAGGATTGGTGAGACTATAGCCTCCATCTACAACCAAATTGATTCCACTCACATATTTGGACTCATCACTTGCTAAGTACAAAGCCGCCTGCGCAATATCCTCAGCCTGCAACACAACTTGTTTCAAATTCGCAACTGCCGAAACCAACACTTCAGATTCCATCTTCTCCATCTTCAAGACATTTTGAAGCATGGGAGTCGCAGTCGCAAATGGCGAAATACTATTAACCCTTATCCCATACTCTCCTAATTCCACACACAAATTCTTGGCCAGTCCCAAAACGGCATGTTTCGATGCCGTATAAGCGTGCGATCCAGGGCTCATACAGGTTACAGAAACTAGGCTCGAGCTGAACAATATGCAGCCTTTCTTGGCCGGAATCATTACCCTCGCAGCATGCTTTGCACCCAAGAAAGCACCGAAGACATTTACATCAAACACTTTCCTGAAATTTTCATTACTGCAACCCAAGATTCCTGACTGTGATAAATCGCCTGAAATTCCAGCATTGTTGAACATGATATCCAGCTTGCCATATCTGGATACAGCTGTGTCTACTGCGTTTTGAACATCCGAATCGGAAGTTACATTGCAATGGACATAAGAGATGGTTTCTGAGTTGTTGACTTGTTTGCAAATGGCGTGGCCGAGCTCGTCTTGGACATCTGCAATTATTACTTTGGCTCCTTGGTCGACAAATAGCCTGGCAGTCGACTCGCCGATTCCACTGGCGCCGCCGGTTATCAATGCTACCTTGCCTTCTAACCTGCACCAATGGGCAATGCTTTGTGATTGGGTTGGCTTCATCAAATCAGACAAAAAAAAAATTGAAGAAAATAAAAACAAAGTTCAGGAGGCAGTTTTTACCTTCTGGCGGTTGAAGTTGATAAATGACCGGAACTCATATTTTCTTCGTGGTTTATGAGAAAATGGAAATTAAGAGCCAAAAAGTGATTCGTAATTTGTGCTTGTGAATTTTTATCATCGAAAATTATGCGTCCCTTTATAGGCAAAGTTACGGTACCCTATTTTTTGGATATATATGGTTAATTTAACAGAAATTTTTGTATAGGCCAAATTCAAGTGGATTAAATTAATAAAAAATTATTATATAAATTATTTTATTCACAAGATATTTTTTTATTAATTTAATTTATATAAATTCGATTGACAAAAATTTTTCATCCATGGACAATATTTTTACCTAAATTTAATTTGCCATATAAAAATCAGGGCAAACGCATAATGGAAATAAAAAATAAATAAAATCGGAATGAAATGCAATTTTCTCTTCATGCAGTTGAAATTTCAAAATTCATACTTTTCTAGTAACCTGGTAGGACCCCAGATGTCTTAATTGGGCTTAACTGCTGCTTTATTATTTTTTTCTTTTTTATCAGTATGCTTGTGGGGACTGGAAAGCAACTTTCAAACCACATCAATTACCAACAACTTTTAATTTTAAATAAATTTTTAAAAAATTAATACAAAATTAATATTATTTAATACTATATAAATTTTAAATATTACAATATTATATACAATAAAAATTTTTATATTTAAAATATTTTTTTTATAAATTTTTAGAATTTTATAAATAATTTAATAATTTTTTATAAAAATTTAGAATTTAATTTTATGTTCTAACTTTTCTAATTATTATTTTAAATAATATTTATTGTACCATTAATTTTAAAAAATTTTATTTATATATATTAAAATTAAAATCTCAATAATATTTGTAATTTGTTGTTCAAAGTACTACTCATCTAGTTGTATTTTAAGTTTATTTTGATTTTTTTACTTTAAAATGTTGATTTTAAAAATTAAGAGATTATTTAATGTATTCTGTTTACTTTATTTTATTTATTGAATTTATATATTTTTTAGCATTTATAAGATAAATTATAATAAAAAAATTTATTTAAAAAAAATTAAAATAAATATTTAAAATAGAATAAATGGAATATTATTTTTTGGACAGAGAATATCATTTTATTATTATGGTTTTTTAATATTATTTATACTCAATTAATTTTAAAGAGTAAAAAACGGATGAGGAAACTTATGATATAAATACAAAAAAAAATTATTAGTAATACTATTGACTAATTTGTAGGAGTTTTTAGATGGCTTAATTACTAATCGGTCGTGAATTTGAAAAAGATGTGCGTGGGACCTACTTTTTGTTGTCGAACGCAGGACGGTCCTGTCGTTTAGCAATAAATTATTAATGATGACGTAAAATGTCGAAATAACCAGGAGAACCGTGTACGCTGCTTCTAGTATTGGTGACATGATTTGTAGTGGACAATTTTAGGCGACGCTATAGTATACTATGTAGACCTAAATATATATATGAATTTAAATTAAGTAAATATGTCATAATATTCCTAGGACGGTCTTATCATTTAGCAATAAATTATTAATAAGACTTTTACTACTGTGTATTGATGTACCTATCTAGATAAATATTATTACATCATATACCCACAAATATATTGGCTAATAGCTGGACTTAAATTACATATTTACCCTTTCAAACTTCTCTTATTTGTGGGTATTTTGACATTTTCATTCCCCTCTATATTTCTTTTTTCAACAAAAAAGTAAGCAATTAAGCAATGTCCTTCTCGGATTGTTTCTTCCTGGACGCTGCTTCTTGTTTCCCACGCCACATATCCTATTGATGATTTTTCCATCTTCACTTTTCAATCCATAAACCAAGAAACCAAATTCCAATTATTATTTTGGAAAAACTAATAATTTGATAGCTGTATTTTTGACTTTCTGTGATTGAACCCTTAATCTTTTATTAAGTACTATTAAATCCTTGTATTATCATTTCACTATCTACTTAATTTTTTTCTAATTTTTTTTTTTTTAAATCAGATGAACTTTGTGGAAAATACAGAGAAAAAATTGATGGTTGATAAATACAGAGAAAAAATTCTTAAATTTACCTATTGTTTTTCAAGCACATTAATCCAATTACAATTAGGAACTAAAAATTTAGCAAATTATATCACGGGATTAATTAATTTTTTATATTTTTTACTATTAATTTTATAAAATTTATATTTATTACAATATTAAATTTTTAAATAATAATTATTTTTATTAAGTATATAATAAATGACAAAAGTAGGATAAATATCACAAATTATTTCTTATTAGATTAAGATAAATGTCTGATATCTAATAATGTCCTATTTTATTTTTGCATAAAAGAGAAGCACATGCTACTCATGATTGATTTAGCTTTTTCACTCTCTTTTTTAGGACAGGTAATAAGGAAATGAAACTATTTTAATATTTTCTTTTTTTTTTCAAAAGAGAAGCATACTTAAAAAGTAAAAGCTTATAAAAGAAAAAAATGGTATTAGTAAATGATCAATACATTAGTATGGTTGAGTGACAATCTATCTACATATATAGCACAATCCAAGTTTATGGAACTAATGTTTTTTGAAAAATTAGAATCATATATAGACATTAAATGCTTTTTATTTTAAAATAAACTAGTTAAGTTAAAAATTTTAAAATGGTTAAGTAAATATCGAATTAGTAATTTATTTTAAATTTGATAATGAACTTAATTTTTTATTTTTTATGGCAAATAGGCAATTATATATATAATCTTAATATTGGTGAAAAATGGTGGGCATTATTGCTCTAATAAAAAACGTAGAAAACAAAAAGGAATACAAGGGTAATGGGTGAAAAAGGTTAGAAGTTGAGTTCTTTAAATTAATTAATTAATTTAGTAAGTTATCGTAATTTATTGGATTTATCTATAATCCTGACTCTAATGATGTAAAACGTAAAAATACCAGCACGTCAGTTACTTCTAGTAGTGTCTACATGATTTGGAGAGACCCTCTAAATGATAAAAATTCATTTCGACATCTCAATGAAACACATTAACTCTTACACACCCAAATTTTAGATTTTGCAAACCAATTTTATGGATGGAAGGCAGGAAATGTGAAATATGTGGCAGGAAAAGTGAGGAAGAGTTCAAAGTGGGAGAGTGAAGGCTTCAACAGATAAGGAAAAAAATAAAATAAAAATATTCAACATTGGATATCTATCGTTTTTTTTTTTTTTCTCTAGAAAGATTCCCATAAAAATCTAACAATTCCGACCAATCAATTATCCGTTTCATATTAACATATTTTCATCTCAACCTACAATCCAAATACTTGAACTCTAAATTCATGAGTCAAAGTGGAAAGAACGATCTTGGAAGCATTTCTCATACTTGAACCAAAGCCACAATTTTAAATACTTGAACAAAAGCCATCTTCATCAAGAAACATAGATTCCTCCCAATTAACTGAGAAACAGAGACAGACCCAAAGGCAAAGATTCAAACTTGAACCAAGATCACAGTAACCCGTTTACCAGAAATGAGAGAGGGATCGACAAAGGGTTGGGGTTTCCCTGCTGTCAACGAGTGGGCCGGCGAACGACGAGGCTTTCGACGAAAATGAGAGAGGGAAGTTGGGGCGATGGATGAGAGAGGGGAAAGGAAATTCGTTGAGTGGTCAAAAACTGGTGACTGAAAATTTTAACTGTTAGCTTTTATAATTTATACTGAAGTTTTTAGATATTTAAAATAAAAAAATAAAATTTATTTTTTCATATTTATATCAATTTTTTATTTGCTAAAAAATATATTTTTTATTATAATTTTATGTTTAGTTAATTCTTTTTTATAATATATATAATATATATTATGAACAAATAAAAATTCAGAATGTATATACAATAATAATATTATATAATTATTAATAATTATTTTATAAATTATAATTAATTTTTAAATACTGAATTCTCAAATATTTTAAAAATAATTATAAATTGTTGATCTTGCCAATAGTTAATCAATATTATTATCTGTTGACAGCGGCATATCATTGTTAATTTCTAATAACTGATTATTACCGTTAACTGTTGATAATTGACGACAACTAAATATACTTATATTAATTTAGAAAATAAGTAGGATTTCAATGATTCAAGAAGCAACTTTTGAAGCATTTTGTTCCTCACAAAAACAAGTAATTATTTAAAAATAAAAGAATATTATCCTTTCTTAGAATTGATAAAATCAATTAATATTTCTAACTCAGCATGAGTTATTCTAATATTTTTTATGTCATCCTATGAATACATACGTATATGTTTCTTTTTAGAAGAATAATGTATTATACACATAAAATACTTATGTCGATTAACTTTGTTTTAACTGATCAACAATTCTGGTAGGATCATCTAATAATGAAGTCTCAATTTTTACAGCCATAAGCCTATAATAGAATAGAGAAGGTAATTAATAGACTAAGTGCTAGGTAGCATGCTTAATTAGCCTCATATTGTTTGTTAGGTTAATCGGTATTACTTAAGTTAGCCTGACACTTATAAGAAAAATGACACTAACATTAATTAATTTTATCACAGAGTAAAAATTTATGTCATCGGGGTCTTAAGTACCAGGGATTATCAAAGAGGAAATAGATCAAATTCTTAGAAAGTTTTTTTTTTTTTTTGTGGGTAGTGAAGTACATGTCCATGTGAAATTCTTAGAAAGTTTCGTTCTTGAAGTTCCGTGTGTACTAATAATTTTTCTTTCTGAACAATAATAACAGTAATTGAAATATTTAAAAATATTAAAAATTAAATTATATATAAATTAAAATTTTTTATCTAAAACAGATTTTCAGAAATAATTTTTTTTGTGATGATGAACAATAAAAAATACATTATATTTAAATTAAAATACATGTGAATTATTTAACCACGATGCCAGTATACGCATGTTCATAATATAATTTGAGACTTTATGACATAGAGCGACGCTGTAGCCCAAGTTAAGAGCTGGAAAGGTAATCGTGGGCCGGTGAAATTGGGAACTTATCGGCTAGTCCATACATCACAAATTGCAGTTGTTATTTCCAAATTTGTCATCGAACTAATTGCGTAGTTCATAAATTTCAATTTCTAACGTAAAAATCTCCTAATTTTAATTTAATTTACTTACATGTTAATCTCTATCCCTTCACTTACCATCGAACTCGCAATTTCTTTAAAATCATTGACATTTAGTTTGTATTCTGTATTTAGAAAGGTTTATAAATGTTTTTCTATCACAATGGATGGTTAAATAAATAGTTAATTACTTGATGAGCTGCCACGTTAAAGTGATATTTTTTTAATGAGAAAAAGTATATCATCCAAGCCAACCGCCAGAGCTATTCCGATTTCCAAATAACTAGAGGGCGTTTTGATTTAGCTTTTTAAAATAGCAATTTGGTATGTTTTAGACGTGTTTAGTAAAATATTATAATTATCAATTGGTAACTGATAGTCTGATACCAGCCTTAAAACTATTAATTTAAAAAATTTTATTTTAGAATTTTTTTTCCATAAATAGATAGTCGATTTAATTTTAATTTTATTTGTATTATATTAACTTTTAAAATTTTATTAATTACAAAACACTTATTTTCTCTAAATTAAAATTTTCAACTAATAAATTTATTTATAATGACAAATATGGAAATATTATAGACATTAGTTAAACTAATAATAATGTCGATTTTTATATAATAAAAAATATATAATATATTTTTAATTGTATATGTGTTATTTAAAATATTAAACATAAATTATATTTAAAATAACTAATACTTTTCATGATTATTTAATATATAAACACTTACATCTAACTTATTTTCACCAAATACATATATTTTTTTAATTAACTATCAATTATCAACTTATAAACCAAACAAGCCTTTAATCCATCTAGTTGACATAATCACCCAAACTTTTATGCCTCATTAGTGTCAAGGTGATGCCAACTCAACAATCTAAATTTGAATTTAATGTTAATAACAACTTAACAACTGAATTTAAAATAATAATAAAAAATTTTGTGAAATTTAGGTGCATTGTTGGTGATGAGCTTGAGGACAATAAATGCAATTAACACATGAATGAAAACTATGAAAGAATAATTGGCTTGTGTTAAGAAATACTAAGTCCATTTCATTTGAATTAATTTTATTAATAATAATTTATCTTTTTATCACATATATATGGTTTTTTTATATTAGTTGTAGAAGGTATAAAAAATAATAGACGTAGGCTTAGAATTATGTCACTACAAGAAAATATGAATTTAATGATGTTAAAAATTTATTTAGATACATTAAAAAATATCACAAAATAAATTATCG
The DNA here is from genome assembly GCA_023653625.1 of Triadica sebifera. Lineage (NCBI taxonomy): Eukaryota > Viridiplantae > Streptophyta > Magnoliopsida > Malpighiales > Euphorbiaceae > Triadica > Triadica sebifera. The sequence continues at coordinate 24,859,017 of CM042908.1, read as the reverse complement.
ATGCAAGAAAAGTATCATCAATAGCATTGCTAAATTTGTCATCACGAATTTATTTGTGACGTATTATTTAGCATTGGTATTTTTTATTTTGACACTCTTTTAAAATGTGTCATTAACATTAAAAATGAAGACGTTATTTTCCGTCACTATTTCTGAATTTCTACATTATATTTTGTAAATCTTGCCGACACTAATCATTTATTGTGTCACTAAATTAGATATGCTTTAGAAGTTAGTGTCATTAAATTAGTATTTATTATATTTACTATTTTATGATTTTTTTCTTTAAACGTCGTCATTATAATGACATAATTAATAAAAGTATAAGTAAATTCTATAAATATTGTGAAACTTATAAAAAAGTGTCAGAAATTTTATAAAAATAGTGACCCTTTTTTTTTTATGAAAGTATCATTAAATTATAGAACATGCTAAAGCTTTTCTATAAGCATCACTAATTTTTAAAACTTAAATACATTTTATAAAAAAATATCTTTAATAATTTTAGTTTAATAATTCTTAAAAAAGTGTTCTTAAGACACTTAATTTAACAATACTTCTTAATAGTATCGTTAAATTAGTGTCATGATATATCATTTTTCTAGAAGTGTGTGGAGCAAGATAATATTTTAAAGATATTAAATCACTCGATATTGAGGCGAACTTAACTTTAGGCAGATAGATTTGAAGACAGACAATCCATAGAGCCGATTTTGTTCAGTATGTGATTAAAATTTAGTTGTTCGTTGTTTATGTAATTTTTATTAAAAAAACTCTAAATAAATACAAACACTTTCTTACCATTTATTTTTATGTTCAAATACAACTGAAGTAAATGCAGAGTGAAATACTTATAATATAAGAGGGTAAAAAAATACAAATTAGACAGATATTCTACAATTGCTTTTTTTTTTTTTTAAGTCGATGTGTATTTATTTTCCTTCCGTTTCTTTGAAATCACTGACATTTTTGATTTTGTATATAGAAAAATATATAAATGCTTTTTTCTTTTGAACAAAAAATATTTAAAAGCTTTTTAAATAAAAATCATAATCACCAAATTGCTGCGGGTAATGGTTGATGATATATACCTGTACCTAAATATTACTGAAACTATGGATTTGCTTTTTGCAAGCCATCTATATAAATAATGTTTTCTTGTAGGAAACAAACCCCCCTCCCCAGATAATAATAATAATAATAATAATAATAATAATAATAATAATAATAATAATAATAATAATAATAATAATAATAATAATAATAATAATAATAATAATAATATTATTATTATTATTATTATTATTATTATTATTATTATTATTATTATTATTATTATTATTATTATTTTCTATTCTTAATTTATCTTTGAATTTATATTAAAATTGACTGCTAACTTTCTTTACTCAAATTCATCTGATAGTTGCAATTCACCTGCTATAACTTTCTTTTATTAATCGATTCCCTTGTGATGGTTATTATAAAAATATTAAGGTTGCTCAACAATCCTCTTCAATATCAATCAAAATAATTTACTTAAAGTATATGTTATATCAAAACTATGGCCTAGTCTTTTTAAAGGTTATTGAGAGCAAGATTTGCAAGAACCAAAGTTGTTTTCAAATATAGCGATATAGAAGTGGTAGCTAATATTAAGCAACATATATACTATATTTATAGTTAAAAAAGAAATTTCAGATAATTAAAAATAATAATTTCAGAAATTTATTAAAATATATCTCATTCATACCGTAAAATTCTATCACTAATAGCAAAATTCGCTGGTCTCAAAATGACAATTTTTAATTTCAAAATTGTAAAATCAGACTTTCCTCACATATCAACTTGGAATAGAAAGAAAAAAAAAACTTCAGCAGTAAGAAAAAGTGGTTACAAATTATAAAATATTTGTCAAATCTATAGTGATTAAATAAGCGTTGTTAATTGAGTTCTCGTTGTCTATACTGAAAAAGTCTTGAACCCTTTTCAAATACAGATGAGCAAGGAATTGACAAGATGGATGTTGTTGAGCAGACAAAAGAGATTTCTGTCTAGAAATTAAATATGAAGCTCAGGACAGAAGCTAATTATGCATCAAATCGCTCAATAAAATTATTAATGAAACTTACTTAGGTGAAGTCCATGATTAAATACATATATATGAACTAATCTAATTATAAATTGCCATATATCATAAAAAGATATGAATCCCACAATTAATTAAGGTGTGAACAAGCGTATTAACCTTTGAATTAAATATATAATTATGTCCGAAGGACCGTGATCTGATGCTATTCTAGTTAGGTCAGAAACCGTGGCTTCTGTGAATTTCAAACGCCAATATTGTAGATTACAAATACCGCTGTATAACCTTTCTCTAACCGTACCACCCTGCCAAGCAGCCATTGGCTTGAAGCCTCAAATCAATATATAAAATGACAATCATTCATGCAAATCTGAAACCGAATTAAGAGTAGCAGAAAAATGTCCTTTGCCTTCTATTCCTAAATTCACAATAATTAAATTATTAAAAAAAAAGAGAGAGAGAGAGAGAAGGCAAAGGAAATAAATAAGTTAACCCAAAAGACCATAATCAAATCATCTAAATTTATGTTCTTTTCCTTTTGAAAAGTCTCAGCAACCAAACACAGAACAAACCATACTCAAAAAATCAAAAGAAAGCACAAATTAATCCATGAAGGCTATAGAAAGAAGAACGAAAAGTATATATATATATAGGTCTTCCAGCTATTTTATCGCCCACTTTGATTATATATTATTCCAATCAAACCGTAGCATATTTCCAAATATATGTTCTCAAAATTTGTTCCTTTCTTGTTCAGTTAGGCACTGAATCCGTTCTACCCTGGATCACGAACTTTTTTTCTAAAGGCCCAAAATAAATATGCCCAATTGATGTCCCGCCAAGGACCAAATTTGTTAACTTTTAGTGACCAGATCAACGCTCTTCACAAATATATTCATCCCTTTGATAAAACTTGTCCCCGAAGGTCAAAACTCTTGCAATGCAACTTGATAATTCATTTCTGGTAAGATCATTCTATTATTTGAGTCAAAAAATTTACAGATTTAATAGAATAGAGAAGATAACAAACTATGTAGCTGACAAATTCATTGATGGACTTACCATTAGTAAATAGTAACCACCTTTCAATGATTCCACGAGAAGTGTGCGGTGAGTCCATTGAATTTGGTTTTTAATTTTATACTCCTGATCGGAAAAAAAAAAAAACCAAAATCAGAAGATCAAACCTCACAAAACCCAGCCAAATTAAAAATTTTGTTTGAGTTTGATTTATTCAATTTTGAATATAAATACATAAGGCCTATTCTTCCGCAATTTATGGCTAAATATATAGTTAATTATATCATCCTAATCATCATATCGTTGTCCGTAATGGTCAGTGATGTATACCTTAATACCTATATATTGTTACTTGTTCAAATTACTGATTTGCATTTGCAGGCAATATTCTATGGGAATGTTTGGAATTACTGTTAGGTGTTTAAAAAATAGGTTTATAATTTTTTTGATTTAATTAACTGATTTTTTAAATTTTTTATAAACTGTTTTTTCCAAATCTGCTTCTTTATTTACATGTTTATCTCCAAAATCAGTTTTCAAAACTCAAAAAATTTAAAAATAATTTTTTTTTCTCCAAAAATATTTTTGTCAAACTCAATGCGGAACGGAGCCTATATGTATATCTTGCATGCCGCAGTTGCCTTTCACGTACTCAAGTAACTTATATAATTAAGATTATGTTGCGACAATATTTTTTGTCCTTTTTGTTTAACTATGAAATTTAATTAAAATTGATATGATGTGATTAGCTTGCCTACTTCAGTATAATATTTAAGCACATAAAACTGCCAATTGAAAGTTTTCTTTATTCGAATTCGTCCCCTCCATTAATCACAGGTGATAGTTGCAGTTCACCTGCCATAATTTTCTTTTCTTAGTCGATTCCCTCGTAAATTTCTGCTATTACTATTAGCAATTTCAGAAAATTAAACAGGTTTCTTCTTGAGAAAGGATGGTTGGAGAAAATATTTCTCAATTAGTCATAGTCAAAAAATTTATCATTTAACTATTGTTTATTATTGTTTGATTTTTCAAAAAGCGAACCGTCATCGTTCAAGAACTGAACAGCGGCTAAGGACCAAAACTGAAAAAGCATATATATTATCACGTTTTCACTTTCTACCCTAAAATAGAATATAGTTTTCAAAACATCATAAATTAGAAATTAGAAATTTTTTAATCATAAACTGGGAAATTTTTTTTTTTTTATCTATATTTTTTCGGGAAAAAACCTCCACAAAAACGTTAGGGTCATACGATTAATTACCGCGCATCAATATCAATCAAATTTACTTGAATTATATATTGTCAGTACTACATAAACCAGTGTCTTACAAAGATCACTCGAAAAATATTGGAAACCTATGATTAAATTTTAGCAACCAAATAAATACCTATTATTTATAAACTAAATCAATAATATTACATAATTCAGTTATAAGCAAAATATATATTAGCATTCATTTGCCTAGAATTATAATATAATGTTTTTGAAATTGAATTAAACTGATCAATTTGACCAATAATTAAACCGTGAACCGATTAATAATTCAGTCCAATGAAATGAAACCGAAGAAATTGGGGGGCCAGAATTTAACTTAAGAAATTATAGATTTTTTTTTTCGGATAAGTTATAACTAAGTCATCACAAGATTATTTATTATATGCCTTATTTTACAGATACGTATGGAAACAAAAAATGGGAGTCAGCTCTGTTGGATTCATTAAATAGTAACCCAATCTTAAAAAATTGGTTTGATTTCTAATCCGATTTTAAAAAATATTGTTGTAATATGAATAAAAATATTAAATCAAACAACGTATTTTTCTTTAAAAAATGTTAAATATCTTTTTTCACATTACTTAATTTTTCTATTATCTTGAAAAAGATAGGGTACATCACTTAAAATATATAGAAAGTAATAGAGGAAATAAATGAAAAGATAGCTTGCACTCTTCCTTTCTTTGTCAATAATTAAGGACATAACTATTAATGAATGAATTGTTTCACGGTTTCTTGAAAGGCGACGTTAGTCGTACTATAACCACCATCAACCACTAAATTCAATCCACTAACATACTTGGAATAATCACTACTCAAATACAATGCTGCCTCTGCGACATCATTTGCGTCCATTACTGCCACCTTAAGGTTCGCAGCCGTGCCCATAATATCCTCCACCGTTTTCTCGTCAATCCCTCCCATTGCTTCCTTTAACAAAGGAGTCGCCACCCCATACGGCGAAATGCAATTAACCCTAATCCCATATTGCCCTAATTCTACACAAAGATTCTTGGTTAGCCCAACCAAGGCATATTTTGACACAGCATATAAGTGAGGCACATGCCCATAAGTAACCGAAGCTACACTTGATGTGAAAATAATGCTCCCCTTTTTCGCTGGAATCATTGCGTTTGCTGCGTGCTTGGCTGCCAAGAAAGCTCCGTACACGTTCACATTGAAAACTTTGCTGTAATTCTTGTGATCAACTTCCAATATGCTGGAACTCAGATTGTCCGGCGTGACGCCGGCGTTACTGAACATTATATCAAGCTTACCATACCTCGCAATTGTTCTTTTTGTAGCGTTTTCTACATCGTTTTCGTTGGTAACATCACAATGAACATAATCACAGCCTATGTCTTTAGACACGCATTGCCCTAATTCATCTTGAATATCAGCGATGACAACGTTGGCACCTTCTCCAGCGAAGAGCCTTGCGGTGCTCTTTCCGATGCCGCTCGCCGCACCTGTGATCAATGCTACTTTACCTTCTAGCCTGCCCAAAAAATTGTTATATTGTTTATAAATTAATTTAATGATTTCCTGTAAGATGATCTAATTTAGAAAGAAATTTTACTTATTTAGATCAATTGGCAAAATAGTTAATATCGATAAGAAAAAAGGACGAATAGAAATATATCTTGTCAACTTAATTTATTAAGTACCTCTTCGGAATGGAAGCAAGTGATGAGGAAAAGCATTCCATTTTTAGTGCAATATTGGTGGAATGGAGATGTAGCTTGGAGAGTTTCTTCAAATTAATTTGCATGCTAACATATGGTGTGGCAAGCATTTTATAAGGGAAAAATCTGATCTGCATCTGAAAAAAAAATTAATTTTTTTTAATCTAAATTTAATCTGGATTGAATTTATCTAAAAATAACATATAAATTATTTTATTTACAAGTCATTAATTTGATATACATAAATCTGATATAAACAAATATAAGCCAGGTGTAAACAGTTTCTCATTTAATCATAGATGTACCATAATTGGTTAAAAGAATGACAACTACAGCAATCATAATTCTTTTTTGTTAGATTTTTTCTCGAAAGTTTTGTGAAAACAATACATATATATGCTTAATGTTTATGAAGGATCTTTTTATTTCATCAAAAAGAAAGAATCAGAAAAAAAAAAAAAAAAGTCTCTAGCTTTCAACGCGTTTTGCCGTAAGTATAATGTAATGCTAGGGCTAAAATTCAAAGATTTTGATATATTGTCAAACTTGGAATTTAATGTTAATAAATTTAACTAAATTAATTATATTCTTCATAAATTACAAATTTGTATGCGTCAGTTGATAAAAAATTTAGAATGAACAACTCTGAATTAAATATCTCAAATAAAAAATTCACTCAAAAAATTGGAGACACAACAAAAACTTCACTAACCTAGAAATATTACAAAAAAAAACTTCAAACTCTCACAAATACTTAAAACTTGTAGTCTTATTTTTCTTCTTTACTCTAAGATTATTTAAATACTGGAAGTGTGCCTATTTATAGCCTCAAAGTTAAATTTACACCATACATTTGTTCAAATCTTCACCATATATTTGATGGAAAATTTGGTATGGTAGGTGTACTTAATATGAACTTAATTTTTCAACAAATTAAGTAGAAATGAGTGTACCTAATATTTGTTTAATTTTTCAACACAATAAATTTTATTTTTCAACAAATTGATGGTGGGTGTACCTAATATTTGAACAAATTATTTGACATTGATTGTTAACACTTCCCCTCAATGTCAACTCTCATTCTCTGTACTATGTTGAGCTATCGACGAAACATTTTGACCTCACCTGTACTTAGACTTTTTGTAAGTAAGTCCACAACTTGATCATCCGTCTTAATCTGTCTCATCTCAATTTCTTCTTACATAACTTTTTCTCTGATAAAATGATAGTGCACTTCAGCACGCTTAGTTCTTGCATGAAAAACTGGATTCTCTGCTAAACGAATTATTGATTGATTGTCACAGTACAATGGAATTGCATAATCTACTTATTGATGTAGATTATTCATTAGTTGTATCAACCATGTACTCTCTTGAGCTACCATTGCCGCTGCTCGATACTCAGCTTCAATGGTTGATAATGATACCGTTGGTTGTCTCTTGCTACACCAAGAAATTGTTCCAGAACCAAACTTAAACACATACCTAGTTGTCGATCTCCTTGTGTCATCTTCTGCATAGTCAGCATCGCAATAACCAGTTAACTTGCAATCTTCATCTTTCCTGTACAAATGTCCATAGTCAATTGTACTCTTCACATATCTCAGTATTCGTCGAATTGCTTCTAAATGAGGTTTTTTTGGATTTTGCATGTACTGACTCATCACACTAACTGCATAAGAAATGTCAGGACGAGTCAAGGTTAAGTAAATAAGATTGCCTACCAATTGTCGATGCATCGTCGCATCTTCCAAATTTTTTCCTTCATGTGCACACATTTTAGTATTTAGTTCCATCGGTGTCGAAATTGGCTTGCATTCAAGCATTTTGAATCTCTTCAACAAATCTTTAGAATATTTTTGTTGACAAATAGATATTTCTTTTTGTGTCCGATCAACCTCTAAACCAAGGAAGTGCTTGAGTTGTCCAAGTTCTTTCATCTGGAAATGAACTAATAAATTCTCTTTCGTCTGAAGAATTTCTGGCTCATCATCACCGGTTATGATTAAGTCATCCACATACACTAGCACAATAGCTAGCTTTCCTTCATTAGCTTTGATAAACAAGCTGGAATCCGTAGGTGTTACTGAATAACCACTTTGTGTTAGAATTTCAGCAATCTTGTCATACCACGCTCTGGGTGCTTGTTTCAATCCATATAGTGCTTTCCGAAGTTTATACACATATTCAAGATCATATTGGCTCTAAAAACACATTGGTTGGATCATGTAGATTTCCTGATCCAACTCTTCATGAAGAAAAGCATTCTTCACATCCATCTGCCACAAATTTCAATCTTTATTGGTTGTAAATGCAAGTAAAACCCGTACTATTGTAAGTTTTGCCACTGGACTAAATGTTTCATCATAATCTAGTCCATACTGTTGAGAGAAACCACGAGCTATCAATCATGCCTTGTACCTCTCAATTGACCCATTTGGACGACGCTTTATCTTGTAAACCTACTTACAGAATATGAGTTTCATATCTCTTGGCTTTGACACCAGATCCCAAGTTTGATTTTGCTCAAGTGCATCAATCTTTTCTTTCATAGCTGTCATCCACTCAGAACTCTGCAATGCTTCTTCAAATGTCTCAGGTTCTATTATAATGTCTTCTGCGACTATGAATTTATTAGCATATTTGGAATTTGGCCTTCGTGTTCTTGTTGACCTTCAGAGTTGAGATTGCAGAGTTGATTCTTCAATTTCACTAGGCTCACTTTCATCATTTGGTTGTTGATACACGCTAGTTTGCCAAGGACTCTAAGTTACTCTTTGGTCGACATCATTGCTGTTTTGATCTCCTGATTCATTTGAACTTGATTGAAGTTAAACAATATGCTCCTTCATCTTTTGTTGTAGTTTGTCTCCAAATTCTCTAGAATCTGACAACACTTCATTCTCTGAAGACCACCAAGAAGAGGCTTCATCGAACACCATATCTCGTGAAGTGTAGCATCTTCCATTCGTTGGATTGCAACATTTACACCCCTTTCTTTGGATATCGTATCCCACAAAGATACATCTAACATCTTTCTTGTCACACTTTCTCCATAGATGATTAAGAATAAATACATAACATACACAGCCAAATACTCTAAAGTAGCTAACTGTAGGTTTCATATTCTACAATTTCTCAAAGGGAGAAACATAGTCTAACCTTGGTTGAGGAAGTTTGTTGATCACAAAGGCTGCAATCCTCATTGTTTCAGCCCAAAACCTTCCCGGTACATTCTTTGCATGTAGCATACTTCGACAAACTTCTGCAAGATGTCGGTTCTTTCTCTCAGCTACACCATTTTATTGCAGTGTGTTGGCACAAGTGTATTGATGATGTATTCCACATTGCCTTAGGTATTGAGAGAACTCACTTGAGTTATATTCTCTCTCGTTGTCTGTGCGTAAGCAATGGATCTTCTTTCCCACTTCTCATTTGGCTGACTTTCTGAACTCTTTAAATTTTGAGAATGTGTCAGATTTTTCTTTCATAAAAAAACCCACATGCCTTGAGAAGTTATTAATGAATGTCACCATGTATCGCATACCACCAATTGACGGTTGCTTAATTGGTCCGAATACATCAGAGTGAACTAACTTTAATGATTCTTTTGCTCTAAACTTAGATTCCTTGTATGGCAGTTGGTGTGTTTTATCATATTGACATCCCGAACAAATTGTGTTTGTTTGCACGTCAAGTTAAGGAAGCCCCTTAAGCATCGACTTCTTCATCATCACACTTAGCTTGGAATAGCTAACGTGACCTAACCGCAAGTGCCATAGATCTGATGTCTCATTTTTCCTCATCCTATCTACATATTATGATTCTGCTGACATCACGTAGACAGACTCCAATCGTCATCCCACCATTGTTGTTGTTTCTGAGATTTTTAGGTCATGATACACTTTCACATTTTGAGGACCGAACAAGACATAGTGGCCTAATGATGTCAATTGAGCCACAGACAATAAATTTTTCTTCATTCTCAGGACATGGAAAACATCTTGAAGTGGCACCTGGTTAGAATTATATCAAGGTGTAACTATCGTCTTATCGATGTGAGTTATCGGTAACTTTGAGTTATCGGCTGTCACTACCACACGACCTCCTTTATACTCAGACAAGTTTTGCAACTTTTGTTTGTCACCTGTCATATGATTTGAGCAACCAGAATTTATGATCCAGTCATTTTTGTAGTCAATATATTCTGATGTTGTTACCGTGAGAGCTAATTCTTCTTCCTCCATAGCGAATAACGCTTCAACATCCCAACCATCTTCGCTATTCTCCTTAGAACTGGAAGTAGCAGTATTACTTTCAATAGATTTTTTCTTGGTCCAACAATCTTTCGCCATGTGACCCATTTTCCCGTAGTTGTAACACTTTCCATCAAACTTTCTACTATTACTTCGATTCTTTGAAGCTCCCCCTAAACGAGAGCCTCATTTGTCATTATTCTTTTTAGATCTACTGTCAACGTACCGCTTGAAAATGTATTTGCTTTTACTGGTAAAAAGTGCTTCATTCTCACCCTTCAGCGAGACTTCTCCCATTTCCTTAGTCATAGCTTCCTGACTTGCAAGCAAATTTTTAAACTCAACAAGTGATGGTTGTGTCGGCCACCCTTATACAGCGACAACGAACCCACGGTATTTAGGTCTCAAACTATGGATAATTATTCTTTTTATCTCGGTTTCTCCAATAGGAGCTGTCGGATCTAACTTTAAAATTTCGCGACATATCGCTTTCACCTTGTAAAAATATTGGGCAATCGTCATGTCATGTTGCACCATTGATAGCAAATTGTTCTCGAGAAGTTACAGTCTTATATCATTATTCTTTGAGAAGAGTGTAACAAAAATGTCTCATGCTTCTTTTAGTGTTTTGGCATCTCGAATGTGCTCCAACATTTATTTTTCAATTGTGATTTTTAAAGCAAACATTATTTTGTCTGCTTTAATCTTCTACTTTCACAAGGCATCTTCTGTTGTTGGTTGTGTAACTTCACTACCACCGAAAACCTTTCTAAGGTCTTGACCTTGTAGGTAAGACTCTATACATGTTGCCCATGTGTTGTGATTTTTGTTGTTGAGCTTTTTTATTCCTCCGACTATTTGAAGGTCACTCATTGTATCGATATGACTTTGACTATGCCGAACAAGCTTGATCAATAAACTTTCAGTATGTCAAACTTCTCATGACTCAAGATAGCTCTACTAAAAATGATATATGATCGTCCCTCTCTGATACCAATATTCAAAAGTGAATAATAGTTTAACTTATCTTCTGATGTGGATGATCCACTTATTAGTGGCAACCACCGAGCATACAATAAGTAAATATTAACACTCAAGTTAGACTCTGATACCAATTATTGAGAAAAAATTTAGAATGAACAACTCCAAATTAAATATTTCAAAGAAGAAATTCACTTAAAAAATTGGAAACACAATAAAAACTTTACTAAACTAGAAATATTACAAAGAAAGCTCTAAACTCTCACAAACACTTAAGACTTGTAGTCTTATTTTTTTATTTACTCTAGGATGATTTAAACCTTAGAAGTGTGTCTATTTATAGATTCAAAGTTAAATTCATACAATATATTTGTTTAAATCTTCACCATACATTTGGTGGAAAATTTGGTATGGTAGATGTATCTAATATGTACTTAATTTTTCAACAAATTAAGTGGAGATGGATGTACCTAATATTTGCTTAATTTTTCAACACAATAAATTTCATTTTTCAACAAATTAATGGTGGATGTATCTAATTTTTGAACAAATTATTTGATATTGATTCTTAACAACGTCAACTATAGCCTAATTTATTTTTTCAATACAATTTGAAGAGACTGAATTTGTAATCTCTTATTGTTATAGTAACTATTTTACTATAGATATACCGATTGAATTAGCCCCAGTTGATAATTAATTTGTTTAGTTCACTGGTCTTCATTTTAGATTTTTACTAAGCTAAGGGGATTATTAATATTAAGTCAAAGATAGATTGAATAAACGGCAAGTCCTTTTTCTATTTGATTTTTAAAATTTATTTACTAATTTAATTTTGTGAATGAGACCACGTACTTCGATATTAAGTTAACAATTAAATTAGTCAAACTCATAAATCAATTAATTTATTTGACAAACTCAAACCAATGAAATTAGTATAAGTGGAGGTTTGCTTTCGCTCATTTTTGGCGGTATAACAAATTAAAAATTCAAATATATAAACGTTAGGTAAATTCTTTTTCAACTGCTTTTTAAAAATAATTAAAAGATAAAGTTGGTAGCCGACCACCAATCCTGACCAATAAAAATTTAAGCCACTAAAAATTGACTGCTGATAATTATCTAACATGACTAAACCAATTTAAAAAAATCTTCAAACATGACCACCAAAAACACTAAAACAACTTAAAATTACAGCGTTCCTAGATTGAGCAATGCCACTGGTATCACCAAGCAATAACAAACCAGTTCCTTGTGGGGAAGCAACAAGCCAAACCTGAAGCTCTTCTTGGTTGAAAGCCGCGTAGCTAGTTAATCAGCTAATATAATTCCTGTCTCTATAAATGTGAGAAATCTGGACATCCCACTCCCGATTAAGCAAAAGCTTGATTGTGGTGATGAGATCAACAATGTACTTAAAAAAATAAAATAAAATAAAATCCAACCAACCGTCATAAAATAATGGATTCAAATTGATCCATGACTATTTTTCGTCAATCTGATTCAAGCATGAGTGTTTATATGTAATGAAAAATTTTAAATAATAATTCAAAATAAAAACAAAGCAAGGATGCAGAGGAGAAAACGGTCCGGTAGAATATAAATATAAAAGCGACCTAATATATTGCCATCTGGATTTCTGGGATAGTAAAAATAGATTTTAGAACGTGAAACGAGATCATTCTAATTGCCATCTATGTCAAAAGTCCAAACATTTGTTATGTTAATTAACATGAATTTGCAGCATGATCCGATATATATGGCTTTTAGATTTATTTGTCAGAATTCTTTCATGTGAAAAATAAAGTCCTAACCCACAAAATTAATTAAACTTCAATTTTTCAGTTGAAGCTTTCCTGTCATTGTAGGTGGCCAAATTTATTCTGAGCTAATTTTTGCACTACTGGTACCATAGAGAAGTAGCCATAAACGGAAAAGTCTTAGACCAATTTGAAATAACTGAAATTTGAGTTGTTCGATCAAGTAAGGGAAACTCTCTATTATATTAATCATAATTTCTCAATTTACTTTAAAGTTAATCATCTAAAACAAATTAGTTAGGTAATATTATACCCCTTTTTTTTATTATAGTTAGGCAGCATTATACATACATATATATAATAATCTTGATCGACAAATTTCGGAGTGCATTCATTAATTTTTTTAAAAAAAAAATTGAGAAACTAGGAAATCGACTTCTTGTTAAAATCTTATAAACAAAATAAAAGTGAAGCAAGTTTGTGTCCACATATCTGTAATTGGGCTGCTGCATTAATGGGGCCATTAATGATCATGCAATCTCGATCGATTTGCCACCGATTAATTATGAAAATTAGATAAAGAAAAAAAATTAAAGATGAAATCTGCACGGATTTAATAAGTCAAGATCGATTTAAAGTTGATGGAGATTGCCGCCATTGCGGTTGAGTAGATGCATTATCATTTATATTATATATAATATGATTACTGTTTTTCCACAGAGAGCTGACATTTTGGTTGTTAGGTTAAGGCAATACATTAGAAGCATAGAAGTGCAGAGTCATAAGAGACAATTTCAAATCAATTTTCTTGATTTTATTTCTGCTTCTTAATTCAATCACCATTTTCTTGCGGTAGTGACAAGATTTCTTGTGCAGATTGCCAACTTGCCATTATACTAAATTAAAATTGACTGAATAATAAGACAAGAGGTCCTTGATAATCTAGCATATTCCAATCCTCGGAATACAATTATATATGCATCCTATCCTACAGAAATAATATTTATATGCACATGCATGGAAATCATTTTTGCTAATAATATCATTGTGATATCAAATTTGATATTAGCACATTTTATTAATTATTATTTTGCCCATTAAGAATATATAGAATATTAATTAAAAAAAAAAAGAAAAAGGAAAAAGGCACGTATACATTTATAACTGGGTTGGACTTATTTACACTAAGACTAAAGTATTTCCCAGCAATATTTATCAATTAGAATACAGGTGCAATTCAGTTTGAAAACAAAGTACTGTGGTGGTGCAGAAGCCATGGGCCAGGAGTCCAAAGACTATTTAATTCCCAAATCCGTACGTGTTTGATATTTATATAGCATTCTGACACTGATATGGATTCTTCGTAGCGGACAATTTAATGCTACCCAACACCCATCAAGCCAGCAACTCATCCATGGGGCTTTTGAATTGTGATCCAATTAAATAGATTTTCTTCCCTCTCTTATTGTAAGGATGGCATTTTTTATCCCTTTCCATTTTCATAAAAAAACTAATTAATTAAAATTAAAAAAGTAAATTTTAATTCTCATAAAATTCAAAATATATTTTCCAATTTTCTTTTGATGTAAACGGTCTTAATTTACAGAATTCGCTTTGAACAAGCTCGGAACAAAATATTTTAACCCGGGACCAATATGTAAAAAATAGAAATATGTATTATTTAAAGGAAGAAAAAGGTAAAAAAAAAATTAGTTAGGTTCTTATTTATCATGGTTGTTAAATTCAGACTGGACCGAAAAATTCGTGAACCGGTTCTCTGATTGGTCTGGTTAAAACTTTTAACTCTCTTATACTTTAACCGGTAAGTTAAATCTGTGAACCAACCGATTGGACCGTGATCCGTACAAACCGGTTCTAGTTTTCAATTTGGACCGGTTGACAACTTTAGAATATTGTTGAAAATTTTTGTTTATGCAGGGAGCGGAACTCTTCGTCTTGTGCTGGTAAACATCCTCATATAGCCACTGGGGCACATTCATCAATTTGATATTACCTGATTAACATATTTATATAAATATTCAATATTTTATATTTTTACTATTATTTTACATTTTTACAATTTTTATTATAAATTATTTTTATAATTATTTTGATTTCTGTCAAAAATATATTGTTTTAACTGAAAAATAAATACATGATGCAATATAATTTTTAAAAAATTCTAGTCTATTTTAATTTTTAAAAAACTAAAAAAATATATAAATAAATAGATTCTATTATTTATTTTTTTAATGGCTATAATTATAGATATTATTAAACAAAAATTATCATTTGACTCTTGTATTTTAATTTTTCTCTTATGTACTATTATTTTGATGAATTAAGTCTCTATAAATTTATTTTTTAAAAGAATTTAATTCATAATTCGTCAAAATAATAATATATGAGTCATATACTATTATTTTGACAAAAATATATAAATAAATTAATAATTATAAATATAAACAATATATTTGATAATATTTTTGATCATTTAAATATTTAACATTTTGAACATACTATTGTACATAAAACATATTTAATATGAGTGTTTTTCAAATTTTATATACATGAAATATTTTAAAAAAATTATACTTTAATCGGTTCGATCCAATTCAACCTCTAATCCTTTATACTTTATCTTTTTCCCTTTGTTGACCAAAATAGAGTTTGATAACATTCCTATTTATAGAATTATTCCAAAAAAGAATGATGAATCACATAATTTGTTGTTAGTTATTCTTGACATACTTTGATTGCGGATTCTACACATCTATTACATTTTCCGTACTTTGATTGAAGTAAACAACTAACAACACTAAAAAATAGGATGTGATTTGATTAATTAGTCCTTGAATATATATTATTTATTTAAGATTGTAAGAATCAAACACATCTGGTCTTCAGTTTTTCATCCCCTATTTTTTTTAATTTAATAGGAACCTAAGGATTCTGATTAATATTCAGTTTGAGTCGGATCGGACCACGAATGTATAAAGATATTTCAGCATATATTTTCTCCATTCACAAGACTCGGACTTAAAAACTTACTTAAATAGAACAAATATCGAACCACTTGAACCAACATGAGTTTTTCTCATCCACCAATTTTAATTACAAAGGAAATTGTTATTACTCACCTAATATATATATTAAGCATGAACTCAAATTAAAGTTTTATTAGATATAGGGATGAAAAACAATAAAATTCAGAATTCATAACCAACTCTAACAAATATATATGGATATAAAATACTGAAACAACTGAGCAAAAATGGCTGAAATTTCATGTACGCAGTGCACAAATATAAGTATGGTACGATGTTTGGTATCAGCCTATCAGAGCATTAAATTTTTTAGTACCATATTGAAGGACTGGTTAGTGGTGGTGTAACCCCCATCCACCATCAGATTCAATCCACTCACGTACTTTGACTCATCACTACCCAAATACACGGCGGCCTCCGCCACATCCTCCGGCTGCGGCACCACTCCTTTCAAGTTAGCCGATTCACAAACTACTTCTTCCACGAAGGTTTTATCAGCCCCCATTGCATTTTCCAGCAGAGGAGTAGCAAGGGCACAAGGAGAAATGCAATTAACCCTTATACCATATTGACCCAATTCCACACACAAATTCTTCATCAATCCAACCACTGCATGCTTCGACATCGTGTAAGCGTGCGGCGATTCGCCGCAAGAGACAGAAGCAATACTAGCAGTAAAAAGAATGACACCTTTTTTGGCAGGAATCATGACCCTAGCCGCATGTTTGGCACCCAAGAAACCCCCATACACATTTACCTCAAAAACCTTTTTGAAATTTTCATTGTCGGTGCCTAAAATTGTAGGATTGATGTCGCCTGTGATTCCAGCGTTGTTGTACATGATGTCCAGCTTTCCGAATTTGGACATGGCGAAATCTACCACCTTTTTAACATCGGTCTCATTAGTCACATCGCAGTGTACATAGCTAACTTTATTGTTGGTGTCGGCCGCGATTCTTTTACACAAAGATTGGCCGAGATTATCTTGTACATCGGCTATAATTACCTTAGCACCATTTTTAGCAAATAGCATAGAGGTGCTAGCTCCAATGCCGCTGGCACCTCCTGTAATTATCGCAACTTTGCCTTCTAACCTGCAAGACATTCATATTATTTAATTAATTTACTATTTTTTTTGCTGATAATGAAGGAAAATGAATTAATCATCAGAATCAGTTTGGTGGTGCTACCTTTTGGCAGTATGAGACAGTGAGGTAGTGCAGTTCATTTTGAGTGTAATAGGAATGGGAAACTTAACCAATGAAGAATTTTGCAAGTATAGGAATTTTATATGTATGATGTGTTATCTTATCTGCAGATATATGATATCCATCTAAATATGGCATAAAAATATATATTTCTAATTTTTTTATTTATTATTTTTTTGATCCGATAGGTTTCGTTTTAATGCTTAATTGATTAAGATGTCAGGAGTAGAAGCATGATATGCGTCCATGTCAACAGCTACCGAATTAGGGGTAGTTGTATGGATAAATGCCTTTAAGGCAATTGCTATCAGATGAGCAATTTGCCATTTAGTTGAGTTGAATGGAGGTATGCAAGTCGTTCAAGTCATGGGCCCCCAGGCGCAGAATTATAACATTGAATAATTAATTAATTTATCAATATTCCTACTCTAAATTAATTTAATTAACTACTCGAGCAATGTTAACGATACTTACTTTTTTAAGTGACGGTTCAATATTTACTGCCTAATTAGTTGGTGAGTAAAAAATAATTTTTTTAGCATTTTTCTTAATCACTATTCGCTATTATATAATGGATCTCCACATGTAAAAGTCTACTTTCATTTGATAATGATATAAATATATTTCATGGCATATGCAACATTTTTCCTTATAAAAAAAAGATTAAAAATGTACGAAAATATAATAATTTTATACAGTTGTGTCCCATTAAAATTTTCCACAGTTGACGGATGACCCACTCAATTAATATTATGTGTATACACAGTCTACATGGGTTTAGATTCAGTTAAATAAGATTATTTGACATAAAGAGTAATTAAATAGCTTATCTAACTTAATCACAAAGAAGAGCAAAAAAAAGAAAAAAAGAGCTTATATTCTTAGGGGATATGTTTTTTCTGTTTTTACCTTAATTGCTCTTAGCTAATTTATTCCCATTATATATATGTGTGTGTGTGAGAATTCAAAAATCTCTTTTTAATATTCAGATTTAACATATCTACCAATTATGTATGCATACTCGTCGAGTAACAATTGTTATTTTAGTTTAAAACCGTAGTTGTACAAAACTATATATCCAGCTTTCTTATTCCATTTGTCATATAATACAAAATACCTTAGTTTGAACTGAAAATATGTGCATCTGCTAATATTAATTATAAGGTTTATTAAAAATAATCATTTGAAAAGGGATTGTCTAAATACTCACTATTTATTTAATTAGTTGTTGAATGGTAACTAAGAGAGATAAGATATTAATTATTTATTTTTTCTCTCTTAATTAAGTCTTAATAGCCACCCCCTATATGCACCAACTAATCATATAATATTTCAAATGATTAACCCATATCACCGTTTATTCTGATTTTAAAATGATGTCGCTTGATTATTGAACATGAATTCAATCCATATGATCTTAATGGGCTTGATAAGACAAAAACAGATAATATTATATATTCCTGTCTCTGGGCTGTTCCACTGCCGGCCTTTGGCCTTTATGTTTGAAAAGATATGGAAAACTCAAACTACTGTCAAAGAACTGAAAATCCAAGAACCATACAATACATGAAAAATAAATTATCCAAGAACCAAATATATTAGGATAAATTATACTTTTTATCAACTTTCTAACGTTAATTATTATTATTATTATTATTATTATTATTATTATTATTATTATTATTATTATTATTATTATTATTATTATTATTATTATTATTATTATGTTTTCTTTTTCTTTTTCTAGTTTGCTACATATCTAAGTTGATTGCTAGAAATTTCTTATTTTCGTTTTCTTTATTTGCTGAGTTCTTATTTTATGGTGTGTTTCAGGCAAGAGGGTTGAAGAAACACTTGCCCCAAAAAATTATCTGAAGTATTGAAAACATTCTGTGAACGCTAAAAAAATATATTTTCTCTGCTGAAAATTCTTGTAGAAACTTTTAATGCATTAGTATATTCTCATTTATTTTTCTTATAAATGTTTATGTTCGTTTTGAAAGTTTTTATATATTCTTTATAAAAGTAATTTATATATACCAAATATTAATTATCAAAAATTAAGCAACTTAATTGAAAATATAACCGCGCATGTAGGAATACAATGAAAAAAAATATCATTAGTTGCTAACGCTATCTAAGCAGTGCATCATCCTTGGTAAGACACTAATTTAGTGACATTTTCTATAAACAACTACAATAAATTTATGCCATTATTTTTCACTTGCGGGGAAAATTAGAGATGCTTATAATAAAAATATCATTGAATTTAAAACGTTTATGTTTGAATAACATCGTAAATCTAGCAATCCATTTTTTGAAAAAAGCATAAAAATCTAGGGATGTTTTTTTTTTTTAAATATGTCATAAATCTAGCAACATTTGTTTTACCAAATATCATAATCTAATGGCATTTTAAAAAAAAAAGTGCCGTAAAATTAACTACCCTTTTGAGAAAAAAATTGTGAATTTTATGATTACGATTTAAAAAGTATGGATAAATAACTGACGACGCTAAAAAGTGTCACTAGACATAAATTAAAAGCGTCACTAAAAGCTTATTATTATTATTATTTTTTTATCAATCAAATGAATTTATTAAGCTCAAAAACAGAAAAAGATACATCCAACTTTGTCAAGACAGAAAAGAACTAACTAGCAGAGAAGAATATCAATGTTTCTATGACTATACTGTAGTGTTGGGTAGTCATATTTCTTTTAAGATTAATTAAAATTGAATTTTTCTATATTATTGTTATTGTTTTCTTTTACAAAGACTTTTCAGATGGCATTGGCAAAGTGCGTCTGCGTGTTTATATAATTTAAGCTTGACTGCTAGTTAATATGTTTTCGTTATTGATTTAGTCCAACTTCCAGAGGATACATACTGGACTTTCGTCCTAAACTCCAAAGTATTACAACATACAAGTTTTTCAAAATATTTATTTGAATATTTTTTTTCATTATATTATTGATTCAGTCCAAATTTCTGACAAATAACTGTAAACTAGTAATTGCATCTTCCAAATCTCATAATCAAGTCACTTATTAATTACATCTATTCCATAAATTAATTACACACTTGACTTTGATTTCTTTAGAAGAGTCCCATAGACCATAACAAAACGTCATTAATCTGGCCGGCATTCAACTGTTATTTTTTTTTAATTGTATGCACTGACGCAAGTCTAAGAAAAAAATTATTTATAAATAATCTCTTTTCTGACCAATAATAATAATAATAATAATAATAAGGAAAAACATTATTGTTTGACTTTTGTACTTAGCATTTTTTTAATTTGGTATCTAGATTTTTTATATATATTTAACCCTTAAATTCTTATTTTTCAGTCTTTAATTATTTTATATTTAAATTTTATAAGTACCCTTATGAGTCCGAATAATAAAATTATAGAAGCCGATCTCGCTCAGTTGTTTTTTAGGGCAAATTGATGGACTTTTAACCCTAATCATGCAGTTTTTGTCCTTATATTATCTTCATAATTTTCCTTTTTTTTGTTCCATCAAATAATATTCACCAAATTATTTTTCACCATGATTGTAAATTAAAATCTTTTTTTTATTATTTTCTTTTAAATTGACACTGAATGTGAGTGAAAACAATACTGCACTAAATTGAATACATAAAAATTTTCATGAACCAAATTAAAAGAAATACAAAATGCATATATTAAATTAAAAATGCCTCTTTTTTTTTCCCTCTAAGCAAAGTTCCTTACAAAAGTGGTACAATCCGTCCTATAAAATGGCAATTATTTTGAAGGGAAAAACACCATTTGGAATCAAGCCTTTACGAGATTTCTTTCCTCCATAGAAATTATAATTAAAGTTCTCAATGAAGTATAAATCCATTACTCCAAAGAGAACTAAAATTGGTATGCCAAATTCCAATGATTAAAGAAAAAAATACTCTAATGGGTTTATTCAGTTAATACAGTACTGACATGGTTGGTACACAAAAGGATTCTATTTTAGATTCTAATATTTCTCTTTTAGTATGTTTATATAATAAAAATTAAAATTATATTTTTATATTACGTGAAATTTAATTTGTTGAATGTATTTTTGGAAATATAAAATATTTTATTAAAAAAACACTGAAATTTTTTTAAATATTAATAAATTTGAGATATTTGAAATTTTTATGCAAGAATTGGAATTCTATTATCAAATATTTTAACTATTAAACTTAAATTTGTAATGAAAAATTTATTCCTGTTCTAAAAGTGAGGTATACTGAATGTGTCATATAAGTAATTGCATATATTCAATCCAAATCAAAAGTTCAAAAATCATCTTAGAAAAAAAAAACACAAAAAAACGTAACAAAAAGATAAAGTCTTAAGATCATAAAATCAAAAACAAAAAGAGATAACAACATCAAAATTTTGGCTCACTTAATAAGTGATTACAACAATGGTGGAAGAAGAATAGGGCTTTTTGTTCAAGAGGGTTATTGAATAATTATTTTTAAATAATAAATTAAAAAAACTTAAAAAATCACAAAAAATTATAAAATATGTCACACTAATTAGTATTTTCGGACTCAATTTTTATATTATATATTAGATTGAATTTTGATTATATGATTTATATATTTTTAGACATTCTAAATTATGTGTCGAGTTAAATTCAATCAATTTATTTTTATTAAGTCAAAAAGTTAAAGCAAATGAATCGAAAATTATAAATTATGTATAACTTAAAGAACTTTAATTCATCTAATTGAATTATTAATGAGGGTGATAATTATGACGGTTTTATTATTGTTATTATTATTATTATTATTATTATTATTATTATTATTATTATTATTATTATTAAATTAAAACTAAAAATAATTCATCCCTCATTGTCATGCTATTTCTTGCAATTTATTCATATATAATTGTCATTTCATTATATTTGCCTGAAAATTATGCATTAGTGGGTCAAAATTGCAGCAAGTGCATGTCAGGTAAGTGATTAGGGGTATGGATTCCTTCGGTTTAATTCAATTTAATTTTTAAACACTCAACATTAAAAATATTGATTTTTTTTAAAAAAAATAAAAACGAATTGAATCAACATAAAAATAAAATAAATTGAATCAAAATATTTACATTTGTTTATTCGGTTCTGGGCCGTTGGACCTTTTGATTTGGCCTTTTAATAGTGACACTTTTTGGTACATTTTCATTATACAATTAGCAGCTGAGATAATAGCTGATTGGAATAGTTAGCAGCCATTGATTCGTATTCTTAAATCAGGAATTTAAATAGTTAAAGAACGAAACAATTAATAATTGTCTCAATGAAACACCTTTCTTAACTTAACTTTGCGTCCCACAAATAAGACAAGATTTTTTTTAAAAAAAATTATTCCAAATATATATCAGTTTTCTTTTTAAAAATATAGTTGACTTAATTTGTTATTTTTTTATTATATATATTCTTAATTATTGTGTCTGCTATCAATAATGGGGTGTTTAGGATTATTGTTGAGCATAAAAATACAAATTTAGAATTTTTTTAATTTAATTGATTGATTTTTTATTTTATTATAATCTATTTTTTCCAAACTTACTTGTAGTAAAAACATTTATTTATTTCAAAAAATAATTTTCAGAATTTAAAAGAATAAAAAATAAAAAAAATTCTAAAAATGCTTTTTCTAAATGTAATGTCATGACCAAATTATCATTTATTAATTTAATAATATTTTAATTATATATATATATATATATATATATATATATATATATATATATATATATATTAACTAACTAACTAATTCTTTTAATATGTATGAAAATAGGGATATACCTACAATGCCAGCGAGATTGAGATTTGAATCCTGCAACCTAATTCTAAAGTCAGTTTAATTATTTATTTATTTATTTAATTATTTATTATTATTATTATTATTATTTTGATAGGAAGTCAGCCCAGTTTTATTAGGTGCAGAAACTAATCATGTAGAGTAATTAAATGGGCCATGGTAAGCTTAATGTGCAAGATAGATAGTATTATTAGACAAATATAATTCTTTTACAATCAATTAGGATTAACATTGTCAATGGTGTTTAATTTATTGTTCTTTAATTTAAAGCGCTGTGCTATCAAATGTTAATTTTCTTTTTAATTATCTGTGATTCAAAGAAAATATTATTTATTCCCTTCTCTTCTTTTACCATAATAATAATAATAATAATAATAATAATAATAATAGTAGTTTCTTATCAAGTTGTACAATCTGTTCTATAAAATGCCGATAGCTTCGAAAAGCAAAAGTACCATACGGCTATACGAGTCAAGCCTAAACGAGCTTTCTTTTCCTCGATAGAGTTTAATTTCGCAGCGGAAATATGGGTGAGGCTTCTGCAGTAGTATCTCATAACAGGTAATCAATTGCTAATTATATAATGGCCAGTATAACACTAATTATAATTAACTGATCCTGTTTCTTCTTGTATCATACAATTAATCAATACATTATTTTCCTAGAAATAATCGATCTTGTTTATTCTTCAAAAAATTAAAAATCCTAGTAATACTTCTGCATTATAAAAAAATAATAATTCTTTTATCTTTGGCTTTTAACCACTAATTAAGAAGATTTAAGTTGGTCTACAAATTTTAACTTAGTTTGTAATAATTTCAAAAGGCCATGAGTTTTCGAGTTAAAACACCCAGTAGCACTATGCGTTTATGAATACCCTCAATAGTTACGCTCCGTTGATTGCATTTTCTTTAAAATTTTTGTACACTAATTCATCTGTATTCTTGTACATAAACATGATTTTCAGATTAGAAGGCAAAGTGGCAATCATCACAGGTGGAGCTAGTGGGATTGGAGCAGCAACAGTTCATCTATTCCATGAACATGGAGCAAAGGTTATCCTTGCAGATATAAAAGATAAATTAGGACAAGAAATAGCTGACAAGCTTGGAGAAAACGTTACCTATATTCATCGTGATGTATCAGATGAAGATGAAGTGATCAACCTCATCGATTCAACCGTGACAAAACATGGAAAGCTTGACATTATGTACAACAATGCTGGGGTAATAGATCGTGTTTCAGGGAGCATTTTAGACACTAAGAAATCAGACTTAGATTTGATGCTAAAGGTGAACTTAGGGGGCGCATTTTTAGGAGTAAAACACGCTGCTAGAGTCATGATTCCGCAATGAAATGGCTACATATTGTTCACTGCAAGTGCTTGCACTTCAATTGGAGGACTTTCTACTCATTCTTATGCAGCATCTAAGTATGGAATTTGGGGTCTGGCTAAGAATTTGGCATCTGAGCTTGGCGAATACGGTATAAGAGTTAACTGCGTATCGCCTTATGGATTGGTGACGGGCATGGGTTCCATTCCTGATGAGTCTCTAATACCTATGGTGGAAGGAATACTAAGTAAGGCAGGTAATCTTAGAGGGCAAACTCTTAGGGCAGATGGAGTTGCTAAGGCTGAATTATACTTGGCTAGTGATGATGCTTATTATGTGAGTGGATTAAATCTGGTTGTTGATGGAGGGTTTAGTGTTGTCAATCCTACATTGAAGGCTTCAATTCATCCAGATCTTCAGAAATTGGAATAATCAAGTTATTGGAGAATTGTATCAATGGAATAAGTCTATGATTTTTTTTCTTCTAATAATTAATGAATAAATACCGTAATTTTAATTAATGAAATGTATTTAAGTTTTGCTCGGAATATATAGGGGATCCATGACCAACAATTAAAGATTAAAAAAAAAAGAGAGAGAGAAAGAACTCCGGGGGTTTCCAAGGTTGTTAAGCAAAAAGTCCAAAGTCAAAAACCTTCTAAGTCTCTCTTTTGGTTTATTAAATTACTTGTTTTTGCTTGCCAAGCTGTGTTATTCATCACTTTCATATTTAGTATTTAGTAATTTGTTTAACCCTTCTGTCTTCTATCTGAGAACTACTTGTTCCCACAAGCATAGAGACTAATTAACAAAACTACTATCCATTTTATTGTCTTTCATTATCATCACATGATTTTCCCTAATGTACCCAAAACGATATTGTTTTAATTGCTCCAAATGGCATCATTTCATTGGAAAAAAAATTAGTTGGGTGTAGATGGAAAAATATTTTATAAGTTTAGGATAAAATAAATAAAATTTTAGTTTTAGAATTATTTAAAAACTAATTTCATTTTTAAAATAGTTTTGAGTGATATGGCAGGGCAAAAATTTAAACACCAGTTAGAAGTAACACACAATTCTTGAAATATTACACAGATGGCCTGCGTGCCACTTCAAGCGGTACACGTACAACCTTTTTTTGAAAAAAAAAACATTTCAATATTTTCATGTTTGGAGAGAAAATTACTGATGATTATTCTTACCAATGGACGATTGGCATTTTGCATGAAAGGTGGCTGTGTCCTTTACGGCAAAGCTTGGAAAAGCACGGAATGTGGCCATCTCCTTTAAGGCCCTCCTGGAACCGGGAAATCCCCATCGTTGCTGTCATTTGAAATAAAAAAAATAAAAATAAAAATCAAGTTGTGCACCATTTCTTAAGTTAATTTTTTTTTTTTAAATTGTGATCCACTTCAAATCCTGTGTGCCAGTTTAATTGTCAGTATGCCACCTAAAGTAGTGCACAAAAATTTAACTGGTTTTTTGAAAAGTCAAACTGCATTAAAGATAGAATTTTTTTAAAATTTTTACTCTAAATTTGTAAAATACTAAACTAATTATTTTTCTGTTTCATTATACGTGTCTGAATATGTAACGTTGGAACACGCTTAGAAATTGCGGCCCATTTCCCTTGGCTCACCTTGAAACTCAAATAAACCCAATTAATTTAGTAATGATAAAATCGATTAGTTATAAATCCAGGATTTGTCCGTGTTTCACAAATTATATTAGAGATTCATATTCATTAAGTACTATGTGCCATTTATTTAAATAATGAAGGATTTTTTTTGAAATATATATTAATAAAAGTACTTTTGCAATTATAAAAAAAATTAGATTTATAATGCAACATGTAATTGAGTCATAATATAAGAATTGTTTAGCATCACAACAAATAATGTGTGAAAAATTGCGACCAACAAATCCCTTTCTATTCTGATTTTTTTTACCTTCTCGTTGAGATTTTAATCAACAATTAATTTGTTAATTTTGAGAGAATTTGTTTTGAAAAAAAGAAAGGATAAGAAACTGTCTCTATCAAGGTCAACCTTATTTCCAGCAAAATTGGTGGGAAAGCTGGGGAAATAAGTATTCTTTCTATTTTTTTTTCTTTTTCCCTTTCCTGCACCTCCGAATAACCAAAGAATAAATTATAAATGAGGTTGAGCAATTAAATTTTGTTTTCTCTTCGCCACAATTTAATGTAATGGTGTTTGAGTCCTCCTTCCTCTCCCCTGCTCCTAATCATACATGTAGATATATTCCAATTAATCACTTATTTTTGGATTTAAAAGAAAGTAAACTCACAGGAAATACATTTGGATGGTATGAGAAATACCATATACATAAAATAGAAAAGGGAACTAACTGAATAAGCAAATTTGGGATGATAACATTAAGTAATCACATCATTTTCTTGATACATTTCTTATAATTACGAGTACACCCTCTTGGATTTCCTATAACACAAAATTAGTCACAATACTATTCCTCTTGCGTGCTGGAATTTAAACCAATAATTCCTCTTCTAAATGCATCGAAAGAGTGGACTAATGATCATTTCGCTCATTTTATCCCAGAAACTACACATTATTTGTTGGTTGAAGATGAATATTTTGATGATTCTTTCTACCCATAATACCTTTGCTAAATAGCTCTTCCATCTCTTCTAAAGATTTTCCCTTAGTTTCAGGGAAAAGAAAATAGAAGAAAAACCAGGCAATCACTGCTACACCAGCGAACAAGAAGAAAGCTCCACCAATAGTAATGGCTTTATAAAGAGAAATAAAAGTCATAGAAATGGTAGCATTCATGAGCCTATTCACAGCCACACCAATGCTATATCCTTGAGCTCTGAGCCTCAGAGGGAATATCTCAGAGCTGTAAACCCATGTCACAGGTGCAAGCCCAATATTATAAAATGCCACAAACATATATGTAGAAGCAATACTAAGGGCAAGAGCCCACATCAGTTTCCCTTGGCCATGGTACTCAACTACTGTCAAACAAGATCCTAATAATGTCAAGAATACTATCATTCCTGCTGTGCTTACTAACAGTAGGAGTCTTCTTCCAACTTTGTCAAGCAATATTGTAGCCATTAATATAAAGAAAAACTTGGTTAATCCTACACCAACTGTAGCAAGCAAGAGCTTTTGCTTCCCCACTACACCAGCTTTCTTGAAAATTCTTGGGCTGTATAATACAACAGCTTCAATACCAACTGCATGCTCAAAGAAATGGATTCCGACGGCTGCAATAAGTATCCACCGGACCGCCGGCGTTGGCCTTAGTATTAGCTCTTTCCACACCCCTTCTCCTTTAGTATTATTTATAAGCTTCACGAAGTCGTCGTTGCAATTCTTGTCGATTCCTGCTGCTAATTTTATGTCACGAAAACGTTGTTCAGCTTCCTGTTTAGAGTTGGAAACTTGTAGCAACACTTGTTTTGCTTCTCTTAATCGGCCTTGCATTATTAACCATCTAGGAGATTCAGGCATTTTTAGGATACCAAAGGCTAGGCCAATTGAAGGTATTGCTGCAATTCCAAGCATTAATCTCCAACCTAGTTTTAGAGACAATTTCCCAAAAATAACGTTGGAAATATATCCTAGTAAAATGCCAATGCTTATCCCAAGTTCAGGGAGAGAGGTTAAAAATCCTCTTGATGATGGTGTTGAAACTTCTGCAGAGTAGACCGGAGCTATCATCAGCGCAAAGCCTACGCCAATTCCGGCTGTGCATCTTCCGGCCATTAGGATCCCGTAATTTGGACCGTAACCCATTAGAACTGAGCCAACCATGAAGATGATGCAGGCTACAACTATTGTGTATCTCCTCCCAATGTAATCGGATGTTCTTCCGGCCAGAAGGGATCCCACTAAAGCACATATATTCAAGATTCCGGCAAGAATTTCCACTTGGGCATCATGAATTTTCAGGTCATCTTCTATGAATATCAAGGCTCCACTCATTACACCGGTATCTGAACAAATTAATAATAATCAATTAAAAATAAATCATAATCAAGATAATCAATTTGTGTATATATTAAATCCAAAATACGGGAATTGAATATGAAAAAAACAGCGGAGAGGAAGAGAGAAAATATATACCATAACCAAATATAATGGATATCATTGAAGCGACTATAGAACAAGCAGCTGCATATTTGTTAATTTTTGTTGGGTTTTCCCCACCTTCTGTTACTGCCATTGATGCCTGAAAGTTAATTAAGAATTTTAATTTCTCTTTAAACACTTTATGTGCATTCTTTAAAACTAATTTCAGTTCTAACTAATATTCCTTATATAGATGGATGAGTCAGTAGGTTGCTGTCTCAAGTGGAACACAGATAGTCACGAAGTCTACTATTCGTTCATATTTTGAGAAGTTTTACTTATTTCCTCAATTATATTAATACTTATATCCTAATAGGATTCTTAGATTAGGAAAAAAAGAAACGTGCGAATCATAAATCTGAAAAGTACCCAAAAATACTAAATAAAAAAAAGTTTCTCTAGTTAGCTAGACAATTGAATTTTGATGGGATTTATTTGAGGAGGTTACAGTGCAAAAATGTAAATCTCTCAAGTTAGACGATTCAGTATTTTCATCTTCATTTTAATTTGTAAATTGATGTCAAATAAATCAGAAAAAAAGTTATTCTTTTTTTTTCTTTTCTGGAGGAAACAATTAAAACAAAAAAAAAAACACAACCTAAAATAAGATTTGGCGTCCAAAGGCAGCATCAATAATATCTCCCAATACAATCTGGTTCAGTTCATTAAGATCTGGCGGCGCAATATCATGCCCAAGTAACCCTAATTAATTTCATAGACCATTGACTTTGCCACTTGAAAAAAATAAATAAATAAAGCCCATACATATACAGATTGAATTTAATTTCTTTATTTTGGATAAGATCTGATAGCCAAAGAAATCCAAGCTGTAAGTCAAACAAGATCGTCCGGCTTACTACCTCCTGACCCGGCACGTAACTATTGGGGAAAGGGACTTTTTTCTTTTTTTTAGATATACATTAATTTAATTTTTTTCAACTATTTTTTATCCGACTGTAAACTAATATGAAATTATGCCAATTAGATGTGTTAAAGGAATAAAAACGTTTTTTAATAAGATTTAAAAGTGTTTCACACTTAAAATTCAAACTTGAAAATTATAATTAAGGGATAACACACAGCTTCTATCTTATCTTATCCATTTAGAATGCATTAATTTAATTTTTAAGAAAATTGATATCAGCCTGATTATTATTTGTGGATAGATAAGTCAGCTTTTGAATGGCCTAGAAAATGCCTCGCCATGATTGGAAGTGCCCGCTGTTAATTAGTAGGATTATACGATATCACATATAGGCACTAGGACAACTATTTATGAGTTTTGCGTATTCATTCGTAAAGGTATATTGTTTTTTTTTCCCTTCTTTTTCTTTATATATAAAAAAGGGTTTAATGTTTATAAAGCTGTAAACAACAATAGCACACGATGAATAATGAATTTAATGACTGTAAAAGGAGTAAAAGAGGAGATTTGACAGTCAAGAGGGATAAAGAGACCTAAATTTCAAGTTTACTTAATAATTAATAATTTTTACTTTTGAATCCGTTAAGAAACTTTTTCTTTCTTCTTTAAAGAATGAAAATATTTTTAAAGAGATCTGACTAGAATATATTGTTTTATTTTATATATTGTTAAAATTTACGCCATAAACTTATAAAAAACCTTTCTGAAAATTAAAAATGAAAAAAAAAGCATTAATTTCCACATGATTGGTGATATGGAAAAACTATATATGCATATATAGTGGTGAGCTGAGTACCGATTAGAATATATAAACAATGCACTTTTGGAGAGTGGACGGTGAAACAGTACAATGGTGGCTGAGAGCTGTGCCTATATACTGACTAATATAAAGTGGATAGTTGGTTCCACTAAATGTGAGGCAAAAAGCAAAATGATGCCCAGGGTGATCAGATGCGATGAACAAAACGATATATAGCTAATATTTATCACCATGGGTGAGCATATATGAGGAAGGTATTGCCCGCAATTCAAAATTAGGCTGATCTTCAATGAAAAAATTGATATCGCTGATACTTTATTTAATTATGGGTTTCTCTCTAAGCAAATCATATTCAAATTGGATTTAATTAAGTTTAGTATACAACCTCTTCAACTGTATTAAATTAGTCGTATACCCGCACTTTGCACAAACGAAAAATTAAAATTATATTTAAAAAAATATAATCTATAAATATAATAGTTGTTAATTTATTATCGAAGGGACCCTTTTCTAGAGTTTGTGATGAACTTAATTCACATCAATGTGTTGGATCCTGATTTGACCTTGAATTCCAGTAAGAATGGAAACTTTATATTATATATTAGATTGAATTTTAATTATATAATTTATTTAAGAAATTAGATATTCTAAATTATGTGTCGAGTTTAATTCAATCAATTTATTTTTGTTAAGTCAAGAAATTAAAGCAATTGAATCGAAAATAATAAATTATGCATAACTTAAAGAACTTTAATTCATCCAATTGAATTATTAATGAGGATGATAATTAGGATGGTTTTATTATTATTATTATTATTATTATTATTATTATTATTATTATTATTATTATTATTATTATTATTATTATTATTATTATTATTATTATTATTAAAAGAAAACTAATAACAATTCATCTCTCATTGTCACGCTAGATATTTCTTGCAATTGATTCTTTTAATTTCTTCATACCCAACATTACCTAGTAGGCAGTAGCACATAATTGAACAATACATTCTCCAAATGGAGTATATAATTGTCATTTCCTTATATTTGCCTGAAAATTAGGCATTAGTGGGTCAAAATTGCAGCAAGTGCATGCCAGGTGCTTTGATGTGGAATATAGAGAAGGGATTAGGGGTATGGATTCCTTCGGTTTAATTCAATTTAAATTTTAAATACTCAAGATTAAAAATATTGGATTTAAAAAATATAAAAACGAAATTGAATCAATATAACATAAAAATAAATTAAATTGAATCAAAATATTTAAATTTGTTTATTCGGTTCTGGGCCATTGGACCTTTTGTATTGGGATTTTAATAGTGACACTTTTTGGTACGTTTTCATTATACAATTAGCAGCTGAGATACTAGCTGATTGGAATAGTTAGCAGCAATTCATTCGTATTCTTCAATCAGACCTTTAAATGGTTAAAGAACGAAAAAATCAATAATTGTCTCAATCAAACACCTTTCTTAACTGATAATTGGTAACTATCACCTTTCTGTCCCACATAAAAGATAAGATCATTTTTTAAAAAAAAAAATTATTCCAAATATATATCAGGTTTCTCTTTAAAAATATAGTTAACTTAATATTTTATTATATTCTTAATTACTGTGTCTGCTATCAATAAATATAAATTATCATTTATTAATTTAAATTTTTTAATA
This sequence comes from Triadica sebifera, assembly GCA_023653625.1. Lineage (NCBI taxonomy): Eukaryota > Viridiplantae > Streptophyta > Magnoliopsida > Malpighiales > Euphorbiaceae > Triadica > Triadica sebifera. The sequence goes on along the minus strand of CM042908.1, from coordinate 24,827,035 downwards.
TGTATGAAAATAGGAATATTATTGAGATTTGAGATTTGAAAATCCTGCAACCTAATTCTAAAGTCAGGCCAGTTTATATTAGATGCACAAACTAATAATTAAATGGGGCATGGAAAGCTTAGTGTACAAGATAGATAGTATTATTATACAAATAAAATTCTTTTACAATCAATTAGGATTAACATTGGCAATGATGCTTGTTGTTTTTTAATTTATTAGTAGTTCAATATATTAAACAGACCATACATATGTGAAGCGCGGTGCTATCAACAAACTACCTAAAGTAGAAAACTCTTGAGAGATCATGTCTCAACCAGTTAAGTACACCAAGAGAAGGAACAGACAGAATATGCAGGCCCGTCGGAAAATCATAAGCCAAATGCGAAAAAAAATCTGCCGCAAATTAGTTTCACGTAAAATACGGCGGATAGAAACCTAAGAAAAAGAGGGAATAGTCATCTTAATCGGGTCAATTATGGAGCGACTATTAATATCAACAGCACAATTATCCTTAACTGTTGACACCACCATCTGATTATCCCATTCCACCAAAACTAAGTGGATACCCTCTCATAAAGCAAGATTAATAATTCTTCAAACAAAATTTTCTTTTTAATTATCTTTGGGTCAAAGAAAATATTATTTATTCTTTTCTCCTCTTATAATAATAATTATAATTAATTATAGTTTTTTTTTTATGAAGTTGAACAACCTGTAGATCCTGTAGATCGGGCATGAAATTAATGTTTCCCTGCTTCATTACTTTGGAAAAAAAAATTAATTAAGGATAAAAAAAAACCTTGACTTCGAACTTAGTTTTAATTTTTGTTTTTTAAAAAATTCTTGAAATTATACTTCCTCTCTCCCATGTATAATTTTATTTTTCATTTTAAATAAAATTAAGAAATTTTAATTAATATGACTGGAATTAGTTATAAATTTAACTAATTAAGAGCATATATTAAAAAACTAAAAAATATATAATTTATGGCTGTTGATAATAAAGCATATTATATGTTTATATGAGATAATTAACAGATCAACTATGTTATTATAATTAATAAAAAGTTCTTATAATTCAGGAAAAATAAAAAAAGGAAAATATGCCAAGACAAGAGGGACTATCAGAGTTAGAAAACTAATGAAAGGAAAAAGGAAAAAAAAAAAAGACTTTCATTATGCACTCTTAACTAATAAATCTCTTGACTAGTAATTAAAAAAGAAAAAAACTAAATAAATTTGAGTTACATGAGTTTAGCTTTTCACTTTCACATAAACAATTTATCCTACTCTTTTTTGGTGCTTGAAAACATATCCTACTTTAATAACAAATTCCTTTTTTTCCCATTAATTTCCTAATATTAATTCCAAAGAAAGGAAATTAAATATTTACCCTTCCTCTTACTATTTTCCTTTGTCATTCTTTTCGTTTTTGTGATCCTTTTCATTCTCTAATCTCTACTATATATATAAATTGATTCACAGGCTAAACAAAGCACAACTTCTACGTATTCTAATTACCCTCCCCATCATCCCACAGCCACCTGCTTGATCAAAATGAAAGGAAAAGAAAAAAAAAAAAAACAGCATATGTAAAGGCAGAGAGTGCAGATCGGTGTAACATAGATAACATAATTAAGCTTTGTATTTGTCATAAGAACATACCTTCTCTCTACTGCAGAGATCAAAGAAGTCGTCGCCATTGTTTCTCGCTTTCACATAGAGAGATACCGTGTAATGCATGATTAATAACTTTAAGTAATGGGGTGGAGATTTGAAAAATCAATTAGCCTATCTTTGGGAAGAGGAAAAATACGAGGGAAAGAAAATAAAGAGATATTTTCACTTTACTCTGTTTGGAAATAAATGAAAATAAAGAGAGGAAAAGAAAATAACTTTTATTTTTTACCCTAAAGTGTTTTAATAGAAGAAAAATATGAGAGAAAGAAAAATAATGAGATATTTTCACTTTATTCTATTTGGAAATGGAAGAAAAATAAGAAGGGAATGTAAAATAATTTTTTCCAAAATAAGGAGATATTTTCACTTTACTCTATTTGGAAATGGAAGAAAAATAATAAGGGAATGTACAATAATTTTTTCCAAATTAAGGAGATAATTTTCACTTTACTCTATTTGGAAATGGAAGAAAAATAAGAAGGGAATGCAAAATAAATTTTATTTTTCACTTATCAATTTCTTTCCAAAATGGAGAGAAAACATAAAATATTAGACAAAAAAATCACTATTACTAATAAAATTATATTTTTTTTTATCATTGATCATTATAGTAAAGTATTTGTTATTTTATAAAATAATATGAAAAATAATAATTATGTAATATTACAACTTTTTTCTCTCACAATAAATTATCCAAATAAAGAAAAATAAGTCTTATTTTCTTTTATCTCCCAAATTATTTTACTCATATTACTTTAATCTAAAATATGATGAAAAAAATAGAAAGAGAAAATAAAATTTATTTTTCTACCATATTTTTTCTCCTCGAGGAAAAATTGTAAAATATGATGAATAGAAAGAAAAATAAGGAGGGAAGATAAATTTATTTTCCTCTCCCATGGAAAGTTCCAAACATAGTGTTAAAGCTTTCTTTATTCATATTTGTTGGCTCAGTTTTTCCAGCCCAAATTAGAAGTAAAGAAAAAAAAAAGATCGTGTCAAATTGGTACGACGATATTTCTTGTTTAGTCCGTAGGATTTTGGACTATATGCTTTCATTTTTGAAACGTGATATTGGTGGAAGGATAAGAAATATTACATATATGTTTCCCTTAAAAATTGAATAATTACTAATGGAGTTCTTTTTTTCAGCACGTCCTTTAAAAGAGATATATATGTCTCTTGTTTTGCTTTTGTGTGGATTGCGAAAAAGAAAAGAACACATGAAAGAAAAAAAAGAGAGATGTTTTCTTCTTGCAAAAGATCAAATTTCGAAAAGTCAAATTTATTTTTGTTCTGTGATTTATTCTCTAGGTATTGTTAAGATCAGTTAGATATTATTTATATAAGAATATTTGAAGTGTTATTTCCTTAGTTCTTTTTTTCAATCAAGGAGAATTGGGATTTTGACTAGGAAATTAATTTGGGCATTTCTTGTATTGGGAGTTCTCACGTTTGTGATTAACTTGAGTGTTGATTATACTAGATTTTCTTGATAGTGGATTTGATTCAAAGTTTAGCCTGTCGATTTTTTTCTCTATACTGCAGGATTTTTCCATGTAAATCTTGTGTTATACTTGTAATTGTGCTTCTGTTGTTGGTTGGTTTGTTTAATTTGCACAATTACTTATTGTTTATGGTCCAATAAGTAGCATCAGAATCTGATTTTTTGGGCATTGGATTAATTGTACGAATTGAGATGGATAATTCAGCATGTTCAATGGTTAAATTATTTGCTACAAATTATTCAATTTGGAAATCGATGGAGGACTATTTATACTGCAAGAATTTATTTGATCTTGTTAAATTGAGATTTAAGAAGCTAGCTAAGACAAGTGATAGTAATTGGGAGAAAATGCACAAAAAGGTAATAGGAAATATTAGGGAATGTGTGAATATTTGTGTTTATCTTCATATTAGTAAAGATGTTGATGCATAGGCACTGTGGAAGAAATTGGAAGACATGTATTAGAGGAAAAATGAAGAGAATAAAGCTTTACAATTAGGAGGCTAGTGAACTTGCAGTTTAGAGATAAACGGTATGTTGCCGAACACTTGAGTGATTTCCAAAATTTGGTGAGTCAGTTGGGCATCATGAAAATAGATCTTGATGATGAGTTGCAAGCTTTACTGCTTTTGAGTTCTTTGTTAGACAGTTGGAAAACTTTGGTGGTATCACTTAGGAACTTTGCTCCAAATTGTGCAGTAACTTTACAGATAGTCAAAGATAATATGCACAATAAAGAGATTTAGACACACGAAAAATGGTGCAAATACTTCAGAGGTTCTTGTCATAAAGAACAAAAGTAGAAGTAAGAGTAGAAAACCAAAAGGGCGTGGTAAATCCATAGGCAAGTTATAGTTAAAAGGAAAATTTACTTGTTATCACTACGATAAAGAAGGTCATATCAAGAGAAATTATAAGGCTTTCAAAAAGCAATTAAAGGATAAGAAGAGTCAAGAGAAGATAGATAATCATAATACAACTGCCACTGTATTTGAAGTAGATGAAGAACTGGTAAAGCTTTCCTTTAAGGAGGATCAGTGTAACGTTGTTACAAATTGCATTGAGTGGGATGTTGATTTAGCAGCATATGATCATGCTACGCCCAAGATAGATATTTTTACTGAGAATACACCAAGAAATGTTGGTAGACTAAAGGTGGGCAATAGTCACACAAATATAGTGGGAGTTGGTGAGATGTATACAAACTAATTTGGATTTCACATTGACTTTGAAAAATATGCGTCATGTGCTAGGTTTATAATTAAATTTGATGTCTATTCATGTCTCAGATTTTGATTATTATCAAAATCATTTTGGTGATATGAAGTGGAACCTCATTAAAAGTTCCATGGTGGTTGTTAGAGGTAAAGTTTTTAATAGGTTGTATAGGACACAAGTAAACTTGCTAGAAAATGAAGTGAATGCATCTCAAGATGATATTTTTGTAGGTTTCAAATAGCTCAAGAAAGGGGGTGAATTGAGGTTCTAAAAAGTTTTAGCCTTTAAAAAATCGATTCACGTTTTGGAATATAATACTAGAATGCCAATAGTATTATAATATGGGCAGAATACTAACACAAATATAATTTAAAATTTCTTTTTCACAAAATCAAAATTTATAACTAAAAATTATTATCAATATTTAAAATCAATTTTTGTCAAATAAATCACCTATTTTATTTGCAATAAAAATTTTTAAAATAAATTAAGTACAAATGAGTTTTTGCAAAAAAGAGTACTTTTAATTCCTTTTAATATAAAAATCAAATATAATTTTTTTTCAACAAATCAGAATATCAAACTTGAAAATAAGATAAGCATAATTTGACACATTTGAATTTGTAATAGTTAAGTCATTTGCATACAACTACTTCTCAATATACAATTTTGAAAGTTTTTTTTCACTTGTAATTTTTTTCAAATGCAAGAATCAAATCAAATACAAGTTTAGAGTTATGTCTAACTCTCTTAAACCCAAACCCAAATTTTTACAAAGTAAAACTTGAAAACACTTGATTAGCTTCTATCCTTAAAGTACTAAACAATCAAACAACCAAATTTTCAAGATTAACTTGGAAACTAACATAGAAATAAATATGTCACAAACTCAAAAAGATGATTTACACAATGAATAACTAAAACCAAACAAAATATATATAAAAATGAAGCTCAATATAGAAGGAAAATGATTTAACAAGAATTTAAGACTTTTTCTCATGTTCTTTTAACAAGTATTTATAATTTTAAGGTGAAAAACTAACCAGTAGAGGAAATTTTTTGTTTTATAAAAAATAATTATTTTATCTTTTAGTGAAATTTATCAATTATAAAATTAAGATACTCAATTAGAATCAGAATAATATTTTTTTATTAGTTAAAATATTTAATTTTAAATTTTTTTATACTTTGAGCTTTACTTTTAGACACACAACATAATGATTTTACATTAATACCTTATATACTTCTTCTTGCACATATGTCTTTTTTCTTTAGTGTTATCTTCCTTCCAACTTTTTGTATATTAAAATATGAAATTAGAACAATAATAATATAACAAATTATAAATTCAATTATAGTTTTAAAATCATTAAAAAATGAATTGTAACTTTTGAGCCAACAACTTTGCTAGATATGTGGTATAAATGATTAGCTCACATTGGAGGCAAAGGGTGGAAAATTTTGGCAAAGAAGTCTCTCATTCCCTTTACCATTGGTATGAATTTAAACCTTTGTGACATTTGTTTGCTTGGAAAGCAACATAGGGTTTCTTTTAATAGTTCATCTAAAAGAAAAGAAAAAGTGTTTGATTTAGTTTATTATGATGTATATGGTCCCATTGAGACAAAAAGTGTATGTGGTTATAGATATTTTGTAACTTTTATTGATGTTATTTCACAAAAGGTGGAGGTGTTTATTTTGAAAACAAAAGACTAGATTTTGTAGTACTTCAAAAAGTTTTATGCTATGGTAGAAAGAGAAATAGGTAAATCCTTAAAGTGCATACACAGCGATAATGGAGGTGAATACATTTCAAGGGATTTTGGGTCTTATTATTTAGAACATGACATCAAACATGAAAAGACAATTCTTAGCACCTAAAAATGAATAAAACCATCTTCAAGGAAGTCATATGCATGCTCAAAATGGCCAATCTACCTAAGTTAAAATGAACATATAGTTCACACTCGTGAATCCTGGTAGTTTTAATAAATGTAGTTTTGGTTTCTGATGTTATGTGATGGGTGACTATATCATATATTATTATTTGTATGCGGGTATGAGTAAATCACATGTAAGTAGTGTTGATAAGGTAATATATCGGTATTGATGCTATAAAAATGGTTCTATGTGTATATCGTATTTAAAAAAATGAAAGATAAATGTTAAAACTTTAAAAATCTTTTTCTCTAATCTAGAACTTGGTTTAGGATAGATGACATGTCATTAAAGGAATTACGGTACTATATAATGTTATTTATAAGAGTCCTTAATAGTTGAAGCTCAAGTTAGAGCGCCTTTAATCCTCGATTCTATGCGATTTTAAGGACAAAGTGGCTGAAGTTATGAGAGTACTCTTGACTTGAGGAGCTCAAATAAGTTTTTACAGATAGTGGGCAGAGTAGCTAAAGCTCTAGGAGCGCCTCTATTCTACAACCCCCATCTGGATAGTTTAGCTTAAAGTTTTGGACAAAAACATATTACAAATGGAATAATGGTAAGTTTTGGGTAAAAGCAAATAATTATTAGAAAAAAGAACCGAAAATTGGCAAAGTGGTAGGTCATGAGTAGAATTTTTGGTTTTATTTTTTGTATAAACCTCTTTATGTTAAAAGCATATATTTGAATTAAAGGTTGTATTTTGTAAACAGTACGTCAGTTAAGGCTAAGTTGGTATTTTATGAAAAGAATCATTTGAATTAAGTTAAAGTAAGTTTATAAATGGTTATGGATGTTCAAACAGGTTTATGAAAGTAATTTTGTAAAGAAAAGTTTTAATTTCACAAGTTTTATAAAACAGAAACCGGTAACATCCACTTAATTAATCGGGAGTAATCTTGATTAGCTTGATGGGTATTATAGGAGAAGTGCTAACTACCTTTTTATATTACCATATTTACCCTTTTCATCTCAGAAATGATATATACCATCATTTTTTCTCATGTGGATCCTATCATATATTAAGAACAAAGTTAGGTGGAAAAAAGAGAATATAATATAAAGAATGTGGCCAGTATATTCTCTTCACATATATATTATATTTGATTAAAATAAATTATAAATTTGGTGATGATCAATTATTTTCGTATATTATTTATAAATTTGGTGATGATCAATTATTTTCGTATATTATTTATAAATTTGGTGATGATCAATTATTTTCATATATTATTTGTGAACGTCCACCCTCCAAATTGCATAAAACATCATATGTATATATGCACACGATGCAACTCTAGCTTTACGGTGTAGTATAAAATATGATTAAATTCATACCTAACAAGAATTGGTCCAAAATAACTAGGCTAGCTTTTGGAGCCCAAGTGTTAAGATAATAAAGGGGAAAGAATTTCCATCAATTGGCCAACTTGCTATAATAATGTCCATGACATCTTCTGAACCGAATTTTTCTTGTTCAGAATGAATTTTTCTTGTTTCGTTTTAGTCATTTGAGTGAGATAATTAATTAAGTAGTAGTAATTTGTTCATTTGAGTGAGTTAATTAATTTAGTAGTAATTTGCTAATAAATAATTAAATAATAAAATTCATTCTGAACAAGAAAAATTCGGTAGAGGTAATGTCGTATCGATGGAAACACTTTCCCTTAGCACATAGACTCCAAAAGCTGGCCTAGTTATTTTGGACCAACTCTTGTTAGGTATGAATTTAAATCATAATTTATACCAACCATTAAGCTAGAGTTGTACCATGTTCTGCAATTTGGAGTGTGGGCGATCACAAATAATATATGAAAATAATTGATGATCACCAAATTTATGAATTAATTTAATCACAATATAATATATATTTGAAGAGAATCTAGCCATCTTCTTAATATTATATTCTCTTTTTTCCACTTATCCTTGTTCTTAATCTATGATGGCATCCACATGAAAAAAAAATGGTAGTACATACATACCATTCATGGGATGAAAAAAAAAAGCTACTTCATGCAATTGATCATTATCTCCATACTTGTTACAGATTCAGCCCAATTCCGGGAGGTTAAAAGGTAAACCCACCCATTATGGACTCAGTAAAGAGAAACCAGCCCTTCCAAACATCAAAGAATGGGCCCATTTGAGCCCCAGTCCACTCAAACAAGAATGTGGCAGCCCATCTTTCTTACATAACAAAATCGGATCATCCAAGTGCAGACAAAGCATAGTGCAGTCTGCAGACCCAAAAATGAGGAACCCTTCCCTTCTGTCTCTAATACCATGGCTTTGTCTTTGGCTTTGCATGTTAACCTTATTTGCAGATGAACCTTTCCTTCGGAATCGGAACTCAGTTCGCTGACTCGGGAGCTTCTGGACTCAGCGAGAGAGCCCGAGTTCTTCAACTGGTTGAAAGGGATAAGAAGAAGACTCCATGAGTATCCAGAGCTGGCGTTTGAAGAGTATAATACGAGTGAAGTGATAAGATCGGAGCTGGACTCACTTGAGATTGAGTATAAGTGGCCTATAGCCAATACTGGGTTGGTGGGTTCGATCGGGTCGGGGAGGCAGCCATGGTTCGGTCTCAGAGCAGACATGGACGCCCTTCCTATTCAGGTTGGTTGATACTTGAACTTGATCCCTCACTCATTACTATGAATCTCAACTCTCTTTCTTCAACGGCGCAAATCAAGGCGTCGTTAACTCATTTGTCACGTGGCCACGTGATTTGCTTTCTCTTTACCCTTCTTTTATTTATTTTCTTTACCAGCCTGTTTTGGCGCAGACAAAAAAAATAAATTTAATTTTTATATTAATTTTTTAATTATAATTAAAGTATTAATAATTTAAAAAGTTAAAATAATTTCATAATATAATAAAACTAGAAATTTTTTTGTCTTATTAAAATTTAATTACTAGTTAAATAAATTTTTATAATTAAAATTAATATTTTATTAAAATTGAATTTTTAATATATTAATAAACGATGGGAATATTATTACTAAAACTAAATTACAGAAAGATGAGTTTAACAACAAGAAACAGTTTTTAAAAAAATACAATTTACCGAGTTTTATTATTCACTTATAAAAAATTATTAAACTATATATAAAATTATAAAAAATTTATTTAAATATATTTTAAATATATAAAAAATTATATAATATATTACACTATAATATTTAAAATTGATAATATTTATATATTATCAAATAAATTAAAATTATCGGATAAAATATTAATTTTTTTTGTAATTTGTTTATGTTATAATTCAATAATTGGTAAAAATTTAAAGAAATAATAAATAAATAAATGTCATTTTCTGCTTACAGACTTTGGAAAAAAAATTTAAGACCCAGTGTTCATACTGGGATGGCAAATTATTTGAGGTACTAAATTCGTGGAGTTAATAATAACATCGAGAGCCAAGAGCTTCTGATCAGGGCCAGGAGCAAACGGGTCTGGCTGCAATATTTATGCTAAAACTCCTCATATTTAGATGGAACTTTTTGTGAAGAAGCTAACAAAGCAATAGCTGAGGCAGCTCTATGTCCTCTAACTCCTAGTGCAAAGAAAGAGAATGGGGATTTGCCCTTGGATCTTTCTTCTGCACTCACTGTGGTAAAGCAAACTGCCTAAACTCTGAAGTACTAACCTTTGACCCTGAAACCTACAAAAATCAGGACTCACTCACCTTGTGGCTATGTTGATGATTCTCGTAGCCGTAAAACACCAAAGAATGGTGCTTTTGACCCGTTTGCTCCTGGTCGTGCTGACAAGACATACTTTGATGAAGCAAGGGCTTCAATTCAGGACTTCCTTCAAAGGGTTCAGCCATACTAGTCTTAGTGATGATGCGGTGCCATTTCAGATGAGATGTTTGAATAGGTCTATGAAAATCTCTTGGAAGTTGTCTCTGACCAAACTGAGTGTGTTATTGCTGAACTATCAAACATTCAGAAAATCTATTTATTACCTAATGTTCATATTCATTATAGACCAAGTAATTAATACATTTTCTTATTTTATAAAATAATTTTAAAATTGAATGTAGAATGCTTTTTAAAAAAAATATATGATCATAAATTATTTTGACCGAGTCAAATAATAATTGAAATCTGGCACAATAGTTTTTCCAAATAGTGTAAGACTATCTCTTTTAGCTTTCAGGAAAAAAATACCTAAAAGTTGTTATTATTATTTCGAAGGAATTAGTGGAATGGAAATATAAGAGCAAGATCGATGGCAAAATGCATGCTTGTGGCCATGATGCTCATGTTACAATGCTGCTTGGAGCAGCTAAACTACTGCAACTCAAGAAGAAAGAATTGAAGGTATATATATATATGCATAAATCACACAATAATATTTGACATTCAGCATTTTATATTTTCTCTAAATTTTGTTTAGAATTTGAATTTGTGACTAAATCCATTATTGAAATCTACTCCACAGGGCACTGTTAAGCTTGTCTTCCAACCTGGAGAAGAGGGTCGTGCTGGTGCATACCATATGTTGAAAGAAGGAGCTCTTGATGAGTTTGAAGCTATTTTCGGACTCCATGTCGCTCCTGATTTGCCTGTTGGTTCAGTTGCTTCTAGACCTGGTCCCATGGCTGCTGCTTCAGGAAGGTTTTTGGCTGTGATTAAAGGAAAGGGTGGACATGTTGCAAGGCCACACGATGCAAGAGATCCTGTTCTTGCTGTTTCCTTTACCATCCTTGCACTACAACAATTAATTTCTCGAGAGACTGATCCTCTCGAGCCTAGGGTATTTTTAGTTTGTCCTTTCTTTTTTATGCAAAAGATGAACATATGATTCGTTTGCAACCAATTTTACTGATTCATCCTTACAAAAAGTTTGCAAATTATTCTATTGCAGCCCACAATGCTGTGTTCTATTATGCTATTTATTCTCCTATGATCTTTTTGCATCATTGGTTGTTATATCTGTTTGTTAAAGGCTGGTAAGCATTTTTTTAAGGCAGATTTTATAGTCCTAAAAAATCATTAAAACATATGTTCCCAAAGAATTACTTTTTACAATATCTGGAAGGGTGTTTTTTGGCAAAAAGAATTGACAGATGGTTATAAGCTTTGTATTTCCAACTCCGTAGGTACTCTCTGTGGGGTTTGTTGAAGCTGGCCAAGCTGGGAATGTTATCCCGGAGACAGTGAAATTTGGTGGTACTTTTCGGAGCATAACTACAGAAGGTCTCTTCTATCTCCAGAAAAGGATAAAAGAGGTAAATAAAGAATAACCCTTGCTAAATTTGAATATGCATCCATTTTGAAATTTTTGATAGCGACTTGAATATTTATATGTAAACATCAAGCAATTCATCATGTATCATCCTCTATGAAATGTAGTCGCCTTAAACTTAACTTGCTAAATTGTGGCAATGAAAACCATGGAACTCTTTTATCTTTCCATAAATGCTTTATGAAAATATATCAAGAAGTTCGTTTATGTCTGCTCATGCTTCCACTAAGATTCCTATCCTGTTGTTTGAATTTTCTGGCTGAAAGTACCCTTGCCTTCAGAATTCTGCAGAAGACATTGTCATATTTTATGTCGGATGAAATATTACAGATAACATGATTTATTGACAGGTGGTAGAGAATCAAGCAGCTGTTCATCAGTGTACTGCTTCAATAGACTTTATGGAGGAAAAAATGAGGCATTATCCAGCCACCGTGAACGATGAATCAATGTATGAACATGCGAAACAAGTTGGGGAAGTTTTGCTTGGGGAATCAAATGTGCAACTTATGCAAGAGTTTATGTGGGCAGAGGATTTCAGCTTTTATGCACAGAAGATGAAAGCTGCATTTTTCCTGATAGGAGTACAAAACAATGGCAAAAAACCAGTTAAGAGATTTCATTCGCCATTTTTTGTTCTTAATGAAGATGCTCTTCCTGTTGGAGCAGCTTTCCATGCTGCTGTTGCCATTTCTTACTTGGATGCCCATGCTATTCGCCCACATTAGGAACTGCCTTATATAGCTCCCTCTGTGATTGTAAAAACCAGTGAAAGAAAAATCTACCACTTTCACAATGTTAATATCATTGTGTAGAAGTTTGAGTTGTAATATATTATATTAATGCTTCCTTACTAATAAAAGTCATGATCTTTTGGTCTGATCAGGAGATTTAGTATAATGCTCAAAAACTGATCTTCATACTACCTAACTCTGATGCCACTTAAGCCACCTAACCGCCAAATAATAATAATAATAATAATAAGTTGCAATGTTTAGCATGTGATCTATTTGATTTATGTGAAGTGAAGAGTTCTTGATATGGAATTTTTCCATCCATCAAATTAATTGACCCCTCAATGAAACTTATTAAAGAAAGGGATTGGATTACCCTTATTGTGTACTTATTTAGCCTATTGATTATCCACTAAATTTATTTAAAAAAAAAAAGAAGAAAAAATATCATTTCTCTTCCTCAGGAAAAATCCTATCTTCTGATTTGCTTGTTGAGTGATGACAAAAGTAAGCAATTATGGAGAATGCCTAATAATTGCACTTGTCCCATTTGGGATTATAGGAATTCTGTCTCCTCAACTTATCAGCTACTTAAACCTGAAATTGCTCCAAAAAAAATAAACTACTTACACCTGAAAGTAGGTAGATGATAATCTCTCTTCAACGCTATAGAACTAATGGGTATTAGTCTCCTATCTGGCATCTGCTTATCAGCATTACTATATCAAATCTCGGCTCTGGAGACTGAATCTGGGTCGGAATTGGATTTTCTTACTAGGGAGTTGTTGGAATGGGCGAAGGAGCCAGAGTTTTTTCTTTGGATGAAAGGGATAAGAAGGAGAATCCATGAGTCTCCAGAGCTAGGATTTGAAGAGCACAAGACGAGTCAACTCATTAGGAGTGAGCTTGACTCACTTGGGATTCAATATAAATGGCCAATCGCCAAGACTGGAGTAGTTGCCTCGATTGGGTCCGGTGAGAAACCAGTTTTTGCCCTCAGAGCTGACATGGATGCCCTTCCTTTGCAGGTAATTTGCTTTTGTATCCAACATGTTTGTTGAAATAACTTCTGGGTATTATGCATCGCTTCCTTTTATTTTCTATTTTGTTTTGGTCTCTTATACCATTAGATCAATCTTACCATATGTTAGGAATTAGTGGAGTGGGAGCACAAGAGTAAAATTGATGGAAAAATGCATGCTTGTGGCCATGATTCTCATATCTCAATGCTTCTTGGAGCAGCCAAACTACTGCAGCAAAAGAGGAATGAATTGAAGGTATCATATATGCTCCTCCATATATAATTAAGGAAAACAAAATGTTACTCAAGTACTAGCCAAAGCTGTTTCCTTTCTCCTTTTCCTGTCTAATTAAACTATACTTTCTCAACATGGATTTTGAAGGGTACTGTGAAGCTTGTTTTCCAGCCAGGAGAAGAGGGGTATGCTGGTGCCTACCATATGTTAAAGGATGGTGTTCTTGATGACATAAAAGCTATCTTCATGTTGCATGTTTCACCTTCAATTCCTACTGGCGTTATTGGCTCCAGGCCTGGTCCATTGCTTGCTGGTGCTGGGCGCTTCTCCATTATAATTCGAGGAAAAGGTGGACATGCTGCAGCTCCACATAATAATATTGATCCAATCCTTGCAGCATCCTTTGCAATCGTTGCTCTCCAACAGATTGTATCTCGAGAGATAGATCCTCTTGAGGCTGGGGTGAGCTTTTCCTTTCTCTTTTGATGAATAGATTTGTGAATGATATTTTGGTATAGGTACATGCCATTCTCTGTTCACTTCAATGAGTTGAACTAGCTATACATACATATGATGCATCAAATCCATTGACAAGGGCTGTTTATCCGTAACAGCTTTTTTTTCTTCTCTCTTCTTTGATCAATTTAAAAGTAATTGAATGTATTCTAGCCCTAGGCTCAACCTTCCAGCAGCAATAGATATTCAGTGGAACTGACTGTTGTTCATATGTCAACATATAGGTCGTTACAGTTGGGCATATAGAAGGAGGCCACGCAACAAATGTAATCCCAGAATTTGTGAGATTCGGCGGAACTTTCAGGAGTTTGACCAATGAAGGTCTACTCTACATAAAGGAAAGGATTAAGCAGGTAAGAACAACCTTCCTTTTCTGCCCTTGAAACATTTATCAAAAGGCAGCAGTCAATAAATGAATATTTGCCAACAGATTGTTGAAATGATAGCAATAGTGCATCGATGTATAGCTGTGCTGGACTTTAGTGAAGACATACCGCTGCCTTATCCAGCCACGATCAACGATGAAGCATTATATGATCATGCAAAGAAGATAGGAGAAGCCTTAGTAGGGCATGAAAATGTGCAGCTTGTACCAGTGAGCATGGGAGCCGAAGATTTCAGCTTCTTTTCCCAGAGAATCCCTGCTACTGCATTTGGCTTGGGATTCAAAATGAGACATTAAAATCGGATAAGCCATTGCACTCGCCATTCTTTGTTGTTGATGAAAAGGCACTTCCAATCGGTGCAGCTTTCCATGCTGCGGTTGCAATGTCATATTTGGATAGACATGCAGAAATTTATTAGAAACCCTTTTGCTGACTTCTCTTGGAAACAACTTCTTGTGAAATATGTAAACTATTTGAAATAATGAGTGTCAAAAGGAAATATTTTTGGTCTTTTTTGTCAATATTTCCTCTGGGGATTGATTCTACTGGAAATATGATGCATCGAGCGTATGACCCGACTCATCAAAATTAAAACTAAATCTTGATATATTTTTTTAAATAAAATAATTTTTTTATATTATTTGTATTTTAGAATTTAACAACAAAATAGTATAATTTGTGTAATACATTCCAAGTTGAGAAGCCGATATAATATGAAACCAAATACATTAACAAATTATAAAAAAAGAAAAAGAAAAAAAAACTTTTATCTTTGATAATGTATGATAAATTATGACTGATTTTATAAAAGATTGTCTTCGTAAATTAGTATATAAATTTCTGTAGAGTAATAAATTCAATACTCAAATCTTTCAGCAAAAATATTTTTAGCAAATAATAATAATAATAATACAATATAAAGTACTAACATGTGGATAGAAAATACCCTTCATCTTCCATTGAAAGGTTTAATATTAATTAAATTTTCTTAATATAACTTCATTTTTGTGAGAAGGGAATGATGTGGCATTCATGTACAACGAATGTTCAAGAATATCCAGGTAAATGTAGTCTTTTCCAAAGATTCTCAGAACCCGTGAAGTTGTCAGGGTTTGGAGCCCTGACCCCAAATGTATCACAATTACAAGTTTAGTCCGAGCACAACACGCTGCCATCGCATATCCTCATGCTTGAGAACGAGTACTGGTAATTCCTTAGCCGAATTGGAACAGAAACTATCAACTCGCATATAACATAACAAGTCCAAGTTCAGGGTTTTATAGCACTTTGTAATTTTCACCTGTTCATCTCAAACTCAGGAGGATATCCAGGTATTTCCTCGGACATGTTCAACAGGGCAATGATCGATCAAAAATCTAGGACCCCATCAACGAAACAGTCGTACCCATCACTAATTTGAGGTGGCAACTTTGAACCATTGCAATTTCACTTCTTCGTTTCAATCCAAACTGGAACCAGTTATATGGAAAGGAAGGTCCAATGGAATACAAGCTTAAGTTTGCTCTTTCCCGGAATATCGTTTCTATATTGAGCAGACAAATGGGATCACTGATTGGATGCTGAAAGATCCTACCATTCTTGCTGTATCCAACTGCAGCCTGGTAGCTTCCTAACCCCTCTTTCCTTCATTTTATCCTTGACAAAAGAAAATTCCAGCCACCGATCTGCTGCAGCGTAGATGCCGGACAAGAGTGCATAAGGACCAGAATTTTCTGGTTCAAGCTCAAACAATCGCTTAGCAACAAGCCCCAAGAAGTGAACCCATTTCTCTACAGGCTGTCAATGTGACAGTAAATGCCCACTTGAGAACTTCACCATACAGCTTGCAAGCCCCAAGAAGTGAACCCCAAGCACTTGCATGAGGCTCCACAGGCATTGACATTATAAGCTCATAAGCTGCTTCTAATTGTCCTGATCGGCTAAGAAGATCAACCATACATCCATAGTGGTCAGGAGTGGGAACCATAGAATACTTATTTTTCATGGTCTCAAAAAAGTGCCAACCCTCTTCAAGAAGCCCTCCTCGGCTACAGGCTGTCAATGTCACAGAAAATGACGCCTAATCTGGAATTAATTTCTCATTCAGTATCCTATTGAACAACCCAACAGCCTGCTTAGCACAGCCATGAATGGACAATCCTTGTATCATGGAACAATATATAATTAGATCACTCTTACGCACGTCTTCAAACAACTTTTTTGCTCTATCCATGTTGCCACACTTTGCATTCATGTCAATAAGAGCAGCTATAACATGAGTTTGACCAATATCAATCGAGCTCTGACTCAAATAATTATTAACCCATTTAGCTAAATCAGAACTACCCACTTGAGAACAGGCTGACTTTCAGCTAACCATTATATACTCGTCAGATTTAACATTTATCAACTCCATTTCTAGAAATATATTCATGGCCTCATTTGGCTGCCCATTCTGAGCATATCTCGAAATCAAAGCCGACCACGCAACAATATCTTTCTCTGTAGCTTTCTCAAACAAAGCCCTTGCCGATGCCATATCCCCCGCCTTTGCATAGCCATCGATCCAAACTGTCCCGCATTTCATCGAACACCTTCGGAGCACTGACCAAATCACCCGCTTTCACCAACCCATCCATCATTGCATTCCATGACGTCAAATTCCTTTCCGGCATTTGAGCAAACATTCTCTTCGCATTATCCGAATCTCCAACATTTACATACCCAACGACCATTGCCGTCCAAGAGACCACATTCTTCATACTCGTTCCATCAAACACCTTGCGTGCAGACAAAATCTCTTTGCATTTACCGTAAAAGTTTATCAAACTAAATCCAACAAACACATCGTCACTAACCCCACACCTTATCGCGGATCACTGAGCCGAACACGGCCTAATAAGGGAGGGATACGTGTACTTATCCGGCAAAGAGTGTTCACTCCGCTTCATGAGAGTAAAGAGAGAATGTATTGTCAAAGCGAGATTTGTCAGAGTAGCTTTTAAGAAGAATATTGTAAAGAAGAGTGGAAGGAGAGAAAAGGCATGGATTTGGTGAGTGAAGGCAATTGAGCGTGAGAGCCAAATGAATCGAAAGATTCATATTGGTTCGGGAAGGGATCATGGAAGTTTTGGATCGAATGGAAAGATAAATCTACTTTTATTTAGGCTTACTTATTTGGAAACTTTCTCTGTATTTAAGAAAAAATAAGAAGGAAAAATAAATTTATTTTTTTATTTTCTTTTTCAATCTATCATGTTTGATAGAAGAGGGGAAATATGTTTTATTTTCTCTTTCTATTTTTTTATTATATATTATATTGAAATAATGTAAGTAGAATATCAAGTGAGATAAAAAAAAATAAGATTTATTATTATAATTAATGATTAAAAAATAATTTTATTAATAATAATGACATTTTTTTATCTAATCTCTCAAATTTTCTCTCTAAAATAAAGAAAAATTAAAAATTAAAAAATAAATATTATTTTACATTATTTCTTTATTTTTTTCCAAATATAGGTGAAAATACTTTTTATTTTACCTTTTTATTTTCTTTTTTTCATATTTTTCTTCTATCTAATTATTTAAAAAAGAAAATTTCTACCTGATTTTTTTATCTTTCCAAATAAAATAAAGTAAAAATATCTTTTTATTTTATCTTTTTATTTTTCTTTCTCTCATATTTTACCTCCTCCCAAATATGTGATAAGTGATTTATTAGATAATAAAAACAAAGTATTTCGGATACCATTTGAAAATAAGAACTCCGAGATAAACCCATTGAATAGCTGAAAAAAGTCTGGGCCCTCTTACGGAAAGTGGAAATAGAAGCAGGTTGGTTTCGAACAAATTGACATTCAAAGATAAAACGAAAAAAAATTAATTTAATTAATTCAACTTTTAAGGTTTTGGAATAATGAAAAACGATTTATTTGTATGAGATTGAAATTGTTGTTAGATGTCTAAAAATTAGATTTAAATTTTTTTTAATTTAATTAACTGATTTTTTTAACTTTTTATAAACTGTTTTTCTCAAATATGATTCTGAAAAAAAATATCTATTTACCTATTTTTTTTTTAAATAATTTTTAAAATCCAAAAAATTTAAAAATAAAATTTATTATTTTTAAAATTATTTTTGTCAAATACAATACAAAACCCGTTTAAAATAATAAATAACGACTAATCAAGTTTGACTGCACATTTTCCAACAAAACACCCCTTTATTTTTCTTTTTTTATATATTTTAAAAAATAATTTTTTTTTATCATGATACATTGCGAATAGGAAACTATAATATAATGTGTTCGTATCCACGTCACCGCCAGCTGCAGCAGCAGCAAAACTCAGATGGTGCTTTGGGCGTATCCACCAACGAGGAAGCAACTAGCAGTTACAGTGGGTTTCATAATCACCGGCGATTCATTAATCGCCTAAGGTGCTCGCTTCTCCATAGTCAACATAGCCACTCAACAAGCTCGAGCAAAAGCCCGTAGCGATTATATCAGAGACCGCCTTCGAAAGATGCTCGACGATTAATCTTTTAAGCATTCGCTTTTTCTTCTATAATCTTAGATTAATTATTTTGTTGCTACGATTGTGCAAAATTTTTGGTTTTTACTTTAGTATCGTTTCTTTTTCTCTGAAAATATTCTTTTAGATTTAGGGTTTCAATTTTCTTTTTAATGGAAAAACTACATGTTGTTCGGAATTACCATTTGCCTTTGTGGTTGTGTAATTTTGTTGATGAATTAAATCAATGAAAATATGAAATTCATTTGTTTAGTAGTAAAAGATTTTGATGTTTAAATCGATTTAATTTATTGGTAATTTTTTTTGAACTCGTTTATTGATTAAAAAAATTATTTCTTAAGTTGTAACACCGGAAAATAAAATCTAATAATAATAATATTATATTTTTTTTTATAAAGGGCATATTGAAATTGAAATTTGGTAGCTCAAAAATTATTCAGTTGTAAGTTAAAGTAGGGGCAGTTGACAGTTGTAATTAACCTTATGCATCTACAAACAAACGAAAGTTCCTGTCGGCTTAAAGAGGCAGCCAGGAGTCAGCCACCCTTTTCACTCTCTAAACTCTGTTAACTCTCCATAAGATCATCATCTTCATCTTCATCACCATCTTTCCTAGTTGCCTAAACCTTGTTTTCCAAATTTGATGGTGGGAAAGATGATCACCAAAAGTATTATGTTTCAGCTATCAACGTGCCTGGTTTGATCCCCTTCCTATCAAAATTGAGGATTTTTTCCTTTTTTTCTCTTTTTTCTGTCCGATGTGAAGTTATTTGCTAAAGAATTGGGTATTTCCAAATTAATCGTGGAATCGGATAATAAGTGTGTAGTAAAAATGATACAGGGAAATTGGAAGCTCCTTATAATTATCTTCTATGTGCACTGAAAGGTTTGGCAAAACATCTTGAGATTATTCAATTTCATGCATATCTATCGAGAGATAAATTTTACAGCTGACTTTCTTACAGATACAACAAAGAATTTTGTGGTGGGAAGTCATGTTCTTTTGCCCCCCGCCAAATGGCCTTTTTCATTAGTTGATTCATGATATCTATAGAGTGACTTACACGCTAGTTTGGTTTGTGAAAAAAACAAAAAACAATTATGGAATTTTGTTCTCAATAGATTTTATTCTTTTCAGATTTGTAATAACTCTGTCCTTGGGTTGTGAAGGTGTAGGTTAGTTGTTGATATTTGTTGTTCCTTGTTTTGTACTTGGCTGATTGTCAGTAAATAAAACTCCTTGGGTTTTTTCCAAAAAAAGTTGATAGGCTAGCAAAAACTGCTGGTAAATATAAAATCCTCTTAGTAATGGGAGTGGTGGAAAGAGCTGGATTGTATCTGTTTAGTACACTTGTGTTTTTGAATTCCATGGGACAATACGTTGGACAGCAGCGCAAGTTAATGCCAATGCCATCAGAATGCGCACTGTGGTCTGCTGGAGAGAAGAAATCTCCGCTTCCTGTTTATGAGACTTCCACTGGGAAAATTGGTGGCCTCATCTGCTGGGACAATAAATCCCCACTTCTGAGAAGTGAATTATATGCTCAGGTATAGATATCTATGAGAAAAATCATTATTCAAGTAAATTGCAGTTGTTTTCATACTTTCGCACCATCAAACAATACAGGTGTTGAAATATATTGTGCACCTTCTGCCGATACAAGGAAAGCGTGGAAGGCGTCTATGATCCATATTTTGGCCCTAGAAGATTGCTGCTTTGTGCTCTCAGCTAACCAATTTTGTCAAAGGGGAGACTATCCACTCCCACCTGGGGATTCAGCTGCAGATATATCAGTAGATGAAATAACATTCTCTGGAGGTAGTGTTATTGTCTCACCATCAGGCAACATATTGGCAGGACCTAATTACCAAGGCGAATGTCTTATCTTAGCAGACCTCAGTATGAATGCAAATGCATTATTCTGTTGCTCTCAAAGTTTACACTACAGTTCATGTCGTTCTAATCATTCATTAACTACCATTGCAGATATTGTAGAGATTACTCTAGCCAAGATGGATTTCGTCATAGTTGGCAATGCGTCAAACCATGACAATTGGACTGCAAGTGAAGCTGATCCAGTTTTGTTTGCTACAGATGTCAAAGAAGTTCCCAACCAACCTTCACGTTACCTTGGCTGTACATAGAATGTGAGGTCTGTCTCAATCTTACTAACAGCAATGACATGTTAAGATTTTGCTTCTTGCTTGTTTTGCATAGTTTTCCATGTGTATAAAACTTTGGGTAGAAAACCAAATCCAAAATGTCCAGGGTTAAAACAACCGAATGCGACACATAGTTGACTGTTAACACAATTTTGATGCGCAAAGTATTGTTTGCAGTTAGATTTGCTTGTATGGCTCAGTGAACACGCCTTTTGGAAGTAATGAAGTGCAGAATATTAGCAGCTAAGACATGATTATTAGATTGTGCAAATTTAAAATAGGCAGCTACCTAAGAGAAGACCACCACATATCGCAGCATATATTAAATACTTCTAGAATGCTAAACAAAACTGTGCCAGAAGATTTTGTACAGGTGAAAATTGACTGGATGATCACAACCTTTCTTCCTTTTTCTTTTTCTTTCTACAGGTACTCCATAAACACAAATGTTCCTGCTCATTGTCACAAGTCAAATGCATGGTGAGCAGCAATTGCTGCAGCTCAAATAGCTCTTAAAATTGCAAGCAGAAATCAATCAACAAAAATACTACCTCCTAGGTCTCGTAGCCCCAGCCTGTTTCTTCTTGCATTAGGCCTCTGACTAGTGATACCTCAAAGTACTGCACTGAGTTTCTTACCATTTAGATTTTCTTGCATTAACGCTCTCACATCTGGCTTCTGATAACCTTGATTTTGCAACATTCCCAGGCCCCATGGGTGGTCTCTCTGGAGCTGCATTGCTATGATCTCGAAAAGGACGCTGCCCTACTTGCCGTGTAGAACTAGCATAACCTTTAACAGAATCTATCCTAGAACCAGACAGCAAGTAATCCCTGAGACCCTTCACCGATTGATATCCATGCACATCATCTCCATAAACTTTTCCCTGCAAATGCCTTTCAAGTTCAGATATTTCTTCCCGGTCTACTCCATCTTCTGTAACTGGGAGCCTCTCATTATATGTGCTCCATTCAACTCCGTCTGATGTGCTTCTTTGCAAAGAAGTACTTCTTCTAGGTGCTTTGCTGGAGTTAGACTTCCTCCCTTTGATTTCTTCTTCATCCACCGGCACCTTCCTCAAATCACGAGGAGTTCCAGAAGGGTAACTCCATTTATAGCTCTTATTAATGTTGTCCATATTCAACTCAATGGAATGAAGATCACTTTCAGCTGAGTCTTTGTCACATTCTACTCCATCTTCTACTTCTCCATCATCATTTACTTCATTATTATGGGGAATGGAACGTGCTTTATTTAAATAAGCTGCAATGTCTTCATCATTCATATGATAAGAACCACGAACTTTATCTTTGTCTTCATCATTCATATGATAAGAACCACGACCTTTATCTTTGGTTCTTTTGGGACCTAGGAAAGCTTCAAGCTGACTCCTCAGTTTGTCCACAGCTGCATTCTTCCCCTCAAGCTGGTATTTAGCTTCTGAAAGTTTCATTTGGACTCTCTCTTCGTTCAACACATCAGCCAACTGCATTATCTCCCTTTCCTTTTCAACTTCTGCACAGAACTTAGCAGATTCTTTCTTCAGCTCCTCCACTTCAGCATTATCTGCACCCATATCTCTGGCCAACTCATCACATACTTGCTCCATAACAACTCTTGTTCTCTTCTCATTTTCAAGCTCTTTCACTGCCTTCAACAGAGATGATTTCGTCTCAGCTAATTCTTTCCCAAGCTTCTTGTTCAAGCTTTCAAGTCTTCTTCTCAGCTTCTTCTCTACCTCAAGTTCTCCAGCAATTGACTCGATAGCAGCTTCAACTATTTTCTGCTCCTTGTTTTTCCATGCAGCCTTTTCTTCAGCAAAGCACTTCATTAAATAGTTTATCTCATTCTGGTCAGAGCGCTGATCTTGGATAAGATGATTGACCTGCAAGCGAGCCCTCTCGAGCTCAGCATGCAGAGCTGAGATAAGAGACATGGTTGATGAAGGGCGATCCTCATTACCCCATACTCGGTTAATAATTCTAAGCAATTCTTTCGATGTGGTCAAAGCATTACTGACATCCTTCAGACGAGTCTTAGTTCCAACTGTAGATCCAGAAGGAGTTTGAGCTCGAGATCTAGTCTCAATCTGCATCATAAAAGAAAACATAATGAAATTCATGTATCTAGCATTTAAAATACAAACACCATGAAACTCCATGGAAATGTTAAATTTTGGCTCACAATAATGAGTAAAAGAATATTAATATCGTGTATTAAATTACCCAACATTAAATCATTAAACAGAAAGAGGGGAGATATGGTGAAAGTGTCCTTTAATGGATGTTAGATAACCTATGCTGACCAAAACTCGGATTATTAATTTTGAAGTACCTCCATTAAACTGACATTGCTAACAGAATCAAATGCTCCAGTGCTGTGGTCTGTAATCCTAAGCCTTTGAGAAATTGATGATGCTCTTCTATGGCGACTGCCAGTTCCAGAACGCTCCATCCTCTGCAAATCAAACAATCTCAAATATCAAACAAGAAACGCAATAGTTTACTTTCAACAAATTACCCATTAAGACGGATTTCATGCCCAAAACTAAATTTCACTGAGGTTTCCTGCAATATGACTGTATGGAATCACATTTGAAATTCATATAGCCTGAATTAAATGACACAATTCCATAGTAAAGTAAGATTTTCAAATTGCACATAGTTGACATTCAACACCAAATCATATAATGCAAAAACAGATTTAGCATTTTAAAATACTCATCGCCACTATCATGGTAAAAACTAAATTCTGTTTTCTAAGCCAAGGAGGTTCAGTTATTGTTCCATTAACAAATAAATGTAAGCACAGTGAAAAAATACACTAAAACATTATCTTAGTTTTTATTTTTTCTTTTTATGTTTTTTCTTTTCCATAAAAAGAAAAATTAGAGCTTCAACTAACCCATCATAACAAACCAATCACAATCGCAACATATGCCGTAAAAACCAAACAAACACATGGCTTGAGATTCCAAAACTCAAATTTCCTGTAACGTTCCTCACTTCTCAGACCTAATTAACAAATTCTATTTCAAAATCAGCTTTCCCATTTTTCCCTTTCCATTTTTTTTTTTTTTTACTTTGAAACCAAACAGTGATAAAAGGAAATAGAAGAAAAAGGAAAAGAAAAAATTCAAAAACCCACCTCGGATACGGGACTATGAGATGGATCAGACAAATGAGGAGGCAAAGAACCTGAATGCGCAGACCTGGCTGCCCTCTCTCTGGCTCTGCGCTCCTTCCTTAACCTCCTCTCATCTGACCCCACCACCTCCTTCATTTTCGGCGACGGTATCTCATTCATCTCCCACAGTGTCGCCGCCAGCTTCCTGGCTGAAACCGGCTGCTGCTGCTGCTGATGGTGGACTTTCCCCTTGATGACACCACCGTTCTGCGAAGCAGCGTACTTGGGAGAGTCCATGGTCCGCAATGCAGACGATGGGGTCCTTGCCGTCCCCATCAACTTCCACGTGGGTACGGGCGTACTGGATCCGCCTCTCTTCCCCACCAAAATCGCTCTTTTAAATCGATAATTTTGAATAACCGAAGAAGATGACGATGCCGAGGAGGAACACCCACGTTTCCTGATTTTTCCAGGGAGCAATTCTACCATGGAGGTCCGGCCTTGCCTTGGCATTTTCAATTTGCGATTAATCCCCCAGCTTCCCAGCTTAGATCTTACCAATCTGCCAAACAAAAGACAATCCAAATAAGAAAAATAAAAAACAAAAAACAAAAAAGAGCAAAAAAATCAATTAACCTAAAAGTTCACACTTCCCCCCTGATCAAGCTCTTTAAGCAACCAAAGAACGAAATTCTTCAATATTACGCAAAACCCATAAAAGAATTTTATTTTTTAAAAACAAAAAAAAGGGAGGGCAAAACAAGTAATGACTTACTGTTGGGCGTCATGGCTCCATGGACCAAGCTAATTATGAGAAAAAATTTTGAAATTGAGGGAGATGGGAAAGGAGTGTATATGAAGACTGAAGAGAGCTGGATTGGGAAATGTGAAAGGCAGAGATAAAATGATAATGGCGCAGTGCGGAGATAGATTTAGAAGAGAGAAAAAGAGAAGCCTAAAAAGATTCGAGAGCTTTCTCTTTTTTTTTTTTCTCTTGTTAAGGTTTTGATGGGTTGGGTTGCACACTACTTCTACTAGACAAACTACTAGTTCTGTGCTTTGGATTTTGATCGGTACAGACTGTACACCAGCACACAGATGGTGTAAAGTGAAGAGGAAAACGAGTAGTTATCTGACGTCGCACTAAATAATGTGATATTGCCACATGGCAATTTGCGGTTCGTTTTACTGTCTTATAGTTTTTGATTCGTCTATTTTTGGTGTAGCAAACTGCCCCTAGTAATTTTTTAGCGAAAATTCGGTGGAATTTTGATTTGGATATGGGCGGCCAATTGACTCGACTCAGGACAACAAAGGATAAATAAGCAAATTTAATTTTATCATATATTTATTAAATTGGCACTTTAAATATATATATATATATATATATGAAAAATGGTTACCGTTAACATTAATATTAAATATTAAATATTATAATATTTAATATTTATAATTATTATAAAATTAATTAAAATTATTAATTTTTTATAATTATTAAAAAATAGTATTAAATGGAACCGTAATATATATATATATATGGTTGTGGCCCTAAAATGTGTTTTTAATTTATTTGGCTAAGGAAACAGAACAACATTCGTTGGTCAATTCCTTTATCCTTAGATGCTGTCTCTATCCTTTTTCAAAATTTGGGGTCAAATCATGACAATTTGGGCTTTGGTCTTCCCTTCCCGGCCTACTTTATTCTTTGGACTTTTTTCCTTTTTCATCAAATTGATATGAGAGTTCACAATTTTTTATTTGATTCAAATTCATTTAAAAACTTCACTAAAATTTGTAAAATATTAGATAGCATTTCTCGTCAAAATAATTATGAAAATTTTCTAGTTTAGTAAGGATCATTTCACATATCAACTTAAAAAAATTATAATATTATATATTATATATGTTCTTAAAATTTTAACATAATATTTTTTTTATCTCCATTAAAAAATTTAAAAGCAAAAAATTATTCAAATACATTTCTAAAATTTCATATAAAGCATTTATTTTTTCACAAAAATGCAATTTCTATTTTTATTATTATAAATATTTTAATGCCTATATTTTTATAAAAATAAAAAGAGTAAATTTTAAGATTTTTCAGTCAATTATTTGCGTATATTATGATGTCGATTGCAAAAATTGCAAATTTATTTTTAATTTAAAGTTTTCAGGTACTTGTAATTTACCTATAAAAGAGATAGTCATATTTTTTTTAAAATGGTAGTGTATGATGATTTGAAAATTTTAATATGCCAATTTTTTTTTTTGGTATAACAGGTCGATACATGCATATTTCTTGTACAATTACATTATTTTTTAACTAAAATTGTCAGATTACGAGTATTTTTAGTCAATGAACTATGATGAAACTAAAAAAAAATTGTTATTTAAATACTTAAAAACGTAAATTAATGAATTATCTTGCCACTTGGACGACAAACTATTCTGGTTTCTTTATCATAAGAAGGAAGAAATACAATTACATATTTCACATGCATATTCAAAATCTACACATTTGTTTGGTGTAGATGTAAAAATTAAATTGGCCATCATAATAACAAAATCACACCACAGGACTGATAAATTCCCCATATTTTGGACTTTTAAATATTGGGTTAATAATATAAAATGTTACAATATTGCAAATTGGTACCAAACTTTTTAATCGTCATAAATTAATACCAATAATTTCGAAAATATTATAATATAGTATTCAAATTCAATTTTAATTAAAAAAATATAACGTGACATATAGAACATTTTTTTTACTTGAAATTGAACTTGAGTTTCGCATTACAATTTTTTAAAATGATTAATACTAATTTGTTATAATTAAAATATTCAGTATCAATTTTACAGCATAGTGATAATAATCAGTACAATTTATGTTATTAACTCTTTAAATATTCTTACCAAATTTTAGTACGATTAGATAAATTGCTAAAAGAGCCCATGTGGACAATAGTTTAATTATAGAAAACCATCTTTATTTCTTACATAAAAACCATCTTAGAGAGAAATCCGGATAAAATGGAATTTTGATTCTTAATTTCTTATAAATTTTTACAATAATATCTTTCAATAAAAATATTATTTAATTGACTCCTTTAACTTTTAAATCTATTCAATTGATTCCTCTAATAGTCAATTTTGAAATAATTTTGTTCATTTTTATAAACTAATTAGCATTTAATTAACAATAAAAGAGTTGATTGAATAAATTTTGAAGTACTTATAATTAATGAAAATTAATTTTTTTATTTGAGTGACTAAATTTGAAATTAATAGTTAAAAGAGTCAATTTGTTACAAAGAATCATGAAAAATATTTAATTACATAAAAATTATAAAGTTATATTTTATCTTAGGACTACAATATTCATTTTTTCCTTCTTCATCAATCTTGATTTATATTTTATCACAACTATTTTTTTAAATTTTAATATATTCTGTTATTAATAATCTTGATCAATGATGAGTCAACTAGTAATAATAAAAAGGATATATTTCTTAATTTATATGAACTTAAAATTAAAATTATTCTTATGAGATGGAAGAATATTTGTTTTTATCAATTGTGATAATTGAATATCGACTGCAGGATAAAGATATGGACAAAAGAGTGAAATATAGGGCTAATTACAAGAAACAAAAAGGGACAAGTAAAAACTTAAGATGGACAACAACTGGGCCAACTCTTAATTGAACAAATTTTGGGGAAGTTCTCCAATTTAGCATAGAGTAAAAGAAAATTCATATATAGTATTATATTTTTTTATACACCATCTCATAAAATGATAACAAATCACAATTTCTGCAGGAAAAAAAATCTCTTTTTTCTTAAGCATCGAGAAAGAAAATAATAATATTATTTTTCTCATGGCATGAAGCTTATATTATCACTAGGAATATAATAATGGTATGGAACTGACAAAAAAAGCAGTAAAATGGAATTAAGGATAAGATGCCAATTGGGCATGACATCCAATTTCAAGTTTTTTTGACCCTCTAGAGAAATAATATAATTAAAGTCGCCAATATATATCATAATTTTTGACATCCCACAAAAGAATAGTCAATAGTTGAAAAACTTATCTGTATTTTTAGCTAAGAAAAATCCTTAAATCCAACCCCCATTGGTTTATTATTATATTTTCCAATAATTCACTCGTTACGAAGTAGGTTAGTGCAATTCTTAAATCCACAAGTTTTTCCTTAGGCATTCCTTGTAGAAAGATTTACCCATTAATTTGCCTAAGATTAATATCCCATTGACATAATAATGGAAATTGGGTCCATGTTTCTTCTTGGTTTTCTCTCTTCTCTTTCTTGTTCTTTGGTATCTCATTTCTTCTGCATGAACTCACTTCACACCAAGAATTCCTTCTTCCATTTTTCAGCCTGAAAAACTCTCTTTCTAGCGCAAATGGGCTTTACAAGGAAAAATTCTTCACCATTTTAGTTTCAATTTCAATCCTAAAAGCTACCAAAAATTTCAAGAAAGATATTTGATCAATGACACATATTGGGGAGGCTCAAAGCAGAATGCTTCAATCTGCATGCATACAGGAAACGAAGGAGATACTGAATGATTTGCTCAGAACACAGGATTCATGTATGATATTGTTCCCCATTTCAAAGCACTTCTTGTTTTTGCTGTGCTAAATTTAACGTATATTGATTCTTGAATATAATTAATATCCTGAAAGTTTCTTTCTTTTCATGCTTTTAGTTCCATGTGGTAGGTCACCAAACTAAGACATAGTGGTATTAATTATAAATGATTCTTTTTGCTCCTTTAAAGTTTATTAATTAGCAATAAAAAAGTGATTTTAATGAAATTTCTGCAGCATAGATTCTACGGAAAATCTATGCCTGTTGCTTATAGCAATGCAACTAGGTTACCTGACTTCAACTCAAGCTCTTGCTGATTATGCAACTCTTATTACTGATCTAAAGAAGAATTTGTCTGCAATTGACTCTCCTGTGGTGGTTTTTGTTGGCTCCTATGGAGGACGTATGGTTTTTTTATTTTTTTATTTTTTTACAAAAACAATATATATTCTGATGATTTTGAGATTGGAAATTAATTTAAAATTTAGGGTTTTATTTTTATTTTTATTTTTCTTGGGTTTGCAATGTTGGAAGCATGGTTTAGGTTGAAATATCCACATGTTACCATTGGAGCCTTGGTATCTTCTGCACCAATTATTGGCTTTGTGAATATGATTTCTCCATATAGCTTTACTAATATTTTCATTCAAGACTTCAGTGTATTTTCTCTCTCTCTCTTGCAACCAATACTATATTATCTAGAATATATTCTAAATTTATTAATAAACTAAATATTTTTTGGGTCGAATATTAATAAAATTAATTAATTATAAATTAAACAGTCATAAAAATGGATTCATTCACATGGTCTAAGTAAATTTTTTTTGAAGTAAACCTTCTTTAATGGATATAAGAAAGGATAAAGTTTGCAGATAAGGCTGCTATTCAACCAAGTAATATATCATCATCAAGGGCTTTTGTCCTAATGGCACAAGGACTTTTGCTCTTAGTGGGCGGTCTCGAGTTTTAGATTGCCACCCCACCTAAAGCAGTTAAAAATTTTCCTCCCCTTAATAAAAAAAACAAACAAACAAGTAATATATCATCAAGTCTCACTAAAATGTCATCTAAAGTTGTAGATAAAACTTTTTTTTAAGACAATCTCAAATAAGTTAAACAGAAGAAAGTAATGCGAATTTAGATAATTAATATATTTCTAGACTCATTAATATCAATTGAAATTAAATTATTAACAAATGAAAATTTTCTATTTCTTAATAGAAATTAATTATATGGAAAAAAATGAGTAGTTGACATGGTTGCTTTGCTTTTGAAAATGAAAACAGAGTGAAAGTGAGAATTGTTAGAGAGTGATAAAAGGATCATGGCAACAAATTGAAGACACAGCAGGCCAACGCGGTGGACTTGAAAAACTGCGCAAATCCTTTAAAATAATCGAGCAAGAATTATAAATGGCTTAATTTGCAAGTTAAATATATATTTATTCATATAGAGTTGAATGATTAATGGCAATTTCTTAATTTTCTTTTTATAGGAATTATATTAGTGCAGGAGCCCTCGAAGGTTTTCTCTCCACTGCGTGGGTCTATACAGCCATGACAGATTATCCTACTCCATCAAATTTCTTAGCCCTATGTCAGTGTTAGAATAGTTGGTAATAATTTTATCCCACATTGAAAAGAAAGAAGAAAAATTTCGGAGGAAATGATTTTCAAATATCTTGGTCGTTATTTCAGATTAGCGGTCGCAAAATCAATTTAGCGATCGAATCTGCGATCGTGCTGTCAACTGCAAATTTTACTATTTCTAGTGCCATTTTGACTATTTTAATAGATGCGGTCGTAAAATCCTTTGGGGAAATATCGAAAGTCGCAAAATCTAAAAGATTGGCATCACAATTAAAATTAAGGTTTATTCCTTAAATGATTTCAAGTTTGAGAAACAAATAAAACTAAACTTTTAATAAGAATGGCAATGGAGTTAATTTGGAATGGAATTTTTTATTTTTATCCCGATCTCGAAATTTTGTCCATTTTCTCTCCCAAAAAAATAATAAATCTTAATCTCCTACACCATAGGAGGACACAGTTACTCGACCTGTTGTATTAAAATTTTTTATTTTATTTTAATATTAATTTTTTAATTAATTAGTTAATTATATAATTGTTAAATAAAAAATATTTTATACTCATATTTTTATTTTATTATTTTGTAAATATTAATTATATTAAAATATAAATAATTATTATATATATATAAATAATAGTTATGACGAAAAATATATATATTATAAAAAAAAATTTAAATAGGAATATAACATAAAAATTATTAAAAAATATGTTCCTCTAAAGCATCTCTTACTTTAACAGCCAGCCTATCCAATCAAACAGATATCTTTATTAAGTTTTATAACTAGGTTTTCTGAAATAATTAATATTTCAATCTCATTATGTTTTCTGATAGACAAGATGAAAATAAATGAGATAAATTATAAAGAAAAATGTATCCAAATTAATTTATAGTTTAATCTTTAGAATTTGAGAGTTGTATTTTCATTTTTAACGAATATTTAGTTTTCTACCTTTCATGTTTTATTGTAATAACAACAATTATATATATATAATATTTCATGAAATTAATTTCAGCCTAGAAAATAAAATGTTGAAATGGTCCACCACCAATAATTGTGAGATAATGATAATGTGGCAATTACTTTCTTAAAGCTTTTTTCCTTTATTTATTTATTTTTTTAATTTCTAGGAAGGGATGAATTAGTTCATTTTCATGTTAGTCTCTTGAAGGGTACAATGGTCATTATACCAAGTATAACTGAAAGACTATTGGCTTTGTATAGTGTGCAGGGGGATTGACGATCCAACGACTGGAAATGACACTTTTGCAAAGTTATATGGTGCGGCTAGTGTTTATTATAAATAGAGTGGAACCGCCACGTGTTTCGATCTTGGCGACAACTCTGATCCTCATGGCCTTGTCAGGTGATTAACGATCGTCAATTATAAATCTATTTGTTTTGTCACTCTTAATTAACTTGCCCAAAGAATATTAAAAATAAATTAATATAACCTGTAGGGAAAAAGTATTTTATTTATGGCTTATGGTATGAAGACTAAATTCGTTTTCTCAGCTCTTTTAGATAATCAATTTGTTTTAAAATTATTTTTAGAAAAAATTAATTAATATGAAATTTAATTTTCACAAATATTTTTTGGTTTATTTCTCCCTCAATATCCTTACATATCATTAATTTATTTTCAAATATTTTTTTGGGTAATGACAGAAAAAATTGAAACTTTGAATTATTTTAAATTCTGTTAAAAAATAAATAAATAAAATAGAGAGTATCACATTAACATAATATAAAAATTTTATTAATTCAGATTTATTTTAATAAAAACATTAAACATGTTGAACTTTATGATTATATGTAATCACATGTCCAATTGAATGAAAAAGAGAGTTTGAATCAAAATATAATATTTGATGAGAAAGAGGAAGTGAAAAAGGAAAAGTGAGTGTTAGAGTATCCAAGAAATGCATGTATGTTCCTTCACATGCTAAAAGTCAGTCCTTACTCCTTATAATCACTGTTATCTAACAATTATCATTTTCCTCTTTTGGACCCAAAAACGTGAAATTTGGATTTTCCTTAATCATCCTGCTTTATTTATTTTCAAACATATAGATTTTTATTGCCTTATTGTTTTTTTTTTTATTTACTGGAATTGCCTTATTGGTATTAGATCATCAAATGTGTCATTTAATCTTTAAGTTTATCCCTATTTAATTCATTAATTTTTTTTTAATTTTATCATTCTATTAAATTTCTAGGTAATTATTACATTTCAGCACAAATAGAAGAAAAAATTGACATTGTTGAAAGAGGAGAAAAAAATATCCATATGTCTCCCTCCTTATTTTTATGTAAGCATGTGTGCAGAATAATTATTTATGAATTTAAAGAAAACTAAATTAATTATTTAGAAGTTCAATGAACAAAATAGAGAAAAAAAGAACTCAATAGAGTAAACTTGATAAATTGAGAGATGGATCGAATTGGGTTGAATTTTTAAGGACTGGAATTGGGTAATTGATCAGATTTTTGATGCCCTAATGGCTAGTGATAATTAGAGAGTCAGCATGTGTTTAAAGATCTTGTTTAAAATGATCTAACATGCGTTTGGCTGTATATTATGGTAATGATGTAGGCATGTACAGAGTTGATATTATTATTGCCATTAGGAGGCAACACTCAGGAAAGCATATTTCCAGCATCCAAATGGGAATATAATGATAGGGCCACTTACTGAAAAAATCGATTTGGTATTAAGTCTAGACCCAATTGGATTCCTACTGAGTTTGATGGACTAGCTTGTGGGTATTTCATTTTTATTTCCATATTCAATTGCGGAAAAATTGCATAAAAAACTCTATACTCTGACTTTTGAAATATTTTTTTTTAATTTTTAAATATAAATATTTTATATCAATTATAGTATTTAGGAAATTTTAATTTGAATTATAAACTTAATTTTTTTTAATTTGATACTACTAACATATGTTATTATATTAATAAGTTAAAAAATACATAAATTTGTGCAAAACCATTTCAAAACTCAAAATGAATTAAGTTTTCAAATATATACCTAGATCTATGTAAAATTATACATCACAGGACTTTGATCTAAAGTCCAAAAACAATTTATGTTTGAATTGATATAAATATATATGTTCATAATTAATCATATGAGAGTTAGATTTACATAAATATAATTAGATCAGCGCATACATAGTTTTAGTATGAAAACCATTTACATAATCATATTATTGCAAATTTATTTTTTTAAATAAATGTCACATATATTTATTAATACATACTAGTGATGTCAAATAAAAAAATTAGATTTAAAATGTTAAGTTATTATTAAATCAGATAAGATTCCTCTCGATACTTTATTTAATATAAAATTGAAAGTATATATCTCAAAGTTAGAAAAAAATACAAAATAAAAGTATAAATTTTTTTTTTATGAAAATTGCCCTTAAATTTATTAATTATTCTTTATTTACAATTTAAACCATTTTGCAAGTATTGCTATTAATCTACACTAAATTTAAGTAGATGTTTTTTTTCCAAAAATAGTTTTGAGAAAAATAATTTATAAAAAATTTAAAAAATTAGTTAATTAAATAAAAAAAATTATAAATTTGTTTTTTTTAACATTCAACCAGCTGCTTGGACACTTTCCTCAACCCCAAAAGGACCTCCAGAAACCTCATAAAAGATTAAGAAAATGGGGCAAAACTGATACTTTTTTAAGATTATATCACCTAAGAGAAGATACTTCATTGACGGCCTCATAATTGACACCATCATACTCCCCATTACAATCAAATCTAGTTTATTTGTAGAGATCCTCAATTTCTGCAATCAGTATTAAATCTTTAATCTCGATAAAGAAAAAAACTGGAGTAATTAATACAATTTGATGAAAACCTGAAAGATAATTTCGGAAGAGATTAATAAAATAAGCCAACATTCAACGAAATTAGCCAATGGGTTTCCTAGATTCAACAAGAAAGAAAAAACAACTAAAACATAAGCAACTAAACACATATGGAACCAGAAATTGTAGCGGGGTTTTTCATCGCGAGGTGGGGAACAAGTCCAGTGAGATGACACTTTGGATAAGCGGGATGAGGAGTATGGAACCAGAAATTGAATCAAGGTAAATCTAGGGATGACAACGGATAGAATACTCGCAAAAATTGTCATATCCGAATCCGACTATATATATATATCCAAATCCGTTTAAATTATAATATTAATATTCGTTTCAAACCCGATTAACATTATCTGAAATTTGAATAATTACTCATTTATTATTAAAAAATTCAAATAAAATAAAATTTAAATTAATTAAATAATTAAAAATCTAAAAATATATAAATAATCTAACATAAATCACTATAAAATCAAATATAAAATCTGATTCAACACATTTAAATTAAAATAATTTATCAAATTATTCAAAAAAACAATAAAATTAAATATTATTTATTATGATAGAAAAATTATATTTCAAATTTCAAACTCTCATTACATTTATAATTTATCAATCTATAAAAATATATAAAAAAAAATAATTAATCATATCATTATATTCAATAAATTAAAATAGAATAAATTGTATAATATATATATAATTGGATTTATTGGACAGCTGATAATTAAAATCTCTATTCATACTCTATCCAAATCCATTTTAAAATCCTAATAGATATATTTTCAATACAAATTTAAATGGAAAATTCTTCTAAGATTTGTTTTTTTCTCCCTAATTTTACAGGAGCTCATCACGTGGACTTGTGATTCCCAACTCGTGAAGACCCAAAATGGCTTAAAGAAGTGAGGAAAAAAAAAAGATCAAGATGTCAAGATTACTGCTAAGTGGCTCTCAGAGTATTACCAAGACTTGTTGTGTGATGCATACTGAGGACATTCATGTAGTACCGGTCAATCGATTAACCAGCTATGGTTTAAAATCCAAATTGAACATATGGATTCAGAAACTCTCAAATTAAAACTTAATTGGTGGTAAAATGCGATTAGATTAACTAATTATTCATTTTTTTTTTAATTTTCATGACTTACATTTGAAGTTTTTTAACCATTCAGCATTAATTTTTATGATTAAATTACACTACAAGAATAGCTCCGTCGGTTTATATCTTTGAAGAGAGGGTTAGAGAATAAGGTTTTCGCATTTTTTTTTCCTTAAAGGTGTCACAAGCTGGAGACCCTTACACCCTCCCTCCAATGAAATTTGCATAATGTAATTAAAATAAGTGAAAAATAAAAATGAATATCCATACACCAAGGTCACTCACAATCACATTGACATAAATTTCTTATTAGATAGATAGGTATATATAACGTGTTCACCCAATAATAAGAAAGCTCAGCCCATAACAAACAACAAGTACAGTACACTAGTGTAGATAGGACGACAACCTCTATAGCAACCAACTTCTCCATTATTCCTGGCCAAGGAACCAAATTAAACACACGAGGAATTTTTTTGATTCAAAGGGTTTCCAATAACAACAAAACTTGGATAATATCATTATCAATAGAGCTACAAAATTAACTCCACCTAGCATGCTGGGCATCAACTCTCAATAATTTTTGAGTTTACAGCAATTTTCAACACATTTGAATAAATTCATTGTTGCACAATACGACACAAGTAAGTGTTGAAATCCGAACAGCAACATTTCTAATTGAATTTCATAGACTCAAACATATCAAACAACGAGATCAGCTCAGGATGGAGGAGGAGGAGGAGGAGGAGGAGTACCCACAAATGATTTCTTTTTTTTTTTTGGGTGGGCAGTAATATGATGGAAAAGACTACTTAAAGAGAAAAAGGGTTGAGAAAGTGTACCAATTTGATGGCTTTCAACTCAAAGTTAGGCCAGGAATGAGACAGGGACCGTCACTTTTGAAAGTGGGAGGTTTTTGGACAAATCCACTCTATAATTACAAAAAACTATTCAAGTCCCTTCGCATATCATTATCATATCTTCTCTTTTTGACATCTTTACTTAATTCTGTGTTCCGTCTTAATCAATGTGTCCTGTAAATTAAAAACGGCTCCACCAGTATTAATTATCCTCTTTCTTTCTTTTTTTTTTTTATTCAAGTTCTATTACATAAATATCTTAAATTCATATTCATGCTCATCATTCTTCTCGTTTTTATGAATTATTATTACTCCGTTCGTTACATTCTAAACGTGGTTTTAAGTAACATTACAAATATTAAAAATGATATTTAATAAATATAATTTTAGATATAAAATGATTATATTATTTTTTTTGAAAAATTAAAAATAATAAATAATAATTATTCTAATAAAACTTATGAATAAAGTTAAAAAAATAACTTATTTTTTATTGATAATTTAAAAGCGTCATTTAAAATAAAGTTCATTCTATTTTTTTAAACTACTCTTCGAGGTGAACTCTAAGAAGTATTTTGTATAATAATTCTTTATTTTTTAGTCATTCTTTAAGTTAGTTTTATTTTCTTTAATAATATTAAAATATTCCACATCAACATCAACTGATTATGATAACTTAAATTTTACAAATTAGTGAAGTCCATGTCTTCAATGTATTTTACATACTAACTTATATGTGAG
Source organism: Triadica sebifera (assembly GCA_023653625.1). Lineage (NCBI taxonomy): Eukaryota > Viridiplantae > Streptophyta > Magnoliopsida > Malpighiales > Euphorbiaceae > Triadica > Triadica sebifera. Next base: position 24,789,911 of record CM042908.1, on the reverse strand, counting down.
TTAGTATGTAAGATTAATATAAATGGGAGACAAGTAAGAACTTTGGTTTGTGATATAATTTCTGATAATGGGTTTACTCAATTTGGCAGGATTCACCCATACTTGGGTGCGACAGGTATGGACAATGGCTCACCTATTCCTCATCTCTCCCTCTACTTGGCTTTAATGGTACCTGTCTTTTGATTCTTTTCATCTCTTCTTTTCTTTTACTGTCACTGTAATATTCTTTATATTTTTGACACATAATTCCTCCTATGACTTCTTTATTTTCACATTAATCTATAAAATTTATCCACATTTTGATACATTATCGGGAATTCAATTGCACTTTAAGCTTAAAAGTTAAGAAAATTGGTAAGTTGATTAAACTTTTAAATTTATATTTCAATCGAAATTTAATTGAAAATTGATACAAATAAACTTGTGGGACACAAATAACATGTTGAGAAATGATTATGACTCAATTCCATATGAAATCGGTTTGAAGGGTAAGGAATTTGTAGAGTATCAATTGAAGAAAAGCAGAATCAAAGGTTGAATTGCATGCCTCATGAAGTCAATTTTATTTATTTTTTAACAATTATAATAAATTATATATAAATTTTAGAATTATTAATTAATTTAATCGTATAAATATTTTAAAATGAATTAAATTTCATAAAAAATTCAGGAGGAAAATGAAAAAGCCAAAAAGGAAGGGAAGTAAATTGAAAGATTTAAAACAAAGGACAAGCTGTCAATTCCATAGCATTTGGAGTGATGGGCTAAAAGGGACCATACTATTAGTAGAATCAGGGCTTCTGTTGTTGACCCCTAAAACATGGTCCCACACCTAGCCTTCCACCTCACCTATACAGCAAATGCCACGTGTTAACAATTAATTCATCTATTATTACACAGTAATTCAATCATAATTGATATGTATTTATATAAATAAGTATTAATAAAATAATTAAATACGTGATATTCTCTAATTGAACTAACGTACAGATCAATCTTCTGTTTGGTTGCCCCTTTCCTGCATTTTGCACACCATAGATAAGGGAAACCAAGCATGCTTCAACAGTTAGAGAAACCAAAGCCATTAAAATAAAAAAAATAAATTGGGGTATGGGTTTTTTTGTGGGCCCATTATTTGATCTTAGTGGGTCCATGTCCCCCTAATCTGAGCCGACGCATGCCCTCTGAGAATCTGATTGATGATGGAAAAAAAAAAAACAAATAACAGGAAATTTTTATTTCATGAACCATTTTGAGGGGAAGCCAAACACGCAGAAAAAGAGAAGACGTGGCCTCTTGTATATAGTTTGGGATTTCTTCAATATTTTAATTCATTTCTTCAATGCTCTGGCCAAAATTTGGATGTTGAATGTTTCATTGATTCTGATATATCTCTGATTGATAGACATGCCCTAAGTTTCTTTCCTTCTGTTTTTAACTTTCTTTATTATTATTATTATTGGACTGGCAGTTAGCTTGGAGTCAGTCCATTGCTGCATTTTGGAGTGTGACAATCTTTGTTGCCAGATATTTGCATGTTCATCAATGCTATGTATAGAATAGGAGACTTAAGCACTCTTGGACTTGTATGAAAGAAAATTATGATTCTTAATTTTTTTTCCATTAGAATAAGTAGTCATTCCCTAACACTCAATATAAAATTTTTTTTAAGATTTTTCACAATTCTCACAAATGAAAATATCTATCGAATCAAATCATCCATTTACATAATTCTATTTAATTTCTAAAATTAAATATATTAACATTTTTGTCTGAAACTCCCTTCATTATATCATTTTGTCTTATCTGTTAGTTTATTTACAAAAAAAAAAAAGGAATAATCGTGTTAATTATCACTTAAATTAAACTTATAGTGATTATATATGGTCATGTTTTTGTTTGTTGTTAATTTTTTCTATCTCAAATCCCATTAATCTGCATCCTAAAATCAAGGGAATGGATAAGGAAACTTCAACTTGATCGATGGGAGATACTGTAAATTTCCTTCTATTTTAACATTATCTCCTTAATTAATTTCAAGTCTTTAAATAGTATAATATTTTTCAATAGAATTCCGTTAAGAGAATTGATATACACATATAGAGTGTGTTTGAGATTGTTGTTAAGTGTTCAAAAAGTAGACTTATAATTTTTTTAATTTAATTAACTGATTTTTTTAATTTTTTATAAACTGTTTAATTCAAATATATTTCTGAGTATTTACCTACTTATTTTCAAAAATAGTTTTATAAACTCAAAAAATTTAAAAATAATTTTTTTTAAAGTAACTTTCCAAAACGTAATGCTAAACGGTTCATATTCTATAAAGATAGAGGAAGCCCATGATTTCATGGGTAATGACTAACTTTTGAAATAAATCTGCAATATATAAAGTTGAAGAAGCCTTCCAATTTCACATTTCCAAGAAATTCAATTAAATATAAAATTGCTTACAGAAGCATAATTTCCTTATATACGTAGTAGTGCCAACAATGATACATCTTTAAAACACATGATAATCTGTCACCAATGATGTCACAAACATTTTTCCAAACAAAATGTAATATGAGAAATATTGCTTTATATTTTTCTTGAAGCATTATATTGTTCTCTGAGTTTTTTATGTTTTATTTTTTTTCACGATAATCATTTTATTTAAAAATTTTTACACTCATTAGCGTACAACTCATTTTACAATTATTTTTTTCATTTTACACTTAATTTTTTTTTTTTACTTTGATCGTTAAACTCTTTATATAATTAATGGTAAAAAATTTAGAAAAAATAAGTGTAAATATATCGGGAAAAAAAGGATGAAGACTAATGTTGTGGATTTTTAAATGGGGTAAGATAATCACAAATTAAATTTTTTTTTACTAATCAAACTTAAAAAATATTTTTGAAATGGATTGATTACCACAAAATAATTTGAGAGTCAACGTACCCTTCATCCTTTTTTATCCTGGATGAATTGGAAACTCCTTCTGAAAGAGAAGGATGTGAATAATTGAATCCAAGGAAAAATAAATTCCCACCACTTTCTTCTAATTAAATATAAAGCTCAATATATTTTTTTTATAAAAAGAAAATTAAGCACAGGGACACTCATAATTATCTTTTATTTTTTATAGTATTGCCGTTGTAATTTTATTATAAGTTTGTATGACATTATTGTAGAAATCAGAATTAAGAAAACAAAGTTGTAATTTTAGATATAATTTTTTTAAAAAAAATTGAGGTATATATTGATTATAAATAACTGTGCGACAACTGAAATAATGGGTTTTTCAAGTTTTCCAAAATAAATAGGCCGAAGATAATATCATTAATTCAATTTGGTCCTGTATCCGACATGCATTAATGGTATTATCTTAATGTAAGCATCATTTCCAGACATGCAATTTTGATCATATTATTAAATTATTAAATAATGTCTGTGGTGGATATTTTAATTAGTAGGGTCCCCACCCCAATTGGCATATTTAATTTTTTATTTAATGGATTGATTTTTTTTTAATTTTTTTCTAAACTATATTTCTTAAATTTATTTATAAAAAAATATTTTTTTATATTTTTTTTTCAAAAATTATTTTTAAAACTATAAAAAAATAAAAAATAAAAATTTTATTCCGAAAATAGTTTTTCCATAAAGCCTAAATATAGAAAGTTTCATTACAAATTCTAGGGAAGAAAGTTTTTAAAAAGCGAAACAATTCTTCCACTGATCAGTAGTACCTAAGGCTTTCCTTATATATTCATTATATAGGTTTTCCCATTTATACAATCTCCTTGCTAAACATTTGTTTCTTGATATAAATTACAACCCCTTTCTTTTTTTTTTCAAAAAATTATAACTTTCAAAATTTAAAATTTTCAGTCTTTTTCAGTCTTCAAACATTTTTTCCATCACCCAAACAATAATAAAAAATTAAAATTAATATTTAAGAGTTGAAATTAAAGAATTAATTAGTAGATCACTGGATTGTTATGAGAGTTTTTATATTTTATAAATAATTAATATGAAATTTAATTATAATTAAAAAATGGCCAGAAGAACATATATTTAATAACATTTTTTTTATTGATTTGCATTAGGTGGTAAAAGTAATAATGGTAGACTTGACATTAACTTAACTAGGATAGGTCTTTGCATAAAAAAAATGAGGAGCATGCAGAAAAAAACAGTACTATGTAAGAAGTAGTGATGTCTATTCTATCACAAGGTGATTATGTTTTTCCTTTTCAGAAGTGTCTAAAGACATAAATACTTGGCTTATGAGATAAGTTTCCCTAAAGTACAATATATTTATTTATTTTGCAAATTAGTACTTTTCTTTTAAGGTTGTAAAAGTAGATATGCAATCGGAATTATCTATTATTTGGGTTGAATTCTCAACCCCTTTTCTGTTTTTATGATATAAGATGGACTATAATAACTATTTGATTTTGATTTCTTTTGACAATCCAATTTTTATTAATTATAATGATAATTCACTTATTTAAATTTTTTGCCGATTATCTTACACTAATTATACAGGTAAGGCTTCATTCGCCTGATATTATAATTTTTCTTTGTTCAATATAATTCTTATAAAATTTGGTTGGGTTCTTACCAATTATTATGATTCTTTTATGTTCTTCAACATTACATGACATATTTAATACATTAAGCTTGCTCAAATAATAATAATAATAATAATAATAATAATAATAATAATAATAATAATAATAATAATAATAATATCTCAAAGAAAAAGAAAAAAGAATCTATACTATGATGCCAGATTCTATAATTCAGATATCATCATGATTGAACACACCAAAAGCAAATAAATTGAAGAGCAAAAATCCAGCTAGGAAATATTTATGGTTGGGATAATAATTTTTGATTAGTATTACGAGGAATTCTAAGATGCTTTCAATACTCATTTCCCGAATTGGTGAGCTAGAAGGGATAAATTTTCTCTTTTATTATTTTTAGATATTTTTCTTTTCTCACCTATTAATCATGAGATAAATATTAAAAAATATTTTAGTAAAAAAATTGTGGTTAGCATTCTACTAAATGTTACACCTTCCCAATTCTAAGAACAAACACAAACGAAACACCAAATTCACAGTTAAATTAATTAAGGCCCTACCTACAAAATTCATCAGCGTATTCAAATCCCAAAGTGGTTCATTATTTCTGATTATAATTGCTCTTTGTCTTCCAATTATACCCCATGCATTTGCTGTCTTTCACAAATTCTAATGCCTAATTAATTATGTCCTCATTCCCAGCCCAGTTGTCTTATTAAATTAATAGAAATTATTTCATTGCTAGTGTTGTAGTAGTATCAAATAATTAATGATATTTAATAAATATATGTAAAATAATTTTTAAGATAGAAAATAATTATCTCTTTTGGATCTTGTCTAAGATGTGATAGAATCATTTATAAACCTTTTACTAATTAAATCTAAAGAAATAATAATCGGATCCAAAAAAAATATTAGAGAATATTGCAATGACCGAATTTATATAGACCAAATCAATAAAAAATATTATATAAATTATTTTATTTATGTCACATTTTTTCATTAATTTAATTTACATAAACTATACAATAATTTCACAACAATATGAAAGTTGATGAATTGTTATTGAACTTGTGATGTTGAAATTACACAAAGAAGCGTATCAAGCTATAGATTATGGTACATTGTTCTTAGCCCCTTACCCAAATTTGTTGTACTGCTTCATTGAACTGATTCAATCTCAAGATACATCCTTTTTTATTCATTAGAAACCATTTTCATCTGCTCATCCACGTGTTATATTTTTTTTATTTAAAAAAATTGGGTCAATAAAAATTCAAGACAATCAATCGACCATAAGATGAATCTAGCAATTTCGTCGTTTTATATATTATATTTTGGAAACCCTCGAGTTGATAATTTAAAAAAAAAAATTCAAATCTGTATTGAAATATTTGAGACACAGCTATATTATATGTGCATTGTAAATGTAAGTAGTTTTTACAATATAATACCTCCAGGGAATATTCTCGAGTAGCTAATATTATTCTAGGAAATTTTTTAAGTTAGGTTGGGCATATGTATTCAATCATAAATACAGTAGATAATATTGTATTTAAAAAAATTGATTTTACTTTGGTACACCTATCATAAAATAGTCATAATAAATATGAAAGATAATGGGTTTAATGCCCAAATTCTACAAAATGTACCAAAAAAATATTCTAATTATTTATAATTTTTTTAATATTACAGTAAATTATTAATTTTATATATGAACGAATTTAATAAAATAATTTTATTATATATCAATTAGCATATCATGTTGATACTTGGCACGATAGTTTAGTGGAAAGGTAAGTACATTTATTTAGTTTAAAATGTAAACTTATATAATTTATAATTAAAATGAATGAATATATATAAACCAACAAAAATATTTGATTTAGCAAAATTTTCATGAGAGTATATCTGTGTGAAAATTATTCAAAAAATTTTAATTATTACAAAAAGAGAGTTATGGAATGTAGTGCCAAAAAAAAAATCAGATAGAGAATCATAAAGGCCAGGTGGGTTATGCTTGGGAATTGAGGAAGTCTTAGTTCCAGATATGGAAATATTTAATTTTGTTTTTTTATTATTATTTTTTTATTAGAATTTGATCTTATCAATTATCATCAGTCACTGCGTTCCTTAAATATCCCTGGTGGGTTTGTGTCTTCTTCTTCTGTCTGTGTTATAAATTACGAGAGATTTGCTTTCATTATGGAGAAACCCTCCACAGATTACATGGCAGATTCATTTTCCTCCAACCTCTGTTTTCCCTTTGGTCAAGGACTCCTTTTCTTGGCCCAAACATTCAAATATCAGATTTTTATACTTAATTCCTCATTAGGGCAATCTAATTCGTAGATAATTTTTTTAACTAATCAAATTACAACAATAAACATTTAATTGTTTTATTTATATTAGTTAATGTAAAATAAAATAATTAATGAATCTAAGTATAAATCACTATATAATTATAATAGTTTAATAATATAAATTTATCTAAAAATTTCTCCAAATTTATATTTTTTTCACTTTAATTAAAACTTTTCCATTTTCCCTATTTCTCAACATATCCCATTTAAAGGGATATATTTTATATCAGTTTTATCTTTTATTTATGTGTATATATTTTAATGATGTGGAGAATTGATTAATTAAAAAGATCATGACTTGACCAATCATCCCTTAAAATCGAATGGTGCAAAGTAATAAAAAATAAAAATAGATAGAAAATAAAAAAGGAAAGAGGTGATAAGTACAATATTTATAAAAAAGGATAAAAAAAAAAAGAAAATATAAGTAGGCAATGAAGAAGATGACAGAAGACAAGTTGTTTGTATTAGACAAAGTATAAAACACAAACCCAACAACCTCTATTATGTGTCCCCCAAAAAACATGTACTCAAATTAACAACAACCAGCTAGGAGAGTCCACCCTCATGCAGGGATCAAAAAGGGTGTCTGAATCAACCTGGAAATTTGAGGTGGTTTTTGTCTCTAACTCTTTGATATTGAGACACTTCTTACTTCGTCATTTTTATTCACATAAATACAATCTAACTGTGTGTAAGCACTCACCTTCTCACACTAACAACCAACCCATGGCCAATCTTTATATTCTATGATTAAAAACAAAGATTTATATATAATTTTTTTGTGAGGAGAGGATTCAAACACGACTCACCCCAAAAATAACATTTATATATTAAAACAAAACTTATTGGAAAGGGAAAAGGATCTAATCAAGTCTTTTTAGCATGCAATATTTTCCCACCAGATTTTTATTTTCCTCATTTTTTTTATAGGATTTTGGTCGCTATTTAAATTCGTATATTAAAAAAAAAACTAATAGAAATGACCGAGCACAAATAATACTGTCATGCACGTGACAAAAAAAAATTATTCTCACACACATTGGAGACCAAAAGATTCATACACTATCTAGCTCAATATCTTAGTCAAGGACCACTTCTTAATAGTTAATAATATAATTATAGAAATTTATCAAAGCCCCCCCTTTTTTTTTCCTTCAAGAGAAATGATAAATATTTTTCTTTATATTAATTTTTTTATTGTCTTTTTTATCTTTTAAATTACACATATCCCTATTTTTAATACTACGAAATTTACATGAAAGAAAATAGATATACGTGTCATTCAAAAAATATAAAATACAATATAAAAAAATAGCTAACACTCCTATATTTTTTCTAAATTTAAGTCCATTATTTTTAAAAAATTAAATTAAAAATAAATTATCATATAAAAATTTAATAATTACTTTGCATGATAATTTATATGTGATTATGATTAGTTTTACTGATTTATAGGGAAATATATCTTATAGCATCCAAGAAATGAAATCCAAAGAAATTAAAGCCGGATATGGGTAATGCGTATATGTAAATACTTGGGTTAGAAGTTACTGAAAGGGAAAGTATTCCATGTGCCCAATCTATACAGATCTGCAAGAACAAAGTGCTATAGTAACCGTTGGATGGGAAAACATGTTCTACCAATAATAATTATACATCAGGGTGTTGGCCCCACCCATTTGATTTGTTTGCCAATGTAGTAACATGGGTTATGTTTGTTTCTAATCATGATATGTATATATATTTATTTCACATTTTAGAATATTTTTCTTTCTCAATATACAACTATATTATTCATCCACCCTGCTTTTACATAATTTTCTTTCTTCCCCTCTGCTTATTTTTTCACCACAAGAATGGAACCTTACTCCTTCAATTCCATCAATAAAAAGCAAAAACTCCGTTCGATCTTATATTCTAATTACATAATCTACCTTAATAGTATAATTAAGTATTAACGTAGTGCTTGAGTTTTAGTACTTGTGAAATTGTAATTTTTTAAAATGAAACTGACCTCTAGAAAAATATCAATAATTAAAAGAATTTCAAATAAAGGAAAAAAATGTGTAAATTCATATAAAAGCCAATCAAAATCCAATCACTTGTATTTTATTATTGATTTAGCTCGTGAATGTAAAATAATTATAAACAAGAAGAAATTGTGATTGATATAATGCTGATTGTTTGGCGTAATAAAATACCAAATTTAGGCTGAAAAATAATGATTGAAAATTATTTTCATCACGCAAACCTTAAAGTACTTTTGTACTTACTACAATTCCACCTTGCTCTCTCTTTCTCTTTTCCCCCCTCACTGGTTTATCTCTCTCATCGTCATATCCTTCTATAGCCACATGAAATAGTTCCCACAGTTCCCACATCAAACCCACAATCATTACTCCTCTCTCTCTAGTCTCTACCAGCCCACAATCATCCCCACTGTTCCTTTTAATCTTCTTTCTTTATATACTTATCATCATCGAACCACCAAATTCTCTCCCTCTCCAATGTCCATAAACCATTTCTCCACAGATCATCCAGAAGCACTCTGGTGGGCACAACATCATCAACAGCAGCAGCAGCAATCCCTCATGGAACCTACCCCAAATTCTTCCCCTCCTTCTAAACCCCCAAAACCCAATTCTTCTTTGCCTTCTCATCTCTACCACCGCCACTGGCTCAACAACTCCTTTACTCCTCCTCACCCACCTCACCCCATGTTCTCCTCCACACAAAATCCCACTCTCGGTTTCAATCTCAACAATGAAGACGACGAAGAACATGACCCTGAATTAGATGATGACAACAAACCACTTGCCCCACAACCGCGCCCACAGGATCAAGTACATATGCAAAAAGAACCCATGTTCGAGAAACCCTTGACCCCTAGCGACGTTGGCAAGCTTAACCGTTTGGTTATACCAAAACAACATGCCGAGAAGTACTTCCCTCCCGTCGGTGACTCGGTTGATAATAAAGGCTTGACACTGAGTTTTGAAGACGAGTTGGCCAAGTGCTGGCGGTTCAGGTATTCGTATTGGAACAGTAGCCAGAGTTATGTCTTGACCAAAGGGTGGAGCAGGTATGTGAAGGAGAAGCAACTCGATGCTGGTGATGTCGTTTGCTTCGAACGACATCTTATCGACGGTGAGAGGCTGTTCATAGGGTGGAGGAGGAGAGGGGATAATACTAATAGCAGCGGGACTGGTGGCGGGGTGATGGTGCAGGGTTACGGTGGTGGAACCTGGAGCAGGGGATTATTTTCTTCGTCTGAACACCAGCCTTATCAACATGCTCATGGGGCTAATCTTACTGCTTCTGTCCAATATCAACATGAATGTCTTCATGCAGGTATATTATTATTTCTTATTATTTTTTTACTATATAATTATTTTATATTAACATTTTTGGTTATTGATTTTAAAAAGATTTTTTTTATAAAAAAACAAAAATGGAATACTAGAAGTAAAGTGCGTGAGAAACACCTTCCAATTAGTTTGGAGCAATGTGATTGGATTCAGGTTGTCTTCACTATTTTAGAGACAATTACCCATCTCCACTACTTACCGTTCAGCGAGTGATATTTTCAATTTTTATTCATTTATTTTTTTTGAAAAGAAAAATTGATATTAATCGAAAATTCTAAAAGTTGCAATTGCAAATGCAATTTCCCCGACTCATGCACTCCCTTAAATGAATGACATTGTTTTTGGGAAGCAAAAAGTTGTAATATTTAAGCAAAAAAATCGTATATGAAGGAGAAATCTTTTATACTTGGCAATATTTTACTATGTGATTGAATGTGAGCCATACTATAAGGCAGTTATTGTATTATATTTGATTATTGGACGGAAATTTTTAAGTGTTTATTTATGAATCGAACTTATTGAATGATGGTGTTACAGGATCAGCTGGTGGGCAGAACCAAACACTACCGATAGCAAACTCAAAGAGGCTAAGGCTATTTGGGGTGAACTTGGAGTGCCAACTTGATGACTCCGAGCCATGGACACCAGATGGTTCGTCTTCGTCAAGCCAGGTTCAAAAACCCAATCCCCATACTCTTCTCACTGATCACCTTATCTATAATTCTTCTTCAAATACCATCCCTATATACTCACATGCTATACTATTATGTAATATTATTAAAATATTAGCTTAGAAAAGGGAATTTTTAAGCTGGTTGAAGCACTGTATATAGTTTGATTTTGCTGTTTCTTCTAGAGAGACAAATTACATGATAAAGAGAAGATTGATTGATTAGTTAAAGACCCAAGTAGTAGGCCAACCCTAGCACATGTCCCAATTGCATTTGTCTAATTTTAAAAACTTTGACTAATTAAGTGGTTCAGGAGCTACTTCTGGTCTCCTTTTGGCTTCTTTGCTAATTGCTTCTTTGTTTATTTTTATATTTTTAATTTGACTCTTAAGAAAGATATAATTATAATAACCACATAAATTAGAGCTAATTATGGGTTTGATTAGGGGACCCCTAGATTTTCTACATGAAAGGATGATAATGATGCATTTTCTTTGTTTTTTTTTTCTGAAGGTTTTTTCCAATGTAGAGTTGAAAATCAAAGCACGCAAAGTAAACCGACCATAGCCCCAACTCACACAAGTTATTATCAGCTTGTGCTGAGTTGGTCTCTGTTTCTAACGTTGAAAACATCATTTCATTCCTTTGTATCCGCTTTTTCTTCTTCAAAAGTATCTGAAAATTACAAATTTTATTAATTTACCATTGAAATTCTATAAATTAAAAAAGAAAAAATAATTACTATTTTATATGCTAGAGAATACTATTCATATCTAATAATGATTGATGTTCTACAGGGAGGGCTAGATTATTGTTCATTTTACATCAAATGGAAAGTAATGTGAATGGCTAACTGTCAATTATTAAGCAGGCCATTTCAAAAAGAATAGGTAGTCACAAGATTTTATTGACACATGATAGTTAGGCACATTTGTACTTTTATTAGATAAAAAAATAAAAAAACATGTTTTGCAATTATATGAATTGATAAGTATGATAATTACATGTGTTATATATTAATTTCATTTTTTTTATAAAAATTGTGCGATTGTAACAGGATGTCACTTTCTCACGAGATTTCAATCGCCGAGGATAAGATCTGTGGATGTGACGTCTTTTGATTTGACTTAATTGAACATCTTCCCCTCACCCCCGCCCAGGTCCAAAAAGATTTTATGAAAAATTAAAAAAAATTAAAATATATTAGAAAAAAAAGAATAATAATTTCTTCTTTCTTTTACCTGCAAAGAGAGAGGTTACCTGAATTTCAGGTGCAAAATTCAAGCCAGGTAATGGGGGCATATCAGTTCATGCAGGAAGCCAATTCGAGAAATGGGAAGAGATGGAAGATAGGGCCCAATTCAAAGAAGAGAGAAAGAGAGAGAAAAGAAGGGGAGTGGGAAATGGTGGGGGCCAACAGGTGACGTAAGCAAATGCCAAATTGGAAAATATGGAGTGTAGAATTGAGGGGGAGGAATCTATTTGGGCTCTGTTGAGATTCTGTCTGAAGATTTTTCGTAATTATGGGGAATGGAAGGAGGAGAGGGTGGTGACTGGTGGTGGAGTATGGTGGTGGGTGTGGTGGGTGGGCTGCATTTGATTAGATGGATGGCAGCGCTGTAGTACTAGACTATCCCCACTTCATCTTTTTCTTCTCCTCCCTTCGCTATGTTTTTCTTCACATCAAATCTACATCAAGTTGTTCTTTTTTTATGTTTTTTTGCAAAGTGAAGGAGCATGTTCTCTCTTAATTTCTTTCACAGACTCTTATGTAATTGTAATTTACTGCAAGTCAGAGCAACAAGCAAGACTTTTCTGAAATTTCTGGTCTTTTTTATTTTAACCATGTTGGTGGAAAAAAAGAAGCAAATAGCACAGTTTCAACACAATGAAATCACCAATACAATTTTCTAAATAAAAGGAAAAAGAATTCCACTAAAATATGACACTGGATGGGGGAAAATGAAAAAAAGAGAAGAACTACTCCATCCCATGTACTCAAGTATATAATATCTAGGGTGGACTAAACAAAATCAGTTTATTTGGGATGATTCGGATAAAGTTCTTTAAAGGGTTAAATTCATTTGTTTTGTTTTCCTTATTATTTGACTCAAAAAAATAAAAAATGAATTAGAACTAAAATTTTAATTAATTTGGATTGTATTTTTATTTTTATTTTTTTTTTATGAATGATGCGTATAATCGGGATCAGGTACCCAACCGAACTAATACTTAATGATATCTAATTATCTATGATTTATACTAGTTTTGATAACATCAAGCTCATCTTAATGGGAAATCCAAGTCTATGGCTAACAAAAGAAATGTGCAAAAAGATGCGAGTATCCAACTTCCTATAATGCAGTCCACCAATTAGAAAGAGCTTTTCGAAGTATGAAAACATTGCTTAGACAACAAATCACTTAGTACAGCATGATAAAAAGACTCCACTCTTCTTTCTTGTGACCACACGTTCAACTCCAATTTGCAATTGAACTGAAAAGATTGATATAAAATGAGCAATAGATTAACAAAAGACTAGCAGAGATATGAGCATTACATGAGTGAATGACCATAAACAGTGTCAAGTGATTTTTAGGGCCCAAACCATTGACCTCCGCTGGCAAAGATGTCCAATATTTAGTGCTCTCCAAGTGGGAGGGTCCATAAACATGTGTTTTTATCATTCACATAAAGCTAATGGCCAATCAAAGGAATGAAGGGACTTGTTCTGTATACTTCCTTTGTCCTGTAAGAAGAATTTTCAATCATGCATGACTTAGTACAGTAAGAATACAGAAACTACCAGTGATAAATCCCACCTAGTTTTTTCCTCTTATCAAGCTTTTTGCTTTTGGAGTCGTGGGTCAACCTCCATTCACCTCCTTTAATTAAGCACCTGCCATAGAAAAATGAAGCTTATATAAAGACTCAAATCCACCAAGGAGTTTAACACGCATTGATATTGATAGTGGCATGTCTAAAACAAACTGAAAAGAATAAAACTACGTTGATAGAGCACTACAGAAATTAATAAATTCAAGATATAGTAAAAGCTGAGTATGTCTTAATCAACTATAAATTTTATTTGAAAAAAAGTCTTAATCAACTAATCACCGAAAAAACCACTCAAATGCTGTGATCCAGTTTTATAAAAGAACAAATTTATCTCAAGATAGCAAAAGATGTTCGATATCTGTAAGACTAGAAACATATGAATTTCTTGTTCCCAAGGCTCCATCATTGATAGGTATAAAAATATTAATACTCTCTCTATCTCATTTTGGTAGATTTATTTTTCTTTTTATTTATCTTAAAAAAGTTCACTTTTAAAAAAAAATATATAGCTACATGTTAATCCTCTATTATATTTCTATTTAATGTGTCTTGTTATCAACAATTATGAATTATATCATCTTATTTTTTTCAGTAACACCGCAATTCATGTAGGGTTATATTATGCCAAATGTATTTTTGTAACCATATTAACTATATTTTTTTAATTTATATGAAAATATAAATAAGTTTATCAAAATGAAACGAAGTATTATTAGTTATCCGATAACGAAGAGCTAATTACAGTATCATATCCCTGAGGTGACTTAAAGCAAGGGGCCATGTGCTTGGAAAGACTGGAGCAAACTAGCAGGTGGGATGTGGAAAACCCACTATCACTTGAAAATTAAGCCCACAAGCTGTTTCTTGGTGACAAAAAACTCTGCTCTAAAACAGGAAGAGAATGATACCTGAAATAGTTCCATTGTGATCATCAAAGCAACCTTCATTAAAAGCTTATTAGAGTGCCGTTCTTAGAAAGTGTGGCAAGATCCAATTTCTAATCCAGGAGCTGTGAGTTCCATTCAGTTTTCCACACCATGAATGTCATAATCAACTACCTTTCTCCATCATATATTGCACATAACGTATTCACTCTTGAGCCTTAGGATCCATTGTGTTTCCCACGCGCATGTTCTCTATGATATGCTCAGCTACCATATCTAGTACTATCTTGGACACACTTTCGTTATAAAAATTCAGCTAGTGCTACAAAATCTTCCTACTAAATGTTTGAAGTAAGAACACAAAAATCAAACTCATAAATTACAAAAGCACCCGAAAAGATGGAGCTAGATAGTCATCAAGTGACAACTAAGATGACGCTGATTCAGGACACTTCTCAAGCAACAACTAAGAGTCATAGACATCAAATTTTTGTTTAATAATTTTTTTTTTAAAAAAAAAAGATGAAGAAAAAGAAAAGAGAAAATAAGACGAAAGGAAGGAAACAGAATCAGAGAACAAAGATAAGAATCAAAAGGTAGCAGATAAAAAGCAAGAAGTACATTTATTTCCCATTACACACAATGGAAAGGCTTCCACAAGCTTCACAATTGTGTACTTCAAACAACCTGTCCGTTTCTTTGACATTAAGGACAAATAATTTTGCATATAACCTGCTGCAATTGAACTGCAGCCAGCATTTTACGAGGCAACATTGAAATTGCACTTCATATAGACCGAAATTGACTTAAAAAAATAAAGGCCTTCGTAAAATTATACCTCAGCGACATCGATCAATACAGTTCTCTCATAAGAAATACACAACACCCAAAGCATTAATTATATTTCCACAAGCGAAAGGACATCATCATAGCCAAAATGCCAAAAGGTGAAAGAATAAAGCACCACATAGTGCTAAAAGCCTAAAACAATATGATGAGATAAGTCCAAATCAACTGCATGAAAACTTCAGTATAGAAATTAATATTATATGTACAAAAATTTTCCAATGCATTCATGGTTTTTAGACTTAATAATGTACAATGGTATTCTCATCAGAGGGTGGAGCAACCTAGTAACTTCCTTTCTTACTTTGCTAGGGCAGTAAGTTCACAAAACAGAAGAGGTGATTGCTTTAGCCAGTAGCCGATCTGCAGAAGATAAATTTGCACAACTTGTCAGAGTAAGGAGTTGTCAAGTTGAATTTTTGGGTGAATCACTTTCTTGTTGACTTTTAGATTCTTCATTCTTCTCCCTGACCTGCTGGACACCTTCCTGATATCCTTCTATAAAACTTTTTAGAGCATCTCTATATGCTGAAGCTCTTGTCATGTACACCCGCTGCAGAGCAGGCCTTAATGTCTCCATACCTCCTCTTGCAGCAACCGCTTTTAATTTAATTTGCAGGTAAGAAGAAAACTTAGTATCAGAGTTCAATGCAAGAAACCACAAGTTCACAGGAAGAAGCAAAGGCAATCAAGATAGGAAAGATACTTGACCTTCCCATATCTCCCAGCATTAACCAAAATAATATGCTCTTTAGGACACTATTGAGGATCAACAGTTCCTCTTCAACCACCAAAAATAAAAATAATAAAGAGAAAAAAAAGCCTCACATAATTGTCACTTAGAGCAGTATATAAATTATACTTGTCAACTAATAAGTCTAATACAGGCAAAAGCACGGTATGATTTGTTACCTAGTTAAGTCATCATCACAGGGAGGCTCAACCCAGTAACAAACTCTCTGAATCATTTTCCCAAGCAGTTGCCTCACAAAATTCTACAGGCTGGAAGGTACCAACTAGAAATTTCGAAAAGAGAGACTGCCCCCATAATTAAAAGCATCCGACTCCAAATTACCTATCTCAAGGACCAAGACAAAAGAAAAGAAGAGAAGAAAAGCCTATTGGAATACCAAAAACTTAGTTTGCTTTGAATTTTAGAAATTATTATGTATGAAAATGAGAAAGGCCGTCAATATGATGACACTTTCAGAATCCTCTCCAGTTTTCCTCATCATGTTTCTACAATTATAAAACTTAAATCAGTAATTAAAACTTAGCTAATCTCTACAATTAGTAAAAAGCATCATCATGCAAAAACAAGCAAACTGACTTTACAATAGTTAAAGAAAGGAATAACTGGTGTTATGAAGTAGGAAAAAAGCTTCCCCAAGTTTAGAGAGTAAAATATATTGTCTGATCCATTTAGTACAAATTTCATTCACAAATCCCCTGAACACCAGGATAATCCTATTCCTTTCTATCAAACAAATGGGGTGATAAATTCAGCCCTCTAATAGCCCCAAAACCACCTTCAATCAAGACAGAACTTAATGACCAGATAAGAAACAAGACAGCCAGAAGCTAGAACTTAAGAGCAACCTCAAATTCTAGAAATATATTACACAGCTACCACTTTTAGTGGGGTGGTGTAGCCTAAGGTTACATATAAATTAACACTAAAGCTAATAGCTTTCTGTGTTTCTAAATGTCCCCAGCACAAATTCCTGGCAAAAGTTAGGCCACTTGGTTTATTAAGTTCAAAGAACTTACAGCCCAGTGATACTATTGTAGGTTTGACAATGCTTGTTTGAAATCCGAGTATGAACAACAGTCATGCAAAGGACTTGAAGAAGTAACACTTCCTTCTCGATGGCATATATATTGTTAGCATACACCAGCATGTATATTTGTTACTCTCTTCATCAATTAGTTAACCATCAGCTAATTATTAGCTAAGGTCAGTTAGTTGGTTATGAGCAATTACTTCATTTCGGGAGTGTTTGGAATTGTTGTTAGGTGTCTAAAAAACATGTTTAAAATTTTTTTGATTTAATTGACTGATTTTTTAAATTTTTTATAAACTGTTTTTCTCAAATCTGCTTTTAGAAAAAGTATCTATTTACCTACTTCTCTCCAAAAGCAGTTTTCAAAACTCAAAAAATTTTAAAATAAATTTTTTTCTCCAAAAGCGCTTTTGACAAACGCAATGCCAAATTAGCCTTTCGTGTAATATAAAAAAGACAACAAATTGAAATCATTTTTCAACTTCTTAAATAATAAAGTTTCAGGTTTTCTTCATGGTATCAGAGCATTTCTTTTCTAAAAGTTCTTGAGAGGTTATTCTTTTGATATTTCTGATTGAGTTCCTTGTTAATCTTCTGTTTCTTGGCCATGGCTACCAATACTCGAATTGATGATTCATTCATCAACCCTTATTTTCTTCACCCTAATGGGAATCCTTCCATGGTGCTTGTTTCTGTTCTCTTGAATGGAAGCAATTATCGTTCTTCGTGCAGATCAATGAAGACGGCATTAAAATCAAAAACAAAGTCGAATTTGTAGATGGCTCTATAACTCCTCCTCCAGAGACTGATCCTCTGTTTCAAGCTTGGGAACGTTGCAACACGATGGTAGTTTCTTGGCTCATTAATTCGGTCACACCATCAATTACTCTGAGTATCATCTGGTTGGAGACTGCTGCTGAAATTTGGAGGGATCTTTATGATCATTTTTCCCAGAAAGATTCTTTAAGAATTTCAGATTTGCAGCAAGGAATTGCTATGTATACGGGGTGAAAAGTCAGATACTGATTACCATACTCATCTGAAGGTTCTTTGGGATGAGTATGTGAGTCTTACACCAATCCTGGGTTGTATGCGTGTGCCAGCATGTAGGTGCAATGCGTTGGAGGTTGTGAGAGATTATCAGCAGGTTGATCATGTGATTAAGTTCTTGAGGGGTTTAAACAAAAGTTTCTCTACAGTTAAGTCTCAGATTTTGTTAATTGATCCTGTTGCAAGTATCAACAATGTATTTTCTATGGTTCAACAAGAAAGACAACTAAACACTTCAAGATTAGAGGAGCGAGAAGGCCAGTCTACTACTGTTTTTGTAGCAAGAACAACAAATTTTGACAATGCTAGTAAAGGAACGGTAAAAGATTCACAAAGCAAGGCAAATTCACAAGGGAAAAGGTTTAATATCAGTGAGTATAACTACAGGAAACCTACTTGCATCTACTGTGGTATTTTGGGTCATATTGAAGACAAATACTACAAAAAGCATGATTACCCACAGGGGTTTAGCAGCAGGAACAAAGGCAATCTGTCACATAGGCAGCAAGGTCCAAGGGTCAATCATATGCAAGTTTCAGATGATGAAAACCAAAATACTTTTGCAATGGAATTAACTCCTGGCAATGTGCAAGATTCTTATTATCTTACTAAGGATCAATACACAAAGCTTTTGGCTCTTATTCAAGAAAGTGAAGTACCAAGTTGTTCTACAGTAGTCAACATGGCTACCACTTCATCACAAACCAAGAATTCAGAGCCTTATACTGGTACATGCCTTTCTGTTACTGTTCCTACACTAAGATCAAGTTGGATCTTAGATACTTTCACAGTTTAAAGTAACTAAAACTTTAATTAATTTGTATTGAATAAATTCAAAATTTAACAAGTTTCATAATTCAACTAAAGAAATTTTATGCTAAACAAATTATGGAATAATTAATAGCATGAATTTCATTGAATTAATAAACACAAATATTTAGATACACAATCCAAGTACCAACATTGCATTTGAGTTAGAACTAATTATACAAAAAAGAAAAATTTAAATAGTCTCATCCAATGGACAGGGATAAACTTATACAATTTTTCTTTGAATTAAAGGCAATATATTATTGACTTTGGGTATCATAGGATTTTCAGATTTTTTCTGATTGCTTTTGAGAATGGACATACCATATGAAGCACTAAACGTCTTGCAATCCAATTCACATATGCATTGACAAACTCCTTAACGGCTTTTTGTATGACCCTTTATGGTTATAACTATTCCCCAACAATTCAAGGATCCCTTGTTCATTAACAGACTTAAGGTCGGATTTCAATGCCTCATATTTCTCACAGCGAGTCAACTCTTCCCATACTATATATTGAATAAGACCATTGATTATAATAATATGGTTCACTATTTATTAATAAAATTTAGATTAGTATATAAGTTTAATGTAAAATAATTATTTTGATAAAAAATAATATAATATATATATATATATATATATATATTGTAATCTATGAATATAGTAATATTTAAAATTTAATTATTAGGTATATAAACTCATAAGTACACAACTATAAGTATATAATTACAAAGTATAAGTATGTAAATTTGTGATTATTTTATATATATATATATATTGTCTACATTAATTATAAAGTATAGGAATATATAAATTTATTAATTATATCAATTATATATAAGGTTTTAAGCTGTTAAGTCTAGAAAACAATCAAGTTTTTGAATCTCCAAATGTTAAATTTTATGAGCACATATTTCCATACACAAAACAGAAAGCATTGAGTGGAGAGTTTGCATTACCTAAATTCTCTATGCCAGAATCTTTAGAGGATACATCTACCAATCATACTATGCCACAAAACTCTTCTCAGCAAGCTATTCCAGCCATTCCTCAACCTAATATTTCAAAATATTCTTCTAGAACAAGAAGACACCCAACTTACTTGGCAGAATATCATTGCTATTTGGCCAATTGCAGTTCAGACAAACATGATCTCTTTCAAGTTGCAGTGTCGTCAGAGTACAATGGAAAAACAGCCTGTCATAACTCTAAATATGTTGATTATTCACATTTATCACCCACACACAGAGCCTTTACAATTAACATTTCATGAAATTATGAGCCTAAAAGTTATCAACAAGCTATTTGGCCAATTGCAGTTCAGACAAACACGATCTCTTTCAAGTTGCTGTGTCGTCAGAGTACAATGGAAAAACAGCCTGTCATAACTCTAAATATGTTGATTATTCACATTTATCACCCACACACAGAGCCTTTACAATTAACATTTCATTAAATTATGAGCCTAAAAGTTATCAACAAGCATCAAGTGATCCCAGATGGCAGAAGGCTATGGATGAGGAGCTATATGCACTGGCTTTGAATAAAACTTGGATACTCACAGATTTACCTGCAGAAAAGAGACCAATTGGGTGTACAGAATAAAGAACAAGTCAGATGGCACAATAGAGAGGTACAAGGTCAGACTTGTGGCCAAAGGGTACACTCAAAAAGAAGGACTAGAATATACAGAAACATTTTCATCAGTTGCAAAGATGACAACAATAAGGGCTTTATTGGCTTTAGAAGCAGCAAATCAATGGTTTTTGGAGCAACTTGACAACAACATCGCTTTCTTACGTGGAGACTTATCAGAGGAGATTTATATGCTGCCACCACCAGGGTTGAATTGTCAAAACGAAGTTTGCAAGCTGCAAAAGTCTCTGTATGGGTTTAAGCATGCTAGTAGCCAATGGAATGCCAAGTTAATAGCTTCACTTTGTCAGCAAGGGTTTTTGCAAGCACAACCAGATCCTTGTTTACAAAGTGCACTTCAAATGGATTTATTGCTCTACTCATCTATGTAGATGATGTCATATTAGCCAGCAACAACGTGGAACATATCAATGAGATAAAAGCATATCTTCATTATGAGTTCAAAATAAAAAATCTAGGACCTCTTAAATTCTTTTTGGGTTTTGAGGTAGCTAGATCACATAAGGGGATACGTTTGTGTCAAAGGAAGTATGCGTCGGACATTTTGCAAGATGCTACATTTCTAGATTCCAAACCAGTCCCAACTCCCATGGTTCCATTCAAAGGTAATAAAACTATTGACTCCACGTCACTACCAGATAACTCATCTTACAAAAGGTTGATAGGACGATTGTTATACCTTACAAACACAAGACCAGACATCTCATACCCAGTTCAATACCCGAGTCAGTTTATTGACAAACCAACATCATTTCACCTTAAATGTGCACCGGGTATTAAGGTATATCAAGTAAAATCCAGCACAGGGCCTCTTCTTTTCAAGTTCTTCAGATTTAAAGCTTCAAGTGTTCAGTGATTCTGACTGGACTACTTGTCCAGAGACAAGAAAATCTGTTACTGGTATGTGTATCTTCTTAGGTACTTCTTTGATTTCATGGAAATCAAAGAAACAAAGTACTGTATCAAGATCATCTACTGAGGCAGAGTATAGAGCTCTTGCCTCCACAACTGCAGAAATTCAGTGGCTTCTTTATCTCTTAAAAGGATTTGCAACAACAACATACACAACCAGTATTGCTTTTTTGCGACAACCTCTCAGCTATTAATCTGGCTCACAACCCTATACTCCATGAAAGAACAAAGCATGTTGAGTTAGATTGTCACTTCATAAGGGAAAAGATGGCCTCTAGAGTTGTCAAACTTATGTCGGTTCATTAAAACAATCAGGTAGCAGACTTGTTCACCAAAGCACATCACATTTCAAGTTTAAGTCACTTGATCTCCAAGCTGCTGGGAGTGTTGAGTCACACTCCTTAGCTTTGGGGGGGGGGGGGGGGGGTTGGGTTGTGAAGAAGTTACACTTCCTTCTCGATGGCATATATTTTGTTAGCATACACCAGCATGTAAGTTACTCTTCATCAATCACTTAACCATCAGCTAATTATTAGCTAAGGTCGGTTAGTTGGTTAAGAGCAGTTACTTCATTTCGTGTAATATAAAAAGGACAACAAGTTGTAATCTTTCTTCAACTTCTTAAATAATAAAGTTTCAGGTTCTCTTCAGGACTAGAGAAAAGCTTGGTAGTAATTAACAACAACAGTCACATTGGTGAAGCAATGAGATAAGAGTCTCTTACCGAGATCTTCAAACACCGAGGGCTCTTTCTCTTGAGGGGTAGTACTCTTTTTACCGTTGGGTTCATCTTCACTTCCTTCCACCTGCTTCTTATAATCGTTTGGCCGAAGATCAGGGCCAATATCCCGTACCCAGCTCGCAGCATACAACCTTGAGGCCTCTTTTAATACCTGGAGTACAAATAAATTAGGCATTTACTACTCGAATAATAATTATTTCTGTATCTTCCGTTTTAGATGGTAAAGGAAAATAATCAGCTCGTTTTTTTTTTTAAATGTGAAATGCACCCAATTTGAAAGCTTCCCCAAATAAAGGCAAAATTCCAAGAAAACTATTTTACAAAGCAAAAGTTCAAATTCACACTAATAATATCCGCAAGAAAAACAACAATAGAAATCAAAATTGTAGCTCAATTAATCGCTATTTTAGCTTCAACATACGAAAATGATAATGTAGATGAGTTAAAAGCGAAGAAGGAAGAAACCAGAAAACGCTCGTGCCAGGTTAATTTGCGACGCTTTTTGAGATGAGGAGGGTCTGGTAGTGATGAGGGGAATGCTATTTCTTTGAGATCGTAACGAATGTAATCGTAAACCTTTCGACACACTACTCTCAGCTTCATTTTCTATCTTCTACGCCTGATCCCAATTAGGGTTTAGGGTCCTTTTGGAGTCTTGATAGTTATTGTGGCTTTTGGGTTTCGTTAAGCAGAGAAGGTCTTTCGCTGCAGGACGGCTCCTAAGCCAGACGGCGGCGGCGGCGGCGGAGGAGGAGGCGGAAGTATCTGGGTTTAGGAGCAACGGCGGTCAAGCGGACTAGTGTGTGAGTCAGCAGTTTAATGCAAGTCAGTTTTTTTTTTTCAGGATCAAAATTTTTTTCACTCCTTTTTATTTGTAATAAATAAATAAATAAATCTAATATATATATATATATAATTCATTTCTTAATAAAAATAGTTTTTATAGAAATAAATTATATCATATCTTTTAAATAATATATCTCTGGAATAAAATAAATAATAATTTGTAACTTTATTATATATAAAATTTTGTGAAAGTTGAAACAAATACCATTACTTGGTGTAGTGGTAAATGGTTGCATTCCTTCGAAGTGATATTTTTCTGACTGCTGGAACTAGCAAACCGTGATCGAGTTGATCGGTTCACAATTTAATTGTTTGTGGAGCCAGTTTTTAACCGGTTCAACACATTCTATACAGTTAACTTTCATCCACCATTCTGTAATTTATAACCAAAGCAAAAATAAAATTCTACATTTACTTCAATTTAAGTAATAACAAATGTTCTTTCACTTATGATAGCAGATTTATTAGTCACTAATATGATTAAATGTCACATCATCAATGACACATAACAAAAATAGTCATGACATTGAACATAATCCAACACTTTCATTCTCTGTTATTTGTGCTCTAGTTCTCTCAATCCTCATTACCCAAAAGAAAAAAAAAAGTGAATCCCTTGGAGAGATTGAATATAATGGATGAAATTGTTGGTCAAAGAGATAGTCTCTCTTCTCATATTTACTTAAAGGACGAAATTAGAAGTGCAATGGAGATTAATTTCACAGTATAAAATTAAGGTGTTGATCAATGTAAACCAACAATTCCCTCGCAAAATCCCTAACCTTTGAATCAATCGATCCAACTTCTCTCAATTGCACTTATAATTTCGTCTTTTGAGTAAATATGAGGAGAGACTATCCATCTCTTGACCAACAATTTCATCCATAAGATTCAATGTCTAAGGGGTTTGGATTTCTTTCTTTACTTTGTGAGTAGTGAGAATAGATAGAATGAGAGTGTTGAATTACATTTGATGACATGGATATTTTTGCCATGTGCCATTGATGATGCGGCATCTAGTCAGCTCAGTGACCATAAACTTGCTATCATAAGCCAAAGGTACTTTATTGTTACTTAAATTGAAGAACATATTTCTATTACAAATTAAAAATAAAGAATGTTATTGTATTTTAGTGCTAAATTAAGGGACATTAGATAAAAAATTTCCGACACTTTACTTCAAATTTAACTTTTTTACTAAAAAAATAACACAAAAAATTTAAAGGTCTCAAAAAAATATTTAATTTAATTTTTGATTTAAGACCCATTTAACATTGTATTTAAGAAAAAAATTTTAAAAAATTAATTATTTTTAATTTTTTAAAATTTTAAAAATTATTTTTGGAGAAAAACAAGTAAAAAAATATTTTTTCCAAAAATAAATTTGAAACAAACAGTTTATAAAAAATTTAAAAAATAAATCAATTAAATAAAAAAATTATAAACTTGCTTTTAGACACCCAACAATAATTCCAAACACTATTTTGAAAATGTTTGCCTTATTAAATTATTACTAAAAATTATTGTGTTTTATAAAAAATATTAAACTAATCAAATTTATTTTAAAGTCTTATATTTTGATAATCACATCTTAATATCGGTTCACTTTCTTATCAGGTTTACGTTCTTTTCAGAATTTTCTTATCCAGAAGAAAATCATATCATAATTTATATTCTTATTAGATTTACTTTCTCTTTAAAATTTGATTACCTTATTTAAATAAAATTAATAAAAGAAAATTATTATGATTATGATTTCTTTTTAGTTTACTAGTTGATGAATAGCCTGTATTAAGCCTGAATTATGTGATTTGAATACATTTAAATTAGAGTTAATAAAGGAATGTGATTATCATAATTATTTATTTACTTATTAAGACTTATTTTCCTCTAAAATAAATTATTTTGCATATATTTCTCCGGTTCTTCGCCTTTAATTTCTTGTATGGTATAATAACGTTTTTTTTTTTGCTTGCTACGTGTTTGAATCATAATTAAAAATTAAATATATTCGTTTGCAACAAATTCCTTCAAAATTCAAAAGAAATCTTCAGTTCATATTATTATTATTATTATTATTATTATAAGAAATCTTACTAAATCAAAGCAAGAACTTTGTGCAAGACTTACCTCTAAACAGTCAGTCCGTCCATTCTCCAACCTTATAAGTTATTTTACCTTAAACAATATCCAATCTTTACACGGGCATCGAATATTTTATTAAAATAGTCACGCTATGTTTGAATTTAACAAAAATTATAAATTTTTTCAATTTTTTTCGATAGAGAAAATATTTGCAATTTCTAATTTTATTTAGACATGCTAATTTATAAATATAATTTTTTTTTGGTGATTACAATTTTCAAATATAATTTAATAGCGAATGATGGATGTTGCTATCTGTTATATTTATCATAAGACAAGGTTCATGGGGTCAAAACAAACAAATAAATACGACATGATATGTAACTAAAATGTGAGAAAATCTCTTAGTGATAATCAACATCTCACAAACAGGAAAAAAATGTCATTCTCTATCTTTAGCAAATAAAATCCAGAATCTCATGAACGGCTAAAGTTACTCCTTAGTTGTCAACGTAAATAACATCTCCAAATCTTGTGTAGGATACCTTCAAATTTTAAAACATTTTCTCGCCCTCTTATCATGGATCACCTTCAACCCACAACCCAAAAACACCAACTTGTAATTTCTTTTCCCATTAAAATCAAGAAAGAAGTCGTTTATGTAATCTCTTTCATCGTCACCCTCATCTCTTCAGTCTTTGTCTTCAATCTTGTGGCTCCTTTTGATCCTCACCAACTTTCAGGTTTTGGTTTCTTGTCTCAAATTCTACCAAAGAATAAAGAATTACCACACCAAGACTGTGACTACTCTAATGGAAGATGGGTTAGGGACGAAAGTTACAAGAAACAATGTTACAATGAAACCTGCCAGTTTCTTGATCCAGGATTCCGATGCCGGCAGTGTGGAAGGAAAGACTTTGATTATCTCAACTGGAGATGGCAGCCAAATGGCTGTCATATACCAAGGTAACCTTTGCGATATGCCTATTCTCTTCTTGCATGCTTCTTTCTTTTTCTGTTTTTTTTTTTCTTTCATTATTTTATAGAACGGCTGAGCAGGTTTTTGCAATGGTTGTTTCTTTAATTCTTCCTTTCCTTTTTTTTTTTTGGCACTAGAGCCAGGTTCGTTATCGCACACTGCACTTGCATTATAGGGACAGAATTAGAACTTTTAACTTAAGAAGGCCTTCGACCAAAAGGAACCAAAACAACACCTTAGGAAGGCCAAATGCAAAGAAATAATTTGAGAGACCGACTATCTTTACGAGAACATTTCTGTTCGTATATATATTTTTAATACTTTGGGTTCTAAGAAGACCGGTTAGATTAGACCTAATTCACTCCGTTCAAAAAAAAAAAGGCTTAGACCTAATTCACATATTTTTTCATTTTAGAAAATCCACATGATCAGTTGCTTTTAACATAATTGTTTCATCATTTTCTTAATTTTTTTTATAGACACCACAAAGTATATATGGAACAAATATCAAGACTAAGGTGTACGGCAAAATATTAGAGCAATTCTGAAAGAAGTTCATACTCTTAACACTAAACTTCAATTATTTGTGATTAATATAGATAAACTATGATGTGTATTAACGCGGCGAGCAAAAAACTCCTATCAGCTGAGGAAGAGCTTTACCGTCCGTTTAATAATTAATGTTATTGAGGAATAATTTTCATAATCTTTAATTGTATGTGCACTGATCAGATTTAATGCGAGTGACCTTCTAGAGAGGAGTAGGAACGGCAGAATAGTGTTTGCTGGGGACTCTATAGTAAGAAACCAGTGGGAATCCTTCCTATGCCTGCTAGGCCAAGGAGTTTCCAACAAGTCAACCATATATGAAGAACATGGAAATCCCATAACTAAACACAAGGGCTTCCTCTCCATGCGTTTCATTGAATACAACCTTACAATCGAATACTTCAGGGTGCCTTTCCTTGTGGTCGTAGGCAGGCCACCACAACCAGCTACCACTACCGTTAAAATGACAGTTAAGGTGGATAACTTGCACTGGTTCTCTAGGAAGTGGGTCGGGGCAGATGTTCTGGTTTTCAGCGGAGGTCACTGGTGGAATGAAGATAAAACGGTGAAAATGTATTAACTCTTCACTACTCTTCTGGTCATGTAATCCTGTCTTTTCGTCTTACCTAAAACTGGATTTTGTATATTCAGGGGCTGCTATTTCGAGGATGGTGGCAAAGTAAATATGTCAATGGATTTGATGGATGCATTTCAAAGATCTTTACAAACATGGAAGTCATGGGCAATAAAGAATTTAGATCCTGAAAGAAGTCACATTTTCTTTCGCAGCTTCTCCCCAGTACATTACAGGCAAGTATTCTCAGCTCCAAAAGAATCCTTAGCGACTCTCAGTTTTAGAAGTTTAGATTTTTAATTGTGTGAACAGAGTCTAGATTTTAATGAATAAAATTGCAGAAATGGCACATGGAGTAATGGGGGCCGATGTGATGTGGATACGCAACCGGAGACAAACTACACAAATTTGCAACCTGAGCCAGTGAATAATGAATTGATTTCCAAAATAATTAAAGAAATGAGAACGGAACACAGAATGAGGAAGGTCCAATACTTAAACATCACATATCTGACGCAGTTCAGGTTCGACGGTCACCCTTCAGTCCATCGGGAGTCAGGGACTCCAACTCCTGCTCCACAGGATTGCAGCCACTGGTGCCTGCCTGGAATACCAGATGTATGGAATGAAATTCTCTATGCACATCTACTGTCAAACGGATTCAGAACCAAGTGATGTTACCTAACCACAAATGAGAGAACTCAATTTCCTGGTTGCTTCAACTTGTAAGTGAGATGTCACATTTTCAGGGCTGTATATAATCAATCACTTCTAACTAGGCTAACTCCTCATTTTCATTGGCATCAGCATCACTAGTTTCCATTTCCTTCACTTTCTCAAGCTGCCTCAAGAGCTCCAACCTTTCTGGTCCGTAAGTTGAAGGTATCTGCCAAATGCATATCATTTGACTTAATAGTTAAAGATATTATATCTGCAAAAGAATTTGAAGAAGGAAGATATTATGGTGAGTAACAACGGACCAAAGATGGGACATATCGCTGAATAGCAGCCAACATTGCCGCATGCCCAACTGCAGTGACCTGCGGAACCCAAATTGTGCATTCAATTCAGTACAGGATGTATGCTACTACTGTACAAAATAACACAGATTATAGAAATGCATATGTGAAAACATGTGGATGATGTTCATCTAATGCAATTACTGATCCAAACCTTACAATTTTAGTAGCCCAATTCCCATATAAAGAAATTACTCGGTAATAATTTTTAGCAATCGAAATATTAAAATATGTAAAAACTTGTTAAGGCAGTGCAAATGAATTGTGCCAGGGGCAACCTTGGAATCAATCTAGAATCAGAAACCTGCCAGAGCACAAGTTCCAAAGACCTGGCCACTTATTTAATAGTGCATGGCCATTTTCGAAGCTAAATTGCATACTCAGAACATTTTCTGGCTTTTAGGAATGTTTTATAGGCCCAGAAAATGTCTTGCCCAGAAAGCCAAATTATTTGACTGCTGCATGTAATACAGTTTCTAACCTCAATGTCAAAATTAAAACAAATCTAGCGGAAAGAATACTAGGTGCTAATGCATAATAAATATCTTGGCATTTTTCTTAAGTTTAGTGGAGCATTGTTTTTAATTTTTGTAACAAGCACCAAAAAGAATACCAAACAAAGTATCATATTAAGTGTATAAAAGTGCTTCAGACATGCACACTTTAACATTTTCTTCCTACTTTTTTGCTGGACATGTTTTGCTACGTTTACATTGCTGACAATTTTGACACTGCATAGGTGTATCAGTTTTTCCTAGGAGCACATACAAAGGATGCAAAGGCATAGAATAAGAAACAACAATATGAGGTGGGGGGGAGGGGGAGGGGAGAAGTGCTTTAGAATATTCTCTGTTAATATTTCTGAATCTGAAGAAAGTAAAGTGATCCATTTGTATGGATATTGAACAGTACAACAAAGCAATGACGGGACAACTCTGTGAGTTTCTTTAAGATCCACTTATTCCAACAGCCAACCAATATGCCAATGATACTCCAGAAACAGGAGCAGAATATAGAAGTGATAAACCATGTCAACCTTGAGATAAGAAAATGTGAAGCATAGCATTTATATGGGTTTAACATAATGATAGAATGCATATGAGGATTCAGACTAATTTTAAGTTGTAGATAAGATGTTATGTTTAGACTTACTGGAAGAAGCATTAGAAAACCAATAGGAACAACTGATGCCAAGTCGGTCATGGTTCTCCGAAGCGCCTTTTTTTCTTTCTCTGTTAACTCATCTCCAATCAGCACCCTCCTAAGCAGTCCTGTTGCAGCAGCAACATCAACAGCTAGAAGTTGAGTTCCTTGTAAGACATCCTGCACCAATATATCATTTCAAACATAAAAGAATATTGTTGGAAACCTGAAAAACATACACCTTATAGTGCTGAAGGGGTCAAAGAAAAGAAGATGCCAAAACATAAACTGGAAAAAGGTCCAGAGAGCAACAATTCAAACAAATGAAGAACAAGATAGGGGAATGGCACATACCGATAAGAAAAGGGGGGGATGGGGGAGAGGCAGAGGTGCAGGGTGAAGGGGTGGAGTTGAGGCTCATCTTATATAAATTAACCTTTAGTATTTTGGTATAGTATAGTACTATGAAGGAAAATTTGTTTTCCTATTCAAGTAAATAAACTCCTCATTATATCACAGAAACTGTGGCATTCAAAATGAGCATGTAACATAAATTATGTCTTTAGGTGATACATATTGGAGCAGATGGGAATGTGTTAGGAGCAATTCCTAACCTTAGTTAACAACAGAAATCAGAGGTGAGAACCGAGGAATAAGAGAAGAAGAAGAAGATAGAGAGCAGAAAGGAGAAAATGGAGGAGAGAAAAGAGAATTTGATAGTCTTCATTCATAATAGAAAATGGTTTACAATATTCAGGCCTATATAGACCTTTAATGAGTTGTACTAGGGCGTGAGAATTCTGCCAGCTATTGCTGGTGTAATAGAATGTTCTTTTCTAACTAACCTATTTCTCAATTCCTGCATTACCCTTCCTTTTGTACGTAACAACTCCCCCCCCCCTCTTTTCTCCTCTCTCTCTCTCTCCTTCCTC
Source organism: Triadica sebifera (assembly GCA_023653625.1). Classification (NCBI taxonomy): domain Eukaryota; kingdom Viridiplantae; phylum Streptophyta; class Magnoliopsida; order Malpighiales; family Euphorbiaceae; genus Triadica; species Triadica sebifera. The sequence goes on along the minus strand of CM042908.1, from coordinate 24,759,271 downwards.
TTTAGAACATTTTTATCCCAAGAATGAATGTAGAAACTGATGTTGGATGAAAGTCTGATCTTCCCAGGTTGCATCAATGGAGGGAAGGTGCTGCTGCTTGGTGTGAGTGTTTCTGAGAACAGCCCTTGTATTCAAGACCTTTTCAGGGAGAATGTGGAATTCATCGTCAATTAAGGGTGGCAAGTGAGTGAGGGGCTGCTGATTGTCTCCCAGATTCTTCTTCAATAATGAGACATGAAAAACAGAATGATCTGAACAACCAAGAGGCAGTTGCAGCTTGTAAGCAACAGTGCCAATCATTTCAAGCACTTGAAACGGTCCATAATACTAGGCAAACAATTTGAGAGACTTGCAAACTGAAATAGTTGATTGGAGATAGAGCTGAAGTTTCAGATAAACCTGGTCTCTGACAACAATTCTCTTTCAGTGCGATGCTTGTCAACTTCTTGTTTCATCTTGTCCTTAGAGGCAGCAAGCTGGTCACGTAAAGAAGAATTCATGGCTTCCCTAGAAGTCAAATATTGTTCCACTACTGCAACTGACCCTGAAGAGGAAGGGAAAGTTGGAGAGGGGGCTGATACCCATAAAGTGCCTGGAAAGTCGTGTTGTACTAATACTCAGCAAAGCTTCATCATTTCATCCATTGCTTTGGCTTGTGAAATGTCATGCATTGAAGATAAGATTCCAAAAAGCGGTTGAGACACTCAGTTTGGACATCCGTTTGCAGATGGTATGCGGAGCTAAACAACAATTTAGTGCCAAGGAGCTTCATTAATTCTTGCCAAAAAGTGCTAGTAAAGATTTTATCTCTATCAGAGATTATGGTATTGGACATGCCGTGAAGGTGAAAAATCTGATCTTGAAAGACCTGAGCAACCTCGACTGGATTAGATGGGTGAGCAAGAGGAATGAAATGGGCAGACTTAGAAAATTTGTCCACCATAACTAAAATAGTATCATACCCTTCCGATTTGGCAACTTTCAATTAAGTCCATTGAGACATCTTGCTGTGCTCTAGAAAGAATAAGGAGAGGTTGAAGGAGCCGGGACATGCAACAGATTCTGCCTTACAGCGCTGGCAAGTATCACATTTGGTGACCCATTGAACCACTGATTTTTGCATGTAAGGCCAGTAGAATGACTGCTGGAGGCATGTGAGTGCCTTGAATACCTGAGTGGCTGCCTATTGGAGAAGCATGGTAAATAGAGAGGAGTTTCTGTCGTAATTCAGTTGAAGAGTCAATATATATTCTACCTTTGTATTAAAGGATTCCACATTGCAAAGAATAATTGGGCAAAGCGGTAGGAGTAACTGAGAGAGTCATGACGATTTCTTGGAGCTGAGAATCCCCATTAATATTATAAGAGTGCAAAATTTCATGTAACCAGTTGGGGTATAGGCTGAAATAGCCATTGGGGCAAGAGAACCAAGGTTGTCAAATTTTCAACAAAAACATCTGCTGCTCTGTTTTCGGCCCTCTTTTTATATTGGATTATATAGTCCAGTCTAACAAGTTTAGACAGGACTTTGAGCTGAACTAAAGTGTGTAGTCGTTGGTTGAGAAGATGCTTAATGCTCTCATGGTCGGTTCTGATGGTGAAGTGATTATGCTCCAAGTAGTGGTGCCATTTAGTAAATGCTAAAATAATGGCTAGAATTTCTCGGTCATAGGTAGAGAGTTGCTAGCTGCTAGTTGCATATGCTTAAAGGATTGGAGAGATAGGCAATTGGTGACCTTCTTGCATAAGGATAGCACTTAGCTTGGAGCAGCTGACATCACACTCCAAGAATGGAAGGCTGAAATTAGGTAGGGCCACAACAAGAGCCTAAGTCAACATTTCCTTAAGTTTATTAAAGGTCATTTGAGCTTCTTGGGTCCACTGAAACTGCTCTCTTTTTAACAAATCTGTCAAGGGTGTACAAATGATCTCATACCCTGAATAAATCGTCTATTATAACCTATGAGACCGAGAAAGCCTTAAAGACTTTTGAGATTGTTGGGGGAGAGGCCAAGAAAGCATTGCCTCAATCTTGCTAGGGTCAGTAGCAACCCTTATGAATGAAATAACATGACCCAAATAAGAAATGAAGTGTCATGCTGCCCAAATTCACACTTAAATTGTTTTGCAAACAAGTGGATTTGTTAGAGAACTACGAATACAACTACAAGGTGTTGCAAATGTACTTCCAGAGAGGCATTATATATTAATGTATTGTCAAAGAAAACGAGCACAAACTTCCTTAAATAAGGTGGAAAGCCAGTGTCCATCAAGGCTTGAAAAATAATTGGTGCGTTTGTTATTCCAAATGGCATCACCTTGAATTCATAATGGCTCGAATGAGTGCAAAAAGTTGTCTTTGGTATATCAGCTACCTTAATCAAGATATGGTGATAACCATAATAGAGGTCGATCTTTGAAAAAATGACAACTTCATGTAACTTATCCAATAAGTCTTCGATGATGGGAATCAGAAATTCGTCTTTCAACGTGGGGTTGTTTAATTCCTTATAATCAACACAAAATCACTAAGAGCCATATTTTTTTTTTGACCAAGCGTACAAGGGATGCATAAGGACTATTGTTGAGCGGGATAATTTGATTAACAAGCATCTCCTTCACAAGTTTCCAAATTTCAGTTTTCTGTTGATGAGAGTAGCGATGTGGGCAAACATTAACAGGTTGTGACTTTGGTTAGAGAGGAATGGAGCGGTCATGAGATCATGATGGGGAGAGAGTAGAGGGAGTTTGGAAAGTTCTATCATACTTATTGAGGAGTTGCTGAATTGGTTTTGGAGGTGGGAGCTTCATAGGTTGGGTGGATTGGTTATGAGGAACAAAGGGAATTCAAAAATAGTTGTGATGTGAAATTGTGTCGGCCATTTTGAATAGCTCAATTCAACAATTTAGCTGTCATTAAACTAAGAGAAGTCTTCTCATTCAACCCTTTTAACTTTAGTGTTTTTCCTGCCTTATTGATGGTTAAAGTGGTGTCAACAAAGTCGAAGGTGACTAGTGAATGACATTTCATCCAATCCACACCCAATATCATATCATAATCCCCCACTTCAAGAATTCATTGGCAATTTTGACATTTATCCCTTACTGTGATTTTCCTTCCTTCGCCAATAGTAATTGTAACCAGTTGAACTTGCGAGAGGGTTAGTTTTAGGTCTTTGGCCAATTGTGAATCCATAAAGTTGTGGGTACTGCCACGATCAATCAACACCATGATAGGTTTGTTGTTTAATTGCCCTTTCAGCATTAGGGTGTTGTCACTTAAGTTGTCTTCATCTGCATTGAAGGATATGGCGATGTGCTCTTCCAAAGATTCTAGGTCTAGTTCAAACCCTTCACCCACATCCTGGTTGTAATGGTTTATTGGTGAAAGGATATGAATTTTGGTAGTTTCACGGTCTAATGTTTTAGGGGTTATTATATCATGGACCGGGATCCATGTTGCATTATGGACCTTCTTCATTCACAAAAAAATACGTTTTTCCGGAATTTGATTTTGACAAACTAATGAATATAAAACAGGTTCATTGTTTTTGAACTTATAAGTTTATCAGTTATAACTTACAAATTTATCATTTTTGACCTTATAGGTTCATCGTTTTGGATTTACAAGTTTATCGTTTTGAAGTTCATTGTTTAGAAGTTACAGGTTCATCGTTTATAAGCTACATATTCATCATTTTGAACTTGTAGGTTTATCATTTAGAAGCTACAGGTTCATCGTTTAGAACTTACATGTTCATTATTTACAACTTGCTGCATCATTACTTATAAATTCATCGTTTACAACTTGCAGATTTATCATTACTTATAGATTCATCGTTTACAATTTACTACATCATTACTTATAGGTCCATCATTTTAAACTTACAGATTTATCGTTTATAACTTATAAGTTTATTACTTGCAGGTTCATTATTTTTACCAAACTTATCGTCCTCAACCTCCAGCAACTTAATTTTTTTTATCTATATTATTAATTTTTATTTCAAATATCTTTATTTTCAATAATTTTCTTTAACAAAAAAATCAAAATTAAATATTTTTATCCTAACAATCATTACAATATTAAAAAATACTAAAAATAAAATCAAATATGCAAATTAAAAAAATTCTCCCTAAAAACAAACTTAAAATATACATAATTTTTTTCTTTTATCTCTATGAATGAGAAAAAGAAGAAGAAGTATATGATGAATACATAGTTAAAAAACGGTGTCATACCAATTAATGACACATGAAATATCATACACTCAGATTTATGATATAATTTGTGATGTTTTGGGTATTGGGTCTAAAATTTTTTTGGGCTTGAGAATTGAGAGAGGCCCAAAGCTTGTTTGGATTGCTAGTCTTAGAAAATTGTTTGGTTTTATTGTTGGCTTCAATATGAAACTCTTACATCCTAATTGTCTCCATAGTAGTATACAAGTCAATGGGTTTGAACATCTTCACCTCCGACCTTATTTCCTCTTTAAGCCCTCTAATGAAAGTCAACATAAAAAAAATACTTCTGAATGGTGAGGGCAAAATTTCTCCATTTTTAGTTTGAGAATTTCAAACTAGTCCTGATACTCATCGATGGTTCCAAGTTGTCATAGGTGTTGCAACTCCTCCACGACATTGTCATCGCCCTTTTTTCCAGGAAACACCATGCAAGACCCTCTTCAAACTCTTCCCACGGAATTGCAATGTGCATATTACTCCAATTTAAGAACCATGCCTATGCTTTTCCAGTCAAGAAAGGCTTGCAATATCGACTTGCTAGTCTGGTGACACCTCATACATGAGGAAATATTTGCAGCATTTGCTGAGCCATGAGTGACTCCTACGCCTTCAAAGAGGGGTAGCTCGCACTTAGGTAGGAGTCGATTGAAATAAGTTTTGCCTTGTCCCGTGAATTCTCCACCATCTTGCTCGAAGGGATTGGGAAGAATGCCTTGATCAGATCTGGTTGACTATAGAGAAGTGACCATCATTTCTTTGCCTTGGATGCTACCAGTGGTGACTGCACTAAAATTGGGTTTTTGGGTGGGTTTGTGCCTTGAATGAGTTAAGCTAAATAGGCCACATACTCCAAAATTTCCTTACTCAATTCCTCATAAATGGTATGAGATTTCCATTGTTCAACCTATAATTGGGTCAATTATTGCATGAGGGATTCAATTTTTGATTGTGCTCTAGTTGTAGTTGCTCCAATTTGGATTCAAGTGTCCCGAATTTGGATTCTATCTACTGAAGATAGACATTGTTTTGCTACTCGAATTTGGAGTTGAGTGAACGAAGCTGTTCTTCTAAATCTTTTTTGCTCATGACGATCCCAAAGAAAGTTAAAACTCTGATACCAGATGTTAAGAATAATTCCTAACCTTAGAAAACAAAAAAAATTAGGGGTGAAAACAGAGGAATAAGAGAAGAAGAGAGGGAACCAAGAAAGAAAATGCAAGAGATAAGAGAGAATTTGATAGTATTCATTCATAATAGAAAATGTTTTACAATATGCAGGCCTATATAACCCTTTGATGAGTTGTACTAGCAGCCAAGAGGGCGTGAGAATTCCATCAGCTGTTGCTGGTCTAATAGAATGTTCTTTTCTAATTTATTTTGTAATTCCTGCACTACCCTTCCTTTTATACGTAACAGAATGGAAGTCTCAGACTTGAAGTGATAGATTTCAAAGCTTTTTCCTAAATTTTACTCAGAAAAGAGGGGTTGTACATTTATCATTCAAAATATGAACATGTTCTCAATCCAACCTTAAATAAAACAGCTACATGACCATTGCCTACCTTGATAAAGACAACCAGATTCTAATGATCTAAGAAAACATTATAACATATAAAGATAAGATGCTTTTAACAAACTATAAGAACCATAACCCAATATTTCACCCCAGCATAAGCTTAAAGCTACAGTTACAAAACTAGTAATTTACTAATGGAAAACACATCATACCGTAGTAGTTTCCTTTAATTTGTCCAATGATTTTTCAATGATGTTTTCTTTCTTTTCAATTTGGATGAGTTGAGCAATCCCAGGATCAGCATTGTAATCAGCACTGGTATTACTTTCCTTAGTGCCCTGAAAAAAAAAAGCACTTTTAACTGATTAAAAATGTTGCCAACAAGCTACGTCAGTAAAGAGACCTGATCACATAATTAAGTTGAGTCAAAAACTTGTTTTGTTTTGAACAATCTCAAGCCTGAATATACTGAAAAAAATAGGCACAAGGCCCCAGAATGTGATCAGATCTGATGACAACTTGTCAGTACTGAACAGTCAACAGTAACAAATAATGTAGGGGTACAAAATGGACCTGATTAAGGTTAGTATCAACTACAAAGAAACAACTGTTTATCTATTTATCCATTTAATGTGCGGATAAGAGAAGAATTTGGTGAAAGAAAATTAGCAAGAAACATGGCAGATATGAGATTTAAATGCCAAAGAAAATATGTATCAGTTTTCAAGCAGCTGAGAACTTCATGAAGACAAGATCAGTCTACAATGATGGGAATATGTTGCCAATATGATGCGTTGGCACATTCTTAGTGTCATAATTATTCAATCATGTTTGGTGAAATTTCTTTTATACAAATAGAACTTCATAACAAAGTCATATATAATGTGGTCAGTATGAGATATACCTCTCCATTTGCAGATTGATAGGTACTTATTTGGACTCGTTTCTCTAATTCCATTAACTCATTCCTCAGAAGTTCTTAGTGTCATAATTATTCAATCATGTTTGATGAAATTTCTTATATGCAAATAGAACTTCATAACAAAGTCATATATAATGTGGTCAGTATGAGATATACCTCTCCATTTGCAGATTGATAGGTACTTTTTTGGACTCGTTTCTCTAATTCCATTAACTCATTCCTCAGAAGTTCGAAACGGAGAATGTCATTTGTTTCTGACTCTGCAACAGTCATTTGACCAATATGCTCATCCTGCTGCATTCACCAAATCAATAATACAGGAATACTCATTACAATGGAATATGCTATCATTCAATTCCTGGAAGCACGCAAGCAAACAAATTAGGTTATATTAACCATTTCATTGATTAAGGAACTAAAGAGCCCAGAACTATTAAACACAACTTGTGTTTCAGTGCATTTCATCACCTGTCTGAGAATGTTAACATGAAAAGAGGCATTTTTTGCAACTCTATTTCAGCTAAAGCAACAACAAATATTACAGCCTGATTATGTCAGCAAAGAAGCCAAGCATTCAATATTCTATCATGGGGAATACTAAACAAAAGTGTACAATTCACTTATAGAAGACCACCAGTTAAAGTCTTTCTATCAATATCCGTTAATCACTTGAATTTTCCTAGCAAAGGGACAGAAGAAGAATGTTGCAACAAAATTCATCCACTAATGAACAAATTGAAAAAATTGAGCTCACTGTCAAAGTGTTCTTGACTTCTGAAATACTCATAACAATGACGGGAAAGCATTGGCAATAAAATATTTTATTTATTCATGTTCTTTTAGGGAAACGTTGCCAAAAAATTTTGGTATTAAGTTTCTAAATGCTCCAGACCTCGTCCAGTGGACACATATGGCAATGAGCAAAGTCCAATATACAGACTTTATTTTTTCCACTCGCAACCATTAAAATGAAAATTATAAACAATGGCCATAAAATTCATTAAGTGACTAATTTAGCCACTGGTTGGCTTTGTTATTAGGAAACTATATAATTCTATACATTTTTTTCCGATTGACTAGTCTTTATGGGCAGTGACCAGTTAAAATTCATTTGTCAATTGTGGTTACTTTTCTATAAACTATTAACAGTGTCAATTGAAGGAAAAAATAGCCGTGCTCCATCAGCCCATGATGCCGAGGCATTTGCTTTCAGCAAAGAGCAGATGGATCACCTTCTAAAGCTGCTAAAATCCAATCCTTCCTCTGGTATTCCTAATGCTTCTCTGGCTCAAACAGGTAACAATCCAACAACCTTGTCTACTCAGTTAAGTATCACTATTACCCCACGGATCATTGATTCAGGGGCTTCCAACCACATGACAAGTTTCTCTTATTTATTCCAAACCTATTCACCATGCTCAAGTTCTGAAAAAATTAGTATAGCAGATGGTTCATATTCTACTATTGCAGGAAAAGTTCTGATTAAACTTTCAAAAATAATTGATCTTAAGTTTGTTCTTCATGTCCCTAAACTTGCTTGTAACCTTTTATCAGTCAGAAAGTTGTCTAAAGATTCTAACTGTCATGTTATCTTTTTTGAATCCCACTGTGTATTTCAAGACCAGAAATTGGGGAAGACAATTGGCAGTGCTAAGACGATAGATGGACTCTACTACTTTTATGATGATTTTCCAATAAAAAGGTTCAAGTCTTGAGTAGTATTAGTTTTACTTATGTTAGAGAACAAATAATGTTAAGACATTCTAGACTAGGGTATCCTAGTTTCTCTTATCTTAAGAAATTGTTTCCTGCTTTATTCAAAGGATTAGATTGTTCATCTTTCTATTGTGAAAGTTATTTTTTTATCAAAGAGTCATCGGGCTAATTATTCTCCAAAACTTTACAAATCATCAAAACCATTTTACTTAATTCATAGCGATGTTTGGGGTCCTTCTAAGGTTACCACTATTTCTAAAAAAAATGGTTGAAGACTTTTATTGATGATCACACTCGTTTGTGTTGGGTATATCTAATGCATGAAAAATCATACGTTAAAAAATTGTTTTAAGGATTTTTAAATGATTATTGAAAATCAATTTCAAACAAAAATTGACATTCTTCACAGTTCATGCTAATAATGGTACATAATACTTCAATGGAGTTTGAGGAAATTTTTTGAAAGAAAAAGTAAATTTTCACCAATCCACTTGTATTGATACCCTTTAACAAAATGAAATTGCTAAAAGAAAAAATAAAACATTTACTTGAAATTTCTCGTGCTACCATGTTTTCAAAGAATATTCCAAAATATTTGTGGGGAGAAGTTGTTTTAACGATATCATATTTGATTAACAAGATGCCAAATCGGGTTCTTAACTACACTATACCTCTTGATTCTTTAAAACAAAATTTTCCTGAAACTCGAATTTATTCAAATCTTCCTTAGAAAGTCTTTAGGTGCAAAGTTTCTATTATCTTCCTAATAGTCTAAGTTAGATCCTCGGGCTGAAAATTGTGTTTTTGTTGGGTATGCCCCTAATAAAAAAAATATACAAATGTTTCAATCCAACAACAAAAAGGTTCTTTATCAATATGGATGTTTCATTTATAGAAAACTATATGTATTTTAAAAAAAAAAAAATTCTAGGGGAGAGAGAGTAAAAAAAAAAAATTGGGATATTATTTCTTTGCCTAAGACAATTACATCAAATTCTCTTGCTCCCACCATTGGTCCTCTTATACAAGGAAATGATACTCAAGATCTAAGAAATTTAGAGCCTCCTAGTATTGATATGCGAAACCTTAATGTCTTTCCAACAAAGGAAGGAATTATACCTGTGGCACAAAAAAGGCTAACCTCTGAACTTCAAGTTTATTCTAGAAGGAATCATAAAAGTAGAGTTGACTATTGTTTCCAAGCCAGGCCAATCAGAAGTCCTAAGGAATGATTCATTGAATATACAAGGAACTCAAGATTCAAACTTACCTTCAATTACCTTTACTATTTCTAATCATACTGAGCCATCAAGTCAAGTTCCTTTAGACCTTGATATCCCTATGCCATTAGAAAGGGAACTTGCACATGTACCCAACATCCTATTGGAAAATACCTATCCTATAAAAGACTGTCCTATAGACAGAGTCTTTACCCTAAAAATTTCACAATTGTTTGTTCCAAGGAATATACAAGAAGCACTAAAGGATTCGAATAGGAAGCGAGCAGTATCAGAGTAGATGAATGCTCTTAAAAGACGTGGAACTTGGGAAGTAATTGACTTACCTCAAGGAAAGAAAACTGTTAGGTGCAAGTGGGTCTTCACAATAAAAAGTAAAGTTGAGGGCAGTGTAGAAAGGTACGAGGCAAAACTTGTGACAAAAGGGTTTACACAAACACATGGTATTGATTATCAAGACATATTTGCTCCTATAGAAAAAATTAATTTCATCCAAGTGCTATTGTCTCTAGCAGTAAATTCTAATTGACCGCTATACCAATTAGACATCAAGAATGCTTTCGTAAATGAAGACCTGAAGGAAGAGGTGTTTACAAGCTTGCCACCTGGATTTGAAGGAAAATACTTTGAGAACAAAGTTTGCATATTAAAAGTCATTTTATGGCCTAAAATAGTTTCAAAGAGCATGATTTGAACACTTTGGAAACGCTGTGAAGGGGTACGGATATCATCAAAGTCATGCAGATCATACGACGTTCTTTGGATACACTGAGAACGGAATAATTACAATTTGATTGTTTATGTAGATCACATAATTTTGATAGGTGACGACTTGAAAGAATTGACCAGATTAAAACGAAAACTTGTTGAGGAGGACTTTGAGGTCAAATATCTTGGAATTCTGAAATACTTTCTTTGAATGGAGTTTGCGAAGTCAAAAGAAGGAATCTTTGTGAATCAAAGAAAATATATTCTTGATCTTCTTGATAAAATAGGACTATATTACGGTTCCAATTCCTAAGATTAAGGGTTTGGTTTAGGTTGTATTTTATCTATGATAGAATTTTTATATTTCCTAGTTAAGAGTATTATTTAGTTTCCTAATTAGAAAAATATCTAGTTTCCTAGTTATAAAAGAATTCCTATTTTGAATAATTTTACTATTGGCATGTAAACTCTATTTAAGCGGCAAAATTATTATTAATAAAACTCAAGTAAGAATTTCCAACAAAATCTAAAAGATAGGCAGCTCTCTCTAAAGAGATCCAAAGCCACAAATTCCTTTAACTAGTTGCATGAAATATGACGTTCAATAACACAATCCGGGATTCATAACAATTTGGTATCAAAGTCAATCACCATAGGCGTTAGCAGGTGAAGAATTTAGGGCTTTTCATTAAAAGATAAAGGCTTGACTTGCTTAAATTGAGTCTAAATTTGAGGAAATTATTTCCCTCTTGAACCAGAAATTGGGCAAAAAGGTGGAGACAACTGCCAACAGCAACAACGAACCATTGCAGAATTGCATGGTACTCCAGATGCCAAGGGGAGACGTGCCGCTACTAGACAACACAATGCCCATGGATAAACATCATGGATCTACTATTGTTGTTACTAAATGCCCAAATGCTGATGTGATGAAGCCAGGCATACCAGTCTTTTATAATTTCCCTTGTGTGAATATACCTTCCAAATACAGTCAGTATCAAGTCCTAGGGTGGCAGAAAGTAATTCCAAAAATTGAAGTGCAAGGTTCAGCTGCATCTTCTCTGTTAAAGAACAATCAAATCACGGAAATGGAGGGAGGTTCTTTGTTAGGATTAGATTAGGGTATAAATGTTGATTCCCACACTTATGATGAACCTTACTCAGCTAGAAATTAATGCAAGAAGTTATTTTAGCTGGAAATAATTGAATATGATGGTGGCGCAGCTCATGAAGAATACGAGCTTGAGAGCAAGCTCTGTCTTCATATAGAGAGTAATGTTACAGTTCTAATTCATAAGATTAGGAGTTTGGTTTATAATATTTTATTTATGGTAGAATTCCTATATTTCCTAGTTAGGAGCATTATTTAGTTTTCTAATTAGAAAAATATCTAGTTCCCTAATGAGAAAAGAATTCCTATTTTTAATAATTTTACTATTGGCATGTAACCACTATTTAAGAGGCAAAATTATTATAATAAAACTCAAGTAAGAATTTCCAACAAAGTCTAAGAAATAGACAGCTCTCTCTAACAAGTTCCAAAGCTGCAACTTCCTTTAACTAGTTGCATCAAATCCGACGTCCGATGACATGATCTGAGGTTCATAACAGACTACTTGGGGGCAAAGCTGCTAATACCCCAATTGAATTCAATATGAAGTTAAAAGCTGTCAAACTTGAGAATGTAATTAATCGAGAAAAATATCAAAGACTGGTGGAAAAACTAGTTTATCTATGCCACACATGCCTAGATATAGCATTTGCAGTCAATGTGGTGAGTCAATTCATGCATTCTCCTAGGAAATAACATTTTGATGAAGTATACAGAGTTCTACAGTATTTAAAAGGTTCTCCAGGTAAAGGTTTTTTATTCAAGAAACAAGACCATCTACAAGTAGAAGCTTACATAGATGCAAACTGGGCAAGAAGTACAATAGATAGAAGATCTACATCAAGCTATTGCACCTTCATTTGAGGCAATCTTGTTACTTGGCACAACAAGAAACAAAATGTAGTAGCAAGTACTAGTGCAGAAGTTGAGTTAAAGCACTTGGACATAGAATTTGTGAAGTTATAAGGATTAAAAGACTACTTGAAGAGAGTTAAAAATCACAAGTTCTTCTCCCATGAAGGTCTACTATGACAAGTCAACAATCTCAATTGCACACAATCCGATTCTCCATGACCGAACCAAACAAACATGTAGAAGTGGATAAACACTTTATCAAAGAAAGTCAAATATAGCATGATTTGTATTACCTATGTGCCTACTATTGAACAAGTTGCAGACATCCTCATCAAAGGATTACACAAGAGTCATTTTAAAGCTTTAAGAAGCAAGCTAGCTATGGAAGATATTCATAAGTCAAGTCAGCTTGAGGTAGAGTGTTGACTTTCAGAATATTTAACTTAAGGGAACCAGATTTGGTGGGATATAATAGGCTAGCAGTTAAGAATTGTCAATGACTATCATTAGAAAATATACACTCATGTACAATTATTAGTTTCCTAGTTTAGCTTAGTTTCCTATCTTAATCTTACGTATTTTTTCTATTTAATCAAAGTTTCTGTAATACTTTATATAGAATGGTAATACAAACCTTTCTCACTATTCATTGTCTAAGCCAATTCCCATTATTATCTACTTGAAATAAAAGGTTTAAAAACCCTAATTTCCCAAAGAGAGAAACTGACCATGGCGCTAAAATCTTTGGTCACTGTTAATAACTTCTAAAACAGCACCGGAATTGCTAATGCAAAAACACTTTTGGATTTTATTGATTATTAGACCTATTATAAATCAATAACAAAACTTATCACTTACCAATATTCAAGCCAAATCATCTACAGAAACTTAAGAGGATTTCCAGCCAAGACAATTTGTATAAAAACCAAAGAGAAAAGTTTACTTGTCATATTTGACATGCCCAATCACTTTGACATTGAAATGATATATCATATCCTTCAAAATTGAAATGTGACACATGGTATTATTAATTTAAAAGCACTTTGTCAATCAGCAGCCACATGCAGAAACTCAACAGTTAATTTGGCAACCTAATATAGGTTATTATGTTATTTTTATTTTATTGATTTTTAGAGGAAAATCAAATAAATAAATGACAAATATAAAGGTAATGCAGAGATGTGCACTCATGCAGACACGTGTGGTAATATTTGCCATTGATAATAGTTTTTGTTGAATACCTATGTCTATGTCAGTGTCAATCACACTGTGAAGATGTAAAGGAAAATGTAGATATAAAATCAATCACGCATTTGACAGTGAAAGTCACAAGGTACATCAGAAGATGAGAAGCGTAATAATAATATCATGGGCACATTGTGAAGGCAGGCATACAGATCTGTCTGGCACTGTCACTTCAGGATCAGGCTTCTTGGTTGGCAATCGTTCAAAGAAATTCCACAATCTTCGAGATTTGCTGAGAACTCAATATGGATGGGAGAAGGAAAGGGAGGAAATGTTGTTAGGTTTGAATAAATCAAATTACTGGCATAGACAACTCAAACATTGTTATGAGGTTTCAATGAATCTAACTACTGGAATAGACAACTGAAACCTACAGCAGAAGTTCCATACCTGTTGCCCCTATCAATTCTCATATTGGCGTTCTTTCTCCTTTTCCCTTTAAAGTATAGTTGCTGCTCACTAACAGAAGATTGCGAAATATTTTCATCATTTCCCTGGAAGATCAGTGCTGAAGTATTAGTATAATAATGAGAATGTATATAAGTATCAACAAAAATGAGAACTATAGTAAGATAAGTGCCCAAATGCAAGCAGCGGATACTGAAAGAAAATAGACTGGGAAAGGAATTACAGGCAGTCTTTTGAAGTTAAAAGAATTAAAAAAGACAATTTATTTTGGCTTGCTAATGAAAAAGCAAGCATCACATCAACCCAAGCTGGAAAATAACAAGCAGAGATGTGGGTTTATTTGCAGGATGGAATTTTTTACAAATTATTTACATGAAATAATAAATGGGAATGTTTTACATATCCATTTACGTTATTACAATAAAATCATAAAATACAGTCTTTGCATAGTAGTTAACCACATAAATACACACACTATATATGTATACCAATACATGAAAAAATACATCTATGAGATTATGCTATAGAGTGCATGTTCAATTAAATATTGGAATAAAACAAAAAGAATACCTGCTTAAGGGAATCTGCTTTTGCCTTGAAAGATGCCTCCAGAAATTCAGCCTCTTTTTTAAGTTTCCTGATTTTCTCAAGATCAGAACAAGCAGCTTTTAGTTGCTCCTTTCCAGATTTAGAGCTCGACACATGCAACTCTTGGAGCAATTTTTCCAGTCTTATCAAAGCTTCCTCGACACTCTCCAATGCCTGACATGAAATGCATGGCAGAGTTAACAGCATTCAACTGGAGCACAATAATGGGGCAGCCACTCAGTTGAAATCCTTGTGCATTAAAAGTTGAAGGTTAAATATCAAGAATAAAACAAGGCAGGAAATTGGAAAAAACTGGAGCAACCACTGTGGCCTATAAGCATTTGGCGAAGGATGAGGTTATTTCCACAGCATAAAAAAGTGTCCATAGCGTTATAAATGTTATGAATTGATAGACTTAACATTTTTTTATCTGAACTAGTAAAATACTCAAAACCCTCGTAAACCAATTAGATAAAATAGATCTAGATTTATCTAAGCAATAAACCTAAAAGTTATTACTTTATCATCCTCTGCATAATATTAGAGAACTACTGGAAAAATAAAAACCCAACTGACAAAAATTTTTCGATCCCACATATTCAAAATCCTGTCTACACCACCTACTACATGCCTAGTCAACATAATACCTCTGAATCACAAACCCCGCTCCCCCTCTTCCATTTTGCACTTTATCTTCCTAATTAATCCTCCTATTTCTGCCCTAAAAGAAACATCTCTTTAACTTATTATTGATATTTTAATAGTGAAAGTTTCCATTTCACCATGATAGTGAGTTTCTGACTTCATAACTGCAAATAACTTTTACAATTATTATAAATCCTTATCAATTCACAATTAATGGGAACTAAGAGGATTATGTTGATATTGAGAACCCACTGAATATAGCAAAAGATATAGAATAGACATCATGAAAGATACGTTCACTTATCACAATTTATTCAAGAAATCATGAGGTGAAGCCACACCCTCCAAGTTCAATGTGAACTGCAAAAGATGTAGTCACTGGAATGGCCTTTAGTTAAAGGATAAGGTAAAACCTTGTCAAAAGAGTCCATCTCATTGTTTATTGGTGAATAGATTTCATATCCAATTCCTGGAGAAGAATTTTTGCTATTGCTTTCTGTCATATTCCTGCAACATAATTTCCTTAAATGTAATCAGATAACTATAATATTTTCAAACAGTGTTATAGATAATGCATGAACACACGCCAAAAAACATATAGTGACATGCAAACATTATTTCTCAAGTTCGCTGGAAACCAGATCCTAATTCCTTATGCTAAAACATTAAACTAGACAAATAAACGATTGAGAAAAACACACTGCTGACATACAAGAAAGAACAAAAGGCATATCACAATAGAAATGCAGCTTAAACGGAAAATTGAGCATATCCAACAAAAGTTTAATTTCAAGTACCATGAAGTCATATACAACTTGCATATCTAAAAACTCTCATTTCATATTGATGTGCATTCAAAATCTTTGCCACCAAATGGAGCACATATAAGCATTATAACTTCAAGACCAAATTTAATCTCTTCATATGCACAATTTATGTGTGTGTGAGGAAGACAGAACTGAGATATCCTCTCCAATAGCTTACCGTGAAATCCCAAGTTCCTCCATGCACTCCACTAATTTGTTGTGCCTAAAAGAAGATGCAGCATTAATTAAAATTAATGTCACCTCATATCGGTTCAAACAACTAACATGATGTAGGTTCAAATACCCCCTGGACAGGAACCTTGCTGCCTTGACATTGTAAGGATTCTCCAGCCATTTACTGTATTTAATAAAGCTCCGTATCCAATAAGAGCAGACATCTAATATTTGAGGGATAGCTTCAGCATTTGGAGGGCTTTCTCGTTGCTTTCCCTGACCATGGGTCTGTTTTAGAGTGCCAATATTGCCAAGATAGAAAGGAAGCCAGTCTAGCTCTTCACAGACTACCTATAAAAAAAGTATATTCTGATCATCTCAAACTAACCACAAGATAGATTTGTTTAACAATAACAAGTCAACATGCTGACCTCTACATACAATTGATAAGAGCTTACTGATGAAAGCTGAGGATAGTACAACACACTACCCCCAATTAGGTACCTGCAGAAGAAAAAAGAAGAAGAAAGAGTACATTCAGTTGAGTTGGCAGTGGCAAAAATATGTTAAAAAGATAATTTAAGAAAAATTCAAAAGCTACCTAATGAAGCCTTCAATAGAATCATCTATAACATCAAATCCGTTTGCAGATAAAAAGGATTGTGTACTTCTTCCTAAGGCAATAAAGAATCCAAATATAGCCAAATCTTTCTCCAGAATCTGCAGTTGAAAAGCATTTACTCTTAAGAGCAACCTTCAATGACTAGAGTTTTATTCTAAAAACTAGATCTTTAACAGTTGTAAATAGTTTTTATTGGTTGTCAAAATTAATATGCATGTTTACCAAACTGTGATAATTTAATTGTCTAATGACACCACCTCCTTTCTACAATATGGAACTGACTAAAGTTTTGAGTGGTATTCAGACAACTATGTTTGGGAAATGTATATTGAAGGAGGATGGATACTTCTATTATGTCAGGCAATGACCACTAACATCAAATTCTAAACATAAAAAGCCTCAACTAATAGGGCTACACTGGTTTTCCATAATCTTTAGCACATGGTGATTTCAAATTTAACCTGTCTCCTTTGCATTTGAACATTAACAACCAACTTTTTCTACTTCTTGGAAAGTTCTGAGAAGATACAGGCCCCAATTAATAAACAAGCTATTGTTAGGGCTACATCCATATTAGAAGTGTAGGGTTATATATGTCAAATATTTTATATATATTTTCAAAGACTGGTAAAATGCCCTTTGTTTCAGTTTCATACTTCTTCCTCATCTCACTCTTTCCTAACAAATGTATATTTCAATAAAGACCAATTTATATTGTTTTTTTTCTAGCAATCCTTCGGCGATGTTAGGTACATAAGTTGCAGCTAGCTTCAGCAGCCAGAGGTCCACAGCAAGAGGTAACAATCAACTGGTCATTAAATTTCTGCATCCAAAAGCCCTTCGATTGAGAGGGCCATTACTTAGTGACATGGTAAATAACTTGTTTGCAACCATAAGGATGCAAGTTTAGCTAAAATAAGCAGCCACTTCAGAAAAAAAGTGCTGTAAGTGTCCGAAATTCTCCTTTATAGGAATTCATTCTGGTGAGATTACGTTCAAGATATTGCCATCAGAAATTTTTAGCACTAACCTCAATGCTTTCAGATGTCGTTAGTCTTGACCATATTCTCTCTCTATCCATAGCTTGTTGCAGTTGCTTCTGTATAAGATTAACCCAGAAAACAACCTCCTCTGAACTACAATCATTTTTCACTCTGCAAGCAGCGGCTCGGGGACCAAAATGGACAAGAAATTCTCTGCGTAGACCAATATCCTTCATATAATGATATGCTTGACGTATAGGAATGAAATCAACCAACATGTCCATCAATCTGCCAGTTATATCTGAGATCATGGAAAAAAATTGTGGGCAAGAAACCTTTGCAGCACCTAGTTTAGTGATTGCAGCAATGCAACTCAGTGCAAGTAAGAGGAGTGCAATATCTTTTCCATTGCCTGAATCCAAGGGCCTGTCTTTGCCCAACCTGAAAAAAAAATAAAGTAATTTTATTTCACATTGTTATTGAAATTGTTATTAGATTTAACAATGAAAAGAGTGGTAATATACACAGCAGTGGCAGCAGTAAAGCGTATATCCCCTTCAAAATAATTAACAAATGTTGTCACCACAGCTGGAACTTGCTCAGACCAAAACCATTCACAAGCCTCAGGATGCTTGGCAGATAGTTTTTCCCTGATTGAACTCTCCAAGGGAGCAGATTGTCGAAATAAACTGCATGAATAAGGTGTTAGAACAGGTAGAAAGATAAGCGAGGTGGAAAATAATATAGATATTTCAGGAAAAAGAAAATCTACATTAAAACTGTTACTGGAAAGAGAAATCAAATATAATCATGGTAGCAAAGGTTTTGAATTTGTATATGTAAAAGACAGATAGAATCCACATTCAACTGAACAAAACTACATCTAGTAGCTCTAAAAGTTCAATCAGGTAGTTAAATCCACTATGACAAACAAAACATAAGTTTGCATCAATCAATGTAATTGAAGACCTTAGTTTTAGATTCATATTAGGTATAAAATTGTTTTGCAAGCCCATATGAGTGAGAGAGAGAGAGTGAGGATCCTTAAAATTCATTGGCAAATCTGGCTATACATGACAAATAGTGACCCTAATAAATCACACCATAAAAGTGGCAAATGATCCAGTAGGATAAAAATTTCAGATGCTTGTTTCATTCATGAAGACTTGTGACGGTTAATTGTCTAGTGTACCTTCACATATAACTAATGGCATTAACAATTTAGCTACAAGAAGTTTTGAACAAACAACACAGAACCTAAATCTGACAAGACTCTGAAAGCTTGAATATGATCAATGAAACAAGAATATATGAAGTAAACTATGTATAATATGACACAAAT
This sequence comes from Triadica sebifera, assembly GCA_023653625.1. Taxonomy (NCBI): domain Eukaryota; kingdom Viridiplantae; phylum Streptophyta; class Magnoliopsida; order Malpighiales; family Euphorbiaceae; genus Triadica; species Triadica sebifera. Next base: position 24,740,147 of record CM042908.1, on the reverse strand, counting down.
TATATGTATAATATATATAATCTGTGTTCTTTTTGAACAAACAAAACAGAATCTGAATCTGACTAGTCACTAGATATTCTGAAGGAAAATATGTATAACTTATTATTCAATACCTCTTTTGAACAAAAATATTTACATCCCTATCTCTTCCTTCGCCTCGGGATGAAATCTCACATGCCGCTTGTAATAAAGAATACACAGAAGCCTGAGAAATTCATGAAACATGAGATGTCCTAAATGATATTTTCTGTTTAAAATAATTACTGAACAAGAAACTAATTAGCTCCAGAAGTTCATCCAATCACGAACAGGTACTAAATTTTTTAGAAAAAATTAAGAAACATAACAATAATGTGTCAGAAAAAAACAATAACAGAGAAGAAAAACCCCATAATAATTGCATTGGAGAACACCACTAAAAAAAATAAGGAAATGTTTTGATGCGAAAATGTAAAGAAGAAATTTTACAATAGCTGAGGCACCATAAGCTATTGAAATTTTGCTTTTTTTTTTTGGGGGGGGGGGGGGAGGGGGGGTGTGGTAACAAGTTCAAATTTTGACCAAAAAAACACCAGATAAAGCATCTCAAGAGCACACTAGTCACTTAGTCAGATATTTAATGTCCAATCATATAATAACTATATGTAAAATGTTAAAAACATGCTTTAAGAATAAATCTTCCAAATCGAGCCCAAGAGTATTATAGGATTTACATTAGATAAATGAGAATGATATTGCAATAATCATCCAATAATTGTACATTATAACTATTATAAACTACTGCAGCACTGCATAGATTTTATACATGCATATGACACAGCTAGGAAAATGAAATAGCTTACACATAACGCAATATATTATATATCCAACTTTTATTTTCCTCTTCTAAGAATGAGAACAAACCTGATAAGACAGTGTTTTCACCCACCCATTCCTGTCTACTCCAAGCCAGGCTGTTGAAAACCAGGAAAATTTTGAAAGATAACCCTGTTCTTTAATTGCCAACTCAAAAACCCTGGCTGCATCATGCAAAGATTGAACAAGTTTATTCCCATTATCTTCACCTTGCAATGACTGATTGAGTTTGAGTCTCATTTCATCTACACTAGAGCTGATACTTGCTGGGGCACTTCCATTAACAGATACACCATCATCTGCAGACGAAAATGAAACAAGGTGTACCACCCTTCTTGTTTTATGACTGGCCAATTTTAATCCCCTATCCACTGCCAATATATAGCTAAGACTATGTTTGTCATTTCCCAACAAAAGACGCCTCATGAGGCATCTTTTCGTTGACTTACTCCAACTGCTCAATATGCAATCCAATTGGGCCACTCTTGTGCAGGAAACATGCTGTCCAATTGAATCTCGAGGAAGGCATGGATTTGAAGTGCTGCAATTTGCAAGTACAAAACTCAAAGATATAGACTCATTTAAATATGTTTCCACCTTCCATCAAAATAATGAGTCTAAATAACTCAGAATTTTAGAACAACACAAAACAGGTATAGCATGCCCAATTTGCAAGATAAAAGTAGTTTTAACATCATATCTCCCTAAAAGTTTATCAACATCTCTTACTTTCTTCTGCTTCCCCATAACTAACAAAGAAACCTTCATATGCAAAGAAAAGCCAAACAGCAAACACACTAAGACTTCAAGGATAGGATAGTTTAGACAATCTCGCAACTTGACAAAACAACATCCTGTTATATAATTAGAATAAATTAAAACGCAGCCGAGAGAGAGAACCTTGCACTAAAAAAATAAGAAGGAACTGTTGCAATTCCCTTGAAGAAAAACGAAACAAATTTCTGAAATTTTATATCAGAAAACAAAATTAAGTTATAAAAACGGAAAAGAAAAACCTCATCGTAATAATCACAAGAGAAATCGATTAATCAATTCAACAGTTTATTTTTCGTTCTCGTTGTTAATATTCTACCATAGATGATTTACCAAACAGCATATGTGAAATTCAGTTACAATTGATGTCGAATCTTATTCTATTTAGCGTTTAAGATGCAACTTTAAGCAATGCAAAATATCCGTCTTAGAGTTTCTTTTTAAATATTAATTTTTCATTTTCATTTTCATTTTCATTTTCCCCAGTTTCTTAGCATCCAAACAACAATCAAAGGATTCAGTGAAAAAATCCAGCGAATACTTAAATTCGGAAAACCCTAGCTGTCCCGCGACTAGGCAGTCAAACCTGATAAGTAAAATATCAAGTTTCTTAAAAAGATAATATTGTGATAAATGAGGTTAAAAAGAAGGGAAAAAAAAACAAAAACAAAAGATGCACGTCAATGTAGAGAATAGGACCTTGAAGGTAAGAAGCTGCGATGCTGCAACTTAACTGCCATAAACAAGTAAGAAGTGAGAACTTCAGCAGGGAAATTTTGCGTTTAGTTAGCGCGAAAATAAAGAGGAAAATGTGAGGAAGAGGAGGAAAGGGCGCTTTTGTTGACGTGGCAAGGGGACTTTATCCGTAGACGTGGAGAAACGAATAACCATAGAGCTGATGACAGTAAATGGTTCCAAAATTTATAAATTAGTACTATTATAAATTGATATTAATTTTTTTTTTTGTAAAGGTTTCAATATAGTATTTAGATTTAATTTTCAGTAAAAAAAATGATATAATAATCGAAAAAATATGATTAATATGTCATGTGCTATATTTTATAGTTATTATGTTATTATATGGGTAACAGACTTAAGTATTATATTATAATATTTTTAAAATTTTTAGTACTAATTTATAATAATTAAAAATTTTAGTATTAATTTGTAAGAAAGTGATAAATTTTAGTACTTATTGATTTCAGTAGTTTGTTAATTTTTATATTATAAATTTAGATTTATATTATATTATAGATCAAATATTCTTTATAAATACAAAAGTGTCTTTATTATATATATATATATATATATATATATATATATATATATATATATATATATATATATATATATATATATATATTAAAAATAAAATCTTTTATAATTTAAATAAATAGCACACGATGCATTATGATCACATATTCATAATATAATTTGCAATAACTTATAGCGTTTTATAACCGCAAATTATATTATAAATCTATATTTATAATATATTCGTATATTATTAATTTAAATAATGAAAAATTTTATTATTTTAAATATGTATAAAAAATAAAGGTAGATTTACTTGAGTGCATAATATAATAATTGTATTACAGCATATAAAAAATGACATTTTATTTTAACCTGACGATATTGTGGGCCAGACGTGACCCAAATGATATGATTCCCCAATCAAAGTGTATCCATGTTAATGTTTTTTTTTTCTGAGCGACCTGAATATATGAAATAGATAAATAAGAGAATAAACTTTGCAATTAAAACAGTTCTTTGATACGGTGAATGAAAGTTATTATATTGTTCTGTTGGGCTTTATGGTATTGGACCGCCCATGTAGGCTTGACCCAGCCCAGACTCATATATTCTTATATATAAAGTTATGAAATGATATAACTTTAAGAAGATAAGAATATAACGAAAAGATATAAGAAAAAGAGATAACTATTCATCAGAAGTTTTTCTCTGAAATACGGAAATTCTCGAAAAGTGAATTTCTTCATCTTCGTTCAACAACAAGAGAATAAAAGCGTTCGTACTGTGGAATTGAGTCAAGTTCTAGTAATTTGTCTCCGCCTAAAGCATTGAAAGCGCACGATTCACGCTCAACAAGTAAGTATTCGCTACTCTAGTATTATCTAACATTGGTATCAGAGCCCCGTTTGTGCGTTTTTGTGCTTAAAATCATAATTGTGATGTTTTTTAAGAAATTTACTATGCAAATTCGAAATTTTTTCAATTTTTCAAAAATTGATTCTTCAGTTTCATAGTTCGAATTTGGTATCGTTGGAAAGCTCTCATCACAAGCTTTCTAACAAGTATTTTTGCATAATTTTTCTGATGAGTGGTTGAATTTCTATGATTTTTCAAAGTTTATGAGAAAAACAGTTTTAACGTCCATTTGATATAATTCTAAGTCCATTCGTGCTACTATAGCCAGAATGAGGCGAATTGATGCAAACCTGACTACAGGTGAGAATGTATCTTCATAGTCAATTCTCTCTTTTTGTGTGTAGCCCTTAGCTACTAATCGAGCTTTAAATCTTTCTATTGTCCCATCCGCCTTACGTTTTATTTTGAGAATCCATTTGTTCCCAATAGTCTTACGATTAGACGGTTTCTCAACCAAATCCCAAACTTGATTGTATATCATCGAATCCATTTCCTCTTTCATAGCTTTAATCCATTCTTTTGCTTTAGGACCAGAAAGAGCTTGTTGAACTGTTTTAGGCTCTTCTTCATCTGGAGCAATCATAAAAGCTTCCCCCTCAATCTCAAATCGACGACAGGGAATCTTGTCATGATTACTACGTCGAGGTTGAGATTGTTCATGGTCTTGCTCCGTTGGAACAAAATTTGACATTCTTTCACTCCCACTTGGTTCAGGAGGAGCAATAAATTCCTGCTCTGTGAGTGCGAAATCAATTATTTTTGCACTCCCACTAGTCTCAGGATCTTCCATTTCATAAAATTGGAAATCCTTATTTATCTCACCTCTTTCAGGAAAGTCCTCTTCTAAGAAAATGACGTCTCGTGACTCAATTTCTGTTATTCTTCCATTTGTATCTTCCCCCAAGAATACATATCCTTTGGAGAATTCTGAATATCTTATAAAGATACATTTCTTCCTCCTCGGACCAAGCTTTCCATATTCATGGGAAGTATTGTGGATATAAGCTGCGCAACCCCATGGGCGCATATGGCTTAATTCAGGCTTTTCGCTTTTTCCACAATTCATATGGGGTGGAATGAACAAATTTTGAAGGTACACGATTTAGAATGTAGGCAGCAGTCATTAATGCATCTCCCCAAAAGGAAATTGGTAAATTAGCTTGTGTCATCATTGACCTAACCATGTCCAATAGGGTTCTATTTCTTTTTTCTGCTACGCCATTTTGTTGCGGAGTAGAAGGAATAGTTAGCTGCCTAGCTATACCTTTATCAACACAATAACTTTTGAATAAATCAGATAGATATTCACGCCCTCGATCGGTCCTTAATGATTTTATATTCAAATTCAATTGATTCTCAACCAATTTACTATAACGTATGAAGCAATCTAATGCTTCAGATTTATGGGAGATCAAATAAATATGACCGTATCTGGTGAAATCATCTATGAAAGTAATGAAATAGTGAGCACCATGTCTTGCTCTAACATTCATTGGGCCACAGATGTCAGAATGTATAAGCTGTAAAGGAAATGTGGCTCTTTTGGCTTTGCCAAATGGTAATCTTGTTGCTTTTTCCAGCTAGGCAATGCTCACAAATAGGCAAATCTATTTTCTTAACAGATCCTAAAAAACCAGCTTTTGCTAATCTTTTTAAACGATCTTGCCTAATGTGTCCTAATCTAGCATGCCATTTAGTATCATCAATCAATGAAACATTATTGGAATTTCCAACAAGAAATATAGATTGCTTAACATCCATAAAAATAGTGTCTAACACTATAAAACCATTCAACATATATCCAGAACCATAAAAAAACTTTGTCTAAAAGTATTTTAACACAACCATCTTCAAAAATTATTTTGAAACCAAGTCCAAGTAAAACAATAATAGAAACTAAATTTCGTCGAACATCAGGAGCATAAAGTACATCATGGAGATAAAGCGTGCGACCTCCCCGCAGCACTAGCCTGCAGGAACCGATCCCAAGCACGTCAGCCGAAGCATTATTCCCTATATATATTTTTCTACTCCCCTTTGGAATTCGACGAAATTCTACAAAGGCAGATCGGTCCCTCGCTATGTGGTCTGTTGCTTCTGAATCTACAGTCCAATAAGGAACAGTTTCAGCTAACATCAAGCAACTACTTACATATAAATTTGAGGGACTAATTTGGTCATACAATACCTTTGGCTCAGTGCAATCACGAGCAAAGTGACCGTGCTTCCCACAATTGAAGCAATTCATGTTCTTGCCTTTCTTTCCGCTACGTTTCCTACGCTTGCGCTTATTTCCATTAAATTTTGTCTCATTTCCTCCCTTTCCTTGCCATTTGCCCTTACCTTTCCATTTCTTTTGCCCAGAGCTAGAAGCCCCTTTGCCTCTAGAATCAGTCATATAAGCCTCTCCTTCAGGCTTATCAGCGAGAAGGCGATCTTCCTCTAGCTCAACATGTCGGGCAACATCATCAAAAGTTTTTATATTATCATTATGGGTAAGGTTGACACGCATGTGTTCCCAGGTTTTTGGAAGAGAGCGAATCACAGTTTGAACTTGTTGCTCGTCAGTCATCTCATGGCCAACACCTTTCAATTCACTTATCATGTTAGACATGACAGTAAGGTGTTGCCTCATTGTTTGATTAGAATTTTTCTTATATGCATCAAACTTTAGAGTTAACTGACGTAGTCTTGTTGTTGAGGTTCCACTAAACTGAACCTTAACAGCATCCCAAACTGCTTGGGTTGAGCGGTGCTTCTCAAAGCGTAGCATCAAGTCATTTCTCATGCTACTCAGCATCAATATGCGAGCAACTCTGTCCTTGCGCTTATAGGCTTGATATGCTTCCATATCCCGCCTATGTTGAGCAGTATTTCCATGCTCAGGCTCAACCATTAGTTGTGTTATTGTTTCTAGCATATCTTGCTCTTCCAGGAGATACTGAATTTTACGATGCCAAATGTCATAGTTTTTATCATTCAGTTTATCTCCTTGATTCAAGTCAGCAATAATGCTTTTTGTTGCAGCCATTTCAACTATTTAGAAACAATGATTATAATTAGGATTAGCACAATTCATTATTATTCTTATCAATTTCAAGTCACAATGCTTTTAAATTAATTAATAATAACTTAACATAAATAGTAGAAACAAAAAAAAAAACTGCATATTCAGTTCAATCAATTCCTACTAACAAAGTCCAGTTATCATTGTTTAATTTAAATATGCATCAATCAATTCTATATTAGATGAGATTTATCAATCTACCAATCTAATATTCCCACAATACATTTATCATATAATGCAATTTAACAATAATAATATATATGAATTAAAATAAGATAAACATCAATTACATGTTCAAAAACAAAAAAAATTTATATATATATAACATATTGTCACACATAAAAATAAATATTTTTCTAATATTGAGTTTAATTCATTCATCATCTGGTTGAACCTTTGGTTCCCTCTCATCAAATTCTCTTTTTTCCAGTGTACCAGATACCTTTTTCATCCATGGAAAACTATTCATCGATTTACTAGATCGCCTAATACTATCTTGTATACGGCGCTCCAGTTCCCGATTCAAATCTCTTTCAAGATTTTCATAAGTTAAGTCGCTTAATCTTTCTTTAAGCGTCTTTCTTTCCTCTTCCCATGAATCAGGTAAGGAATCAAGAACTATTGACATCTGTTGTTCCACAGCTAAGTCATAGTATTCATTAAACATCATATAAAAAGTCCAAATTTTATGGTACATCTCATCAATATGTTTTTCAAGATAATGTTCCGGATCTTTCTTATATGCACATAATCGCTCCAAAGCGCGAATCAACATATTCCTTACTACATATTTGAATAAATTAAATCAACATTAGACTCAATTAAATATGATATATGTTATGTGACAAAAACAAAAAAAAAATTTACATGTAATTATGTTCTTATTTGCATATTTTTCTCCAAATTTCTCATCAAAACTATCACAAAAAAAATTTCAAAAAAATATCCATTAAATTGGAAATTAAATTTTGAGAATTATATAAAAAAAATTTTGACCAAAAATATTCGTTCACGCGCCCAACGAATCCGTCCCACGCGCGACCACGCGCGCACGCGCTGAATTACGCCACACACGTGCTGCCACCTGCCCCTCCCACGTCAGCATTTGTGGACCAACCAGAGGAAGCCACGTGTCAAACGTAAGGCGTATGGGACAATAGAAAGATTTAAAGCTCGATTAGTAGCTAAGGGCTACACACAAAAAGAGGGAATTGACTATGAAGATACATTCTCACCTGTAGTCAGGTTTGCATCAATTCGCCTCATTCTGGCTATAGTAGCACGAATGGACTTAGAATTATATCAAATGGACGTTAAAACTGCTTTTCTCAATGGATAACTAGATGAAGAGATCTATATGGATCAACCTGAGGGTTTTGAACTCAAAGGACAAGAGCGCAAAGTTTGCAAGCTCAAAAGATCCATTTACGGTCTTAAGCAAGCATCAAGACAATGGAACTTCAAATTTCATCAAGCCATATTAAAGGATGGTTTTACGATGATGGAGGAAGACCATTGCGTATATGTTAAACGTTCTAACAATGGTTTTATAATTATGTCCTTGTATGTTGATGACATTTTAATAGCTGGAAATGATAAGAAGTTGATTGATACTACCAAGAAATGGTTATCATCGAACTTCGAAATGAAAGTTATGGGTGAGGCTAGTTATGTACTTGGTGTTAAGATCCTAAGGAATCGCTCTAAAAGACTTCTGGGTTTGTCTCAAGAGACTTATATAAAGAAAATGTTAGAGCGTTACCATATGCATGAATGTAAGCCTATGGATACCCCTGTCGAAAGGAATCTGAGCCTTAGTCTAGATATGTGTCCTAAAACATCGGATGAAAAAGAACGAATGTCTAAAGTACCATACTCCAATGTTGTCGGTAGTCTGATGTATGCAATGATGTGCACACGTCCAGACATTTGCTATGCCGTTGGGCTAGTAAGCAGATTTCAATCTAATCCAGGTATAAAACACTGGATGGCAGTCAAGAGAATATTGAGATATCTAAAAGGAACTTCAGACTATGTTCTATGTTATCAAGGGAAGGATTTGCGCTTAATTGGTTACACTGATGCTAATTGGGGAGGTGATATATATCAGCGCAAATCGACCTCTGGATATGCGTTCTTGCTTAATGATTGCGCAATCTCATGGAGTAGCAAGAAGCAATCTTGTATAGCTTTATCGACAATGGAAGCTGAGTATGTAGCATGTTCATCGGCTATACAAGAGGCAGTTTGGTTGAAAATATTTTTGCAGCACTTAGAGATTGTCAAGTCAGCATCTGAACCTGTGACAATCTATTGTGATAGTATGGCTGCATTAGCTTATGCTAAGGATCCAAAATATCATGGAAAGACCAAACATATCCAAATTAGATATCACTATGTTAGAGACATGATTGTAGAAAAGGAAGTGATTCTGAAATACATTTCCACAAACAAAATGGTAGTAGATCCATTTACTAAACCAATAGCTAGGGATGCGTTTGTAAGGCACATAAAATCCCTAGGCTTATGTAGAATGTAATCAATATATGTTATGTCAGATCACTTGGTTTTTACAATTGATATATCATTTCAATTGATTAATGATTTTTCAATTATATGAATGTATTACAAATGCCAGTTAGCACAATTCGAATAAGTATGTCGATAGACTTAGATTGACTCACTCACATGAGTAATCGCCTCTGGCGCTATAGAGCGAGCAGAGATGAGACCATAAATGCAGAGGCATTAAGTGAATGACTAAGATGCAGTGGGAGCGGTCTTAGTTTTATTAAATTTTTATAAGGTCGCCTTGATGAGGATCAAGATGAGATTCTTAATATATATAAGAATCAACATGAATGACTTCCCCACCATTCATGTGTCTATATAGAGGAAGCTGAGTGTGAAATTTGTTATTTAACATTGTTGAATGTATAAATAAAAGTTTCAAGTTTGGCGCATTGAGAGCGACAAGACTAATACTCATATGGTGTTTATTTATTTTGAACTAAGAGCAAGACATACACTCTTTTACCTTTGATAAGAAAAGAGTAGCTCCACCATAGCATGTATTTCATACTGCATGTGTTATACGACCTATTAGGAAGCGAAAGAATGGATCCCTGCTTCTTCGCTATGTGAGTCCTAGAAATCCTAAAAATGGATTTCAAACAATTTTACCCTTTTGTGAATTTTGACTATATCATGATGTGATGAATTAATGTTGGCTATCTTAGGATGTATCCTATAGTCATGGAATGATTCGACTTAACGGAACACTCATAGAAAAGCGAGTTAATTCAAAACTGATTGATATGAGGGCCAAAGAAAGAGTACTTTGCTTATGCACTCACAGCTTGTGTTCACCGGCCGGGGTTATTACGCTTGATGAAGCGAGAAGTAACTTAGAATACAAGAGATTGTAAGAATGATTTGAGTATAGATTCATGAGGGATTGAATGATACTCGAATTAAGTGTATTGAGAAAGATACTTGGGGTAATTAAGCACATTATCGAAAATAATTACAACTTTGGGTTGATGTCTCCTATATGGCATATAATTAGGTTTGTATTGGAGCTCCCACAATTTGTGTGCTTTGGGTCGCACGGTCCGTTCGCTTGTATGAAAGATTCTTTGTTTAAGTTTGAGATGTGAGATGATATTTGGATTGATCCAAACCCACTTTGGGCGAGTGGGAGATGTTGGGCTTTATGGTATTGGACCGCCCATGTGGGCTTGACCCAGCCCAGACCCATATATTCTTATATATAAAGTTATGAAAAGATATAACTTTAAGAAGATAAGAATATAACGAAAAGATATAAGAAAAAGAGATAACTATTCATCAGAAGTTTTTTTCTGAAATACGGAAATTCTCGAAAAGTGAATTTCTTCATATCCGTTCAACAACAAGAGAATAAAAGCGTTCGTACTGTGGAATTGAGTCAAGTTCTAGTAATTTGTCTCCGCCTAAAGCATTGAAAGCGCACGATTCACGCTCAACAAATAAGTATCCGCTGCTCTAGTATTATCTTACATGTTCAAATAACAAGTGAACATAAGAAGGATTTTTGCGTTTCAAAAATTAAAATTGACTGAATTTTTTAATTATAAATTAAAGTTTAAAGATATTATTGTAACTAAATATAAAATTTAGAAACAGAGAATAAAATTAAACCATTTTTTTCTTCTTTTTTTTTTTTGGGTTGAAGAAAGGTCGTTGAATTATAGCTTCAAAATTTGGATATACCAATATATATATATATATATAACATTTTTTTTAAATTTGCAGGAGCAAAAATTAAATTAAATATTCTTATAATTTCAAAAATGAGAATAGACAGACATATTAGCAATCATATTTCATACTTGATAACTAATTCATATAACAGCAAAAATTCAATTAATTATTGTGAGCGCGGATCCTCTGTTAACAAAATAAATGAAAAATGTGGGTCTGGTGATAAAATATTTACACAGGTAATACATAGGAGAAAAAAAAGTATATTTTGGCTTCTGAATTATAGGTGTTTTATTTTTTTTTATTTGTCAAAAATTGAACTCTTTAACTTTTGTTTTGACAAATTTAAATCCTTCTTAACCAACAGCAAATGATTTAATTTGTTGATTGAATAAAATCAAAATTAAAGATTTTATTTAAGATAAATGTAAAATTGAAACACTTAATTTAACAGGGTTAACTGAACATTTATAAGAGCTAATATTAGTATATGGGGTCGCAGGTGCCACCAGAGTCCGTATCCAGGTCTGACATCAGTCTGGTTCTTTGCAACGAACATCATATATAATTTAGTCTACACTTCTGATTTAGATTAAATACCTAATCCAAACTAGATCCTGAGTTTAATTATAAGTTTATGACCTATATAAGTTTAATTTGCATTTAAGCAAGAGAATAGTAACTGACCAATTACAAATGGCAAACACGAAGCAACCAACCTTGTGATTTTGTTCTCTCTCTAATATATAGATCAATATTCTTGAAACATTGATTTTTCTCTAACTAGAATAAGATTTCCCAACTTTTGATTTGAAAGTTTGTGGAATTTTTGACACTCAATTTTTCAATATTTTTCGATACTCAGCTTTTGATTAGTTAGTAACGAAAGAGAAAAAAATTATTTTTAAAAATTTTTCTCTTTTTACCGGCTGATGAGAGGGTAAATCTGAGAAGTGTTGAAAAATGAAAAGTATTTTTAGTATTTTTCCTTTTCAATTGTTATTAAGTGAGTAATTGAGGGATGTGCAATACAAGATCTAGCCTCATAATTAAAACCACAATCTCATGATCATCTACTGTTAACTGTAAATATATTAATTTAATTAGCCTCGACTAATATAAGATATTAACTGATAACAGACTCACTCCAGCTCCACCTTCATGGTCTGAGCTCACATTTTAATGGCATTCTCCTGCAGTTCATTTTCTTGTTTGATCATCGCGACTTTTTGACAAACGCTTATTCGTACAAGTACTATCCTAATAATATTATAATAATATGGGAAAATGAGCATTAATGAAGTATTCAATTTTCACAAAAAATTCAGGGTTCGAAATTGAAAATAAAAAGGGAATATCGTACTCCAAGCCAACAATCACTGCCTAGAACTCACTAAAAGTACCAACTTCAATCAACTTCTGCAACATTTTATGATCAATTACCATCACCACTTATTACCTGGACCAATTTTTAACTGAGTTAGTCTGTGACTATTTGAATCTTTCTGCTATTGTCTTCAAGACAATTATATCTCCATAGTTCGACTTCGAGAATCAGATGGTGCAGGAGGTCCTCTAGCAATTGGCATTTCGCCTCTATAATTAGTTTTGGGCTTTGCGTAATCCACAAATATAACTCTGCCATTCAATGTCTGCCAGGCTTAACTTGTTAAATCTTAATTTATGTTACCTAAGAAATCGGATGGGATGTGGAATATAAACAATGGAATATATAAGGTCATTTTTTTTTCTATTATGTTTTCAATATATCTGTTTTTTTTTTTTTTCATTTTTAGTTTTTTGTAAGTTGTTGATGGGTTTTGCCTCGGTCCGGCGTGACCTTTTCTTGGCTATTTGAAGTATTGATGGGCTGCAATATCCATTTGATCCTTTTGTTTTGTTACTAAGCTGCAGCATGCCAATGAGCTTTAAATTGCTATAGTTAAGTATTGAACATCTTAGATAAATAAAAAGTATGGGTTTTCTTTATATATATATATACACACACTATATAAAATTAAAAGTACTTTTTTTTACAATTTTAGCTTTTTTAATCAATTTACTGTTTAATTTTTTTTCCTTCATAAGCGACTCAAGGGTTACATGTACGAATAATGAAATAAAAATGTATATAACACAAAATAAGATAGAGATTAATGTTTAAAATAATTCAAAATTAATTGAAAATGGTATTTAATTGTTCTCGTATTATTTCTGCACATGCCAATTTTCTGATGAAAAAATAATTTATAAACATATTTATTTAAAGATTTTGAAAAATAAAAAAGAGTTGCATGTGTTAGTGCAATAATTGACAAACATTTTATGAAATGTTAGAAGGAGAGTTTTAAAGAACTTTTGACAGTTTGCATATAGTATGCAATGCAAATTTAGAACTTTTTTTTTCTTTTTTGAATTGTTTAATAGACCATATATTGCATGAAGTATAGACCAACTCAAATTACGAAGGAAATCCTAAAAAGTACGAATTGTTTCATTTTGGACATGTAAACTCATCAGGTTAAAGGATTTTATGAATTAGTATTTAATGTTTTTCAATTGCCATATAGGTTTTTGTATAGTTCCTCTGGCGCATTTGCTCTTTAACTTGGATTAAAAATGGCAAAAGGTGCACATTGCACTATATGTCCAAAATTAAATGGTTTTCCGAGTTTAAATTTGGCTTAGTTAAGCACATGTGGTTTATTTAGTGAATAATTGCTCCATTATTGTCTAGACAGTTCCGTCTCTAGCATTGTATATTGACTGAATTTTTAACAACAAATTGTAACTTGACATATAACAACAGGTAAAAATATTATTTTATATTTTTTTCTTTTTCTCTCTCTCTTTTTCTCTTTTTTTTCCTCTCTCCTCTCTCTTTTTCTTTTTTCCTTCCCCCCTCTCTCTCATCAGCGTTCTATTGGTGGTAATAGCCAATGCATCTCCTATAGAACCCTCATCACCATTGCGGAGATCGACAAACATAATCCAAGAGGACAATCTTACAAGCAGGAGGTCCAAAGGCAAGACTTGAGATGCTGCGAGAATTATGTTAGACAATCGAGAAAGGGAACGAAGGTCAAAATCAGCAACAAGATAGTGTTTATAACGATTTATGTCCAAATATTTTGTAATAATTTACAAATAGTTAAATCACGCGATTTAAAATGGTTAATATAGATTATTTGTAATACTCGCTCGGCTAGTCAAAATTAAATTTCAATTAAATGGACGGATGTTATAAGTGACCGTTTTAAAAAATCTGTACAAATTAAAAACTCTTTTCCTTTCTTCTGTAAAACTTATTTTCAAAATAAACTTTTGTATTAAAACCATATAATATCAATAACCTTGATTCCAAAAGATTACCTTCATATTTATTTAATTTTAAATGATGTAAAATTGTAAAGTGGGCTAGTTGAGACCTAGTTTATATATATATATATATATATATATATATATATATAAATTAGGTCTCAACTAGCCCACTTTACAATTTTACATCATTTAAAATTAAATAAATATTTTTATGATTTATACAAAACATTAATAAAAAATCATGTCATGTACAAAAAGAAAATAAAAACAACATATAACATTGACTCTCACGATATAGATACTTCTTCTTTGCGAGTCATTTCAACTATCTCTTAAACTTTAACTTACATGTAGGAAATTCATACGCTAAACTATTGAAAGTTTAGTAGTACATATATATACAAAAATTCAAACATCCAACTATACAAATTATATTATGACATATTATGCATGTTCATGTTATATTATCATATTATAAATAACTATCATAATACATGACAATGTAAGTATCTTAACATTTATTATATTCATATTAACAAATCATACCTCAACATTCATATATTAACAATCATACACACTAAGCATTCTTGAATAATTGGTTTCCATTAAACTTACCTTACTTTGTCTCACTTTACTTTTCATAACTTATCATTATTCATTTACCATTTTCTTTTTCATTTGTTTTGCCCAAGACTCTAAGTCGGATTATTCAGATGCGAATTGTGAAATAAGTGCGCTCAAACTTGAGCTTCGGCTACCTTGTCCATCAACTGTAAGTATATTCGTCCGGGCTCCTCAAGTCAAAAGCGTTCTCACCTGAGTTTCAGCCACCTTGACTAAGTATAACCAAGAAAATATTGTTTTTACCTGAACTTCAACCACATTGTCCTTATAATCGCATGAAACTGAGAAATAAATAGTACTCTAACCTGAGCTTCAACTACCTTGTTCTCAAAATTATATATTATATTATACCATAATCTCCTGAATGACATGTCATCAATTCTAGGTCAAGTCCTAGATTAGAAAAAATGATATTTAACTTTCTTTATATTATTTCTTTTTTATAATACCATTATCACATATAACCATACTTTTAAGCATTTATTATTCATAAATCCTCTTATTGTATCTCATGACATTTCCCATATCAAAATGTCTTTCACATATCAATTACCAATCATAAGTTGTATATGTAGAATAACAGAGAGTTCACAACAGTAGAGGCTATTCACGGTACCTTCTTACTCTTGAACCAAACCGTGACCGTTCATGTGAAATATTTTGTCCATAAAAATACAATGCATTCATAACCATGACTATATTTTCATGGACATGAAACCACATATTCATGACCATAGATCAAACCATGAAAACTGATGATAAAACTGGATATCAATATTCATGGTCGTGATTATATGTTTATGGGTGTGAACCTATGCATTCATGACTTCCTTAGCCGTAACACAAGATGTAAAAGCTTCTGCCTATTTTGGATATTTTTTGGATTCATATTTCACGGGCATGACTACTATACCACAACATGAATTTCTGGATTTTTATAATAAAAAATAAAGTATCATCATTCCATATGCAAAAGTTTCTAAGATTGATCAATGTCAATCATCTCTGTCAACATCTCACAACTTATTATGCTAATGACATGCTTTTAATATCATTTAAACTCATATAAACATAAATCATGCCAAAAAATTTCTTGAACATCATAGATCTCATAACACATGTCATGCATTTTTAGTAATTATATCATACCATTATCATGTATATACATTCCAGAAGCACATTAAACATATTTTCAACACATTACATGGTATAAAGCAAGGCAACATACAAGAAAAAAATTAATATGCATATATGTACTAACTTTTAACAATTGAATTTAAAACCTTCAAGCTCTTTAAGCTTGTTTAGCCCCTTGATGATCCTTACCTTTGTTTCTAACTCATAACAAGAAGAAAATGTCTTTCTTAGATCCTTAAACTAGAAAACAGACACAAACCACCAAAACCCTAACTTATGTTCAAACACACAACTATTTTACTTACCTTTATTTAAGCTTAACCTCACCTTTTTTTATCTATGAAAATTTAGGTTAGAAGAGAGAAAATAGGAAGATGAAGATGAAAGTGAGAGGTTTGGTTTAAGAGGAAGAGTTTTAGGGGACATAAGGTGGCTATAGGAAGCAAAAGGAAATATGAGAAATAGAGAAAATTGCAGGATCTATTCACCTTTTTGCTGACCATTGTTCATAGGCATGAAAAAATATTCACAAGCGTCAACAAATCTTCACATGTGTTAACGCACTCCTTCCATAGTCGTGACAAATATTTCATGAGAAAAACCTAATACACAATATTCATGGCATTGAAATTCTATTTACGGGCATGAACAACATTCAAAACTATACTACTTTGAAACACAATACTCTTACATGCGTGAGCATCCATTCATGGGCATGAAAGACCCATTTCTAACTATTTATAACTCTTAAAACACATATAATCACTCACAACAACCCATTTAACTTATAAACCCTAAAGATTGAGTGTTACATTATTACTAATAGTTAATGCATAGACTTATAAAAATTCTATTTATTTATCATTCTTTCCTATGTGAGATTGAGAAGCTAACATATCAAGCTAACATCTTTCCAGGTTTAAGTTATTACACTCGACTCAAAATCATTTTTTTTTGTCTTGTTGATGTGGAATTTGAATAAGATATGGGATTGAAAAACTAGCATATCTCCAAATTTAAGTTTTTATAATCAACCCAAAATCTTTCACATATTTTGTCGATGTGGAATTTACATAGAAATATTACAATTTACCATCTCATATGAGACTCAGCGTCCTCACTGAGGTTTGCCCTATCACCGCCTAAGGTTACATGCAGAGTCACTTTGATACCAAACTGTAACATCTCATGTCCAACTATCCTGTAATAACTTGTAAGTTATTGGTCAAATCACATGACTTAAAATGGTTAACCTAAGTTATTACTAGTTGTTGGTACATAAGCTTATAAATCTATCTTATTTTTTCATTCATTTCTGGTGAGTGATTAGGAAGCTAACACACCAAGTTAGCACCTTTCAAAGTTTAAGTTCTTTCATTCGACTCAAAATCTCTCATGTTTTGCCTATGTAGGATTACATAGACAATTCATCATCCCATATGGGACTCAACATCCTCACTGAGATTTGCTCCACTATCGTCTAGTGTTGCACACAGAGTGACTTTGATACCAAACTATATATAATGACTCATATTCAACTATCCTTTAACAATTTGTAAATAGTCAAACCCCATGACTTAAAATGGTTAACTTAGGTTATTAATAGTAGTTGGTGCATAAACCTTTAACAATTTGTAAATAGTCAAACCCCACGACTTAAAATGGTTAACTTAGGTTATTAATAGTAGTTGATGCATAAACTTATAAACCTAATTTTCTTTCTTAGTCCTTTTTGATGTGGGATTGGAAAACTAGTACGTCAAGTTAGTAGCTCTCAAGATTTAAGTTTTTATATTTGGCATATAATCTATTTCGTGTTTTGCCAATATGAAATTTACTTAGACATGTTATAATTTTTCAATTAGATACAACGAGTAAGAGAAAACTACCAATATGAGGCATTAAAGTATGTGGTGCAACAATTGATGCATGAAGGATAAAAGGGGGAATATCATAGGTCGATGCAAAGGGCATCCAACATTCCATTTGCTTGTGGCTTCTGGCTTCTGCCAAAGCTGAGATTTTTGCCAGATCGAGTAGCTTCATTTGAAGACATACGATAGATAAGTTGCCTTTTTGCTACACACATTTACTAGGCTTTTTTTGTGAAAAAATTGAAGATGAAGGGGACAATTTTAGGGGAGAAGTTATTAGTGCTTAAGACACTGCCTTGAAAGACCTGTTGAATCTAAATTCCTCCATTAAAGGTGGCAAAGTATACACAGGAGAATTATCATTTTCTT
This sequence comes from Triadica sebifera, assembly GCA_023653625.1. Classification (NCBI taxonomy): domain Eukaryota; kingdom Viridiplantae; phylum Streptophyta; class Magnoliopsida; order Malpighiales; family Euphorbiaceae; genus Triadica; species Triadica sebifera. The sequence continues at coordinate 24,721,709 of CM042908.1, read as the reverse complement.
CTTTGGGCTCTTCATCTCTATTCTTGTAGATCTTGATCTCCATAGAATTGGAGAAGGAAATACCACATAATCTCTCAGATTATTTTCCAAATCTTCATCATGCAAACCACTAATTCTCATTTCTCTTTTAACTAAATTACTAGAAATTCTTTTAGAACCCAAATTAGAATTCGACCTTCTAATGGAAACAAAACCACCTAGAGATTCTTTTCCAATTTCATTAGCGTTTGCAATATATAATAATAAATATTTATTAGTAAATATTTATTAGGATTGTGACATGTCACATTATTATTGGCTTTCAGTAATCTAGTAAGCACAACGAAATAGACGAAGATGAATTTATTTTGACCTGAAAATAAACATTGAGAGTTCAATTGAACCAAAATCAACCTCAGAGCGTTATTTAATTTTTAACCTACAGGTACAATTTGCACCTTTTACCATTAAAAACTGAAGTTTCACAATAAAAAATCACTTGCCACTTCTTATAAAGTTGTGTTTTCGTATTCATACTTTTCAATATCGAAGAGCGCCATGAATTTTATTCCTTTGGGCTAGGAGGTCAAATAAAGCACGAATTACAAAATAAACTTATTTGATGAGCACATCATTAAAATTCCTTTGCTTTTTCAATTTGATTATTTAGCTCGAGCTGCTGAGCCACTGTCACAAACACGTTACCCGAAGCCATCACGAATAATAGCTAACAACTTTATTCATGTATATTTAATTTAAAAAACGAACATCCACATGAATTAAATCCAAGCGATTCTATTTTAGCAAAGAACCAAGTTTTGCCCAGATTGCATTTGATCACCAAATTGATCTCATTCCGCAATTTACAACTTACTGGTGTCCTTCCAACGCTAAACCATGTAGGAAAATTAAGTTCTATCACTCTTTTTCAATATCGTACATCTAAAAATTCAAGGAAAAGAAAAACAAAGAAGAAAAGACGATTATAACAATGATCATAATAATAATAAGAATACTTTGGGGTCGAGTGAAAGGGAAGACACTAAAGATGAGAATCATTTCTTACACATTGTTCTTTTAAGCCTTGCTAATATAGATTTGGCCCCAACTGATACGTTCCTACAGAACTTGAAAAACTGGAAATGAACCTCCGGAAATCTTTGACTTCTATTACTCTACTGTTACAACATTTCCATCGACTGGGAGACATCGCACGCTGATTCAACCCGAGACTAAATTCCCTCCAACCTGGTAACTTTAGGACAAATATTAACAAGCTCCCACCAGGAAGCTTTCCCCCCGTTTATTTACATGAACTAGAGCTGTACACTGAACTCATGTTACAAACAGTTTGTACTTGGTCAGATCTACAGAAGGAAAGGCTGCTACATCTCTTCAGTACTCAAGAATGATGTACCTTCAACAGTGCTTGATAAAACAAGTCGATGAATTGATCATCCTAGCAAAGAAAGTTAGTCAACAGGTTAACGGTGTTCCCTTATTATTTGAAGAGAAAAAAAAAATTAATGTGCGATTTTAAATATCCACACCAAAAAGGATCAAAACATTTTTACTCTATAAGCATCCCTACAAAAATTAAAAAAACCCTCAGTATGACAATCTAAAATTATATAACAATTCAGCAACATCATAAATGTTCTTATCTAGCCTGTGTTGGGCTTGCAATTTCTGAAAGTGAATATACAACTCCAGAATTATATAACTAAACACCACTCTCTGTCAACTAAATATCTGCAAAAGCCCTCCCAAGACCATTAGCTGCGGTTCTAATTGAAAACATTTTTATGATAATATCCTTAATAAGTCTGAGCTAACAAGCACACACGATAAAGCCCCTAATGCACCAACAAATTTCATGTTTTCACTACTTGAGAAACAGATTAATACAAAAGAAAAAGGTGTACTCATAACAAAATTTAAATATAAATATAAATGCAAATATCTATAAACAAGAAAGAAACTCAAAAAATTGGGGTGGGAAAAGAAACAAAATACCTGAACAAGCACTAAAAGCGCATCTCGGACTTTGTCTCTGTTAATAAAAAGGGCACTGGTAGCAGAGCCAGGAGTCAGAGATGGTGGTGGAGTTGGAGGTGGAAAGGGTTGAAGCATTGGCATGCCATATGGGCATTGCAGGTTCAGGGGAGTATGAAGAGCAGTAACAGTAGGCAAGGGTGACAAGGTAGGTGGAGCCATCAATGCAGATGAAGTGGAAGGTGGAGTGAAAAAGGAAGAAGGCTTCACAAGATTAGCAACCCGATTGCTACTGCTGATCGGATCTGGTTTGTCATGTATGGCTACTGAAGAAGGCAAAGATGAAAGAGGAAGTGCTGGTATCTGTGGAGTTTGTGAAGGAGGGGAAACAATATTAGGTGCATGGGAGGACAATGGGACAGTGACTGAAGAATGATATGGAGGTCTTGCATTTGCTACACTAGACGAACTGCTTCCAATATTCATAGCCGCCTGAAATAGTAGTTTTAAGAAAATTCACAAATGTGAGACATGATAGAGAAAAAATAAGGCCAAGTGAAAAAAAGATAAGAAACAACACTAGCATAGCATCATAAGCATGAACACAAAAATGAATTCTTGCATGAGTAACTTATAGAACAGAACTTGGAACAATAAACTCTATTATCATAAAATTAACCATGGAGGCTAATATTTCGCATTTAAGTTCAACATGTAGTGTATCTTGCTGTCAACACTCTCCAGATACTAGTAATGATACTGATGCAATCTTGATCACATGCAAACGTCTAGCTTCTTCTTGGGAAAATGTTATAAAAATTTGGTGTGCCATAGACAAACACATCTTAGGCAATCTAAATGAAAATGCATATGCTGCTAATCATAAGCATACAAGTATTTCACTTTTTCTCCATATCCTAAAGAATCTTTCTATATGAGAAAAAATATTTGTCTAGAAATCCCAAGATGTGATATCTAATTCCAATAACCATATTACTTCTAGAAGAGAGCATATTTTGTCCGGTATGAAATCACACTAATCCACTATGAACTCCAATATAATAACATGTCTAAAATCTGGTGCAAGGAAGAAATTTCCAAATTTGACATTTCCTAGGACACCAGACAACTGTCTTAAAATTACAACACTCATAAGCCATGTGTGTTAAGAACATTATTCTTCGCAATCATAATCATAATCAAGTGATAATATGTAAATGGTTATAAAAAAATGAGAAAATCATGCACTTGAGGTCTTCCAACATGAGAACCATGGTTTCCATTGCAAAAACAAACAAATGTGCAACGAGTTTACCGCCTAAAATATTGAAGTGAGAAAAACAGTATATATACACACACACACACACAGAACTCACGTATGTGATTTCAATTAGCAGATTGAAAAACATAAAGAAGGCTAGAGACACATACACTAAAGAAATTCTCAAATGAAGAATCTTCAGGACCATCAGTGGCAGCAGAAGCAGTTCTTGAAGGCTTCAGTGGGCCTTCAATCACAGACATGCTTGGAACTGCTTCAAGTTCCTCAAATTCACTACAATATAATACAGTTGGGTACCATATTAAAATATATTTCCAAAAAAGGCACAGTTTTTTCAATTGGCAAAATGGAACAGAGAACTAAATTTCAGTAACACAATAATTATGTGTTAACATTTGTGAGTTCCAAAGAAACAAAATGCAAATCCATAATAATCTTGAAAAAAAATCATTCTTGAGAAAAAAGGCAAAGCACCATAGCCAATCAATCTTCAGAGATGCATTAATTACTTTTCGAGAAATCAGTCAGTTAGGATCTCCTTATAGCTCGACGCACGAAGCTGGTAAAAAGAAGATTAGTTCCCAATTCCAAACCATATAATGCTACTCAATTATATTTAATATGCTTGGACTGATCCAAGCTATGTCAAGGCAATAAGCAGTATGCATGTGCATGAAAAAGGTGAGTCAATGAATTATCAAGAGAATAAATTTCATGAATTATCAAAAATTTTCTTTGAATTGATTCTCAAAGAGAAACTACCTTTTACTTGAAGATGCCTTTGGCTTTGGAGGAACCTTTGAGTATGCATTAAGTATCCTGCAAAAATAACTATTAGATTACAATTAATCCAACCACCTAAACCAACTATTAATTGGAACTGATTTTATGACATGCATCAATATCTCTTCCTAACGTTCCAAAGCATATAACAAAAATTTTAAAACCTTGATGCAGGCATAAAGCAGGTCTGGAACATTTACATTTATCAGACATTTTACATTAGAATTTTCAAATTCTACTACAACAATTTTTTTCTTGGGCTGGGGGTGTAAGGATGGGAGAGCAAAATAATGTTGGCGTTCTTTTGCCTACAAAATTCTCTAAACTTCTGACAGTGTAAATTGATGAACTTAATTAGTTCCCAAGTCTTATAAACTTAATGTTAATATCAATAGTTTCTTCCAACCACCCAATACACAATAGGTATTTAGTAGGTTCAGATTCAAATTTACAGTCTAAAATCAATCAAAATAAATTAAATTAGGATTGAATTGCACCTGTTAAAGAGGCTCGCAACTTCCTCACATTCACGTGAGTTATAAAACCAAATACCATTAACTTCTTGAGAAGCATTTCGATACAACAAATATGGAACTTGAACTTCATACTCAAAATCTCCTAGTAGATTCTCCACAAGGTTTTCTATTCACACAAATAGATGAACAAAATATTTCAATAACTCAATGATACAAACTTACACAGGATAGCATGCACTGCCATAAATCAATTTTTATGTCTGAAAGGAAATATCTACAGGAATTTGCTTTTTGTCTATCAAAAAATTAAAAAACGTAAAATATAGAGCAGTATTCGATTTCCTACAGATAGAGTGGAAAAAAGTTATTGAAAATATCTCTTACTTGTAATAAGGCTGCTAAACATGCTTCGCACTAGCTATAGAGCAATGCGGAACAACAGCCAACATTGAAAATATCATTCAAAATTCCATAGTCTTCGACCAAAAAAAGAATATATTTACAGTATATATATATATATATATATATATATATATATATATATATATATATATATATAAACCTTACCTGTATTTCGCCGATTCATTACAATGAACTGAAACCGGGGCTGAGTATTCCTTTAACAATAACAAGAACAGCAACACCAACATTTGGTCAGGCAAATTTCAGAAAAAAATCGTACGGCCTCTAACACAAGAAAATCCAGTAATAACAAATCAGCCAATACATGTATCTCTGTCATTCACACAAACTCGAAGTCAAACAGAAAGTACCTTTTAACCACAAACAGAGATCCTTCAACATCCTTTCGGCTCTGCAAACAAAAAAGGGGAAAAATTATCTGAAGGGAAAGTTACAAATCATAAAAAAAGAACAAGCAAGCAGAAATCTAAAATGAAAGCAATTTTAATTTTTCATACATTTTCTCATCCGACAAAGAAAGTAAAGAAACGGAGAACGTACCCACTGGTTGCTCTCGATATTGAACTCGTAGAAAGTGACGTGAGCAGCTGTAATTAGAATCTCTTCGATGAAGGGATCGATCCTCTGCAAAACTGTGAGATTGAGCATCTTAGTGCTCTGTTGATCCAGATTTGGCATCAATTTCCCTGTCTGAGACATTTTCCTATTCGTTACGCAAACCCCAAACCCTAGCTGACTAGATTTCCCACTCTATTTTCCCGGGAAAATTCTCAATAAGGAAAAGAGGAAAGGAGCACTGTTCCGTTACAGTGAGATGCCTGATGAGAAGAGCAGTGGAATACAGTTATGCGCTTTGCAATTTTTTTGCAAGATGAAAATACCTGTTTAGCGATAAACCTCCATTAATTCCTTTTCCTTGCTTGGTTGATTGTTTTCTGCTTTAGCCCCATCAGCACCTGTTAAATAAACGGTGCCCAGCAATTATTTCATCCCATCGAGTAAGAGAACTTGCCGGCTAAGTTTCTTCTAAGTTAAGGCTAAAAGAGTTTTTCCCTGTTGTGAAGTATTTTATTTATATATACTTCTAATATTTTATTAAAAAAACTCCCTTTAATAACGTTTTGATTGATTAATATTGTATTAGAATTTTTTTTCTATTTCTCCTAAATGAAATGATCACTAAAAAGAAAAATTGTGGAAGGAAGAAAATGTATAAAAATCTTAGGCAACTCTGGAAGTGATTGTGTTGCATTGAATTTAGTTACATGTTTCTTCTATTTTTCTTTACAAATAAATACAAATAATTTCTGTTATTAATGTTCATCATTTCATTTAAATATATATTAGTTGAATAACTCATTCCTTCCAAAAGAAAAAAAAAATGTAGTTGGCAAAAACTAGACCCATCACTGAAATTAATTAAGCAATAACTACTTGAATTTTAAGACATGTACAATTATATTATTTTAATTATATACGTAAAAAAAAGGAGAAAAAAAACTTTATTTGATTATTGCTATTACAATGTTATGGTTTATTTATATATTTTTATTTTATTTTATTTAAAATGTAAAATATGTTTTCACATTAACCAATTTATTATGTTGTCTAGAATGTTAATTTATATAGAAAATGCTGAGATGTTATTCTTGCTATTAATTTTTATTGATTTGCCCAGTGAATGATTGCTTGTTGAATTTTATGTTTCGTAAGGAAGTGATTTTTGTTGCAAAGGATATCATCAAAATATATTCGAATCAACAACAGAAGATCACAGAGATAGAGTTAGAAGATGAATTTAAGTCCGATAAGTCTGTCCAAGCTTAGTCTGAAGTTGACATGAATTTAATTTAGTTGGATTTAAACATTATAAAATTATTACTCAATTTTAAATTACCTACTCTTATCTAGATGACATTATTTGTATTATGCTAACTTCCAATAGCGTTAAAAATAGCACTATTAAAAAAATATTATATATCAAAAATTAATATAAAATACAAATTATGTGATATTTGGTTGTTTTCTAATTTTTTTCAATTTTCTTTAACAACTGATAAGACATAATATTTTCTTTACATTAATAAAACTATAAATATAATTAAGTTAGTTCTAAATGGTTCTTATCAACTGTATTTTACGTCTTAAAATATTTATTTATTTTTTCTATTTCAATATATGTTCCAAAAAATTAACTTTTTTTTTGTTTGATTATCTAGTATGATTCGGGTTCTTTTTTTTGTCTTGCTAATAACTATTCAATTTGAATTCACATCGGACAAACTTATTAATGAGAATCAATTTTTACCATTTTATCTTGCTATTAATTCTTTTTTTTTTCAAAGATATAATTATTTGTTATCAACATTTATTGTTTCTTAATTTTTCAATAATGATTTTGATTGATATTGCAAAACTACAGCCATATTAATTAATTTTTTTTAGTATGTATAAAAATAGAAGCAAATCAATCTATTTTTAAAACAGAGGGAATATTGAAGAGAAGTAAACAATTGAATAATGAATAGGCAATCATATGATACAAAATAAAATGATTTTCCAATTTCAATTTCTTTCAACGAATAGAGTGATACATTACAAATTTACAATTGACATTTTAGTCCATTTTGTTTTTATAAAGAAAGGAAATAAAACATTTTTAATGGCAATAAATCAGAGCAAATTACAGGAAGCATGATTAATGAAGGATGATTTTTAATTACTGCTTTCGAAGAGCAAAAGCAGAGATGACAACCAATAAGATGAAGAGAACAACAGAGACAAAGGAAGCCACCACAACCCCACTCACTTTCTGGCAAAAATCACCAAATTGTTGGCTGTACGGTTTGGTTCCCGATGTGAGGTAAGTATACTATGGCTATCGCCGCTGCCGTATTTAGTGGCAGCGCCACCTGCAAATTCAGTACTAGCATTTTTCAGCATCAACATGTGAATTTTGATTAAAAAAAGAGAAAAAAAGAAAAAAAGAAAAAAAGTTACAGTGTCCAAAATGAGAAGCAGCCACCTTGGTCCAGCAGCATGTGGGCGAATAACCGGTATATTATAGAAAATTATTCTTAATTTTTTTAAAATTACAGTCATAAATAAATTTTTAAAAAACTAACAGTTTATCTATATCATTTAAAATAATACTCATTCATTTTATATTATATAAATTTCAAATATTGTAATGTAATATATTACATAATTTTTCTATGTTTGATATATGAATAATTTAATAACATTTTATATGGATATAAAATTTTTATTTGTTATCAATGACTGTAACTGCAGGATAATTAGTACATTGAAACTTTAATATTTCTAATTGTTATCTCAAACAAAATTTTTATCAAATAACAAGAGGTTAAACTGTTAATTTTTTAAAAAATTGTTTTTAAGTATAATTTGTTAAAAGTTCGTAAATTTGTTCTAATGGCTACAACAGAGAAGGGAAAGGAAGGCAAATAACTAAATACCCTCCAACTAATGCCATTGCTAAGCTAGGAACTTATTAATTAATATATATTATCATATATTTCAATAAATTAATTAATAATTTCAAATATTAATTATTACAATAAAATATATGTTCAAACTGTTGAAATTATATGGTCGTGGGAGCATACGTAGAATCTATCAGTCAGCTGCCACAACATAGACTGTTCTCATTTTGGCATTCTATGTTGCTGCCCTAGATTGTTTTTATGGTAATGTATTCAAATATTCTTGTAAATAGAGTTATTTCCACCAAACTAATTTGACTTCAGTACAAACAGAAGTCCTAAACTCCTAATTCCGCCATTGATTAAACTAAAAAATGTTTTAGATATTAGTTTAGTTAAAGGATTACTTACTGTAAAGTGGGGAGATCATCATAACTAGCTTCAAACTGGAAGAACTGAGTGAAGAAAGGAAGAGTTTCATCACTAGTTCCTATTACAGCTGCAGCAGAGAGAGCAGTAATTACAGCAACAAGCCTCAAAATGAAGTCAAGTATATTCCCTTCTTGTATCCTCCCTTTTCATTGCTGCTGCTAGAAGTTCCTACTAGAGGGGCTTTTCCCTTAGCAACAGCACTTGATTCTGCAGGAATATCAATTGCAGCTGACATTTTTTTAAAATTTAATTAAGAGATTCAAAAAGAAATTTGGATCTAGATTTCAATGATGAAAATGGTTGAATTGGAAATACTCAAAATTGCTTGTGATGAAATGGGCTGAATAGTTGTGCCTTACATATACTGAGAGAACAAGAGGAGTTGGTCGGTTGAAACAGCTTGTATTTAGAATTGTCAACGTAATTAAACTGTATTTTTATTCAATTTATGTAAGAAATTCTGGTTAATTAATATGGAGTGAGGGGAGTTGTTGATAACCATTAGTCCATTGCTATTAATGGGGCTTTAATTTAAAGGTTTACTTTTGATAATATTTTATTATAAAATCGAGTAGTAAGTATTACATATCCAGCCCAAGGAACTAATTAAGTTGAGCAAGTAACACCAACTAATCAATTAATTAGTAGTTTCTGATTAGAATTGTCAATCGTGAATTGGATGGATAAGATTCTCTCCGACAATATTTCTTTTTAAACTAACTTGACTAGATTTTTGGAGTTTAAGAATAAGCTAATTATTTTTGAGTCACTATAAAATGTACAATTAGTGTAAGTCATTTTCCTTAATTATATGAATATAAGTAGGAAGAAAAAGCTCGAAATGAAATTATACTCTTCTTATCTTATAATTTCGCATAAATATTAGTTTATACTTGAGATTTTTATTTTTACACAAAGTTCTTGGTGTAGTTTGACATTTTACTTGAATTTTTACTGGGATCCTATATGCAGAATAACTTTTTATATAGAAGAAGGAAGTGCCCTCTTCAGTGTATAATGTAATATCTTCTTATAAAATTAAATTACGACGCTTTAACTCAATCATACTAAAATTAGTTATCTCCACTATTATGAAATTTCAAATTTGAATTTCAATTACAATCACATGGCAAAAAAATTTCACAGATTAATTATGAAAAAGCATTTGTAATATAATTCTAAAACTTAAAAGTTCGAATATATCATTATTAATTATACATTTATATATATAAGAAATAGAGTTATGCATACGAAAATCTAATAAGTTATATTCTACTAGAATAATAAATTAATATTTTTATACATAATATACTAATCATATAGTGTGGAACTTTTTTTTTAAGAAGTTACAAAGTTTATGAATTTTAACTCCAACTAAAACATAAGATTTTACCTAAAAAAGTGAAATGAGATCAAAATATTTTTTTCGAATTAGAGTTTTAAGTATACAGCGCCTTTAAAATTTAAAGTGCTTTACTTTTTGATGAGTTTATCTAGTATAAATCTAAATTACTGGATAGTTTGAAAAAAAATATTAAAATTTAATTATAAATCAAAATAAATCTTGAAAATCACCAATAAATTTTAGCTTGGTAATATTGGTATAATAATCGGGAGATTTTAAGTTCAAATCTACTTTTAGACTTTAAAAAAAACTTGCAAATTGGACTATTATACGGGAATTATTCTCATTTAGCCTAATAAGATTGCTTTATTTCTAATTAAAATGACAAGAAAGTAAAATGCACACCAAGTCAGCAACAATATGCGACTATTTACAGGCTGATAAGATAATGCCGAAATGAGCACAAGCACAATGATATATTTTTTTTTATTAGGATACGATCGAAATTCGAATTCAAAAACTCAAAGTCATAATTACCAGAGCAGTAACGTTGAGTTAAAACTTATTAAAAACACAACTATTATTAGAATAAGAAAAATACATATCTTCATAAAAGACATTAATTTTCATTGGAAATTTTCTCATACATATATTTTTTTTATGCTATAATATTTCATTTCTTCATTTTCTTGTAGCGAAGTAAAAGCTGATAGCAGAAGACAAAGTGATTAACATAATCAAACTTCAATAAAGGATTCCATGGTCTTAGAGTCTTCGTAGAGTAAGACCCGACATAATCACCAACACCAAGAAGATAACAACAGAACCGAAGGATGCCACCACAGATCCACTAACTTGCTTGCAGAAGTCACCGAACTGTAGACATATGGCCAACCAGTTTGTGGTTGCATTCCCATTGTGAGCCAAGTAGACGATGTCGGCGGCAGCGGAAGCCGCGGCGGTGTTTAGGGCAAGCGACACCTTAAAATCAAATGACAAGAGTTTCATCATTTCAAAATACATAAGATTAATTATATACGAACAATTTAATTAGTTTTCTGGAAAATTAATCGACGAGCTTAATTAATTATGTACGGTGTCGAAAATGAAGAGCAGAATCCTTGGTCCAGCTGCATAGGGGCGAACAATGGATACTATAGAGAATGGAAGAGAAAGAACTAGGTACCCAGCAACCATTGCCATTGCAATTACGAAAAACCTGCACGCATATCGCATGAATTTCACAATTTTTAATAATCAGGATTAGAATTTAGAATTGTTAGCTAATGTGTTAAATTCCTATGATGAATTTATTGCATAAATTCTATTTATATAGTAATGGCATATGCATTTCGTCCCCTTATTACAAATATACTATGGACCAAATGTATATATATATATGAGAGAATTCTATAAATTATTTTATTTATATGACATTATCCCGTTGAATTAGTCTATACGTAAATTCAGCCTAAGGAAGTATTTTCCAATATATAGTATGTAATTATATATGGTTGTTGGGTAGGATATATATATGTGTGTGGAAGATAATGCTTGTCCAAATAATAGAAGTAAGGAAGACATACTGAAAAGTGGAGAAATCATCATAGCCAGCTTGGAATTGGAAGAACTGAGTGAAGAAAGGGAGGGTCTGATCACTGATTCCCATGGTGGAAGCAGCAGCCAGAGCAGCAGCTATGGCACTTAGCCTTAAAATGAAGTCAAATATGGCAATCCCCTTCATGGATGCACCCTTTTCATCTCTGACAGTGACAGCATTTCCTTTGGCAACAGAACTTGACCCTGGCACATCAATAGCATGAGTTGACTCGCTCTTCATCATTTTTTAGTTACTAATCAGATCAGAGGAAGCAATAACAAATAAGTTTTTTCAGAAATGGGAATCAAAGACTCAACAATGCTTGTGATGATGAATATGGATGAAGGGATGAAGCTTTATAGATAGTAAAACTAGACAAGAGGAGTTGTTGCTTACCATATCCATTAGGCTTCTTTTCGGTCAGCTTCTACCCCAAAAGGAAGTGAAAAGGGGAGCCCATATATATTAGTTGTTCCTAGCCCAATAATCCTAACAACTCTATTAATCACTACACTTCATTAGAATGAAAAGAGAAGGAAACACACACACACACACAAAAAGAATTATTGGTTTAAATTGCAGATGCAATAACTAAACAATAGAATAACCTCTTCAAATTTATCTTGGTTTATGATTAGTCTATAATTGAACAGCCAGGAATATATGAAATTTTCATGTAGAATACCCAAAAACTAACTCGTGATACACATATATTAGTTCAATATTAATGTACTTTGGATAGAAGAGTTTACTTTCGGAATCAACCAACCAATCTATACAGATTTACTTTTTATTTTTATTTTTCTCTTTGATTTTATTATTTTGTGCATTTCTTAAATAGCTAAAACCTAAAAGACATCTTGAAATTAAATTACATTGAGAACCAAAGCAAAAAGTAAGTTCTTCGTTTATAAATTCAATCCTTCCAATCACACCACGCTGTCACTACGCGTCCACACAGGACACAAAGACAAGTACAGTTAAGTTCTTCCACTGCATCAGAATTTCAAATTTGCAGAGAATAGCGAGCAATGAGCAACGCATTAGATAATTCTGCTGATTGAATGAATCTGAATTATGTCTATCGCGAATCGTACAATCTGTCTTATTTCAATTTACACTTAGCACCTCTTCGCTGCTATTTTATGTAGAAGCTCCCGAATACACTAATCAAACAAGAAGAAATATGGTATAGAAAAGGAGTTCAAAATATTTACAGCATGTCAAAAGTTGGGCATATCAGTTTAGAAAATTAACTAACAATTGTTAAAATCCCGGCAGAAATCTGCACAAGGTGCAAGTAATTCCCATGTATAATTTGGCTGATGGCTAATGATAGCAAATAAATCATGCTTGTATGGTCCATCCACGTTCAGCAAGTGCCTGGACTACCCGACTAGCAGCCTCTTTGGTGTCATTCAGAGGAGGATAGCTCCAAGTTTCAGAAATCTGTAAGATCAAACCATAAATAAATATATTTCTTTGCGCTGCAGACATAAGGACTCATCTACCTTATCATTTTGTATTTCACTTTTCATTTTTCAGTTGATGTAGCTATTTGTTGTGAAGGGAAACATAAAGAAGGTGTGAAGAAAAAGAAAAAATAACACAAGTAAATGTAATCTTCTATAAATAAATAGACCTGTCTACAACAATTAAGCAGCAGCAACAAAGAACATAGCGGGACAGATGGAAACTTACATCCTCTTTGCCAGTGAATGGTCTAACCACTCCTAGTTCCTGCAATCTCTTTTGGAAGTCAGCAAACTTCCATGTGCACCTTTCAGCTCCTATTACATAGACAGGCTTCCTGCAACCCAGACCCCCAAATCAGAGAAAAAACTAAACTTAAAACTCAAAAATAAATCTTCTATTTATTGTCAAAACAAAAGCCCTTATTATCATCCAACAAGCGTACCCTGTACTGCCAGCCTCACTCAACATACTCACAGAATCAGCTGTGATGACAAAAGCATCAGCCCAAGCAAGATGTCCCATATGCGGATTTGGACCTAATCAGTAAGCATCGAAAAACTCATTCTTCGACACAATCAAAAATAAACTGAAAAAACGTCCTTGTAGTTAACTGCATACCTTCACCATCCCAAATGTAAACCTTAGGGTTATTGCTAAATTCTTTCATTAAAATCTTGGACACCTGCCAATCATAAAACCTCTAAATAGTTAGTACACATCAAAAGAATCAACAATAGAAACTGCAGAAGACTGTATAACCTTTTCAGGGGTTCTTCTAGAAAAAGATATTCTAACACTTCCACAACTCCAATGAACATTTTGCAACATATCTATTAACTGCTTTGCAAGATCTACACCATATTCACAGCGACCTATCAAGGAACAAAGAGAAAAGAGAGAGAGAGAAAAAAAACTGTAAGATACATATTATTTTTTACATACAAGGTAAAAGAATGAAGAAGCCATTCACTTGCAAGCAATATATCATCTATATGAAATTCATGATAATCAAAGTCATCCTGATATCAAAAAGCTTGTGCTAACACCCACATAAATGTCAAAGTATCATGCCCATGGACTGTCATTCCTACAAATTTTAATATTTAATATACAAGAAAAAATGAACAACAATAAATGTATATTATGCCTTGTAAACAACAAAAAATTCCAAATGCTTCATAATGCGCTTGTGGCTTTCTCCTCTGTTCTCATTGTGGTATGTCATGCATCAACGACTTCAAACCTAGTCAACTACCAAACACAATGAGTTATTATCATAAGAAGTGAACTACGTTTTCCTCCTGCACTTGACCTACTGTTTTCAATATCTGTGGCCTTGATGGATGAAAGAATCACCTAAATCAGCCACTTACTTCATATGTACCATAGTAAAAACTCCAGTTGTTGTCTAGAAGGTTGTGACGATAAATAAAAAATTGGAAACAATCTATGGTAGTGCTTCTCCAATCATTCTACTGAGATGCCAAGATGTCTTTCACATGTAATGACTACAAATTTTTAAAATGCATTAGATGTTCCCATGACATCTTTATCTATACTAAATTCTAGTTCATCACAAGTTAATTGACAATGCCTGATGAAGTTCTTACAAGAAGCTCCCGAAAAGATATATAAATAAATCGTGCACAGTACTTAGACACTTCTATAAGCAGAAAACTTACTGATAGGCCCTCCAATGTTGACAACAAGCAAGGGCTTTGGGAGCGGTGCCAACTCATCGTGCCAAACAGAAGCTGCACTTGTCAGTGCCTCAGAATCAGCCTGGTGAAGGGCTCCTACAGTGAGAACCTGAATCTCAGAATCAGAGCTCCAAAAAATGAGTTTATAATAACAAAGCAACAAATTAACTGAAAAATAGAAGCTAAAATTTAATGGCTGTTCAAATTATTCTTATTGAAAACATTAAAACCCATTTAACCAAGTACTTAGCAACCAAAAAACATACCACATGCCTATCAGGAGGTTCGCTTGGAGTTATCCATGTGTGCAGGAACCAGGGGATTTGCTCCTGACCATGAGGAGTTAATGGATAATAATCATGACGTGGAGTGATAACCAAATCAAATTTATTCAGCTGTGATCTTGGATGTTGTATCTATAAAACAATTTCCAAAGAAACACAGATTTTAGTGAGAAGTCAAAGCACAAACATGCAAAGGAAAATTTTCAATTTTCAATCTGCAGTAATCACATATGACAAGTAAATAGAAACAGAGTGGAGAGCATATATTGCCAGCACAAACTAAATACAGCATACATGACAACCAACTCATCAAAGCCATTGTACTTTTTTTAATATCAGTCTTAATCACAAACAGCGCTCAGTCATCATACGAAAATATTAGAAGAACAATTGAATGAATGTTCAACCTGGACAACAAAAACATTTTCTGGAGCTAATGATCTTATGGAACTTGCTACTAAAACGGTGTCTCGGCCAGATGCAACCACCAACAGTGGACCATCCCTGAAGGATAAATCAAGCACTATCACTCAATAAGCTGTAACCTCTGAAAGCATACCTATATAACTTAGATATTAATCCCGCCAATATAAATGTGATACTGATCCTCAATACTATTATTAAGTAATAAACAGCTAACAAAAATTATTAATCGCAAAGAAAATAATAGTACCTGCCGAATGAATCACGAGCCATTGTCGCAATCTGCTTGGCATCAACTTCTAGTATATCTAACAATCCTGAAAAAAAAAAGAGAGTTTAACCCACATTCCTATTTGGATGATTAAACTCTTCACGTTCCAAGAATTGAAGCAAAAGCGATAGATTATGTAGTACCACTTTTTTCATTTGAGAAAGGCAGTACTTTTTGCCCATTAACATTTCCTCCATATCTGCAATGATCGCCACAGATTCTCCTGATTAGAGAGTCCCCTCTTTTGTGGACGGAAACTGGAAGCCAACGTAACCACCTGTTAATGCCTCCCCTTGGCCTAATAACTCGCTGGATAGCAAATATTCCGAAACATTACAATGCTGGAGAGAAGAAGGAAGGAAATGAAAAGATAGGAGATTGACAAGGGGGTTAATATTACATAGAGCGAATAGCGAGAGGAGAGGCCGAGAGCGCGAACCAGGCCAAGGCACTGATTCTCTGTGCCAGCTAGTGCGTTACCAATTACAACCACCCGTTTAATTACATCTTTGAAGATATCAGGCGAGCCCGGTATGCCGCCGGTAGGCTGACAAGGTAGTTTGATTGGTCTCATAAAACAAAAAAAATACAGAAACTTTCTTCTTTTTTTTTTTTTTGGGTCGAGGTTACAGTCTCACAGAATTTGGAAATGGCGACCAAGAGATGATGGGCCCAAGGACTTGGGCTAAAAAATAGGGCCTGGTGGCCCAAATCCCGGAAGAAAGAAACCGACCTGAATCGCCATTCCCATTACAAAACGCTAAAATCGCAGCAGATGGTGGAAGAGACGAATTTTAGTGGGAGTAGAGATGTGGGCAAGTTCAGAAGGAGGCGCTCCTGAGGTCACTCTGGAAACTTCCATGGGATCTTTCACTATCGAGGTACTTCTCTCTCTCTCTCTCTCTCTTCTCATGTTTTTCGCCTCGTTTTTTCTGCTTGCTTCCCGAGAAAACGGAAAGAAAAAAAAAGGAAATCACATTGTGAAACAATTATGACCATTTTTTTTTTAAACTTGCGCAGCTGTATTACAAGCATGCACCAAAAACTTGCAGAAACTTTCTTGAACTTTCTCGCAGAAATTATTACGATAACGTGAAATTTCATCGAATTATTAAGGTATTGAATTACTACTCAATTTCTGTTTTATTGTACTTATAACTCATAAGGACAAGGCTTTTTCCAATGAAATTTTTTTTTAATTATTGGTTGATTTGGAAAAAGGATTTTATAGTGCAAGGTGGAGATCCAACAGGAACTGGAAGAGGAGGAGAATCCATATATGGGTTAGTTTTCTTTTTAAATTTAGAATGTTAAATTCTTATAATGGATGCTAATTAGTTGATTAGCCTGAGTAATTGCTGCTATTTTGCTCTGTTTTTTACTTTGCTTGTAATGATGATTTTTTACCTTCTGTTTGTTGCTAACATGTTTAATCGTATTTTGTTATTGCAGAAAGTAATTTTCTGACGTTGAGCTTTTTTTTTTCTTCTGTTGATGTGGACTATTTTGTTATGCTTTTCAGTAAAAAGTTTGAGGATGAAATAAGGCCTGAGCTGAAGCATACTGGAGCTGGGATCATATCTATGGCAAATGCTGGTCCTAATACGAATGGAAGCCAGTTCTTCATTACTTTGGCACCAACTCCATCTCTAGATGGTAATGACTAGTTCTACTAGTCTTATATTATGATTGCATTGCATTTGCATGTCATTGGTTCTTTCTTAAATTCCCTTTTGTTATTAAAACATACGAATTGCATTAAATTTGCATATGATCTGTAATATGACTTTTGAATTTGCTGAAAATTAGATACTTGTTACAACCTTTATGAACTTAGATTATTATGGAAGTTGGCACATACTGCCCTTACGAGGTCAACCCACTTGGATCTTGCTTGCAAATTGCAGATTGAAGCAAATACTTTCAACCTATTTTGGATTATAAATTTTGATCCTCAATTGATTTTAAAGTTGTTACCGTGTTCAAATCTAAAATCTTGAAAGCATGTCATGGAAATCAAGAATCACAGAAATTAAATGACAGGTTTTACAGAAATGTGTTTTGAAGCTCCCCTAATCGACTCCAAGGATGTGTAAGTGTATTTGAGGTTGAAGTTCGTCACTTGAATTGTGTTATATATACTGCATAATGCTGTTTGTTTACTCTTTTAATATTTCACCCCGTACTTGTTGATCAGGTTGCGCAACATTCCTTTATTGATAAATTCCCATCAAGTATTTTCAATTTATGTGTGATGGATTTATGTCATAAAGTTGCTGAACTGATCTTCTAACTTGTCATCGTCCAGGAAAACATACCATTTTTGGTAGAGTATGCGGGGGAATGGAAGTAATCAAAAGGCTTGGCAGTGTCCAAACTGACAATAACGATAGGTAAATATTTCTTTCATATGTTCTGGGCATTTTATGGCTTTGATTTATAGCGAATCCACTATCCGAGTAAATTACAAAATATTTAATGTTATGGTAACAACTTAAACGGAACTAATAACTCATCTGTTTTTCAAAAATTAAAAAAATAATTAAAAAAACACTCAAAAAGCAACTTAGTTCCTTGGTTTTGCTATCAAGGCACATTTATCCTTGTCCATTCCGGGAGAACTGGATTCTAAGCTTCGGAACTCTACTCAATGTGGAATTGAGCCACACTTGAAGTACTTTTATTCTATGAATACAGGCCTATCCACGATGTGAAGATTTTGAGGACGTCAGTCAAAGATTAATGTTTCAAGTCTCTTAAGTCAGGAATTCTATTTCCAACATGAGCAAACCTCTATCAATTAAGTTTCCTGAGTATTTCTGTGTAGAGGATTCTATGTACTACTCGGATTGCTAGTGGAAGAAAAGAAACAACTGGGCAAGCATTTATCTGCTTTCATTCACATTGTCTTCTGCATGAAATGTAATATTGCCAGTTATTTTCCTAACTGCTTTTGTTTGAAGAAATTAAATATTAGATTAATATTGGAGCAATGGGTTATATTTCACCAGCAAAAAAAAAATTCTGAATAGCTCATAAATATGAAGTGATGTAATCCATAACTTACGGGCGAACAGGTTACATCAGATAAATGCAGGTAAGTCTTCACTAGCTTACGGGCGAACAGTTATTTAGGATTGCTATCCAATGTCAAAAAAAAATCAAATTTTTTTATTTTATTGATTAATTATTTTCCTCAAATCAGTTTTTAGATAAAAGTATTTATTTACATTTTTTTTCAAAAATAATTTATAAAATCCAAAAAATATTTAAAATAATGTTAAAAAAATGTTTTTTTTCATACGTAAGGAGCAAGTAGATTACAATCAAATAGCAATTACTTAAGGTTCTTATTTGGTGATGTTAATCTTAGTTCAAGCATTTTCATTTGGTCAAGCATTTCTTTCGTCTATTTAATTTCTTTTAGTATCCCAGTTTATATCATGTAATTCATTCGAGAAAAAACACACATCTTATGATTTTATGATTTAGACTTGAACACTGAGAATTATAATATAATTTGTATCAAATGAGTACATTATATTTTTATTTAGATAGTACTTTTCTTGCACATTTTCTTGCACATATTTTTCTCTAACGAGACATAAATAATGTTTTTTTTTTGTATAAATTAATAAATGATTTGACATGTTGGAAGAAATTTGTCCTTTTTTAAATGAATAGAAAAGCACAAATTTAGAATTAAGAGGAATGCTTGGGAAAAATTACTGCTCAAAACTTATCATTTGATTGAATAATGACTGCTTGTTAGACAAGAATTAATTGTCTTTTCAAGAAATAATTTGCACTGATTCGGACCAAGCCACAATCTTTGTACTGGTTCGTTTTGATAGAATCAAACTTCAATCCTCGTCGTATACTTGTCCTTTCCAACCAATACCTTACCAAAGCATAGCAAAGCTGGCAAGGTGTTAATTTTATCCACAGTGATGCCAAACTCCAGGAACAGATCAAAAGCTAGAGACTATTCCAGAGAGCTGAAAACCATAAACAGCTTGCCTTGAAATATATCAGACAACGAAAAGCAAAAGCAACACCTAAATCAGTAAATCAGGTGACAAATACAAATCTTGCTCTATTTCATCATATTCAATGTTACTAAAGGTCACAGCCTCCAATTCATACATAAGCTAAACCATAACTAGATCTCTCTAGTGATCTACCCATTCCATTAAAAAAGAAAGAAAGAAAGAAAGAAAGAAAGAGAACTCCTTACAATTTACAAGCCACCTTTAACTTCCATTCATCAAGGGGAAAAAATGTGATAAAGTTACCTAACTCTTAACTACTCACTAATTATCTCTATCAAATTTGCCATTAATTCTCTGACACGAAGAAGAATCTGAAATACCACCAATTGCCAACACTCTTTCCCAAAAAAATTTGATCCTATAAAAGGAAACATTGGGTTGACACCATAGTTAATACTAGCTTCACCTCAGCCACATATTATACACACGGGAGGACGCTATGTCCACCATGTAGGTATTATACACACCAAGCAAGTCTCCACTCCCCTTGCTTCAACACGATCCATCATTTCAATTCTACACACAGCTTGTATTGTAGTATATTCTCAACTGTTAGCACCCATTTTCTCCAGAAGAGAGGTTCACTATAGATGGTGAGATTACATTAAATCCATTTGACTTGATAGATTCAGGAGGGCCCTCTACTGAGAATGTGATCCTTGCTGGGTCAGAGCTTTTGGTGGGTGCTACCTCAGCAAACTCCTGCTGTTGAAGCAGTTCCATGCGTTTTAAAGATGGCACATCACCCATGCAATATCTAAGCCACATGTTCCGGTATGTAGACTCTAAACCAAGAGTAAATTTTGATCCATCGCAGACTGGAGACTTGGACATAAGATCCCTAAGACTCATTCTCAAGTTTGAGACTGCTGTTATGTCCGATGCGAGCCGCAATGCCAATTGGACATATTCATCTTCATTTTTGGCAATCAGATGCCCTAATCCTGCTTAACAAATCAACAAATGGGCACATTAAATATCCCAAAACCTATCTTACATAAGAGGTAAAACAAAGGAGAAGGATGCTGGTCTACACCCAGAAATGTAACAGCAGTGGGAATACCATGTATTATCCATTGGAAACTCTAAATCTGATACATAGTTTTACATAAATGAAAATGCAACAGAATTTCACATAATTCTGATACCAGGGTTCATCCAGGTCATGTAGAGCAATGAAAATGACCCTTTTTCTGCTCTCAAATGTGAGATACAAGCAGAAATTCGCAAATGTGAAAGACAGTGAGCAACAAGACAAATAATATAACTGAGATGGACAATTAAGGTATAAAAGAAGATCCCTTACCAACTTTGCTGAGGAGAGATACACCAACATTGTGAGCATGTACTGCACCAGCCATAGTAATGCACGGAACCCCCATATAAAGAGATTCACACGTTGTTGTTGTTCCAGCATATGGAAAAGTATCCAAACTACATGAAAAATGTGAACTTAAGGACCCTGAAAAAAATTCACAAGCCAGAAGAAATCCCAGCGCAAAAACAATATGCCTCTTCCATAAAAGATTTTCAGATACAGTATCATCATTTTCATTGATGAAAACCAGAATACTTAGCATGAACAATTCAATTAGAATTTACAAGATTTTCTTCTTTTTTGTAGATTTTGAAAAGATTATCAAGAAAACCACACAACCTAATTTTCAGGGAAGAAAGAGCACATTATGATCCATGTCTCATATTTGGTTTTAATTCTGATTCTGATATAAGTGGCAGATAAAAGGCTAATGAGGTCACTAGCTTATAAGTGGTCCAATTTAAAGTCAAAAGATTCCGGAAGAAATGAGAAACTTGCTAACAGAAAATGTGGACTAGCCAACCAATACTAGGCATAAAGTACCGAGCAGGTTGTAAAGCATATATAGCCAATTGATTCATTATGATGTGTGAAAATTTTGCACATGCACGGCAGACCTGCCACTCAAAACTAGCCTATCTAGCCCTACCACTATGTTAAGAAAATTAATCCAGGATGCTTGGATGCCTCCAGAAAATTTTATAATTCTTGAGATACCACAAGAATTGCAGCACTTCAAGCTGGAGCAAGTTCAAACAAACAGCTAGCAAATGCAGAGCTTGAAAACACATGGGTCACATGTCACATCAATGGACAAGTCTCTTCACCTTGAAGATATTTCTTCTAATAAAGGTGCAATCATCACCATTATGGAGGTTATTTATCTTGTATCATTTGTAGTGAATTGAAAATTACCAACATGCCAGACTACTAGCAGCCTCCCTCTCGCTTTTCCCTTTAGATTATTTCCTTTCTTATTCTACTCTCTAACTCTACGAGAAGCAGTTTCTTGCTTGATCCTACCAAATCCTCAGCACTTCTGCACAACTCTAATCAAGTCCAATCTTTAAAACCTTAATTCATTTCCCCCGCCAGACTTAAAAGAATTATTTTCAATCTTAATAGGTCTATTGACATAATATTAATAGCACAATACAAAGCAATTAGGAAACTCTCATGGTGGCTACCTCCACATATTCATGTCCATCAAGTATAACATGTTCATGCTCACAGCTTATCTAACAAGTAGTGGCAAGTACCCATTTATGGCATGCCAAGTGATTATACATCTTAAGGACAATAACTTGTAAAAAGAAAGATGGCTTACTGAGATCGATAAGAAATATCAATAAAATTGGAATATGCCTAATACTGGTTAAGAGATAAATACTTGCTTCAGATTGTCCCAGCCTTCTCTCTTTTCACCCATAACTAGAATCATCTAAAAAATATAACAAGGACTGTATAGAACAAATTCACAAAAGTAAAAGCTCAATGTATGTTCCTAATAGAATTAGGGATGACAATTTTTCCCCACCCCGCGGTGCCCTGCCCTGAACAGGGCGGTTTTTTCAAACAAAAATTTTCCCCTCCCCGACCCTGAATTTTTTGTGCCAGGGACGGGGCGGAGATGGTATATATATCCCCCGCCCCGAAAATATATTTATATATTTTTATTATTTATATATATAATAATTATTTATATTTTCATATAATTAATATTTAAAAAAATAATAAAATAAAAATATAACACTTATTTTAAGTAAAAAATATTTTTTTATTCAAAAAATTATACAATTAACTAATTAATTAAAATTAAAAAATAAAAAATAATTTTAACATTAAAATAAAATAAAAAAATTTTAATGAAATTCAAGGATCGGGACGGTCGGGGATCCCCATCCCCATGTGGTGCGGGAACAGGGATCCAAAAATTTTTCCCGTCGGGGTTTGGGGCAGGGTCGGGGTACAGGGCAGGGTATCGGGGTCGGGGAACTCCGCCCGAACCTGTCCCGTTGCCATTCCTAAATAGAATGCTAATCATCTATTGCTGGGAAATCAATAAGTTAATTCTGCTTTAGAAATTCATTTGGAGAACCCGTCTAATCTCAGGTATTACTGATTTTGCAGTCTAGTAGTAACAAGGATATCAACTACATACATGTGCATTTCAGCCAAAAAATGTAGGAAAGCCCAAGTATAGAGATAAATGTTTACTGTGTAGACAAGAAAATCAAATAGATAAAAGCATATAGAGCATGCTACGCTTCTCTAAATAAATGTCAGAAATAAATAAAAAGTGGTTGCACTATTGACTGACAGATTTAAATCTCAGCAACTTACCTAATGTCCATTAAAGAATATGCTTGCATGTGATCATGGTTAAGAAGAATTAGAGGCAAAAGATCAACACGCAAGGATTCCAAACCCAGTTCCTCCAACATTGTAAGGAATCTCTGTCTAACACTGTCACAACAAAATGGCTTGCATTTCACCACAAGACGAGAGTCTGGTACTGCACAAAGTATCCTAGCCCAAACTTGTAGTACCTTAGGAGTTATCTGGGGAAAAATAAAGGAAAAGTAGCATAATGCAAAAAGAAAGATCAGAAAAGGAAAATCAGACAGCACATATTAAAAACTGGATAAGAAGGTTTTCAACTGAAGTAACCAGCATTGTTAAAACTAATCAATACCTTTGCCAAATTATTAAAGCTACCAAATGTAATAAAGCCATTAGCAAGTGCAGGAGTTGGACAAACAGGCCCAGCTTCAGGTGATGGTGTATAACAAAGAAAGCATTCTGGCAGTCGAACTAACTCCTCAACATGCCTGCCATTGAGTACAAATACCACTAATGCATAGCATAGAGTAAACTAAGATAGAATAACTTCACTCAAAAATACTCATCAGAAAAAGGAAAAAGAAGACCTACTTTTGCTTTGAATCAGGAGGATCTGCCAGTGAATCAGTAATTCTGTAATCAATGGTAGGCAAACCTGTTGTATTTGGGTAACCAATCCAAGTCACCTAAAATAAAAGCATGCTCAAAAGGTCAGTAACAAACTGCTGCAATTATGCCAAAATACACAGATTTATTACATTAAACAGCAAACTGTAGTTTTATCAAGAACTTAAGATAATAATTCATATCAAGAATTCTAACTGACGGTCAATAAGAAAATGAGACACAAAGGGTAAACAGAATGGCATTAAAACTTTGGTTGCTATCATTTAATTTTAATGCTTATTTAGTTGTCGGCTTGTACTTTTCTGGAATTTCTTAAAGCCACCATGTGCATCCCAACAAGCTCTTCTAGAGACTTATAAGATTGTAGAGAAGCTATTAAAATGCCCTTAACTTTCAAATGTTTGTTATAGAGTCCCTAATTGAAATTTGAATTTTACTGAGCTCTCTAATTTGCCAAATATTGCGCTTGAGTACAGACGTATTGTTACAACCATTGTGAGACATGCTGCCATTAACTTGAGGGTAAAATAATGCTAATAATGTAGTAGCAAATTTTCTACTCATAGTAATAGCCAAAGCCTAGATCCAACATCTTTCTTCATTTCCAAATTTAATTCAATGCCACCTTGAGATTGTAAATGCCCATTTAAAATTTCAGTTGCCAAATTTGGCTTCCATCCACTGCATTAACACTATTTGATTTCCCCCTACTAACATTTTAATCAATGGTAGAAAATATAACTTGAAGGGTTCAACATAATACAAGTTAACTCAGTACCTAAAATAGAAAAGTTCATGGACATCTACTCTTGACCAGATCCCAAAGAAAGGATCTCAATTTTGTCAAACCTTGGATGACAACTTGTATGAGCTAGATTAGTTTAGTAGATTTGGCAAAAAGGAAAAGAGAAACTGCTGAGCTTCTGTATTGCATTTCAGTTTTTTTCTCAACTATCTCAACCACTGCTTGGGATTGGTGATAGTTTGTTTATTAATGGGAGTTTATACCTAACCAGTTCCAATAAAGTTCCCCTCTTTGTAAGTGCAGAGAAACTAGAAAAAACTCTTCACAGCGGATGCTTTTCTTTCAATATTATAATGAGGCTTATGAGATAGAGACAGCAAGAAGGAATCTCTTACCAGCATAAAATTTTGTCTGTTTTTCTCTCTAGGTAAAAAAGGGATCACCACCAAAAACTAAAAATCCAACAAATTTCTAAAGAAAATGCATAGAATAGCACTTCTATAAAATGAACATCACCAATTTAGCAGGTTAAAGCAAAGAAGTACCATTTATATCTGTTCTGTAAAATAAAACAACTCAGTTGATTGCATTTAGAATAAAGTGGTTCGAAAAATAATGACCATTTCAATTTTCAAGTTTGCAGTTTCTCATACATGCTACTCATAAAAGAATTCAAGTCTATATTAACACAGTAGTTCCTCCTGTGGTGAGTTATAGAAGATTCAGAGAAAAAGCTGAGGCTATTGAAACAAAATAATTTCTTCACAAAAATTTCAAAATGATTTGTACAGGGAATAAACACTTCTGGAATTGCTACGCAATAAATCCCATATGTAGCTTTCTGATAGTTTGAAATAAGAAAAAAAAAATTATAACTGAACTTCAAAAAAGCACCAAAAAAAGTACTGCATACCTGAATTGGTGCTGGTCGACATGCCATCATTCCCAATTTATTGTTAGCTGTATGTCCAGTAAGTTCTACTAAGATGTCAACATTATCTTCTCTTACCATGCTTGCCACTTTCTTTTCATCAATCCCATATATATCCCTCCATATCCCACCTTTTTTTAAGACTTTCTCCCTAAACCTATTTGTCTTTGCATCAGCCTGCAAATCACAGGAAATGTAGATCCAGAATGTGAAAAAGTCACATGAAATAATGTCATATAGCATTTGTAAACACAACATAAATTTTTTGATAAAATAACATGATAGAAGATCACAGTGGTGCAGATAACGACAGTAATGGAAATTGGAAAAATATTAGAGGAAGAAACAATCTCTAAAGACATAATATGGATGTACTACACCTTCACAACTGCTGAATAAACCACCACCTTATATTTTGCATAGTCATGATATACAAGAGGTGCCTCTATGAAATAAGATACAGAATGAGTGAAATAATCTGGAGATACATATCCAATCACAATTGGCCGATCTGCATCTTTGGAGTTGTCCCATGAAGTGTACTGTGGAAACAACCTCATAAAGCGCCTACCCCAGTCTCTGCATGAATGCATCTCAAGTAAAATAACCTCATTAAGCCTAAAACAATATTTTCTTTAATACATGCAAATATACATTGTAAGGAATAATAAAGATGTCATGTAAGATTATTCTATTCATCTGCATAAGCAACAAAGAGCATACGAAATGAGAATATCAAGCTTCAAGACATAGAGTGACTAGGACACTCAAGAAACAATTTATAGAACTGAAAATATCAGCCATTCAGTCAAAGAAAATCAATTTTAGTAATGCAACAAAGAGAGAATTCTTTTTGTCTTTTGAATGTAAATTGAAACTAATTCATTTATATTCCACAATCTTATAAGCTATAAGATAGAAATTACGAAAAATCAGCACTTTCTAAATGAATGTTAAAAGATAGTTTAAACTCTAAAACTTAGGTACTAAATCATATCTTTTCAAATCATATGGTGTGAGTTTGTAGCCTCACAATCTCCAACAAGTAATCTGAAAAAAACATAGTTTAAACTCTAGAAGTTGGGTACTAAATGGCCTCATTGCAAAGACAACAGAATGGCAACCAGAAATACTAATAGGGGAAAGCTGGACTTATTATAAGTTGCATTTTGTGGGGGAGGGGGAGAATTTATCATAAACAAGTGAAACCTGTGAGCCTCAAAAAGCTTATCATCATGTCCCTCATTAATGTAGTTCAATGCAAGCAACCGATTCTGCAAAAAGACAAATACAAATAAGAGGCAAGACTGACATAATAGGACCTGATAATTGGGATATTTCAATCTTTGTTTTTAACAGTGAATGAGACATAAGATGCATACAAACATAATTTTCAAGGTAATTGCATATGTAACAAACACCATTTCATAGATTAAGCTTGATGCTTTATTTCCAAAAATAAAACCACCCAAAATGGCAAAATTTTCTTATATTTTACTATTATCTATTTACCTATATGTTAAAAATCTAAATCAACTTCATCACAATCCCAAGCGAGTTCATTCCCTGCCCTTTCCTCAGTGATTTCTGAAAATTGCAAGTTCATATAGTCAAACTAAAAAAAATTCAATTCTTGTGCTCCACTTAAAATTACAGTTACATAAATACATTTCAATGCAAAAAGATCCATAAGAATGCTAAACAAAATATATATTTGAGACGAACCATATGAAGGAATATTTATAATTAAAATAAGTAGTCTGATGGAGCCAAGTTATGATGACTCGCAGCAGATAAGCACTTGATCAAATGGAAGTTAAGAGTAACATTACCTGCCCTGCATTGCGAGAATCAGGATCTATTTTAAGGCATTGCTCATAAGCATTGATGGCCATAGTTATATTGCCAGCATCTCTGTAAAGGACTCCTACAAAAAGTCAAGGAAAAAAAATGTGCTTACTAACGAGGATGGTGGTGGTGGTGGTGACTTCCAGCATTATATAAGCAAGGAAGACTTAAACCCAGAGGTATAAATGAACAAAAAAAAATCAACAAAAGGGATCCACAAATAAGACAAAACAAGGGTTGCTGAAAAAGAGAAAGAAAGACACCAGTACAATGCCTGAAACTATTCCACTCACACATATATGCGAGTTTCAAAGAGAGATTGATAGAGAGAAAGAGAGAAAGAGAGAGAGAGAGAGAGAGAGAGAGACCTAGGTTATTATATGCTTCAGCATAAGTAGAATTTGCCATGATAGCTTTCTCAATCATGCTCGCAGCAGCGTCCATTTTACCCTGACAAAAAGAAAGATGAAATCAGGAACCAGATATATGGTATATTTAAACAAGGTATAAGTTAATCACGAACCTGGACAGTGTAGACAACTCCAAGGTTGTTCAAAGACTGAGAAAAATTTGGTTTGATTGATAAAGCCATCTGTAAAAATGATCATGATAATATTAATGATAAATATGACAACTGTGGCAGAAAACTCAAGAATGAAAACTCAAAATCTGCCGCAAGTATCAAAAATTACCTGATAACACTCCACGGCTTTATCAAGGTTGTCTCGGTCTTTGTATATGACACCTAAATTGTTGCATGCCTCTGCACAGTGGGGATTGAAGTGGAAAGCAAGTTCATAAAATACAATTGCCTGCAAAAAAAAAAATCAACAACTTAGTTACAAAACGACAAACATGGAGCAATCTAAAGATAGAACTGGATAAAACTTCTACGCATGTGACTTTTTTGCCACTAAAAGAAGTTACAAGCTCAATTATTAAAGAAAAATTGACTCTAACTGTACAATTATGTACACACAAACATAAACAGTTGAAAATCCAAGTGACTTACATTGTCAAACTTCAGCATTTCACCATAAGCAACACCAAGATTATACATAGCATCAGCATAGTGCCAATTGTAATATAAAGCCTTCTTGTAATATGCAATGCCTTGATTGATGTTTCCCTCCAATTTGACCTGAATTAATTAATCCAAAATCAAGTAATGGGAACTAGCAAAAGTATCATGTAAATATTCCCATAAAGGAATTTCTATCGACTGGCCAACGAAAAAGAATTCTATTAAAACAACTGGTAAATTACCAACTGCTTGATCATCTCATTAAACCGGAAGCAATAGAAATAACTCTACAGACAGATTCTGAAAACATAGCAACTAAATAATCGATAAAAATAGGACTTTGCACAAACAAAAGAGAAACCAATAGGATGTGAATGCCACCTTTGTTCCTAAATCTGTTAAAGCTATGGCCATATTATTCTTTGCAATCTCAAAGTTCGGTGACACAGCTAGACACCTGAAACAATGTAGCAGTCAAGTAATAAGCAATCAGCAGAGAATAAGGACTATCAAATGAAAAAACGTGAAAAGCATGGTAGGAAAAATATATTGCTAAATGCCAGGCTACCTCTCATAACAGGCAATGGCTGACTCCAAGTCACCTCGATTTTTATAGATGACACCCATGTTGCAATAAGCTTCAGCATACATGGGCCTCTCTAAAGCAGCCTTCTCATAGCAACTAAGGGCAGTGTCATATTGCATCATTTCAGAATACACAACTCCGAGATTATAATATGCAGGCTGCATGTAAGAAGCAAAAGTATAAGCATACAAATCCAAAAAATGTAATTAAACAAACATAAATAGAAGCAGAAAGCAGTCAGAGGGGGAAGGGGAGAAGCCATAATTTCACCGCATAGTGGGGATCTATTTTAAGAGCTTCGTAATACTTCTGAATTCCCTCCTGTGTATTGCCAGAAAGCTTTAAGCTTGTACCAAGATCAGTTAAGACAATTGCTAGACATTCTGCAGCTTGTTTGTATGAAGGATCTGCCTTCAGAGCCTTTTGATGAGACTGCAAGTAAATTCGATCTAGTATAAAGTTCAAATTTGAATTTATATACATGCTTCCCCTTAAATGGGGAACAAGGAAATAGCATTATAAACGAGAAAAACACACGATACAAAATAAATAAGCTACATTAGCACTAGGTACCAAATATTTGATAACATTTGCCCACAAATGCAATCCCTTTCCTCCAAAAATCAACTTATAGAATTCCACAGCACAAATCAAACAATGTAAAAACTCCAACTTGATAGACTATAAAAAATTTCTCCAAACTATTTTAATTCTAACAAAGGCAAGTTCCCCAGTTTCAGTTTGCACCTTAATTTACATTTTCTAAGTGCCTCACAAGCATGTTATAGGAATTCCAAATCCCCCATTAGCGGCTCTAAATTATTAAGCATTCTATAGCAGAATTGAAGAATAAATTGGTTCACAATGTACTAGTAGCAATCACTGAAATGACCTAATAAGGAGGTGACCCAGAAGCCAACTACCATTCTGCTGAAATACATGAAAAATGGAGGCAGCTCAAGGAAAATATAAATGATAAGCTTTCCAATATTCAGAAAAGGATTAACCTTAGCCATTTGATTTAGATGAAGGCATGGTGTTTGAACATTACTAAAGTCAAGCGAGGAGGTAATAGCATCAAGCTTGAAACGCTAATCATGATGGAGATCTAAGGCACTGCCTATCATGTCAGTAAGCCATGATAAGGAACCATAAATTATGAAAACACATGTTAATGATTTAAGGAAATTTCATCAATTGTCATGCTATAGTTTTTCTAAGCATTGACCAATTTGGCATCTGGTAACACTTCTAGGCTGATGTAAGATGGAAAAAGTCTAAAACACACACCAAATTTCAAATATGTTTTCTTAACATACATGTCTCCTTAACGATAGCTAATTTTCACTTGGCAACTTTCTCTTGATTTGAAACGATAGCTAATATATATATATATATATATATATATATATATATATATATATATAAAAGTTATGTGGGTGATTGCAGTCTTAAGAAAGTAAAATCTATACAATTACAGAGTACAAAATAATTAAGAGCATTCTTTTTAATTACCTATATCTACAATGAAAATTCCAAATTAAGATTTCATGCTCATTTATGAATGGCAACCAATGTATAAAGGAATTCTTGGAGCTAAGGCAATCCCACATCGGGAAAATGAAAGAAAAATGGACAATTTATAATAGTAAAGGGAGTCAAACCAAAATGTCTTGGGGCATTTTGGATAAAAGGTCTCTTCAACAATTTTTCAAGCCCACAAAATCCACACTCTTCCCATTTGCAATGTACCGGACCCATCAATTTCAACATGGTATCAGAGCCCAATGGCCTCGCGGCCCATAAAGATTCATCCAATGAATTTAAGAGAACAAGCACAGACAAAGCAAAATGGAGACCTGAGACCTTTGAAACTCAAAATGGACCTATGGCTTCTAAAATTCAAATAGTAGAAGCCCAAGCAAAGCAAAAGATTGAGATTTAAGGCCCTAAGATTCAATGAATACAAGCCCAAAATGTAAAAAAGATAAGAAGTCACAATTGACCCAATCCAGTTAGACTTGAGGGGGAGTGTTGGAGTTAAAGCAATCCCACACCAGGAAAATGAAAGAAAAATGGAAAAGTTATAATAGTAAAATGAGCCAAACTAAATTGCCTTGATGCATTTTGGATAAAAGGTCTCTTCAACAATTTTCAATTCCACAAAATCTACACTCTTCCCATTTGTAATGGACCAGACCCATCAATTTCAACACTCACCAACAAACAGTACAACAGAAAGTCATATACATAGTTACATGCAGTAATAATTACAAAATGAAGGCTAAAGAACTCCCTCATCAACCTGCTGTGAGCAACAATCCTCATATCACAAACAATGAAAGCAACCAGTATACAAAACTAAATCACATTCCTTGACACGGGTTTATTGAAAGAAGAAAAATATAGTGCACTGTACAAAACCGAATCATCATAATTCTTTCAGTGGATACTCACTTATAAACTAATAACACACCAAATAACATCATTTGATTGCTTATAATTCTCCATAATAAACATGAATTAATCATCACAAGCATACCTCAGCAGCTTCTACCAGTCGACCCTCATCTTTGTACAATATACCACAATGTGTGAGGGCACATGCATTCTGTGGATCCAGCCTGATGGCTTCAGCAAAACTATCAAACGCAAGCCTTCCCATGTTCTGCAGCTGCAGGCATATGCCTTTTCCAATATGCGCTTCAACATTCCCACTATCTTTCTCCAATACACTCTCATAAATGGCAAGAGCATCAACAAATTTGTTCCTGGAATGAAGAATGTTGGCATAAGAGAGAGCATCCTTCCCTCTAAAAACCTTCGATTCTTTTGCTGCACCAACAGAAGTGCCACTTCCACTAGGAGAAGGCTGCAACCCTTTCAAGAAACCATTATCGTCAGTTGATTTCCCCTCTCTTCCATTTCCATTATCTTTTGCTGCCATCTGGATATATGAAAGATCTCACTTCCTAAAATAGTATCAGTAAAAAGTAAATTGACAAGTTTATTTATAACAAAAGTCTATCAGACCAACTATTAAAGGCATTTCTCAACGAGTGTTAGAAAGATTTGAACTTCACAAAAAAATAAAACTGGAACACAATAAAAAATTTTATATTTGTGAGTAATACATTGGACAAGACCTCTCCGAAACAAACAAATGCGACCACGCCCACAGAATAACAAGCATAATAGCACCACCGAAAATACAGTTTAACGAAAAACAGAACAAGGGGAAAAAAACAAAAAACAAAACCTTTCCTTCATAAAATTCAACTGCATAATGAAATTGAAACCTAAATATGGTGTAAAACAATTTTAAGTAACTAACTCCACTGAAAAAAAGATACATGCTTGAACCCAAACTGGTAATATCATATCGATTAAAAATTTAAAACCCTAATGAAGAAAAATATTTATATAAATATCATTATCACAAACTAGCTCCAAAACCCAGTAAAACCCACCGCGAGTATAAACGAAAGATTAAGGATTTACACACAAAAGCGATCCCAGTTTAAGCAATCTGATAGACATTAAGAACAAGGAGAAAGCACGAAAAAGAAAGGGAAGGAAAATAAAAATTAGGGATTTTGATACTCACATTCAAAGCAGAAAAGCGAGCGACAGCGACAGATTACCGAAGCAGAGCAAAAAAGGATTGCTTGGTGGGATACCAAGCCTGTCAAAAGTGGCGCATGACAGGAAGAAAGTTGGTGCAGGTTAAGGCAGGTCCAAGTAAACAAAGAAAAGGGAGAAATTGAAGAAGAAGGAGAAGAAGGAGAAGGAGGAAGAGAGAGAGTCCAAGGGGTAAAGAGGCAGAGACACGCCACTCTCTCGTCTCCAACACAGGAAGTGTTCGATGTGTACCGAAAACCCACCAAGAGAGAGAGAGAAAGGACGATGTTTCCGTTGGTTAATTACTCCACTATAGCATAATAGAGACAGTCCTTATGAGTTTGCCCTCTTATTCTCGCATATTTTTATCTAGACCACTGTCGCACAGCGCACGCTTCTTCACTGCACATTTGCACCCATTTTTTATGGCTGCCTGTCGGCGCCCCGCTTTCTCCTTACCTTTTTTTTACAAGAAAACTGGCTCGTGTTTAACAGTAGAAGTCTGGACACCCAAATTGGCCCCATCTACAAAATTATACTCTGCTTTCAATACACATAATTATCAAATTGTCCCGTCGCTCTCAATTTTTTACACAACGAAATCCAGTGGCCATGGTGTGCATTTGGCCAGTTCAATTTTATACTAAACCGAATTTATATAAATCCAACTGAAGTTAAAATAATTGAATCAAACTTACATTTATATATAACTGAATTTAATTGAATTAAAATATCTTAGTTTGGTTTGATTCAATTAGTCCGGTATTATCAAATATAATATATTAAAATTAATCATCATAACTTTATCAATTATCAAAAAATTAAAATCAATTAACATAATTTTATTAATTACCAAATGATAAAATGAAATAATATAAATTATAATAAATTATTGTAAACTCATAATTGTATTCATTGTCATAATTATCATAAATTAAAATCAATTACATTAATTTTAAAATTACTATAAATTAAAATCAATTTTCACTACTATATAAATTAGCATAAATTAAAATCAATTATTATAACTTTATTAATTATCATAAATTAAAATTAGTTAACATAAATCGAAATAAATTGTCATAATTCATTATTTTATCATCTATCATAAATCAAAATTAGTTATCATAAACTATAATTTTTTCTTTTATCTAAAAATCAGAATCAATCATTATAAAATTTATAAAAATATATAGTCAGTTCAGTTTAATCAGTTTTTCAATATTTTCAATCAAGACAAATAAAATTAAAATTTTTATATACAACTAAATTGAACAAACTAAATTGACTAAATTCATTTTAGTTCATTTTGGATTCAGTTTTGCACACTTCTATTGAAAATCCTTATGGGGAGAAAGAGAGTGAGAGTGAAGATATGTGATCCACTGGAGAGACATTAATAAAAATCATTTATTTTGATTCAAAAAAAATTTTTGATTTTAAAATATTTTATAAATTTAAAAAAAAAAACCTTGCACAATCTCCAAATTACTTTTTTTCATAGACTAAATGAAAATGAATTTGAATTATGTATGAGATTTAGTGACTTGCCTTCTTTTATCATTCCTCAAACATTTAATCAAATTTCTTCTTATTCTTTGTAAAGTGGTCATGTGGAAAATTTTGGAATTACAATCTTTGGCCTTTAACCATTGTATATAAGAACGTCATGACTAGCATTTCTCTTCAAGAGACCAATAATAATCGAGCTCAACTTGAACATGGTCAATCTCTTTTTGAATATCAGTATTTAGATAATGCAAACCATATAGCTCATGTAATATGAATTCCAAATTAGCAAATGTTTACAATTATTATATATATGATCTTTAGCCCACATTTTCAAATGTTTTTGATACAGGAGAAAGTCTGGAATATACCCTGATCTCTAGCATTCTCTCAAATCCCTGCTATAACATTTTTACACCCTTTATACTTATCCCATAATTAACTAATTAAGGGGATCTCGACTCATTTGAAAATAAATAAATCGCCAAATGTCTATGGTCTAATCCCACTAGATCCCCATGAATGACAAAAGCCTTTGGGAAAAGAGAAAGTCAAGGTTCATTCTCAACAGTCTAATCTAACTACTCTTCTATCAAATTCCAGTCATGTTCTTCGGTTTGACCAAGTAAACATATTTTCATGAAAACCTAAATCAACCAACTAACATTATTTTTAAAACTTAATGGAAACTTTCAATATCCCTCTCTCGATCCCAAGTACTTCATCACTTTTCAATTAAATTAGATATAATATTAAAATTCCCTGTACATATCAAAAGGGTACCAGAAGAAGTTCATAATCCAATCAACTCATTCCAAACTCAATTCCTTTTATCCCTTATTGGAGTCCCATACACAAAAGAGACCAGCCAATACTGCTCTTCAACTGCACAACAATGCATAATATTCTTGTTAGTATGGAGTATTTGAATATTAACCCAATCCTTCCACCATGATTGAAGATCTTTAGAATACCCTACTGGATTACCTATAAAGCCTATGCTCATTCTCAAAGAGCAACTTTTACCATCCTCTTGTATAGTTTCCATCAGAAAAACAATGAAATTTCTATATTTGCGAATAAGGTCTATAAGCATTCTAACTACCAGAGGATGCCCCAATCCTCTGCAGTTCCACACCAAACGACTCATGGTTGCCCTGGTGGCTTAAGGCCGACCACTGACGCCTTTGGATCTTACGGGTTCTCCCTGGACTGCAATATACAATTACGACTAAAACTCTGTGCATCCGTTTGTTGAGCATACCATTGCTTGAAACGTTCAACCAACTCTTTTTCATGTCCATCGTTTCCAATTTCCTCAATCAAATCAAATGGTGAACGTAAACGGTAATGTAAAACAATGTTACCTGTCCTATTTCGCTTTACCGTAATTGAATCAATGGTTATATTGT
Organism: Triadica sebifera; assembly: GCA_023653625.1. NCBI lineage: Eukaryota > Viridiplantae > Streptophyta > Magnoliopsida > Malpighiales > Euphorbiaceae > Triadica > Triadica sebifera. The sequence continues at coordinate 24,685,778 of CM042908.1, read as the reverse complement.
GATTTTCTAAGTGTTAACACTTAATATATCTATTGTTAATTGGCATATAACTGACAAATTTTTTTAGATTTTGATATGATATTCTCTGTTTTATGGACTTTGTCCAAAGTATCTATTTAGAAAAATTGTTTTCAAAATTCATACTACAATCCAGACTCAAATCACATCAATTCCTAAATGTGTCAACTCAGTTGACAATTTGATATCATTTAACACTTTCTTCAAGTGGGTTTTTACCTGGATATTTTAAAATTTTTGCATATTAAAAAATAAGTAATATTAAACTAATAATTTGCATGACTAGATATATTTACGTACAAAATGAAATGCAAATTAAAAGAAAGAACAAAAATAAAGAACCAATCAAAATATTATGTTCAATTTGCTGCGATTCCTCTATAGCAAAACCCACAAAACTATCCCATATGAGCTTTTAAAAACTATTTACAAATCTCCTACTTTTCAAGACTTTTTACCTAAGAATGAGATAAGAAGACTCGCGCTTTAGGCATATTATTTAGTGGTACATATTTTTTGGCAAGTAATTTTAAATAATAAAATATATAAAAAAATTTAACATTTATAACAAAAATAGAAATATAAAAAAATAATGTTACAAACAAATATTATTTATAAATAACAATTTATTAATAATAATAGTTATCGTGACTTTAACATTCAGTTATTCAAAGTTAACTTTTATTGATTTTCATTTAATGTTTCATCCAAAATAACTTAGACTAGAACTCAAAATGACATAAAGAGATACGATTGCTATTGCAGCCCAATATAACATAATATAATTTGGTACCTAATAATAATATGTTGGCTTTATGCGTCTAAAAGTATGATCAGTTTGGCGCATTTGGGTCCAAAAATATCATAATTAAAATTCTATATAACAAATTTTCTAATTGACTTATCAGACTCTAATTATAGACTAAGTATATTATGAGCTTATTAATTACATATTAATTTAATTTATTATTTTATTTCACAATCAATTATTATTTTAGTATATACAGTTTGTCATGCAGTTATTATCACTTAAAATTTTTAATCAGAACCATCAGGCTAAACCATCCAAAACAGAATAATTATTCACATTATTTGATTTTATAAAAAAAATCATAAATCAAATAGTTAACAACTAAATATTCATTTATATCATAAATAAATTTAAATAAGTACAATATAAAATGAAAACAGTTGTCAAACGCCTCTTACAAATAAATTAAAGTATTAAAATAATTCATTTAGTAATTTATTCAATTAATTTTTTTTCTCTTTCGTGATCCTACTAGCGAGTTAATCTTAATTCCCACCATCGACATGCCATTGATTAGACTTTTTTTTTAATTCTCTACTTTATCTCTATATTCCAACCTTATTTCATATTAAAATATGACGATTTTCAAAATGGGAATTGGGGCTGTTCAAATTGTTTTAAAATTCCACTGAATTTTTTGTTTTAATTCATCATGGGAGGACTTATGCTTTCCATTAAAATTTTAGTCTTTGATGGGTCCTCCTTATTTAATTCTTCATTCAACCTCAGTTTTGGGGATTTCTTAAGCCATCATTTGAATTAATTTTTCTGTCTAATTCGGGTCAGGGAGCAGCCCAACCAGTCCCAAATTTCCCCTTACCTCTCACGGGTTACACGTACAAACTTACCATCCCCTTTTTTAACTAGTTTTTTTCATTCCCATAGTTACCGTAACATGGCAGCCCCCTCACGGCCATGGTTCAATTTTCCTTTATTAATATTGTTTTTCACCCAATTAATATTAATTAAGTTAATTAATTAATTACTTAATCTTTTTAAATAATCTTGTTCTTCTCCACAATCAAGCAAAGGGAAAATTGAAACTCATCCTCCATGTCACGGCAACTCATGGATTCGCTATTCACAATCAAATTTTCACTTCAGCACATTTCTCAAACAAAAAGAAATAAAAAAAGGAAGAGGAATAAGAAGAAAACCCAACTGTTACCTTCCTCTACCGTTGGCCGAAACACCATGAAAAACCTTCTTCTTTTTTTTCCTTTTCTTTTCATAAATTATTTGCTTGATTCACCTTCTCCTTCAATTAGCTTGCCAAAAATCTCCATTTCTCCTTTCAAGTTTTAGCTATGGCCGAAATTCTCAAGGTTTTCTCTCTCTCCTATTTTTTTTCTTCCTTCTTTGCTTAATTCTTGGTTTGCATCTTCACTTTCTCCAATTTCCCTCATGAATTTCACTTTTTCCCTTGATCTTTCCTTCATTTGCCCAAAGAGGAAATGAAGGATTTTTTTTATGAATATAACTACGGATACTAAAAAGGGTGGATGGAGGAAAATGTTGGTTAGGTGTAGAATTGTGTAGAAAATGGGCCAACTTTCTCTTTTATTATTATTATTATTATTATTATTATTATTATTATTACTATTACTATTACTATTATTTATTATTAAATTATAATCTCATCTCCCATCGTTACATGTAATTATTAATGATATTTAATTTAATTAATTTGACAAATATCCAATTGAATCTTCATTCTTGTCCCTTTCTCTATAATTAACCTCAAAACTTTCTACTTTTCTTAATAAAGTCCATACGATGGATTTTCTTTTTTCTGTTCAAGCGCCAAATTTCTTAATTTTTATCGATTACACTCTCGATTAATTTTTTCCTTAAATTATCTAGCAATTTATTTAATTGCTCCAATTTCACTCTAAATTAAAATTTTATTTTCTCTGATATAGTATGAATTTTTATTTTCTCTCTTTTAGTTCAAATTTACACTCGACTCGGTCCGGCGCATTTGATTTCAAAATGCGCATCAATGATCGTATGCGATGAATCCAACAGCAGGAGCCAGAGACACAAGATCTAAAGCGACGGAAGTCACCCCTTTCCCTTGCATAACACGGCAAGTCTACACCATACTATCAAAATTTGTTTGGTCATAACATAATAATTGTGTTTGCTCACAATCCATCTGCATATATAAATAGTACAAACTGAATATAAATGCATCTATATATTAATTTGAAATTTCTGCATGATTTGCTTGAGGGCCTTTACATTAAAATTACTAAAAAAATTATCAGATAAATCGATAATTTTTTTTAATTATATATATCTATATATAGTTTAAAGTATAATCATATGATGATTTGCTTTATAATATTAATTATAACAATAGTTATAATAATATTTTTAATTGTATTATATATCTTATTGTTATCCTTATTGAATAATAACAATAAAATATAATTAATAGTAAATCTAATCGAATTCTATAATTTTAACAATATTTAAAGAGTACTTAATTTATTGGATCCTATTATTATTATTATTATTATTATTAAACTTAAGAGAACCATGATTTCCAATTAACAATACAAAAAAATGAAAATAAAAATTAATTGCAGAGTACTACAACTAAAAAATTTTGCTTCAATAATTTCATGTATATGTGTGGAAACATTTAGAACAAAAATACTAAAAGAAAATTAAGAGAGAGAAAGTAAAGTGAAGAATGTAAAACGTGTTAACTTACTTAGCTTTGGATGTGAAGTAAACCAACCATCATCTATGCTCGTGATTGACTATTAGCTTCACCTTCCCCTCCTCTTCTTCCTCTCCATTATACCCTCCTTATAAATATCTCCTCTCTTTTCTGATTTACACTAATTAATTCACTAAACATGCAAAATTCCTCAGATGATAGAGATGGCGTCTCCACTTACATGGCCCAATGGCCCATTTATACACTAGCTTGGTCACCTCGCCGCAGCGACCAAAATTACAGGCTCGGCATTGGAAGTTTTCTCGAAGACTACAGCAACAAAGTTGAAGTACTTCAGTTCAATCTCGACACTTGCAATTTCACCACCGACACTCGCCTGGTCTTCGACCATCCTTACGCCCCCACCAACCTCATGTTCTCCCCCGTCCAAGGAGGCGCTAATCCCGACATTATCGCCACCTCCGGCGACTACTTACGTCTGTGGCAAATCTACGATGACAGAATCGAGCTCAAGTCACTCTTCAACGGCAACAAGAGCAGCGAGTTTAATTCCGCCATAACTTCTTTCGATTGGGCGGATTTCGATGTTCGTCGTGTGGCTACATCTAGCGTGGACACTACGTGCACAATTTGGGATATAGAAAAGGAGACTGTAGATTCTCAATTAGTTGCCCATGATAAAGAAGTGTTTGATATTTCTTGGGGTGGATTCAATGTTTTTGCTTCTGTCTCTGGTGATGGTTCCATTAGAGTTTTTGATCTAAGAGATAAAGAAAGATCAACTATAATTTATGAAAATCCAATTCAAGAATGCCCCTTGTTAAGGGTAGAGTGGAACAAATGTGATCCAAGATTTGTAGCTACAACAGCCATGGATAGTAATAAGGTGGTAATTATAGATATTCGCTATCCAACTACTCCTTTGATGGAGCTATCTAAGCACAAGGCAAGTGTTAATGCTATTTCTTGGGCTCCGGTCACCGGACAGCAATTATGCTCAGTTGGTGATGATTCTAAGGCTTTGATATGGGATGTGTTCGACTCCGCCGCCGGTTACCGCTCCGACAATGGCTGTGACGACGTGCAACCTGATATATGGTATGAATCGGTGGCTGAGATTAATAATGTACGGTGGGCGCCTGCGGATTTCGGTTGGATTGCTATTGCTTGTTTGAACAAATTGCAACTCTTGAAGGTTTAGAAAATTCCAATGCATGTATGAATGGCTATTAAGCCAGTTAGTAATAAAACGATCAATATATTATTTATGCACCTTGATTATTATTATTTTTTTACTAAATTTTTTATATAAAACGTGTTAAATTGACAAAATTTAATTTTTACATTATTAAATATGGAATATTAAAAGAAATAAATTCATGTACCATCCAAGATGTCATAAATATAATAATTCAATTCATTTTATAACTAAAAGAATTCCAATTAAAAAAATAAAATTCTTTTTTTTTTCTTTTTTTATAATTATAATGGATCCGACTATAAGGTTGGAACTCGGTGTTACTTACAACTTCTGTCATTTTACCAATACAGCTAAGTTAGAACTTATTGGTAAAAATAAAATTCTACCTTTAAATTTAAGGGTAAAATATAAAGGTCAAACATTTTTTAATCTAAATAAATTTTATCATTTAAAAATTTGATTGAATTCTTTTAATAAGAAGAATAAATGAAAGTTTAATATAAATATGACTTCAAACATGTCTTAAATATTCCAACTTCCGAGTAGTTTGGGAGGAAATATTTTGTTGTCATTTTTTTCATTCTTTTAATTTTCCACGTGACATTTTCGTGTAATAGTTTTAAATCATATATATATATATATATATATATATATAATATAATAAAGAAAGCGACTTTTTTATATTTATTTTTTTATAATTTTGATTTTTTTAAAAAAATAATTAGTAATTAAATTGGTAGTTGAGTTGTCATTTCTATGAATAATTTATAGATTTTAGTTTTAAGTTTGTAAGGCCAAAGAGTCCTCCCATGAACTAAGAAATAGGAAAGAGGAAGAGGGATGCCATTGGATTTGGTAAAGGAAAATGATGGGAAATTGGAGTAGGGACCGTTAAAATAATTTTGTTTTAAACATTCATGCTTGCTCGAAAGAATTTATGGCATAAAATTATTCACATTTTCTTATTATTGTAATATTTTAAAATATTAAAGAAAAAAAAACTAATACTTTAGATCTTTAATATTGTTGTTATTGATAATTTTTCAATAAAAGCCAATGGTTTAGTCCAATATCTATGTTGCAAAGAGATGTAATTAAATTCTTTCACTAATTAAGTTATATATAAAAATTAATTTACGTTTGTTTTTCATTGTTGGTAGATACCGAGGATATCCCATTTAAGATCCAAACAGAACTTTTTAATCTATTTTTGTAATTATATCTATTTTTCAAGGTTTAATAATTTAAATTTTATTTATTTTATTATCTGCACCATTTTATAGTGGCATACCTATATTTTCTTTTAATTTTTTTTATTTTATTTTCTTATGTTAAATTTTATTTTATTTCTTTCATAATTTTAGGCCGCGTCAAACTTGTAGATGAAGTCATGCAGAATCATATATTTTCAGTGTTTTAGAGAGATAGAAAATAAGTCCTTTTAGACAATATTGAAATTTAAAAAAAAAATTGAACAAAAAAATGAATCAAATGTTTATCCAAAATTTGTTTTCTCATTATCCTTTGAGAGGGTCGAAGCTATTCTATTTAATTATTTTTACAGGTAGTTTTTTCTAAATTAAAAAAGAAAAAGAAATAACATAGTTCTTATTTTTTTTACAGAAATTTGAAATTTTTGAATTTTAAGAAAATATATTTATTCTTTGAAATTAAATTTTAAATTATAATCCTATTATAAAATATAAAAAAATAATATGAGCACATAAAAAATAGATAAATAGTTTAATAATACATTTTATTTTAATAATTATCCTTAAAGATAATAATATAAACAAATTTAAATGATAACTCAGATACTAATTTAATTATTAAAAAATTTAAAAAATTTAAAATTATATAAAAATGATATATATATATATATATATATATAACACTAAATTTTCACTTGGGAAATTAGAACATTAAAGAATGAAAAAATGACAACAAAATATTGCCCTTAAGAGCGATGACTCGATAAGTACTTGGAAGTTTGGAAAACTCAAGACGTGTTTGAAATAATTAATATTTATATTAAACTTTCATTTATTCTTATTAAAAGAATTCAATCGATTTTTTGGATAAAATTTATAAATTCTTAAATGATAAAATTTATTTAGATTAAAATATAAAATGAATATTTTACTTTTTATAAAACAGAGTCAATGGTATCCTAATGTGATCTTTTGATGAAGAAAAAACAATATTTATTTTTTATAGAAATTTGTAATTTTTAGTAATTAAATTAGTTATAAAATTTTAATTTAAAATGATATATTATTATTTTCAAGGATAAATGTAATACATACATCAATAAAAAAAATTTAATGCAAATAAAAATTTTAGTTTTTACCTTATAAATAATAAACTATTTTCCATGTGATCTCACATAATTCATATATTTGTTTCAATTACTTCATAATTAATTAACTCGTTATCTCAATAACTGACAATTTTCTCTATATTAATTTTTATTTTATTTTCTTCACATATTTGGTGATACATACTTATATTTTTTTATGTAAATTTTATTATATAAAATTATTAAAATATCATAAAATAAATGAAGAAATAACAGAAAAAGTAATATAAAGAAAATGGATAAAATTTTCGTATCTATTAATTTTATTAATAATAACTACCATATATTATTGAAAGACAATAAAAATAATAAAATTAAAAACACTTTAATAAAAAAAATAAAAAAAAATTTGTAAGCATTTTTGAAATTAAAACTGGGTAATACATGAAATTTTTCTCTTCATAATTTTACCGTTATTTGTAACATAAACAGATCAATCACCCACCTTGACGTTTGGTTCAAACGGCCACTTCTGCAAGGCTTTAATTGTTTTTTTTAACTGGCAAAATCCATATTTATTAAAAGGAATATATAAATAAAAGAACCAATAAGGGATCGAACCTTCTTCTTTCCTTGTTGAAGCAATGACGATGACAATTGAAGGTACGGTTTCTTCATCTCTTCTTTCATCTATAGTTCCCGGTTTCTTTTATAATCTAAATTCAGATTTTTACCTTTCCCATTAGTTTAATTTGGGAAATAGTGGATCTGTTTACGACTTTTTTTTTTTTTTCCAAATATTATGTTTTTCGTTCTAAGTTTTGGTTTGGGGCTCACTGTTTACGACTATTCTTGTACGGAAAAGAGCGAAAGGATAAATTTAAAGGAAAATTAATGCCTGGAAATGCATTGCAGAGGAAGAAGTTGTTTGAAGGAGATTTTATGATTTGAAGGTGGAATATTTGACAACCGATTGGTTGATTAGATCTGTTTGATTAATTACCTGGTCTATTTTGTGCGTGTTTTAATACTCTTGGGAATGACTTTCTATTTAGTCTGTTAAGATAGGAACTGTACGTAAGACATGGGCTCAATTTTTATTCAGGGACCGTGATTAATGGTTGGTCTTACTCCCTATTTGTTTGGAGACTATAACATTGTCAATGTCATCAAGTCTGAATTCTTTAGTTTTTGTTGGCTGTTCTGGGTATCCAAAAGTGTTGTCCATCTAATATTTAGTTATACTTAAAATAATGTCCGCTACTAACTATTCTTTTTTCTTTTGTTTTGGTGCATTGCTGCTTTTGGTTTGGTGAATCAACATCAACTTTTTCTTTACAGTGTAAGTTGGCTGCTTTAATCTGTAATTATTTTGTTCTACATTTTAGTAAAATTTCACAACATTTCATAACTGCAGGCTTGCTGGGCTTGCTTTTATGTTTTCGGCTAGCATTCTACTGCAAATATTGGTATTTTTTTTAATCAGATAAGTTAAATTCAGACGGTCCTGTTTTATTATTAATCATCTAACAATTTTTTCAATGATATTGTAATCATATCACATTACCTTTTGATATAATTTAGTGGCTGATATTTACATGTATCCATGTTTTTCTGGCTCTTTTTGGTTGGCATTTTCCTTTTACTAGCTTTTACTTTTACAAGATGCATGAGGAAGAAATGGAGGGCTCCTCCTATGATGGTGCCTTGGAATCTTAGGGCATTATTGTGTTTTCTTTTCAAACATGGAATGATATTTTTTTTTTGTCTGGCTCCTTCAGTTTAGGTAATAATCTTTCTTTTTGGTGGAGGGTGAAGAGTGATTCTATTTAAACATTTTGAAAGGCTTGGAAGAACTTTAGGAAACAAGCCAACAACTACCTTTTTTTTCCCTTTAGATGTCCTTTCTCCAAAAAGGTTTGCCTGTTTGAGTAGAGGAGTGATGGTTTAATAGGATTGACAAATTGGTACAGTAAGTAGTGTTCATAATGGACAATGCAGGTTCACTGCTCAACACTTGAAGAGGGTTTGAGATTTTATCACTGAAGAACTGATGGTTATGTTCAGATATGTTTTTGTCAAACTAATAGAGGGATAAGGAGCGTTTGATGCCATGGGGTGAGATGTATTGAGTCGACTTGTCAAACTAATAAAGAGATAAGGAGGTCTTGAGATTTTGTAATTGAAGAAACCATGGGGTGAGATATACTATGTCAGCTTATCAAATTCTTAGAAAAATTGAGGGACAGATGCATTTCGAGGAGTGGTAATTTTTCGCATATATAATTGGAAATGCACCGTTTCAAAGTTATCTTACCCTGGTTGTTTGAAGGATATCCATTCTGAAGACAAACTTTCTTCTATTTTGCCTTTCTAGGCATGAATTTTCTTCCTGCTTCCTTTTCAACTGCATGCTGAATGAAATAATGTAATGGGATTTTGTTCCTGTTTTCACTCTAAGGTTGCTAGAATGGGCAGTATTTCACTAGCATCATTATCGTCATTCTAGTTCCATTTTGGAGATGAAAGTGGGTTCTTTTGGAGAGGAAATTAATCATGATAAGATGCAGTTGCAGAATTTATGAGAAAATTTGGTGAAATTTGAGGAAGCTCGTGAAAATTATTTTAAGCAAGCAATGATAAGTAAAAAAAATGCTGGTAATTATTGAGTCACGGTTTTGCTGAAGTCAAAAAAATTTGGAGGCTTTGCATTTTTAAATGTTAACTTCTTACAAATTGCATAAAAAAAGGCTACCATAATTTGTAAGGTGTAGAAAGATTCAAATCTGTAGCAAACATCTGAATGTATATGTTCCAAAAGTTGATTTGGCTCTTTGAAAGATTTAGTTAGTCCTTGACTTATTACAATAATAAAATCTTTCAAACTATTTGTGGAAAGTTATTTTCCAAGAATAGTTTAATAGGTAGGATATAAAAAATCGGTTGATGCCATGAATCTAGCAAATAATGATCAAGGAGTAAGAATTAAGCAGATATTAATGTTAGTGGAGGAAGAAAGATTGTTATATTTGACATGCCATTCGACTGCACATAACTTAAAATTTTTCTGCATCAATTGGTTGCACTCGCACCCATTCTGTACTTGTGGAGATCAAATCAAGCTTATGATTGCCTATTCTCAGTTCAATTATAAAAGAATAAACAATTCTATGCTTCTGGAGATTAGATCAAGATTGTGATTGCTTATGCTCAATTCAATTATAAAAGAATAAACTTTAATGGCTTAACACTTCCTTTGGTTGGGTCACTTTTGTATGGCTCTTGTGTAAGGCTGAGAACCATCCTCTTTTGTATAATTCTATTGCCTAATGAGCCTCATTGTTTATATCTTCTTTGCTATGTGTAACTATGGCATTGAGGAAAGAAATAATATGACTTGATCTTACACTATTTTTGTAATAATCCCATAGGTTCGAGATAAATTCTAGACTATGTTGTCCTGTTGATCCAGGTGATTGGAGTAGGATACTATCTCCTTTTTCTTTAAATGGTTACAGCTTTGTCTTCCATAGAGATTTTCTTCAGTTGACTTGGGAATTATGGATCTAAAATATGATTTAGCCATGGGAGAAAGTTTATCTTTACTCAGTTTTGGAGACTTGGAACTTTTATTACCTGTTTCCTCAAGTGATGTTTGATTAGAATTGAAGACCTTACAACACTGCTACGAGTTTAGCCCTTTTTTAAAGTTCAAGCAATAAATGAGCTGTAGTCACTGGTACTAAGGAAAGACCACTGGAATAAAAGGCTCAATTGCGAAAGTTAGAATTCCCTGACAATATAATGGATCCGAAGAGATTTGGAGCTGAAGAGAATATGTATATATATGAATTTGAAGGAATTTTGAGAATGAATTTTAGGTAATTTGGAATTAGAAACAAGGCAAAAAAGTTGATTACATTGTTGTGTTAGATCTCTTGTGGAACATTTAGTTCTATAAAAATGCTAGAATCTCCGAGAACCAAGTATTGCTCTGCTATTTTTGTTTTTTCATCCACCGCAAATGCTATAGAATGCCTTCTTGCCTTCCATTTTGTTCTCTCTCCTCCCCTACCTGGTGAATTCTTGTTTTGTTTATTAGTAAGACTTGTTCTTTCTCACTTATCTAATTGGGATGACAGGCTTGTGCAATATACAACAACTGGTGGCCAATGTTATCAGGTTGGTGCTGTTTGGTTTATCCGACTTGCAAGCTTTCCTTTCACATTTCGGAGTGATAATGTGAATTCTGTTGTTCAACAGCTCTCATGTATGTGCTGGTGCCTATGCCTTGTTTATTCTTTGGAGGTGGCTCAACTCAGTTTCTGATCAGCCGGGATGGTGGCGGGTGAGTACTCAATTTAAACCCTCTGTATCATGAACTATCACTAGTAAAGTTCTTTTGTCAACAAGCATGGATGCACACAAACATGTGAATTTTAGAACAGTAGCAAATTTTATTATGCTAACGTATTTGTTAGACCATGCTCAAAATATTTCATGTGTGAATGCACTACTGTGACATTTGGGTGGGATGATATGAATTGAAGTTAGATAGATTTGATAATTAATATGTTTTTTTAAACCATTAAACTAATGCACATAGATTGAAAAAAATTTAATTAAGAGTGGTTTTAAAATCCCTGTTAGATGTTGTAATTCGAGTTCACATCCATTCATGGATATAATAAACGAATGGATATATTTCAAACTTCATGTAATTTAACTAAAGATCATTCTCCATTCCTGCCATATGAAGTCCTTTCGTCTGCAAGATCATTCTCCATTCCTGCCATATGAAGTCCAAAGACAAAATGATTGCATTTCATCTGCAAGACTTCTATTCTAAAGTTTATTTCTTTCTTCTCTTGGTTAAAATTGGAAAATAAATCATATGCACCTGATAATCCTGATAATGCATTTGTATTCTAGTTAAGAATACCAGGAATATCTTCATAAGTTTTTACCAAATTTGAATTTCATGATTTACACACACTGCTATCCAAATGCAAGATTAGTTATTTGAAAACTTCTTATTGCAGTTGGATAGATGCTGCTAAATTCCTTACTGGGGCATCAGCTATTGGGAGCATAGCCATCCCTATTGTCCTTAGGCATGCGCATATGATTGAAACAGGGGCTATGCTGATCGAGTTCACGTCATTCTTCATATTTGTCTGCACAGTGTTGTGTTTTCATCGTGCCAGTTTAGAAGATGATTGGTGATTGATACTGCACTTGATAAATTCTGATATGCCTTCCATGGACAAACTATGACTAATTTGAGACAGATAGAAAGAAAAGCAGGACATCCCACCTTGTAAATTCCTTTTTATTTATGTATATCTTGGTAACTTACTAAGGAATTATGACAAGACATTGACTTTGCTCAGACTGAATAGATAGTGCGACTTCAGAATTTTTCTAGGGCATGAATTATTTATTTCTGTTGGGCTGGTCCAGGTTAAGAAAATTACCATATATGTATATTGCTTGAAATTTGGTTTGCAGGGTGCAGAAAGAGTTGTCATTTCTTCAGAAATTCTTATTGGGGAAAGCGCAGGGATGTTTAGTGGCAAAAGGCTTAGTGGATCTTCGTAATTGGACATTGATAGTTCAAATGATCTCATCATTAATCTCACCCTTGAATTAATTTTAAAGAAATTTGACTGCGAAAGCTTTAAATTCGATCTTGAATGATGCCTCATCAATTTATTATTATTATTATTATTATTATTATTATTATTATTATTATTATTATCTGATATTGTTTCAATTAATTTGTAAATTTGATTATAATACTTTTAACACAGTTTCTATGTCCATACACAAAATGCTTGTGAAGGACTTAAGTAAATTTTATGGAATTCACTAACAAAGCGACATTTTTATATTTTCGATATGCACTAAAATATTTTGTCAGGTTTTGCACTGTAAGTTTCAAAAAGAAAAATCATATTTATTAGTGGTAAATTATTATAAAATGATTGTGGACGGATTATTTTGAAATTTTAGTTGATTTGTTAATTTTTTTTTATTATCCTCATGTTGATGTGATTTATTACTAATAAATATGAAATTAATATGATTTTTTTTAACCACGGAGAATATTAAAAAAAACGTATAGTTTAAATTATATTAACTAAATAAATTTTATTTTATTTTAATTTGTATGAAGATAGAAGCAGGTCAATTTTTTTCCTCCTCAAACAGTCTCCTTAGTCCTATATTTTCTAAAGGGTATGTTATAGGTTTGTTTTCAAGAGCTAATTCGTTGACCTGAGAAGGAGAAAGAGAAACAACAAAAGAACTAATGAAGTCATATTTTATTTTTGATACAATCATCAATCATGAACCATGTATTCTAAATTTGTAATTCAAAAGCCGGTGGGATCTTTTTTTATTATTTTCCTTTAGCCGACTAAGGAAACCAAAATCATCGAATTATATAAATTAAAAAAAATCATTGAACATATATATATATATATATTTATTTTTTTTTTTCAATCCACTTTTGTTAGTTAGTTTCTGCAATTAAAAAATGTTTTCAACTAGCTTTCTTTATTTTAATATTTCTCTCCTAGTTATAGTCTTCGTTTAATTACAAAAATAATCAAAGCGGCAAATCTTCATTAAAATACAAGGAATAGTTTCTGCGTTGCATGGTTGATTATATATATATATATATATATATATATATATATATATATATATATATATATATATATATATATATATATATATATATATATATATATAATCAGCTCATGAAGGAGAACTAACATATATCAGATGGAATGAATGAATATAATTAAATATCTACTGGGTGGCACCAATATTATGTCAAAATGAACTTTGATTCTTCTACCTCACATTTTAAAAATTGGCTCTAATGAGGAAATTGTCCAAATTAAAAATTAGCTCTAATAAGAAAATTTTCAAAATTGTTTTTATAAAACTTTATAATAAATTGATATGAGATATATTAACATGCATATTAAACAAATTTATTGGACGTGACCAAATGGATTTTGAATTTGTACACGTGCATTACATATGAGTTGTAAAAGATTTGTTGCCAGTTGTGGGGTTGATTTCTTCTCACGTAGCTGGCATATTTGCATCCTGCTTGGGACGCCGACATGTCTAGGATGGAAAAATTTACGTGTTTTTTTCTAGTTACAATAATCTCCATATAATCTTTCATTATTATTTCTCTTACATTTTTTTTTGGGTGCGGATTTATCTTAATTATGTTTAATTTAGTAGAATAATAAATTAAATATTTTTTGGTTAATTTGATAAATTATATTATCCGACCAATTGGATAATTCTTTCAATTTTCTTAAAATTTTTTAAATTGCTATATTATCGTTGTAATTGTAGGGGTATGAACACCTACTGCACTGCGAGATATAGACAAGACTACAAGCCTATTTATCCAAAGTTACAGTTCTTTCATTGAAGTAGCTGGGTGCAAGCAAATACCACATCGAGTTGGATTTTGGATTGGATTGACCAATCCATTTTGTAGTATGCACCTCTTAGCAAGAAGGAGAGTTGCCTAAATTATTAGGATATGACTTACCTTGGTCTGCCCCAACATACGGACCGAACCTATCTATTGTAATGACACACTATTTATGCTATTCTTAATTATAAAACCTCATATTTAATTATTTAACAAAATGGTTAAACTGACTGGAGTTAAACTTTTAATTTGAATCTGGAAAGAGCTTGTGTGAAATAGGATGAAAATATTAACCAAGCCTCGTTTCTTCATCCATTGATTGATTGGGGGGGGGGGGGGGGGGAATGGAAACATAGTCTTTTTTTCTCTTTCGGATTTGATTAAGAAGAAACTGTTCATCAATGGAGATTTTGGCGACTGTTATATTTTAACACATCAAAATTTAATGCAGACCAAATGATAGATGAGCAAAGTGTGGAGTTTCTGAACTGTTTGAATAAAAAATGGGCAGACTTTACGCCCAAATCAAATTCAAAACATCATAATTTTTAATTCATGATAAGTTTCAGGGCTCATAATACATTGAATTGAAGTTTATTCAAAGATCTATACACAATGGGATTTTCCGTCACGGCTAGTTTTGAGGCCAAATTCGACCATTTGAAACTCTTTTTAGAAGCCTTAAAATTTTTAGTTTAATTTTATCAGTTATTTCATTTTTTTAAATTGTTTCTATTGGACTTTCTGTTGGCTTTGTTTTAATCTTCATTATTTAGGATTTTGTCATGATACTATATAAATATGTTATATTTACAATAATAAAAATCCCCTAATTTCCTAAATTTCGGTACTTCACTTTGGAAAACAAAGATATTTGATATCCAGTATTAGAAGATCACTTTCGGGTATTCGTGCGCGAATCAACAAATTGTCATAATTTTCACTGTGTCAAAAAAGAAAAATATTTTAGCATCAAGATTTATAGGTTAAGGGCAAATTTCAGCAAAAGCATGTAACTTAAGCGGATAGCATTATATGTGTAATACTGAAATTTGATCAAAAGAGACAGACCAATCTTGCAAAAATGAAGAAAGATTAGTTTTAGAAAAAAAAAATTGCAAGAAGCATGGAAGAGGGCAGTTGTTGAAGATGAAATAAGTGGAAGCGATAACTGCAAAGGGCAATTTGTCGAAGAAGTATTATATATATATATATAACTTCTTTTTTTGTTATTTTGTTAGATGAATAAATAAGAATATAAATTTATAAGTAAGATAATACATCGTTATTCCATTTGTGTAGGGATGTAGATCAAATATAGCTAAGTCTTGTCCAAATCATTACAAGTCGATATCTAATAAATTCAGCTTAATAAAATAGATTTAATACAAAAAAAAGACAGTTCATTCTTTTACATAATTTCACGAAGAGAATCATATTTCATACATTTCTAACGTTCAGATAAGTAAAACTTGGAACGTTTCCATTACTAGGAAAAGTAAAATGTATATAAAATATATATTAAGATTGATGTTAAATATTCTATCACTGGCTATATCTTAGCTGCTTTGCAGATTTAACTTGTTCGTTATAGTCCAAACATTTGATCTTCTCCATTATCATACCAGCTGTATAAATCCTCCCAATCCCAGAGTGGTTCATTGCCTATGTCCATGGACATGTTAATATCCCCAGTTTGTGAGGGAGGCCCACAGGCTTGTGGGTTTGAGCTTTCTGCATTAGCATCCACCGTTAATGGAGGGTTTTGCTGACTTATTCTTACCTCTTCAGGGGGAACCTGTTGAGCCCTTGGCTCCCTTATCTCTACGCCAATCGGCCTTCTGTCGAATGCTCGTCGGCTCCTATTACATGTCTTGTACAAACGGCATAAGCTAAATTCTTGCCTTAGCTGCAAATTATAGAGAGAAATCATTCAATAATCATAGTCTGCACTGTAATTCATGATAATTAGACCTAAATATATATGACATAATTTTTTTTATGTTTCTTTAATTTTAAACCATTCACAATCCTATACAACTCCAAATTAATTCATATTTGTGTTTGACATTTATGAAGCAAAATTCTTCTTTCTAAATTTTAAGGATACTCCATAATTAAATTATACCACATATATAAATTTATTTTTAGAATAATAGCATGGGGTGATATTTGCTTAGCTAGGATTTTCCTATATATATAAGCCCTAAACTCATCTCGAAAGCCAAAAATGTAAAAATACGAACATATAACCCCTTTTCGAGTTTTAATTATTAGCTTATACATAGAGTTAGTAATTAATAAAATCATGCAAAGGAATCAAACCCTAGTTGGCACACGGAAATAGAATGGTGCGTGTATGCATATATATAATGCGAGAGATAGGGAAATAATTAATGGTGAACCGTTGAAGAGGATGATGAGGATGGTTGTCCTTGAATGGCTTTATATTCATTCAATTTCCAGTCTGTTTTACGTCCATTAGGAACTCTTCCATCATAGAAAACCATGGTCTTCTTCAACCCAATGCAAAGGTTGTTTGAAGAATAAACATAAACAGGTGAACCAGTAGATTTCCAGTATCCGCTCGTAGTGGTTCTCTTCGGCTTTCCTCCATGAACTTCCCTCTTCTGTCTGGGATTAAAGAAAAACCACTGCTCGTCAGGGTCTTTCCGGCATATTTCTCCCGATAATTCTGCATTTTTTAATCCAGCAATTAAGAACAAGGAAAACATCAGCATATAGTTCCAATCAGAAAATTAAATTTTTTATTGAAATTATAAAAAAAAAAAGAAAGAAAGAAAGAAAGAAAGAAAAGTCATTAAATTAGGGAAAGAAATTTACGAGGGAGATCCCATGGATTGAAGTCAAAGAAATGAAGAACTGGTATAACATGATCAATAGCTGTGTTGAAGTCCTCTCTCCCTTGAAGCTTATTATGCAGATAAAATGAGACCAGCTCTTCTTCTGTAGGATAGAAACGAAACCCAGGTGCCAATTCCTTCATAATTTATTCTTTTTAACTCTTAAATTACTTGAATTTCTCTGTCGAGTTCTTTTATATATATATATATATATAAAAGGCCTGTGGAAAAATTGTTCGACAAAAGTAGCACAAAGATTTGTGTGGGGTATCATTGCCAATGTGTATGCGTACCCTAGTGTCTGCTGTATTCAAAAATTAATCCTAAAATTTAAGGTCAAGATGACAAATTGCTTCTCTTGAGTGAAGTTACGCGCTAGCCATCTCTCGCGTGTCAGTGTTTTTCGTTTTTTATTTTTTATTTTTTGTTTGTGTGTTTCAGAGAAATGTAAGGTTTCTTGGATTAAGTCACGTGAGTATGAGCTTGTGGAAATTTAGTTATCAAATACCTAATTTTTATATATAATTAAGCTCTTTCAATTTAAACTCGTCACCTTTACGCAATGCTGTCTTCAAATTTCAATTTTTGGCAATAAATTCTTTATCATTTTACTTACATAAAAAATTTTCCATCCAATCTACTATTCTTGTAAATCTATTTTGATTAAAGGCGCATTTGGATAAAGTGTTTTTAGGATAAAAATTATTATTATTTTGTTTTAAAAACTATTTTTTTGAAAGATTTGTATAAGTATATGTTTTTTCCTAAAAAGTGTTTCGATGAAAACAATTTATGAAAAATTAAAAATGTAATTTAAATAAACAAATTCTAAAACTTTTTTTTCTTACATCCAATAGCAACCCTGATTACGATTAACAATTGTAACATCGTCGGGCTCCATACTATCGATAAATAATTTCAAATTCTCTATAATCAGATTTATAAAAAAATGAAGAAAATATGGAATAATAAGACACAAGTTAATGACGGAGTTCGACCAATTATGCCTACGTCTCCGGACTACTGCAGATATTTTATTGAACGAAGAGAAATTTATAAAGTGTTTACAAACACTCACAACCCACAATCTCTCACTAAAGTTTATCTCTCACTTTTGGATGAAATGTCTTACAAATGAATTGTTAAGGCTATATATAGGTTTACACATTCTCAATGGATGACCAAAATTAATTTTCACCTACTTTAATGAATGGTTGAGATCATTTCTCACATACTATCTTACCAACCAAATAAATGGTTAAGATTAATCCTCACCCACCAAATGGATGATCAAGATTAATATTCATCTATCATCTTACCAACCAAATAAATGGACAAGATTAATTACCACCCACCAAATGGATGATCGAGATTAATCTTTAACTACCATCTTACCTACCAAATATTTTATCAACAAAAGATGCAACGTCCATCTTTATTGTCATTTATTTATAATGCATGTGTAGTTTGACCAACAATCTCCCACTTGAAGACTGATTTCAATCTGTCTTCACACCTCGATCAATGCAGCAGCCATTCTGGTCTTGTTACTTTAGCAGACCAACTGAAGTTGAGCACAACTTCAGTTTATCCATAGTCACCACCTTTGTCAATATATTCGATGGATTTTTGCTTCCTTGAATTTTCTCTAGTACTAACACATCATCTTCCTCTTTTACCCGATACACTCATTTGTTATGAAGTGTTTTCTTCCTCATAGGTAACTCAGCTAGTTTTCATGTTTGATTGGAGATCAGAGATTTCATCTCATCTTTCATAGCAAGCTCCCACTTACTAGTATCTCCAATCTGACAAACTTTATCATAGCATTCTGGCTCCCCTCCATCAGTCAACAAGAGGTAGTTCATATATCTCCTGTTAGGCACATGAGGCCGAGAAGGCATTCTTAATACAGAAGATGGAGTAGGAGATTGTGGTGTGTCGAATTGATGCTCACTGCTTGGTCTAACAAATTCCTCTGGCTGAGGACTTGTTACAAGGGGTTCCATCACGGAACTAACTAGGATATCATATGCATCTGCAAATACTGACTCATTATGTTCTGAGTTGCTGGCGACTATTTTATGCATGTCCTTATACATCACCCTTTCGTAAAAAATTACATCTATGCTATGGATGACCTTTTTGTTTTCGTCATCCCAAATACGGTAGCCAAACTCATCTTCATTATAGCCGATGAGAGTGCATTTCTTGGATTTGGGATCAAGATTATTCCTTCCTTGATCATTGATAAGCACATATGCTACACATCCAAAAACTTTTAGATGTGACAAATTTATCTCTTTTTGGCTCCATATCTCCTCTGGTATTCTGTGCTCCAATGGAACCGATGGTCCTCGATTAATTAAGTAAGTAGATGTGTTGATTGCTTCTTCCCAAAACTGTTTCGGTAGACCTGACTGTATACAATACTTTTGGCTCTTTCTGTCAACGTTTGGTTCATACGTTCAGCTACATCATTGTGTTGAGGTGTGTCTGGCATGGTTCTCTCCATTCTGATACCATGCTCATAGCAAAACTTTTTGAATCTGGTGTCTTCATATTCACCACCATTGTCGGTTCTGAACTTTTTAATCTTTAGACCTGTCTCATTTTCAACCATAGCTTTCCATCTTTTGAAAGCCTCAAACACTTCAGACTTATATTTTAGAAAGTAAACCCATACATTCCGAGAGTGATCATCGATGAAAGTCACAAAATAGTGTTTTTCACCAATGGATGAGACGGTCGTTGGTCCCCAAATATCAGAGTGAACGAGCTCTAGCCTTTCTTTCTTTGGGGTTTTGCCACTTGTCTGAAAGCTGACTCTTTTTTGCTTTTCAAGTATGCAATCTCCGCACATGTCTATCTCTACTGACTGTAGACTTGAAAGTTTTCCCTTCGAATGCATAATCTTTATTCCTTTTTTACTCATATGGCCTAGCCTCTGGTGCCACAGATTGAAATTTTCATTGCTAGCTACAACTATGATTGAACAACATGCTCTTCTTTCATGTAAAGAGTGTCATTCTTTTTGCCTCGAGCAACCATCATTGCACCCTTTGAAATCTTTCAATCATCACCATGGAAGATCGTAGTGTAGCCTTCGCTAGCCAACTGCCCTACTGAGATTAAGTTTTTTCTTAAGTCGGGAATATGTCTGACATCTTTTAGCTCCCAAATAGACCCGTTTAACTCAATATTCACTACATATTTACCAATAATAGCGCAAGGTTGATCATCACCAAGATATACCTTTCCAAGGTTTCCAGGGACATACCTCTCGAATAATTCTTTCTGTGAAGTAACATGGAATGATGCTCCAGAGTCTAACACTCAAGACTTCTCCTTGCTTTCTAAAGGGCATATCAATGTGTCATTGCCTCCAGAAGTGGAAGTAACATTTACCTCTACCTTTGCTTCATTGTTCTTCGGTGCACTCTTGCACTGATTTTTGTAGTGCACAGTTTTCCCACAATTCCAACATTCGACAACTTTCGAACTATGGAAATTACTGGGATTCCTGGATTTGGACCTATTGTCCTTTGATTTACCTCGATAGTTTGACTTGCCTCGTCCATTGCCTCTGGTTGAATTTCTTCCTCTTGACTCTGTATGCAAAACTGAAGAAGTTGATGATTCACCCGACTCTCTCCGTCGGATCTCTTCACTGAGAACTAAATCACGAACATCATCAAATTTCAACTTAATACTTCCCGATGAGCTACTCACAGTTATGACAGTACCATTTCAACTTTCTAGTAGAGAAGACAAAAGTATTAATGTTCATACTTCTTCATCAAATTCAATTCCAACCGAACTCAATTAGGTTTTGACTGTATTGAGTTCATTGAGATGTTGAGCTACCAATGCGCCTTCTGTCATTCGCAAGTTGAACAAGCGTCTTATAAGGTGCATTTTGTTTAAGGCTGAAGGTTTCTTATACATATTAGAGATAACCATTATAAGACATGTCGTGGTCTTTTCCTTTGCTATGTTGAAAGCAACATTGCGGGATAACGTCAATCGGATAACTCCGAGAGCTTGTCTATAGAGAAGACTCAAGTCTTCTTCCTTCATAGCCTCTAGCTTATTTCCTGAGAGAGGTTGATACAGATTTCTTTGATACAAATAATCTTCTATTTGCAATTTCCAAAAGCCAAAGTCCGTTCCATCGAACTTCTCAATTTTCACCTTTCATTCGTCTGCAGCCATCGCTCCCACTCGAATCTGACTTTTTCTGGATCGTTTCTTACAATTTATGCGAACCACTGTGTATTAAAACACATCTGTGGATAATTTTGGTACAACTGACCAAAATTTACTATTCACAAATTTTACTATTTACGTGAATAGTAATCGCCATCGAGAAAAAGACAGAAAAAACACAACCAACTATCTGATAGAAATTGTTGGAAAATAACAGTAATTTTTCTATAATCAAATTTATAAGAAAGCGAGAAAATGCAGAATAATAACACACAAATTGATAACGAAATTCGACCAATTATGTCTATGTCTCCGGACTGCTGCAGATCTTTTACTGAAAAAAGAGAAATTTACAAAGTGTTTACAAACACTCACAACTCACAACCTCTCACTAAAGCTTCTCTCTCACTTTTGCATGAAATGTCTTACAAATGAATTCCTAAGGCTATATATAAGCTTACACCTTCTCAATGGATGACCAAAATTAATTCTCACTTACTTTGATGAATGGTTGAGATCATTTCTCATCTATCATCTTACCAACCAAATAAATGGTTAAGATTAATCCTCACCCACCAAATAGATGTCAAGATTAATATTCACCTACCATCTTACCAATCAAATAAATGGTCAAAATTAATCCTCATCCACCAAATGGATGGTCAAAATTAATTTTCAACTACCATCTTACCTACCAAATATTTTGTCAACAAAAGATGCACTGTCCATATTTATTGTCATTTATTTCTAATGTATGTGTTTATACTTATAAAATTATTAACAGTAAAAATAGCCCATGTAAAAAAGAATTTCTTATTTAATCATCTCTACTTTCATAAACTTGACATTTCTTTATATAATTTTATTAATCAATATATTAAAAGTCTATTTGCACCTTTACCCGCTAAATGTTCCCCCCACAACCCCCCCCCCCCCCAAATACTAGGGTTTACATCGATCGCATCATGCGTCAACGAGTCCAACCAACATATATCAGTTTTCCTTTCCAACCTCTTCTTTATATCCCCAGTCCTCGATTAGCTAGGAGTAATTAAAAACAAATCATTATATATTAATTGCTAATGGCGAATATATATATAAAACTGATGTAGGCAAATATTTTGAAAGTAAATCACCATGCATGTTTCACATAAAAGAGGCCCCATCCAACCTAAAATATAAATAAGAAATACAACACATGTGGAAAGGGTTGGTTTGGTATTGATTGATGAAAGGAAAAATTCCATTCGGCGCTGCCTTCCAAGAAAGGGCTCTACTAATTATATAAACTAACTTTCTAACCCAGTGGGGCGGAAAAACATTGATTCTCGCACCGACTTTTGAAAAAAAAAATAAGGTTCTTAAATTCTTTGTTTATTCAATTATTAGGCATACTTAAAACCTGTGCACAATTAATAAGTTCTCTAATTTTGTGACACTTAAAAAGAATTAAATTCGCTAAATTTGGAAACTATATATATATTGGACCTTTCTATTTGGCTAGAATCTAGCTAGATAGCTAGATAGAGTTAATGTGAAACAAAATTCTAATTAATTAATATAATATAAGTAAAATTACTTTACTACCCTGGCTGTAAACATCTTTATATTTCTTTTCTTTTTTGGGTTGAGTTATTGATATTATTTATATTTCTCTGTTATGCCATTAGCCCCAAGTCCTGCGGGCTCTCTTCTTGCTCCCTAGGGTTTGATTTTTTAGATTTTCACACAGTATTTATTCTTGGTTATTAAGTATTTGTACTTTTTCAAAGTTGATGATGCTCAAATTTATTCTATGGTTTCACAAACAAAAACATCGTGAGTAGGGTGGATCAAAATTGATCATAATTTGAATGCATAATTTACTGTGAGATTTTTAATAAAAAAAAGAGAAAATAAATTTTTTGGTGCATTATTAACCGGTTTCTAGAAGTCCACGGAACTTGACAATTTGGTTCGAGTTAACTGTTGATTTATTATAGGATAGAACTCTATCATCACATATTTTCTTCATACATAAGACTTGATAAAAAAAAAAATTTAACAATAAAAATGCTACAAATTAGAAGTTGCATTTCAAATAGGTCAAAATATGATGATTTTTTTTTAAAAGATGAAATTTAATTTAGCCTCCAAATATTTTTACAATAATCAATTTGCTTTAAAATTAATTTTTGAGCCGTATTAATATACAATTTTCAATCCACGGTCATTTTGTTTCATTTAAGTTGAAAAAAGTGTTCTTTTTCTCTAAAAAAATAATAAAATTGATTAAAATGGCTGTAAATTAATTAATAAAACTGTATTTCTTAGTTGTCTCAAAAATTAATTTTAAAACAAATTAACCATCTAAATACCATTAATTGTAGACCCAAATATCCATTTATGTTCATACTTGACCAATAATCGAGAGAAAACCAAAATTAAATGAGGAGAGATAATGAATTTTGAAATTTTGTTTTTTAAACCATTTTCAGGGTATTTTAGTTATTAAAACTATATAATTATTTAATTATGTTTATTTATTAATAGAAAATGACTAAAATATAGATTTTAGCTAGTTAGATTCTAGTAAACATCATTATTGATATATATATATATATATATATATATATATCGCCTCAAAAATATGCTCCAATAATTACTAAATTATGTATTCATTACCCCTATAATCAACTTTTAGAAATAAATTAAATAATAATATTCCTCACACTCAGAGCATGCGGTTTCATTAAGTGTAAACATAATCATTAATGCATAAACCATTTTGAAGTTTTGAGCCATGCAGGAGCAGCACGACATTTCTTGTGGCCTTAGATACACTTAATTATAATCTAATAGTTTTCATATATAGTGCCGATTCTTTTGACATTATAATTTTATAATTGAAGAAACTTATATTTGTACTTAAAAAATAAATTAATGGCAATTTTTTATTTGTCGTTTACATATATACACATATCACTAAAAATAATTTTTAGTATTTTTTTTTTGAAAGTTACTCTTTGGAATCCTATAAAAAAAATACATTTTCGAACAACAGTATTAGTTCAAACAATTATTTGATCTCTATTATTAAACAATTACATATATCCATTTCAAAAATCACGGCTGTGAAGTAAAATAATATCAGTCTATGCCAGCACATGGCTGGGAACAGTGAAGGGTCCCAAGTTTTCTAACTTGTCTTTAACTCTTCGTATAAAAAATCAAGGACATCATCATATCATGTCATCAGAGTAGGAAAGAAGTGAGAGGCCCCACCAACCAATCATCCCCAAGTTGGTATGTAAATGTCTCAGCAGTTGCAAAATTGATTAAATTCTCCGATTTAATTAATTATTCAAATTAATGCAGCAATTTCTTTCTTTTCTTGGAATTTTTTTTAATATATAATCTTGAAGAAGACTTTGCTGTAATTTGCGATTCTTGCTGATGCAAACAGCGAGCTTGAATAACCCATACAAATGAATATATGGAATATATGATTGTACAACGTGGAACTATCAGAGAGAAATGAGAATGGAGTTAAGTATGAATGCAAAACTTAATGGCCGAAACAATAGAATATAATGAAGAAAAACAGCTTAAATGCAAGAAATAATTAAGAGAAAAGAGTTTTGTGGATGCATAAGAGAGCAAATTTCAAGGATGATGGAATGAATTAAGGAGATGGAACATGCTAATTATTTTTTATTTTAATATTATTTTGACTTTTGGATTCACTTTACTATATTATTCAAAATAAAAATATGAATAAAATAATTAAATATATATTATTCATGATTCAATTAGTTTTCAGATAATATTATAAATTGAATTTATTTAAAAAAAATTATAATCTTTTTATGGTTTTTGTGGAGAAAGAGCTTATTTTCATTTTAATTATGTATAAGAGAAATTTTTAAATCGACTCTATTTATTATATTATCCGTAAATTAATCAAATCAGATAATGATATATTTAATTATTTTATTTACATTAATTAATGTGAATATAACAATAAATAAACACATCTTAATTAATGTGAATACAATAATAAATCAAATCAGACAATGACATTGTTATTAAAACTATGTGATTTGATTTATCTAATAGATTGAGTCTTTTTAAAAATTTAATTTATGTATACTTGCAAAGCTGATTATAGTCCAATAATATAAATATTTTATCACAAGTGGGTTGACTTACACTACGTACTATTCTAATTTTAGTATTAGTCGAGCTAAATATTCAGACTGATAAGATATTTCATATCGGCTAATTAAAATATATAAATGTCTTTTATAATAGTTTGAACATCTCTTTTCATTTGAGTTAACTTTTGTGATGAATTAGATTTAAAACTCATTTATTCAACATGGTATCAAAAACAGATTATCTTTGATATTTGGTTATCCATAGATGTCCAATTCTAGAAATTTCGTACTATAGATTTTTTTTATATGTATTTAGTTATAGAAGTGAGGAAATTTATTGATATATATCATATCAGCTAATTTAAAATATCTGAGTGCTAACTATTTTTTATAATGGTTTGAGCATCATTCCTCATTTGAGCTAACTTTTGGGATAAATTAGGATCAAAACTCATTCATTCAACAAATATTTCATAAAATTCTTACTTTAAAAAAAATTGAGAACAAGATATATAATTATTGTCTGAGAAATTTTAAAAGTTCTTTTTGTTTAATTACTTACTTACTCGTTGATGACAAATTTTATAATATACTTATAATTATTGAAAATCTTATATATATATATATATATATATATATATATATTGTAAATAATTTTCCTGTATTAAGAAAGGACAAAAGTTAGAAACATAAAGTTTTTTTTTTTTAAGATTATAAAATGTTGTCAACTTTTCTCGGTATGTCGAGTTGTGGACTCAGATAGATCTATAACACGGCAAGTTGTCATTTAAAAAAGTAATTACAATATTTATGTTTTAGTGCTTTTCCTTCGAGATTTCACATGATAGTTAAGTGTTGGAAAATTATGTCACAAAAGTGGTCTACTGTTTAGCACACAGATTTATTTGGTCAATCCTAATGCGACGGAATCTAATTGTGTTTTACCCTGATGCTGTGGCGGCTGATATTTTGTTCTGAGTAAATATATCCAAAAAATTAATTAAAAATTGAAACATTCAATTAGAATTTAAAAAAAAAAAATGTCATAGAGCTTATATCTTGCACAGTACGCAGTTGAGCAGTCCAGTATTTCCCTCGGAGACAACAGATTAAGGATTTAACTGATGACTGGAACAACAAAATTACGTATTCACAACTCCTAGTAACCAAATTTGAAGTTTTAAACGGAAGTTAAATGGAAAAAAATAAACTACGGAGTGTTTAGAACGGTTACGACATGATTCAACGGTTCACTGTATTTCTTTCTTCAAAATAGAAACAAACATGTTGGAGTGATCGAAAGCCCTTGTTAGCTGGAACGTAACTTTGCTGGGGTCTATTGAATAATTTACACAGAAATTAAATCCAAGAAATTAACCAACTTCGTTTGCCTGAAAGAACTCTAAGATGGGACAAAATGCAAATTTTAAGAGGGTCTTGTATTTCTTCATTTCCACATCAATTTCTTCGTTTCACAGCTTTTATGCCAATCGTTGTTAGTTTCCCCACTCCTATATTGCTGCCTTGGGTGCGAGACGCCGCATCAATTCGTATGGATTCACCATCTGTCATGACTGCTTTCTCCTTGCATTGTACATATGTGATGATTAAAGTTGAAAGTCCAACCTTTGCATCACGAAACTGATTAGATATCTTCATGTGCTTGAGCCATGCATCTATTTCTTAATTTGACATACACTTCCACTCCTCCCATTTTCTTCATCCAAAATGGTCCCCAGCTATTATTGGATTAGAAAAAAGGTTTAATGGATTTACTGGCCTTAATATCTCAAATTAAATTTATTGTATTGAAGCGAGCATAAAAATGTTCAATTTGCTAATAGTTCATTCATTCTCCTACATTTTTATCAAATAATTAAAAAACTTATAACTTGCTTATCAAATAAATAAATAAAATAGAAAAAAAACTTATAACTTCCCAACCTTTTTTTGCTTAATTAAGCCCTTTCTTACCCTTTCGTCTTTTCCTCCTTGTCCTCTTCTTCTTTTTTGTTTTTGGCAAGTTTTTTGTTTTCTTCTTTTTATTCTTTTTTTGAAGTTAGAGAGAATAGAATGTTCAATTAAACTTTGATTTGATGTTAACTTCTCTTTAAGAGATATGTCTTGGTTTCGAGTTGATTTATATTTTTATTTATAAATTAAATTAATAATTTATTTTCATATTAATAAATTATTTTTATAATTTTAAAAGTAGATTGTCTCAATTTATAAATGGGTGCATATTACCTAAGCAAAGAGATATCTTTGAAAGAAATAGGGTAAGGATTGCGCAAAATATACAGGTTAAAGGGGAGAGACAATCCTAATCATAAAAGCTTTGGCCCAGCCCACGTGCCACTTCACTTTTAGGGAAGAGCCCGTCTTCCCCTCATAGGCTCATATACTTCAATTCTTAATTTTTGCCAGACAAAAATTAGTTCTCTTGAAACTTCAACCCCTTTTTCACAACTCGTATCTATATATGCATGTGATGTTCGGCCTAGACTATATCAACTTTTTTATTTTTCACTTATTTCGTAAATGAACAGAAATACACTAACAATCCCTGAAATTACCAGTTAATAATTAAAATGTTTTTAAACTTCAATTTATCACTTAAAATTTTTTAATTTACTTGATGTAACAATGAAGTCTTTATGACCTGTAATTTCCGATTTTGCATATTTTATATAACTTTGCAATAACAAAATGTTCACATTTGGTTTGTTTATAAATTTATTCTTAAACCAATATGATAATACTATACAAGGGATATAACTCTTACTGCGTTAAGGTAAGAGAATTCATACTTTTAATATGTTCCTACATAATTTTATTTTCCATCATAAAAATTCGATTGGGGTTGGAAATCAAGATTTGATAATTCTAATCATCATATTAGTATCACTTGACTAAAATTTATTTATTATTATTATTTAATTTAACTTCATCTCAAGATAAGTACTAACTTCAATTTATGAATGCCTGGGGAGCTCAATGAATATTTTTTCGAGAAAGCCACATATATATACTGATCTATATGTTGAAATATACTATTGTAGCAACTAGTTTTTTTTGTTATTAAATCTATTATAATTAATCTTCTTCCATTTATTTCTAAAATATTAATTAATCATCATACAAATTACAACATAAATTAATTAGTAGTGATTCATGAATCAGGTCTCTGCTGTTAGCAGATATGGATGATTACCACCTTCAGTTGCTTTATCATGAATCATGGGATAAGATTTTGCTTATCAGTTGCTCAAGGATTTACTCAGCAATCGGGTCTTGATTATAAGGAGATTTTCAGCCCCGTAATCAAGGCAACAACGATTCGAACCGTTTAAGCAATAGGTGCAATGAATGGCTGGGTAATGAGGCAGTTGGACGTATTCAATGCGTTCCTCCATGGCCATTTATCTGAACAAATTTTCATGTCACAACCACCAGGATTTGTGGATGAAACTAAGTCAGATTATGTTTGTCTATTACACAAGTCAATTTATGGTTTAAAGCAGGCGCCACGAGCTTGGTTCGATCGACTGAGCAAATTTTTAATTTTTCTTTCATTTTATTGGTTCAAAGGCTGACCACTCTCTCTTTTTCCTTCGGCAAGGTGCTGATATTATTTTTGTATTGATTTTTGTTGACAATTTGGTTGTAACAGGTTCCAATGTTTCATTAGTTTTTGATGTCATCAACAAACTTAAGACTGAATTCCCAATTCGGGACCTTGGGGACCTACACTACTTTTTGGGTCTTGAGGTGGAACGACAATCCAATGGTATATTGGTACATCAATCAAAATATGTTTGTGATCTCCTTGACAAAACAGGAATGCAAGACTCCAAGCCATGCTTCACACCACTTGCTACAAAGCCTCCACTAGTTCAAAATCAAATTGAACCAATTGACCAAGCTCAGCAGTATCGTCAACATGTTGGTGCTGTTGAAATGTGACAATCCCACATCGGAAAGATTTCAATTTTCCACCATAGCATTAGCCTATAAAAGGACTTAATCCCTCTCTTAACAATTCATCCCAAAAACACCAATCCATCTACTTCTAAGATTGGTTGTTTTTCCTCTCTCTCTTGTAATATTTCACTTTGTAATATTTCTTTGAAATAGTGAAATATTATTTTAGTAGTGTCCGAGGACGTAGGCATAATTGGCCGAACCTCGTTAAATTCTGGTGTTCTTTTTATTTCTATTTAATAGCTATTGTCGGGTCTTTTACTTTGTGATACATTGTGCTTTAAATTATCTTAGAAAAATTCTGTCACAAAGACTCAATAGTCTAAGAAAGTTGGTTTTTAAGGGAGACCATTTGTGACTCCACCAACTACCTGGGAATTTTTCTTTGTCTTAATTTTTTGGCACAATTATTCATTTTGGTGGAAACAAACCCGATTTCCACAACAATTGGTATCAGAGCCAAGGTTACTGAGTTATATGCTCTGTGGTTGCGGCGTAAGCTGATCTTCCACATCAGAAAGGTTTCCTTGGATTCTTGGGTATTCCGCATTTGAAAGCTATTAAATAGTCTTAAAAAGGAAATGGCAAGAGACGGACAAAAATCCACAATGGACACAACAACTTCTACTTCATCAATTTTGGCGAGAACTGTTGTGGCAAATACGAGAATTGCAGTGGAGTTTTTTGATGGTACAGGCCATTTCGGCATGTGGCAAGGTGAAGTTCTAGACGCCTTATTTCAGCAAGGCTTAGACATTGCCATTGAGGGAGAAAAGCCAGAAGGTGCAGATGAGAAGGAATGGAAGACAATCAATCGTTTGGCATGTGGTACAATTCGATCGTGCCTGTCCAGAGAGCAGAAGTATGCCTTTTGTAAAGAAACTTCTGCAAGTAAATTGTGGAAGACATTGGAGGAAAAATTCTTGAAAAAGAGCAGTCAAAATAAGCTTCATATGAAGAAAAGACTGTTCAGATTCACATATGTTCCTGGTACCACGATGAATGATCACATCACCAATTTCAATCAACTTGTAGCAGATCTGATGAACTTGGATGTGACATTTGAAGATGAAGATTTGGCCTTAATGCTGTTGGGATCCCTTCCTGAGGAGTTTGAGTTTCTAGAAACTACTCTACTCCATGGGAAAGCTGAGGTGTCTCTTAGTGAAGTATGTGCTGCACTATACAGCTATGAATTGAGGAGAAAAGACAAGAAGGATAGCACCAGTGGAGCAGCTGAAGCTTTGATAGTAAGAGGCCATTCGAAAAATAAGAACAGGGGAAAGAAAGATAGATCAAAGTCCAGAGTGGGCAAAGATGAATGTGCCTTTTGTCGAGAAAAGGGGCACTGGAAGAAAGATTGTCCTAAGTTGAGAAGCAAATCTGGCAAAGGCAAGTCTGTTGCAGATTCAAATGTAGCTGAATGTGATGATTCAAATTTTTCATTAGCATTGATGCCATCAATAAGCAGTTCGACTGCTTGGATCCTGGATTCAGGCTGTAGCCACCATATGTGTCCCAATCGGGAATGGTTTTTCGATTTTAAAGAAATTGAAGGTGGAGTTGTCTATACAGCAAATGACAGCCCTTGCAAAACAACTGGAATTGGTTCAATCCAATTAAGGAATCGTGATGGATCAATCAGAACTCTGACAGACGTAAGATATGTGCCCAGTCTGACGAAAAACCTCATTTCTATGGGAATCCTTGGGAGAAAGGGTTTCACTATAATCATTAAAAATGAAGTAATGAAGGTTATATCTGGAGCACTTGTGGTGATGAAAGGAGTTCAAAGGAGCAACAACTTGTATTACTATGAAGGCAATACAGTTGTTGGAACAACAACAGCAGTTTCTAGTGATGACCATGAGCTAGAAATAACCAGATTGTGGCATATGCGCTTGGGGCATGCAGGCGAAAAATCCTTGAAACTTCTGGCGAATCAAGGATTATTGCAAGGAGTGCGAACCTGCAAATTAGACTTCTGTGAGCATTGCATCAAAGGAAAGCAGACGAGAGTGAAGTTTGGCACTGCAATCCATGATACCAAGGGTATTCTGGATTATGTTCACTCAGATGTATGGGGTCCTTCCAAAACTGCTTCAATGGGAGGTAAACACTACTATGTTACCTTTGTTGATGATTGTTCAAGAAGAGTATGGGTGTATACAATGAAGACAAAGGATGAAGTGTTGGAAGTTTTTCTCATCTGGAAGAAGATGGTAGAAACTCAGACGGGCAGAAAGATCAAGTGTCTTCGAACAGACAATGGCGGAGAGTACACAAGTGATCCCTTCATGAAAGTTTGCAGAAATGAAGGAATTGTTCGACATTTCACTGTCAGAAATACACCACAACAGAATGGGGTGGCTGAACGCATGAACCGAACTCTACTGGAGAAAGTTCGGTGTATGTTGTCTAATGCTGGATTAGGCAGACAGTTTTGGGCTGAGGCTGTAACATACACATGTCATCTCATTAATCGTTTGCCATCAACTGCTATCAATGGCAAAACACCTTTGGAGGTGTGGTATGGAAAACCTGCTACATATTATAATTCCTTACATGTGTTTGGTTCCACTGCATACTATCATGTTAAGGAATCAAAGTTAGATCCAAGGGCAAAGAAAGCTATCTTTATGGGGATATCCTCTGGTATCAAAGGATATCGACTATGGTGCCCAGAGACGAAGAAAATAATCTTTAGTAGAGATGTTACCTTTGATGAGTCTACCATGTTAAAGGTAACAAAGGAGCAGACGGATGGTTCTCCACAGCAGGTGGAGGAAACTCCCAAACAGGTGGAGTTTGATAGAAGAAGATTTGTTGATCCAACAATTGTAGAGTCTGATAAAATTACTCCTACGGAAGAAGAGGAGATAATGGTAGAAAATGGATCAGATGAGGAAGCAGAGGTTTCAGCACAAGAACCTCCTCAGCAACTTGAGCCAATTGCACTACGAAAGCCGAAAAGGAAGATTAAGAAACCTGCTCGACTTGAAGATATGACTAATTATACATCTTCAGTAGATGATGAGATTCCTTCCACTTATTGTGAAGCTATTCAAAGCTCAGAAGAAGAGAAGTGGAGAAAGGCTATGGAAGAAGAGATGCAGTCCCTTGAAAAGAATCAGACATGGAAGCTAGCAAGTCTGCCAAAGGGAAAGAAAGCGATTGGCTGTAAATGGGTTTATGCAAAGAAAGACGGATTTCCTGATAAGAATGATATCCGCTACAAGGCAAGATTGGTAGCTAAAGGTTACGCTCAGAAGGAGGGAATTGATTATAATGAAGTATTTTCTCCAGTTGTAAAACATTCCTCCATAAGAATACTGCTGGCTTTGGTAGCACAATTTGATCTGGAACTAGTTCAGCTCGATGTAAAAACTGCACTTTTACATGGAGACTTAGAAGAAGAAATCTACATGACTCAGCCAGAAGGATTTAAAGTTGCTGGAAAAGAAAATTTGGCGTGCAAGTTGAGCAAATCGTTGTATGGATTGAAGCAATCTTCAAGACAGTGGTACAAACGATTTGACAAGTTTATGATAAGGCAGAAATACACAAGAAGCAAATATGATCATTGTGTATATTTACGCAAGCTACGGGATGGTTCCTTTATCTATCTCCTCATTTATGTTGATGATATGCTGATAGCTTCAAAAGATGAAGGAGAGATTCAGAAGTTAAAAGCTCAACTAAATCAGGAATTTGAAATGAAGGATTTAGGGGAAGCTAAGAAGATTCTCGGTATGGAGATATGCAGAGACAGAAAATTGGGGAGACTTTGTTTGACTCAGAAACAATATCTGAGAAAAGTACTAAAGCGTTTTGGGATAAATGAGAATACAAAACCAGTTAGTACTCCACTTGCTCCTCATTTTAAGCTCAGTGCATCTTTATCTCCGAAAAGTGATGAAGAACGAGAATATATGTCAAAGGTTCCATATGCAAATGCTGTTGGTAGCTTGATGTATGCAATGGTGTGTACGAGGCCTGACATTTCACAAGCAGTTGGAGTTGTGAGCAGGTACATGCATGATCCTGGTAAAGGACATTGGCAAGCTGTGAAATGGATTCTACGGTATATTCAGAATACTGTAGATGTTGGTATAATGTTTGAGCGGGATGAGAAAAGTGGTCAGTATATAGTTGGATATTGTGATTCCGACTATGCAGGTGATTTAGACAAACGTCGATCTACTACCGGTTATGTGTTCACACTTGCAAAAGCACCGGTTAGTTGGAAGTCCACCTTACAATCAACAGTTGCTTTGTCTACAACAGAGACAGAGTACATGGCAGTTTCAGAAGCTGTTAAGGAGGCAATTTGGCTTCAGGGGTTGTTGAATGACTTGGGAATTGGTCAGAAGCATGTCAAAGTGCATTGTGACAGTCAAAGTGCTATTTGTTTAGCAAAGAATCAAGTTTATCATACAAGGACGAAGCATATCGATGTTCGATATCATTTTGTACGGGAAATTCTTGAAGATGGTGGGATACTTCTTCAGAAGATTTTGACTGCTGAAAATCCCGCAGATATGACAACAAAAGTTGTGACAGGTGTCAAGTTCCAACATTGTTTGGACTTGATAAATGTTATTAGAATTTGAAATTGGACGCTTTGAAGCGCATTTGGAGACATTACTGAAATTTGTAATATAAGAGTTTAGAGGATGTTTGTTTGGAATTGTGAGATTGTCAAGGTGGAGATTTGTTGAAATGTGACAATCCCACATCGGAAATATTTCAATTTTCCACCATAGCATTAGCCTATAAAAGGGCTTAATCCCTCTCTTAACAATTCATCCCAAAAACACCAATCCATCTACTTCTAAGATTGGTTGTTTTTCCTTTCTCTCTTGTAATATTTCACTTTGTAATATTTCTTTGAAATAGTGAAATATTATTTTAGTAGTGTCCGAGGACGTAGGCATAATTGGCCGAACCTCGTTAAATTCTGGTGTTCTTTTTATTTCTATTTAATAGCTATTGTCGGGTCTTTTACTTTGTGATACATTGTGCTTTAAATTATCTTAGAAAAATTATGTCACCAAGACTCAAGAGTCTAAGGAAGTTGGTTTTTAAGGGAGACCATTTGTGACTCCACCAACTACCTGGGAATTTTTCTTTGTCTTAATTTTGGGCACAATTATTCATTTTGGTGGAAACTAACCCGATTTCCACAACAGGTGCCTTGCAGTATGTCACCATAACCGGACCAGATATAGCATTCAGTGTTAATAAACTATGTCAGTTCATACACTCTCCTAGTCCTTTAAAATGGGCAGCTCTGAAACGGTTACTTCGCTACTTAAAAGGTACAAAATCTAAGGGACTATTCTTTGCCAAAATATTTATTCTTGATTTACATTGTTATACCGATAGTGATTGAGGTGGTGACGCTGACGATCGAATATCCACCTCTGGCTACGGCATTTTTTTTGGGTAAATCGTTAATTTCATGGATGGCAAAGAAACAATCAACAGTATCTCGCTTATCTACGGAAAGCGAATACAAGGCTATAGCTCATGCCACTCGGCCTCTAAGTATCATTCTTCAATGAGATAATATTGGTGCGATTTATCTAACATCCAATCCCGTTTTTCATGCACGTATGAAACACATTGAACTAGATTTTCATTTTGTAAGGGAGCAGGTTTCAAATGGTACTGTTAATGTCCAATTTTTTTCTTCACAAGAGCAGGTGGCTGACATGTTTACCAAGCCCCTGTCCATCAGCAGATTTTAGCATCTGTGCTCTAAACTTCCTCTTTGTGATGGCCATGGTCTTGCCGGGGGTGACAGAAGATATGGATAATTACCACCTTCAGTTGCATTTATCATGAATCATGGGATAAGCTTTTATCAGAAGTTTTTTTTTAACAAATTGCTACTCCTTGGAGAGTTTTTTTTTATTATTGTCACTTATCTTTATCACGATATACTCTACACTCTGTTACTTAAAAAAAGAAATAAACTTCACAAATTCACATCTGCCTCGTATAGTGCAACAGATAAAATATAACAGTACTTGCAATATGTTGCAACCTGTGGATTATATGTAGAGTTGGAAGAGGATGATGCATCTGGTTGAATAACTTCGTATTCATTCATTTTCCACTCGGTTTTTCTTCAGCTGGGAGCCCTGCCTTTGTAGAAAACCATGGTTCTTTTAGCAGCGATGAATCGATTATCACAAATTCAAATCTTGTTGAAGTTTCAAAATTCAATGGTTTCCTGAATGTTCAATTTCTTACTTTTTCACGAAAATGGCCATATTCTTCATGGGTTAGTGAAATTTTACCACTGCAAAACCACCGAAAAAACCTTAATTGATAAGGGTATAAATAATGAATCAAGCATGAGAATTAGAAATCATTTGATGGGCATCAAAAGAAGAGTAATTTTTGTGGAAATGACTTCTTTTGGCCATTGCAATTGCCTAGTTTGGATATTTGAAAATAGGTCCTTCCCAAGATGGCACCACAAAATCTTATTTCATTAGAAAGCAATTCTGTGATTAACTCAAGAATGTGATGGGGAAAATTTTGCAATATCTTCATAGAAGTATGGTGTATAATTAAGTTTGGCTCTTTGGTCTACTAATAAATGTTTTATTGCTAACTGTAGAACTTCAGATGCAGCAGTCACAAATTAATTAGAGAAAACAAGCAGAACTTACTTGAGCTGTCGTCCTGTTGAATTTGGTGATTTGGAATTTTTGTTAAAATAAATTAACAATTGATTTTTGGTTATATAATTAAGTAAAAATTTTCTATAGCTAATTATGTATCTTGCAATCCAAGAAAAGATTTACAAGTCAATAGGTAGTTTTCAATAGGAGAAGCGTCAAATTCATTACACGGCAATTTTCCAAAACTCTTCTTGTCTCACTTATCGTTATCGTAATTTTTATCACTTTTTGTTTCATATGTTTTCTAATAATTCAAATAATTAATTATTAATATATATAGGTGAATACATTATACTTAATGATCAATCTTTTTAATAACTGATTGTAGATTTTAATATATGAGTAAAATAGATAAAATATGTTATTCTTATAGAAAAAATTGATATTTGGACAATATAATACGACTGATCAATTAATTATGGTTAATGACTTAAAAGGGTTGGTCTAATTCAAATAGCCATGCTGATTTCCATCAAAAATAAATTTATCAGCTAAAACAATTAATAATAATCGTGTAAAAAGGTTGAAAGAATTTAAATCAAAAGAAGCTAAGTCACCAAAATACAAGACCTTTCTTCTTGGCTGTATTATGAATTGAAAAATAGAAAAAGTCATGCAGGAATGATTTTGAGGTCTATACTTTACACGTTAGAGCTTCAAATACAAAATAAAAAATAAAAAAATCGCCCACTTAGTGCCACTAATAACATGATCCCTATGTCTAACTGTTAAAAGCTGATATGCTGAATCTACTCGTATAATTTGTAATCAAAGTTGTTTGGTTTTTTTTTTTTTCTAACAAATGTAAAATAGGTTATATCAAAATAATCTAAAATAAAAATTAAATTGTGTTATCCATGCAATGAGAAATAAATACGAATATTATATTAAATAGGCGAAATATTGTGGCCGACTTTATTTAAATTTATTTGTTTATTGAACTCATTTAAAAATTTTTAAAAAAATTAAAATTTAAACCATCATCAACTTTAAATTTTTAATGATATGTAAAATAAAAATACTTCATTAAAATTTTAAATATATCATAACTATTACAAATTATAATTGAATAAATTCCAGTTCCAGATATATTATTTAAAAATCTTAAAGTTGGGAACTCGAATCTGATATTTCTTTTCTTTTCTTGATCAATTATATTTCTCTTTTCGTTAAAAAAAATAAAGACTCTTAAAATTTTTAAACTATACAAAATTTAAAGTACAGTTAACCTTTTAATCATGCCTATAAATATAGACATATAAATCTTAATTGAAATTAATTCAATTATGTAACTCAAAAGAATTAAAGATTCCACCATTATTTAGTCAATTGATTTCAGTCCTATCAAAACAAGTTGAAAGATCGCGTTAACCATAAATTAATGAAACTATTAAAATTGGCAAAACATAATTTTCCATCAATGTGTATGACCCTATGGCAATTCCTAGAGTCTTCCATGTAAACAGGTCTTTTTATTTTTATTTTTGCGTATAAAATCTAACCGAAAATTTGATCTCGAAAAACTTCACTGATTTAGTTACCAGACCAACAATTAAATTAAAACTTATAGCTTAAATAGATATTTCTCTTTACATTAAAAAGGCTTATATAAAAATGCGAAAAAATCCATTTATCTGAGTCAATTTAGGGTTCATTTGTCATTGTGTTTGCCAAAAGAGGTTTTAGAGAAAAAATATTATTTTTAAATATTTTGAATTTTAAAAACTGTTTTTAGAGAGAAACAGATAAATAAATATTTTTCTCATTAGCAGGTTTGAGAAAAATGATTTATAAAAAATTAAAAAAATTAATCAATTAAATTATAAAAATTTTAAATCTACTTTTTGGATATCTAACAATAATTCTAAATACCCCTTAGTTTAGTTTTGGACAAGGTTCGTACTTCCTGCAATAAATAAATAATAATGCTCCTATCTCTAGTCTATTTTTATTTTCAAAATCTTCCTGAAACTTTAATGTAAATACTCAATTATCTATGAGACAACTCTGGCAAATAACATAAATTTATAATTTATTTTCACTATAGAGCCGAATGAGGAATGGAATTCTCTTTTTAGCCCTGTTAGTTAAGGTCAAACAGCGGCCCAAAATCTGGAGCTTATGGTCTCGAAAGAGTCGAAACCCTTTAAAGCTCAATTCCACAGCCCATAATCCTGATTTTATAGCTATAAATAATCAAGTATGCCTCCGCATCCTCTCTCAATTTAGGGTTTCTTCATTACTGCATCCTTTCTTTGAAATCCGATGTCAACTTTCTCTAACTCTAGTTTATGGAAGTTGCAGTATTCTCTCTGTTTATTTATTTTGGGTTTTGTTGTTCATGTCTTAAGTGCAGCCCCTAAGATCGGCTTTCAAATAACCATGGGAGCGTTTTGAGTCGTAGCTGCGCAATACTAAGCAATTCTTGGGTTCCTCGTTAGCGTTTTCCTATCGAGTGTTGCCTTATTGTCCCACTCAAAATTTCGTTAAGAAGCATTCACTTATTCTCTGTGCCTGTGTTTTCCCGCTGGTTGGACCTTTTGATGGTTTTTGTTCTATCTCTGGTTGTTTCAGTTCACGGGAATCAGGTTTATTGATGGTACCTGAATGGTTCACTTTTTAGTGGGAAGCACTTGCACCAATTTACTCAATTTGAAATGGGTTTTGTCAAGTTTAGATAGGTATTGTTTTTTTTTTCATGAAATTAATTTTCTGGTTTTCAAAAAAAAAAAGGAAATTGGCAACAATGGTGAATCAATTAGATGTGTGAACGGAATTACTCCGGTATGAACTCAACCTTTAAGGCATGTTTTTTTTTTTTGCTGACTTATGCAATTTCTTTGTTTAATTTGTGCACTTACTTTTGGGCTGAGGTATGAATCGTCTATTGCCAGAATGTTAGCATCTAGTTAATTATTTAGTTCTGTTCTGTTGTTTGCATTTGATGATGTATGCCCATTAGCTTATGAAATTGATAGTCAATGATGATAAATTCAAGGCTTGTTTCTCAAAACATTCGCAGTGGCCGCCTAAGAGCTTTCGCCTTCGCCAGGCTTGAGAGCTAATGCTGCATTAATCCTTCCTTGGATGTCTGAGACTAAATTTTATTTGATTGCTTTATTTAATGCTAATTTTCTATGTTTTGAATTTTTTTTTCTGAATTAAACTTCCCTGCAGAATGCCTTATTCTTGTTTTTGCAATTAGAGTCTATGATTGAGTTTCTGTTTTAACTTGAATTTCTGCTTTTCTTTCATCAATCTAAGAATTTAGTAATTTCTAATCCAATGAATAAGTAGTTTTGAAACAAAGATCAAATGAGGAAATAGATTTACCAGAAGATGGCTTGAAGCCGAAATTTTGCCTTTGTAAGCAAAGGTACAATAATAATCAAACCATTTTTGCACATATGCCATAATTAATTGCAGAATGCCTTTGTACGTTAATGGTTGTGCAAGGAAAAGTCAATTCCTTGTGATTTGAAACACTACTGTGCTATTGTCGCAGTAAATAAATTCGAATATCTCAACATCTGTAGGATGCTAAAGCATATATGATCTGCAAATAATTTAATAAACGGTGTTCCTCCGAAGAATCATTTTATTCTGAAGTTATTTATTTATTTTTGCTTTTTCCTAGTTTTATATCTCTTTTAATGATGACAAATTGAAAGGCTTGTTTCTCAAAACAATAGCAGGGGCTGTCTGAGAGCTTTTGCCTTCGCCATGCTTGAAAGCTAGTACTGCTTCCATCCTTAGATGTTTCAAACGGGTCTTCCTTTAGAATGCGATGAATTCTTATTGAAGCAAATAAAATAAATTTTTTTTGAATTACAGTTACAAATAAATTTTTAAAAATTTAACAGTTTATTTATGTTGTTTGAGATAATGTTTGTTCATTTGATACTGTATGAATTTTAAATATTATAGTGTAATGTATTTTATAATTTTTCTAAATTTGAAATATTTTTGTATGAATCATGTATAATTTAATGATTTTTTATAAGAATTTAAGATTTCTTTTCAAATACATTCAAACTCTAATATTTTGAATTATTATTTCAAATAATATTTTTATCAAAGAAATAAGGAATAAATTGTTAATTTTTTAATAATTTATTTTTTGCTGTGAGATTTAAATAATTTGTTCATTCTTATTTGCATTCTTTGATTTTTGATGAATTCTCTTTATTATTGACACAGTATTGTAATTAGCCATAACTTCCTTAGAATGTGATGCTTTGAGTATTATTTATTGGCTAGAATATAGAATGCCTGAATTTTCTTGTGTGTTTGGAACAACTATAACAATTCCCAATCCAATTGCCAAAAGACACAAATTTTTAAAGCAATCATTCATTTGGTGTATTATAAACCCTTTTTCTCTTTCCCTCTAAATTTATATTTTATTTTTTGATACGGATTGGAGATAAATTGCATATTTGAGGACCAACACTTCTTGTTGCTCAATCTTGTGCAGAGCTCTCAGAGATTGTACAATCTAATGAATGCAATTTTTGGATTATGTCCAGTGTTTAACAATTAATAGAAGAATATGCATTTGTCGCTTGAGATTCTACAGCGCGTTATTAGGCTTTTCTGCTCACTCTTTTCTCAATTGTGGACAAATATTTGAAGGCCAACCTCTCTAAATATGCTTTTAATCAACCAGAGGAGTTTTGATTTTACATAATTGGCCACATTGTTAGTTTATAACATATTAGTGGCTCATGGTTTAGAGATGGAGCCTTTTTCCCGATTGCTTAGTTGAAATTAATGAGCGAAGGGATTAAAATGAGAAAGAAGGAAGACACTGATGAAACTTGCCGAAAATATTGTAGTATTTCCGAAGTATAAATCATGTATTTGTCTACGGATGGACAGAAAAATGATGACAAATTTAAGTAATTCCAAGTGATTTCTCTTTCAAAGAATACCTCTCGCTTCTCTGATTACAAGACTTCGAGAGAATTAGGTGATGAAGACTCGAAAACAGCAACCAATCAACCACTCTAATTTCTTCTCACATTTTTAGCAGTTAGCTCACAATCAATTGCTTGCCTTGCTACTACTGAATTCATTGTATGCAAAATGGGTGAAAACTGGCTTATGTAATTACGACCTAAGCCTATCTAAGATCGGACGACCGAAACTGAGTTTCAGATTCCAACTATCATCTTCAAAAATCTTTAATACAGTAACTAAATAGTTCCTAAGTTGGGAATGTGTTGATGATAGAGGAGCAATAGTATTAGTGACGATTGGTGCGGTAGAGAGTCACCGATATTGATGGGAGTTAGCAAGATAAAAATGAAAAAAGTGGTGAGATGGGTCCTATGTGCCGAAAGTTAGTTTGGAATGGAGCCTTTATCTTCGTGATGTCATCTATGATTTTATACTGTTTTTGGTCTTAATGCTTATAAATACCGAAGTTTTGAAAAAAAAATAGTTTGACACTTTAATTTATAAAATATATAAGTTTAAGTGATATATTTGAACATTTTTT
Organism: Triadica sebifera; assembly: GCA_023653625.1. Taxonomy (NCBI): domain Eukaryota; kingdom Viridiplantae; phylum Streptophyta; class Magnoliopsida; order Malpighiales; family Euphorbiaceae; genus Triadica; species Triadica sebifera. Next base: position 24,643,889 of record CM042908.1, on the reverse strand, counting down.
TCTGACATCTGATATGTGAGTGAAGAACAAATTTTTGGACATTTTTTTTCATATTATTCACTTACATGTGTCTCATCTCTTATTTTGACGGAAATTTAAGTGTACAATTGGTGTGTTCGGCCAAATTTGAGAGGCACATATACATTGGCCTTTATGGTCAATTCCTTTCGCTGCATATGACGATTTATCTGTTTGAGTTGGGAATATTGTTATAAACATTTTACAAAAGATTTCTTGTGTTTTAATTAATATTTGAAAATTTGTGTATTTTTTAACAAAAGTTGTATGCAAGAAATATATATCAAGAATATAAAAATTCAATACTCATTATTAGTGAAAACTGTAGAATACACTACTTATATATATATAACATAAGGAATACTGCGAGCTATTGTTACAGCTCAGCCTGACAAAAATAACTAATCTTAACAAATTAACTACTGTCTTAACAAGCTAGCTGCTCTATGAAATTGACCATTAACAAACTACTCTACTACTATATGTTTAACATCCCCCCCTCAAGTTGGACTCTGGTGGATATCTACCAAAGACAACTTGGAAGAAAGATTAGAAAAAAGAGGATGATGTAAGGCTTTAATGAACATACATGCAATCTAAGATCCTGAACTAACATGATCAGCAAAGATGAAGCCTCCTTTCATTTTGGACTGCACAACATGACAATCAATATCAGAGTGTTTAGTCCTTTCATGGAGAACAGGGTTAGCAGCTATGTGAATGGCTGCTGAATTGCCACACTTGAGATTGAGAGTAAGATTGAGCTGGATGTGCAGGTCACGGAGGATGTAGGAAATCCATTGTGTTTCACACATAGTAGATGTCATGGATCTATATTTAGCCTTGACAGAGCTTCTACTGACTGTGTGTTGCTTCTCTGTCTTCCAAAAAATAGGTGAGCTCCCTAGGAAAATGCAAAAGCCAGTGACTTTCTTGTCTTAGGGCCAGGCTGCCCAATCTGAATCAGAGTAGGCTGTGATGTCAAAATGATTGTGGGTGGGATAAAATAATCCAAAGGGAGACATTTTACTTAAGATACTTAAGCACATGGTTAGCTAGCTGTAGATGAACTTCCCTTGGACTCTGAACATGCTGACTGAGTTGTAGCATTGAACAAGTGATGTATGAGCGTGTGAATCCCAGATACAACAACCTGCCCACAATGCTCCTATAAACCTGAGGGTCAGGTAAGAGAGAAGAAACAGTGGATAAGAGTTGTGCACCTTTAGGAAGAGGAACCTTTTTAGATTTAGAACCGAAAAGGCTTGAATCTTGGAGAAAATCCAGAATATACTTGCATTGATTTGCATAAATATCTATTGGAGTTCCAACCATTTCCATTCCCAAAAAGTATTTTGCAATCCCTAAATGTTTAATCATAAACTTCTGGTCCAAAAAAACCATTAATTGAATGACGGTTGCCTCTGAATTGCCACTGATGAGTAAATCATCTACATACACCAATAAGGCGAAGGAATAAATTTTTATCAAGAGTGAACAAACAATTGTCATGTACTAACTGAGTAAAACCATACTCAGAGGGAAAGTAGTGAGTTCATTGTTCCACTAACTAGAGGCTTGCTTTAGGCCATATAAATCTTTGTAGCTTAAAAACTGGACAGGTTTTGCTTTAACATACCCTTATGGAGGCGACATTCACACCTCCTCATCCAAAAATCCATGAAATAAGACATTATTTATATCTAATTGGTGCAAAGACCAATTCTTAACTGCTGCAACAATAAAGAAGATTCTGATTGTAACCACCTTGGCCACTGGTGTAAAACTATTGGTATAATCAATACCTGCAACTTGATGATACTCTTTTGCGACCAGTCTCACTTTGTGCCTATCTACAGTTCCATTAGGCTTCAGTTTAAAAACCTATTTACATCCTATGAGAGATTTCCCAGCAAGTAGTTTGGTCAATGATCATGTTTGATTTTTTTTTAAGAGCTTCTAACTCCGCATCCATGGCCTTCCTCCACTCAACATAATTCTTAGCTTCATTAATTATAGGTTTTGGGTTCATGTAAAGGGAGTTACATTTACTAAAAAAAAGGCATCCACTGTAAAGGCATCATTGGGATGAAAATGAAAGGTTTGAGGAGTATGTGGTGATGAAAGTTTCAGAGAATTCTCAGCTGAAACATTAACAGAAGTGAATCAGAATAGGCTGTGATGTCAAAATGATTGTGGGTGGGATAAAATAATCCAAAGGGAGACATTTTACTTAAGATACTTAAGCACATGGTTAGCTAGCTGTAGATGAACTTCCCTTGGACTCTGAACATGCTGACTGAGTTGTTGCATTGAACAAGTGATGTATGAGCGTGTGAATCCCAGATACAACAACCTACCCACAATGCTCCTATAAACCTGAGGGTCAGGTAAGAGAGAAGAAACAGTGGATAAGAGTTGTGCACCTTTAGGAAGAGGAACCTTTTTAGATTTAGAACCGAAAAGGCTTGAATCTTGGAGAAAATCCAGAATATACTTGCATTGATTTACATAAATATCTATTGGAGTTCCAACAATTTCCATTCCCAAAAAGTATTTTGCAATCCCTAAATGCATGTTTAATCATAAACTTCTGGTCCAACAAAACCATTAATTGAATGATGGATGCCTTTGAATTGCCACTGATGAGTAAATCATCTACATACACCAATAAGGCAAAGGAATGCATTTTTATCAAGAGTGAACGAACAATTGTCATGTACTAACTGAGTAAAACCATACTCAGAGGGAAAGTAGTGAGTTCATTGTTCCACTAACTAGAGGCTTGCTTTAGGCCATATAAGGATCATTGTAGCTTGCAAACTGGACAGGTTTTGCTTTAGCATACCCTTATAGAGGAGACATACACACCTCCTCATCCAAAAACCCATGAAATAAGACATTATTTATATCTAATTGTTTCGCAGATATAATTCGTAATACACCATTTCAAAGTCATCTTATCCTCGTAGTTTGAAGGATATCCATTCTGAGGACAAATTTCTTCTGTTTTTCCTTTTTGGGCATGAATTTTCTTCCTGGTTCCTTTTTAACTGCATGCTGAATGAAAGAATGTAATGGGATTTTGTTCCTGTTTTCATTCTAAGGTTGCTAGATTGGGCAGTATTAGCATCATTATCATCATTCTAGTTCCATTCCGGAGATGAAAGTGGGCTCTTTTGGAGAGGAAATTAACCATGATAAGATGCAGTTGCAGAATTTATGAGAAGATGTGGTGAAATTTGAGGAAGATCATTAAAATTATTTTAAGCAAGCAATGATAAGTTAAAAAAAAAAAGTCTAATGCTGGTAATTATTGAGTCATGGTCTTGCTGAAGTCTGGTAGAAAAAAAAAGGGCTTTGTAGTCTTGAATGTTAGCTTCTTGGATTTGTCAATTTGTATTTTCTGTTTGTTTTCTTGTTTTCTTTTTGTTTGTTTGTTTGTTGTATTTCTGTACCGTCTATTTCTATTGTTTGTTTGTCAATTTGTACCCTTCAGTTTGTTTTGTTTGCTTGCTTTTAAGTAGTTTTCAGGTGTGAGACTGCAATGTAGATTCTTTTACGTGGAGGCAGTTATTTCTTTTAGTATATTAATGCAGAGTATTGATGTCTTTTGCGTAGCTGCTGTGATGTTCAAGGAATGGAAAAGAAGAAGAAAGCTAGCAGTAATTTCAGAAATTTTGAGTTAAATGAAATCAACGGTTTTTCTTTAACAAGTCTTTGTTAGACTCTCATTTGTATGTAAAATTACAAAGGGAAGAAGGACCTCATATTTAGGTTAACAACTAGTCTTAGCTTTGATTTATGGTCAACAGGACCCTAACTCGATCCCAGATTAGGAACCATATATAACAATTGTCGAATAGATTGAGCATCAATTTGAGTAATACTATACTTTAAAATTCCAGCCACAGTGTTATTATTGAAAGAAGTATAATGGATGATGATTTGGCCATTGATACTCGGGAAAGACCACTGGAATAAAAGGCTCAACTGCGAAAGTTAGAATTCCCCGGAGGAAATTCTCAGTATAATTAAAAATAAAATTTATAATTTTAGGTTAATTTTTTAAAAATTTCTAAATTTATATTGTTTTTTTGGTTAAATTGACCAAAAAAATAGTTTTGCGTCAGTTAAGTGGCGACAACCACTTGAGAATTTTTTTTTTTTTTTTACAATTGTTGGAGATTTATAAAAATTTTATATTATAATTCAATATATCATGTTTGAATAAAGAGAAATAATAATAATAATAATAATAATAATAATAATAATAAAAGTAGAAAATTTTCAAAAAAATATTTCAACTTGACATGCGTGAAAAAGGGATAAAAAAAATTTAGAGCTATGTGCCACTTCAGCTACTTGAGTTTTTTTTTTTAATAATTGCTGGATTTTAATAAAAATTCTATATTATAATTCAATATATCATGTTTGGATAATAATAATAATAATAATAAAATAAATAGAAAATTTTAACAAAAAAAAAAGAAAAAAATTCAAGGGCCACTTGAGGACGGTTGTGCATCACTTCAAGTAGCACACAATACTCTTACACTCTTAGTGCGCCAATTTAAGTGATGCACAAACTCTCTCCAATGCTATCTCACTAAAATTACTCTAAATTCAGAAATATTTTTATAAACTACCATAAATCTGAAATTCTACCAAAAGCTACCCTAAACATAGAAACAATTTTTCTAACTACTATAAACTAAAAAATATCCCGAATTCCCTCACAATATAATGGATTTGAAGATATATATATATATGAGTTTGAAGGAATTATAAATTTTAGGTAATTTGGAAATAGAAACAAGGCAAAAAAGGTTGATTACATTGTTGTGTTAGATCTCTTGTGGAGCATTTAGTTCTATAAAAATGCTAGAATCTATGAGAACCAAGTATTGCTCTGCTATTTTGTTTTTTCATCCACTGCAAATGCTACAGAATGCCTTCTTGCCTCCCATTTTGTTCTCTCTTCTCCCCCTCCTAGTGAATTCTTGTTTTATTTATTAGTAAGACTTGTTCTTTCTCGCTTATCTAATGGGGATGACTGGCTTGTGCAATATACAACAACCGGTGGCCAATGTAATTAGGTTGGTGCTGTTTGGTTTATCTGACCTGTAAGCTTTACTTTCACATTTCAGAGTGATGATGTGAATTCTGTTGTTCAACAGCTCTCATGTATGTGCTCGTGCCTATGCCTTGTTTATTCTTTAGAGGTGGCTCAACTCAGTTTCTGATCAGCCGGGATGGTGGCGGGTGAGTACTTAATCTAAACCCTTTGAATCATGAACTATTACTAGTAAAGTTCTTTTTTCAACAAGCATGGATGCACACAAACATTTGAATTTCAGGACAGTGGCAAATTTTACTGTGCTAACGTATTTGTTAGACGATGCTCGAAATATTTCATGTTTGAATGCACTAATGTGACTTTTGAATGTAGATAGATTTGATAATTAATATGCTTTTTTTAACCATTAAACTAATGCATATAGATTGAAAAGAATTTAATTAAGAGTGGTTTTAAAATCCCTGTTAAATGTTGTAATTTCAAGTTCAAATCCATTCATGGATATAATAAACTAATGGATATATTTCAAACTTCATGTAATTTAACTAAAGATCATTCTCCATTCCTGCCATATGAAGTCCTTTCGTCCAAAGACAGAATGATTGCATTTCATCTGCAAGACTTTATATTCTAAAGTTCATTTCTTTCCTCTCTTGGTTAAAATTGGAAAATAAATCATATGCACCTGGTAATCCTGATAATGCATTTGCATTCTAGTTAAGAATACCAGGAATATCTTCATAAGTTTTTACCAAATTTGAATTTCATGATTTACACACACTGCTATCCAAATGCAAGATTAGTTATTTGAAAACTTCTTATTGCAGTTGGATAGATGCTGCTAAATTCCTTACTGGGGCATCACCTATTGGGAGCATAGCCATCCCTATTGTCCTTTGGCATGCGCATATGATTGAAACAGGGGCTATGCTGATCGAGTTCACGTCATTCTTCATATTTGTCTGCACAGTGTTGTGTTTTCATCGTGCCAGTTTAGAAGATGATTGGTGATTGATACTGCACTTGATAAATTCTGATATGCCTTCCATGGACAAACTATGACTAATTTGAGAGATAGATAGAAAGAATTGCAGGACATCCCACCTTGTAAATTCCTTTTTATTTATGTATATCTTGGCAACTTACTAAGGAATTATGACAAGGCATTGACTTTGCTCAGACTGAATATATAGTGCGACATACCTCAGAAATAGCTTCAGAATTTTTCTTGGGCATGAATTATTTATTTCTGTTGGGCTGGTCCAGGTTATGAAATTTCCATATTTGTATATTGCTTGAAATTTGGTTTGAAGGGTGCAGAAAGAGTTGTAATTTCTTCAGAAATTCTTACTGGGGAAAAGGGCAGGGATGTTTAGTGGCAAAAGGCTTAATTTTAAAGAAATTTGACTGCGGAAGCTTTAAATTCGATCTTGAATGATGCCTCATCAATTTATTATAACCTCATGAAGTTCTATTTATTATTATTTATTTATTTATTTATTTATTTATTATTATTATTATTATTATTATTATTATTATTATTATTATTATTATTATTATTATTATTATTATTATTATTATTATTATTATTATTATTATTATTATTATTATTATTATTATTATTATCTGATGTTGTTTCAATTAATTTGTAAATTTGATTATAATACTTTTAACACAGTTTCTATGTCCATACACAAAATGCTTGTGAAGGACTTAAGTAAATTTTATGAAATTCACTAACAAAGCGACATTTTATATTTTTGATGTGCACTAAAATATTTTGTCAGGTTTTGCACTGTAAGTTTCAAAAAGAAAAATCATATTTATCAGTGGTAAATTATTATAAAATGATTGTGGACGGATTATTTTGAAATTTTAGTTGATTTGTTAATTTTATTATTATGCTTATGTTGATGTGATTTATTACTAATAAATATGAAATTAATATGATTTTTTTAACTGCGGAGAATATTAAAAAAATATATATTTCAATTATATTAACTAAATAAATTTTATTTTATTTTAATTTGTATGAAGATAGAAGCAGGTCAATTTTTTTTTTTCAAATAGTCTCCTTAGTCCTATATTTTCTAAAGGGTATGTTTTAGGTTTGTTTTCAAGAGCTATTTCGTTGACCTGAGAAGGAGAAAGAGAAACAACAGAGGAACTAATGAAGTCAATTTTGCCGTGTGTGTCCCCTATGCAATACCCAGGAATATTATTGACTTGTCTCTATTATTTTATTTTTGATGCAATCATCAATCATGAACCATGTTTTCTAAATTTGTAATTCAAAAGGAGGTGGGATCTTTTTTTATTATTTTCCTTTAGCCGACTAAGGAAACCAAAATCATTGAACATATATATATATATATATATATATATATATATATATATATATATATATATATATATATATTCATCTCACTTTTGTTTGTTAGTTTCGCAATTAGAAAATGTTTTCAACTCACTTTTTTTATTTTAATATTTCTCTTCTCGTTATAGTCTTCGTTTAATTTCAAAATAGTTAAAGCGGCAAATCTTCATTAAAATACAACGAATAGTATACACTTGTATGAGCTAAAACAATTATACATATGAGTTGTAAAAGATTTCTTGCCAGTTTGGGGGGTTTGATTTCTTCCTACGTAGCTGGCATATTTGCATCCTGCTTGGGACGCCGCCATGTCCAATTTTAATGCGTAGGATGGAAAAATTTACGTGTTTTTTGCTTGTTACAATAACCTCCATATAATCTTTCATCATTAATTCTCTTATATTTTTTTGGGTGCAGATTTGTCTTATGTTTAATTTAGCAGAATAATAAATTGAATATTTTTTTGGTTAATTAGATAAATTATATATTATCCGACCAATTGGATAATTCTTTCATTTTTCTTAAAAATTCTTTCTTTTTTTAATAGCTGTATTATCGTTGTCATTGTAAAGATATGAACACATACTGCACTGCGAGATATAGACACGACTACAAGCCTATTTACCTAATAGTTATATTTCTTTCGTTGAAGTAGCTAGGTGCAAGCAAATACCGTATCTAGATGGACTTTGGATTGGATTGATCCATCTTGCACTATGCAGCTATTGGCAATTTTCATAACCTTTAATCTATTTTGCAAATTTCAAATCTAAAATTTAGATAAACTTTTTACATTCGATCCTTTCCAACAATTGAACTAATTCAAAGTTTTTAGAAAGAGAATGATTGCTTAGATGGTGTTCTTAACTTTATCTATAAATTAAATTGATGATAACTTATCATATAATATATATATATATATATATATATATATATATTTGTATAAACTCTGATACCATATAAAAATTAGTCGAAGTAAACCTAAAAGCTAACTAAAGAAATGAGAATTGTCTAAATTATTAAAAGACAACTTAGCTGCCTGGTCTATATATGTTCCCACATATAGACCAAACATATCAACTAATGCCTTAAAATCTCATATTTAATTATTTAACAAAATGGTTAAGCTAACTCTACTTAAACTTTTAATTTGAACTTGGAAAGAACTTGTGTGAAATAGAATAAAATAGTAAGCAACATTAATCTAGTCTTCTTTCTTCTCTTTCTTCGTCCATTGATTGAGGGAGATAAAATTAAAACCTAGTCTTCTTTCTCTTTTTGTTCATCCATTGATTAAGAAAAAAATTATTCATCAATGGAGATTTTGGTAACTGTTATATTTTAACACATCAAAATTTAAGAAATATGAAACATACCAAATAATAGAAGAGAAAACTTTGGAGTTTTTGAACCATTTGGATAATAAATGGGTGGACTTCGCACGCAAATTAATTTTGAAAGGTTATAAATTTTGATTTGGAATAAGCTATAGGGCTTATAATTTATCAAATTGAAACTCGTTCAAAGATCTATATACATGATGGAATTTGCCCATCACAACCAGTTTTTGGAACCAAATTCAACCGTTTAAAACTATTTTGGATGTCTCAAAATTTTTATTTCAGTTTTATTAGTTATTTCGTATTTTTTTATTGTTTTTATTCGACTATCTGTTGGGGCTTTGTTTTAGTATTTATTATTTAGAATTTTGTCATGAGACCATATAAATATGTTATATTTACATGTTTGAGGCAATTTTTGCACTTTGATAATTATAGAAAATCCTAATTTTTCTAAATTTTGGTATTTCCCTCAGAAATCATTGATATTTTGATGTCTATTTTTTGGTATTCTTAGAATTAACAGGTTATAGAAGATCAGATTCTATTATTTTTGCGCGAATCAACAGATTATAATAGTTTCTACTATGTCAGAATATTTTAGCATCAAGATTTATAGGTTAAGGGCAAAATTTTGCAAAAGCACTTAAATTTAAGCGGATAGCAGTATATGTGTAATACTGAAATTTGATCAAAAGAGACAGACCAATCTTGCAAAAATGAAGAAAGATTAGTTTTAGAAAAAAAATTGCAAAAATCATGAAAGAGGTCAGTTGTTGTTGACGAGGAAATAAGCGGAAGGCATGACTGCAAAGGGCAATTTGTCGAAGAATTGTATAAATAATAAAAAATATATATAATTGAGATTAAGAAAAAATGAGGGCAAGAAAATGAAAATTAAATTTTCTAATAAAACTCCATACACAGGCCCTATAGATGTGGTGGAAATTAAGATTCATATATTTTATGGTTAAATTTTTAATGTTCTGATCACCAAACCAAATTCTTCACATAAATTCATTTGGATTCCCAAATCTTAATAGAGGAATGTTAAGCAAAACCAAAAAAAAAAAATGAAAAGGAAATGATTGGAAAATGATAAAGTAAAAAAAGAAAAAAAAAAAAAGAGAAGGGAGGAAAGAAACGATGAAAAAGAGTAGAAAGAGTTAAATTTTTTGTTACATTGTTAGATGAATAAATAATAATCTAAAATTCAAAGTAAGATAATGTATCATTATTCTATTTGCTTAGTCTATGTGTAGTGATATAAACCAAATCTACATAAATGTTGTTCAAATCATTATAAGTATTACATTAATTTTATAAGCAATCGAAATGGAATAATTAACACTATATCTAATAAATTCAACTCAATAAAATAGATTAATAAAGACAGTTCATTCTTTTACATAATTTCACGAAGAAAATTATATTTCATGCATCTCAAACTTTCAAATAAGTAAAACTTGAAACGCTTCCATTACTAGGAAAAGTAAAATATATATATATAATATATATTAGAATTGATATTAGATCTGGCTATATCTTAGCTGCTTTGCAGATTTAACTTGTTCGTTATAGTCCAAACATTTGATCTTCTCCATTATCATACCAATTGTATAAATCCTCCCACTCCCAGAGTGGCTCATTGCCTATGTCCATGGAAATGTTAATATCCCCAGTTTGTGAGGGAGGCCCACAGGCTTGTGGGTTTGAGCTTTCTGCATTAGTATCCACCATTAATGGAGGGTTTTGCTGACTTATTCTTACCTCTTCAGGGGGAACCTGTTGGACCCTTGGCTCCCTTATCTCTTCGCCAACCGGCCTTCTGTCGAATGCTCGTCGGCTCCTATTAGATGTCTTGTACAAACGGCATAAGCTAAATTCTTGCCTTAGCTGCAAATTATAGAGAGAAATCATTCAATAATCATAGTCTTCACTGTAATTCATGATAATTAGACCTAAATATATATGACGTAAATTATTTTTATGAATCTTTAATTTTAAACGATTCACAATCCTAACTCTAAATTAATTCATATTTGTGTCAGACATTTATGAAGCAAAATTCTTCTTTCCCAATTAATTATAAGGATATTCCATAATTAAATTAAAACACATGATATAAATATATTTGTGATCTGGTTAGCTAGGATTTTCCTATCGAATATCTATATATATAGTTCAGAGAAAGAAAAAAAAAGCCCTAAACTGACCTCCAAAGCCAAAAATGTAAAAATACGAATATATAATCTCTTTTCGAGTTCTAATGATTAGCTTATATATAGAGTTTGTAATTGATAAAATCATGCAAAGGAATCAAAACCCTAGTTGGCACAAAGACAGAAAATGGTATGTGTATGTATATATAAAGAGAGAGAGAGAGGGAAATAATTAATGGTGAACCGTTGAAGAGGATGATGAGGATGGTTGTCCTTGAATGGCTTTATATTCATTCAATTTCCAGTCTGTTTTACGTCCATCAGGAATTCTTCCATCATAGAAAACCATGGACTTTTTCAACCCAATGCAAAGGTTGTTTGAAGAATAAACATAAACAGGTGAACCAGTAGATTTCCAGTATCCGCTCGTAGTGGTTCTCTTCGGCTTTCCTCCATGAACTTCCCTCTTCTGTCTTGGATTAAAGAAGAACCACTGCTCGTCAGGATCTCTCCGGCATATTTCTCCCGATAATTCTGCATTTTTTAATCCAGCAATTAAGAACAAAGAAAACATCAGCATATAGTTCCCATCAGAAAATTAAATTTTTGATTGAAATTAAAAAAAAAAAAAGAAAAGGAAAGGAAAGTCATTAAATTGGGGAAATAAATCAAAATAGAAAAAGAAATTTACGAGGGAGATCCCATGGATTGAAGTCAAAAAAATGAAGAACTGGTATAACACGATCAATAGCTGCGTTGAAGTCCTCTCTCCCTTGAAGCTTATTATGCAGATAAAATGAGATCAACTCTTCTTCTGTAGGGTAGAAACGAAACCCAGGTGCCAATTCCTTCATAATTTATTCTTTTTAACTCTTAAATTACTTGAATTTCCCTGTCGAGTTCTTCTATATATATATATATATATATAAAAGGCTTGTGGAAAAATTGATCGTCAAAAGGAGCTCAAAGATTTGTGTGGGGGTATCATTACCCATGTGTATGCGTACCTTAGTGTCTGCTGTATTAAAAAATAATCCTAAAATTTAAGGTCAAGATGACAAATTGCTTCTCTTGAGTGAAGTTACGCGCTAGCCATCTCTCGCGTGTCAGTGTTTTTCTTTTTTTTTTTTTGTTGTTGTTGTGTGTTTCAGAGAAATGTAAGGTTTCTTGGATTAAGTCAAGTGATTATGAGCTTGTGGAAATTTAGTTATCAAATACCTAATTTTTATATATAATTAAGCTCTTTCAATTTAAATTCGTCACCTTTACGCAATAAACTTCAATTTTGGCAATAAATTCTTTATCATTTTAGTTACATCAAAATTTTTCCATCCAATCCACTATTCTGTAAATCTATTTTGAATAAGGCGCATCTGGATAAAGTGTTTTTAGGATAAAAATTATTTTTATTTTTATTTTAGTTTTAAAAACTATTTTTCAGAAAGAATTGTATAAGTATATGTTTTTCTTCCCCACTACAGTTGGAACCTCACTGACCTTCTCGGGCAGTTACTAAAAGCTGAGAGGTGTCTTGTCCCAATACAGTTGGGTGACTATAAGGATGAAGTTTACTGTGATGTCTTACCCATGAACGTAGCCCATATCCCTCTAGGACGCCCTTGGCTTTATGACCTTGATGTTACTAACCACGGTAAGGGGAACACTTATGTCTTTAAATAGAAGGGCAATAAAATTTGATTAACACCTGCTTTATTCCCGATTGATGGAGGAGAACACTGGGCGGGATCTATCAGCAGCGAATTCCCCATACAGAATAAGTGAAGAGCATTCCATAGCTATCGGATATGGGCCGTGGAGCCCGGAAGGGAGTCATAACTCTGTACGTTCTAATTGGATTCCAAAGTGCATGCATATAAAAGTGCATATCCTTACTAATAGCCTGTAGATCCTGTTCAACCCACGGCATAAGTAGAGGAGACCGCCCATGCAAAAGTGGTTTCGATGAAAACAATTTATGAAAAATTAAAAATGTAATTTAGTTAAATAAACAAATTCTAAAACTTTTTTTTCTTACATCCAATAGCAACCCTGATTACGATTAACAATTATAACATCGTCGGGCTCCATACATGACTCATAAAGGGTTATGGGATTTTCCAAGCAGCATCCTCAGCTTCACTATCCTTATCGTACTCGTTTCGTTTCCTCTTTCTTTCTCAAATTCAATACACAGATAATTAAGAATATATATAAGCTGCTGCTGCCTCTTGCAAGTGGGCATTCACTCTTGTTTAGCAAGAAATTGAAGAAACAAAGGTATGGAAGATTTGGCACCTGGGTTTCGTTTTTACCCTACAGAAGAAGAGCTACTGACATTTTATCTGCATCATAAGCTAGAAGGGAAGAGAGAAGACCTCCTTCGTGTTATGGATTGTGTTATTCCTTCCGTTGATATCTACGACTACAATCCATGGGATCTTCCTAGTAAATATCATATTTTCGGAATCTATATGCACTAATTTTTTTAATTTTTTTTAATTATAAGAATTCGATTCGAGAAACCTCACATTCTGTTATTTACCGTTACTCTGTTTAGTATAGTACATATTGAACTCGTCAAATTGCTCTGCTAATTTTTTTTTTGGCTACTGAAATAGATAATAAAATTAGGAAATTATTGCATTTCACTTTCAGCAAGGAAAAAAAAACTGTATATCATCTATACGTAAAACACTGAAGTTTGCTTTTTAACATTCTCATTTTATATTTAATTTGTAAATTTTGGTACAGATTTATCGTGGCACAAAGATCCTGAGCAGTGGTTTTTTTTCATACCTCGAAAAGAAAGGCAAATCCGTGGAGGAAGGGCTAATAGACTTACTGCTAGCGGATATTGGAAGTCTACTGGTTCACCTGGTTATGTCTATTCTTCCACAAACCGCTGCATGGGCATAAAAAAGACGATGGTTTTCTACAAGGGAAGAGTTCCAAATGGACACAGAACCGAATGGAAAATGATTGAATACAAAGCTGTACAAGCAGTAGAATCATCTTCCTCTTCATCAACTGTTGCACAGCCGAAGGTGTCCTTAATTATCAACTTAACTGTAGATAGTCATTTTAGATTTAACTATATAATGTATGCATATGTAATAATATGTATTCTTTTTTTACAGTCAATAAGGCAGGAATTAAGTTAAGTGTACAAGAGCTCATCCAGCAAACGATCATTCGATAGAAGGCCACAAGAAGTGGAGATAGAAAAGGTAAAGGATCAACAAAATCATGTTGAAAACTCTTCAACAGTGGTGGAGAGATTATCATCAGGAGATCAGATCTGGTTTAATATTTCTCAAACAGGGGAAAGTAGCAACGCGCCAATTGCCATGTATAACGAAATCGTTTGGGATTTGGATCGAGTGGATTGGTAATCGTTTAGGCTGCAAATCTTAATCAGCCGATCGACATGTGATATTTTAACATATGTTTGTAAGATAATATATTTTCTCTTCACAAACTGCAAATCTTCGTATCCTTCGAAAACTGTCTTTTAGATTTCGACAATATATATATATATATATATATATATATATATATATACACGGTAAATCTATAATATTCTATGCAAGTAAATACCCATTTCAGCTTCTACTTTTTTTTGTCATATAAATTTATGGAACAAAATATATAGAACCCATTTTAGAAGGAATAAACCTAAAATAGTTGAAAGAAAAAAAAATTATACCACCATTGCACTTCAAATGTACATTTGAGGATTTTTTTTTTTTGTTTTACTTTAAATGTCTATTCCAGAAATTAAGATAACATTTAATAAATATTTCTATTTTATACTTATTGAAATTATACTCTCTTTCCTTTTACAATTTCAAGAAAAAGTAAAAAATATTAAAATAAATTATAATAAAAATCTTATAAAATTTATGTTGATTAATTATTTTTTAAATTTTTATGAAGAAACCAAAATGATTATTTAGAGTGAAACAAAAGAAGAATAAGTTAACTGACCATTGCAAAAGAATCGATTACCTAACCCATTAAGTTATTTTCAACGTTATGAAATTAGAAATTTAAATTGGATTCTGCATTATCAAAAGAAATAAAAAGATGAGACTACTTATTTTCAATTCTCTTTATTTTGATATAAGTAAATGCTTTGGAAAAAAATTGACATACGAAAAAAAAAAAAATCAAATGCCAATGACAGAGATAAGGAGAAAAAAAATTCTTAAAAAATTGATATAAAAAATTAGGTTTGTAAGAATTGAAAAATGACATATTAATCTAAAAATTTTAAAAATAATTTAGACAAGGCCCTTATCACAATGCACATGGGTCCGTCTAGTGAGTTTTTTATTTCTTTTCTTAGAAGAAAAACAAAACTAAAGTAGAAGGATGACTTTTAAAAATAAAAAAAAATTCTAGCGACAGACTATCGTCATAAACACTGAAAGCTAAAATCATTGTAAATCTATCATTAATTATGGCTAAAGTGAATTTCCTTGCAGCTGCTAAAGGTGATGTCAAAGGTCATGTTCATTCTTTGATGATAAACTTACATAGCATGAATTCATGATTTTATTGGTTAACTGCCATTTTCTTTTGACTTCATGTTTAAACACAAAGGGCGTCATTATTAGGAAGATCTAAAATTGGTAGGAGTAATAAGATTTACCGTCCAAATTCAAATAAAATAGTGAGAAATTAAGAGAAGAAAATCCCTAAAACTGCAAAAAATGAGAAAAGTTGTGTTTGTTCTTGTTCCATATATTTATTTCCATGCATGGGAGACATTCTTATTTAAAATCCGAGAATGACATTAGGATGAATGAAATGAAGTATCTACCCAGTATCAGCAGTGCATGAGCTTAACGAATAATAGCAACTTGTATCTCGATACCAGAGTCGGGCAGCAAAAATTAATTATTTCATGAATTCTTATTTATATGTTATGCAAATGAAGTAGTTCTTATAATTATTGCATTATATTTTATTATTAGCATAGTCCATTAAAGACAAAAAAAAATACATACAAATTTTTCTTTTATTTTTTTTGACAATAAACATAGCTATATAAATTTGTCAGAATTGGTGACCGACTTGATTTTATTATATTGAACAAGGGTATTTATTTTAGAAAACAAATACACAGCATGATGAAAGTCAGAATATTAACACAATTAAATCTTAATAGTATCATTCCATCTCTATCTCTCTTACAAAATTAATATTATAAAGGAGAATAGAAGAACATTTGTAAAAAAATGAATCTACTGATGATGATTTTGGTGCAAACATTCTTTCTTTACTATCTTAGGTTCCCGTTTCCATTCCCTTTGAAAAGAAAACCAAACAATAATTCAAGTCGGTCCTTTTGAAGCAAAGGTCCAAATAAGCTCTTGAGGTGTGAATCAAAAAAATATATCTATTCTTATAATAAAATTTTGTTTAAATTAATCTTTGTATTAATAATTTGGCCATATTACACCACCCAATATTAAAATTTCAGTCTAATTGTCACCTTATTGGCTCCCAATTTTGGATCCAAAATTTTAACATAAAAGCCATTTGGACCTAAATAATTAACTTTTTATTATAAAAAATCAATTGGACCAAATTTTACTATAGGTGCAGATAATTTTTTTTAATCAATATATTAAAAGTCTATTTGCACCTTTACCCATTAAATGTGTTTTTTCCCCCATACTTGCTACTAGGAAGCAAGGGTTTACATCAATCGAATCATGCGTCAACGAGTCCAACCAACATATATCTGTTTTCCTTTCCAACCTCTTCTTTATATCCCTAGTCCTCGATTAGCTAGGAGTAATTAAAAACAAATCATTATATATTAATTGCTAATGGCTAATATATATAAAACTGATGTAGCCAAATATTTTGAAAGTAAATAATGATACATGTTTCACATAAAAGAGGCCCCATCCAAAATATAAATAAGAAATACAACACATGTGGAAAGAAATGGATTGGTATTGATTGATGAAAGAAAAATTCCTTTTGGCGCTGCCTTCCAAGAAAGGGCACTACTAATTATATAAACTAACTTTCTAACCCAGTGGGGCTGAAAGACTTTGATTCATGATATTCTCTCACCGACTAAAAAATTCTTAAATTTTTTATTCACATAAGATAATTTTTTATCAATACTTTTGTAGATACTTATAATTAATCTATATTATCAAAATTTTGTAAATTTAATAAAGATCTTTATATTCAATTATTAGGCATACCTGAAACGCAATAAAACACATAACTTTACACAATTAACAAGGTTGCTAATTTTGTGACACTTAAAAAAGAATTAAAGTCGCTAAATTTGGCAAAAATATGCTCTAATAGTTACTCTTGTATTCATTAGTACCCCTATAAGCAACTTTTAGAAATAGATTAAATAATAATGTTTCTCAGTCTCAGAGCATGGTGTTTTATTAAGTGTAAACATAATCGTTAAATGTGAAACCATTTTGAAGTTTTGAGCCATGCACGACATTACTTGCGGCTTTAGATACACTTATAAATATAATAGTTTTCATATATAGTGACTATTCTTTTGACATTATTATTTTATTATTGAAGAAACTTATATTTGTGTTTAACAAATAAATTAATGGCAAATTTTTATTTGTCATATACATAAATACATATCACTAAAATACTTTTTAGAATTTTTTTTTGTAAGATACTCTTTGGAATACTATAAAAAAAAATACATTTTCGAATAACAGTATTAATTCAAACAATTAATTGATCTCTATTCAACAATGAATTTCAAAAATCATGGCTGTGAAGTAAAATAATATCATAGTCTATACCAGCGCATGGCTGGGAACAGTGAAGGGTCCTAAGTTTTCTAACTTGTCTTTAACTCTTCATATAAAAAATTAAGGATATCATCATCTCATGTCATCAGAGTGGGAAAGAAGTGAGAGCCCCATCAACCAATCACCCCCAAGTTGGTATGTAAATGTCTCAGCAGTTGCAAAATTGATTAAATACTCCGATTTAATTAATTATTCAAATTAATGCAGCAATTTCTTTTTTTCTTGAAAAAAAAAATATTTTTATCAGAAGTCTACAATCTTGAAGAAGACTTTGCTGTAATTTGCGATTCTTGCTGACGCAAATAGCGAGCTTGAACAACCCATACAAATGAATATATGGAATATATGATAGTACAACGTTGAACTGTCAGAGAGAATGGAGTTAAGTATGAATGCAAAACTTAAAGGCGGAAACAATAGAATATAATGAAGAAAAAGAAAACACAGCTTAAATGCAAGAAATAACAAAGAGAAAAGAGTTTTGTGGATGGAGGAAGAGAGCAAATTTCGAGGATGATGGAAAATGCTAATTACTTTTTTTTATATTATTATTTTTTCAATTTATGAATGATAAATATTTTTATTTTTAATATAATGAGACCAAACAATGTAAAACATTGTATTATTCAATAAATGAAAAAAAAATAAAAAGAAAAAATAGTATATTATCGCAGAAAAGAAAAATCTAGGGAGAAAAAATATTATGTATTTTTCAACTATCTTGTATAATAACTCACGTTTCTTATATACACGAGTGGTTTAACTAACTTACAGTTAATCTCTAAAAACTAGGAGAAAAAATATTATGTATTTTTCAACTATCTTATACAATAACTCACGTTTCTTATATGCACGGGTGACTTAAATAACTTACAGTTAATTTCTAAAAACTATGAGAGAATCTAGGAGAAGAAATTATAGAACACAACAAGCTTATAATAACAAGATTATAACATGTATTACATATCGATATTCCTAGTGTAGTAAGCTTTATAGCTTTTATCATTAGTAGCACTACTGTTGACTTGATGCTCAGTCACACTCCACGTAGCTGAATGATGTGGCTTATGCTGATTTTGCATTGAACACAATGATTTGGTTGCCACTTGTACTTGTGGTTCTTTCACATCAGCTTTCTCTATAAATCTATTACTCCCCCGCAAGCTAGGAGTGAAAAGATTATGAGCACCTAGATTGAGCATAAAAATTTGAAAAAACAGGAGAGAAATGACTCTTGGTGAAAAAATCGGCTAGTTGATCTCGAGAAGGAATTGATAACAAGTGAATTTTGCCACTTTTAACTTTCTCACGTACTATGTGATTGTCCAGCTCGATGTGCTTGGCACGCTCATGAAAAATGGGATTGTGAACTATATGCATTGTGGATTGATTGTCATAATACATGAGAACTGGCTGAGGATAAGGGATCTAAAGATCACGAAGCAAATATAATAGCCATTGCAGCTCACAAATAGTCAATGTCATTGCTCGATACTCTACTTTAGCAAAGGATTTAGACACAATTGTCTGTTTTTTAGATTTCCATAAAATTAAAGAAAGACCTAGAAAAATACAATATCATGTAATGGATTTTCGTGTCTGAGGTCATATTGCCCAATCAAAGTCATAAAAAGCCTTCAATATCAAACTACCAGCAGAAGAGAAGAACAATATCCTAGGCCAATATAACCTTTTAAGTACCTCAGAATATGATGAATAGCAACCATATGTTCTTAAGTAGGTTTATTAAGGAACTGACTCAAATGTTGCACTACAAAGGCCAAATTAGGTCTAACATGAGTCAAATACAATAATTTGCCAACAAGGTGTCTATAAGTAGTGACATCTAATAACAAAATAGAATTAACACCAGAAGTAAGTCTCTTGTAAGCCATAGGTGTCTTGGCAGGTTTGCAGTCCAAGAAACCAGTGTCGGTGAACAACTATAAGCAATATTTTCATTAGACTTGTTCCTTCCCACTTCAAAACCATGGAAATATTTAAGCTAACCAAGATCCTTTATCTTAAATGTCTCATGAAGATAGGGTTTGATAGTTGCAATCTCAGTGATGGAATTGCTAACAAGAACTACATCATCAACATATACTAAAAGAGTAATGAAAAAATTGCTTGTAACTTTTAGAAATAGTGAAGTATCAGTAGTTGCCTGTGAGAATTTTTACTAAAGCAAATCAATAGAAAGTTTAGAGTGTCACTGTCTGTAGCTTGCTTCAAGCCATACCAAGATTTTTTCAATTTACGAACAACATTTGTAATAGTTGTGTGAAAACCAGATGACAATTTCATATATACTTCTTCATGTAGCTCACCATGCAAAAATGTATTATTAATATCAAGTTGTTCTAAATACCAACATTTGATAGTAGCCATTACCAAAAGAACTCTGATTATAATCATTTTGGCCATTGAAGAAAAAGTGCATATGTAATCAACACCATGTTGTTGAGTGAAATCTTTTGCAACCAATTGGGCTTTAAACCTCTCTATACTGCCATTTGCAAGATATTTGATACAATATACTCATTTACAATCGATGAGAACCTTGCCTTAAATAAGAGATACCACATATTAAGTATGATTGTCTTGAAGTGTCTAAATTTCATTATTCATGGCCTACTGCCATTCATTGAACTTCACAGCTTGACTATAAGATCTAGGCTCAGCACATATGGTAATTGAAAAAGTATAAGCTTTATAAGAAGGAGTAATATTATTATAAGAAAGAACATGAGATAAAAGGTGAGGTGTACCTAGTATTGCTAATGGTAGTCCTATAAATGGTTTGGGGGATAATGAGTTCCTAAAGATCTTTTAAGAGGTTGTGAATTAGAAATGATAGTTGGAGGCGGTGTTGGTGAAGTGGTTACTGAAGGTACAATAATAGTAGAGGTGTCTGTTGTAATGGGTGGTAGAATGGTATAATCATCATTTGAGTGGTAATAAAGTAAGGGTGAAACAAAATTAGAAGTATTTGGCAAATGATGTAAGAAAAAGTGTTTTCATGGAAAGTAACATTTCTAGAAAGGAAAATGATATTAATATGAAGGTCTAACAACTCATATCCCTTGGTTTCAGAAGAGAAGCCAAGAAATACATATTTATAGGTTCAATTATCCAATTTAGTTATATGGGCATAAAGAGTAGAAGCATAGACTACACATCCAAAAACTCTAATGTAACTAAGATTTTGAGCATGTTTGTACAAAGTTTCATAAGGAATTTTATTTTGGAAAATGGAAGTTGGAGTTCTATTAATTAAATAAACAAATTGAAATATGAATTCTAGCCAAAATTGATTAGGAATATGACTTTGAAACTTTAAGGCTTTATCAACATTTAAAATATGTTGGTGTTTTCTCTATACAATACTACTTTGTTGAGGAGTTCCAACACATGAAGTTTGATTAATGATATCATTATCATATAAAATTGATTCATTAAGAACTCAAGTCCATTGTCAAATCTAATGCATTTGATTCTTTTATAAAACTGAGTGAATACAAGAGTACAAAAGGATTGAACTTTGCAGCCTAGCTTCTGCCTTAGTTTTTAAAAAAGAAAACCCAGGTAAACCTACTGAAATCTTCTACAATAGTAAGAAAATATCCAAAGCTTTTTAATGAAACTTCTGTAGGCCACCTAACTATCTACATGTATAAGATCAAAAGAATGAGTGGTACTAGTAAGATTGCCTACAAAAGTTAATCTCTTATGCTTAACATAGTGACAAATATCACTCGCCTTGTTTGGCTTATTAATGATGGTTGGATCAAGGGACTGTAAGTCTTTGAAATGAAAGATGACCCATCCTATAATACAAGTCCAACCAAGATTCGGAGTCGTCGGTTCTATAGTCTTAGAATTTTGGGACCAGTCAGAATCGGCATGGTACCGATTTAGGGCTGATTTGGAACCTGTCGATCTAATTCACGCTAGTTTTATTTTTTATTTTTTTTATAAAAATTATACAATTATGTAATTAACGCAATAAATAAATAAATACAATTAAAATCATTAAAATTTATAAATTAAACTTAATTGTTGGGTGAATTTAAAAAAAAATAATTTGGTTAATGTGTGATTGCATCTTCTAATTGGTTTCACACTTGGAGGAAAGCCATACTTCTTATGGCACATATCATCAATGTGGCATAGGATGACACAATATGTGCACATAGGCTTTTTAATATTTCCAAACTTATTAACTATTTTACTAACACAAAAAGATGATTGTTGCCTTTGATTGGTCTGATTAAAAGATTTTTCTTTAAAATTTTCACCTCTACCTCCACTAAAATTGCCCCTACCAACACACACATGATGCTCATTCAAATTGTTTATCTGATTATAATTTCCACCATTTAAGGCTAAAAATTGTCTTTCATATTGAAGCATCGATGAAATTATTTTGTTTATAGCAGGTAAATGATCTATAAGCATGATTTGAGATCTCACAGTAGCAAAATTTTCTTTAAGGCCTTTCAAAATTGTAAAACATAATCTGCTTGTTGATATTGTTTAACAATATTTAAAGATCCATAAGAACAAATAGGATTACATAACCAGTTAGGAATTGACCTTAAATTAGTCAATTCATCCAAAATTATTTTCAAATTTAAAATATTCAAAAGCTGTAAGATGATCTTGTGTAATCAAATAAAATTATTGTTACAAATTTGCAACTCTAAAAGCATCAGCTTGATAAAATCTATCCTTAAGACTTTGTCATACCTCTAGAGCATTGTCAAACTAGATAACTGACTATGCTATTGATGGAGAGAGAGAATGTATGATCAATGAGAGCATTATAGTATTGCATCTCCTCTAAACATCATAATTAGGATCAAAAGTGTGTGGCACTATAATTGATCAATCCACAAACTATATCTTATTTTTGGAGAGCAAAGCCATTTTCATGGCACGATTCTGTGAGTTATAGTTAGAACTTAATAGAACAAGAAAAACCAGAACTAAGTTGGGATTTTCATTTGCATGCAGAGAGTAAGGACTAGATGAACTCTCCTCAATTTTCAGAGCCATCTAAGAAGATTTTTTTCTTAAGAAACAATCAAAACAACGAGAAAATCAATGAATAAATCAAAGAAAAATGAAGAGAAGTGAAAAGCATTTCTCTGACACCATATGGAAGAAAAGAGAAATCTAGAGAAAGAAAATATTATGCATTTTTCAATTATATTGTACAATAGCTCAAGTTTCCTATATACATGATTGACTTAACTAACTTACAGTTAATCCCTAAAAACGAGGACAAAATCTAAGAGAAGAAATGATAGAATACAACAAGCTTATGATAACAAGATTACAACATGAATTACATATCACTATTCCTAGTGTAGTAACCTTTATAGCTTTTATCAACAGTAGCAATGTTGCTCACTTGATGCTTAGTCTTACTCCACGTAGCTAAATGATATGGCTTATATTGATATTGCATTGAATACAATGATTTGGTTATCACTTGTACTTGCAGTTCCTGTTAGGCACAGCGGGTAAAATAACACAAATAAATATTAAATAAAATAATCAGCAAAAAATAACATCAGTAACTTAACATGATTCATGTTTTAATTTAGGCTACGACCACGGAAAACACTCCGAATATTTTTTCTTTGACTAATAAAATTTAATGGTTACAAAGAGAAAGTGTCTTTTTCAGATACAGACTAGAGCTAATACAACAAATTTAAGATAAATTCAAAAATAGTGGCACATAAGTATTTTTCAAAAATAACTTAAAATATTTTATTCACTATTTTTGTCACTCCCCAATTTTTTTGGAAAAAATTCTAAAAGTTTAACTCCTTAACTCTAATTTTTTCAAATGAATTGAGATTGTTGTTGTTGTTATGAAGTTTTATAAATGGAGATATGTCTATTTATAAGCATATATGATTGTGTAAAATGAAGAAATCAATTTGAAAAAAAAACTTCTTTTAAAACAATAGTAAAATAAAACTTGAATTCTTTTAAGGCAGTAGCAAAATCAAACTTGAATTCTTTTAAGGTGATAGAAAAATCAAACTTGAATTTCTTTTTAATAATAATAGTGGTGGGTTTTACATGTTGGAGAGACCCACTGCTGACTTTTTCTGTTGACATTTCAACAAATCTCCCCCTCCCGACAACATGGGGGCTCCACCATTTTAGCAGCTAATCAATAGTATTCAAAATTATGATTTTAGTAGAATTTTCATTAACATGTCTGATCAATTTTCTTCTGTATGGATCTCCTCAAGCTATAGTAGCTTCTTCTCCATTACATCTCTTATCCAATGATATCTCACATCAATATATTTTTGATCTTGAGTGAAATGAGACATTCTTTTCAAGATGGATAACACTCTGACTATCACAGAATAATTGATATATGTTTTGCTGCAATCCAAGTTCTTTCAAGAACTTCTTCGTCAGAAACAACTCTTTACATGATTCTGTTGCTGCAATAAACTCCGCTTTAGTTATAGATAATGCAATGCACTTTTGTAACTTTGATTGGCATGACACAGCTCCCTTTACAAAAGTGAACAGATATCCTGATGTAGACTTTCTCGAGTCAACATCGTCAGTTATATCCGCATCTGTGTATCCAACCAACATAGGTTTGGTATCTCCAAAACATAAACATATTTTAGAAGTACCCCAAAAATAACTGAAAATCCATTTTACTGCAGTTCAATGTTCCTTTCCAAGATTTGAAAGGAATCTGCTCACTACTACAACTACATGAGTGATATCTAGTCGTGTGCACACCATGATATACATCAAACTTCCAACTGCTTAAGCATATGAAACCTTGTCCATCTCATCCTTATTTTCATCTGTAAAAGGGTTTTGTTTGGAATTTAGCTTAAAATGATTAGCAATAGGACAACTAACCGTTGTAGTTTGGTCCATTTGAAATCTTTAAAGTACTTTTTCAATGTACTTCTTTTGTGATAGCCATAATTTATTGGCACTTCTGTCTCTGATAATTTTCATGCTAAGAATCTGTTTTGTTGACCCTAAGTATTTCATAGCAAAAGACTTTCTCAACTATTTTTTCAAGCTGTTAATTCTGGAATTATTCCGACAAACAATCAGCATGTCATCCACATAGAGCAAAAAAATATAAAATCTTCATCAAAATATTTCTGTACAAAAATGCAATGGTCTGAAGTAGTCTTCTCGTAGCCTTGCTCCCCCATAATAAACTCAAACTTCTTGTATCATTGTCTTAGTGTCTGTTTCAAGCCGTATAGGTTTTTCTTCAATTTGCAAACATATTCCTTTTTTCCCTTATACTCAAAACCCTTTGGTTGCTCCATGTATATCTCCTCTTCCAAATCACCACGTAGGAAGACAATTTTTACATCCATTTGCTCAACCTCCAGGTTAAGACTTGTTGTTAACCCCATTACTGTACGAATGGATGTGATTTTGACAACTGGTGATAAAATTTCATCAAAGTCAATTCCTTTCCTTTGGCTGAACCCTTTGACAACCAATCTTGTTTTGAATCTTGGATGGAAACTGTTCTCTTCATGTTTGATTATGAACACCCATTTATTTTTCAAAGCTCTCTTGCGTTTTGGTAATTTTATCAGTTCAAAAGTTTTGTTCTCATGCAAGGATTTTATTTCATCTTGCACGACTTCTACTCATTTTTGTCTATGCTCATCAATCATAACTTATTCAAAGCTTTGTGGTTCTCCCCCATTAGTGAGTAACATATACTCATTTTTTGGATACCTTGAAGACCTTGCTCTATTGCTCCTTCTCACAAGAACTGAGGAGTTCACAGGTGATGTTTAATGATGCACATCATCATCTTCAGCATCTCTTCTGGGTTATCAATGGGAGCATTATTTTCTTCAGGCAGATCAATTTGATCTTCATCCCAACTTGTATCGGCACCGGTATTGGATGAATCAATTCTAAATCTGTTGAGTTCTCATTGGAATCAGGAACATCTTTCTTTGTCTTGATAATATTTTCAATGGTTTTCTTCTCAACGAAAATAGCATCACAACTTCTGACAAGTTTCTTTTCCACCATTGTCTGTCCAGATGCATTTCAATTTCTTTTCAGTCTGTCTCTCAACTAAGACATAAAATTCTTTAAAGACATTTAGTATCTGATTAAAGTATATACCCATCTCTTTCTCGAATGGTCATCAATGAAAATCACAAAATACTAAGCACCACCGAGTGACTTTGGCATTGGCTCACATAGATCTGAATGAACTAGATCTAACACATTCTTCATTCTAAAATGAGGGAAACTTTTGAAATTAACTCTATTTTTCTTTCCTGCTAAATAGTTAGCACATTTCTCCATATGCACTTCATTCATATTGAGCAACATCTTCCTTCTAATAAGGGTAGTCATCCCTTTCTCACTTGTGTGACCGAGCCTTCTATGCCATAATTCAATAGCATTATCATACATCACATACAAGGTAGCATGCCTTGTGCCTCTAGCCACCACCATAGAGCCTTTAGTGAGATTTCACTGTTTATTGGAGAAGGTATTTCAAAAACCTACATCATCGAGTCTTCCTGCAGAGATCAAATTCAGATAAATATCTGGAATATGTCTTACATATCTAAGGACTAATCTGGTACTATTCACAGTCTCCAGACAAACTCTGCCAACAATTTTTGACAGATTATCATTTTCCATCTTCACAGTGCCAAAATCTCCTGCTGTGTATGATGAGAAAAATTTCTTCTGAGACATGGTATGAATGGTAGCACCACTATTAATTACCCAGCTAGTCTCGTGGGATGTGAAATTGATAGTATCGTCACAAATAATATTGAATTCATTCATGGTATTTGTCACGTCATCATCACTACTGTCATCTCGTTTCACTTCCTTACCTTTCTGTTCCTTCTTGAACTTTCGACAACATTTCCTGATATGACTTTTTTACAGTAATGACATTTTTATCACAAACAGGAGATCTTTCATTTTATTTTTCCATATATGGTAATTTGTGTCATTTAAGCCGATAATTTTAGTGTCATTGTCTCCATTTAAAAAAAAATAAGACTCTTTTAGCTGACAGTAAACTAATAAAATATTTTCTGATGTAAAAAATCAGTCAATACTGCAACCACAGAGCATACTAAGAATTTTATAGGACTGACAGACTGATTTTGATACCACTTGTTGGACACAACGAGTAAAATAACATAAATAAATGTGAAATAAAATAATCAGTAAAAAATAACATCAGTAATTTAACGTGATTCATCTTTTAATTTAGACTACGCCCACGGATAACACTCCAAATATTTTTTCTTCCACCAATAAAAATTAATGGGTACAAAGAGAAAAAGTCTTCCCTAAACACAGACTAGAGGTAATACAACAAATTTGAGATAAACCCTAAAATAGTGGTACACAAGCGTTTCCCAAAAACACCCCCAAAATATTTTTCTTACTATTTTTGTCACTTTCCAATTTTTTTGGAAAAAATTTTAAAAGTCTAACTCTCTAACTCTGATTCTCTTAAATGAATTGAAATTGTTGTTGTTGTTGTGAAGTTTTATGAATGAATATATGTCTATTTATAAGTATATAAGATTGTATGAAATGAACAAATCAATTTGAAAAAATAATTTTTTTTTAAAACAGTAGCAAAATAAAATTTGAATTTTTTTAAGACAGTAGTAAAATTAAATTTTAATTTTTTTAAGTTGGTAGCAAAATCAAATTTATATTCATTTTTAATAATAATTGTGGTGGGTTCCACATATTAGAAAGATCCACTTTTTCTATTGACATTTCAACAGTTACATCTTTCTCTATAAATCTTATATATATATATATATATATATATATATATATATATATATATATATATATATATATATATATATATTGAAAGAATGATGGGTGAAATTTGAACATGGATTGATTGAAAGACAACTAAAACTTTTAGCCAAATGAACTACATATAATTCATATTTTTATTCTCTTAGTCATTTAAACTATCATAAAATATATTATTTCATATATTTTATTAATATAACGGATTTGCTATTAATTGGCTGATTTGCCACTTGTAAAACCAAAATATTTTTAAAATTCGACTATAGTAATACCCAACCGTGTTACACACCACTCCGACAAACTTGACTCGCCATCCATATTTATATAATTAAGAGATAGAAAAGAGGAAATTGAGAATACAAGTTTCGGTTTTGCATATGTTCCACGCTCATATAGAGCTTATTGCTCAATTCAAATACTGCAAGTGAAGTTCAATATATAGTCTAATGCTTATCTGGGTTGGCTTTGTTTTTAATTGAATCTGAAAGGGGTCCTTTTGTGCAAGGCAAAGAAATAAAATAAAAACAAACGATTCTCTAAACTCATCAGCTGATTAGTTAGAAAAGTATTAACTCATGTTGTTTTCTTTCTTCTAATAAATACTCACTAATTAAACATACGATAAATGTTGAACAATTAATCTTAAAAAAAATATATAACTATCGTTAGCATTCCTATAGAAATAATTAACATTATTAAATCTCTTTGCTTATTCTAATTTTGACAAGAATTTTGATCATGTCGCCATGTGAACTTGGAATTCTGGAAAGCTAAGGATAGGAATTTGGACACAGGGATTTGGATTTGGGCCAATCACATAGTTTGGGACAACCGCAACAAATTTGAAAATTTTGCATGGGGGCCCAAATAGGAAAGATTGGAAATAATTAACAATTAACAATATATAATCCTATCTTCCAAATAAATAAATAAATAAAACAAAATGACATCCAATTCCTTACCCTAATTATGACTTTTCATCTTAAATTAGAAATTATCATTACTATCTAATGTAAATTAAGATTTAATAAGGACACGTTTCAAAATGTAAGCTTTTTATTATTATTATTATTTATATGTGCAAGCACCTCAGAAAATAAAAATCAACTTTCCTTGTCCTCTGATTTCTACATCTAATTGCGGCTTCTCATTCAATTAGTTATATATAATCTTTTAATGGTCTCTACAGAGAAAGAGCTTATTTTCATTTTAATTGGGTCTAATTGCAAAACTGATTGGAGTCCAGTCATATAAATATTTTTATCATAAGTTGGTCGACTTCCACTACGTACCATGCATTAGTGCGTATAAATCAGACTTCACAAATTCTTATTTTTAAAAATAAAGATAAAAAATGTGAACAAGAGAGAGAGAATATAATTATTGCTAGAGAAATGTTAAAAGTTTTATTTTTAATTAATTACTTACTTGTTGATGACACATAGCTTTTTCTTTAATCTTTTTCATTTTGGTTATATATATATATATATTGTAAATAATTTTCCTGTCTTATACATTAAGAAAATGTTGTCAACTTTTCTTCTGTATGTGGACTCAGATAGTCAGACCTATAACACGGTAAAGGAAAACGGCAAGTTGATGCCATTTCAAAAATAATTACTATATTTATGTTTTTGTGCTTTTCCTTCGAGATTTCACATAATAGTTAAGTATTGGAAAATTATGTCACAAAAGTGGTCTTCTGTTTAGCACACAGATTTATTTGGTCAATCCTAATGCTCGTATGTTTGGTATTGCATTTAGAAAAAAAAATTGAGAAGAAAATTTATTTTTAATTATTTGAGTTTTGGAAACTATTTTTGAAAAAAAAAATGTAAATAGATATTTTTTTCAGGTTTGAGAAAATTATTTTATAAAAAATTAAAAAATCAGTTAATTAAATCAAAAAAATTATAAATTTATTTTTTTGATAATTAACAACAATTTCAAATACCCCTAATTATGTTTTACCCTAATGCTGTGGCGGCTACTATTTTGCTCAAAATAAAGAGAAATTATTTCATAAACCGAATATATATAAACCAAATTAATGAGAGATTATTATATAAATTATTTTGTTTACGTGATATTCTTTTATCAGTTTGGTTTTAGATAAATTCAGTCTATATAATAATTTCACCTAAGTAAATATATCAAAAAATTAAAAATTGAAACATTAAATTAGAATTATTTAAAAATAATAATAATTTCATAGAGCTTTTGTATTGCAATTATAGTAAGTTGTTGAGCAGTCAAGTATTTCCCTCGTAGACAGAAGATTAAGGATTTAACTGACGATTAGAACAACAACATTAAGGATTCAGAACTCCTAGTAACCAAACAAAAAGAAAAAAAATGAAGTAGAGAAAACCTTTTCTTCATTTATTAGAGTGTTTAAATTAAACCAAATTTAAAGTTTTAAACGGAAGTTAAAAGGGAAAAAAAAACTACGTACGGAGTATTTAGAATGGTTATGATACCTTTGCATCATGAAACTGATTAGATATCTTCATGTGCTTGAGCCATGCATCTATTTCTACACTTCCACTTCTTCCATTTTCTTCATCCAAAATGCTCCCTAGCTATTATTGGATTAGAAAAAAAAAAGTTTGATGGATTTACTGGTCTTAATCTCTCAAATTAAATTTATTGTTAAGAGTTTGTAATTGTGTTATTATATTGGAGAGAGTATAATTATTCATGTTTGTGAAAAGAATTGAAGTTTGGATTTTAAAATTAGTTTAAATTAATTTGCTAATAGTTCACTCATCCTCCTAGCTACATTTTTATCGAATAAAAAAAACTTATAACTTGCTTGTCAAAATAATAATAATAATAATAATAATAATAATAAACTTATAACTTCCCAACAATTTTTTACTTAAACCCTTTCTCACCCTTTCGTATTTTCCTCCTTAAGTCATTTTTCTTCTTTTTGTTTTTGACAAGTTTTTTTTTTCTTTTATTCTTTTTTGAAGTTAGAGAGAATAGAATTTTCAATTAAACTTTGATTTGATGTTAACCTCTCCTTAAGGGTTAAAGGTTTTGGTTTAGAGTCTCACCATTAACATATTTCTCCATGTCATATCAAAAAAAATTATAATTTTAGTAGATTCTATCAATTTATAAATGGACATTATCTAAGCAAAAGATATATTTGAAAGAAATAGAGTAAGGATTGCACAAAATATACAGGTTAAAGGGGAGACAATCCTAATCACAATAGCATTGGCCCAGCCCATGCGCCACTTCACTTTTAGGGAGCCCCTTCTTCCCCTCATCATAGGCTCATATACTTCCATTCTTAACTTTTGCCGGAAAAAATTTAGTTCTCTTGAAACTTCAATCCCTTTTTCACAATCCGTGTCTATGTATGCATGTGATGGTTGGCCTAGACTTATCAACTTTTTCTTTTTTTCACTCATTTCGCAAATAAACAGAAATACACTAACAACCCTGAAATTACCAGTTAATAATTTCAATTTTTTTAAACTTCAATTTTATCACTTAAAAATTATTAATTTTACTTGATGTAATATTGAAGTCTTTATGACTGGAATTAATTTTATTTACAGTAATTGAACTTTTTATAACTTGGCGGAAAATAATTATTAAATTTTTTGTTCTATAAAAATCACTAAACAATTTTTTTCTCATAAAATCACTTTTTGCGGCAAACGGAAAGTTGATATAGTATCGAATCTTTACCACATTAGATGACATATAAGCATCAATTTTAAATTTGATTATCACGTTATATGTCAACGTGACAGTGTCTCATAAACATAATTAATTTCATCTGTTATCATTAAACTTATATTCTAATTACATTTCAATTAGAAAAAATTGATTATTGAATGAAAAAAATGTCTAAACATTTTGAATACAATGAAAATAGTTGAAAAATGAATTTTATTTTTAACTGATACAATTAAAATATAAGTTCAATAACCGTAATTGAAATTATTTTTATTCACGTGTCAGTCATGACAACAAAATTGGGATTCATATTTATATGTCATCTGACATGACGTGACGTAGTAAAAATCTTGCACCGCGTCAACTTCTAATTGTTAATTCAACAAAAGTAGTTAAAAGTGATTTTTATAGAAAAAAAAATAGTAATTTTTGAGTGAAAAAAATATAATAATTAATTTGCGACAATTTATAAAAAATTCAATGATAATTGGTGAAATTAACCCCTTGTAATTTCCAATTTTGCAGATTTTAAATAACTTTGCAATAACAAAAATTTCCCATTATTTTGTTTATAAAGTTATTCTTAAACAAATATGATAATACTATAAGAGGGATATAACTCTTATTGCCTAAAGATAAGATAATTCATACTTATAATATGTTCCTCTATAATTTTATTTTTCTATTATAAAAATTCGATTGGGGTTGGAACTCAAGATTTGATAACTCTAATCATCATATTAGTATCAGTTGACTAAAATTTATTCATTATTATTATTTTATTTAACTTCAGCTCAAGATAAAAATTCTAACTTCAATTTATGAATGCCTGGGAGCTCAATGAATATTTTTTCGAGAAAGCCACATATATATACTGATCTATATTATTGTACCAACTAGTTTTTTTTTGTTATTAAATCTATTATAATTAATCTTCTTCCATTTATTTCTACAATATTAATTAATCATCATACAAGTTACAACATAAATTAATTAGTAGTGATTCATGAATCACTCGCATATATATAGGAATGAGAAAAAATTCTACTTGCGAGTCTTAGTTGATAATGCTGAAACTGATTTCAGTTTATTGGCAGATACTACTTAGTTTCTTACTGAGGCAGAAGTAGATTGAGTTACATATCCTCCCCACCAAAACACCAATTTTCCAATAAGTCAAAATCAAAAAGATGTTGATCATCTATAGCTATTGGCATGTTGCTTCCTTCCTCAGTTTGATAGGGATGATAGCCATGGCCACAATCTCCTGAAGATGAACTCTCCATCTCATCAGGTGAATTTCTTCTTTCTGCCATTGAAATATCTTGATGAGTTTCTCTTATCCCAGGATGATCTCCATGAACTTGTTGAGCCCTTTGCTGCCCTATCTCCATGCCAACTGGCCGCCTATCAAACGATCTTATGCATTTCGATTTCTTATACACCCTACAGACGCTGAATTCTTGCCTTAACTGCCCAAAACATTAAATTAAAAAAAACTGATTAGATACTAAGATAAACATATTTTATAGGGAGTAGGGTGATGGTCAAGTCTATGCCTCGTAGTGCAACAGATAAAACATAAAAGTTGTAATATGTTGCGACCTGTGGAATATGTGTAGAGTTGGAAGAGGATGATGCATGTGGTTGAATAGCTTCGTATTCATTCATTTTCCACTCGGTTTTTCTTCCGCTGGGAGCCCTGCCTTTGTAGAAAACCATGGTTCTTTTAGCACCGATGAATCGATTATCGGAAGAGTAAACGTAACCGGGGGAACCTGTTGCTTTCCAATATCCACAAGTGGTGAGTCTCTTTGGCCTTCCCCCTCGGATCTCACTTTCTTGTCTTGGTATAAAGAAGAACCATTGTTCAGGATCTCTATGGTTATACTCTCCTGAGAATTCTGCACCATTAATTTCAACATAAATTAAACCTAACCTCAATTGCTGCTAAAACTATATAAACACATGTATTAGTTAATCATGTGGGCAGAATTAACGAAAAAAGAAGCGATAAATCTTTAATTAAAGCACAAAGGATGAAAATTTAATTAAATAAAAGAGAAACGAACAAAATGTTATATATATTTACGTGGAAGTTGCCATGGACTGAACTCGTATATATCAAGAACAGGAATAATACGATCCATAATTCGATTCAAGTTGTCACTCTTTCCTTCTAGCTTATGATGCAGATAAAATGAGACCAACTCTTCTTCTGTAGGGTAAAAACGAATCCCAGGTGCTAAATCTTCCATAATAAACCTAATTATAATTAGTTTTCCGTGTCTAATATAAGCTAAACTGCACGCACCAGCTAGTAATATTATAAGTGATGACTATTACATAGAGCATAGCTTAGATTTCTGTAAGTTTATATATAAATTTATAGGCGAGATTTCTGTAAAGAAAAAGAGAGGGAGAAGAAGAGAAGAATTCCAACCGCACGCGGTATTACATGGCAATTTCCAGGCGCTTGTGGTGAAGAAAGTTTCTTCTTCTTATCTTTATTTTACCCTTCGAGCTGTATGCCACTTTAATGTCGCAAATCAAATGTTGGGCTAATAATACTTTGATGTTAACGTAATTGGATTTATATAGATTAAATCAACAATATTAATATTTCATATTTTTTTCTAAAAAAAAAGAAAAAGAAAAAGAGAATATCTCATATATAATTTTGTTTATATGATTTGTTTTGGTTAATTTGTTCCACCATAAAATAGGTTTGGACCAAACAAAGAGAGAGAGAGAGAAAGAAACAACACCGATCAATATAAATGGAAAAAGTTTTATGAAAATATTCTATTAATATTTCGTACACATTTTATACACTTTGCTACGTTTCAGAAATATTCATCTTTAATAATTTTCGGTAGTATATATAGATATCATAATGTAAATATATATGAAATAAAAAAAAATTACATATGTTAGTAAGGGACGAAATAGAAATAGAATAACTAAAATAGAAATATATGAATAAAGACTGGAATTCCAATTTTTATAAATTAAGATTATAATAAATATGTATGAAATTAGTGAACTGCACTCTATTAATAATTAAAAATTTCGCAATATATTTCTATGAATTTTACCATGTGATTATGAATTTGAAGATTCCTAGTTGCTGCAAAATAAAAGACTCCAAATTTTATCTAATATTTTTGTCTCCTTTAATTTTTCTTATACTAGCTTAATCTTCAATTTTTAAAAATTTTCTTCACATCGTTTGAGCATTTCAGTTTTTATATTTAGCAATTCAATTTCAAAGTACTAATAATTATTTATTTATTTATTTTATATAAATCATCGAATGTCACGTAGTTCACTAAATTGACAATTTTAAAAAAATACTATGATGTAATTGCAAAGGTAAATTGCAAGCGATTTATTAATTTCATAATTTTTTTTTTTAAAAAAAAAGAGTCATAAGTCTATGACTTTCTTATAGGTAAAACATTTTTCAGGTTTAAGATTTTTCTCAATTCAAATTCAAGTTTAAGATTTATTTTCTTGTTCAAATTTTTTTCAAGAGGAAGATTCTTTGCAAGTTCAAGATTTTTTCTTAAGAATTATTAATTTTAAATAAAAAAAACTGAACTCTTCAAGTGCAGAGAAAAAAAAAATCATAATTAATTTTAATAGAGATCCTCGTAAAATAATTTTTTTTTTACATGTAGTTTATTTATTCACTAAGTTACATGTTAATTTTCCATTGTACAATTTAATTTATTGTTATTATTTAAGTCTATAATTAGTATCTTGAAAAATTATATAGCCAATTATATAATTTAACTATGAATTATTAGATATGTTGAACGAGTCGTAACGACCATGCACAGACCTAAACATTCTCAAATTAATATGAATAACCAAATAGGTAGTCTAAGAATAATAACAGAAGAATCTCATGAACACATGGAGTGCATAAATGGTAATTTTGAAAATTTTAATTGACAATTACGCGGTAGGTAGGACCAAAGTATTTGTGTTTGATATTAATTTTAAAATTGCAAGCAATTTACTAATTTTAGCAAGTTGTTCATTGCCAACCTTTTTTTACCCTATGTTGACTTAATCAATCATGGTTAGTACTGTATTGGGAGATAACTAACATTTGAATTTTAACACTTTCAATTAAAAATCTATCTATATACCGCTTGGCTTTATCATATAAATTTTTTAATCACAAGAAAAAAAAAAAAGGCAGTTTACGGTAAAAAAAAAAAAAATCGTCAATAATCCATGATTTTTTTTTTGAAATATGAATACTGTCTCCCACCATGTACAATTAAGACTAAAATTAAAAAGAGTTAAATAGATAATATGGTGATTCCAACACTTGCAAAAAGATGAAGCATTCGGATTAGTTGTATTATTAGTATAAGCACTCTAATACTTAAATTAATGAAAACTAATAGTGAAGATGATAATCAGATAAAGTAATTGATTTGTGTGATAATGAGACAGTATATATATATTTGATATAATCGTTGTTCCTTTTATATGTGTATTAGTAGTAATTTTATCCAATTATGCATTTAAGAGGGTATATTAATTTACTTTGATTAGACGAAATAATCATCACTCTTGGTGTAATTAAATATCGAGTTTACTTGTCATCATATATAGCTGGGCTCATCATCCTTGAGGAATAGAATTGATGTGATACTGACAGCCATTGGAGAGCTAATTAAGATTCATGCATGTATTTAATTTCTATCTCAATTCAGCATCAAATTTAATGATTGATGGTTTGTATGATCAGTGTATTCTGTTCTTCACATGAATTTTTCTTCTTTTTCAAATTTAATATATATGAAAATTTTCCATTCGGATTAATTAACTTTCCAAAAATTTCCACATCCACATTTTGCAACAAAATACTTTACAGACTACACCAGCTAGCTTACTAAAGCATGATAAAGACTCTCATCAATATACCAATGAGATAATTTTTTTTATCTGTCCCAAAAAAAAATCATATTTTAAAAAAAAAATATATATATATATATATATATATATATATATATATATTTGTTAATTTCTTATTACCATTTTATTTAATATATATTATTATTAATAAATATTAGTTATTAATATTAGTTTACAATAATGTCTCTAATTAATATAGATGCATATTAAGAAAAATGTATAACTTTAATTATATTAAATAATTTTTTTATTCATATATAAAAATAGAATTAAATTTATCTTTTTACACGAATCGAGTAATAATTATAAAGGAAAGTCACACGTTGGCCGTCAATGGTAGTTAATTAAATTTAATTACTCTACTTGTTTGGAATGAATTGTACTCAGTTCAAAATTCTAAATATTATAATAACAGCTTTTCAAGGCACTTCAGTTGAGCAATATTGGGCAGGCACATGCCTATATTGTGTTTAAATTTAGTAATTTACCCTAATTCAAATCGTCAACAGTCTGATATGTCCGGACTTCGGATCAACGGGGTTCATAAACATTTTTTTTTAAACTGAATTCGTTAAATTTAATTTTAATAATAAAATATAAAAAATTCATTACTTAAACTATTAAAAAATAATTATTTTAAATTTTTGATATATATATATATATATGTAATCCTATTTTCTTTATATATGTATATTAGGTGAATATTAAAAATAAAAGTATGCATGTATTAAAAAATAGAGAGATAGTAAGAAGATAGTAGCTAGAATTTCTCTATAAAGTATTTCATTTATGCTTTGATTCTTTTATTTTCATTTTTTTTATATTTCAATTCTTTTATTTTTTTAGATAAAAATATTCTCAGATTTTTATTATAAAATTGAATATTTTTTGGGATTGTATTGGAGATTGCATCTCCTATTTAAATTTAATTATTAAAAAGAAATGTTCATAATTTTTAGTTTTTTAGAATAATTTTGAGCTGATCTAATAATATTTATTCCCCAGAAAAAAATTCAAGAAATGTGAACATAATACTTTTACCTTTTACTTTGTGGCATTTTATTCTCTTCTAAGTTCTAACAGTCAAACTTGTTGAATCAAAATTAATTATAGCGGAACCACTAATGCCTAAGCCGAACGGACATTCCAGTAAATAAAAAGTTCTCTTGTAGCTGTAGTCAAATTCTCAGAGTCAAAAATTATTCTTCTAACTTGCTCCCAAATAATGAAATTAAAAAAAAATAGGGCAAATCTTGTTGAAGTTTCAAAATTCAATGGTTTTGTAAATGTTCAATTTCATACTTTCCCACAAAAATGGCAATATTCTTTGACCTTAAAATTGTTCATTCATTGATGATACACATATTTAAATTCTCTTAAATTTTACCAAATTAATTGCTGGATCTTGACTTTCTGAAATTTTCTTGTAATTTCACACTATAACTTACTCCACAAATTAAATTGGATTCTACAAAAAATATTTACATTTATTACGTTTCTGTATTCTATATGAAGGGTTTTGCATAATTGTTTTTAGGGGCTTTTACTGAGAACAATATAAAAATTTGAAACTAAACTAAGAATTATAAATTTTTCTTATTCAAACAA
Organism: Triadica sebifera; assembly: GCA_023653625.1. Taxonomy (NCBI): domain Eukaryota; kingdom Viridiplantae; phylum Streptophyta; class Magnoliopsida; order Malpighiales; family Euphorbiaceae; genus Triadica; species Triadica sebifera. Next base: position 24,605,985 of record CM042908.1, on the reverse strand, counting down.
AATTATTTAAACTATAAAACCAAACATAAAATAAATAAAGTAAGATGATTTAAAACTTATAAGAAAGCGTTTTATCCCTTTAATGGTGACACAAATTCAGGTTATTGAATAGTTAAAAAAATTGTCGCGTTTGGCTTTCTATTAACAAATAAAAATCATTTTTTAACTAATAAAACTTTAGCATATAAATGTTCATTATAGCTACTTTTCCATTCCAAATTTTCCATATATAGTTAGCCTTATACAAGAAATGTGCTAAAAATCTTATATTGGCTGGTTAACAAATTCAGGTGCTTCTTAATTATAATGATGTGTATAATTTTCTCTATCGAATTCACTTTTTAAGGTGAATGAATATGAAAAAGATAACGTTAATATATCTAACTCATATCGAATGGTTACAGATCTAAATGTCTCTTATAATGATTTTTCTTCCAAATTAACGGTTGAAAACTCAATATTTAGAAAGAAAACTAAAGCAATTGTTTTTCTCTTTTCGAAATCTTTTTTTTTTTTTAAAAAAGCAAGAAAAGAGGTCAAGATAAGTCAATAATTTAAAGTAGACCAGACCATGTACATGTTTGTGGAAAGTCATACCGCTTTTTTGGCGCGTAAAATTGGAAAAGAACAAAGGAGAACCCGCGTCCTAGCAAGACTTTATTATAGGGAGCTCAATTGTAATGATATATTTTCCACGTTGTTCATTAAGATTTTATTTTTCATTTTAAAGATTTTTTTACGTTATTACTAAAAAAAATTATTTACTTTAATTTTGTGTATCTTAATTAATTATAGCCTTGATATATGATTTTTCAGTTTTTGATATTGAATAAATATTATTCCTTTTGTTATGTTTGTTATACCACTTTTATTATTTTGTATCATTAAGTTGTTCATAATTATCTTCATGTACACTCTCTCTATAAAAACTTCGTTCTTTGGCTTTGTGCCTTAATTAATAGAGATGACAATTTGGACTTTCCAATTTGAACTTATTCCACGGTATTCCTTCCCGACCCCATTTTGAATGGGGTAAATTTTTTTTATTCGCTCCGATTTTGAATTTTTTTTATTGGAAACAGCGTGAGAATGATATATACATATTCTGCCATGATCCTGCTCCATTTTAAATATTATATATATATATATATATATATATATATATATATTATTTATATTTTAATATAATTAATATTTTTTAAAATAATAAAATATAAATATAACTCTCATTTTAAATAATTATATATTTAACTAATTAATTAAAATAAAAATATTTTTAATATTAAAATAAAATAAAAAATTTAATAAAAATCAGAACGAGAAGGGACGGGAAATTTTCATTCTCGTGTGGTGCCAGAATGTGGACCTTAAAATTTTCTCCGACGGGAATTGAGACAGGGTCAGAAGGATGAGACGGGAAACCCCGCCTCATTGTCATTCCTATTAATGCAATACATAATATTTATTCAATCTCCACATGCTATCAAAGCCTTAGATCATAATAGCTACCTCCTTCATCTCAAACCTCTATCACTTCCTCACACCACACATCCAACATTAGACTCACAGGCAAAATTATCTTGTCTTGAAAACTTAATTCTTACTAGTCCTAAATTACTAAATTTTGATAGAATATATTGATGGCTCCAAAGCTCCACCACCCGAAATAATCCCAAACCCGAATAATTTGAAGATTTTTTCCCCAACCCAGAATTTCAGATTTGGTTTCAGAAAAATCAAAATTCAAATACTCCTATGTTGGCTCCTTTCCTCTCTATTTGAAGAGGTTTTTCCTATATATGTTGTTGGTATGACTTCTTATAAAACTTGGTCTGCCTTAGCCAAAACTTTTAAATCTATTTCTCATAATAGACAATTACAACTCAATATTGAGTTGTAAGAACTAAAAAAAACTACTTTATACTTTCAATGTGCAAAATCACTTGTTGACTCTACAGGTTGTACCATGGCACTAACTGAGTTTAATGTCATCATGTATCAAAGCATAGACAGTAAATACTATAATATCATTAGGGATGTAAATAAGCCGAGTCAAGCTGAATATTTGTAAGGTCGAGTTCAGATCGTTTTAATTTATTATAGATTTAACTTTAATTCGGATTTTTATAGTTGAACTCGAACTCAGTTTATTTAAAAATTCACGAGCAATTTGAGCTCGACTTGTAAAAAACTAATTTATTATGCACAATGAACTTAACTCGAGTTCGATTTGTTAATTAATAATAATAAAAATTTGAGTTTTGTTCGTTAACTAATAATGACAAAAACTCAAGTTCGAGTTCGAACTCAATAATAAAATATAACATAAACAAGCCCTAAACGAATATGTTCGCGAGCTTTTAAATGAATATATTTGCGAACTTGTAAACGAACATGTTCGTGAGTTATCAAACCAAATAATATTAAACTAGAGTTTGAGTTCGAAAAAAATTTTAAGCTCGGATTTGAGCTCAAATTTGGTTCTTTAATATAAATAAATGATTTCGAATGAATTTTTTTTCAAACCAAAATTCGAATAACTTATTAGCGGTTTGATTCATTTACAATCCTAAATATCATCAGTGCCCTCAATTTGAAACCTAAATCCGTTTTATTTAATGAATTCCACAATCATCTTCCTCTTCAAGGGTCAATATGAATTACCCTTCGCCAACATCACAAACCGAACGCTATCCAATCCCTCAAACACCAACCCAAACCGCCGCTTTACATCTTCTTCGCCTTCTACAAATAATTCATTCAACCGACCACTATGGCACAACACAGTCCCACGTCAAATTTGCAATCTTCGCAACCACACTACTAATAAGTACCGCCGCCGGTTATGAGCTGAAATGTATAATAATCATTAATTTATTATAATATAAACCATGATATCATTTTGCTGCAATAATGATATATTCGGCTTGAAAAGATGGTTAGTTACAGCTTTATACTCTCCACTCGTTCTTTGATTGAAATCATACAATTACTTACATGCAAATGAAGTCATGCTGTTGTTATCAGTTAATATCGGAACATATTCATATATTATTAATATATAAAAAAACGATAAATGCTTATAATATAGTGCAGTGGCTTAATAGCCTAATAAGATTCTAACTTTAACATCTCTTGACAGATTAGATCTAAAGTAAAGAAAAATTAAAATTGAAGTTTTAAATCACTACAAGAAAAACGATCTTTAATTAGGGAAGGAAAAAGTAGTTGCTAAAACTATAAAACCGGTCGCTATTTCTTTTTAGCGATAAAAAATTTCCAGTCATCTACTATTGTTGCAGCCTCTTACTCTAAAAGTTAGTGGTGACCAAAAACTGATTGATCGTTAAAAATCAATAGCGACTACTTGTATCTCATCCCTAATAAGTACTATTAGAGACAGAAATCCATTCATTGGTGGGATTAAATGGTGAACCATAATGATATATAGTGACCATATAAAATATGGTTGCTAGCCTAATATATCATAATGACAGTAAATCCCTTCACTAAAATGAATTCAAGTCATTAATAAACTTATAAATGGTCCATAAAAATTAAACATGAATTTGGCCTATCACAAAAGTTTATTCAACATGAACACAATTAAACAGTTGTGGACACTTAAATTAAAAATCAAAACAACTAAAAGTGAGCTTAGAACTTGGGAAAATATAGCAAATACAAGTTGATTGAACATACATTTGTTTTATATATAGTCAATAAACCATCAGGATATAGTCATGTAAGTTCCATCCCAACAAAAATAATAGAGCGATTCCAACTTAATTAACCTTCTGTCATCACCAAACTCAATGCACGTAAATGCAAACCTAACTAAACTTCGTAGTTTTCTCAATGAAAACCCCAAAAGAAAAGAAAAATGTATCTGCACTGAATACAAGATCACACTGCTTGACATCTGAGATCAACTTTAAAATTTTGACAACTACAGAAGCTAACAAAATTATTCTTCAGTGGACCGTTGCAAAACCACCGAAAAAACCTTAATTGATAAGGGTATAGATAATGAATCACGCACGAAAATTAGAAAGCAATTGATGGGGATCAAAAGAAGAGTAATTTTTGTGGAAATGACTTATTTTTGCCATTGCAATTGCCTAGTTTGGATATGTGAAAATAGGTCCTTCCCTAGATGGCACCACAAAATCTTATTTAATTAGAAAGCAATTCTGTGATAATTAACTCAAGAATGTGATATTTTCATCGAAGTATGGTGTATAATTAAGTTTGGCTCTCTGGTCTACTAATAAATGTTTTATTGCTAATTGTAGAACTCCAGATGCAGCAGTCACAAATTAATGAGAGAAAACAAGCAGAACTTACTTGAGCTGTCGTCCTGTTGAATTTGGCGACTTGGAATTTTTGTTAAAATAAATTAACAATTGATTGTTGGTTATATATAATTAAGTAAAAAAATTCTCTATAGCTAATTATGTATCTTGCAATCCAAGAAAAGATTTACAAGTCAATAGGTAATTTTCAATATATAGGAGAAGCGTCAAATTCATTAAATGTGTGTATATATGACGTTTATCTTTCTTGTATTCCTTTAATTTCTTTCAAACTTTGAATATATCCCGCCTAATAATATAAGAAAAATCTTTTTTTTTTGGTGCAAGTTTATAATTTAATTTACCCATTTTCAGTTTTGATAATTTTATCCCATTCATTTAGTTATATATGCAATATATATATATCCACACCATTAAATCGGCTAATCATGTATATTAATTTAATTATTTCCCTTATTTTTTGATTTCATGAATCTCACACAGTTACATGGCAATTTCCGAAACTCTTCTCGTCTCACTTATCGTTCTCGTAATTTTTATCACTTTTTGTTTCATATATTTTCTAATAATTCAGAAATTAAATATTAATATTATCCAAATACTAAAACTAAAAGTACGTGCGTGTGTGTATATATAATATAAGTGAATACATTATCCTTAAATGATCAATCTTTTTAATAGCCTGATTTTAGATTTTAATATATGAGTAAAATAAATAAAATTGTTATTTGGCCAATATTTTTTTTGCTCAATGTAATATGACTGATGATTTAATTATATAGTTAAGAACTTAAGGGGTGGTCTAATTCCCCTTTAAAATAGCCATGTAGATTTCCGTTAGAAATAAAATTATCAGCTAAAATAAATTAATAATAATCGTGTAGAAAGGTTGAAAGAATTTAAATCAAAAGAAGCTAAGTCCCCAAATAACAAGACCTATACCTATCTTCTTTTCTGTATTATAAATTGAAAAGTAGAAAAAGTCTGTATTAAAAACAAACAGAAATTAAAAAAATCTGCCTGCTTACTGCCACTAATAACATGACCCGCTAAATCTATTTATATGATTTATAACTAAAGTTATTTGGATTTGTTAGATTTTTTTTTTCTAACAAATTTAAAATAGGTTATATCAAAATAATCTAAAATAAAAATAAAAATAAAATTATGTGTTATCCATGCAATGAGAAATAAATACAAATATTATGTTAAATATACCATATGTTATATCCGCGAAATATTGTGGCGGACTTTATTTAAATTTATTTGTCTATTGAACTCATTTAAAAATTAAAAATTTAAAAATTTAAACCATTATCTTTTTTTTTTAATTATAAACCATCATCAATTTTAATGATATGTAAAATAAAAATACTTCATTAAAATTTTAAATATATCATAACTATTAAAATTTATAATTGAATAAATTCCAATTCCAGATATTTAAAACTCTTAAAATTAGGAACTCAAATCTGATATTTCTTTTCTTTTCTTTTCTTGATCAATTATATTTCTCTTTTCTTTAAAAAAAAATGAAGGCTCTTAAAAATTTTAAACTATGCGAAATTGAATGTACAGTTAACCTTTTAATCATGCCTAATTGAAATTAATTCAATTATGTAACTCAAAGAATTAAATATTATTCACACATGCACATGTGATCTCCACCATTATTAAGTCAATTGACTTCAGTCCCATCTTAACAAGTTGAGAAAGATCGTGTTAACCATAAATTAATGAAACTATTAATTAATGTGACAATTGGGAAACCATAATTTTCCATCTATGTGTATGACCCTATGGCAATTCGTGGAGTCTTCATGAACCTATGTAATTTTTTTTAATCTTTACTTGAAAATTTGAATTCTAGAACTCACAAATTCAGTTACCAAACCAACCATTAAGTTAAAGTTTATTATTTTTATATTGAAAAGGCTCAAATAAATATATGAAAAAACCCATTTATTTGTGGGTTGGATTTAGTTTTAGTTTTGGACAAGCTTCGTACTTTATGTGATGAATAAATAATAATGCTCCTATTTTTATTTTCAAAATCTTCCCTGAAACTTTAATATAAATACTCAACTATCTATGAGACAACTAAGGCAAATAACAGAATTCTTTTATCTCTTTATTCCATTTTAAATTGGAAGAAGAATTCAAGATCTAAGCTGAATAAATTATAATTTATTTTCACTATAGAGCCGAATGAGGAAGGGAATTCTCTTTTTAGCCTTGTTACGGTCCAACAGCGGCCCTAAATCTGGAACTTATGGACTCGAAAGAGCTGAAACCCTTTAAAGCTCAAGTCCACAGCCCATAATCCTGATTTTATAGCTATAAATAATCAAGTATCCATCCGCATCCTTTCTCAATTTAGGGTTTCTTCGTTACTGCATCCTCTCTTGGCAATCCGGTGTCAACTCTCTAATTCTAGGTTATGGAAGTTGCAGTATTCTCTCTGTTTATTTATTTATTTGTTTTGGGTTTTGTTGTTCACGTCTTAAGCGCAGCCCTTAATATCGGCTTTCAAATAACCATGGGAGCGTTTTGAGTGGTAGCTGCGCAATACTAAGCAATTCTTGGGTTCCTCGTTAGGGTTTTCCTGTCTAGTGTTGACCTTATTGTCACACTCCAAATTTCTTTAAGAAGCTTTCACTTATTCTCTGTGCCTGTGTTTTCCCGCTGGTTGAACCTTTTGATAGTTTTTATTCTATCTCTGGTTGTTTCAATTCATGGGAATCACGTTTATTGATGGTCCCTGAATGGCTCATTTTTTAGTGGGAAACACTTGCACGATTTTACTCAATTTGAGATGGATTTTGTTAAAGTTTAGATGGGTGTTGTTTTTTTTTCACGAAATTAATTTTCTGGCTTTCAAGAAACGAAATTGGCAAGAATGATGAATCAATTAGATGTGTGAACGGAATTATTCCGGTATGAACTCAACCTTTGAGGCATGTTTTTTTTTGCTGACTTGCCTGCAATTTCTTTGTTTAAATTGTGCACTTACTTTTGGGCTGAGGTATGAATCGTCTATTGCCAGAATGTTAGCATCTAGTTAATTATTTAGTTCTGTTCTGTTGTTTGCATTTGATGATGTATGCCCATTAGCTTATAAAATTGATAGTCAATGATGATAAATTCAAGGCTTGTTTCTCAAAACATTCGCAGTGGCCGCCTAAGAGCTTTCGCCTTCGCCAGGCTTGAGAGCTAATGCTGCATTAATCCTTCCTTGGATGTCTGAGACTAAGTTTTATTTGATTGCCTTAATTAATGCTAATTTTCTAGGTTTTGATTTTTATTTTGCAATTATAGTCTATGATTGAGTTTCAGTTTTAACTTGAATTTCAGCTTTTCTTACATCATTCTAAGAATTTAGTAATTTCTAATTCACTGAATATGTAGTTTTGAATCAAAGATCAATGAGGATTGAAGCTAATAAAATAAGAGTATGGTAGTGGGACTGAGATAGGGAAAAAAACTAAAAATAAATTCGAATATCTCAACAGCTGTATGAATCAAAGTTAGATATTGATCTGCAAATAATTACATAAACGGTGTTCCTAGATTCATTTTAGTCTGTAAGTTTATTTATTTTTGCATTTACCTAGTTTGATACCTCTGTTAATGATGGCTAATTGGAATGCTTGTTTCTCGAAACAATGAACAATCGCAGGGGCTGTCTGAGAGCTTTCGCTTTCGCCACGCATGAGAGCTAGTACTGCTTCCATCCTTGGATATTTGAAGCAGGTCTTCCTTTAGAATGCCATGAAGTTTTATTTGCTTCCTTTGATTCTAGATGAATTCTCTTTACTATCGACACTATAGCAATTAGCCATCACTACTTTAGAATGTGATACCTTGAGTATAATTAATTGGGTAAAATGTATAATGCAGGAGTTTTCTTATGTAAGGAATAATGACTTGTGCTATAACCAATTCCCAATACGATTGCCTAAACATACAATTTTTCAAAGGAATCATTCTTTCCCTCTAAATTTTGATTTTCTTTTCTGATACGGATCGGAGATAAATCGCATATGAGGAGTAACACTTGTTCAATCTTGTGCAGAGCTCTCAGAAATTGTTGTGTACAAACCAATAAATGTAATTTTTTGAGTTTGCAGTGTTCAACAATTAATAGATGAATATGCAATTGTCGCTTGAGATACTCCAGCGCGTTATTTGGCTTTGCTGCTTACACTTTCCTCAATTGTAGACAAATGTTTCAAGGTCAACCTCACTAAATATGCTTTTAAGCAATTACAGAGAAGAGTACTAATTTGACATAATTGTCTACAATGTTGTTAGTTTTAGAACATATAATTAGCTCATGGTCTGGAGATGGAACCTTTTTCCCTTGCCATTATATTATTGCTTAATTGAATTTGTTGAGCCAAAGGATTAAAATGAGAAAGAAGGAAGACACTGATGAAACTTGCCGAAAATATTGTAGTATTTCCGAAGTAAAAAGCATGCATTTGCTTACGAATGGACAAAAATTGATGACAAATTTATGTAATTCCGAAGTAAAATGATGACAGAGTAATTCTCGCCTCTCTGATTACAAGACTACAAGAGAATTAGATGACTAACAGCCAAACAGCCACTCTAGTTTCTTATCAGATTTTTAGCAGTTGGCTCCAACCTTGCTTCGCGACTGCTAATGTTTGCCGAAAGACGAGGAGATAAAATTCTTATCGGGAATTCATTGTAAGCAAAGAAGAATGAAGTGGGTGAAATCTGGCTTATGTAATTACGAACTGAACCCATATAAGATCGGACAACTGAATCTTAGTTTCAGATTCCAACTATCATCTGCCAAAATTTTTAGTACAGTAACTAAATAGTTCTTAAGCTATAATTAGACATAAAATACCAAACATTATTATCAACTAGACAAATATCAATCAAGAAACCCTGTTTGACGCCAAATGGCATGCCTCACCTGTCTCAGATCTCTTCCTTTTAGAGTTCTTCCAACCCCTTGCAGCACCGAAAACGTAGTTTTGGGCGAGTTTCTAAAGCCACGAGCCACAATCTCTTGAGGCGGCAGCATCTCCTCATCGTCTCGGTCATCGTACTCATCATCTCCGTCCTTAAACTTACTGTTCCGCTGCTTCGCCATCGCAATTGACAGTACCGGCACATTCATTGGAGCCGATTGGTTTATCTTCCTCCCCGGCGACGACTGCGACGAGTTCTCTTTCTCCGTCTGTGACTGCGGATTTCTCGGTATCAAAGGAATGGACTTGGATGAGGAAGGAATGGAAGATATCAGTTTTTATATTATTTTTATTTGATATTATTTGAATATATTTTTAAATTTTAGTTAGTTTTAATAAACGAATAATTATATATATTTGTTATTAATCAGATTTTTGAAAGATATCAGATTTAACATTATAATTTTAAATATATTTTAGACGATTTCAGATAAAATATAAATAATTGGATTTAAGTTTAGTAAAATACCTTTTACAAAATACCCTATTCATTTCCATCCTAATCACGCACAACAAAAGTCAAATGTGAAGGATAACAATAACAACCTAAGTTAATAATATGATATCTTATGAAATAGATGGTCTCCAAAAATTTATAATTCGGTTTCAACTAGTAGTTGATTTTTTTTCCATGTAAAAAAAAAAAAGAACTCGAGACTTGCTTATAAGGAAGAGGTAAAACATGCCTTGCTGGAAAATTTTATTTTTATATTAAGTATTGTACGATAATTAATTTGACGGAGAGTTGAAGTAGATGCCACGTCGGGTAAAGGAAACATGTCGCAGTTAAAAACTTTCATTGAAGTGCAAGTTGAGATATTAAGTACTGAATCTGTTGAGAAGGACCCGCGGTCGCTCCTATTTTACTTCTCCTTCTCCTCCTGTCGCCGGAACCGCTCACTCCGGCCACCGGAATATGATAACCAGAGCTATCAAATCTCGCGTCCCCGGATAACTCTTCGGATAAGAAAAAAACAGCCCACTGCCTTCTGTTTCATTGACTCCAGTTATATATTAGGCCATGCTTAACGCTGTAAATTACCAACCTGCCACTCTGCTCTATCCTGTTTTATTTCTATGATTGCTAGTGCAATTAGTATAAAGGCAGATTAGTACGGTTATTGATTTTGTGTTTGTTGTTTTTGTTCGTGTGAGAATGGAGCAGCAGAGAAGTTCGTCGGGATCTTCTCACAGCCCTAGATCTCCCTCATCGCAGCCATACTTGTCGGTTTCGGTCACCGATCCTGTGAAATTAGGTAATGGCGTCCAGGCTTACATCTCCTATCGCGTCATTACCAAGGTAATCTTGCTGATTTCCTTTTTATTGTTTTAGCTGTGTTTGCGCTTCAGTTTATTCAATTAGGATGGGTTTAGGAGTTGAATTGTTTTCCGTGAATTATGGGTTTATCGGTACATCTTTATGTTGGGCAGTTGTTATATTATGGTTGTTTACCAAGTGAATTTGTAAGTGCTTGAATTCATTATTCGCTTTGTTGAATGAACTAGCTATTTTGTGCCTTCTGGGAAATTAAAGGCCCTATCCGTATATTGCATTCCAGCTGACTTTATCGCGAGCATTTGGCTTAAGGTCCTTATGAACATCTAACTTAAAGTCTTTTGAGTGCGTGATCTTGTTTGTCTGAGTTAATGGAAGAAGGAAAGCATCTGCTGAATTTTACAAAGAACAAAAATCAAGGAATTTCACGTTATATAGATAGCCGCATGCTCTTGTTAAGTTTGTCATATTGAATTTTGTTTGAGATTTATTTCGTTCATTGGTCAATTTGATATCAAATATAGATTAAACTTTCAAGTGCTTTTTTTTTTCTTTAAAGAAAAAAATTGATTGATCTGCAAGGACATGAATGTTGACGTACTTATGCGATTATGGGGAGTGAAAACTGAATAATAAAATGTTTTTTCTCTGTGCATACACTTGGTCTTGAGTGATGTTTGTGTGGTGTAAAATCTTTGGATGTTGTGTTGATATATCAACAAATTTTTAAATTTCATGTCATTTAACACTTGAGAAATCCTTTGAGTGCCTCACTCAATGTATTTATAGAAGGGGTCACTTGAGTGCTATGAGGTGTGTCCACTTTGTTTTTGAGTATTTTCTGGGATTTATTTGGATTTTTTTATTTAAGTTTTTAATGCCGAAGATAAAGATCTTACTAGTTTACAAATTGCCACTTCTAGCAGTTTGATGTTTTATGGAATTGTTTTGGCAGACGAATTTTCCCGAATATCAAGGGCCCGAAAAGATTGTTATTCGACGTTACAGTGATTTTGTTTGGTTACGTGACCGTCTTTTTGAAAAGTACAAAGGTGTTTTTATTCCTCCTCTGCCAGAGAAGAGTGCTGTAGGTAAAAATAAAAATCATCATTTTCATTTTTCAAGATTTTTCATTCAGTTTATTATCATTTACCATGCATTTACCATGGTGCAAGCGTTGAAGATTTAGACATTCTTGTTAATGTTGAAAATTTTATTGAGTTGCTCATATGGTTTACTCATATTGCGGATGCTTCTTGGTGTGATGTTCACAAATTTATTAGAAGGTTTAAGGATTTCACCCATCATAAATTATGATTTGGGTGAGCATATGTTAAAAGCAAGAATTACCAGGCCTAGGCATTAGGTATTAAATTGGCAAAACTGAATTCATTTTCAACCAATAAAACTTATACAAATTGCATCAACTATAGAAGGTACTGCATTTACGTAGACTTTATCCTTTTGTGATTTCTTATCATTATGAACATCATTTTACTCTCATAGAGAAAGAAGGATTGCACTGTGCTCTGGATGTAAAGAAATTATGCTTGCACTGTGCTCTGGATTTACAAGGATTTCCTTGGACAATTTCTGCTTCTTGCTTTGAAATTTCCAATGTGTGTCACTTTTAAAAGTTCAAGCTTTAAGTGGGAGGTCATCTTTTTCATGCTATTCTGAGGGGAATGCAAAAGATAATAGATGAGGCAATAGTTCAAATAAGGGGCTATCTTTTGTAAATCATGTAGCTTTGGCCTTAACAGTATTCACATTGGAAATGTTGCTGCCTATCACTTCTTATATTTTCATATCCTCTATATGCTGAGTAACTGCAATTGGGATTTCCATCACACAGCGTATGTGTAAATATGAAATTAGCATCTCTGTATTTGTATTTGACTTAACCTTCCCTTGTACTTATAATTAGACTTTACCTCTGATATGGCTCACAATTTTGTCTGCATGTTTGTATGTAAGTTTATGGAAATATGGGACAAATGGATGTCCCAGGATTTTGTTTCAACTGTTATGAAATTTATTATGACTAATTATGTGCCTTTTTAATGCAGAAAAGTTTCGTTTTAGTGCTGAATTTATTGAGTTGAGGCGTCAAGCATTAGATATATTTGTCAATAGGATAGCCTCACATAATGAGCTTCAGCAAAGTGAGGATCTGAGGACCTTTTTGCAGGCAGATGAAGAGGTAATGTATTCATATTGGTGCTTTGAGTAATATATTTCATTCTTGTTTTTGGCATGGTGAAGGTTTATTCAGATGCTATCTGAAATTTTTTTATCTGGACTTCTAAGTTATAGATGGTTGGACTGCCTATGCCTTTCTCTGCTTGACACACATGCTGGCATATAGTCATGCACTGCATTTTTTGTCTTCTTATTGGTCATGGAGGAATTGTTTAGATTTCTAGCAAATGTTTTAGGTATTTCACTGATGGTCTTAGATATCGCAGCATTGAAATTTTTAATGTTCCTTCCCTATCTGCTAAACTTTTTTTATTTTCAATTAATCAAAGTTCAAAATCTCCTTACAACTTACCCCTTAATCTCAAAAATAGTAAAGAAAAGGGAAACAAATGGAAAAGTGGTGTAAATCCTTTCAATATTTTCTTGATGCAAAATTTTGTTTGGTTTTTGTGTTCATTAGGGGTATTCATTATTCAGTGCAAACTGCCATACCAGACTAAAATTGAACCGAATTTGATAGTTTTCTTTAGTTTGATTATAGAGGAAAAACATTTTTTCTGAAAATTTTGGAAAAATAGTTTTCATAGCAAAATCTAAACTGCATAGATATATATTATAAAATTATAATTTGATATCTATAGAGAATTTGGAAAAATGATTTTGTTTGTTAGGCTTTGAAAAAACTCTATGTAAATAATATAAAAAAAAAATTATAACTATGAATAAATGATATGTTTCTCAATAAAAGAAAGGCAAAACATAAATTATCATTTACAACAAAATCTTTTTGATATTAGAATAAGAAAAATTAAATAATAATCCTGGTTAATTTTAGTAGTTTACAGGAAAAGAATAAAATTATTTAACCATATTATCTCAGTTCAATTCTGTTTTATAACTTAAACAGTTCATCTTCAGTTTGGAAAATTCATTAGCTGGGACTTTTAGTTTGGTTTCAGAGTATCTTTGAACTGCCCTAAACCAGACCGTGAAACACCTAGTAATCATCCCTTTAAAACATTCAATGAAATTTTATCTGTGTTGTATTGTGTCTGGGTCACTATGTCTGCATTAGCTGTACTGTAAGATTAACACTGAGAGTATCTATCAATATAGCTTGCGATGCCTATTATTTTATCTAGTTGATATTGATACAGTAAGAAATTCTGGTATCTTGATATTATTAGAGTAAGAGATTCTGGTATCTGGGTTCTAATTCATCATCTATTTTCCAGACGATGGAGAGATTAAGATCTCAAGAGACTGGCATTTTTAAGAAGAAGCCTGATTTGATGCAAATCTTCAAGGTATAAGTTCTGCTTTGTTCAGAGTGATTGGCATTTTTAATAAGAAACATTACATCTCAGTAATAAAATGTTGTCACAGCCGATTAGGCACCTATTGACTTATGTGAACTTTCTCTGATCAGTAACCATTATTTTAAAATTTTTTCATCAGATTTAGATCTGTGACACGAGAAAACTTAAAGTTACATGATGGCTGGTGACTGTGCTTTTGCTGCCATCTCTGTAGATGCTCTGAGATAATTTCTCATTACTCAAAGATATTATATTCATGTTGGATCCGTTGAATGTGTTTCTAAGGCACAGGATCAAATTTTGATGCATATAATTGAAAATCTATCACACTACCTTTTGGTTAAGTTAAACACAATAAATAATGATCATTTCCACTTCTTCGTTGGTACAATCTTGGAACTTACTCTCATTCAGTTTTTATGTGATTTGATCTAGCAATAATGATAAAATATTCTGGCAGGATGTGCAAACTAAAGTGAGTGATGTGGTTCTTGGGAAGGAAAAACCTGTTGAAGAATCAAATCCTGAATATGAAAAGTTAAAGCATTACATCTTCGAGCTTGAAAACCACTTGTCTGAGGCTCAGAAGCATGCATATCGTCTTGTAAAGAGACACAGAGGTAACTGGGATATTTATTATTGATGTACTGCCTGTGATTGTAAATTGTTTTCTATGTTATGTTCAATTTTAGACATACAGTACAGCTAAACATGACTTTTTTATTTCCTCAGAGTTGGGGCAATCTCTAGCAGATTTTGGAAAGGCTGCTAAACTCCTTGGTGGTTGTGAAGGTGATGCCCTTGGGAAGGCATTTTCTGACCTTGGGGCAAAATCAGAGATATTATCTGTTAGGTTGCAGAAGGAGGTAGGCTTTTACGTTGGATTCTTGTCCTTCCACCATCAGCATTTTGTGGGAAATGTAGACTTTTATCAAAGAGGTGATCAAGTTGATGCTAAATCGTTAAAGCTTTTTTTTTTTTCTTTTTTTTTTTACCTATCAGGCCCATCAACTATTGATGAACTTTGAAGAACCTTTGAAAGATTATGTTCGTGCTGTGCAATCTATTAAGGTGATTTTGTCTTGTTTGTACCTTGTCCCACTCTTTTTATTTTATTTTATTTTTTCAGTTTCCTTGGTCCCATTGTTTGCTCCACTCTATACTTGTCATGGCAGCTGATTTTGCATCTGTGCTTTGAAACAGGCCACCATAGCTGAGAGGGCCAATGCCTTCAGGCATCAGTGTGAACTGGCTGAAACAATTAAATTGAAGGAGATAAATCTGTATAGCCCTTTTTACCCTTTTTTCATCTTTTTTCTTTATTATATTTATCTGGGGGTGCTATCCTGTAAAATTACTGTTGGTGGTGACAAGGAAGAAATAGAGGTTAAAATGACTATTTATGTTGCAAGAAATAGAAGCTTGTATTTTTTATATGTCCTCATGAATCTTTAATGATGAACTGTAAGCTATGATGTGTGTCATGCACTTGCTTAAGAGCATTGGTGGACTTGTTTTGAATTGTCCGGCAGAATGAAATGTTGCATCCTATTTTCTCATGGATGAGGAACGTTCACATTATTTCACTTTCACTTGAAGCTTTTTAGCATAAAATGCAACTGCAGGGTTTTGTTAATATCTGTGTGTAGTTGGAACAAAATAAATTTGTAGAATAGTCAAAATCTTTCTCAACTGAATGCTATTACCTGTTAAAAGGGGGTGAAAGTTAAATTCGTTGATGCCAATGGAATGGCAAAAGAAAGCCTAGAGTTAGGGAGTATCCGTATTTCATCTGATTTCCCCTGGTATTGGGCCTATGCTGATTGGCTGAAGGATTTCTGGAGTTTCTAATGTAGATATATTTATTTTCTGCAGTGACAAACTTATGTTAACTAGGTCAGAAAAAGTGGGAGAGGCTGAGCATGAGTATAAGGAGGCAAGTTATTGTACACGAGCGAGCATTATTCATTTTACATATTAGAATTTGTTTTTTTTGTCCGACAAAAATTAATTTGTAATGCAGTTGAAGGCAGAGGGTGAGGAAGCAACAAGAAGATTTGAGACTATAGTGCGAGTGATGAATGAAGAGATAGTGCGTTTCCAAGATCAGAAAACACTAGATATGGGGATCGCGTTCCATGAATTTGCGAAAGGACAGGCTCGTTTGGCAAATAGCATTGCGGATGCATGGCGAAGTCTCCTTCCTAAGCTTGAAGCCTGTTCGTCGTAGTTTATCAGATGCCACAGAGTGAGAGTTCCGGTCACCTAGTTTCCAAGCAATGGAAGGCAAAACTCTCTTTCTGTAAAGACTTGGCGATTTCTTAGGAATTTAGTTCACCATTTCGGTGTTGTATGAAATTCGCAATTTCTTTTACTGTACAAATTTGAAGCCTATTGGAAAAGCGTGCTATATTTTCTCGTGTCTCAACTCTCAAGCATCAATTTTAGATTTACACTTTACACTCCCCCCATTGGCTACATTTAATTTTGTGCGACATTAAAAAAATGTGTAATGTAATTCACAAATGGATTAGTATTATTTTAGGAAAAAAAAATGGGTATTATGAGGAACTATTTTTGTGTGCAAAACCGATGAGGATACTATGCTTTACATTAAAAAAAAAATTACATATTTTTACAATAATTAGTGGAATTTGTTTCCTACCTCACAATTGTCGAGCTTCTTATCCAATTCCCGTATCTCAGAACTCAAAATCACAATTTTCTATTCTCTCACTCCCCTCCCATTGTTTGGGACTTCAGAGTTATGGCGAGCGCAATGAGGCAGCTACTCTATCCAGCACGTGTGGGTTCCCACGTGCAGATCTTCTCTTCTTTGCCTGTTTCCCGCTCTTTCCTAATAACCACCGGTGCGGACAAGAACCGTTTCTCCAGGCGCGGTGAATTTAACGGCCCCCAGAATCTGATACCGGTGGCTAAATCTTCGTCTCAAAATAATGGCATTGTGTCTGCCGATGAAGACAGCGAAGACGGCGTCTCTTTGGGGACCTTGAAATTACCTATAGATACCGACCTTGACAGATTTGAGATCTTACTCTTCCAGGTTCACTTATCATTCTTCATCGTTTCCCTTTTTCTTCTTCTCTACCATGTTTGAAAATTTTCATTTAAATATAATTATTGATGCAAATTGCTTTGACTTCATGTGTTTTTAACTATATCAGTGGGCGAACAGTCTTTGCCAAGGAGCTAATCTGCCACTCCCGGTGCCCTTGAAGGTCAGTGAAAACCCTTTTATTTTTCATTTCTTAGATAGAAGTAGATGTTGAACTGAAAGCAAACAGACCATGAGCTCTATTTGAGCGCCTGCAAATCCTGTTAGATAATATATTTTGCTTATTTGAATGGAATTTCTCGTCTTTTGTGTCTTCTTTTATTTTGTTATATATATAAAAACAGAAAAAAGTAATGAACAATGCAGTTTTCTGATAATCCAAATCTTGCATCTCTTATTTCTTCTTCTCTTGACACTTGCATATGGATTACCGTCCAAAACTTGCGTGAAATATATTGGCCGTTTTTTAAAAACAGCTCATAATCTAATTAATTAAATAAAAATATTTGTTAAAACTAGCTTAAAAGTTAACTGAAAATGTAAAATGACATAAAAATATATATTTATATTATTCAAAAATATTATATAAAATCTATCTAAATTTATAATGTAAAAAAATTATATAATATATATGCATATTAAATAATATAAAAATTATATTAAATGTCTTATTTCAATATAATAAATATGTCTATCTTTACCATATAATATTTCAATATTATTACTATATATATGTACATATTAAATAATTTTATAATTATATTAAATAATATAAAAATTATTATTAATATATTTCATCTAAATGAGGCTTTGGATGTTTTAGATTTTTCAATAGGGGAATTTTTTTTTTTTCGGGTCTGAACAATAGGGGGATTGAATTGATAGCAAACAGACAATAAGCTCTATTTCAGCGCTGTGAATATTGTTAGACAATATATTTTGTTTATTTGAATGGATTTCTCATCTTTGTGCCCTATTTTATATTGTAATATAGAAAAAAGAAGAAGAAAAGAATGGAATGTTGCAATTTTTTAACAATCCAAATCTTGTCCCACTGATTTCTTTTTTCCAAGATGCCTTGCATATGTGTGAAATATGTTTGTGATTTTTAGAATTTCATATGAATGTGGCTCTTATTCTTACTTTCTTGAAAGTCATGAAGTATTCCAAATTAATGTGATTTGTAAGCCACTGTTTTAGGATTAAAAACTGGCTACTTGTCTAGACCTTACCGATGACTTTGATCTTGATTCTAAAATTCATCTTCGGTGTTATTTGCATACTTTTTCTGAAATTGTATTAATAGCACTAAAGACTGAAAATGCTTCGACTAATGGCCTAATTTCATCCACATTTCTATATAATAGGTAGATAAAATACCAGGCGGAGCTAGGTTGGGTTTTATTACAGTTGGAGATGGGAAGACTGAGGTCCTAGTGTACATTGATTGCTTGGTTTATCCACCAACTGCTGCTTCTGGTCCTATTTTCCGAGCTATAAGAAATGGCCCCTTGAAAGAAAATCCACCACCGGGTGAGCCCAGAATCATGAGAAGTCTTCTGCAAGCCCTCAAGAAGTCAGTTGAAATTGCCAGAATTTGAATTATTTAGTTACTTAAGACGTAAAATTGTAAAAATCTTCATTTGTGTTTTTCCTTGTTTCAATAGCAAGGCTATATAAGACAATGTATTTCCCTCATGCACCAAGCACATATGTCTTATCTTGAATAAATTTATTCTTTCATGGAGGATAAAAATAGTGTGCAGACCTTAAGGACAAGATGTATATTTCTTTCTTGTTGACACCATTTTTAATAACAAAATGTATATTGCTTTCATGTTCTCATACGTCATGCCCATATGCCTTGTTTTGATTATATTTTTCTTATTTACGCGAACACCATAAAAATGTCCATTTCCTTGTACATTAGGGACAGGATTTATATTTCTTTCTTGTTGATTCCTTCAACATTAAGGACAAAACGTATATTGCTGTCTTTTTCTATGTATATTTGCCTAGTTTTTAACTGAATCTAACACTGAAATTCTTCCCTTGTTCCTTTCACTTCTTCCCTCTTCATGTTTCTATATATATGTTAATTAGAATTCAGAAGAACTTCATTCTTGAATACTTGTTTTGGGATTAAAAGGAGAAATGGATATAAAAGCATATTTAGCAGGGAGGACTGGAAATAGAGAGGAAGATGGTTTTGAAGCTATCGTTGTAGGTTCTGGATATGGTGGCTCTGTTGCTGCTTGTCGAATGTCCATGGCAGGAATTAAGGTTTGTTTGCTAGAGAAAGGCCGAAGATGGAATGCTGAGGATTTCCCAACTGATACTTTGAAGATCATATCATCTGTGAGGTTTGATAACAGGAATTTAGGCATCAGTTTTGGCCCAAAAGATGCTTTATTTCAGGTTTTTCTTTGTTTTCTTATCTTCCTTTACGTAGTTATTGTATTGGATACATTAAAAAAGAAGGTAATAGGCTATAGTCTCATATCATATATTCATGTATCTGCATAAAAAAATGTTTTAATCACTTCAAATTGATATAGAATTATTATTACATAACTTGAAAGTCAAAGAAAAGCATTCCCCTCCCGCCGCCTCTCTCTCTCTCTCTCGTAGAGTTCTGTGAATTAATGACATATATAAAATCATAGGTATATGAACAAAATGACTCTCTAGCAGCAGTCGCTTGTGGGCTAGGTGGTGGCTCACTAATCAATGCAGGAGTAATGCTCCCAACCCCAGTTCGCGCTAGAAGAAATTCAAAATGGCCAAAGGAATGGGAAAGGGATTGGGATGTTTGTGAAGCTGCTGCAGCAGCAATGCTAAGAATACAAAGTATTCCAGTGAAATTTCCAATTGCAAGAGTAATGGGCAAGATAGTTGAAGAGGACACTCAAGAAACTGACAGCTTATTGCAGCTCAGTGTAAATTTTGATGTTGAAGAACTGTCATCCAATTCATTGAAGCTTCAACGGATGAATAACTGCTTAGCATGTGGAAACTGTATTTCTGGGTGTCCTTATGATGCCAAAAATTCTACAGATAAAAATTATCTTCTTTCAGCAATCCAGGCAAGTTTTTTGCTATATACTTCTACTCAATAGCCTTCAAGACACTTTTTTTCCATATTTTGATTCATGAGCAAATTGTTTGCAAGATTTCGAGCTAAGATATTCATATATTATTAGTGATGATAACAGATTCAGACTATCAATTTGTTGTTTTCAAACTTCATCCTATGCCATAATTTATGATGATGGTTGTAAAATTTTGTAGGTGTTAGTTCTTGATTGTGACATAATTTGAAGTAATTAAAAAAAAAATCTGGTGTCCAACATGCCTTGCTCATGTGTAAAATAAGAATGCCTTGTGATGCAGGCAGGATGTACTGTAAGAACTGAGTGTCAAGTTCAGTATGTGGTGGAGAACACGCATGAAAGTACCCAACAAGACAGAATCAATGGAAAACGAAAAAGATGGCGTGTTTACTTTAGTGAAATTGATTATCTAACATCTGATTTTGTAATTCTATCAGGTAGGGAGAATTATGCGTATTTGCTCAATATTTTGCCCGCAAAAATTCTAAAAAGCTCTTTACTTTTTCGCTCAGCTGGAGTTTTTGGCACCAGTGAGATACTTTTCCGGTCACAAATGAGAGGGTTGAGGCTTTCAGAAGCTCTTGGGTCTGGATTCAGCTGTAATGGCAATACAGTTGCTTATCTTGCTGGAAGCCCTGCACCTTTGAATGGTTTTGGATTAGACAGACAACAAATGTCAACTATACCTTTTCAAGAACGGCCAGGGCCATCCATCTCCTCATCTTACACTTCATCATTGGGTTTCACAATTCAGGTCGAAATTTCTGTGTTCCCCTAACTTGATTTAGCAGTACATTATGGTTTTAGTATATGTTGCAATTTGGTGGTGCCATTGGACTTAAGCGAGGACAGTTTGTCTCGCTACTGTATATTAAGCAACATGAATCTTAATAACCATAGAGATAAACAATGATGCCAACAGGATGTCTTGTAAACATTAAACAACCCTAGGTTCAGCAGAAACTATTCAATATGTTCATTTGCCTTGAAGATCGCTTTTTGTTTTCTTTTGATTTGAATGGTTCAAGACTACGACTGGTAGATCCAAACAAAAAACCGCCTACATGAAATAGGTTGCACCACAATGGCCTATGCAATGTGGGATTAATCCCAATGCTCTAAAATGTTAGAGGATTGTGTGCAGAAATGCATGAATTAATAAATAAGAAGATTGTCTTTCTTATATTAGACTCCCCTTTCTTATTGTTTTTCCTTCCCATGCAGAGTGCCGTGCTTCCAAGGGCTTATCCTTACCTTCTATTTAAAGGGATTACTACTTATGGATGGCCAACTGGTTATGGGTTCTTTCGTGGGATTATTGACAATCTGAGAAATATTATTGGTCTTACATCGACCCAAGCAATTGTTTTAAATGCAATGGGATATGATGAAGATGATGGAAAAATTATGTTTGACAAAGAGACAGAGAAGATATGTTTTACTCCATCCCATGATCCCTTGCTACCACGAAAATTTGAAGCCTTTCAAAAACTCACCAAGAAATTGGGAGGCATTCTATTTATGTCCAAGTATAGAAGCACATCTGTTCACCTTTTAGGTGGATGCAATGTATCATCAGATTTTTCAGGTGGGGTTTGTAACCACAAGGGCCAAGTTTTTGACACCAAAACTCCCACCTCTGTGTATGCAGGCCTCTATGTTTGTGATGCATCTTTAATACCATGTTCTGTTGGCATAAACCCATCTCTGACTATTTCAGCAGTAGCTGAGCATACGAGTAAGAATCTTGTGCAGGATATTCTTGAGTACAAAAGCACAAAAAGTATAAATTTGGACATTTTACCTGTTGATCAGAATCCGTCTATAATCAGTGATAAAAATTTAGATAAGGATTCAACTGTTGTGATCAATGAAATCATGAGAGGTTATGTGGGTGGTATGCCATGTGCTGCTTATCTCAAGATGAGAATGAAATCTCATGATCAGAAAAGGTTCAATGAAGGAAATTCACTTATTGGAGGATCTCATTCACTTCTGAGCGGAAAGGTTGGTGGGTATTTGGTGTTCAAAGCCCTTGACAAGGATAAAATGCACATCATAGATGGAGAAGTAGACATGTGTGTCACAGATTGTAGAACCCCTTATACACAGTATATGCACTATCGTTTTCTCCTTTCAACTTCTTCTGGTTCGAAGTATGCTAACTTTGAATTTTTGAAGTGCTTTTTCACTGTACTGAAGAAAAGCAATTTCATTATATTTGATAAAATTCATGAAATCTGATTTGATGCAGATATATTCTTGAGGGAAGGAAGATAATGAATCCGTATCTTTTTGTATTATATGCTTGGAAAGAGACAACAACACTGCATGTAACCTTTAAAAAATTATCTGTCAATGATGCAAGAGACACGGTGGTGAATTTAAGAGGGGAACTACGAGTTTCATTCATAGAGCTTCTGAAGAGCTTCCTGAGCCTCAAAGGAAAAAATGTAGGAAGGTTCATAAATATCCTCCTACAGACTTTTGTAAGAACCTATGTCTTACAAATCCCTCGAGGTTGTCTTAAGGACTTAATCCACTATGATTTTTGCCATAAATCTTATCCAGATAGCAATCTCCACAAAATAAAAACTGGTAGTCATCAGGCCAAAAATCTTGTGTGTTTCATTCTCTTCTGCATTAACACTTGGATTTTTATTTTTGTTCCCTTTGGCTTCTATATATTCTGCAGAAGATAGATATGTCATCAGTTGCAGGCAATGGAAATGCACTCAAAATCAATGTGGGATTAAAGAGAAACAACCAAACCCAGTTCTCCTTCTCAATGGTCATTCTACTGAGAGTTATATGCTACCCACAGAACCACATGATGTTGTCAGAACTTTACTGGAAGAAGGGCATGAAGTATGGCTACTGCAACCAAGATTGCATCCCATGAATCCTGCAAACAATTTCACTATTGATGACATTGGAAAATTTGATATACCAGCTGGTAAAAAGAAATGAGAATGAATATCACTTGATTAGATTCTTATTGATTCATTAGTTTTGAGGATTATCAAGCTGATCTCGATTTTTCTTCTGCAGCAATCAATAAGATCCAAGAATTGCATGGACTAAGAACGAAGATACATGTTATTGCACACTGTGTTGGAGGCTTAGCCATTCATATAGCTCTTATGGGAGGTCATGTGGATGCATCGAACATAGCTTCTCTGACTTG
Organism: Triadica sebifera; assembly: GCA_023653625.1. Classification (NCBI taxonomy): domain Eukaryota; kingdom Viridiplantae; phylum Streptophyta; class Magnoliopsida; order Malpighiales; family Euphorbiaceae; genus Triadica; species Triadica sebifera. The sequence goes on along the minus strand of CM042908.1, from coordinate 24,582,487 downwards.
CACAAATTCTTCAATGTTCTTCAAGCTTACTACACTACCCAGAGTCAAAATGTGGCTTCCTCTAATCCCAGTAAGCTCACTGTGTGGAACTATGATATGTTTTCTTAAAACAAGTATTAAGATCTAGAGATGTTCCTTGGTATCCATTCTTAGTGCAAAAAGAAACATCAAATCAATTGCTACTATATGTGTTTGGATAATGAAGTATATTCATTATTCTTGAGTTGATGAAGATTAGATAGGTCTCGAAACAAGTTAATGAAACTTAGCATAAGGCTCACAATTAAATTTAACTCAATTTGGGAGTGCAGATAACAATGGCTATACTAGGCAACAAGAATATCCTGCCTTTGTTGGAAGCATCAAAGACAAGTTTTCGGCACCGACTCTTGAAAGGCATTGCCTGTTGCATACCACGATATGAGAGATGCACCTACAAGGAATGTGAAGTATTTTCTGGAATATTTGGGAACACATTCTGGCATGAAAATGTAAGCCCCGGTATGCACCACTGGTTGAATAAGCATAACACAACACAACTTCCCATGGGAGGATTTCATCACCTCAGAAAAATCTGCAACTCTGGATTTATCGTGGATAGTAACGGTAACGACTCGTATTTAATCCATTCAGAGAGGATGGCAGTCTCTACGCTATATATTTCAGGCGGTCGGAGTCTGCTTGTGACTCCAGAGACTTCATTTCTTGCTAACAAATACATGATGTTGCACCAACCTGATTTTAGACATGAAAGAGTGGTTGTACAAGGTTTTGGGCATTCAGATTTATTGATTGGAGAGAAATCTCATGAGGAGGTTTTCCCTCATATTTTATCACACATAAAAAGAGCTCAACTTGAAGGAAATGGTGTTACAAGTTTTCAGAGCAAGAAGTACAGTAAAGAAGTACTGGATTGGGGTGATGATCCTTATCATGTATATGCAGGATTTGAAAGTAATTGTATTTCTCTTTTAGCTGTTATTTTGTTGGTCCTGTTTATGTTGGTGTTAATTTGATATTTCTGTCTTGATGTATTTTTTGAATTTTGATAACTAGGCAAGGAATCAATCAATATTTAAATAAAAATCAGTGACTTTATTTTTTATGTTTTGCTATAACAATAAAATGATAAAATTAACATGAAAGATGAATTGGGCATATAAATTTCTATACCCTAACATAATAGATTAATGGATGAAATATCAATTTGTCTCCTGAATTTTTTTTCAGCAACTAATTTATTTCAAAATCAATTTTTTATTCTAACTAATATACAAATGTTTTTCTGCAAATTTTTATATTTTAAACTCTACAATTAAAATAAAGAAAAATGATGAAAACAAATATTTTTAGAATACAAGAAGAAAACAAATTTTAATCTATTTAATAGTTCTGTGCATGTCTTCTTCTCAAGATCCTACTAAATCCTCATTCTATCTGTTTCTGATAGGTAACTGTTAATGCTCTCTCCCTTTTCCTCACTCTGTATGATATTTGCTGAAAGCCGAGCAATTGGGCATAGATAAAAATGTTTTCTTTCTCTCTCTTTTCTCACCACCATCATCCTCTTCTTCTTCTTCCTCTGTACCAGATCGCTCCCTCTAAATCTAAACTTTTTATTCTCTCACTTTCAAATCCTAAATTCCTCTTCTCCTTATCCAAATCCCAACACTCTGCTCGATTTTGAATTCTCAGTTCGACTCCAATTAACTCCTCCGATTCAAATCCCTCCACTGGTGGCCAAGAAGAAGAAGAAGAAGAGGCAGATGAGATGCCTGACATCCTCTCATCCATTCGCTTAATATAAAACATATTAGTTTCTATGGATCATGTTGATGCAAACACAGGCGTATAGTTTACCTTGTCAATTTCTCATACTTTGCTTGATTTCTTTTTTTATGATAATATTGTTTGCACTATCGGCATGCATTTCTTTGTTCTTTTGAAGTAGACATTAATAACATTGAAGCAGCTTTACCTCACAAGCTTATCTTTTATATCGGGGATTATTGTTTTTGGGGGACTAATTGCTCCAGTTGTAAGTGTTTTCTCTAATTGTTTCATCATGGTTGGAAAAATACGGATTCTTGCAGACATCGAACGGTTAACCTATTTACTCATTTATTTAGTTTTTGGGATGAATTTTTTTTTCATCGTGTACCCTATTTATGGAGTTATTTCTTTCAAGTCTACATCCTTCAGAGCACTTTCCTCTTCTCTTAGTTTTGTTTTTCATTTTGTCAAATTTGGAGAACTAAGTTTCTATTTTGAAGATAATTCATTATTGTAACCTGGCTAGAAGAGTTGAAGTGTGTGATGAATGGGACGAATATGCTGTAAAAAATAACGTGTGTGGTCTTGCAGTTAGCATGTTTGAACTTTTATGGTGGCTTTTGGGGTTCATAATATGTTTTATAAGTTTCTTGACCGCAATTAGAAATAGGTTACCCTGGCCTTTATAGCTTATTGAAGCCATTTGTTGCATATTTCAGTGTTAGTGCCATATGAGGCCTTTGATGCTTTTAAAACCTTGAACTTCAAGAGTATTATCTATTGGAGTCCTAAGAAGAGAGATTTGAATATTGATTAGAGAAGAAAAAGATGAGAGAAAATATGTTGATATTGATAATTATAGTATGGTATGGTTTGGGTGTCTTCGATTGGTCTGCTTTGAAGCACGGACACAACAACTGCAGAGTGTGTCACGTTTTTGACACCAACACAAAACGTTTTAAGTGTGTTTTATAATTTTTTTAAAAATGAGAAACGCGTTTTTACCTTCTAGAAAATCTAAAACTTTTGCTCGACAAAAAATTCAAAATCATGATAATGTCATGTTTTATGAATTGTGATTATGAAATTTTTAGATTTTTAGTTATGATTTATAAATTGTAATTATGGAATTTGTGTTTCTTTTTTAAGTTTATTGTCATGATAATGTCTTCATGTTCTTTAATGTTTGAATAATAATAGTTCAATATACTTGATTGTATGTCATTTTTGTTTAATTTTATATAAAATAAAAATTTATAATTATATCTCCTGAATTTAATTATTTATAAATTTATCCTTATATTTTTAATATTTACACGTTTTTTCTGTGTCTCTGTGTCCTATATTTTTTAAAAATATAGTTTTCCAATGTTTGTTTCCATGTCCGTGTCTGTATCCGTATTACATATTTGGTTTGGCTAGTTATCCAAAATGAGGGTCAAAAGATGAGGCTTAAGTGAGTGAGAAAGTGAAGAAAATGCAAACAGTTTTTTCTCAATTGCATATAGGACTGGTTCAACTAAAATAGTGTATGTTGTTTCTCTTTTTCTCATACAAACCCCCATAAATCGGACAAATGGTTTGTCAATGGTAAACCATGTTCTAATTACTGGTTTTTTCAATTATCGACCTTTATTTTTGAAACTTAATACATGATTGTGTTTTTTCTCCTTTGAATTGTTAATTGTAGTTTACTTATGTGTTGAATTGTTTCATTTATGGTAGCTGGAACTAAAATTAGGTATTAGAGGTACCTCATATGAAGATTTCATATGCAGTGTGCATTTGCCATTGCAACTGAGGTAGAGATCTAAATTCTCAGGAAACCTTTTTATTTATTTATTATGTTGTATATATAGCTACATATTTGTTTTAAATAAATTATTGAATTAAACTTGTAACCTCATTGATTTTTGAGTTCAATTAGGTCAATCCCATTGTGGCATCATTTTCAGGTGGGGTTGTGGGTGTCATTTCAGCCTTAATGTTAATTGAATCCAACAATGTTGAGCAACAAGAGAAGAAAAGATGCAAATATTGTCATGGAACTGGTATTTATCAGTTTGTTTTGTGCACATGTTCTTGCCTATCAATGAAATTCAAATTGTTTGTGTTGTATATTGTGTTTCATTTTTTTACTCCCTTGAATGCTGCTAGTATAAGCATTACTTGTAACTCAAAGGAAGGAGAATCCCAATACCGATGATGATAGCTCATCAGAATTTGTCCAATTCAATTAGGCTTGAATCATTTGTGGTGAAAAGATTTTCCCAATGTTGTCTGGTTGGTTTGTCGAAGTGATTTGAGTAATGCATATGAAGAGTCTTTTTTGTTTGTTACTATTATCAATGCTAAAAACATTTATGATTATTTGTACTTTAATACCGGATACTGCTCTTTAGCTCTAATAAATTGTTGAAAGATGCTAAAATCTTTCATTGTAATGATATGATCCTTGGCATATTTGTGTATGATCGTAAGATGTCTTCTATGCCTTGACCTCTATTAAAGTGGTTGTCCTGCTCCCTTTCTTGCCACCTTTAAAAGGGGAAAGACAAGAAAGGCTCCTTTTGTTTTCCTTATCTTGACTGAAAGCTTGCATGATTTTATGTGCACAAGATGCTTGGCCTGTGCTCAATGTTCAGCAAGTGGTGTGTGCTTGAGCACTGATCCCATCTCATTATCCAGTACTTTTGATCACCCCTTGCAAGTGCCAACAACTCAAAGGTGTCTAAATTGTTCTAGTGCAAGAAAGGTGAAAGATATTGGTAAAAGAAAAATCTTCAAGTATTAATGTTGTATTTATTCAAAATTCGAACATGTTCTATGGGCTTTAATCAATATGGTGTTAGAAAGTCTTATAAGTTATCCATAGAAATCACATGGTGATTCTCTGGTTATGGCATCACTTAAAAAGAGTAAAGTTTATGATGGAAGTAAACATTTTGAGTTGACAGTTCTGCATTACCTTTCCATTTGTTTCTCCTGATGTTGGCTAAAGAATATTACAACTCTTGTATGTGTAAGTCTGCATGTTATTCAGCAGCATATCATGTGGGCTGATAAGCTTCCCACAGTACATTTTTATCTACTCTCAAACTGCCTCCCTCTCTTTTTCCTAGTATGCAATACGTAGAGGAAAAATAGAAAAATAGATTTACTTTATTACTGTTACTGTTTATTGTCAGTGTCAACTTAGGTGATGTGCCCTACATGCCTTTTGTCACGCATCGCAAGAGGTTCTTCTACAATCCTCCACCCAAATCAAGAAGCATGTGGAATGCTCTAGAATCATTCTAGAACCTTGTAGAATTGTGTACATAAATCTATATATTTCTTTATTTATGTAGAATTGAGTAGAATAATATAGAAGATCAATGTACACCGTTAGATTAAAATGATCTTGGTCGTCCATTGAGGAGGTGAATGCCTATAAATAGCTTACTTGAGCTCATTTGTAATCATCAAAGAGTTTTGTGCAATACAAACATTCTAAGCTTTCTTAAAGCATTCTCCAAGTTCTCCTCTTTTCTAAGTTCTTAAGCATTTTTGCTCATTTTCTAGTTTCATCTAGCATTCAAAGGAGAGGCTGACTACCATCCAATCGAGAAAAATTTGCTAGTGTCGCACGATAGTTGACATCAAAAGACCAAGCCCGTGATAGTTGGTATCAGAGCCTAAGGTTCAAACAAAGATGGCGGGATCAAGTGAGATCACGAAAGTGGCAACTGATGAGAGCAACCAATCAAGGTCGAGGGATGTCTTGGCGGACATGAATGCAAGGCTTGCGAAGGTGGAACTTGCTATCGTTGAAGGGCAAGATAAGTTCGAGGAGGCAGACCAACGCATCATGAAGCTCAGAACGGGGAGAGAAGAGCTCCAAAGTGAAATGAAAGGTGTCGTGAACATTGGCCTAACGACATGTCAAGACCAAGTAAGGGCCTTAGAAGAAACCCTTCGAGCCGAGATTGTGAATCTCAAAGAAGAGCTTGCAAGGGTAATAGCCGAACTTGTTGAGACAAGGGAGGACCTAACCCTTTACAAGAAGGTCATTGCTCAAAATGGGAATGTTGCCAATCTTATGGTCATCACAGCTCTTTCAAAGGTGGATGTTCCTAGGCCAAAGGCGTATAATGGCTCAAGGAATGCGAAGGAGATTGATAACTTTTTCTAGAGCTTGGAGCAATACTTCAAGGCACTTGACCTTGATGAGGGATAGAAAGTCGATCATGTCTCACTCTACCTAGTGGATACCGCGATGGTATGGTGGAGGAGGAGATGCAGCAACATGGAGAAAGGGACTTGCACAATTGATACGTGGGATGAATTCAAGAAGGAACTCAAATGACAATTCTATCCCGAGGATGCCGAGCACGAAGCAAGAGCCAAACTTTAGCGACTTACTTAAAAGGGGAGCATACGAGATTATGTGAAGGAATTTTTCGAAGTGCTCTTGAAAATTCCCGACTATCCCGACAAGAAAGCCCTCTTTTCCTTTATGGATGGCCTACAACATTGGGCCAAGCTTGAGATTGAAAGACGTGGTGCATAAGATCTTTCCACCGCAATTTCCATTGTCGAATCCCTAATAGAGTTCAAGAAGAGTAAGAAGCCAAAGTCCTTCAAAGACAAGGGTGACAAAGGAAAAAGTGGGAGAGATTACCATCAACCCAAAGAGAGCTTCCACAAGCATGATAAAGGCAAGAGCACCAAGGATGACAAGGGTGGTAGCAAGCCAACAATTAAATGCTTCTTTTGTGATGGGCCTCACAAGGCAAGGGAATGCCTGAAAAAGGCCAAGTTATCCACCCTAGTTGAAGAAATAGAGGAATAACACCGATATGAGGAGACAATGGTGGGATCCCTACAACTCCTTAATTCCATCAAGGCTAAAGTCAAAGTGCCTAAATCCAAAAAGAAAGGTCGGCTATTCGTGGAAGCCAAAGTAGGCATGCAAACCGTGAAAGCATTGGTGGACACGGGAGCAAACCATAATTTTCTTGAAGTAAAAGAAGTCGATCGATTAGGCATCAAGTACTCCAAGGAGAGAGGATGGCTTAAGGCAGTCAATTCGAAAGCAAAGTCTACCTTTGGAGTTGCACGTGGCGTAGAGGTAAGTTTGGGTGAATGGCATGGCTTTGTAGACTTCTCCGTTGTTCCAATGGATAATTATGCTATTGTGTTGGGCATGAAGTTCATGGACCAAGTTAAGGTCGTGCCCATTCCTTGTGCCAACACAATGTGCATATTGGAGGAAGGCAATGCATGCATGGTGCCTTTAGCTAGAGAAGCAAGCCTACAAGCCAAACAAATTTCGGCCATGCAACTATCCAAATGAGTGAAAAAGGCACAACCTACCTTCCTAGCCACATTAAAGGAGGAGGAAGACATGCCAAAAGATGATGTGCCTAAGGAGGTATTCCATGTCCTTGAAGAGTTCAAGGATGTCATGCCCCCTGAGTTGCCTAAGAAGCTCCCACCAAAGAGATAGGTGGATCATAAGATCGAGTTAGTTCCTGATGCAAGCCCACCTGCTGCAGTTCCCTATCGAATGGTGCCTCCCAAGCTTGAAGAATTAAGGAGGCAATTGAAAGAGGATGTTGGATATATCCAACCTTCAAAGGCCCCATATGGTGCACTCGTGCTATTCCAAAATAAGCACGACGGGTCACTTCGTTTATGCATCGACTATAGGGCACTCAACAAGATCACCATAAAGAACAAGTATCCCATTCCATTGATCACCGACTTGTTCGATCAACTTGGTGAGGCGAGATGGTTTTCAAAGCTTGATTTGAGATCGGGTTATTAGCAAGTGCAGATTGCCAAAGAAGATGAGCCAAAGACAACATATGTGATAAGGTATGACTCCTTTGAATTTCTAATCATGCCCTTTGGACTCACAAATGCCCCCACTACATTTTGCACTCTTACGAATTGAGTATTCCAATCTTTCTTGGACAAATTTGTGGTGGTATACTTGGATGACATAATCATTTATAGCAAGACATTGAAGCAGCACGTAGATCACTTGCGACAAGTCCTCCAAGTACTAAAGGAGAATGAATTGTATGTCAAAAAGGAGAAATGTGCCTTTGTGCAACATGAAGTTATGTTCTTGGGGCACATAGTGGGCAGAGGCAAATTGTGCATGGACAAGTCCAAAGTGCAAGCCATTATTGAATGAGAGCCACCCAAGAAGGTAACCGAGTTACGCTCATTCCTTGGCCTTGTTAACTATTACCGAAGATTCATCATTGGTTATTCTTCCATTGTCGCACCCCTCACCGACTTGTTAAAGAAGAACAAAGCATGGAATTGGGATGAGCAATGCCAAAGAGCATTTGAAATGCTTAAGGCGAAAGTGACCGAAGAACCCGTCTTGGCCCTTCCCGACCACACCAAGTCATATGAAATTCTTACAGATGCTTCCAACTTTGCACTTGGTGGAGTTTTGATGCAAAAGGGTCATCCAATTGCCTATGAGAGCCGAAAGCTAAATGATGTCGAGAGACGCTACACTGTCCAAGAGAAAGAAATGACTGCGGTAATGCATTGTTTACTGACTTGGAGGCATTATCTGTTGGGGTCCAAGTTTGTAGTAAAGACTGACAATGTTTCCACAAACTATTTCCTCAAGCAAATGAAGTTGATGCCAAAACAAGTGAGGTGGCAAGCTTTCTTGGCCGAATTTGACTTTGTAATGGAGTACAAGTCGGGTAAGGCAAACTTGGTGGTCGACACACTTAGTAGGAAGGTCGTTGTAGCTGCCATCACAAGTTCAACATTTCCATTGGTGGACCGAATTAAGGAGGGACTTGAGCAAGACCCACAAGCCAAAAGTTTGGTGCATTTGGCAAGTCAAAGGAAGATGCGCCAATTTTGGCTACAAGATGGGGTGCTCACCACCAAAGGAGATCATGTATATATGCCGAAGTGGCAAGGCTTGAGGAAGCAAATCATTAAGGAGTGCCATGATTAGAAATGGGCAGGACACCATGGAGTTAGATGCACATTGGCACTTGTGGAGTGTGCCTATTATTGGCCCCAAATGAGAGACGACATTGAGCTCTATGTAAAAACTTGTCTTGTATGCCAACAAGACAAAATGGATCAACATCAACTGACGGGTCTATTGGAGCCATTGCCTATTTCAGAGAGACATTGGGAAGCATCTTCATGGATTTCATTACATGTTTGCCGAAGTTCGAAGGTTTTAGCAATATTATGGTGGTGGTTGATTGATTTAGCAAATATAGGGTGTTCATCCCCGTACCTACAAAGTTCACTGCCGAAGATGTTGCATGTTTGTTTTTCAAGCATGTGGTGAAGTATTGGGGCATACCGAAGACAATTGTGAGTGATCAAGGCACCCGTTTCACCGGTAGATTTTGGATGGAGCTATTCAAGCTAATGGGGTCCGAGCTTAACTTCTCCACAAGTTGGCATCCCCAAACCGATGGACAAATGAAGAGGGTGAATTCCTTTGTTGGAGTTGTATTTGAGGCATTATGTGAGTGCCAACCAAAGGGATTGGGCAAAGTTGCTTGACATAGCTCGATTTTCGTACAACTTGCAAAAGAGCGAGTCAACGGGAGCAAGTCCATTCGAGATAGCAACGGGGCAACAACCGATGACTCCTCATACATTGATCATTGGCTATAAGGGTCCTAGTCCATCCGCATTTAAGTTTGCCAAGGGATAGCATGAGAAGGCCAACATGGCACGTGTCTATCTAACAAAGGCCTCGAAGAGAATGAAAAAGTGGGCCGATGCGAAGAGAAGACACTTAGAGTTTGACGAAGGAGACTTAGTGATGGTGAAGCTCCTTCCAAACCAAAATCGAAGGTTCACCACAGTTCACAAAGGCCTAGTGAGGCGCTACGAGGGTCCATTTCCTATCGAGAAACGTATTGGCAAGCTAGTTTATCGCTTGAACTTGCCATCACATTTGGAAATGCATCCGGTGTTCCATGTGAGCTTGCTAAGGCCATTTCATTCTGACAAGGAGGAATCAAGCTGAAGCGAGTCAAAGAGAGCGCCTACGACCATCACTACTTCTTCCGAACGTGAAGTCGATGAGATATTGGCCCATCAAGTTATTCCAAGAAGAGGCTCTCATCCAAGTTACATAGAGTACTTTGTCAAATGGAAAGGGTTGCCTGATAGCAAGGCAAGTTGGGAGCATGAACTTTCACTTTGGGCCTACAAGGATGTGATCGAAGCATACAAGGGAGACGCGACGAGGGCATTGCCAAATTGAGTGGGGAATAATGTCACGCACCGCAAGAGATTCTTCTATAATCCTCCACCAAATCAAGAAGCATGTGGAATGTTCTAGAATCCTTCTAGAACCTTGTAGAATTGTGTACATAAATCTAGATATTTCTTTATTTATGTAGAATTAAGTAGAATAATCTAGAAGATCAATGTACACTATTAGATTAAAATGATCTTGGTTGTCCATTGAGGAGGCAGAGACCTATAAATAGCTTAGTTGAGTTCACCTGTAATCATCCAAGAGTTTTTTGAAATACAAACATTCTAAGCTTTCTTAAAGCATTCTCAAAGTTCTCCTCTTTTCTAAGTTCTTAAGCATCTTTGCTCATTTGCTAGTTTCATCTAGCATTCGAAAGAGACTAGCATCCAATCGAGAAAAGTTTGCTAGTGTCACACGATCGTTGGCATCAAAAGACCAAGCCCGTGACACTTTGCACTAGGATGCTGATGGCTAGTGAACATGATCCGCGAATAGATGCATTTGACTAGGGAGGATTGATGAGCATTCATCATGGGAATGTAATTTTCTAGTTCAGGACAATATTTAGGAACAATCAACTCACTAAATCGACTGGTAGTCGAATTTTTCTGAAACTGAGGAACAAAGATATTGAGGAAGGTGTCAACATAATGCATATAATCATGCAATCCAATAATGGGAGAAGCTGAATGATTGTCGTGTAGAATTTTATTGCGTTATCATCCTTGCACTGGATGAGTTATTTATATATAAAAGGTGACTGCCATGAAAATTACGGTTTGAACTAGTTTATTCACCTTGCTATTTACAAATGAAGTTGAAAATTGTTCGTGCTCCTACATGGTTGGCAATTAATCCACATTTAACGAATCAATTGTGCATATGCTAAATCTAAAATCATTAAGAAACTCCAAAATCTATGATCAAAGATTGAATTGGGGATTTTTAGTGGCCATTGGAAATATATATATATATATATATATATATATATATATATATATATTAAATTATCCTGCCATTTTGTTATGTTTTTTTTAACATCTTGAGCTGCTGACTATTGAGCATTAGAACTAGCAATTTGTATTATGACATGTTATGTTATGAATTGTATGTGATATAATTATACTAAATACAAATACAATACGATTAATTATTCGTGTTAAATTTCAAAATATGGATACAATACGGTTAAAATTTGTATTAACATGACACGTCACTATTAACTTAATGTAAATGTGTATAATTTATTTAAATATGTATAATTTATTTAAAATATCTAAATGTGTATAATTTATACAACAGAATACGATTATATATGAATACAATAATATTTGCAAAAAAAATTCCACATATAAACATAATTTAATAAATATACAATAAATTTTATTAGTATGATATTAATTTTTATTTTAAATTTATTTATATATAAATAATTATTATAAATATTTATTATAAAAATAAATTATAGAAAATTTCTGAGATTTTTTAAATTACAATTATAAATAAACTTTTAAAAAACTATCAGTTTATCTCTTATTGTCTGAAATAATACATTCATTTAATACTGTATAAATTTTAAATATTATAACTTGTCGTTTGAGATAATGCTCATTCATTTAATATTGTATGCATTTTAAACATTATAGTACAATATACTATATAATTTTTTTTATTTTTGAAATATTTTTATATAAATTTTATTGATATTTTTAAGAATTTATAATTTATATTCGTTATCAATAACTGTAACTGTAAAACAATCAGTACATTTAAATCTAATCTTTCTAATTGTTATTTTAAATAATATTTTTATTAAAAAAATAAAGATGTTAACTCTTATTTTTATAAAAATTTATGTAATTTGATTTTATTATAATTATATATATATATTATATAGTTTGAATTTTAAATAATACTTAAATTATAAAATATTTTATATTTTTTACGCTGATCAACTTTTTCTGTCCCCTAAATATCTGCCAACAAGTGTGGTCTGGCCATGGCAACTCTCGAGAGAAAGCAGGGTTTGAATCTTCTGACTCAGTTCCTGACTCGGCAGAGTTCAAGCTTCAGTTACCGAACCGCACGAACGCTAGAAACCCTAGCTTTCGAAGAGGTCCGATCTTCAACGGACAAGCCATACACTAGCACGGCTTTTATTCTCCACGGCCTCTTAGGGTCGAGCCGCAACTGGCGTTCCTTCTCTCGCAATCTGGCTTCTTCTCTCTCCAATTTCTCTCTTTCTGTTACCCACTCCCCCCTTCAATTTGTCTTTCCAGATTTATTCAATTTTTTCTTTTCCTGATTGCTTTGAAAATGCTTAGAGTGGAGGATGGTGATTGTGGATTTGAGGAATCATGGAAATCTGCTGAGATTAAGGGTCTGGACCCACCTCATGGCATGTTCAATGCCACTAAAGATTTGTCTAATATTTCCATGGGAGGAAGGATTGCCCTCCAGTTTGCTCAGAGTTGTGCTTGTGGTGATTATGGGCAATGTATTCCATTGCCCAAGCAGTTACCTTCTAGTTTTATATAAACTCCTAAAGGAAAGGAAACTAAAAATTCGAAGTCAATAAGATAATAGCTCAGTTGCCATGAATTTGCCTCATCTCTTGCACAAATTTTCTGAGAGAGAACTGAATTGGGAGGAGTTAAATTTTAAGGAATATGTTAATGTTAAATGGGTAGCCAACTTGTCATTATCGGTTGAGTCACTGCATCACAGGCTGAGGCTTCAATCTAAATCAAACTTATCTTATTTTAGACAACTTCCTTTCCAGCATGGTGGTGGAAAATGGAAATAACTGATTTAAAACCATAGATGAAATGATGGCTTAGATGACCAGAAATTTTATAAGCTCAGCGTAGCTTAATTCAGGATTCGTTATGGATCCATCGTGCTTTAAACTGTACATGAATTATGGCTTCTTCTTTACTTCAGAAGTAGTTTTATTTCTCACAGTTTTATGATGCTATCATTAATTATAAATGTATATCTTATGCATCCAAGGACATGAAATACCATCGCTTTCATTTAGGCATTTTGCTGAAAATATCATTTGGACTTGAAAGTTTCCTTATACTAGCATCCAGTCCTATTTCGACAGGTAAAGTGAAGCTGAAATAATGATGTTGTCTTTAGGTGGCTTTTCGGTCTAGCTGTTCTTTTCTCATTTGAATTATGAAGAGGATCTCATAGGGTCCGTATTGGAGTGTCCTGGTCTTTCCATGGGAATCTAATAGTGTATAATTTATTTCCAAACAGGGAAATTTCTCTGTTTTTCATATTTTATTTCCCAATGCATAATAGCTGTGGGTTTTGGATTCTGTACCTGGAGAGGTAAGCCCTGAAATCAGCGATGGAGAAGTAGAGAAAGATTTGAAGACATTGCAGAGTCTACCTTCATTATTTCCTTCACGAAGGTAAGCATTCAACCCCTATAATGATGTGCTATATTTTTCAGCTTTAAATGCATGGCTGGTTTTGTTGCTTAATATCAAATAATTAGTTGTTTTGGCATTGTACTTGTAATCAGTGTTCAGTTAAGGAATAATTTTCTTATTTAGTAATTGTTACGAGCATAGCACAATGCGAAGTGTCTAATGATTTTATAAATAACAGTTAAAATGTATATTTGGAAGAGAGAAATGGTGTTCATGCCACACACTTTATCGCATGTTTTTTACTGTAAATCATTTGAGTCATACTCCTTATAATTTGTTAAACTTCCAGTTTACCATGGCGCCAATAATTGATGCCTGTTTGCTCTAAGGTGGTCTATATGAGTACAGAATTTGGGGCATAAACTTATAATACAGAATGGTTCATTCTAAGACTTGGCATATGGTTTCAATCACTTGAACTGAATGTATATGATTTAATTCACTTTTCCATACATAAGTTAATAGGACAAAATTTTATTTTGCTTGTAAAGGATGTTAATCAAACAAGAATTGCCATTGCAAGTAGAGATGAAAGTAGGCCATGTTTATGTCTTTCATGAGGTAGGAAAAAAGGGACAGAAAAGTGAGTGCCTGCGTGCCTTCTTTCTTTATCTACTCTGATTTCTTGACCTGAACAAAATTTCAATGTAAATAACCTTTGTTGGTACATAAAATAACTTCATTTTGATGTTTCTGTATTCAGTTGGCTTGTGAACCACATGATTGAACTTGGTTTCTCAAAGTCATTGTCAGAATGGATTGGTAGCAATCTCAAGAGAAATGGAGAACTGGAGGCATGAGCTTTTAGTCGTAAAGTAGCTATCCAGTTGTTCAATTCTTACAGGTCAATCTCTATTCCTAATGAATCAGCTGCGAATGGACTCCTCTACAGAATTAATAATTTCAGTGAATAGAATAAGTTTTTCTTTGGGTTTGACTTCTTTTACCTGTTTAATTCAGTTCTCATTGTTAAAGACTGAATCTTAATTTTTCTAGGCAGACATCATACTGATCTCTATTGGAAAACCCACCTAAAGGAATGAAGATAGGTATCGTGGCTGCAGCGAAGAGTGACCGCTGGACCCGAATGTAATTCAGCGACTTGAGAGCCTTGCCAACCGAAAAGGAAATGAATCTGAGGGTAAGGTTTCACTTTATGTTCTTCCAAACTCTGGGCATTGGGTTCATGAGGACAATTAAAAGGGTCTTCTTGAGACCGTGGCACCTAAGATTGCTTCTCTTTTGCAAAACCATAGTTTAGTTTCGAGAGATTCATTATAAAACGATTATTGTTGGAATTGGCTTCGATTGGCACTGAAGATTTCTCCCTTTTCAGCTTTAAGTGAAAACCATAGTTTAGTTTTGAGGGATTCATTATAAAACGATTTAGTTGGAATTGGCTTTGATAAATATTATGAATAATATGTTGTCTTTCTACAAGTAATTTTTCCCTTGTATTGTTGGGGATGATAAGATATTAGGCGTTCTTCATTGTCAAAGGACATCCTTAGCTTCTGGAAATTATATCGCAATCAGTTGATGGCTGATTAGGGAGTATAAAGTGTGCATAGGCATACCATTCCGAACGTAAATTGGCCTTATTGGATGTGAACAGGTAAGAATCCGATGTTCTGTCAGAAAATTTACTTATGAACATTGACTATATCAATTCACCTGAGGAATGGTAATCGATCTTTCCAGTTAGATAAGCTAATGACAGTCTCTACGAAGCAGTACTTCCATTCCATGTGAAAAAGAAAATTGTGGTTTTCACCAGAAAATATTAACAGAATCTCATATGAATAACTTAACCAATTTGTAAATGGTAAATACACCTAGGCTTGGACGCTGATATTTCCTAGTTCACTGAATACTAAATGCGAATTCCTGTGGGACTTGTGAATTTGGTATTCTCATTAATAAATTTTTAATCAAAACAAAAGGATGGCATATAATTTGAGATCGCGGGTTATGGTTGAGTTAGTCAACTAAGTTTAATCAAACTCGTCTTAAATTTTATATATTTGAGCAAGTATTTTGAGTATTTTACTTGAGATCTCATTGTATTGTCCAACCAGTTATTAGAACAAGAGCTCTGTCTGCGACAAATGTATATATATGGTTTCGTTCTGAAAATAATAATATGCACATAAAAAAAACTGTGTAGCAGTAGTAAGCATGCAAACTCATAATTAAATGAGGTACAATGGTATGAATAAATATTTAGGGCATAACACATATTCAGCTCCTATAATTGTCTATTTTCGTTATTTTACCCCCTAAAGCCATTTGTATTCCACTGTCTCCTCTATTTTGTTTTTTTTTCCACATTATCATGCAGTAATTTAAAAAGAATACCTGAAAAGAGAATCAAAATTTAAACATGAATAAATATTTAGGGGATAAAATGGAGATGACAGTTGGATTTGTTATCACGGTGTTCCGTTCCGAATAGAAATAATTTTCTTTTTATAAGTTTTACTTTTAAATTTTTTGTCTTGGGGACAGAGTAGAGATGAGGCATACATCATCCGTTCTGTTCCTGATATATATATATATATATATATATTTTAATATAATTAATATTTTAAAAATAATAAAATAAAATATAACACCATTTAAAGTAAAAAATATATTTTTTATTTAACTAATTAATTAAAATAAAAAATATTTTTTATACTAAAATAAAATAAATTTTTTTAATAAAAATTAAGATTCGGAGATCCACACCCCTGTGTAGAGCGGAGATGGGAATCAAAAAAAATTTTCAGTAGGAAACAAGACGGAGATTCAAAGTTCGGGTCAGAAAATTTCTCTGTGAATCTACTTCATTGTCATACTTAAAACAAAATAGCGAAAATGGACAATTACATAAAAGTTAGATATATCTTAGGCCAATATTTTGGCAACGGATACATCATTCTAGTTTTAGAATAAAATCTCATCCTGAATACCTGAAAAGAGAATCAAAATTTAAACAAATTATGGTATAATTGCTTTATTTATTTTTGCATTTTCTTTTAGTTGAAAGTTATAACCTCTGGTTTTTCTTCTCTCTCTTTTAATGCCAGACAAAGCTGATAACAAAGAAAAGGGTCGGATGGGCTCTGTAACATTCGGGCTTATATGAGCCCAAAAATTACCCCATTTCCGTTTAGGCGGCGGCTTTCAAGGCCCTAGCTTCTTGAATGGGGACTATAAAACCCTAACGATATCATTTGTTGCCGTCCTATCGTTACATTTGAGGCAGACTTAGGCAGCAAAGATGCAGATTTTCGTGAAAACCCTAACGGGGAAAACCATTACCCTCGAGGTTGAGAGCAGTGACACCATCGATAATGTCAAGGCCAAGATCCAGGACAAGGAAGGTATGGTTTATCTTTTCTCACTTGCAGAATTTTCCTGTTCATTTTATTCTATTTTTCAAGTTGCTCTGTTTGGTTGCTGAGAAAATGCACATTCGTTTTATCTCATTTAGTCTACATTGGTTTCGGCTTTAGCATGTATTGCTTTCTATAAGATGTTAACTTGAAATTTGAATGATGGTTGAATAGGAATTGCACCTGACCAGCAACGGTTGATCTTCGCCGGGAAGCAGCTTGAAGATGGCCGCACCCTGGCTGATTACAACATCCAGAAAGGTTTCTCTCAGTTGCTCTATTTGCGTTAAAGCCTTTTTCGAAAAAACAAAAATTGCTTGTGTTTAAATGGAATTGCTTTGTTGGTTTCTCTACAGAATCAACTCTTCATCTTGTGCTTAGGCTCAGGGGAGGGATTATTGAGCCTTCTCTCATGGCTTTGGCTCGCAAATACAATCAAGACAAGATGATTTGCCGCAAGTATGCTCTTTTCTATTTGTTTATTTCGTATTAGATCGCTACTTAACTTTTATATTTGCTAAACGTGTGTGTATTGATATTTTTAGTTGCAATTTTTGTTTCTATTTTTCTTCTTGTTCTTTGTTTTAACGTGACAAAACAAATTCATGGATAATAGATTAATAAGTAGTTCTAGCGATTGGTTTCCAGAATGTAAGACACTAGATCTAATTTCAACTGGGGACTTACTTTGCTTCTTTGCTTCTAAATGTGCACAAGAGGTCATACCTGTTCCCGATATTAATTTCCATCTCAACTTTTTCAGCTGGGAGTATGTATATTCAGTTGATTTTCAAGGGTGGTACATCATCATCTTCACATGTCCTGAGTTTGATTGCTATATTTTTCTCATTGGAAAATCTACTCTTCACTGTTAATGGAATTGCAGTTGCTTCCTCCTTTCTCCCCATAAGGTGTACTGTTGTTAAGAAAACAAAGGAACTGGGATTGAAACAAGATGGTAGTTGGTATATGCAATCGAATGGCTTTGTATGTGAAGGCTAAAAGTAGATTCTTACTTTTTGCATCATTGATATAAGTTAGTGTCCTTTTGAAGGCATTTCATCTTTTTGTGCCTTACCCCAGCCTCAGAACTCTTTTCCTTCTATATCTTGTTTAAATGTATGATTACTGGGATTACTGATGGGACTACAGTTGAACCCTCGTTGGTAGTCCTCAATTCAACAGAGGGCATCCTAGTCCCAACAATGATTTCCATTCTCAACTTTATCTACTGCACCTATTTTCTTGCAGTTGATTTTCTTTGGATGGTATATGTATGTGCATATATGCTTGATTTTTAGATTTCTATATTTATACATAAGAATATTTTTTTATAACTTTTGCATATTTATGGATTTACTAAGAATTCAGTCCACTTTGTGAACTGACTCATGAAGTTACTCATGTAGTATGAAAATTAAACATGGGAACCAGTATGCATAAGCTTTAGTTGGGATGGAAGCTGGAGCTGTTGATTTCTGCTGCCTGTTATATTTGAACTCAAAGATATTGGTTTTTAGTAGTTTATCCTCCTTTCTTTCCATTCTTAAGGTTCAGTCATTCCTACTGGTTTTGCTGTTAATGATATTGTATGCTTGATGATATTGGCGTTTTATATTTTCTGGATCATACATATTGTATTTCAGCCATGTTACAATTAGGAGGAATTGGAACTGCAGCTTTTAGCTATTTCTTGACTTTGTCGACTTAGCTTCTTTTTTATTTTCGATCTCTAGGTGTTATGCCCGTTTGCATCCAAGGGCTGTAAACTGCCGCAAGAAGAAATGTGGTCACAGCAATCAGGTTCCTTATTGTATTGTATTTGATAATTATTATTAGATTTATGACAATCTTGAGGAGCTGAACCCTTTGTTTGTTTCTTCGCAGTTGAGGCCTAAGAAGAAGATCAAGTAAAACTTTGATGGAGAGAGAGTGGTGGACATTGGAGGATTTGATTTTAGTTTTGCAACTTATTTTAAGTTTCTAATTGTGTTGAACATGTAAAAGTTGGATTTATCGTTGGAAGTTCGTATATTTTTACATTCTGTTTTTAGCAACTTCCACCAATTACAATTGAGCATGAAGTATGAAATTGAATATTTAAAGGTATGGTATAAAATTGAAGGGAACTTTTTGTGATGGTTCGATTACTCATTGTGGAATAATTGAACTTTTCGTTGAAGTGTGAAATTTAACTTTAATTGACTGGAATTCATCTCTTCCTTTCCTTTCCTTTGCGCTTCAAGACAAGCAATTAGTAATTTTGTGTGGAGAACAACATTTTCGCATCAAATGTTGTTTAAGATCAGCAGTGTTCCTGTAATTGTGGAATTTTTAGTTAATTATTGGTTTCTTCTGCGAGCAGTTGAAGAAAGTGAGATCCTTTGTACTGTTTTGGAAATCATTGACTCAAACTGAACTCTGAATCTAATGTTTATGCTATATCATAGATGACAAACCTTCATTCTTTGTTAGTAATCATAAAGAACGTATAACTAGCAAATAACAAAGACCCTTTAGCATTACTATGAAAAATATGAATACGAATGTGTTGCTTATAATACATGTAATCCGAGGACTATGGATTATATTTTATTTTTATTTTTATTTTTTCACATTTTTAAGTTAGGATAAAATTTTATAACTTGGTAATATTTGAAGGCAATGCTAAAATTAAGTTGTAATGGCTGGAAAAAAAACTTTTGCAATACAAATCGCTACTGATCATAAAAAGAATATGCATTAATAACCCAGTTAACTCCTCTTCACTATTGACCAACTGCTCATTTTTATTTTTATTTTTATTTCTGTTTTCAGCCTGTGCATGCTTTTTCGTTCTATTTAACAGTGAATGTATTGAATCTGCACCAATTATAGCTAAAACTTTCTTTTTCAAACAACAAAGAAATGTTTGAAACTTAATTTCATAGTAAATACAAGATAACTTTCTGCCATGTAAAACAAATATTCGATCCACTAGCCTATTAACAAACAGTGCTGAATATATTTTTCCATTCTGTCAAATGTTTGACACTGATATCACAATTGTGATATCATGCCAAATTTTTAGCATTTTAAGGATTTGATTTTTTTTCATATATATATATATCGATTAAACTATACAAATACACCTAAGACACAATTAGATATGTTTAAAAATATATAAAATATATAATTATTAAATTATATATTAATATTTTTAAATATATATTATTATATTATAATTAATTATATTAATATATGTGAATTAAAATTAGCAAATTAGCGATATAATTTGTATTGATAATAAGTGTATAAATAATTAAATACTTAATTTTATTTTAAGCATATACACATATATTTATATATTATATCATATCAAATTATTAATATATTATAAAAATTAATATATACTAATGAAATATTAATTTTAGATGTTTATAATTATATACATGTTTATATATATTTTATAAATATGTTAAACGATTATACGAAACGTTTATATATGTAAAATATAAATTGTCAGTTTTATATTTTGGTAATTAGAGAAATACTGCCTGCCTTTTATTTCACTTTCTCCATTTTTTTGAATGATACACGGTTATTTTTTTTTATATAAATTAACTTTTAAATATTATTTGAAACCAAGTAAATTTTTTTGTTATAATAAATTGCTGCCTTACTTATACTACAGAGATATTAATATGAGTTTATCCCTTTATTACACTGTCATTATAACTCTTTTTTTAAATGGTTAGAGAGAAAACAAATTAAATTTATTATTAAATTCCGTCATCTCGTGACAAATTTCATGCAGCGTACGTAGCGTTAGTATATTATCAAAATGAAATGAAATCATTTTCACGTTCAAGAAAGGAAATCATGGTTGAATTCAGACTTAATTTTGATGAAAGAAATAAGCTCTCCATTTCATATATAGATTTGTTTCTTTCATGCTTCTTTTTCTATTTCTTTGTTTGATTTTTATTTTGCAGGTTGTTTATTTTATATTTTTCTATTTTATTTTGTTTACTAAGTTTTTTCGCTTAATATTTTGTAGTTTAAGTGGAGTGTTTTGGATAAATCTAATGATGTGAATTAAATATATTAAGTTTTTCCTTCGCTTCATTAATAGGATTTGACAATACTAGCTACAGTAGCAGACCCAAATTTAGAGGTTTGACGGACCAATTACAAAGAAGCATAAAGCAAATAATTTTATTTGGAGAGAACAAAAAAATTAAAAATAGTTATAAAAAAATGAAAAATATAAAGCACTAAATAGATTTTTTTTTTTCTCGGAGAGACGGTTGCCCTCTTCAGCCTCTTCCTAGGTCCACCACTGACTAGGTCTAATATTATAATAAATTAAACTATTTATCTGGGTCTAATATGGATTCGTCCAAAATTATATTATGTCATGCATAAAAAAAAAAAAAAAAAAAATCTTGAAAACAAAGAAGTTCTTATTAACATCAATCAGAAACCAATAAATTTAAAATAGAATTCGAAGGATGAACACCCAGTGCTAAGAAGTAATACAGAACCGGACAGTTCTAGCCAAAGATTGAGCTAACGAATATGCTCGCCACTTGATTCAATAATTTTTTTTTTTTTTAAAAAAATCTCTCCTGGAATTATAGCTCTACAATCATTTATGTTTAAAAAAATCAGCGAATAATCGTCTGAGTTAGTTGTTACTTTAATTTACAAGTATTCATTACTGTAAATGTTGAAGTCAAAATATGATATAATTAAACTGCGAGTGCAGATTTAAGAATCCATTTCAATAAATGTACATTGAAAATGAATATGAATTAAATATCTGTAATTTCAGATGGAAATTTTGCAGCACTAATATAACATCAAATTACTTAAACATTCGTTTCATTTTAAATTTTCATATTAATTCCAGAATATATTCATGCTATTCCATCTGCTAGAAATCACTTTAGATCGAATTGGATCTTATGATGCCTAAATAAAGCATAGTCATTTTCTTGATTTTCAGGTATCGGTATATCATAAATCTCTAGCTAGTGTAAACAAATACCATAACAAGCAGCCACAAATAGACTGGAACGATATCAGTCTTACTGGATAATATTCTTTGATTTTAAATTTTAATTTTAACTCAAATCCGTAATCATATAATCGACCCTAATATCAATTTGTCAAATTTAATCAATCAGAGAATATATTTATTCTAATATCAATTAGTCAAAATTGATCGATAAACTATGTATATTTTGATTCAAATGTAATATCCTACTAATGCCATTAAGGATTTTATAAACTAAAATCTCAATTTTTTTTTAATAGTAAAAGTAAGATTGATCCAAGTTCTCTTACAAAATTTTAAATACTTTTATTATCTTCTTCATTATAAGTAACATATATCCCCACTGACTTTTAATATTATATTATCTACAGAAGAAAAGCAGAGTATGTATCACTTAAAAGACGAAAAAATTAATAAAAAAAGTAACAGATAATTAAAAAAAAAACTATAAATGGCCCTTTTATTTTTGACTTATTAGCTACAAAGTTCAATGCTTTTATTGCATAACGCATAGGTATTCAACAGCTATAATAGCATTATGCATAACTTTTGATTACATGGGGCTTATTTCTTAATCATTATATGTTTTTCTTTTAATTTAGTGGGGCTGATTTCCTATTTTTATTTTCTCAATCAAAGACTTGCTATCCAACCCCTTGCTGTAAAAATTTTCAAGGAATTCTTGAGAGGAGAAATTCCGATAAATAGTCGGTTTCTCGGCCGACAATAGCTCTTCTAAAGGTCCATAATAGCCAGATCCTTTCCACTTGCTTAAATTGAAAAATTCAACCACTGATATTCTTGGTTCCTTAGATGAGTTTGCCAACACTCGATGCTGCACACTTTTGTACTCCCCATTCGATACTATCTGCAAAAAATAAGAAAAATTGTAACATATAAAATTAAAAGTGAGAGTAATCATAAGATCTTAATTGGTAATTTTTGAATGTGCATTACCTAAATCTAAGTAAATCCTATGCATGTATATGAAAATAGAGCACATCTCTATTCTCTAATTGTGAAAGATTCTATATTCATATATCCATCCTTCAGGAAAAATTAACACTTAAATGTCAATAAATAAATAAATAAAGAGTTATCTCTAGAATTCAATTTCAAAATTACAAATTTGAATTCTGTAAATATTAGAAATTTCTTAAAAACTAAAAAAAAAAAAAGTTATCTTGAAGCTGAATAGTTATAAATTGGGATTCTAATCCAACCCCATGATGAGGAAGATTGGAGAGGTATTGATTCATTGATTAATTACTTATATTTTTCTGAGCGGAAAATTTGTTGAAAAATATTTTTACTATTGATCATGCTAAATTCTTTCAGTTGGGAATTCATATCTTGAATTGGCTTGTATCTTCTATAGCCATTAGTTTGATTTTGTGAGCTGTGCTCACCTTTATTTTATTAAAAAAAAATACAACAAAGGTTAAATAATTTATGTTACCTGAAGAAAGTCCCCAACATTGATAATCAAGGCACCATTGATGGGCTTGACGTCCACCCATTGATCACCATGCTTGACCTGCAAGCCACCAATCTCATCCTGTAGGAGCACCGTCAACACACCGGGATCCGTATGCGGTGTAATCCCAACCGTGAGCTCCGGCTGAGGACAGTAGGGATAGCAATGACCAACCAAGACCCTAGCTTCACTAAACGTCAACTCCTTGAACTTCCCTGCCTCTAACCCTAATCCTTCACTCAACAACTCCATCACACTCTCACCAACCATTTTACAGCACAAATCCCACTCAACCATCTCTTCTCTACATATCTCCGGTATCTCCTCCGGATTCACCGGCGACGGTGCCCCCATCCACATCTGCAACGAGTCGTGCCAGCTTGCCGCCTTCGTTCGATACAAATCATTATTGCTAGCGTACATCACACCGCCCAGCTCTTGGCGCTTATAGTATTTAGATTTGACCTGGTGTGGCTGCTCATGAAAGGATTCGATGGCTTTCAACGTTGAGTCGAGAATCGACTGAGAGGTACCATGATTGATCACTTGAAAGAAACCCCAACTGGCCGCAGCTTCCTTGACTTGATGGATGATTCGGGCTCGATAATCGTGGTCTTGTTCGACGTTAGATAGATCAATAATGGGTATGGAGAGAGGTGTTTGATCAGATGGGTTTGGGCTGAGATGGGGTACTGATTCAGATGGGTGAATGAAGAATTTGGGAATGGAAGTTATGCCGGAATCTGATAGCCCTTTCACTCCCATCTTTGTTTCGTCGAATTTTTTAATTTCTTCCATTTGATCGTAAGAGAGAGCAGCAGTTTCAGAAGCAGTGGCACCGGCCATAATTTTTCTTTGTTTTCAGTGATTGGGTTGCTATTCTGAAGACCGCCTGATGGAGATATATATATATATATATATAGCATTTCCAAACCAAAACACTGTTTTGGTATAAATTCAATTCAACTACCATTTTTTATACAAAAAAATATTATATATATTTCTATTTCTATTTTATTTTATATTCTTTTTTATTACTCGTCCAACATTATAAATTTTATTATTTAATAATATTACAAAAATAAAATTTCATTTTAATATCACATATCATAAAAATTTATTAATTAAAAAATATTAAGTAAAACGTATTTTTACTAAAAACGTAATAAAAAATTTTGATATTGGATAACTAATAATACAATTACTTAAACCTAGGATGTATTTAATTGTTAGAAATTAAATTGTTACGGACTTAAAATTATATAATATTATAATACAATTTAATTGATGATGCAATTTAATTAGATTGAAATTTAATTGCAAAAAATAAAAAATTAAAATTAAAATTTTAATAAACATAATTAATATTTATTAAATATCAATTACACTTTAAATATACTTTAATATTAATTAAATATCAATTTATTAATTAAAAAACAATTTAATTTTATTCAAATATATTTATAAATAAAAAAACTATTCAAATATATTTATAAAAAAATTTATTCAAATATAATAAAATTTATTAACTAAATAAATAAAACTAATAAAAATCATTACACATAGATTTTTGGCCCAAAACCTTCTTCATTCATCTTCTTCCCTTCTTCCAACGACATTTCTTCCCTCATCTTATTCTCCTCATCTTTCCATCAAAAATCTCAACTTTCCTTCATCTTTCTTCAATTTTCCTTCATGGTAGCCCAATTTTCCTTCATTTAAAATGATATTAACAGTTTTTTTTTAAATATGAAATAATGTAGGTATAGTATCATGCAAAATATGGAGTGTTACTATAGTCAATACCAATTTTAATATCATTTTAGTGTCTTATTGGAGCTCTATCATCTTGTACTATTTTTTTCCCATTTTACTGTGGGATGAAGATGTGTATTGAATTTTATTTTACTTACCCAAACAAATAACAAAATTTTATATTTTTAATGATTAAACAACTGCAAATCTAATTTAACAATTGTCACGTAAACTATCATGTAAATAACATGTCAGTGAAATATTGCGATATCAATTGTCAAATTAAATTTTTGGCAGTCTAACTATCAAAGTTATTTGAAAATTATTCAAGTGAAAAGTAAACATTATTTTTTTAGATGAAAAAATTTATAATTTTGCAGCAAGTGAAACAAAATTTAATGATTAGCAGTGAAGGAGAAATTTCTTCTACATTAATTATTGTTGAGCTGGTTTATCATATGAGACTATAAATAAAAGTAAAAGAAAAAAGAAAATCTGACGATTATATAGTTGAAGTTAGAAATAAAATATATAAAAAAGTTAGGCAGATAGAAATTTATTGCAATACATCTTTATCATTTTCCTTTTTTTAATATGGCAGGTTAGTAGTTTTTGGCGTGAACTGATAGAATACGTTGTCATAGTGTTCCTCTTGTCTTTCTCTCTAATTTTTTATTTTTTTTAGTTCGCATTAGGTTGATTTTTGAAGGGAATTTCATGTATTATTCGAGTTGGATTGACAGTTTTGCCCACCCCTAATATATATGAGCTATCACTAATTATGTGTTAGTGTTAGGTAATTAAAGTGTTATAGAACTAACTACTTTTTCTTTTTTTTAAAAACAAAAAAAAATCATTGGCATCAAGTAATTTGCCTGTTGCTATTGACTAAGGCAATAACGTTCAAGATCATTATTAAGATTTTAATAATTAATTTAATCGCATAGAACAATAGTACTATGGATATATATATATATATATATATATATATATATATTTGAGAGTTTTCGATGGTTAATATATATACACGCAACTAGATAGTATATTTTTTTTTTAATTTTTAGTTTTTCAAAATAAAAAACTCAAAAAGTACTTTTTGAATAATTTTCTTAATTTAGTCTTAAAATTTATAATTTATGCATTCAACTTTATACTCGAACTTTTCTTTTCACCCATTATGTATTCTTTATTTGACAATCTTTAATATTTTTATAGTAAAATGTAAAATAATTTTAAAAAAAAACTAATATTACCATCATTGAAAATATATTGGTGAAATATAATTTGATAAAAAAATATTATAAAAATTATGTAACAACGATTTTCACAGTTGGGTTTTTATTATATGAACCATAATCCTTTTTGAATATAAAAGGTAATTCATATCATGAATTCATTGAAATATTTGTATTTTCTCTATTAAACTCTTAAATTATGATTTTGCTATATTGAATCTTTAAATAATTATTATTTCTTATATATCAAACTCTTTTTAAACTACAAAAACATAATTAAATGAAACGTGGAAAGTATTTAATTTTTGAAATGAAAATTAAAGTATAAGAATTTATAATTTATAATTTATGCATTAATTAGTAATCAACACAAGTGTTTGAGAAATTATATCAAAATACATTTTTGATATTTCGTTATTAATTGCAGAAATAGTGCGTTGCTCCAATTTGAATAGAACAAATGTTCATAGCTCTACCCATATTCAATTATTTAACATGATCCAACTATACTAATTTTATGTCGGTGGCCGAGTGCTACTGCCTCCATTGAATATCGTAACAGTGCACGTAAGACACTTTTCAATTTTTGTCATTTCATTTTGTATTTATCTATATTTAGAAAAATAAAAATAAAGTAAATAATATTATAATCCAACCTTGGCTTGGTTCGACATAGCTAGATAATAATAATAATAATAATAATAATAATAATAATAATAATAATAATAATAACGACAACGACAACAAAAGGCCAGAGAAAGAGAAAAGAGGCAAGAGAAATTAAAGGGAAGGGAGAATGAATGAGATTGACGAGAGGATGATGAAAGTATTTATAGAGAAATCTGTTTTATGAAAAAAAATAAAAATAAAAAACAAGTTAGAGAGATTTATGGGATAAGATTTTTATGATTAATTAATTATTACTGTGCTCTGGATGGTTTAGAAAGTTTGTGGATTTTTTTTTCTTTTCTTTTCTTTTATTTTTCCAATTTAGATATTGAATTTTGATTTTCCTCGCGTGTTTATTATTCTAATGAATTAAGTTCTTTTTTTTTTTTGTGCTTCTTGGAAAAAAAATTATTTTTGTGTTGAGAAATTTTATAACCGGATAAAACAGAATTACAATTAATAATTTTTAAAAAATAAAAGATAAAATAAAAAATACATATTTTATATGGAAAATCTTCAAACAAATAATGGTAAAAACTATGTTATGAAACGAATAAAAAATTATAAGTTTTTTTTTAAAATCTAAAAAGAGAATAATTACACTATTTCTTAAAATTAGAAGAATAATAAAATTTTATAATCTCTCTTCTTTTCTTTATGACTATATTTGGATTGAGAGACTAAAATGAGTAAATCATAACAATCCATTTATTTATATCAAAAATATTGTTTGATAATCACTCTTTTTTAAAAGATTTAATTTCTCACCTCAAGGTAAGGAAATCCAAAATCCATCATTTTTTATTCATAAGGAATTATTATCATTTTTTTTATTCCAAGATTGTTTCTAGTAAATTAATAGTATTTTAAAACTATACTTAAACCTTAAAATATAACAAAAACCATCTGTCAATTTTTTTAGTTTTATTTTCACTTATTTTATATGTATTAGTTTGAATATGAATTAAAAAAAATTTAACGTGTTCATTCGAAAAAAATATTAATGAATTAATTAAATTATAAACATAGTACATATAAAAAATTTATAAAAAATTTTGAGTAAAAAATTTGTAATATATTTCAAATTTGATAATAATAATAATTTTATGAATTGCATTTTTAAAAAATTTTATTCTAAATTATATTATTTCACATCTAAATTCAGTATAAATGTGATAAAATGAACTATAAAATGTTTAATTAATGATAAATTACTAATATTTAGTAAAAAATAAAATTGGAAATTAATTGTTAAACCCATTAATTATAGTAATTGAATCAAATATAAGTGTAAGAAAAATTATTCCATCAATCTATTAATTTTATATTCAAATTAAATAATATATAAAATCTATTGATTTGAAAATCTCTCAATCCAAACATACTTTATATTTGTTTTTTCTCTCATGATGATTTGAAATCCCTCACTTACTGCTTGCTTAAAATTTTGACGCGCTGAAATGGGCATCATTTTTACTTTTTTACAGGCATAACGCTGCAAACAATGTCAAGAAAATCTGCACCAAATTCGTTACAATTAAAAAGCTTATAAGTTTGTCTTTTTCAATGGTATAAAAATGTTTTTAATCAACTCATTTAACTATTAATTACGTACTAATTTAGGCTGGTATTTCTTATAAATTTGAAATATAGTTAAGAGACACTATTGAATAAATTTAATAGTTAAAAGAGTTAATTAAACAAATCTAGTTAAGTAATTTAATAATACAAAATCATAAAATTTAAATTTCTTACATTCCTACAGCAGTACATTAAGCCCTTAAATATTATTTTTATGCACATCGAAGACTTTTATTTTATTCCAAAAATCATTATATATATATATATATATATATATATATATATAAATTCCTTTTAAAAAAAAACATACCAAATAAATCCTATCTGTTGTGAGTTATCGTGTATTTTCCTTGCCTAATTTTAAGCAAATTAAAAACGGTTGCGTTCAATTTGGATCAGATCCTACTAACTTGCAAATTGCAATACAATAATTCAATTTAGAAAACAATAAAGAAATAAAAATATTTTTTAAAATTTTTTTTTTATATTATTCATTTTAGGACGCATTTTGAAAATGGAAGAACTAAAAATTTTTTCTTTTCTTTTTTAATCGTGCTAGTACGAACTCGTGCCTTCACGAATTCACCTGAGTCGTTGAATCAGACAATTCTCATATATATATATATATATATATTATGAGATCCATCTAATCCAAAACTGAGCCGAATTCACGTGTCTTTCAGAATTATTCTCTCTTTAGAATTCAATACTTTGACTGTTAAAATCATTTAAAAAAAACTACTTAAAATTTTCAGATTTCATTCTCTTGATTATAAGGAATGGCAATGAAGCGTAGTTATTCGTCCTTGACCTCTCAACTCTACCTCATTTTCCGTTGAGAAAAAATTTTAGATTTCTCTTTCCATATAACACAATGATGGAAATTCCTGATTGTGCATGTTTTCTGATTTTTATGAAATTTTTTATTTTATTTTAATATTAAAAATAATTTTTATTTTAATTAATTAGTTAATTATTTAAATAAAAAATATATTTTTTACTTTAAATAAGTGTTATATGCTATTTTATTATTTTTAAAAATATTTTATATATATATATATATATATATATATATATATATATATAATATTGTGAATGTACATACCATCCTATCACAAAAAATTTAGGGTAGAGACGGGATCGGAGCAAAAAATAAAAATTATAAAAAAATTTGTGCATTCGGATTAAAATAGCGGGACACCGTGGGACGAGTTCAATTTTCATCTCAATTAATTACTATTATCATCCGTACAACTATCGGAAAAAATTTCATTTCCAAATTAGTAATTCTCGCCCTCAAATAAATGTGCAAATCAAACTATTACATTGGATAAGGAATAGCCGAATGGTATATAAGAAAATCTGTACATATAACATATATAAAAGCAGTGCAGTAATGTGCAATCAGGTAAATTTTTAATGGAGAAACGTATAATATTAAATTAATTTATCAATAAAATTTGGCAAAGTAATTAATTAATGTACGAAATTTTCTTGATCAATATATTTAATAGATTAATTAAAATATCTTATAATTTTTGGGTTGATTAATTAACTTTTTTTTTAATTTATTAACTTATTCTAAATTAAAATATGTTATTTCAAAATTAATAAAAAATTTAATCCTAAAATAATTGCATTTTCAACTTTTATCAGTCTGTGAAAGATAAAAGTTGAAATTGCCAAAATCTCATATGCCATTAAATTAATTGAAAGAATTGAAAGATACAGCTTTGAAAAAAAAATTAACTTATATCTAGTAGACTAGTAGTTGATAATAAATTAATGTATAGAAGATCTCCAACTTCTAGACTTATAATTAAAATTTAATTCATTATAGAACATAATTAGTTTTTGGATCTAATTTAATTTTGAACTGTACACGAAAGTGAATATGATTGAATTTTTTGGGATAGTGTTGGTGAAGTAGATTGATTATGTTTATAGTACTCATATATCTTTTTATTATTAAATAAAGGAAGATTTAATATAAAAATAAATTGGTTAAACTTGGAAATTTTGTTTTGATATATGATTTTGCACTTGTCGAATAAGCTTTGAAGACATAAGGCTACGCTTGCCTTATTAAAGTGTGTTCTTTGATCTATTTTGATGAATAAATCATGCATAATCTTTATATTTTGAAGTAATCATTAAATTAAGTTTCGATGTGGTGATTAATTATGTCGAGAGGTGGTCCAAATTTGTCATGCTATGAATTATTAAGTTTTATTAAAGTCTTTTTAAATGTTATCATTCAGATCTCGCTTGTATGTTTATGGATTTTATTTTACCATTTTTCATGCCGTGTTTTGTTAAATCAAATTGAATACAAATTGAGTTTTTTTATGATCCATGGATTGTAGTTCAGTTGGCAATATAAACTGAGTTTGTTGGGAAGAACTTCGAATTTGAACCCCATTAAACATATTCTTGAGAATAAGTAAAAAACTTTAACTGTAACTAAGTTCCAAACATGATTAGTATTGGACTGTAAAACGAATAAGGACAATGTGGTTCACACAAAAAAAAATATTCTTTTTGTACGAGATGTTTTTGATTTTTTATATGGAGAGTGAAATAATATATATTTCATTTTTATAATAAAAGATGGAGTAAGTATTTTGCTGAAGGTTATGCATCTTGTTGTGGCATGTTATTATCATTGAAGAAGTTCGGAGAATCTATTTTAGCAACTTTATTACTTTTTGCATAATTTATATCTTATAGTTTTATTTACACATTGTCGGCATACAATTTTAATTATTAATGAAATTTTTATTAATATTTAAAAAAATAAATAAATAAGCCAATAATGTATGCGGGCACACATATATAGTGGTGGGGAAGGGTGATTAGGTGTTGAGGCTACAGTATGGCTTCTTTTAATTTGTAATCTTAAAGGTCAATCTCAGGCTCCTGATTTTGGATTTTGTTGAGTTGTTATCTTTATGGATGGATTCTGTATACTTGGAGGTCGTGCTTTTGCTTCAGCTGGAAGAGGAACTGAAATATTAATAGCAGTTGGGAAAGGGTTAGAATTCATTTGTTTAATTCCTTCGGGTGTTTTGTTAATTCTTTGATATGGACTGATGGTTGGATGTATTTTCTTTGATTGAAACTCACAAAAGATCCATCCTTGCCTTCTCAATTCAAGAAATTTGCAATAAGAGAATAATCTAACTTCTTATGGTTTATGAGAAGAGGCTATTTAAATAATCATAAGAGACTAAGATCCTCTCCTACTTAACATTTAGTATTTAGATTCGGAGACTAGCTAGAGATGTCTTTTCATATGCCTAAAAGGAAAATATATTTATCTGGCTTCCTACTCAGGATTTTCTTATATACAAATTTGAATGTGAAAATGTATATTAGAATTGATAGAAAAATTAGATGATAACAAGAGTTATGTTCCCCACTTCCGGCCACAATTTGCTGGCATCTACTGAACAAAAATGATTGATCTGTTCTTCATTTTATATACCCACTTCAATACTTGTGCTACGTTTTGTCTTCAAAGAATAGAGTACAAAAGAAAAGAAAAGAAAAGAAAAGAAAAGGGCCTGACTTCAAGAATTAAACTCTTGCTATTAACAAGGAGATTAGAATAATCACTCGCCAGCAAACCTACTTCTGAAACAAATCCTCTTAGAGAATCATTCCCACTTAGAATAATGACAAAATTCTCAACAATACCAAACGAAAATCAATGTAAAAGACCAATTTTCATAGATAATTTGATAAAAATCAACTTAACAAAGTCTTCCTGTCCAATTATTAACTAGTTATAAACGCAAAGTACAAAATGGATGATTAGGATTGTTAGAAATGATTAATCAATGAAATAGATTTATACAAAAATATGAATCGTGTTACTTAAAAATGGCATCTTTCTTCCTTAAGACTGTCAACTATACAATGAAATTTAATAGACAACAGAGACATTAAAGAAAATACATATATGATCATGGGGTAAAGGGTTAGAAGCTAAAGAAAATAACCAATTGAATCTAATAATGGTACAAAAAATCTAACCTACAAAAGTTTCACTCTGATCACCTTAAGGGAAAATCCCACAGCTTCCTAGCTCGAAAATGCAGGCTGAACAGAGTCTAACACGAATGACAAGCACGTTAAAATTAAAATATCATCGTAAGAGATCTCATATTCATCAATAATCTAACATGTTCAACTTATTAACGCCTATTCCCGGCATATTCTACAACCAAGCTTTTATACCTATTCCCGGCATATTCTACAACCAAGCTTTTATCAAGTAGGCTTACTTGAGTTGTGTATTTGTACTAGAAATACAAGATTAAGCCACACATGCAAAAACAGAGGAAATGAAGAAAATTACCCTCAAAACTAATTACTAACAATCACCGCGTGAACAAGCCCTTTCATCAATGTGATGAAAGAAGTTAGCATCTTGGACAACACCAGCTTACTAAATGTATAACAATCACCAAAATATCCAAGGTTCTTCAACATCCTGCTAGGAGTTCTTTCAGGTGTGACCAAACCAAAAGGCCAAATGCAATTTTTAACTTCTCATCCTATCTGTACACAATAACGTGCTTAACTCATCATCGTCCTGTAACGCAAATTTTGTATGATGAACATAACCTGCCAACTCCAGCATCTCACTCAAAGTCTTCAGCATCTCAAAAATCTCCTTAGCTTGAGCAAGAGTAGTATCTGCAGCACTAAATTGATAAATAATGTTATCCACTTCAATCCACGCATAACCAGGAATTTTCTTAAGTTTCCTTTTAGTCATCAGATCTCTAATCTCTGCCATCTCTTTCCACCAACCTGCATTAGCATAAATATTTGAAAGCAATAGATAGTGCCCAGGATTCTGGGATTGTAATTTAATGGATTTTGCTGCTTCCTCTACCATGTCTATACAGTTGTGCTTCCAGCATGCTCCAAGCAAAGCAGACCACAAAGCATCGTCTTTCTCAACCGTCATATTCTCAATAAATCTTAAAGCTTCATTCAGTCTCCCAGCTCGGCCAAAAAGATCAACCATACAAGTACAATGCTTTATATCTGGCATCACACCATAACTTTCAAACATCGAGGAGAAAAGCTGAAGACCTTCTTCAACCAAGCCTGCATGACCACAAGCATATAACAATGCAACAAAAGTAATTTTGTTGGGTAATATTCCGCTACTCAGCATCATAGGGAACAATTCTAGAGCTTTCTTGCCTTGCCCATGATAACCATAAGCTGAAATCATTACACTCCATGTAATAACATTTTTAGGTCGCATTTTATCAAAGATTTCCCTTGCAGAATCAACACTTCCGCACTTAGCATACATATCAATTATCGCTGTGCCCAGTATCACATCCAGTGAAAACTTGTTTTCACTTATATAATCATGAACTAGCCTAGCCTTATTCATGGCACCCAATTTAGCACAGGCATTGACAACTTCCACCATAGCAATCTTATCAGGCACAAAACCTTCTTCTCTCAGTCGATCAAACAAAACCAACGATTCATTGGCATTTCCGCATTCAGCATATGCGCCAATCATGACCGTCCAGGTCACAAGGTCCTTAATGGGCATTTTATCAAACAACTGCTTAGCATCCTCAATCACCCCACATTTAGCATACATATCAACTAAAGCAGCACAAACAAATTGATCCAAATGCAACCCATATTTCGTAACACAGCAATGAATCAATCTACCCGTATTAATTCGCATTGAATCCCTGCAAGCCTTTATGGCAGAAGGCAATGTATAATTATCGGGTTGTGCCCCACACCTAATTAGCTCCCTAAAAGTCCCCAAACAATGCATATAATCACCAACTTTAGCAAACCCGCCAATCATTATACTCCAAGAAACTAGATTTCTCTCTCCCATTCTGTTAAACAAAAGACAAGCATCAGCCGAATTTCTGTGATGTGTATATGCACATAAGAGCTTGTTAGCAACAGCGAGTATATGAAGCAAACCACTGGTAGTCACTTGAGCATGAACTTGTTTAACTTGAAATATGTTTTCGGAATTCATGAGAAGGCAGATGTTATCCACAATAGAGAGTTTAAAATGTGACCTTTGCTTCACCTGGGTATTGGCTGCGATGGCAGAAACCAATGAAGAAGAGATAATCTGAAACTTTTCATGGTTAAGAACAAGGCTAGTTGTTTTGCTTTTCAAATCTGACATTAAAAGAATTTTTGCTGAGAAATCCTCAAAAGGTGTTCTAGCAAGATAGGCATAAAACAAGACGACATAAAGTTAAAATTGAGATTCAAATCCATTGTGTTCAATGTGGTTGTTTTCTCGTCTGCAGCTTTTGCGGGTCAATTACATACTTAACTATTATTATTTATAATTAAAAATATTTAAACTATTATTTTAATAATAAAATATTTCTGTTTCGATAAATTACTATTAGAGTAAAGTAATATAATATTTTATTATTTTTAAAATATTTTTTTATTACAAAGATAATTAATAAAAATAAAATAATATTATATTATTTTTAATTAAAATAATATTTTATTATTATAATCTAATAATTTAAATATTGTATAGTTACGAATAATAATATGAATCGATTACATATTTAATATTTAATATTATTGTGCCTAATTCACTCCAATTTTTGTCCATTTCCATAAAAATTCGAAACTAATAAAATCTATTGGGAGAGAGAGAGATACATACACGGAAGGGACGGAACGAGCACGGTTACTGTCTGGCTATACAATACAACTTGAAGACGAATACGGCGACGTTTGAAAATTCCAAAAATTTGTTCATTTGAGTAAACGACATGTTCCTTATATTAACGACTCGTCGTCTAGTTATTAACTGGTTGTTTGTCTCCAGTCTCCGCTCCCAATTCCCAAACCCAAGAATGATAGCCTATTAAGGGACAGTTTACAATAACATTTGGGGATATTTATCAATTTAATGTTAATAGAAAAAAAATTACCAATTTTGCTACAAAAATTTTACAAAATTCTGATTTTAAGATAATTTATTATTCAAATAAATTAGTCAAAAATCTATACATCAGTTAAACTATCACATAGACTACATAAAAAATGTGTATTAATTCAACTAATACAAACTAAATTTTAAAAAAAGTTGTACTTTATGTGCCACTTCCACTAGCACACAGTCTATCTTCTATTCAAATTTAGCAAAATCATCCTAAAATGAAAAATTATTTAATAAAATATTCTAAACCTCTAATTTTATGAATTTTTATCATAAATTTGTAAAAATTGTTTTTTAATTTATACCAAACTAAGAATTTTTCCACAACATTTGAGTAAACGAGATCATCGAACATGATGGCCTATTAAAAGACAGTTTACAATAACATTTGTTTTCCATTTTCCATTTCTATATTATCATTTATAAAAAGCTACATAACCCTCGATTATCTAAATATCAAAATTTACAGTTTTTTAAGACCTAATTCATAAAGGAAATTCATAAATCAATCTAATTATAATTTATTAAATTGTAACTGAAGTAACTGAATTGGATTATAAATTTATTCATCAATCATATTTAAATCGGTACAGTACAAAATTTACAACCCACAATCATAAATCATAAATAAGACCAACATCTCACGAAAAATAAAGCAAAAAATTGCTTCGATGATCCTAATGAAACAATAAACAAAATTGATTCATTTCCTGCTTTCAAAGTAAACAAGAATGCATGTCATACATACATTTTATGCAAAAAAAAGAAATAATCCCTTAAATCACCAAATTGTTTGCAGTCCTGCCTCACTTTACATCATTCTACTAAGCTACATGCTACTCAGAATCCCAAGATGGGATTAATTTATCCCGAACACCAGAAAATATGCAATACACCCTAACCACCACCCTTCGTTTCATCCCAACAATTTTGGGTTGAAAATAATAACAATTTTACATTACAGATACAAATGGGTATTGACTGTCAAGTGGATGAAGCATAAGCCAGCCAATTACTAGTTCAGTTGTACAAGGGGTGATCGTGGTACTAAAGATGGCTTCAATTCCTTCACCTCAAATGATTCGTAAGAATTATTTTCTCTGAATTCCTCAACAAGGGTTTCCATTGGCATTGCTCGAAGCGATTCAATTTTCCCCTTAGTCGGAATTTCTGGCTCACTTCTCACTGGTGTCGTGCCTGTTGGCTCATAATCCTGCACATTTTTGAGAGGACACGATCAACAGAGTGCAAAAAAAGTTAGAGAAAATTGAGAAGAATCTTTAAGCTTTAAAATTAAATATGAAAAAATGACAGGAGCTAGTTACTAAAGAAAATGTTGAGGCCAGTATTACCAATAAACTTGAGAATTTTTAATCAGAAATGCAAGGAATGTCAATAAAGGAACCTCAAAACCGTTTCCAGATCAAAACTAAATAACACTAGGTCAACATTATCGTAATACCAAAGGCTAAAGTGTACCAACAAATAGAATTACGCAAGTTAAACCTCTTTCATCCCACAAACCAGTATTTCTGTACAAAGTATAGCTGGCTCTTCGTGTGATGAAATACAAAATATGACAGGTTATATGCTGAACAAGCTTACCGAATAATGCTCCTGAAATGTTAGCTGTGCTTTATCCGCTATGGCGGCAGCTTGGCCAGAATGATCCTCCCTGAAGCTCTGAAGTGTATTTGCATGAGCTTTTGCAGATTCCAAGATTCCACAAACAGAACTTCGTTCCTGGTCTGACATATCTGTAGAAATTTCCAAGGCTAAATGATGAGATCCTGAACATTTTTATTTTTGTGCGATTGGGGGCAGATATACATTGAAAAACACAAACTACCTATAATTTTCAATGGCTATTGATGTGCACTGATACTGAACACATATATATTTCTAAAAATGATTATTCCCATACACTTAATAAAGTGCACTAAATCTATGGTACAAAGGTATCGACATTGTTATTTTCAAGAATTTTTGTATTTAACTGCAAAATGGAAGGATAGCAAACTTGGAAAGCTAAATAAGTTTCCATCTCTAGATCTCGATAATTATGACGCAGAATCTCCCTCATAATCAACAAAACAAATAAAGATCTGCAGAGTAACAACCAATCAAGCAATTTCTCTACCAAATTCCAAATGCTTACTCACCGTTCATACGGTGAAGAATATCATCACAGTCGCGTGCCACATCTTGCTCAGCTGCCCCCCTTGCAGCACCAATCTCAACCTCATGTTGTTCAATGCTATCAGTTACATTTCTGTACAAAAGAACTGTTAAAAAAATTCTCTTACAGAAATAGATATACACCAAAATGAGACAATAAGAGACAAATCTATAGATCGATGACAATAACTGTTGATATTCTGCTAAAGCTCTTAATGACAAAGCTGTGCCGACCAGAAGCATCTTCTTTTATACAAGGTACAGCCACTATTCTTTTCAAAAGTGAATTTAAAACTTAAACTTTTGGGAACACCATCAATTTAGGACTTCAAAATATGGAGAACATCTAGACAAAAGGAACTCTATCCCTACCTTGTAAGTGACAACAATGAGGATACATGCTTACAGCCCATCTCATTCACTGACTCGTGAGTCATTTTCCAGTGCTGGAAAGCTGATTCAGTAGTGCTTACACTAAACCAAAGAAAAGGCAACAAAAAGGTCAAATAAAGAACTTCTGTTTGGCATAAAAAAGTTAAAAATATACAAAGGTATAGATGTACATAATCATTCTAAAAGAGATTAGTCACCAGCATCCTGTGATTTACTAAACCTACATTTCTCAAAGTCAACTCCATAAAACAGAGCATATCAATCCAAATGGAACCCTAAAAGACCGAACATACCACTGCTGTAAGAGTGACTCCATACGGCAATGTTTGACAGCAGAGTAATCCGCAGCGTCCCTAACACCATTTTCCGCTTGCATACAGAAGTCCTGCCATTTGCGTTTTGCATCTGTTGTGGCACTCTCAATAATAGAAACATGTCCATCCAAAATTCCTTTGTTTCCAGTGGTACTTTCTCTGAGGTCAACAAGCCTTGCATCCACCTATAGATGCAACTTTCAGTACAGCTTGTCAATGGATGCAACAGGAAAATAAAAGGCATTAAAACGAAGTATACCAGCTCTATTTGACGCTGAATGTGGCTGGAGACAAGATTGTTAATATCAGCCACAAGCTTCTCTGCATCAGTTTTTGATTGCTTCTGCACGAAACAAAGTTTTAAGTTGGCCACATTGGAATACAAAGGTACTATATATACAACATATGAGTATCATACCTTATAAGCCTTCTGAAAATCACTAATGCTTTTGAATTGAATCTCATCAGCTTGAATTGCATGATTCTGAAGCTCTTGCGATTGTTCCAAAAGCTTATCAAGAAATCCATTCATGTAGTGAGAAACCTCCTTCGTTTGCTCACCACTAACATGGAATTTCTATTGATTTTCCAAGCCATTTGAGATTCAAACAAAAATAGGTAAGAATAAGAAAAGGCAAGAAAATAATAACAAGAAAATGCCAAATAGATATACTAGGAATGTGGCAAACAAAGAGAATAAACATAAGGACATTGATCAAGCTAACAATTTGGTCATCTACAATGCATACACAGCAAGTTATAGATAATTGTCCGAATTTTTTTAAAAACAAAAATACGTGTATAATGTTCAATGACTAAACATTGAAAAAATTTAATTTTACCAAACAGGCTTAACACCAAATAGACGTGCAAAGAGAAGAGGTAGCAATCACAGTAAGGATCAAACCTGACGCAGTTCCCTAGCAAAGAGAGCCATTTCTCCCTGATTGGTTGAAAGCGCATTCTGAATCTCACTGAATATTGAAGCAGCCTGACCAGCTTCCAATGCAAGATACTGATAGAAAATAAAAATCAATAAAATCGATGCAATAATTGAAAAAAAGATAAATGGAAATCTGCTCAAATTATAGCTGCATACATCTTGAATAGACTGTGCAATAGCAGAAGCTGAAGATGAAACTTCCTCCAAGCCAGCAATAGAGCTAGCCTTGTGCAACCGCACAACATTTTGAACTGCCTCCATGTGAGATATATATAAAGCCCTTGAAACTGTTAATTTCTTCTTAATATCCTTGACCGCCTAATGGGAAGAAATAGACATGAGACGAAACCAACCTTCATTAAACCTAACACCCCAAATCCCCAAATATGATAACTAGAACAAAATTGAAAAAAAAAATGAAAAATAAGAAAAAAGGTGTTCTATTTTTTTCATACCTTATCATGTTCATCTAGAAAAGAATGACAAAGTTTCTCGACAGACTGAAGATGTTCATCTTGTTTTGAAATTGATGAAGCCATCATGTTCTGAAGAGAACCAATTTGTTGGGAAAGATCAACTTGGAAATTGCTTACCACTGCTCTATTATCAGCATTCAGTTTATCTTCTCTACCTATTTAATATTGAAATAGATGACAAAAAATGCTCAATGAACTATCCACAAAACTTGGAACTAACAACCAAAGTCAGGAAAACATACCAATCTTTTTGAACAAAGATGCATTATCTTGAAGAGCTTTCTCCAGATCAGACCTTAAAACACATGCTTGATGAGTCAGATCATTTTCTGTTTCAAAAATTTTATAGCAAGATTAATATGACTGAAAACAGAAATATTAATATACAAGAAAGTAGTGATCAGGCATGCCTGCTCTTTTCTGTTCAGCTATGATAAAATCCCTTTCCTTCAAAGCATAATGACACTTCTTCAATTCATCCTTAGCATTGGTCAGCAACTCACTGGTTTGATTTAAGTTTTTCTGTACATTTTCTGTGGGTCAATACCAGTCTGCTAATATGTAAGAATTATAGCCAAACATAGAAGACAATTCACCTCAGTGGCATCAAGTTTTTTGCTCAACTGCAAACAATGTTGCACCTGAGCGTCATATTTCTCTTTCAACTCCTCCAGTTGCTGTTTTGGAATACATCATAAAGCATTCCATGTCAACTTGGATTTTCAGACTACATAAAAATTTGCCTTTTTATTTTTAAAAAGTGGTAAGCACTAACCTTCTGATGGGTTTCTAGTGTAACTCCCATTTGCTCTATCTGATCTGCCATAGCCTGCACACAAGGACAGAGAAATGCATAAGCTTAATTGATATGCTGTTCTAAATTTAGGACAAAAACAAAGAAAGGAGGCATATTAAAATACATTAAACATGTTATTTAGTTACAGATGACAACAGAGGCATAAATATAATCAAGAAGGGGAATGGTGAAGTACCTTCCTTTCACTTTCCTCCTGATAGTATCGCTCCTTAGGGATATAAACCCCATTCTTTTCACGAGCAGCATAAACCTCTATACAAATGGTAACAAAGAAACACATTAGCGACCTAGCAAATTAAACATCACGCCAATTAAAGTAAATTGCAACACACATTTCTTGTCTAATAGCCTTCCTTCTTCAAAAGTCTTACCGGCTTTGAGCCTTTCAATTTCACCATACAGGTCCTTGATGAGAGTAGACTTCATCATTTTTTGGTTGACCTACAAATAATCATAACATACTCTCAACTCCCCTGTGGAAACTACAAAGCATAATGTGATCATGTGATGCACAAATCTATAAACGTACAAGAAGAAATTCAACTTTAGTAACAAATAAAGATCTCAAAAAGAAACACCAAAGCATAAGAGGCAGTCTTTTATCACTTTGTTTTTACTTCGCCCATCACACAACACAAAGGAAGTTGCTTCTATATCTAATTGCGTCTATGGGAAAATTTTAATAATATTCTTTATTAAAAACAAAGTAGCCATACAAAGTGCCTGAAGCATAATCCTCTCCATAAATGAAGAGCAGAATCATCAGTAAGTACTAACATTAAAATAGATATATACAAACAAACTGCATGGAGGCTGTAGCTTAATTAAAATCAGAAATATGAAAACAACAAAATCCAGTGCACAGCACCCACTCATACTTAATTCATTATGCGAAGACAAACATTACTTGCAAAGATAAAAAAAAAACTATAACAACCACAATGTTGTATAGCATAGCACAAAATAAAAATGAAGGAAAATTATTCTTTGTTCTACGGGACTAATGAAAACAATTACATGGAAAAACGCACTGTCCCCTCCCCCCACAACAAACTATTACCATCCCTAATATAAATCAAGGACTTCATGAAAAGCCAACTATTAAATTCATAGAATAAGTAACTTCAGTTAAACTCATTAACTAAATGGACTGAAAATTTGAAAAATTACAACAAACCTCAGGCTTGTTTTTTATATGTTTGGCTCTGTGTGCATAATCCAATGTACTTAACGTCTCTTCTAGACAATGAACAGCTGGAGAAACTGTTGCTATAATGCACGTTTTAGTTCTTCCCCCAAGTGAATCACGAAGTAATCTTGTGAGCTTGCTATCCCTGGAGCAAACCGTGTAAATTGAAGCTGAAGAAACACTGATTTTAATAGAATAACTTAGCAGAGCATTATCAACCTGTAAGGGACATGGCCAAGATGTTCAACAAGGGCATTGATGACACGACCCAATGTTAATAAACTTTTGTTGATTTCTCCAGCTTCTCTAGCTCGGCCCTATTAACAACAAGCATAATAGCTTTATTGGCTTGAAATTTGATTTCAACCTTTTTAAAAAATCTAATATCACAATTTAAAGGTTAAGACAAAAAAAAAAAAGAAGAAATATACCTCCCTAGCACCAGAACGAGAAATATTTTCTGAACCAGCTAGATCAACCAAATTCAGCTTCCCACATTTGATTAATTCTTCACCTTCAGGAGTAGCTTCCTTGATATGTATTGTAATAGAAAAAAGGGAATGCGATCGACTAAAACAGAAAACAGCATCTTATTTCAAAGAAACATACTTTTACTTTGGCCTTAAACATTAAAACACCATAATAACTATTACCTTGATTGCTTGTTCAACAGAGTTTCTGCAGTGCGACGTTTTGCAGACCCCCTTTCTAGAAGGGTAAATATTTCACTGGCACTTGTTACTATTTCCTCCTCTAGACCTCTTACAAGAACTCCGCCTTTCCCATCCTCCATCAGAGGCAACTGCTTCTTTTGCTTCTCTTCCAAAGCAACCTTAGAAATTTCGTCAGGAGCAAGCAGATCAGTGATCTCCTCGTTATAAAGTTCTAAGAAAGTGACCTTAACACTATATTCTGCATTCTGGCTTTCAAGTGTATCAAAAATTTGCTTAACAGCTCTGGGTATGACCCCCGCTTCTGGAGGCAATTCTCCATTAGGCCCACTCTGTTCAATTCATATATCACATCCAGAAATAACTTAAGTGTCAGTTAAACTTGAGAATAGAAAACAACGAAAGACAACCACCACTAGATATCCGTATGCTGCACCTTTGATCTTTTGCATTCCCCTTCCATTGTGTATGTTTTACCAGTGCCAGTTTGACCATATGCAAAAATGGTACAGTTGAAGCCTTCTAAAACTTCATTTACAATTGGCACCACAGCTTGCTCATAAAGCTCTCTTTGCTGAGCTGAAGGACCAAAAACCTATAACGACCATAAGCTAGATATTAGAATTTTCGAACAAATAGAAAAATAGAGTAGCATAGCAGTTCAAAGGTTAAAATTTTAAGTAGGGTGAAATCCATTTCTATAGGAAAACGTGAGTGATTAGTTTGAACCCATTAGCGTAAAGTTCTGCATTGAACTCCATAAAGACAGAAGCATATTCCGTCCTAGTTCATACCTAAATATATGGCACACAAAGGAAGACAGGAATTTATATATTAGAATCCTTCTACCGTTAATTATATCTGTAAGTGTACAACTAGAAGAGCCACTTTTAAACAATAGTGTATGCGTAGCACTAAAACCTTAAAACAGTGAACCAACTAAATCTATCAAAGCAGAATCAGAAGTACCCAATCAACCAATCATCACTTCACAGCATTCTGAATGGAACCGAAGAAAAAAGTGTAGGTCTTCTTTTGTTACTTGAAAATTAATTATAAGAAGAATAAGAATAGGAATAATAACCTTGTCAAAAGTAAAAACCCTATCTATATGCTTTCCAGCGATATTCTGAGAGACGGCGACCTCTCTCTGGTACTCGTTGCAAGTGACAACCTGCGGCGCATTATTCCTCAACTCCTCCTCGCTAAATGGCCTGATAAGAATATCAATCAATCCACAAAATTATAACAAAGATCACCAGAAATCAAATTGGTACTGAAAATGCAGATTCGTTAAACAATTATGGCCATCAAGAAAAAGAATTAACCTAAACCATACCTGCAACGAAGAAGAACTTGGACGTTAACGCCCTTCTCCTTCTCGGGACGAGCCGACATCGTTTAGAAATCTTCAATGACGGAGGGAGACGCTTCCTACACTGTTAGATCCAGTACTTTGAAACAGCTTCTCTCTCTAGAAAGTGCGGTTTGTTCCCTCTCTCTCACTCAGATTGTGAAATGAAATGCGAAGCGAGAGCGGGCTCGAAATGAGATTTGAATTTTGAGACCCGCTCTCTTGGAATATATCCAACGGTGGAAATTTCGAGGTTCTATATGGATCGGACGGTCTTAGCTTTTTTGGAATTCAGACAGTTTGGGATGGGAATACAGGTGGATCGACAAGGTTTCAAATTCGGACATTGGG
This sequence comes from Triadica sebifera, assembly GCA_023653625.1. Lineage (NCBI taxonomy): Eukaryota > Viridiplantae > Streptophyta > Magnoliopsida > Malpighiales > Euphorbiaceae > Triadica > Triadica sebifera. Next base: position 24,538,202 of record CM042908.1, on the reverse strand, counting down.
CAAAGTCATGGGCCAAGTACACTTCCTGTCTACGTACAAAGGTTAATATTAGACTGAAGCCTCATAATTTTTAAAAATTAATCTTACTTTTTTTTTTTCAATTTGAGCCCCAAATTCCATCCAGCATCTCAATTTAATTATCTATTTTGTTTAAGGAGGTATTTGATGTAAATTTTAAAATTTTTTCGTAAAAATTATTAGGTATAAGCCACTATAAGATTTCTGCATTTACAATATCCTTTAACTAATTTTTATTTCATAAATTGGTCTAAAATTTCAACTATTAATGATAAAATTATTTTTTTATTTTATATTATATATTCATTTCTTTTCATTTTCTTATGAGTAATCTAAATATATCAAATGATTTAATAGAACAAAATCTTACTAAAATGTTAGCTAATTGCCACATTAATATTCTGTGTGTTTTTAATGGAAAATAAATGAAAAAAAAAATCTAACTATAAATTTTATAAATATTTTAGATTTAATTACGAAAAAGAAATGTTAGGATCTTTATTTTATAATTATCTTTTATAATTATTTATTACAAAGTATTGCTTCGTTAATGGAATGAATGTAGATTTTCTTCCAGAATCAAAAGTTAAAATTTGAAAACTGAATTGGGATTGATCGAATTTTCTCTCAAAATTCATCCCTTTCTTTTTGTGTAAATTAAATATATAATTAGAAATTCGTGTTAATTTCAGTGCAGTTATAAAAGAAAAAAGGAGAGGGGTTAATCTGATGCGTATGGCGCAGAATGGACAAAAGAAATCGAGTTGAGATTTCCATTTTATCTTTTCCTCCAATGGAACAGAACACGAGCTAGTAGTTTGCATTGGCTGTGTCCCTGCTTTTTCAATAATTTTCTTTGGACATATTTCCAATTTTAAATTTAGTACTGTACAGTTGATTTAGTTTCGTTCAAAGAATTAAATCTTTTTCTTCATCTAAAAATTTGCTTCTTCTTCATCAGTTCTTCTTCAACATGTCAAACAATGGACAAGACCAAGGTCAAGCAGATGCACGGACCGGTGAGACCAGGGCTCGACCAGTGGGCGGCACCGAGTACAGTTGGTGCAGAGCAGTGCCTAGTGGCACTGGCATCACAGTCCTCGCACTTCTTTTATCCAAACCTCCGGATATTTCCCTTCTCCAAAATGCCCTTCACCTTCTTCAAATTTCCCATCCCATCCTCCGCTCTAAGCTCCGCTTCGACGCCACCGGCGCCGCCTTCTCCTTCCTCACTCCTCCCTCCCCTCACCTCTGCATTCAACTCTTCGATCTTCCATCAACCTCCGTTATCTTATCCAATAATCCTAATCCTTCTCTTATCAGCCCACATCATTTCATCGCAGAACACGAAATGAAAAATAACTCATGGTTTTCATCATCAAATTCGCTCCAATCGGAATCAGATACAGATGATTACGATCTGCTCTTCACTAGCGTCTACACTCTAAGCGACGCAAGGTGGGCGGTGGTGCTCCGGCTACACACGGGCGCATGCGACCGAGCCTCGGCGGCGTTTCTGCTGAGAGAACTGTTAGGGCTGGTGGCAGGTAATGATAAGGAAATGTTAAGTGACAATGATGAAATTGGGATGAGAATTGAGGATTGTATACCTAAAGGGAAAGCCGGCAAACCATTTTGGGTGAGGGGAATGGATGTTCTTGGGTACTCATTGAATTCTTTCAGATTGGCGAATTTGAACTTTGTTGATGCTGCCTCTCCTAGATGCTCTCAGTTTGTGAGGTTGCAGATGAACCCAGATCAAACCCGCAGCGTCCTTGAGGTAAGTGTTTTTTTTTCTTTTTTTCTTCTTTATCCTTTTTCCTAAAAAAACATTTTTTATCCTCTAATTATTGCCTATTTTCTATTTAAAATCATTATTTTAACACAATTAGATCCAAATAACTATTTTAATTTTTTTTATCAAAATAACTTATTTTAAAATTACTGTTACGGTTGAATTAGTTTATTATTTTTAATTAGTAAATTTTATTTTGTCAATAAATTAATGAAGATATTGATAAAAAAACTATATTTAGACAAAAAATTAAATAAAACATTTTTTTTAAATTGTTCATATTAGTATTTTGGATTAAATCAAATTCCAAAATAGGGAATAAGCATACGAGGCTTGTGGATTATTTTGCTCATCATGAGGGTTGAGTGTTATTCATTGAAGGGCTGCATTCTGGTCCTCACTCATTAGTGCAATCTAATTTCAAAGAACTAGCAGGAAAATGTGTTTCTTAGCTAATAATATCCTGTAGTGTAAGCTGTAATTTCTTGATATATGTGAATTGGTGGTAGAAGTATTTAACTATTAATCACATGGTCAATGTCATTAATCACTGTTATTACTGAAGGGCTGCAAGTCAAGAGGAATTAAATTGTGTGGAGCTTTAGCAGCTGCTGGTCTGATTGCAGCACATTCCACTAAACATCTTCCCGCTAACCAAAGTCAGAAGTATGCTATCGTAACTCTCACCAATTGTCGATCCATGCTCGATCCCATTGTCACCATCCATCATCTCGGTAAGGCATTTCTCGTAAGCCCTTTTCGTTTCTTTTCTGTATAACCTTTATTGAGGTTTGACAATTCTAGAAATGACATTAGATGCTATATTAATCTTAGTTGCATCGGGGTTCTTTTTCTTTGTTTTTTGGATTTGACAATAATGCACTTGATATTTCATCAGGATTTTACCACTCTGCAGTCCTGAATACACATGATATCAGTGGAGGTGACAAGTTATGGGAGGTAGCAAACAGGTGTTACATGTCTTTTGCAAATGCAAAGAACAACAACAAGCATTTCAGTGACATGGGTGATCTAAATTTTCTAATGGGTAAGGCAATTGATAATCCAGGTTTAACCCCATCATCATCAGCTAGAACTGCCTTCTTATCAGTGTTTGAAGACCCTGTAATGGATGATACTACTCCGATGCATGGCGAGCTTGGCGTAGAAGATTATGTGGGATGCGCTTCTGTCCATGGCATCGGCCCGTCCGTCGCGTTATTCGACACCATACGTGACGGACAGCTGGATTGTGCTTGTGTTTATCCATCGCCATTGCATTCAAGGGAGCAAATGCAGAAGTTGGTTGATGACATGAAGAGAATTCTTGTTGATTGCTGTGTCAATGATGAGTGGAAGAGCTAGATTTCCCTTTTGTGAACTTTTGCATCATTGGATGGACTATTTCTTGAAGGGCCAGCTCTTCATTTCGGTTAGGATTAGGCCCATTTAATTACCCAATGATAAGAGCCATTAATTTAAAAATGAACTTAAAACAAAAGGGAAATTTACATTTATTCCTTTTTAAATTGTTTAACCAACAATTTTCTCTTAATTTTAAAAATTTTATTTATACACTTCTATCTTTTCAAAGATGATTTTTTAAAATTTGTCATTTAAAAATGCCTCTTTATGGTGACATTCCAAAAATACGCAATGTGAGGAATCAAATTTCTGGTTGTTGGAAGCCTATGGTGAAAATTCATCCAAAATTTTGTGGAAAACAAAGAAATTAAAGGAACTCATGCCCAATACAGTTGATTGGCTGGCTTATCATCTGGAGCATACTTTTCCCATTTTGATTAATGTTTTAGAAAATATTTTCTAATTGCGACTAGCGCTTTTTATACTCCCTTATTTTGTAGTTTTATAATGCTTAGTTTGTATTTTATCATTAGCACAGTCCAAATAAATTTTTTGGTTATATTTAAGTGTGGAATATATTTGAAAAAACTTTTCTGAGAACAATAAAAATGTGGAACTTTATGTTTACTATTTAGTTCATAAAATTTTCAAAATCTCTTAAACAAAGACAATCATTGAATTCTTATTAAAAAACCAAAAACAAAATGCTTTTTTTTAATGCAAAAAACCAGAATGTTATATTGCTTGATCTTCCATGTTAAATATGTTGTCTAGCATATTTTGCATTAAAACAAATCTCCATGTACACTTCTGTAACTAGGGAAGGTAAACATGTCGTTTTTGTTGAAACAAATGAATTATCAATTTTCTAGCCTATTGCTTTAAAGCCAAAGTATTCAAATTCCTACACTAAATAAAGGGAATAAAATTATTTTATGTATTGAAGATTCGTACATTAATTGGCCAGTTAATTGGTAGTTATATCTCTTTATAAAAAGAAACAAGTATGTAATTCTCGAACTCTTCCCAACAGTTGTAGAAAAATATTGATGATGAATATGGATATATATTTCCAAAATATTAATTTTTACTTAAGACTTGGTAGATTTCCTTTAAAAGTAAAGAAAAAGGTAAGTATATTTTACAGACAAAAAAAAAAGAAAAATAATGTCTTGAAAATATATTATAATAATCGGATTAATAAGTTAATTATGGATTGAGTTTTATATCAAAGTAAAAATAAACTTTTTTAAATAAAAAAAACTCGTATATCAATTAAGCTCAATTTTTAATTTTAAAATAAACTAATCATAGAAAAAAATTGAAAATACATATTATTACTTCATTCAAAAAATAAAAATAAAAATAAAATCATATAAGAAATATCTCAAAAATCAAAATAAAGGTGTATTGAAATATTGGAAGGGTCAAATGCGCGTTTAGCCTTTAGCCATAACATTCAATCCAGCTAATTAGAATCTTAAAAGATCATTGTCTTTGTATTTTGGTCAATTTTGCATCAAAGAAAATCAATTTTATTTTTTATAAAATTAAACTGTTCTTTTAAAAGAAATTCATGTGGAATAATAAAAATGGTTTTAAAGAAATTCACATCCGCTTGTTCAAATTACAAATGCAGCTAGAAATTTACAAACCTAATTAAAAACCTATTAGCATATTTACTATATTCAAACCAAATAAACATTCAATAATTTTTTTTTCAAATGCTATACTTGTCATCAAAGAAAATTGAAAATTAGAGAGAAGAATGAAATATGGTAAATGGGACTGTTAAGAGAGTTTAAAAGGCAGTCAGTACAGTTAATTCTTGAATTTTAAGCTTAACATCACCTGGGAATTAGCTACATCCTCCCATTAGAACAAGAAATGGGAAAGAAAAGGAGAGAAAAAAAGAATAGAGAGAAGATGAACACATCAAATAAAAATGCATTTCAGATTCTTACAAATGGGTCAATATATATATATATATATACCTACTAAACTAGCTAGAAAACTAATAATATATAAGAAAATTTTCCATCTTTTTCTATCACCTATATAAACTCTTCAACCAAATCTCCAAAATCAAACCTTCCATTACAACATTCAACAGCATTTACAACTTCTTGAAAAGTGGAGGCACTACATGGAACAACAAGCATATTCTTTTGTGCAAATCCAAACTCATCAAATGATTTTTCCAAAAGCATCTTGAAGAGTGGATGATGTGTTGTCTTTTTCACCTTTATTTTATGAAGTCGAATCTCAATTTTAGTCTCCGGCAACTAAAACAAGTTGTGGGCACCAATTATGTTAATGACTCAATATAATACTTATTAACTTAATAATATAATATAAATTAGTGCTTTTCCATCTTATTCCACCAATTTCTTTTTGTCCCTTTCAAAAATAGAGAGAAGGGAAATGTGGTGGGTAGTTGGGGTATAAATCGTATATTCTGATTTGTTATCTTATCACTTAATAGTCCAATATATTTCTTAAAAAAAAAGTCCAATCTGTAAACTCGAAGACTTAAAAATATAAGGGAATGTAAAATAGTAAAACTATTCGAATTTTACTCATAAAATATTTGAATTTAATTTGAAATTAATCGAGTCGAAATCGAATATTTTATTAAGTCAAGTTCGAGTATTATAATATCTGATTTGTAAAATTCGCGAGTTTAACCGATTAGTTTTTTTTTTATTTATTAAATTACTTGTATATTATAAAATATTTAAATATATTCGAATTTAATCAAGGTGAACTAATTCAAATTGATTTCGAGTCGAATATACAATTTATTAAATTTTTTAGTTATTTTTTTTGTTAAATCGAATTTGATCCTGACATTGTTCGACTCGACTCGATTACACTCTTAAATATAAGTAATTATATATAGAAAATGTAAAAGAGTAATAGAAGTGATTTAAAAAATAAATAAATAAATAATATCCTTATTCCTTTATGATGTTTGCCGGTTTTGTATGTAACAATAACATCAACATTAGTGGCTAGAATTTTGAACCTAAGTATATAAATTACTACTACATGTTTTTTTTGTTATTAAAATAAGTATTCTAATATTTTTATTTTTATTTATTCTTTTAATTAATTAAATTAAGGTTTTTATATCTCTTGACTGAACCAAAATTAATATGTAATTTCATTGAGAGAAAAAAAACAGTATATTACATGTATTATATATATAAATGTTATCAATTGTAATATTTTTTACACCATAATATTATTGTAGAATATTAAAAGAAAATAAAAATGATAAAAAAATTTGCTAAAAAATTAAAATACTAATTGATGTACCGACGTAAAAAAAAAGGTAGCATAGTTTAATTTACTGGCAAGTAAACTGTATTTGACATGGGAAATTATTAATTTCTAGTTTTATACACTAATTTTAAAAATTACAATATAATTATTAAGATGTTACAATAGGAAAAGCAAACCAATATGTTATATATGATAACTAATAAGAGATAATCAGACGTAAAGTTGTAAATAAACCGAATCAAATAATATGAAACTTAAACTCAACTTGTTAGATTTTTGAATAAATTCCAATTTGATTAGAGCCTCTTCAAGTCCGGTTTATATTAAATTCATTAAATTCATAAGCAACTTGAGTTTGATTAGTTAAATACTTATTTAACATGCTTAATGGGTTTAGTTTGAAATTAAACTTGATAATCATATAAACAAACTTAAACTCGAGCTCATTATTTAATATTATTTTTTAAAACAATATCAATTGATTTAATATTTTTTAAATGTATAAATTATAAAGTATAAATATATAATAAGATATTAATAACATTAATATATTAATTAACAAAATTTTAAATGAACATATTTATGTGTTTTTAAATAAATATATTCAGGAGTTAATAAATCAAATAATATTAAACTTGAAAATGATTTTGAGTTTGGAATTGCGCTCCAACTTAGTTTGTTGAGGTTGAACGAAGTTTTTTTAAACTGAAATCTAAATAACTTGTAAACTACTTCGATTCATTTGGACTCAAACATAAATTTATTATTAAGTTGGTTATGTTATATATATACACTGGATTTTATAATTCTATAATCTTGATTTATATAAATTTTAAGTAATTTCATATAAATTAGATTTAATATTTAATTCAATCAATTTTTTGTCCATTTTTTTGGTGGAAAATTACAATTAAAAAAATCTTATTTTCTTTTGACAGTTTGGATCATATTTGTTCTCTTACGTCAATATTTTTATTTTATCTATTATTATTATTATTATTATTATTATTATTAAACATATACTAATTATATATGACAAATAAATTATCACAGTTATTTCCAAAAAAATAATTTTAAAAAATAAAAAGTAAAAATAAAGAATAAATAATGTTTTTTTTTATTTTTGGAAAAAAAAAACAAAAAAAAACTATAGTGATAACAAATAGACTCTTTAGTAACAAAACTAAATTTGATTCTCAAATGAAGAAAAACAATTGGGCTTGGGTTTGGGTCTAACTTAATGCGGATGTCATTACCCATTTGTTTGTATACAAACATAAATATTCATGATGTATTATATATTATTTATTTAAATAACAAAAAATATACTTTTGAAAATATATATAAAAAAATAAATACATCTTTACACTTAAATGATATTAGATTACGAACTTGAATATTTGATATGAGAATTGGTATTCAAGAAAGAGCTTCCTTAAGTTTTAAAGCCTCTGCCATAGCAAAATAAAACTCCATAAAAAGTTTTCAGATTTTAGGTGGCACAACTAATCATTCGAAAGCTAATTATAAATATATCAATTATTATGAAGTAATTAATAAACAATTTTTAAAATAAAAAGACAGTTTTTGTGTTAAAATGGATTTGATAACATAAAATAAAAAAATAAAATAAAATGTAACGATAGAGTTTCATTGTATAAAATATAATAATACCAAAATTTAATGCACTAAAGTATATTAGGAGATCTGAAATATAATTGAATTTGTGTGTTCTTAGCCTAATTTTTAGAACTGGTTGAACTAGTAAAATTAGTCAGCGATCGACTGAATTATGATCCTACCGGTCAATTTAATGGTTTTTTTTTTTCTCTCTCTATTGGTTGTCTCATAAATCTGATCGGATCAGATTGACAGCTGGTGCTTAATGGTTTGGTCGAACCGGTAGGTCAGTTCTTATTTTTCGAAACATAGATTATTATTAGGGTTTAAGACAAGGGCTGGATTCCTATCCCAGAACTTCGAAGCTCCGCCGCAGCCGCAGTCCCACTCCACTTCCGCTTACGACGAGCCCTCCAAAGGTACATATTGCTTTCTTGCTTGAGCTCATGCCCTGACCGATTATGACTATGAGATTGTAATCTGCAGGTTTCTGTTGTTCTTCCCTCTCTCTATATTTTTCGGTTTTGCTTTTCACCCTCTTTCTATAACTCCTTTGGTGTATTTAAATGTTCATATTGCAAGCACTAATGTTATATCCCCACCCTTCCAAAGTTGCAGCAAGGATTTTTTTCGGATTATTCGTATTCATTTTGTGATACTTATGAGCTGGAAATGAAATTCAAGACCATATATTCCAGAAAATTAAGCTATTTATTACAATTCCATGAGAGCTATTAAGGCAAAAGAATTGCTTGTCTTCATGCCTTGAGGTTGATGTCTCTTTGGCTTTTGATTTTGCTCTTTTCAACTACTGGCTAGCTTACTATGTTTGTGCACGTTGCTATATATTTTAATAGATTTATTGTCTTGTAAATTATGTGATTGAGCATAAATATTTGGGAAGTCTCAAATCATCTTCTAATAGCTTTTAGCAGATTTGTTGCCTTGTACATTATCTTGTTGTTTTATCTTTGCTGTTTTGTTGATTTTCATTGTTAATTTTAGTATTAATACATCATGAGGTGATGTTATTTTCAGTATTTTGTTGATGTCATTTGTTACAGTTTATCTCTTTGTTTTATCCTACTATTTTGTTGATGTTAATTGATGTTGATTAGGTTTGTTTCAGTTTTAAAAGGGCTTATTGCCAACTCTCTGAACATAACCCTTATCTCTTTTGTGTTTGCTTCTTCTCTGACGCTAGGAAAACACATTCAACTCAAGCAGTTTGACATGAGTAGGTCAGGCCAGCCACCAGATTTGAAGAAGTAAGTGCTATTTCCTTGATTGATGTTCATATTTAAATTACTTGCTCGTCTTAGTTTTTCATATTTTATTTTTCCATCAATTACTGATTCTTTCTTGTTTTTGTATTTGGGATTGCAGATACATGGACAAGAAGCTCCAAAGTAAGTTCCTTTCCTTTCATTATTTGATACCTTTTTTGTTGCTTGGCAAGTTCGAAGATTGCACACGCATAATTTCCAATTTTCTACAATCATAGAACAACTTTGAATGGAATAAAGATGAAGTTAATAAAACAATTTCGGGTCAGGGTTTTACATCTATTGTCAAATTCTTTTTCCTTTCTATGGAGTTTAGTGCACTAGATGATATATTGTTCTCATAGTTTGTATCATATGGGAAAAAGTTGGGTTAAGTTCATGGTTTTGTCCACTTCCATTCAATCTAGTTTGTTGTTTATAGTTCATGTCATTTTCTTGAAGTTACATTAGGATATTAGAGGTTCCATGATGGAAGAGATATAGGATGGGTACTTTTTGAAGGGCAACCGGGTCAGAAATAGTTCGCTGGCCTTAAGGTTTACCAGAGGTGAAAATTATCATTGGAAACAAATAGGTTGCGATGGTTCATGTTTATTTTGACACTTTTATGATTGTTAATTGACAACAAAAATAAGGTTGGCTTATTTAGCTATTTTTCTAATGACAGTTTAAGCTAATTCATGTGTCTTTGTATCATCAAGTGTATCTGTCACTGAATTTACAGCTTCCTCAGCTTCATTAGTATATATTTGGTCTTTTAGAATATGTATGTATCAATATAATTAGTCAGATGAAGACTGAAGTATTTTTTCCCATCACTAGTTATGAGACATAGAGTCATTGTCTTTATGATGAGGTCATATTGATTTTCCATTTGCATAAATTGATCCTTTATCAGTTAGTGCCCAAAAATTCCTTGTAAAGAGCTTCTAGCTACAGTGAAATGTTTAGCTGGTTTTGTTGATTATTAGAAGTCAATTGTTGGTGAATGATGAGTAATTGATATATTCACATGCAAAAATGTATACTGGTGATTACACATGTAATGGCATTGTATAATTTGACATTAAGATTGAGATAATTGATTAATCTCTTGCTTAAAATGTCTTTTTTTTTTTCAAACTAATGTTTATTTTTAATGCAGTCAAGCTGAACGCGAATAGGATGGTTGTTGGAACGCTTCGTGGGTTTGACCAGTTCATGAATTTGGTGGTCGACAACACTGTAGAAGTGAATGGTGATGAAAAAAACGACATAGGCATGGTGGTAAGTCACCTTCGTTGTAATTTATGGTTTCCTTAATGTTAAGTTGTTTACAATTCTATGTTATCAGCCTTGTTAAGTTCTTAAGTTGTATCATCTTCTTGCTATAGGTTATCAGAGGAAATAGTGTTGTCACAGTTGAAGCACTAGAACCTGTGAACAGAACACAGTGATTTTGGTTTAGTATTAGTATTGATCTATTGTAGCTTTATAGCTTCTGTATTTAGGCTAATACTGGTTATTTGTGGTTTGTAAGTCATTCTATTTTTGCTATATCTTCAGCAAACTCTTCTCTATATTGCATTTCTATTATGCTTGGATTGCTGTTGGTTTTGTAGGGAGGACAATGATATGCCTTTTGAAATTGATTGCCCTTAAGATACATCCTTCTTTCATTTTGAGCTTGAAATTAAAGAATCTTGCTTTTGATAACCAAGTGGGTTCATAAGCATTGAACCGGCATTTCACTTTTGCTTTAATTTGTCCAGTTTGTGATCTCCTATACTTTCAGTTAGATTCTTGTTGCATCAGTGAATTACTCATGGATCAATTCGAGTAAACTAGCAGCCTGGTTACTTCTCATCTGTCTATGCAGAAAACCTGAGAAAATTTTAAGCTTTGTAGGTCTTAACCTGGCTGAAAGTGAATCAAATGCTGTCTCCAGTTTAAATTTTGTCATTACTGTATTTGAGTTTAAATCTTACTGCTGTCACTTCTCGATTGCTTAATCACTTCTCATTCTTTTTTTACCTTACTTTAATTTAGATGTTAGTGTTTTTTTTCTTTATATATATTTTTTTATTTTTTAGCGGACGCCTCATGCAATCGTTGTTGGGTGTGATTCATTGGCGCTTTAGCTGTATAGTTTAAGCATTTGTTAAGATGATTGTCGGATTCTTGAGCTAGTATTGCTTGCTTTCTTAGGATTCGGTAGTCTCCAGTTGTAAGTAAAGCCGAATTCCTGAGTTTGACAAGTGTTCCTTTAAACAAAAAGCAATCTTACAAATCATTTCTTCATCTCCAATCATGCAAAGTTCATGCATCATCACTAACCATGCTTCAAAGGATATAAAACCAGTAGCGATTGGGATATGACTACACTTAGCTAGGATGCCCTCATGTTCCTTTTCTTTCCTCGTTGTACAACCGATGGGAATTCATATTTGCTGCATACCTTCATCACTCTAGTTGTTCGTTTGGTTTGTCTTGGAAACATAATAATTACATGGTAAAAGAAATTCCTTTCCAATTTCATGTGACCATCTGTTATATTAATTAATGAACTGTAGGATATTTAATGATTTAGACCAAAAACTTATCTCATCTGGTAGCAAATATTCTTTTCATTTTTTATTTATTTTTACTTTGATAGTCGATATTATGGCACATTATAATTGACAAAGATTTTACAAAATAAATAAATAAAATTGAGATAATTTGGTCCCAAATTCAAAATTACGTAGGCCCAATAGTTGATTTCAACAAACAAACCCAAAAAAAAAAATCGAAAGACAAATTCACCTTTTTATACAATTTTCTGATCATGTTATTTCATAATCCCATTCTCTTCATATAAAATTACTTTGATATTAGTTTTGTGTTATCAATCATAATGAAGCGATTTCATATTAATGTTGAGATTAGAGGATTTACAAAGAGAAATTCATTTATCATGGTCTGGCTTAAGAATGAAACTCTGATCAATATATATTAAAATATGTTTAATTTAATTTATTTGGCAAATAAAAGTGAAAATTCAGGTTTAAAAGTAGGTTTATTTAAGAAAAGAAGAAACCATTGAACTGGTCTTGCTGTAATGATTAAGTTTGTGAACAGAACATTATCTACCTAATTTGTGATGATACTTTTTTTTAACATACTTCTTTTAAAAAATCTTTTTACTTGATCAAAATAAAAATTAAAAAATTATTAATAAGAACATAATAGGGTCGAAAATTAATAAATTGAAATTAAATATTTTTCATTTTTTAATGATTTTAGAAAAAAAAAATTTCCACATTCTGCTTAATTTTAATAAGCCGATGAAAATATAAGTTTCACTTTCAAAGGTCATTTTCGCTTAGGGTTTCGTCCATCAAAAAAGGCAGATTATTTTTTTTCCTCATTTATTCAGTTAACTTTAATATTTCTTGTTTTCGAAAAAAAAAACTTTAATCTTTCTAGGATAAATACCCAACAGGTAAACATCCACCCACCAAAAATGAGTTTGAATTTCAAACAGTTGAGACATAACGGTATAATTCTGTAAAAAATTTTTCTTTTTTTTCCCCTTATTCTAACAATTTATTTTTTTATTTATTAAAAAATAATAAGTTTCTAGATTTTACTTTCAAAATTTTTTTTAAAATTTTAATTTTATTATATTAAACTCTTGAATAATTATTATTTTCTGCATTAGATCATTATTGAACGATAAAACTGACAGTGAATAACTAAACGTTAATTATTTATATTATATTGACTTTGTTATTTCATTTTTTTTAATTTTTTGTCTGTTTCGATACAATTTTCAGTGAGCATGAAAAACAAAAAAATACATACGAATTCAGATTTTAGACACTCATCCTAACGTGGCAATAGGCCATTTGTGATATTATATGTCATTTAATAGTAATTAATACATAATAAATTAATAATTATTCCCTAGTTTGATTGTCAAAATATAAACAATTCAAATATTTCAGAATATAACCAATCAACAGAGATATTATATATGTTTCTAAGTAGATCAAACTCATATAATGGATTATTATTATTATTATTATTCAAAAGTAGAATATTAATATAAACAACCAATCAATTGCCAAATCAAGTTGAAGAGGAAATAAATGTGTTTAATGTTGTTGGAAGTGGTACATGTGTTTGGTGGATGAATGTAATTATATAAGATTAAGGTTAATTATATATAGCAAAGTATATATTTTGTGGAAGTGTACTTATATTTGCTTAAACAACACTTTCACTTTTCCTCTTTATGTCTCCTCTTATATTCTTCTTTCTCTAAATTATATTTATTAGAGTTTCTTGCAATAAAATCCTATTTATCACTATGTTTTTTTTATAAATAATTTATTACTATGCAATTAATTAGCAATTACTATTACTATTATTATTATTATTATTAATGATGTGAAATGTTTATTAAACTTTGAGTGAATTGAAGATATGCTTTGACTATGTAGAAATACTTAGAATTTGTAGACCATACCAAACTTTTTTTGAGAGTATCCAATTCTCTTTACAAACAAATAATTATCACCTTAAGAAATATATGACTATTGATTTCAACGTTAATTAGGGTTAATACAAACTAAATAGTGAAAATATGAGATGGATAAGTAGTAGATAATGATTTTAAAAGAAGATTAAAAGGCCACTGAAATATATTGTTATTAACTCGGTTTATAAATAAATATATAAATATGAATAAACATAAGAAAATTTTGACAAATTTAAGGTTTATTTGTTTTTTTTCATTCTTCTAAATAGTTTTTTTTTCAGCACTATTAAATCAGTTAAACCCCAATTTTAGACATTTATACTGTATCCGATTAAAGGGAAATGATTTAGAGTGAATAGTGATAAATAGTGAATAAAATTGTAACTAATCACATTACAATTTATTACATGAAAATTTTCAAATTATACTTACAAACAAATTTTTAAAAAATTAACAATTTATCTCGTCATTTGAGATAATACCTATTTATTTAATACTGTATGAATTTTAAATATTTTAATGTAATATATTACATATTTTTTTAGATTTGAGATATTTTTTTATAAATTTTTTAGAATTTTATATTTTATAAAATTTTATTATTTAAACTCATTACTAATGACTGTAATTATAGGACAACCAATATATTTAATTATAATATTTTTAATTATTATATTAAACAATATTTTTATCAAAAAAATAAAAATAAAATATTATTTTTAAATTTTTTTTTTCTTACCGTGTAATTTATTAAAATTTTATAAAAATTTTCATAATTTGTTGTTAAATAAGAACTCTGAATCAGAAAGCCAAAAGTTAAAAGGAAGAATATAGGAAGGACAAATGCACGGAGTTTTGAGTAGGGATGTTTACGTGTTTGGTAACTGGTGGGACACCAAAATGCTGACATAATTACTGTATAATACAGTTTAATTAACACAAATCCTAAGACTAGGCTAGGTGGTCCTCTCTACTCACTTTCATCACCCAACTGTCAGAACTCAGACCTAGTTGGCTTTGCGTAACACAAGGCTTTTTTTTTTTTTTTTTTTTTCCCTCAAAGATGACCTGGTTAGCTGTTATTGGATCTAACTAGAGTTAGTGCTGGGGAGTGTTAGAAAATGGACTAAGCAATAAAATCAAAAAATCACATATCATAAATCCATTAATAATACAATATTATTTATATAATAATAATAATTTTTATATTTATAAATTAATTTTTTTAATACTGTTTATAAATAAATATATTAATCTACTTTACACTAAAATTTATATGCATACATTTCTGTAATTCAATGTATTTTTGAACGGGTATTCAAATGGTTTACATTTTATGAATAAATTTTGATATACAAAAACAAACTTCAATCTTATTATGTTAAAAATATTATTTTTTTTAGAAATCGATAGAATTGCAATGTGGCAAGATTTGGTTACTTTCGTTTTTTTTTTTCTCTTTTTTGAACAAGAATTTCGTAACTTTCTTTAAGAAAAAAGAATCGTAAGCATGAAGAATTCAAGACTCTTGTGAGTGTGGATGTTAACGGTTACCATCCATTCAAGAATCAAATATAAAGAACCTTGAATGAATGATTCCTTTTAATTAAAAAACAGTCATTATCTCACAATCAAACCAGATAATAAAGTTTAGGACAACCAAACACCCCTCAAACTCTGCTGCAGATTACCTGATGAATTATATATATATATATATATATATATATTTTTTTTTTTTTTTTTGAAAAATGTACTTTAAGCATTTATTTCCTTGCAGCCATGGCGATGTTTTAAGCTGATGTGGCCATATTTCGAGAGATCTATCAGGTGAAGAGGAGATAAAGAGAGAAGCTTTTCTTATTTCACAGATTGGTAATATAAGAGAGAATGGGCATGTAAAAGAGTTGGCCTACTTTCTCTCTCTACCTCATCCCCTGTTGCCTTGTAAGCTTCTTCTACCTCTTCCTTTCATCTTCTCAAATTTACCACTGTTTTCTTTTACTTTCTCTCTCAAACATCTTCCCTGTTTGCTTCTTGAAGCTCAATCTAAGCCAGCCAAGAAAGAAAGAATACAAAAAGAAAGAAAATCAAAAAGTGATGATAGTCACGTCTCACCATACTCAAAATCCTTCCTTCAATCCAACTCTACATGCCCACATGAAATTCTTGACCTTTTTTTCTTTCTCTCTCTCGTCATCACCTGAGGAATAAAAATAAATAAACCACTTATATAATATAAAATTACCCAAAAGAAAAAGACCATTTCTTGGTTTCAATTCTTTGATACGATGACTGAAGTACTTCAATCATCCCCATCTCATTTCCCTTCTCCTTCAAGCTCTTCCACACCATGTGTCAACAATGATATTCCACACCAACAACTTCCAAATAGCCCCACTAGACCCCAAGAAATAGACGACCAAGAACATGGAGAGGAACAAGAAGAGGAGGATATATCCATAGACAGGAAAGAAAGGGAAACAGAAGGGGATCAGCTGTCACTTCTTGAACTTTTGTTGGCTGTTTTTAGGAGGTCTGTTGTTGGGTGTAGTATTACTGCTGTTGGGAGTAAAGAGCTTTGCAATATGGAGATTGGGTTGCCCACAAATGTTAGGCATGTCGCCCATGTTACTTTTGATAGGTTCAATGGGTTTCTTGGCTTGCCTGTTGAGTTTGAGCCTGAGGTTCCTAGAAGAGCTCCTAGTGCCAGGTCTGTTTTGGAAAGGAACTAGCTTTTGCATTCCTTTTTGGGTCTTTTTGTGAATTTTGCTCTCAACTTATCTGCCGAATTGGTAACTTCTATGTTTGTTGAGATTCTATTCTTGGTTTGGATTTATTAGTTAGTCTTGGTTTTTCTTGAATTACTTCAGATAATTCTTCATCCTATCTTGATCAATTGTTTGGAAATGGCTTTTGAGTAATAAAACCAATCTCAAAAACTTCAGTTCCATTTTCCTAATTCTATCCAATTTATGGACTTGTGTATTATCCCAAATTTGCTTTTGCTTTATTATCCAGTTTGTTGTCCAGCATGAGTCATTCATTTGAATTAGAATCTTAACTGCTTTTATTTTTATTAACTTTGGCATATTTCCTGACTGGGTAGAGTTACTGTAAGTTATGCAGCGTAGATATTCCATGCTGCTTTTCGGGTTTGGAGTGAATTTGTAATTGTAATTGTATTTGATTGGTTTTAATGGTTGGCTATGAATATTCCAGTACAATTATATTTCATAAAAAGGATAATGAAAATGGAACTTTTCTGAATGCGAATTCAACAACAAAGTCTCCAGTTACTGTAATTGCTAAATAATTTGCTTAATTTTCATCCCAGGAATGTCTTGTTTTGGTGGATGTTTTTTGTTTTGAACCTTGAGATGCAGCTTGCAATTGTAATTATGCCAATGCTAAATTGGTGAAGTCTGTCGGAAGTCATGTCCTAAAACATGGTTTAAGCCAGTTTTGCAGTTTGAATATTGTCTTTCCTTGTAAAACTTTGCAATTGGGTGATATACAGGGTTTTCATAATTTGTTTGCGGTAAAAAACTCTATTGCAATGATTCCTTAAGCTCATGATAAACCAGACCCTCTTGATAGTACCATCATGTCCACAATCTTCCAAAGATATTAGATAGGCTGTGAAATATATTATTTGTTTCATGAGGATTGGCATTAAGATCACTTTTGTTTTATGTGATGGCAAATGGAACCATCTCATCGATATTCTGTTCTACACCATCTAGGCCAGCACCTTTTCCCCACTAAAAAGCCTCCATATTGTACATTTCATCTATTTAGACTGTGCTGCAAGAGATTATTTTATTATTTTTATTCAGCTCAGCAGTGCTCAATTCAATGTATGTGCAGTATGTATCATCTGGTGTTACAAATCTCCATCTTATGTATTGTTCTCCAAATGCTACTATGATGACAGGAATCATTTCTCTGCTCTCAATTACTTGAGATATAATTGTTTCTTCTGACTGATATTATGTAAGATTGTCTAAGTTCACGTCATATTATTGACTAGTTGTCCTTCATTTGTAGTGCAACTGTTTTCGGGGTTTCAACCGAGTCCATGCAGCTTTCATTTGACTCCCGAGGGAACAGTGTGCCCATGATTCTCTTGATGATGCAAAGACAACTATATGCGCAAGGAGGTTTACAGGTACTTGTCCTTTACTAATAACTTGTGTCGCATGTGTGCCAGCTGAATCGAATAATTCCAACTGCCTCCTAGATGCACCGTATATCATCATTCATTTGGTGTAGAAGGCCATCTTTTATGTGTGGTTTGGTAGTTTTAGGTTAAATGAAAATTAAGTGGCATCTTTCTTTTGGACAAAGAGGCTGGGAGATCCAATTATTATGATCTTGGAATTGCATAATGAACAACTTGATCTGGAATTCAAATTCAAATTGTACAGGCAGAAGGAATTTTCAGAATTAATGCAGAGAACAGCCAGGAGGAGTATGTTAGAGAACAATTAAATAGTGGAGTTATCCCAGAGGGCATTGATGTGCATTGCTTGGCAGGACTTATAAAGGTACTGCTCGACTCTTTGATCCTCATCCTTCATTTTTTTACTGGATGGCTTCTTATGGGCTCCTGGCATTGTGCTTCTTGTAACTTTTTCAGTTTTTTAAGTTTCTTGGGCTACTACGGTTATAACATTTACATATTCTGTCTTTTGACTACTGTTCGAAAGTATTGAAGATAATGGTTTTTGGATCTTAACTCCACCCTTCACACTCATACACAAGTTCATATGGACAGTACATTGATCATTCTCCCTATTTTTGTATATAGGCATGGTTTCGAGAACTCCCGACTGGTGTCTTGGACTCTCTCTCACAAGAGCAGGTAATGCAATCTCAATCAGAGGAAGAATGTGTTCAGCTTGCAAGGCTTCTTCCCCCAACAGAAGCTGCTCTGCTGGATTGGGCTATAAACCTAATGGCTGATGTTGCTCAACTGGAGCATCTTAACAAGATGAATGCACGCAATGTTGCCATGGTTTTTGCACCAAATATGACTCAAGTGAGTAAATATTGCACACATCTCTGAAATACAACCTTCCTACTTCATGTCCATTTATTGTTACTCAGTACTAAAATTTGATTATATGTATATAAAGGATGGTTATGGATTAATCTTTTACTAGGAAAAGCATTGGATTTGTTCATGAGGGATTAGTGGAACTGATGCTTAGTTCAAGAATTTTGCTTGACTGTCAAAATGTTATTATGGTTTTTCCTTTTTATTTGTAGATGTCAGATCCTTTAACTGCATTGATGTATGCTGTGCAAGTGATGAACTTTCTCAAGACTCTTATTATTTGGACGCTTCGGGAGAGAGAAGAATCAGTGATAGAACCAGCTCCTGTTTCCCGCCTTGATCCTTCAGATGAGAATGGGCACCAAAGCTCCTGCGAACCATCTTTCCTGGAGGCTAATGATGATGGAAACGAGCTGAATGAAGGGCAAAAAGAATTTGTCACCAAAGAACCTTCTATTGATAGCCCTCCTCAGCCTAGTCAAGATGATACTGCACATGGAAGTGGATTTGAAACTTTCCTAACCTCTATTGAGAACATTCCTGGAGGAAATTGGTCACTGGTAGATAATTGTCCTTGCGAAGTTGTATCTCAAGTAAACACGCTAACAAATGAAAACTTAGAGGGTGGGTTCACTAGTACGAGTGTAAGAAGTTGCAGAAGCAGAACTGGTCAGTCCAGTAATTCAAATTTCAAAAAAGGATTGAAATGGCCAACCGAGCAGGCAATGGTTCGAGCTGCAGGACCTGTAGAGAGGAGCAAGGGAGGCGGTATAGTAAGTTCTATAAATACTAGGACAGAGCTATTTGAAGCTTGGCGGTGAACGGTGTGGGCAGGGAGGTTTTGCCAATGGAGGAAACAAGTTGGCACATTTTGTGTTTTTCTTTGGAAATATTGTGCATGATTTTCTGTGTGGTTTGATGTAATGGTTGTGGGTCTTCATTAACGTGTGTGCTGATGTTTCATGTTTGATTTCCTTAACATTTGCTAACAACCTCTCTTCATAGTACAGCATCTAATCAATCATGTTTGAGATACTGTAGCTCAAAAGCTATGAAGCATTTTAAGTAACTAGATTTGTATTTATTATGTCATGTTCTCAATTTTAGTGCAATTGGTTGATTCAAGCACAGTGTTCTTGTCCTCGACGGTAACAAGAGATCAGCAAAAAAGTGCTAAGCTCAATAAGAATTTTACTTTTAAAAGACAATTAATTAAACATAATTTTTAATCTATTTATTTTAAAATTAACTTTTTTAGTTTAATTAATACACAACTTTTAATTTTACTATTGTACCCGCAATTTATTTTCAATAACCCTTTCATTGCCTGTAAACTTCATGCCTACCGTTAGTGCGCTTAATTTTTCCGCACAACAGTTAGGTTGGGCTGAGATTGATTCAATTTTTTTTTTTTCAAAGTTTCGAAAAGAAATTCTAACGCGAAATTTTATAGCCATTATAATTAAACTAATAATATTAAGCTCTAAAAATTATTGGTAAATTTTTTTAAATTTTTAAATTGATCAATTTGAAAATTTTCTCCTAATTAAAATTAAGTAATTAACTTTAGATCTTTTTTTTTTTTGCGGATGGACCTGAAATTGTCAGCTCTATCTCCTTTTCCTCAGCTCTCTCTCCTTTTCCTCTGCTCCATCTCTTTAACAATTTAAAAACGACGTAGTTTTATTGGCAATCAAATGCGTCGCTTTGCATTGCTTTCAACTAGTCCCTGTTGCCGGCCTTCTCTTTCCTTCCTCTCATATTTTGGTTATTTCTTACATCCTTTTTCTGCCAATCCGTCATCAAGGACTTGTTCATTTGTCGGAGATATACTTATTGACGAAATTCCGGTGATTATTCCAGTCATGTGCCACCGCAACCGGTAAGGTAGAACCTCATCAGGCTTCGAGTTTGTCCATTCATGGTTTTTTTTTTTTTAAATTTCTAATTCCTGTAAGCAAAGATAATGTTTCATCCAAACATGGTATATCGTATAATAGAATCAACTCACCTATCATTTGGCAACTCTGATGGTTTTCATCCTCTTTTTTTAGTTAATTGTTGGATGAAGTTGCTCGCTGATCATTTTATTTCTCTGTTTTTGGTTAACGGTTGGATGAACTTGCTGTGATTAGTGAGATTTTGTTTTATTCTTTTTGATTTTTGCTTTTCTCAGCCAAATTATTACTACTGAATAATTTCTTTCAGATTGACAGCTGCTCAGAATTTTTTTCCATGTCAAGTCTGAAACCTGTGTTTTATGATAATTTCTATTGATTTTGTTCTTTTCTTCTATGTGATATTTAGAGTGAATGATCAAATAGTGGGTAGCTAGTTCCGCGAAGTTACATGGTCTCGTTTCAGGTGAAAATGCGGTTCTGTTTTCAAAGGAATTTCTGTGCTTTTTCGTCCCCTTTGGTTCCTGTTCAGTTTCCATCTCCAATGTATGTGATATGCCTTCTGTAATCATCTTAATGTGATCGAGAAAATGATTGGACTGGGTTATTAAAGTCCTAATGAGTCTATTTTGACGCTTTAATATACCTTTTCAAGACTTTAATTGCTAGTGCTGCATGAGTGAATTTGAAATCTGAAAGCTTTTGTATCGATATTTTTGTAGGGAAACTCATTTTTGGTGTGTTGTGCCTGGTGAAGTCAAAAGTGGATCACTTTTGAGCCGATACATGGAGATTCTAGCTCCAACTGAGAAAGAAAATATTCTATGCATGCTGGAGACCAGCTTCAGAAAAGAGCACTCCTATTTCAGACCTTGGTTCACACTACCATTGCTAGATGTAGGTCCTTGCTTTTAATTCTGTCTTTCTTTCTCATTTTCTGCAGTCTTTTCTAATTAATATTTTCTTCCATAATTTCTGTATGCTAATCTTTGTTCTTTCTGCATAGAGTTCAATGAGTTAATCAATTCAATAATTTACTGAGTTGCCAAATTAGATAATTATGGTTGCGTATATATTTTTGATGTGAAAATATGCGTATTTAATAAGTTAAAATGTTATTTGTTAGTCAGACCTGGAAGCATAAAAGAAAAGTATTGCAACGTGGCTTATGTAACTTCAGCTTCTTCTAAGCAATACTTTGCTTGAAGTTGGAGGATGTACTAAAAAGATGAAGATAAAAGTAAATTCTTGATTTTACAATGCTAGATATGTTAATATTATAGGCTTATAGAGAATTAACTCAAACTCTTATTCTAAGACAAGTACTGGCATTAGGATTTAGCTTTGGCTTATGATTCAATTTAGAAATCATATAATCTTTAGTGAAGTTTGCTGAAGAACTTCTGTTTGTTATTTATGTTTAAACTATAAACTATTCTTTTCAATTTAATTTACATGTTACTTTATTGCTTGCTGTGGATAGAACGTCTAATATTTTAAGAATTTCCACAGCATAGACAAGAGTTATGCAGGTTTTTGAACAATAATTTTTTTATTACTAGATCAGATACATTGCCATGTTGATCCATGATCTTTGAAATTCTGGAGGAACATTCATGGGAAGCCTGAGGTAGTTTACTTCTCATTTTGATTGTGTACTAGATAAATAATTTCCTCTGGAAATGTCTTCTTTCCATGTATATGTTTTAAAGCTCAATTTATATTTATTGGCCAACTTTGATTTTTTCCTTCCATAGCATAGGTTGAGTGGCGAAGTGATGATGGTTGGAGCCCACCACCATTACATTTCAATATCTCCCACACTTCATCTTTGATAGCTTGTGGTGTGACTACAAATTCACAAGTATGTGCACTTCCTCTTTGGCTAAAACGATGCCTTTGTAGTCTGTAAATGTCTATTTATATGTTGCTTGTATTGTGCTTGATAAGTTATTGAATTGAAACTTTTTTAATTTGTAATGGTAGATTGGTATTGATGTGGAAGAGAAGCAACGGAAGATAAAAAACAATATCTTAGCTTTTGCACAGAGTTACTTCTCTTGCCGTGAAATGTAGTATTTAAGCACTATTTCAGACTCTGAAGTGCAGCGCCAAGAGTTCATTAAACTATGGACTCTCAAGGTGAGCATGGTGCTTAATTTCAATATGGTTAATAAACTTAGGGACAATACTGAAGTAGTTTTAATTCCCTGTAATATTATTAAAGCTTGTTCCTTATGCTTAATAGGATTGGAGTAGTAATTCTGCGTCTGACATTTTCTTCATCCTCTGAGTGAATGACAGTCATTTATTTTTTTGGTAGTATTTCTTACTTTGAGTGAATGATAGTCCCTTATTTTTTGGTAGAATTTCTTACTTCTTTGACATTCCTTCTAATGGATCTCATTTGTGAAAGGAAAATGCTTTTCCATTGTGATTTTCAAAATTCATAATTTCATTCTTGGATTTGGATAGCTTCCGAGGCATTTTTATCATGTCTTCTTACTGATGAATTTCACTTGTAGGAATCATATGTGAAAGCTTTGGGAAAAGGCTTCTCTGCTATGCCTTTCAAGACCTTTACCATTCACGTAAAGAGTGCTGCCACAAGAGGCATTTTTCCTCCTGAGGATTTAGATTATGAGGTATGCCATATGCCATGGAAATCCTTGGAGCAATATTTGCATGTAAGCTAAGAAAGTATTGGTCACTTAAGAAACTAAGCAGACATTTATTTACTTATTTTTGGTGGGTGAGGAGAGGAGGCATAACTTACTGTTAAGTATATTTAGTTCAGTACTCTTTGTAATTTATTTCTCATGAAGCAGATAGCCAGAGGTTAACAGTGCTGGGGGTAGAAGTGGTAAATTATTGAATTAAAAAGAAAAAAATTTGTATATGTATGTTGCACCTTAAATTGGATAGTGTCTTGTTCTTTCTTTTAGACGACACCTTGTTTCTTCTAAGCAAAATAGATTCTATGCATTCTCAACCTCAGATCATTCAGCCTGGTTTTTTGGTCATTAATATCCATTGTAACTCATTGTGTTATGTCCTTTTTTTTAATCATGTATTTTTTTTTAAAAAAAAAATTAAAATTCATCTTAACTGTGCAATCAGGCATCTCAGATCATTGTCGAATCTAGTGATGATCCCTCCAACCTCACAAGCATTTGGCAATTTGCTCTCTAAGAATTGGCTGGTTCTCATTATGCCCCCATTTGCATGGAAAAGGATAAGACCGGCGAAGGTGGGATAGAAGTTCCAATAAAATTGACCGCCTGGAAAATCATTCCTTTTGTTGAAGATGAGTTTCGTTCTGGAACTGATACGGTTGTTCCCGTAGGCTTACTCAGTTAAAATAGGCTTACTCAAACAATTTTAACTGTATGATGCCATTGTTTTTATTACTTTATTTTTGTTGTGTTAAATTCAGATTATATGTGTTGTTTGATTTTGTGCCATTGTTTTTCAATCCAGAAGACGCACCATCTCTGATATCATGCAGCATTACACTTTCTTTAAGCTTTACCATAATTTTGTTATAATTCCTAAAAAAAACGTTGAGGCATTTGTGGATGATTTAGGAAGAGATCCTTTTTTTTTTTTTTTTGCGAAGGGTGCTTATGAAGAAGTAGACCTGAAACTTAAAACTGAACTGAGGTTTTCTGTTTAGATTATTTAGTTTAAAATTTAGGTTTGTAAAGTTGATCAGGCTTCGCTTGATTGAATCGCTGTGTTTTTAGGAGATTTCATTTTCAGACGGTTCTTGAATAGAAAATGGTGATATATGGAAGGGTGAAGGGCAGGATATTTTCTAATTTATATTGCGTTGTGCAAAGATCTAACGTGAATTCTCATATAGAAGGACAAAACAAAATTCTTAAACCAAATCTTATATAAAAAGTCTAAAATTTACACGTTCATAAAATATTCATACTAAAATAAATTGGAATAAAAAACTCATTCATGACTTTAGTTTATTATCGATCCAAATTATAAATACTATAATTAATATACCGAGTTCAAATTCTATATTTAATATCTGTACCGGTAATTACTAACCCATTTACCCTGTGTGTTCTACAAATGTTGGGGGATCGGCAATCATGTGGTATGGTTGGCCAAGGACAATTCTTTCTGACAGGGAGCAAAACTATATTGTTACTTCCCCATTTTCGTACAATGCCAGAGAACAACGGAAACATAGGTGCTGACATTTCTCAATGGCATGGCCATCAGTTGCAAATGCAGCACGCAAAGCTGCTCAGGTAAGGATACCTTCTCGCCGAGGATAAATGTATTCTTCATTCTTTGCCTTGAATCGTGCAAAATGCAACTTGTATCTTGCCTGGGTAAAACATGTATTATCTGCACCTATATCAGTAGGCTTAACCTGTACACCGACTCCCCAAGCAATATCTCCCTGGCTTGCTTAGCAAATGCTTGTATATAATGCAGCTCCATCATCTACAAAGACCAGATCAGTCCTCATCTTTCCTCCAAGAAGCTAACTAAAAAGCGTTGCATATATAGAAAATGTCTGCATATGCTCATATATTTCAAGGCTTTAAAGCATTAGGAAAAGAAAAGCGCATCTAATTTTTTCCATTGCACAATTTGAGTTAATATATATATGTGTGTGTGTGTACACTCAACCTTTTGTAAGCTGATTGATTATATCATAACTGATACATAGCTCTTATTCCCAAATTTAATTCTTGGGATTGTGATCAACCATGAGTCTTACCTAGAGATATCAACATTTTATGCTAATGCTTTATTTTAAAGGTCTATGCTATCGAGGTCACTTCTGCTCCTTTAATTCCAGGGATCAATGTTACATCTTTTATCCTTAGATCAAGCTAGAATGGAGCTTCTGAGCTCATGCTCTAATAAGAATCCCCAAATCTAACTATCTCTTGGATTAGATTGCAAGCTTGACTGGCCTCAGTGAGTGAACTAATCAAGTATCAATTTGCCTCCTAACTTGTTAACAAAGTTCAATTTTTAGGACAAAATGAACCTCATGGCTCTAGTAGATCAATAAGAATATGGCGGCTAAGAATGACTAAAAAGGAAATAAAATTTTATGCAGAACATTTTAAATACCTCATACCTCGTACCCTACTAATCCATCTAAACGAGAATGACAACTGAGAACTCTCCGGATTAGGTATATAAGTAGTGTAGTGGGGTATTCACAAAGAAAAGGGGCAACTGCAGAAGATCCAAAGACAAGATTGTGCCCTTCATTTATTGAGGATGAATCTGTTGAAACCAATTGCAACCATCATGCGTTCACACAGAGTAACAGAAAAAAGAAAAGAAAAACGGAGAAGTTACTCTAACCTCAAGATCAGTTTCTGGAGAAATGAATAGGTGCAATGCAATGATGGCGACGGACTGGATCTCTTTCACCACGGGCCATGCAACTTGCGTACCTTTCCCCATTAATAAAAGCTTCGGATCTTCCAGAACCAACACGCAAAACCAGGCCTAGAAGCAAAACCAGCAGTTAAATCAAATGGGCATCGGTCATGAAACACCAGTAACAGAGTAGAAGTAGATTTTGTATACTCACATGTTTATGACTTTGCTCTTCAGTATTACCAATAACCTTTGCAAGAACACAATCCATTCCTGAAATGATGAACTCTGGTTGCATCTCTGACAACAAATTGATGATTCACAATTTTGCTAACCAACTTTATAAACAAGTGACAATCTCCACATATCCTAAGATTCTTTATCACAACAATCTCTGATCCTTCTATGGTGTTCAAAACCCCAATGCAATAGCCAACTTTTCACTATGCACACCCATGTCATTTAGAAGTTCTTCATTTCTTCTTCCTTGATCATTCTTGTTAAACTCATCAAGTTCCTTCACCAAATTTTCTAAATCATCCAACTTACTTTATATTTCCTTGGTTCGAGGATGACTCCGGCAAAGAAGAGGTTAACACTCCCATTAAATTCGACATAGCTACAACCCAGGTGCTTTTTGAGCTTCCTCTCCCTGATCATCACTCTAACCCTTAACAACCCTCCAAAATCCTTGCTTTGGTATATATATTAGACAACAATACAGAGTATCCAATATTTGTAAGTTCAAGCTCCACAGCCCGTTCAAATTCCAACTCTGTTAACTCTACATTTCTATGGATCTTGCAGGCACCTAAAAGTGTCCCCCAAACTGCACCATCAGGTTTTACTTTCCTAGACTCAATGAGCTCTCGAGCCTCATTCAGCCGACCTTCCCTGCCTAAAAGATCCACCACACAAGAGTAATGCTCCAAACCAGGTTCCAATCTGTACTTACTCTGCATTAAACCGAAATAATCTAACCCCTTCTCAGTCAATCCCGCGTGACTCCATACAGATAAAACACTCACAAATGCTGTTCCATCAGGTTGAATGCCTGTGCTGATCATGTCATCAAAGAGCTTGACCGCAAGCTCTCCTTGTCCATGAAACTACACTTTTCACAGGCATGCTGTCAAAAATGCCTCTAGCCCTTGCCAAATTACCACACCTACCATGAAGATAGATCAAAGCATTATTCATAAAAGGATTGGACGCAAACCCAGAAACTTTAATATGCTCTTCGATCTCCCTGCCAACAGTATGAGCACTAAGATGAGCATAAGATGAAAGAAACCCAGCAAGCGTTACAGGGTCAGGGGAAACTCAAATTGATTCCATCTCCCTATACAGTTCCAAGACATGAGTAGCAAGCCCATTTTGGGCATACCCATTTATCATTGCATTCCAAGTAATCAATCCTTTACCTGGCATCTCATTAAACAACTTTCTAGCATGACCAACTTCCCCGCATTTAGCATACACTGTAAAAAGCAATTTCCAACAGATAAATCCATGTACAATTGAAACTTCACACAGATACCATGAACAGATATCCGCAGCTCCAAGTTTCCTGGAATCCCACATACAGGAACCAGCTCCAGCATAGTAATCTCATTAATATCAACACCCGTTTCTCTCATCTCCTTAAACTAAAATA
This sequence comes from Triadica sebifera, assembly GCA_023653625.1. Taxonomy (NCBI): domain Eukaryota; kingdom Viridiplantae; phylum Streptophyta; class Magnoliopsida; order Malpighiales; family Euphorbiaceae; genus Triadica; species Triadica sebifera. The sequence goes on along the minus strand of CM042908.1, from coordinate 24,510,342 downwards.
CCGCATCTTTAGGGCTTTTTACTTAAATAGATGAAAAAAAAAATACGCTAATCAAAAGAATATTTTCATATTTATCTTATTTTTTTGCCACGTGTAAATATATTAAAATCAAATTATGTATGATAATCAGTATAAATAAGAATTATATTATTCATAAAATGTAGATTAGAAAGATTTTAACTGTTTAAAAAGCTATGTGTGAATGTATAAATTTTAACTATTCACAAATGGCTAATTGTTTAATCAATTTTTGAACAACATAAATTTTAATTGTTAATTAGGTGATTTTTGAACAAATAAAAATTGGAGTGTAAAAATTATAGATATTCATTTTTTTAAATAAAAAAACTAATAATATAGTATGGTCATACTGATTAACATTTAACACCGGTACAATTATCTGAATCTGAATACTAGTATAAATTCACACGGCAAAAAATGGATAGATAGGGAAATATTTTTTTGTAAATATTTTTTTTTTCACGAAAAAGCCCGCATCCTTCATTATTTTGTGCAAAGTATACCCGGATAAGAAGGCATTGTTACAAACTGTTAGCATAGTTGACTGAGGATTCTCATCAAATATTTTCCGTGAAACATCAATTAAAATACATTTACTGCGCATGGAAATCAAGGAGGTCTGAACAAAGGGTTCTAGTAAACACCCAGTTTTGATAACAAAACAATGGAGTTGTTTCCCGTTGACCGGAAGCGAAAGGACGGCACAAGATTTGAGGGCAAATGGGAAAGTGAAGGCATTGGGCGGTAAGCCAGAGCGAAGCATCTGAAGGTAGATAGAAAGCGTATCACTGACGAGCGCTTTATTCGCTAATTATCTTAACCGAGTATTCCACGGCGAAAATTGACGGAAACGGAGATTCTGGTGGTGGACGCCTGAAGGTGGTGATATAGTTTGGCCTTAACGGCCATATTATGGCACTGTTGAAGGAAAAAACGACAAGAAGCCGGTGCATTTTATTGCTTGGCTTTTTTATCTGATCAATCCCAAGTCGGCAACTTTTGGACGGCTGTGATTTAACCTAATCAAAATGAACTTTCTAACTCGCGTTGTACGTTTTATTATCCTTCCAACTCGATAGAGTGAGCGCAGAGTGGATAGAATCTTACATTAAAAAGCAGATTTTCAGCGGATACAAAACAGTGGAGATATTCACAGAGCTTGAAGATGGATGCCGTACAATTCTCGACCGTTGCCTCCCGCCATTTCTCTTCCACTTCTCTCTCGATAAGCAACAGCAGCAACATATGCCTCCCGAAATTCGCAAGAAATTCCTCTAAATTTCGTTCTTCATGGACTGGTTCAAGTAAAGTCGCATCGCTTTCTTCCAGAAATTTGTTCGCTGTAAGTCGATGACCAATAAAGTTAAATATCTTAGATTCTGTGTAGCTACATAGAAAGTTACTTGATGCTTTCGCTGTTTGTAAATAGAAGGAGATATGGGGCTGGGTGAAAAGCAAGAGTGTCACTTTGAAAAGAGATTTTCATGGCGTGGTGAAGGCGGAAATGTTTGGGCAGTTAACCAGCGGTCTTGAAACGGCTTGGAGCAAGCTTAAAGGAGAAGGTTTCTGCATTTTCTTTTCTTGATGCTAAATTACATGTTTTCTGTTCGTATTATTCATTTTCTTAAAAAAGAAAAAATTAAACTCTCGAGTTTTGCAAAGAAATGTGAGCATTGCTTGTGACATTGATATATGCATGAAAGATTGGAACTTTAAGTTATTGTATCGATTGTATGCTTATTGTTTATTTGTTTTTCATGGTTCAGAGGTTTTGACCAAGGAAAATATTGCGGAGCCGATGAGGGAGATCAGGAGGGCTCTTCTTGAAGCAGATGTGGGTGCATTTTGCTCTGGTACATTGGATTTTTTAGGATGCAAATGGAATAATGTGGCTGCTTTCGTGGCAGGTGAGTCTTCCTGTTGTTAGAAGGTTTGTCCAATCAGTTGGTGACCAAGCCGTCGGTGTTGGCATCATTCGAGGAGTTAAACCTGATCAGCAGCTGGTCAAGGTGCGGCTTTCTATGAACTAAATGCAGTTAAAAAAGTAACAACGTTGGAATTCTTTTATGAAATTTATTTGCTGATGCTTTCTCATTTACGTCAGTGATTAAAGATTTGGGTTGAGTTTCGTAACTTGTTTTTTGTTCTTGCAGATTGTTCATGGTGAGCTAGTGAAATTGATGGGTGGAGAGGTGTCTGAACTGGTTTTTGCAAAATCTCCCCCAACAGTTATATTACTGGCTGGTCTACAAGGAGTTGGAAAGACAACAGTTTGTGCGAAGTTAGCTAATTATCTTAAGAAACAGGTGTGTCTTGAAGGGCTTAGACTTCTTTTTTCTTTATTTTGTCGGCACATGTAGTTCTGTTGATCTGGGATGCAGAATGCATAACTTCATACAAGTACTATTTTTTCCGCAGGGAAAGTCTTGCATGCTTGTGGCTGGAGATGTGTACAGACCTGCTGCTATTGACCAACTTGTTATTTTGGGTGAACAGGTATAGGATTCTCATTTTCAAGAAAGTATTTTTGCATACCATTTGAGCAGCAGTATATTAGTCCAAATGTCTTTTTTGCTTTGATATCGTCATCAATCCCTTTTATTTTGTATAAGATGTCAAATGAAAACTAAATGTTTTTACTTTACAGACTAGTAATGCTAATCTTGATGGCTATATGTAATAGATATTAATGTCTCATACTCTAAGATCAAAACTAAATGTCTCATTTTGTTTTCATATGAACTTGGTGTGAATTAGCAGCCACTGTTTTGAATATAATATGAAAATTATTGTAGCAAAGCTAAAATCCTGTGTTATATTGGTCATTCATTTTTGTATAAATATAATTTATTGTTTTATTTAGTTAATTGGCTATTTATTATTATTTTCATCTTCAGTTATAGCTTGTGACAGGTGGGTGTGCCAGTGTACACAGAAGGGACAGAGGCTAAACCTTCAGAAATAGCTAAAAGAGGCTTAGAGGAGGCCAAAAAGAAGAACATAGATGTAGTTATAGTAGACACTGCAGGAAGGCTGCAGGTAATTATATTTCACAGACACATTTTATGATATCTACTTCGTCATAAGATAGTGCCTTGACATTCTCACTGGTTTATAATTCTTTTTTGTGGACCGTCACCGAGTAATCTTCATTTTTTAATAGATAGACAAAGGAATGATGGATGAGCTAAAAGAAGTGAAGCGGGTACTGAATCCCACAGAAGTATTACTTGTTGTAGATGCAATGACTGGACAAGAAGCTGCAGGTAGTTAGAATGCCACTGTTTGCTTTATAATGGCAAAAAGTTTGGAATTATTTTTTGTTTTTTCATAGTAATTTTGGTTTCTCTAATTCCCTTCAGGCTCTGAACAAGTGCTTAAGAACCATACTGTTCTTCACTATAGCTAGGTGAAGTAAATATTGAGTTCACATATCAGCCATAGATTATTCATTAGCCGTTAGGTTTTAGTACTGTACGTTATTCCAGCATAGCAATAATTATTTCCTGTTCACTAGTCAATTTATGCTTGTTCATTTTGCTAAAACTTCACTTGTTGTGTGCTGCTTTTTAGTATTCTCATAATTTACCTGCTGTTTAATGACAGTGGTTTTGGTTTCTCATGAATGCAGCTGTATGGGATACACTAACATTTCTGTTAGAATTTCTGGTTTTCCAGATAAATTTGCTCAAATAAATATGCATGTGAAAGGAGAACTAATATCCATAGTCTTGTTGACAACATATGAAAAGCATTAATGCTTTTGTCAATCTGTAGCTTGAATGAGACCCATTACCCTTTCTCTTTTATGATCCATTGCTTTGTTTTTCTACCCATTAATGAATGTCTTTTATGCATAAGAGAGTTTCTTTTCCTTTTTTCAGTTAAGATTGTTTTGCGGTGTTTTGCATGTATGAGAAGTGGTGATTTCACTTTGTAGCAGCCAATGCGTGTATGAGTAGCGTGTGTATGTTTTTTAATGTTTCTGATATTTTTTTTTTGTCATACTGATTGTCTTCAATTATAAGATGTCTATGAAACAAAAAATTGAGATGTTTAGCTATGCCTCTTTTCTTTGATATATCATCTGAGTTTAATCTGTCCATGCATTTAGCATGATTCCAATCCCACAACTTTTTGCCTTTGACCTACTTGTGATTTCCAATGATGGACTAATACTCTAATTATAATTATGACTACTTTCAAGAGTTACCTCATTAGGCTCCCCCTTTTTCTCTCTAAATTCACAGCTTTGGTCACAACCTTCAATCTTGAAATTGGAATTACGGGTGCCATTTTGACAAAGCTAGATGGGGATTCTAGAGGTGGTGCAGCTCTGAGTGTTAAAGAGGTTTGTCTTATAATTTCCAAGATTTTCATCTTATATTGTTTCGCCATAGAAACTTCTTCCTAAAGAAAGAATTTAGTCTCAGAACCATGATGAGTGCTTGCACGTCCATTAGCAAGGACAGTAGTACACCAAAAAGCTACTTAATTGTATCTACTTGATTTGTAATCATATTAAGTCAATTCTTTTTCTGATAATGGCTCATAGTAAATATCTGTATGTGATGAAGGTTTCAGGATGTTAGCCCTAGGGGAGTTTTGGGAATTTTGAAAAACATGGCCAGCCAATGAATAACTGATTGGTGTAATAAATATTGAGTCCAGCTGCGTGACATGAAGGCCGTTTGGTTGGATGTAAATATGAGCCAGAAATTGGCTCTTAATTCTCTTGTACTATGAAGATTGTGCTCAGTAACATGTAAATTTTGAGTGCTTTATATGGTTTTTGTTTCTCAGAAGCATCACAATAGCTCTTTCAACGAGAGTGTGATGTAGCGTTCGCAATCACAAGAGATTGACATAACATTTGGGTGAGCAATTTAATCGTTATATCAAAGATACTGTTCAAATGTCACTGAGAGAATTTGAGTATTGGCGTTTGTAGTAAATATTGTTTGAGTAGCTGATGCTTGTGGCATTTTCAGTAATTGTTGGTTTTCCTGTTTTGAAATTTTACCAAACAAGAGGTTTAATTTTAATGAGATTTAATTTTCTATGTTATATTTAATTGTTGAATGGTGACAGGTATCAGGGAAGCCAATCAAGCTTGTAGGGCGGGGTGAGCGGATGGAGGATCTTGAACCTTTCTACCCAGACCGTATGGCTGGGCGTATCCTTGGAATGGGAGATGTTCTCTCGTTTGTAGAGAAGGCACAAGAAGTTGTAAGTTTTGGCGATAGCTTTTTAACCATGTTTGAATTTCCTCTTCAGTTCCTAGAAGATTTTATATTTCCTTCAAATGAATCTTGATGCAATTATGAGTTTATTTGTCTGAATAGATGCGCCAAGAAGATGCAGAAGATTTGCAAAAGAAGATAATGAGTGCCAAGTTTGACTTCAATGATTTCCTAAAGCAAACTCGTTCTGTTGCACGAATGGGTTCCATGACTCGTGTCATTGGGATGATACCAGGAATGGGGAAGGTAAATAGATACCTTCTTTTCTGTTTTCTTTATTTGCTGGCAGGTAGAAGATCTATTCTCTCCAGTCTTTGAATTACCTCTAGATGTGATTACAGTATCTGTGCCTAGTGTACTTTTTCTGGTTCTACTGATTGAACTAAAATTTGCTAATAGTTGGCCATTCATGAATTCATTTTTAATTATATGGCCTGTTCGAAGAAGCTTCTAGTAACTTTCCTATTTTTATGCAAACAGGTTACTCCCGCACAAATTCGAGAAGCAGAGAAGAGTTTAAAGATAATGGAAGCAATGATTGAAGCAATGACTCCTGGTCTCGCCTTTGTGCTATTTGTGAAAATCGCACAAAATATAAAACATAACTTAGTCAACTTGAAAACATGCTTAATGATACATAAAATAACAGTGTGAATGAGAAAAATCATCTCTTGCCTGTGCATTAGAAGAGTTTAAAGATAATGGAAGCAATGATTGAAGTAATGACTCCTGGTCTCTCCTTTGTGCTATTTGTGAAAATCGCACAAAATATAAAACATAACTTAGTCAACTTGAAAACATGCTTAATGATACATAAAATAACAGTGTGAATGAGAAACCATCATCATCTCTTGCCTGTGCATTCCAAGGTTTATGTCAATCAAGTTCCATTTGAAACTAAGCACAATTCAATGCCTTCCTTAACAGGTAATATAATCTGATGGGTAATAAGTTAATAGGTAAGAGAAGATAAAGATTACCTAATCTATCCTAGAAGGCATTTCGGCAATTTGATGTTCTATGTCAGAGATCTTGGATGCGGTGAAACCAACCATAATTCTACAAACTGGTCGTTTTGTAAAGATTTGACATTTTTTCCTTTTCTGAGTGCTGCACTTCATTGACCTATGAACCGGCAATTTATGTGGCTTTCTTATAGTTAGTAATTTAGCAACTCATTGTGTGTATGAATATTTAACATTTAATATATTGCAAGTAACAAAACCAGCTTTCAAAGAGAACTTATTAGCTGATTCTCAAATTGACATTGGTTCTGTACTTTTTTGAATGCAATCAACAGTTGTGTTAAATAATCAGAAGTCTGGTCCTTGCAAAAATTTCTAATTCTGTGTTTATTTGTAGAGGAGAGAGAAAAGCCAGAACTGTTGGCAGAATCTCCTGCCAGCAGGAAGAGAGTTGCTCAGGACTCTGGGAAAACAGAGCAGCAGGTATACATGGTTAATAATTGATACAAGGTTTTGTTCTGAATGTATGTCAGCTTACTTTGGAAACTGGAAAGTTCTATATCTTTTTCTTTCCCTTGCAAATATTAGCTCTATATGCTTTCTTATGGGATGTAAAGTGTGGTATCAAATATTAGGTGAGTCAACTTGTCGCTCAACTCTTCCAAATGCGTGTCCGTATGAAGAATCTAATGGGCGTAATGGAGGGTGGGTCAATCCCTGCTTTAAGCAATCTTGAGGATGCACTTAAAGCTGAGCAGAAGGTACCTTATCTTTTAACTCATGTAACATTTTTATATTTGTGTTTTTGTTGAATTCGCAGCAAAATGCATGTTTTGCTGTTCATTTCTAACACTATAAGGTTCATTAGTGAAAAATTTGTGCTGATGGTGTAGGATGTGCTAGCCAATTCTAGATAGAACAGAATTCACACAGTATTCCATTCTTACTGTCATCTTTATCCACTGCTTTTGCTTCCTTACTATTTCTTAAATTCATTTTATGGTGTGAAATTTAGACAATATATATTAAGAATAGTTTTCGGTTCAAAACAACCCTCATGGAAAAAGTTGTTGGCCACTTGTGGCAATCCCAACTGCTGCCTTTCATGAGATTGGCCATATGAGCAGAGGTCTATCAAAGTGAACACTTCTGCATATTTATAATCCGTGCTCCATCATCAAAGCTAGATAAGTGCTAGTTCAGGTTAGTAACCCTTTTTTGTGTGACATGAGAAAATGCAATGCCTTTACTCAGATGAGAATAATAGGAAAGGTGGATTTTGAAATGATAACATAGACGGCAGATCTTTTCACATGAGTACAATGTGGTACTGGTTGTGACATTTTTGAAAATAAATGTTGGAATAAGCCTTCTAATATAATCTGTTCTGCATTGCTGTTGAAACTTCTTTTTCCTTTTCAAAAAGAGCCGCCTCAGATAATGCAGAAAGCAGTTCTTCGCCAGCAAAAATATCTCAAATCTTTTGTAAAAACAATATTTACTTGTCTTCAGTTAACATATATCGGAGTTTTCATGATCAACTTACCCTTCGAAGGTAATGATATCTCTAGTTTCTACTAGGGAGCAAGAAATGAAAATTTCAAATATCCCTTGCATAACATGCTGTATTCAACGGCATGACTTCAAGAATAACTGAAGAAAACTAAATAGTAGAACTTCAACCATATGCATCTAAGTTGTTTTACATCTATAGCTGCTTTTTAAGTAGTTTTCTATATTTTTTTAGCTTATCTTGTTTCCTCATAGAAATTTTAATCATATTATAAATACTGAATCTATTCATTTGACATTTTGGGTATTGTCCTGGAAAAAGGCTCCTCCTGGTACTGCAAGGAGGAAGAGAAGATCAGAATCAAGGCGGCAATTTGCAGACTCAGCATCATCAAGACCAAGTCCTCGTGGTTTTGGGTCGGGAAAGTAGGAACATAAGGTGGTAGGCAACTGAGCTATGATTTCTGGCAGATTAATCAGACATCAAATTTATTACACATCTCTACTTGCTAGGAAGTTAGGGTTTAACTCTTCTTTCTGCCACCTGTAATTTTCCTCATCAAGAGTGAATTATTATTTCTTGAGACAATGAATTTTTGCCTGTTAATTACTGTAACCAAACATCATAAACTAATATCTTTTGGTTGGAAATTTGGAAAACCGAATGTGTTAATTATCTGATTTCTAGCTCTCTATCTATCCTTATATAAAAAGAGGAAAAGGTGACACTCAAAGTCCCTATTTTGTGGGGTGAAAATAATAAACACGATATAAACTCAGACACGAAATTAGCGAGTTTAGGTTGAGGTTTATAGTGTTCAAATTATAATAGTGTCAATCCGATAAAGACACAAAAATTATCATGTTGTGTTATGTGTTTACATGCCAACACGAAAAAATACAATTAATCCGTAAATAATTCGTGTTGTGTTGAGTTAACATGTTTATAATCCGCGTATATATTAATTAAATTATTAATTGACTAATATGCATAAAATAATATATCTAGTAACTATTAATTTATTCCAAAAAATTAATAAAAGGTTAATATTATTAATTTAATTATATAAATTAATGAATATTGGAATTTGTAACCCTAAAAAACGTGAAAGACTTGGATTTGGAATGTCATAACCTTTTCTTCTTCCTATTGTAATTATTTTGTGGATTAATATTAGTTAATAGTATTTGAGTTTTTTTATTTAAAAATTGATATGATAAATTTATTTAAAATGTTAGCTAAATGAGTTGCAACACTATTTATTATCTTAGGTTATAATGTGTTAATAGATTATATTAAGTTAATTAGATCGTGTTATACTAATTCAATTTATATATTAGATTATAATATGTCAATAGATTAAAATAGCATTTTGCTCTTCAAAAATATATAATTACAAGAAGAATCCTTTATTTTTTTTTATTGTTACGTAATTTTTCTGTTTTTTTCCAAGTATTCATAATATTTTTCCATATGTATTGCATAATTTTTTTTTTATAGTTACAACGAGAGAGGAAAATTGGAACATGAGATCTAGTGTTCACATGAAAATGCAACTTCTACTATACTATGTTTGTGGATGCATGTATTGCATAATATTAGAAACAATAAAAAGTAAAGGCAATATATAAAAGATACTTGGCATTTTCTCAAATCTGAACATTTAAAATGAATTTGAATTGAAGTTTAATATTTCAATTAAATAAATTGAACTTAATTAGATTAAATTGGAGTTAAGTTGATCAAATTTAGATCTAATTGAACTTGAATTCATTAAATTAAATTTTAATTGATTAAATAAAAATTTATTAATTATATTTAATTAGATTAGTTCGTGGTTCAATTGATTAATTAAACTTAATTTGGTTAAATTGTGATTAAATTGATCAATATAATTAAATTATAACTGATTAGATAGAAGTTTAGAAATTCAATTAATTAAATAGAAATTGATTAATTGAACTTAATTGGATTAAACTGAAGTTCAATTCATTAAATTACATTCAATTGATTAATTAAACTTCGATTCATTAAATTAAATTTTAATTGATTAAATAAAAATTAATTACTTGAACTTAATTGAATTAATTTAGGTTTCACTTGATTATTCAACTTAATTTGGTTAAATTATGGTTCAATTGATTAATATATGTTATAATTTATTAAATTTTGAAGTTTTATTGTTCAATTGATAAAATTAAAATTGATAAATTGAATAAAAATTGATTAAATTTAGATTTGATTAATTAATTGAACTTAAATTGATTAAATTAAATTTCAATTAATTGAATTTAAATTGATTAAATTGAACTTTAATTACTTAAATAAACTTACTTTAATATAATTAAATTGAAATTGAAATTCAATTGATTAAATTGAAATTTATTTTTTTTGAACTCATTAAATTAAAATTTACTAAGTGAATTCAATTGATTAAATTTATGGTTCAACCGATTGATTTGGACCGCTTTATATCAACATGGTTGAGCAATTATATTTTTTAACCAATGATAGTATATAAAGTTTAAAGTGAACAAAATTTGCATAAGGATTACTAAGGGGTTTCCTTATGAAAAAATAAATAAATAAATAAAGTGGTTCTTAATCAAACTTTAATTGATTAATTCATCCTGGGTTCCATTTATTACTTAAAAATTAATTTATTGAACTTAACTGAATTAAGTTAGTATTCAATTGATTAATTACACCTAAATTAATTATATTGAAGTTTAATTTCGTAATATAAGTTATAATTGATTAAAATGAACTTCAATTGTTGAAGTGATAAATTTGAAATTGATCAAATAAACTTAATCGAATTCAATTGAAGTTCAATTGATTAATTGAGTTCAATTTAATAAATTGAATTTCTATTTAATTAAATTCAATTCAATTGATCAATTTTCTATTTAATTAATTGATGATTAAATCTAAGTTTAATTTAATTAATCAATTGAACCCTAATTTAATTAATAAAACCCAATTTAAGTTAAATGTTTCTATTTGATTGTCATGTCTAGATCGGACCTAATTGAAAAACCTGCAAGAAAACAATTCGAGAACCAAACTGAATCCAAAATCAACCAAAAAATGATCAAATTTATATTTAATTTAAGTTTAATTAAATAATTTCATTTTAATCAAACTCATGAACTTAAATTTAAGTTAAATTCAGTCGATTATAACTTATATTAATCAATTGAAATATAATTCAATTAATCAGTTAAATTATAAATTAATCGAATTAAGTTCAATTAATCTTAATAAATTAAATTTCAATTAATAAATTAAATTCCAATTTAATTAAATAAGTTCAACTAATAATTTTCAAATGAATTAATTGAACTTTTGAACTTCAATTTAAGTTCAATTTAATATTAATCAATTAAATCACAATTTAAATAAATCAAATTTATTGAACTCTAATTTAAACCAATTAATCAATTTTTATTTAATTAATTGAAGTTCAATTTAATAAATTCATATTCAAGTAATCAATTGAATCCTAATTCAATGAATTAAACTCCAATTTATTCTAATTAAGTTCAAATAATTAATTTTAATTTAATCAATTATTAATATGATCAATTGAACAGTTGAACTTCAATTTAAATACAATTTAATTAATTATAATTTATATTAATCAATTGAACTACAAAAATAATTTAAATTTAATTAATCAGTTGAATCCCAAATTAATATAATTATATTTGATTAAATATTTTTTATCAAATCAATTTATTTCTATTAATTTCAATAAATCAATTTTCATATAATCAATTAAACTTCAATTAAATTAATAAATTCAATTTAAATTCAATGTTTCTATTTGATTGTCATTTTTAGATTCGACCCAATCCAAAAATCCTCTTGAAGATAACTTGAAAAGTACAACCCAAACTCGAAAATGACCAGAAGATGACCCAATTTAATTAGTTGAAACATTCTTCAATTTAAGTTTAATTTAATCAATTATGACTTATATTAAACAATTCAATTCAATTAATCAATTGAACCCTAATTTAATAAATTGAGCTCCAATTTAATCGAATTAATTTTAATTAATCAATTTCATTTTACTCAATTGAACTATTGAATCCCAATTTAAATTCAATTTAATCAACTATAACGTATATTAATCAATTGAGTTTCAATTTAATAAATTTAAATTCATTTAATATATTAACACACTAAATTTATACAATTAAATTTAATTAATTTATTTTGTAATCAATTGCATCCCCATTTAAGATAAGTTATTCAATCAAAGTTCAATTAAACCTCACAAATTGTCCATCAATTTCCGACATACTCCATCAATTAGTCATCATTCATAAGGTTTTATAATTTTATTTTTCTTTCTTATTTATCACACTATATGTTTGAGAATGAGTAGTAATCCACTTATCCTATTTTAACAATATCCTTACATATTTTAATTAAAATTTAGGGTTATTAAACTTTAAGAAAATCGAATGAATGATTAAAGGTTATGCTTTTGTTGTTACAAATTTTAGAGACGCGTCATAAAGTGTACAAGAATTTACTCTTCTTGGTGTTGCCTTTGTCTTGTTAACTATAATGTTCCAAATTTTCATGAGGAAATTTATAGTTTTTGTTATCAATGGATTTGGTTGTAAAATAAAAATTAATTTTTATATGTTAATTTATCATTAATTCAATTTATAAATAAATATTTTGATGTAATTTAGAGGGAAAGTAAACTTTTTTCCATTTTGGTTAGATTTCGAGTTGTACATTGTAACCCAATACTCTAATAAAGAGTTATCACAAGTTACGGGCCTAACTTGGACTTTAATTTTTGCTTTTAAACCAGTTTATATAATGGATTCAGATACATATTGAATTATGAAGATCGTTTATTCAAATATGTGAAATAAAAATAAAAATATGTATTTTCTGTAATTAGATTTTGATAAATTAATTAATATAAAATAAGTTAATTAATTATAAATTACATGTTCATTATTTTTAAATTTATCAGTTATAATTTACAGATTCGTTATTTATGACTTGCATTTCATCATTTTGAACTAAAAAGTTCGTTGTTTAAAAGTTACATGTTCATCATTTACAATTTATAGATTTATCGTTTATAATTTTCAAATTTATCGTTTAGAACTTGTTATTTTATCATTTATAAATTTATCGTTTATAATTTGCAGATTTATCGTTTTGAATTTACATATTCATAATTTTGAAAAGACATAGTATAATTATTTAGAATTTACATATTTATCGTTTATATTTTACAATTTTATCATTTACAATTTACATGTTCTTTATTTTGAATTTACAATTTTATAGTGTAAAAACTATAAATTTATCATTTAAAACTTGTACATTCATCATTTACAAGTTTATTATTTACAACTTGCAAGTTTATTACTTAAAAGTTCATTATTTCTATTAAATATATAATATTTACCTTTCAGCAATACAATTTTTTTCTCTATATTATTCATTTTAGTTCAAATATTTTAATTTTCAAATATTTTATTTAACAAATATATCCAAATAAATATTTTCATCACAAATAATAAAAATAATAACTAAAACATTCAAACTGAATTTTTTTTAAAACAGTTTTGCAATTAAAAAACATGTTTTTTTATTTTTTTGAAAAAAAAAAGAAAAATATAATAATTATAATGAAAAAAATTATTAATACGATAATTATTTTTATTTAATGTTGGAATCATAATATGAAAAAAAAAAACTGAACCTAAATAATTTCGGAGGAAGAAAATATATTGGGCTTAGGCCCATGATTATCGAAATTGGTTGGAGGATCGGGAACTCTGAGATGTAACAGACGTGTCATCTCCATAGGATGTCTATATACAAAGTGACCAATTTACTCCAAAGCCAGATAGAAATGGCGGTGGTAATCAACTAGAAATTTCCAGTCATTCTCTGCTTCGCGGACGAAATTTATACTCTACATCAAGCACCAGCATTTCCTCTACCCGCTGCTCCTCATAGGCGTCGCCCTCCACGGACTAGCAACACCAGAAGCGTGCGGTGGTATGCGGTGGCGGTATGATTGGAGTTTGCGCAGCCTACTTTTTAAGCAAAGAAGGGCGTGCCGTCACGCCTGGATGTCGGTCACCTGAATTCTTGTCGAGTCTTGTTTGGAGTATGTAACGTAAAGAATTAGTTTTGTTGCAACGACTGGTTGAGTCAATTGGTGTCTTCCACGCGCCTTACAGCTGTCAGATTGCTCGGATCGAATGGATATTCATCGCTGCAATTCCTCCTCCGATCTACATTTTAATCCCTTTTTAGTCTTTCCACCGGCATGAAGACTGTCCCTGCTAGCTCTATGGGCCTCTCATCGCCAGAATTAGCAGATCTCTTCTTTTCGGTTTATTTTAAAAAATAGAGGAGAGATATTTAAGTCCAGAGAAACCAAAGGAGAGAACTTTATTTATTTAATAATCTATATTAGGGTTCTATTCAAAAAAAAAGAAAAAAAGAAAAATTATAAACATCGGGTTTCTCTTTAGCCTTTAACCTTTGACTGTCTAAAAATTTTATGCACATCCAACGGTTGCGCACAGTGAAGCACAAACAGTGGGGACCCACCGAATATTGACCCCATTTTAGGCCATTAGATTAAAATAGGCAAGTATTTCCCCATAAAATAGAGTGGTGTTTTTTTCTGTGTTATCTCTTTGCAGCCACGGCCCGCATAAAGCTAAGAACTAAAGGGCCTCTGTGCGAAGACGGGCAAAATTAGGGTTTAGTTTGAGGAGCAACTAAATTACATTCAATTTGTAGGGTTTCTTCCATATTTCATAGCTCATAAGGTATTCTTTTTCCTCCCTTCTATAAATGTTGTATATAATTGTATTAAATTTAGTATCTGTGCGTTTCGGGACTTGAAAAATTCAATTAATTATAGCTTTCGTTTGGTGTAATTTGTTCTGTTATCTTTAGATTGCTGAGGTTAATGTTTTAGTTCTGTGTCGGTGAAGCTGTTTGGCTCATGTACTAATGACAGGTTAAGTTTATGGCTTTGGGGTTCTCTGTAACCATTAGGAAGCGTGTAATTGTTTGAATGCTGTTTGGTTGAAGAGCTAGAAAAATTGGGGTTCATAAGTTATTACTTAAATGCAAATATAGCTTATCCTTTTTTTTTTAATTTATATATATATATATATATATATATATATATATATATATATATTTGGATAAATAAAGGTCAGCTGAAGCTCATAGAAACAAACTAATTGGCAATAAGAAATCCCTGAATTATCATGTAAGGATCAAATATGAAGCCCAGGAGGAGGCAAATCCAGAATGCAAGTTCCCAAATCAAAATGCTTGGCATGGTGGTTAGCAAGAAAGTCTGCAGTGAAGTTAGCTTATCTTTTTAATGAGGAAATATGTGCGTATTACATAGGCTATAAATGATATAAGGTGAACTTAGGTCGGACTCAATTTAACATGTTTGTGTTTGAATTTCAAATGAGGGCAAGGAAAGATTATTATGCGTAGTTAACCAGATTTTCCCTGATGGCTACAAAAATGGGCTTTCATTTTAAGGATATTTTGATTAGTATAGTTGAGATTATACAGTTTACTTGCATTTTATCTAATTTACCCATACATTATCAAAGGACATATAGAAAACTAAGAATAAATGGTAGTAATTCATACTTGTTGATGTCAAGGCTCATTAAATAGGGACTTATTAGAAAATTAAGAAATCAATTATACAATAAAAAAAATTGGAGTATAATTTGGAATTGATGAAAAAAGAAAAGCAAGTCTATTTTTGTGGAAGGGGATGAGTATTTTATACTCCCTCTGATCCACTTCAAATGTCCATTTTGGCCTTTTCACTCAGATTAAGAAGATGATTAATTATTGTCAATTTTTTGAACTTCTCATTGCAATTTACATCAGTAACACTAGTAAAAAGAAAGAGTGTAATTTCAATAAGAGTAAAGTGGGAAAATATGTATTAAATACTCCATTTATTTCTGAAATGAACATTTGAAGTGAAACAAAAAAAAATTCAAAATGTACATTTGTGAAGTGGAACGGAGGAAGTATCTATTAATTTATGCTGCTTGTTTAATTGAGTGAAGCAGTAGCAACAATATTTGTTTGAGCATATATGAAATTATTAGTACTCTTAGGTTTTTATCATCTTAAACCCATGCATTCATGTAATTTTCTTTTCTCAACTTAGGTGGGTCATAAAATTACACATTCAGTTGTGCAACAGATATGACGTAAAAAGTGAAGTTGAAGCAACAATATATATATATATATATATATATATATATATATAACACTTATGGTTACTTTGCAAAGTTGTAATGTCATATAAGGATTCAAACATTCTTTCTTTAAATAAAAAATAATTGTACTTATCTTGCATCCGTCTTTTTCTATTGTCTTCTGTTTGATTGAGTACAAAACTTTCTTAAGTGATTTTATTCTCTTGCCTCTTCGTTTTTGTAACTGGCTGTTGTCTTGACATGGCTGAAAATTATGCTTTGTAATGTCAATTACATTAGTTCAATTTCTCATTTCTTATCTTTTGCTTTTTGCTTTTTTCTTTTCTCTTTTGGTGGATGCATTTTCCAGATAGATAATTAAACAATCAACTGGCTATTGTTTTTGGGCCACTGTCAGTATCTAAATTTGAAGAAATTCACTACTTCATTTGATATATATATATATTCACCTGCTGAGCATCATTATCCTCTTCATTATCATTTGTGAATCTCTCTTTCCTGTCTCTAACTGTTGTTGCTTAATCATTTCCCTTAATTGATTTTCATTCACATTGCAACTCCTTGAATCCATATGACTAAGATTCAGTTGAGATTCTTACTCTGCAACTCCATTTGGCCTTTCATTTTCCTTCCACCTTTCCATACTTGTACGCTTCCTTCTGTAAACGCTTTTGGCTTCTGTGCTTCCTTCACAGTTGCTCTGCAAGCTTGTTTCTTAGACACATAAGATGCCGAGGACACGGGGTAATGCTGCTGCTGATAAACCAGATGAACCCGAAAAACCTATGCAATGTGATGAGGGGGTTGACCTTGATGGTGACAATGAACAAGAGGAGACAATGGAGGAAGAGGTGGAGTATGAAGAAGTAGAGGAGGAGGAGGAAGTGGAGGAGATAGAGGAAGAGGAAGAGGAAGAGGAAGAGGTAGAAGAAGAGGAAGAAGTTGAGGAGGGTGACGCTGATCCACAAAAAGGCTCAGACAATGAAGAAGAGGAAGATGAGGAAAAAAGAAAAGCTGAACTTCTTTCACTTCCTGCTCATGGATCAGAGGTGTACCTTGGTGGCATTCCTCATGATGCCACTGAAGAGGATCTAAGGGACTTTTGTGAATCTATAGGTGAAGTTACAGAAGTAAGTAATATTGTCATTATAAATACCATGTCTGTGTGTTCCATATTTAGACCGAATGAATCTTATTTATATGCTAAGAACAGGTGAGGATAATGAAGGGCAAAGATTCAGGGGAGGCCAAAGGGTATGCGTTTGTGATGTTCAGATCAAAAGAGTTAGCTTCTAAGGCCATTGAAGAACTAAACAACACTGAACTTAAGGTATGAAGTTGTTGGTTTCTCTTCCTACAATAATGTCTGCAATTTATACCATTTCAGCTTTATGATGGAAAAGATTCACATGCATTTTGCATGCATTATTTTATCTATATGTTCATTCTGTTTGAGAAAGTACTGGAGTGTCTGAGTTATTGTAGTTTATCTTACTTTTCGCATTACTTTACTTTTCTAGGGAAAAAAGATAAGATGTTCAACATCTCAAGCAAATCATCGGTTGTTCATTGGTAATGTCCCAAGAAACTGGGATGAGGAAGATATGAAGAAGGTTGTGATGAAGATTGGCCCAGGTGTAATTTCTGTGGAATTGTTGAAGGTTTGTTTGTTTTAGACTCCTGGACTTACATCTATATAGATATAAACTTTCTAGTGGAGTACTTTTGTGTTTTTACCATGATGGTGTTCTTAAAGGGTGTCTTGCACTGTTTATGCTTATTAATTTCACTTCTTAATGATTATAGGACCCACAGAACTCCAGCCGGAATCGAGGATTTGCTTTCATTGAGTATTATAATCATGCTTGTGCAGATTACTCAAGAAAAAATATGTCAAACCCGGATTTTAAACTTGATGATAATGCTCCAACTGTGAGCTGGGCTGATCCTAAAAGTGCAGGATCTTCTGCTGCTTCTCAGGTCTTGATATTATTTTTCTTGTTTGTCTTCCATAATATTGTTTTGGCTTGGGCTATTTGCATTTGTATGCTATGTAGCTGATATGATTGTAATACTTCTACTGTTGCCCTTATTTCATTCTTGATACCAATACCAAATATATGCCTGGCTTTGCTTGTAACTATTTCTACTCCTGTCCCTGATTCTTATAGTTTGCTTCTATTATTTATCGCTATGTTTTGTTCTATGTTCATGGAGATGGCTGTGGCTTGCAAATTAAAATGGATCAATTAATTCCTCCCAATTAATGAAATTGATAGTGGATCGTATCTCAAAATTGATTTTATTGTGTTTTCTCCACTTATTTTCTTTAAAGAGATTATTGATATTTCTGTCCTTCCATTGATTCTTTCCAAGTAAGATGGTGGTCTATGCAGAATTATGATGCTGTTACATATAGAGTTTCTTTTATTTTCCTTAATTTTGTCGGGAAGGTTCTTTAGTCATGATTTCCTAAATTTGATGCAGGTGAAGGCAGTGTATGTCAAGAACTTACCAAAAGATATTACCCAAGATCGTTTGAGACAGCTCTTTGAACATCATGGAAAAGTTACTAAAGTGGTTCTCCCACCGGCAAAACCTGGCCATGAAAGGAGCAGATTTGGTTTTGTGCACTTTGCTGAGAGGTCAAGTGCCATGAAAGCACTGAAGAACACTGAGAAATATGAAATTGACGGTGAGCTCCTCTTCTTTTCTTGCATCACTCGTTAACTTATGAATCCTCGTGGTTGATTTGAATTTGTTCTCTGCTTGGCAGGCCAAGTTTTGGATTGCTCCCTTGCAAAGCCCCAAGCAGATCAGAAGACTCCAGGAGGCCCAAATTCACGGAAATCTGTCTTGGCTCCAACCTTCCCTCCTCGTCTAGGTTATGGTCTAGTTGGAGGTGCCTATGGTGCTCTAGGCACAGGATATGGTGCTACTGGCTTTGCACAGGTAAGCACATGCTCACTCTCTCCCTCCTCCCCTTTCCTCCCATGCCTTAGCATGCACATATGCTCGTATTCCCCTCTTCTCCAACATCCACCCCCATCCCAAAAACATGAGTTAGTCAGGAATGTGTCCACACAAAAATTTGATTTTTTTTTTATTGGTTGGGTAAATGTGAGGGATGAGGGATAGTTTATTCCTATTACTGTCACCAACTGTGAGCAAGTTCCTACTAATTGTTGTGTCAAGTTGACAGGTATCTGGTAGCTCTAACTAGGCCTGTTATTTGATTATGGTGATAAAAAGATACCATTATGTATTCTTTTCTCTTTAGCAATTTTTATTGCTTAGATAACATTTTTCTGGCATGTGCATTTGTCTTTGTTGACCTTCGTTAATTGGATAGTGCACGAAGTCAATTTGGGTGCATGTATTGGTGTTGGGTTTGTGTATCATCTCATTGAACTGAAGTTCATGACATTATGTTTGTCTATATCATTAAAAATGGATTAATTTGGGAAAATGGCATATTTTTATAATTATTTTATGATGCCATCTCTAACGTGTCATGAGAAAAATTCATTGGGGAAAATGGCATAATTTGTATGATGGTGAGCAAAATTCTATGACAAGATGCAATAAGGTGTATGTTACTGGCAATAAGATATACAGCCATTAAAATTTTATATCGTGCCCCACAACTTAAATAAAATTTTGCACCTGCTATCAAGGTGTGTACTTGAGAAGGTTTAGATCAATAAGGTGTATGTTACTGGCTTTAAGATATACAGCCATTAAAATTTTATATCACGCCCCACAATTGTCTAAGGTGTGTACTTGAGAAGGTTTAGATGGTTCTCTGTTGGGACATCTCTGCTGTGCATATTGTAATTTTGCAAAAAATTGGCTGCGTGCATTTGCTAATAGATATGATGAATTCTGCAGCCAATGATCTATGGTAGAGGACCAACTCCTGCTGGGATGGCAATGATGCCAATGCTTTTGCCTGATGGAAGGATCGGATATGTCTTGTAAGTATATTCATCCAAAGAAAGTCATGCTTTCTTTTCCCTTCTGGAAATGAGGATGTGCAAATCCGTTAAATTAAATATTGTATGATTTGGTTGTGAGATTGTTATCAATAGTAGACATCTTTCATCATTAAAATGTGCCTGATATACGTATTATGTTCAGAATGCACATCTATTTATTATGGCTTCTTGAATGGTTACACAATAAATATTCTTACATATGTATGTAATTTTCCTGTGTTTCTTCCTTCGAGACTAATATTTGAAAATTTGGATGTAAGCCCTCAGACAGAATAAAAACCATGCTATGTCCAAAGCATAAATATTTTGACTGATTATGATTTGAGAGTTATGACGTGTGTACAAAGATTACCTGTGAAGATCTCAGTGCCATAATGATGGATCTTCCAGCTAAGTAATCATAGGCTTTGTGTTTGGGAAAAATGGTTTTAAAAAAAAAATTATCTTTAATTTTTTTGAGTTTTGAAAACTGTTTTTGGAAAGAAACAGATAAATAGATATTTTTTCTATAAACAGGTTTGAGAAAAATATTATATAAAAAAAATAAAAAATAGTCAATTAAATAAAAAAATTTTAATTTATTTTTTTGACACATAATAGCAATTCCAAACACTCTCATAGTGGTTTAAAAATTCTTCTACTTTCTCTTGCATTTGGCTGTTTTCTTCATATTTAGCTATAAACAATTATTCATTGCAAACAATTTATTTTCTTTATGTTGGCAGTAGGCAACCTGGAATTTAACCACACACCCCTTGTATATTGACTGATTATGACTTGAGTTATGACATGCGTACAAAGATTACCTGTGAAGATCTCAGTGTCATAATGCTGGATCTTCCAGCTAACTACTCATAGTGGTTTTAAAATCTTGTACTTTTCTTGCATTTGGCTATTTTCTTCAAATTCAGCTATTGACATTTACTCATTGCAAACAATTTATTTTCTTATGTTGGCTATAGGCAACAACCTGGAATGCAACCGCACACCCCTTCAGCACAGCCTCGGGCTGGCAGGGGTGGTGGTGTTGGTAGCACAAGCGGTGGAAGACGTAATAATGAGAGCAGCCGTGGACGCAGCCGGTATAACCCATACTAATTTGGTTGCCTTTTAATACAGCCAAGTGCCCAAGGAATGAGGAAAATGTTTCTGCTTAACATTACTTGTTTTGACAATAGAATAAAGGACTTGTCTGGTCCAAGAGACAGAGTACTATCTACATGATAGTAGAGCCTAGATGTGCTACAATCAAACTGCAACTCTAACGAGCGGGACCAAAGATGCGAACAATTAATCGGCTATTGCGCTTGCTCCATTCCTTGTTGCTTGCAGGCCAGAGCTTGCTGGATAGCAGCCTGTGATGGTTGAATCGCACTCGTGATAACTTAGTGACTGTTAATGTAGGATTAGATTCTTACAAAATTGGTTACAGTATTCTGATATTTACTTGAATCAAATTCTTAAGAATTTAAAATATTTGATTGCTTCTGAACAAAGAAATGGTATAGCTCTAATTTCTTTAGCTTCAATATTTGCTACAAATGAAGAATTTACTTTTAGGGCTTAAGCAAATCCCTTGAAATGTAAAACAACTGTGGACTCCATCATACAGGTACTCAAATGTGATCTAGATAAACTAAGGTTTGGCATCAGCAAAGTTATAGGAAGTAAATCTATAATAGTCAATAACATACCTGTATCTGAAGTATATTGGAATACATAATCTGTATATCTAGAAGATGCACTAAAGATGATACAAGGATCTTAAATTTCAGATCCACAAAAGGTACCATTTAGGCTGTCTGGTATAATATTATTGTTATCCTCAAGGCGAAAACTTTCATTCCCCAATATTGAGTTGACTTTCTAAATGCTTCATGACTTCCTGCAGCCTCATTACTTCACAAAAATCTCCTGACCGAAACAAAATCAATGGCAATGCATAAGCAAAGTTTTATCATGGTTCGAGGCAATAAATCAAAGGCCATAAGATAACATTACACCTAAGTATATCAATCTGTAATCTAAAGCTTTTAGCGCAAGTAAGATATTTATAGCAAAAGCTTTTATCAATTGAACCTATACTGCAAATCAGACGATGATTACAAGGTAGGTGCTCCAAGCACTCAATGTTAGAGACTGATGAGTGATTTGGTTATGATTCATTGTACTATGAGTTTATATCCTCAGAAACATTATGTAACATAAATAATATAGTACTCTTTTGGTTATGATGTTACTATTTAGAACTTCAAACTATGCATGTTGCCTACTTACCTTGTAGGCATTTCAAACATAAGCAAACATTCTATGTAAACTTCCTCGAGCATATTTAAACGATACTATAAGCCACAAAGTACTCGGAGAGTATTAACAGGATAAAATTGAGACAGTTAATATCATACTTACTTTACTCGAACATAGTCTAGTGTTAATTAGATGAATGTTGAAAAGTCTTCAGGTGGTTCAATCCAGATATTTTCAAAAGGATCATGTTCTCCCCAGTCATGACACTGCTTACGAGGATAGTATCTACGATCATCAAGAGAGTAAGATATGCAACGCTTTCCAAAGAAACGAACTTTGGAGAAGTAGATACTGTTTCTCATTATCCCAGGGAGGTCGGTTCTTGAATGAGATGATAAGAAACTGGCAAACAGAGTCACATCATCAAGCGTCTTCATCTCTTCCCACACCATGTTTGACTTGTTCAACTTAAATATAATTAGATTCTCACTACGACATGTATAAATAACTAAGATATCTCCATTATGCTCTGACATAAATTTTCCCTTCCACCAATTTTTAGCAAAAAAGTTCTCAGGACACTTGGGTGGAGGCACAACGAGAACGTTTCAAGTCCGTTCCACTGGGTCAAAAACACCAAGCCAGCCTGTAAGACTGAGACAGTAAAAGAGTCCATTGCAAGAAACGATTTTATTCCAGATACTGCTAACAAAAGGCAAGCGATTTTGGTAATTAACAGCAACCCACTGAGTTGCCCCAGGATGACAAGTGCTGATAGCATCAATTGTGGGACTGATGTGCTTAACCGTAAAAATGACACATCTGGCAGATTTTGGGGAAGAAGAGAAGGCAAGTATCTGATAAGTCAATTCAAATCTTGGCAGTTTGATCCCTTCCTTGGTGAATGGATTAAAGAACACACGATGTGTTCTGGGTCTGTATAACAATAACCATCTTTAGTGTAACAAACTCTCGACCCATACAGCTCTGGTATCACAAGTCAATGCGTCTTGCACGGTTCTGGGTCATAAAACTCATACAGATTACCATATTTTGGAAAATACATGAGCCACGGTGATTGGTTTACCACTCTGACAGAAATGGCAGCAGTGTGCAATCTCTTGCAAACCACAGAGGCACGAATATTATCCTCAAGAGTTAAATGGCTAAATAGCATCTCCAGAAGTTCCGTAGGGAGGTGAGACCAAGTTTGCAGCTCCAATTTCTCCTCCTTATTCTTGGTCGTTACCTGTTTAGTATCCATGACAGTTGCAGCCAACCTGCATAGCGAACTCATTCATGACCATAAAATACCAAAACAACTACAAAATATTTTGACTGAAATCAGCGAAAAGGCTTTAGACAGGTCTGCAAATTGAAATTTTGCAAAACACATTTGGAATCTAACAATGGGTAATTAAAGAATGTTCACTATGCAGCTTGCAACACTTCTGCTCCGTTTCTTAAAATAAGACAATTCAATAACCAAAAAGAAAAAAAAGTACTTCAGAAACAATGCAACATCTTTAATTAACATTAAAACTGGAACTAAGAATAGAAAAGTTTGGAAAATTTTTCAAAGAAAAATATCTTCACACATGAATTAAGTAATATCTTCACACATGAATGAAGTACAGGATACGTGCATAACTATATGGTTAGTCGGGTGTTTCATCTAAGCTCAGCCTTCTTAACCATCAATTTATACATTTAAACCATAACCACCACAATAATTTCTCTAAATGAAAGATCATGGCTCAGAAAACCCAAATTGATGCGGAGAGCTAGTAAAGAAACAAAATCCAAATACAAGATATGTAAAACCATACAAATTCCACATGAAAAATTACAATTTGCATTGTTTAATCTACGAGTTGAAATTCATACTTTCGTTCCTTATCAAACTAACTCGATTAAACAGAAGAAATAAGAAGAAAATAACTTACAATTAAAGCAAAAACCTCTTGAAATTCAAACAAGTACAAAAATTCATTAACCGATTTCTCACACCCTTCTCTAAAATTCAAATCACCATTTTCGAATAGCATCCACAAACTAAAACCCAACTAAAAACACCCATCAAAATGTCTAATTTGGTCCAAATTTCCCACAATTGATTATCACGAACAATGATAAAACCTCAAAAAAGAGTATATCATAAAACCCTAACAGAAAGCAAAATGCAATAGAATTAATCAAGAAAGCATATACATACAGAGTTCTTATTCGAAAAAAAAGGAGTAAACAAAAAAACTCACGATTTCAGCTTTCTTCTCTTCCTACCAGCCATTTCTGAACACCCAATTCATCAATTGAATCCACTTCCCACAGAAAAATATACTGAAAAGAGAGACGAGAAAGCACACTCAAATCATAATGTAGAAAACCATCTACAAGTTGGGGAAAAATGGAGGGCTTAAACCATACTGACCCGCCTCTACCTGTCCTTATTTGCTATTTTGCCTCCTACAACGGTTTTTGATCCACTTTCTCCACGTTTGTAATCTATTTTGATCTTTAAAAATACAGAATTATGCGACAATGGCAGAAGAGTGGGTTGGCATATATATATACATATATAAAGCTGTGTAAGAGTTTTTTTTTAATAATTAATTTAATTTTTTAATAAACTTTTTTTTGGTAAAAAATCTATTGTTAATGGTCAGATGCCCTAAATCTATTATTGGCAGTTCAAAATGAGTTTTTTAGTTAAAGATAGATCTCAAATAGATCTTCCTCTGCTCCTGCTCTCACCTTTGCCTTGATTATAGATGAATTTCAAAAAAATACTAAGATTCATTTAGTGAGAATGTCTTAAGCATTTCAAAATGAACTATGTAAAAACTCTATTTTATAATTAAGCTTTTGTTACTTGAAGAAATATTAAGCTCCACGACCAAGGTATAACTCCCCAATACCAACCCAGACAACATTCAACTATTTTCTATAGTAATAATAATGTAAAATTTGTCCATTTTTGCAGCAATACCAAGTTGGGTATGTGAAAAGTTATGGTAATCTAAGTGATTTATATCAGTCAGTTAGAGATGACTATGGACATGGAACGCATACAATATCCACAGCAGCAGGATTGGATGTTTAGTACTCTGATGAATTGGGACAACGATTTTTGGTACTGAAAGGGGTAGCTCCTGCAGCTCGTATAGCAGTCTATAAAGTATGTTGGCATAAATTTTGTGAGAGTTCAGATGTTCTTAAGGCTTCTGATGATGCAATTAGCGACAAGGTTGATCTTGTCACCATGTCTCTTGGTCCATATCACTACTCAAATTTGTGGGAAGATGGTTATTCCATCGGATCTTTATATGCTTGTGTCAGTGGAATTCTTACTGTTTCTTCTGCGGGTAATGATGTCCTGGTGCTGTCACTAATCTTGCACCTTGGGTTTTAACCGTTGCAGCTACTTCTATTGATCGAGAATTCTGCTGTGATGTTGTTCTTGGTGATGTCCAAGTTTTAAAGGCAACCCAATCATTTTACATAGTTTTTAAAGTTCAGATTTTTGCTTGTTCTTCAATATTCTTATTCTAGCCACAAGTTAACTATTTGTAGGGTAATGGGTTTAACCCGTATGATTTTACTGATCAAGAATATGGCCAAATGATGCATTACGAATTTTGAGGAGCATTTATTCTCTCTTTATTTATATTTATATTTTACACTCGTATATGATAGGTTTTTTTTTTTTTTGGTATGACTAATGCCTTCTGTCTCACCAGTGACTGTACGCCAGACCAATTGAACCAGTATTACATCCAGGGGAAGATAGTGGTTTGCAGTTTTAGTAGAAACGATTATTTTCATAAAGCAGATTTTGTAAGAAATGCAAAAGGAATTGGTGTGATATTTGTAGACAGAATGGAAATGCAAATGGTATTGTGCAGTTACTTTTTGTCCACTCCCATTCTACCATTGGTCTTCGTGAATATGAAATTTTGCTGAACTACATGATTTCGAATTATTACAAGAGGTAATTCATTTTTCAGTTTTCTTTATAATTAATGACTTTTAATCATAATGTTATATTCTAATAAATGATGGTTTATTTGATAGTATGAGATCAACAGTTAGCATTCTAAGAACAAAGACAAGTATTCACACAAGTCCAGCGCCACAATTGGCCTATTTTTTGCAACTTATCCCCGCACAGTATTGCCAGAACATATAAATATATCTAACATATCCAATAACAATAATATAAGAATGATAAAGATTATGCGTTAATGTCTTGCCCTCATATTTCGGGTGTTGCTGGGGTTTTAAAGAGTGCTTATAAAAATTGGGGACCTGGATAGATAAAGTGAGCTTTAGGTGTAAAACTAACTATAATCTGGTAATTTAGTTTTAAGTTGATAATCTAGTCGTAACTGATAATTTAACAACTAAAAATCTATTAATTTATTCAATTAAAATATTTAATAAAACCAACTGAAAAAGTAATAGACAAATGTAAAATAACATAAAAGGATATGTTTATATTATTCAAAAATATTATATAAAATTTATTTATATACATAATACAAACGAATTATGTATAATATATATGTATATTAAATAATATAATGTAATAAATACATATATCTTTATTATATAACATTCCATTATTATTATTTACGTACATATTAAATAATTTTATAATTATATTATTATTATAAAATGATAAAAATAATAAGGATAAAAAAGAAAAAAAAATCATAATCTACTAGCTTATAAAAAAAGCTAGTTCTACTAGCATTTTATTTTGAAAATTATAATCTAGCTTTTTTGTTTTTCCAAATAAGTTATTTTAACAAATACAAATTATTGGTTAAATTAGATTATTTTTATAGAAAAACTATATTATAATCTAGTTTGTTACAGTGCCTTAATGACAATAGGTTAGTATTTGCATTACCCATTTTTTTCCTCAATTATGGACACTCGCATTTTTGTTTTGTTTTTTCAATATAGCTACATGGCTTGACAACACTGGAAACCACATACTATCTGGAGATAAAACACCATTTGATTTATGATCAGGTCACGTCGTAGCAGATTTTGTATTCAATCCAGGATTGGTACATGACATGGAGGAGAATGATATAAGACCGTTTCTTTGCACCCAAGGCTAAATGCCCTCTTGGTCCTATAAACAACCAGATGCTGATCTAACTGTTTTAACCCATTCTATCTATTGTCGAACACTAACACTGCATCCTTTTATCTCAACTATCCTTGCTCTCTTTTACCGTTCAAAGAACTCGCCCTTTTACCGTTCAAAGAACCCTTACTTTGGTTTCAGAAGAAGCTGGTGGTGTTCATGAGGTAACCATTCACCACCTATGCTTGATTTTCGCAAAATCCTCGATAGAACTACTGTGTCGCATTTGTACACATAAATGCCTATGCAAATGTTTATGGGTATATAGTGTTGTCAGATGGTAATGGGCACAATGTTAAAAATACTTTTGCCCTTATTATATTATATTGACAAGTTATTTGGTATATTTTTGTCAAAGGGGATTTTATTTTCATTTGTTTATATTTTTTGCAGTTATCTTAACGTGGATTGACATCATATCGTTTTGCTTTCTATGGTATTGAATTGGTCTTGTGCTTTGAATATTAGCTTAAGGCTCAATTTTGAAACCCAACATAATTCAATACCCATACCAATAGAGAGAAAAAAATATAACAAAATATATTCTGTTCATTCCTCACAAAAGGAATCAAAACCAATCAAGAGTCATTCTTTCATACACAGAAATCCAGAAATCAGAATATTAATTGAATAAGTTAAACAAAACATGTAATTATATAATTAGCAACAAATAGGGCATTGTATCAATCCATTCTCATTGCATTCACCACATCTCACCATCTTCTTCTGTTGCTCATCCAAAACCTTGCAGCTTCCTTTACACTCCACACACATAACAAACCGTACACCTGCGCATCCTTCACATCCTCCGGCTATCCTTCTCTGAATCCCATTAAACAGAACCCCCAATTTCCCCTCTTCCTCCATTTTCACCACTTGATCAGCACCCCCTATTAACCTCCCTTTAACAAACACTAGTGGAACTTTCACTTCCTTTGCTCCTATTAGACCTCTTAGCTCCTCCTTTAAACCCGAATCCATGGAGATATCTCTTTCGAGGATATGAATACGGTATGACTCAAGAATAGACCTTACTGTGTTACAATCCTCAAATGTTTTTCTGATTCCTCTCAATGTAGTAGTGTAGATCACAACCGCATTATCCCCACCAGGCGGGCATTTTCGTTTGAAAGAGCTAAGAATAGATTCTGATTCTTTCGAATTATTTAACTTTCGAGGCTTCGGAGTTAGGGAGATGATTGTCTTGATTTGCTCTTCCTCTTCAGATAACTCTCTTTCATACAATGCAACCAGTTCTGGATCAAACAGAGGACTGAAACTCCTCCTCCTTGATGAAATCTCAGAATTATCGCAATCAGCACTCTCTGTTTTAGTCCTGACGGGGGATTCTTTCACTGGATAACTCAATCGCAGCACTGCCTTACTCGATTTCCCTGGTGAATTATTGGCTTGAAAAACCTGTCTTGGGATAAAATCTGATTTTCCTCTTACCTTATTCTCTTTCCCACCAAATGTCTTGGCCTTTCTTGGAGATCCAATCTGATTCAAGAACTTCAATGGACTCCTTGCATCTATATCTGCAAACCCGCGAAGCAAAGCTCTCGATTTGGGGCTTTTCTTGGGACGTTGATGATGGTGATTTGAAACTGGTACTCCCTCTTCAAGATCTTCCATAAGTTCCCATGCATTAATGACTTCTGGCTCATCACGATTAGGTGATGGTCTTTGCAGCTGTTTCTTACACTCTGCTATGATCTCCTTGATGGGTTCTTCTATGTTTTCTTCTTCTTCTTCTTCATGTTCTTCTTGCTGCTGCTGTTTTTCTTTGATGTCGAGTTTGAGAGCACCGTAGGTTGTCGAAGTGAGAGAGACCTCATGCTTAACACACCCTCTGCCGCCATGGTTTACGATGATGTCTTGATGGAGTTCTTTCCTGAATAGCTTTGATGAAACACAGCCCATTGATTCACTGATTTTGTGGGGTTTGCTCTGTTTCCTACCCCTGTTTTTTTCAGTTTTTTGGTTGGGCTTGCAGTTTTCAAAGAGAAGCAAGTGGAGGTGGGCGAGTGAGTTTTTTGTTTTTGATTTTTTTTCCTAAAAAAATGCTTTAACGGTTATCCTGTCCTGTCTGCAACGGGCCCTAACGGTCGATTTTTTCGAATAGATTTTAGCGTTTCTTCCGAAAGTCCTTGTTATTTTCAGTTATTAGTTAAATATCGAGTCACTTTTTGCTGAATTTCAAACTCGCCCCATTTTCTGTATATAGTTTTTACTGTTTGGTAAAATTACCTTTTTGTTGATAATTGGTTTGAATATAAGAAGTTTGATAAAAGTATTTGATAAAACTAACTGAAAAAATGTAAAAATGTAAAATGATATAAATTGATATGTTTATATTATATAAAATTTATTTAAATAAATAATATAAATGAATTATGTAATATATATGCATATTAAATGATATAAAAATTATATTAAATATTTTATACTAATATAATAAATGTGTCTATATTTATTATATAATTTTATTATTATTATTATTATTATTATTATTATTATTATTATTATTATATGTACATATTAAATAATTTTATAATTATATTATTATTATTATTATAATAAAAAATAAAAATAAAAGAGAAGAAATTATAATTTATTAGCTTATAAAAAAATAAATTTTGGATATTATAATTTAGTTTTTTTTCTAAATAAAATATTTTATTCAAACTAGATTATTTATATAGTAAAATTAGATTATAATTTAGATTATTATAATATATTTTAGTGTTATCAAATATTACATTCGTCCATTTATTATATATATATATATATATTCATCCCATTATTGATTCTGCACCATCTTCGAAACATTTATTTTTGGGTAATTGTAAAAGATAAAATAGCCATTTTCTAACCAATTTATACCTAAATGGCCAAGGGGGTTTGTTTGTTTGTTTTTTTTGCCTAAGCCCAACAATAACAAAAAGACAAATAGTTATTGACTGAGCTTATTGCACCAAATATTAAAATTAGATTTTGGTAAAAAAAAAAAAAAAAAGAACATTCATTTAAAAATTGCAATAATGAAATTAGAAAAGCCATAATTTTGAACCACTGATCATGCTGCTTTCCATAGGTCTAAAGCTTTCACATTTTGCAAACCAATCATAAGCGAAAATTGATTTCAATATGAGTTGAGTAAGAATTAGAAGTACTGAATAATAGCGTGAAGAATTCTTCAGAATTAAACAAATTTGGGAAAATTTCAAATGTAACGCTTTTGAGTATGAATTATTTCAAAATTCAAAAGTTTTATCTTTTGGCTCAAAAAAAAAAAAATTCCTAAAAGGAAAACATAAGCAATAGGCTCTATGTAGGTAGGCGATCCCTTTTAAGAGTATGGATGTGTGTGTTTGGATTGAATAAATGCTTAGAAATTCGTTAAACTGTATCTTGGAGTTATTGCATTTTCATATTTAAAAAATCTTACTGTCAACAAATTGTTAGGAGATTATTAGATAGGTAATATTTTTTTCGTAAGAACATATGAAATGCTAATCAACAAAAATATGATAGTATTTTTAGCAATTCTCAAATATATTTTAACAATATGTTTGAAATTATTTTTCCAAGAAAAATAGGTTTGAAGTTCAATTTTTTTTTCTTTCTGAATATGGCAAGTATGACCTCATTCATTTTTTATCATCAAAATTTAAAAAAAAAAAATCCAAAATACAATTTCCTATAATTTTCACGAGTCCTTAGATTGGATCCCATCAATTTGTTAAAGCCCATAGTTCAACACTTCGACTTTGACAAATTATTATGAAAGTTTTAGGCCCATTTAGGACATTAATTGAAACGGGCCATAAGCCCACAATTTAAATCTGAGAAAATAAAAGAAAAACATTTGTTAACTGCAGGTTTCTTTTTTCTATATATGTATATTTCTTTTGATATATAAATATATTTGTTTCGGTTTGGATCGTTTTTATCAAATTTTAATTTAAATAATTTTTGGATTAATTTATTCAAATTTTAAAATTGGAATTAATTTTTTTTAAAAAAAATAATAAGTTGAGACAGATTTTTGTGATCCTACTTTATTTAGATTTAGTGTTGTACGTACTAGAAAAATATAATTGTTAGGAATTAGGGGCTGGATCATTATTAAAAAAAAAGGAAAAGAAATTGACGTGATTTGATTTGGTTAATATATGCACTGCTCTTGATTCCCACAAATTAATATTTTGCAAGGAGAATATGTCAATTTTTCTTGAGCTTGGACTCCGTAGAAAATTTTAATTTTTTTTTTTCTGTTCTACATCACAACTCCCTAATAAATCCCAACGCCATTAAAAAAATAATAGAAAGAAAAGAAATATAATAAAGTAAAGTAATAATTGAACAAAACAATTTCCAAAAGTAATATAATATTATAGTACAGAATTGTGAGAAAATTAAAAAACAATTTAAGGTCCACTTCATTAGCTATTATTAAATTACACGAATCAATATTTCACAAATAAACTAGCACTTGTTTGAAAAATACAAAAGTAAATTAGGAACTCAAATTTGAATGTGATATTCTAGAAACCTTTTTTCACATATTTTTATCATAAAAGCCCTTTATTTATTTATTTATTTATTTTTGGAAATCTTTATCGTAAAGCTAAAAATCCATGGATCCTTATTTAGACATTTCAATTAGGATTAGCCAATAAAATTTTAGGTATGATTACTTTAATATGGTACTGGCCCGTACTTATTATGTCTTTCTTCTTTACGAGGAAACTACTTTTCTGGCTGCTTGGAGAAACACTGAGATTTTGTTACTAAGTTTTTTATTATTATTATTATTAAATAATGCTACCAACACTTTATCATATATTTTTTATTATATACTTCAAATGTAAAATTAAAATATATGGGTATTTTTTCAATTAAAAAAAGAGAAATTCAATTAAAATCAAAATAGAAGTATGAATGCTCAATTAAAAAAAAAAAAGAAGAAGCTATAGTTCAAATACCCTAAAATGCATTTTGCCTATTTTTTAGAATAAATCAAACTCTGTCTTATTAAAATACTTATTCATGACTATAAAAGATAATTAATCACTAAAAAATATTTTATAAGATTTTACTTACTCTTGCTATATTGATATTAATTCGAGTCAAATATAAACCCCTTGTTTCTCATCAAATAAGATACTTCAACTCAGGAGAAAAAAAAAAAGAAAAAAAGAAATTGAACTCAAAAATCTGATTCGATCTAAAAAATTCTCTTTTAAGACTTAATTATTAGTGTGGACGTATTGAAATCCAAATTTTATCAATAATTATGGCATGGGATGTTGAAATCATAACGACAAGGTAATGAATAATAATATATACCAAAAAAAAAATTCTTCATATATATATATATTTGCTATATATTCTCAAATAATAATAATAATAATAATATTAAAAAAAACTGAAAAATAATTTAAAGAGATCAATTAAGAATTGGTCTCCATATATAGCTTGTTCTTGATAGGGAATCTACTTTTGTAAGAAAAGTTTCTAACTTCCAGAGATTTACCAATTAAGTGCTTAAATTTTCATGGAGGGAGCCATGTGAAACCAGAAACACCAATATTTGTCTCTGTGTGCGCATACAAACAAAACCAAGAAATAATAAATAAGATATTTACGTGGTGTTCAATAAAATTTGACTATATATATAATGTTTATCTAAATAATTAGCCGCTAATTATATATTATTTTCCAAATAAATTTTCAGCTACTTGAGAAAATTGAGAACTATATATATATGACATAATTAAATTCTTCCTGCATGCGTTTCACGTAAATTTCAGCCTTTTTTGCATTGAAGTTGATAATAATCATGTTTTTCAACAAAATAATGTCAAATGAAAACTAAAAGTTTGAAAAATAAAACAGAGTTGCATCAAGATTTACTGAAATTATACTAATTAATAGAAATTTATGATATTATAAGAAAATTACTCCTCATTATATATAAATTTTTTACCTAGACCTCGTCTGTATCTCCATTATTCAAAGATTAATGAATATAAAAATTAATCTGATTTAAAAAAAAATCCATATATAAGAGTTGTAGTAGCAATTGGTCTCCTTACCTTGTTTTGATTGCGGAGATTCAACTTCAATAAGAAATTAAGATATAAGTTCTAGAACTAAAAGTTCAAGAAGAAGCTTCTATTATTGCTCACATAATGTTGTTGTAATATTTTTGATACAGCCTTTTTTTTTCAGAGGCCACAGAATTAATTTATTTAGTGAGATTTATTTTAAAAAAACAAAATTGGTATCATTTCTCGATTTATTCTTGTATTAATTCCAGTTTTATTGGTCAATTTCATATTTTGTACACAAAATTACCTCTTTTGTCCAATTCAATAATCCATTTATTTGGCAAAAAATTGTTATCTTTTAAGGCAATAATCAATCTTTGAAATTGAAAATATTTTAATTAATATTTATTAGATACTGGAGTTTTTCCTAATTAAATAAGAAACTGGAAGTCTCAGTGAGTATAAAATATGTTCTTGCTTTTCAACTTTAACTAGGGGAAACATTAGTTCATATCTTCTAGAAAAAATACATTTTTTTTCTAGAAACTATTAAGTACTCAATTTGTGGATGGTGAGAGCTAGAGAAGGCTCAAGAACTAGGTTCCTAATTATTTTTCTTTTTTCCAAAAAGAACTAAGTTTGCTCCTAAAAACTGTGATATATCATTAACTTAAAGTAATTAAATAGATAATATATAAAATATTAATAAAAATATAAAATAATAAGGAAGAAAGAAGAGCAAATGAATTAAAATAAAGGAAAGAGATTACAAACAAGGCGCTTAAGCAATTTTTTATATGAGAAATGCTAATAATATTTTTGTAATAATTTATTGGATACTTATTTTATAATTGATCGATGTTATTAAATTTAATTTATTAGATAAATAAGTAAATTTGGTAATTAATTTTTTTATGATATGAACCAATTATATAACAATAATTAAAAAAAAGCGTTAGAAAAAAAAGTTCACTGTCATTTCTCTTGCTCAAATTAAAATTGAATTCCGAATACCATTAAGTTGGAACTCGCATAGGTGCCACTCATTTCACTAACAAAAACAAAAATATCACATTTTTGTTTGAAAAAAATATCTCATAGGTCCCACTTATAGAGAGACCTTTCGCCTTTTTTTTTCATACAATAAAGATTCGATTTATATTTTCATTCAAATTTAAAAATAATTTCTGAGATTAATTTCATATTTTTTTACATAAAAATCATCTCATTAATAAAAATATAG
Source organism: Triadica sebifera (assembly GCA_023653625.1). Lineage (NCBI taxonomy): Eukaryota > Viridiplantae > Streptophyta > Magnoliopsida > Malpighiales > Euphorbiaceae > Triadica > Triadica sebifera. The sequence continues at coordinate 24,475,616 of CM042908.1, read as the reverse complement.
ACAAAATCTAAATAAGAAATATTATCGGATCATATAGAGCATTGTGAACGGCTCTCTCTTTCTTGGCATTCTATCAATTTGGACATCGACTGAACATTTGTGTATAAACTCTTACACTTTTTATTTTTTTGAATTTAGGGTTTTAATTAAAATTGGAAATTAATTATAATCTAAAATATTAAAAATAGGTTCATATATCTTTTTCTCTTTAGTTTAGAGAAAGTTGCCACTTTATTCAGCTCTATGAAAACACGAGACCTTTGTTGAATAGAATCTACAACAACTTTTTATCCTTTATATGGGTTTCAATATAAATTAATTGTGATTCACATGTTAGTAAATAGTCTTCTCTTCTACATTAAATGAGATAAGGATATGTATATGTATATGTGTGCATTTAAATAATGTCCTACTCCCATAGCTTTGACATATCTATCATTTTAGCTTTAATTATATAAAAATATAATTCATAGCTTTTACACACAGCTTGTAATTTTAAAAAAAAAAATTGTTTAAACAATACGACAATATATGAAATCATGCAAATTTAAATTTAAAATGAATGGATTTGGATTATAAACTGATTGATCCATTTATAATACAGTAAAAAAATTCTCTCTTAAAAAGAGTTGATCCGCACAATCTATATAAGATACATTTTAATTCGTTTATTTAATCGGATTGACATATTAAAATATGTATATATATCATAATTATACACGGTTATAATTAAATAGATTAAACGAGTCTTGTCGTATTATATGTACATGATATAAACACATAATTATATACAATTATATATGATGTAATTAATTATATAATTATAATTAAACGGATCATAACATATAATCCGTATTATAAATATATTCATATATATAATTCAGACTCGACCAAGTAATTGTGTTATATTCAAATTTACTATATTTGTATTACAATTGAATATTAATACATCCGTTTATGATATCTTAACATGTCAGCTCTACCTTTACATTCATCTTCTCCTTTCATATTTTATTAATCTTATTATATATATTAATTGGACATATATATTATGCGTGCATATAGAAAATCATGTATGCTATCTAATAATTTCTTAAGATCATTTAAAAATATTTTTAGTACACAAAGCTTCTTGTGTTATATATACCAGAGGATTATTAAATTAATCACATAAGTATTTTAATATTTAATTAGTTAAAAATAGCAAGGCTCATTTTCTTTAAGGCGATTATTCCGTATATCTTCTCTACGGATACATTATTATCTAAATTTAAGTAATTAAAGAGATCTTATATTTTATGGGAATATTTGATGATTCATTTCATTAGATAATCTGATCAATGAATAGAAAATCCATGTGATAAACATAAATTATAATTAAGCATTATCATGAATAACGAGGGAGATTATAAGCTGAATTACTCAATTTATGATTATTCATCATAATTTCCAAAAATCAAGCTAATTTTTAACAAATATTGAACAGAAAATAATTTTTCTATATCTTCAGAAAAAAAATTTTGTATCTTTAGTAATTGTTTTGGTAAAGATTGGGCACTTAACATATCCTGGGTCTCTTCAGAAATTTATTTATTTGATAACTAAAGAAAGAAAAGATGAAATTAAGAAGGAAGAAAGAAGATTCTCCAAAAAGAAAAAAAAAAAAAGGGTTAATGGCCTAATGTGCCATGTTCGAGAAGTTTAAAAGGAATTTGAGATGTGAAAAAATAGCCTTTTCGGCGGCGGCTTATGTTTTTTTTTTTTTTTCTGTGGGAGCCAATGGAAAAGGTTCCGTCGTCAAAGCAACGTGGTTTGACTTTTCCTGTTCTTGCTGCCCAATCTTTGCAACTTTGCTTTCTCTCTAGTCTCTATACAATTGTTAATATTCTTTTATTTTTATTTATTACAATATAATATATAATTCCTTTGAAATATTTTATCAATTCACGGCTTGGCTTGGCTTGATTCCCATTCTAGTAATTAATTAAATTAATTAGACTTTGTCTTCAAAATTTTAATCCATATATTCTGAGATAATACTATATTATTATATAAAAAATTAGTTTTATTTATAAATATAAAATAATTTTTTAGGTTACCTTTTTAGTAAGATAAAATAATTATTTATTTGGTTTATAAATAAATATATCAATTGGATTAGGAATTTTTTTTCTTAAATTCGTATTGAATATTTATTTAGAAAAAATATTTTTTAATCCCCCCCCCAAAAAAAAAAAGGAATGCTCATTTCTATTTTCATACATATTAAAAAAATTGCAACTATAGTTTAAACTCTCTCTCTATATATATTCTTAACATATTCCTATATTTATTTTTGAAATTATAAAAATAAAAAATGATAATTCGTTGTTATGTTATTAATAACAAAGCACATTAAACAACATATAATAAAAAATTAACTTAATAATTATTTATTCAATCAAACAAGAAAATAAAAATAATTTTAGGCACATTAAAAAAAGAAAGTGAGAATATATAGACAAATAGCAATAAAAATGCATTTATATTGAAAGTGGTTACGATTTTTTTGATTTATTATGAGATTCAGTAGATTTTAGATTACACAATAGATGGTAGTCAACTATTTGCACTCATTATAAAATTATTAAATTTCTATTGGTGGATTGGTACCGAGGAGACTCAAATATGAAATTTTTCTTAATTCTTATAACTATTTGATTGGCCTGGCAGTGGTTACCATTACTTACAAGTTACATGAAAGAAATCATCTTGAAAACTATCGCATGCACACTAATCATGGGTTAAAATGTAAGATCACCATTTAGTATATTGTATATGCTTATTAATACAAAGCTACGAAATACAAATACTATGTAATTAGAGTAAAGTGAGTCATAATTCATAAATATGATAAAGAATAATTACAAATTGAAAAACAAAAGTCATGCTATAATTATTAGTGCAATCGGAATGATAAGCTGTCTCTTATGGCACGTTTGTTTCTTCCTTTCTTTTTCATCTTTAGTGACAAGGCAGCGTTCGTTGAGGGTTGATTTCATCATTTCCTCAGCTCGTTGTTAGCTAAAAGATGACCAAATATCACTACCTCCTAATAAAATTCTGTGGATAAGAAAAGCAGAAAAATTATCACCCAAAAAAAAAAAGCAGATAAATATGTTAATTGATTAGTCCAAAATAAAGTTTTATTAATAGAATAATTTAACTTATGTTAATTGGAAAATGAATTTATTTTCCCAAGTTATTATCTAGATTTTAAATTTTACCAATCAATTAATGATTTAATCTGACAAATTCTCTGATAGCATTTAATGATTTTTGGTATGTTCAGTTTAGAATTTCACAATATTAGTTGTTTGGTTCATTTATTAATATTTCTTATTTGTCCTATTTTGATAGATTTATTTGTATTATCACATAAATTAAGAAATGTAGTAAATACTATTAAAAATATGTATTTTGCCTAACATAATTCTACATAAATTATGGAAATTATTGAAAAATTAAGATAAAATATTTGTTGATAACAAAAGTTAATAGTATTTTAATTTTCTTGTCAAATATATTTGGATTTGGACTAATCAAACATTTGTAATTATATGCCACATATTTTGAATTTATCTCTCACTTAAACTATTTTATCAAATTCTCATATTTCTCCGAAGGAAGAGAGCAATTATTATTTCTGTTGGCATTGTTCATAAAAATAAAAAAAAAATTGAACGTTAAACTCAAATGTTTCTTGTCTGCAAGACTGCAAATACTTTGGATATCTGTTGAACTAATTAATTTCAATCTCTAACTCCATTGGTAAGGAGCAAGGAGAGATTATAATATCTTCTAAAAAAAAAGAGAAATTATAATATATAATTTAATATCTGATTTTCTCTACAGTATGAAATAGATATAAAGTTTAACACAAACAGAATATAAAGTAATCATAAGTGATGGGAATTATAAAATATCCTTCAATATAATTCTATCTTTAGCAAATTGAAATTGTAAAGATGATTTAATCACAACTGTTTTTTAGATTTTAATAAACATAAAATTCAGGTGTCAAATGCATGAAATTCAATTATTGTTGATAATTAGGGTCTTAATTGCTTGAAACAAAATTAATATACTAATTAAAAGGATCTTGATATTGATGGCAGAGTTGTGTTGGTTAAACTACACATGCACCATAAATGACAATAAAGATGGACGGTGCATCTTTTGTTGACAAAATATTTGGTAGGTAAAATGGTAGGTGAAGATTAATCTTGACCATCCATTTGGTGGGTGGGGATTAATCTTGACCATCTATTTGGTTGGTAAGATGGTAAGTGAAGATTAATCTTGACCATACATTTGGTAGGTGAGACGGTAGGTGAGAAATAATCTCAACCATCCATCAAAGTAGGTGAGAATTAATCTTGACCGTCCATTGAGGAGGTGTAGGCCTATATATAGCCTTAAAATTCATTTGTAATGTATTCCATCAAAAAGTGAGAGAGTAGCATTAGTGAGAGGTTGTGAGTTGTGAGTTGTGAGTGTTTGTAAACACTCGGTAAATTTCTCTTCTTTCAGTAAAAGATCTGCAGCAGTCCGGAGACGTAGGCATAATTGGCCGAACTCCGTTATCAACTTGTCTGTCTTATTAGTTCGCATTTTCTTCGCTTTCTCATAAATCTGACTATAGGGAAATTGGCGTCATTTCCCAACAACTGGTATCAGAGCATTGGTTGCGTTTTTTCTGTCCTTTTTCGGGCGATTACTATTCACATGAATAGTAAATTTTTGTGAATAGTGAAATTTGGTCAGTTGTACCAAATTATCCACGGAGGTGTTCTAATACACAGAGGTTCACAAGAATTGTCAGAAACGATCCAAAGGAAGTCAGATTCGAGTGGGAGCGATGGCCACAGATGAAGGAAAGGTAAAAATTGAGAAGTTCGATGGAGCGGACTTTGGCTTTTGGAAAATGCAAATAGAAGATTATTTGTATCAAAGAAATCTGTATCAACCTCTCTCAGGGAAGAAGCCAGAGGCTATGAAGGAAGAAGACTGGAGTCTTCTCGACAGACAAGCTCTCGGAGTTATCCGATTGACATTATCCCGTAATGTTGCTTTCAACATAGCAAAGGAAAAGACCACGGCAGGTCTTATGATGGCTCTCTCTAGTATGTATGAGAAGCCTTCAGCTTCAAACAAAGTGCACCTCATGAGGCGCTTGTTCAACTTGCGAATGACAGAAGGTGCATCTGTAGCTCAACATCTCAATGAACTCAATACAGTCACAACCCAATTGAGTTCGGTTGGAATTGAATTTGATGAAGAAGTACGAGCATTAATACTTTTGTCTTCTCTACCAGAAAGCTGGAATGCTACTGTCACTGCTGTGAGTAGTTCATCGGGAAGCACTAAGTTGAAATTTGATGATGTTCGTGATTTGGTTCTCAGTGAAGAGATCCGACGGAGAGAGTCGGGTGAATCATCAACTTCTTCAGTTTTGCATACAGAGTCAAGAGGAAGAAATTCAACCAGAGGTAACGGACGAGGCAAGTCAAACTACCGAGGTAAATCAAAGGACAGAAGGTCCAAATCCAGGAATCCAAGTAATTTCCATAGTTC